>OV656840.1:14000500-15334000 GCA_927399475.2 Acleris emargana | reverse complement strand
TCAAAAATCGGTATTAAAATGGACCTTATTGCTTAGTGCGCTAGTCCGACTCGCACTTGACCTTTTTCGATAGCAACAACGTTCTCGCAATGAATCTTGTCTAGGCCCAAGCATTCTTAAATTTGGTCTAAACGATACATCGCTAATGTCTACTCGCGCCGTCGACCTTGTGCGAGTGACGTCATCTAGATTCACATCATTTGCTGGTAGCCTGGTATATGGCCGCCATTTTTGTTAGTGATCCGCGACTGTGGGAAACGAACGGGCGCCGGCCGGGCGTATTTTTAGAAACAAAATATAAATATTGCTGTGATTGTTAGTCAGAAAACCGATTTGGATAGTTAAGGTGAGATTATTTTCAAATGTAATGAAAAATGTTCTTTCAAGGCAAGAAATCTAAAGTTAGTATAATCTGCCAATGAAATTTGGGCTTTAAATAAGTTTCTGGTCAACTGTTTATTTATTTTGTGAGTAGGATATACATACATACCTTCACGCCTGTAATCCCAGAGTGGGGTAGGCAGAGCAACAGAATAACAACTTTAAAAAAATAATAACAACTTAACTTTACTTTGAGTAGGATATTTAATCTTGAAATTTTGAAATTGCACAATTCTTTAAACATTGGTGAATGTTTCTGCAAAGACGAAGATAGTTTTATATCATAATTGTAAGATAACTTTTAAAATTCTCATCTATTTCGTTGTTTATGGTATAATTTGTGTTTGTAAGTCGGTACTTACCAGTGTCATTGAAGTTTAACCTAAGGTAATATAATTGGGATTGTTCATATTTTTTCATTTCCTCTAACTATAAATCCATTTGGAGTATATCAGTCATTGAACCAATTTATTTAATTATATCTTAAAAATAATCTCTGATTATTGTTATTTTTGTAAACAAACTTATGACCTTTGTTAGACCTTCATTTTGCCGCTTTGTGGCAGAATTAATAGAATTCTGTGCCTTAAACTTAAAATAAATCGTTGATTCTTCTAGTTTGTTTATGCTCTATTGTCAGCTCTGATTTAAGATATAACGACATTCCGTTCAATGTTTACGTTGATTGAATTCCGTATAATATTATATCTCTGCTCTCCTATTTGAATTTGTACACTTAATGAAATGGACTATAAGAAGTGCTTTATTCCTACATGTAAAAATTACTCGATCAATAGCCCAAACAACAACAACTATCAATGAAGCTGCCTAACCTCATTAAAACTTACCCCAGTGTGTTTGTTGTGAAAACCTTGTGAAATATCATAATTTCACGAGGTTATATGAAACTTGCATCGTTCAGAAGTCTGTGATTCCGGTATCTTAGCTCTCACACAGCGACACTTTAGCCAAGTGGGTAGTGACCTCAGATCACAGAAACAAGGGAGACAATTATCGTCATTACTTTGAAAAAACCACGTATCTCATATTAAGTGATGTACAATTTTATATTTAAATGTGAAGAGAATTAAGTTGAAACTCATACATCTCGAAACATCAGATACGAGTTTTTTCTAAAGTAGTAACGATATGGTTATGGGGGCGTGGTTCGTGACGCCTCGGTATGGTCAAAAGGCCCAAATCGACACAAGGCGCGTCAAGCGTTGCCTTAGTCACCCGCTGATCGCTGTCAATATACGAGCTCCGTTAAATGGTAAAATAAATAATAAGTATCAGGAGACAATGTCACACTAATTGACCTAGTCCCAAAGTAAGCTCTGGGCTTGTACTATGGGTACTAGAACTACTAGACAACGATATAAATACTTATATAGAGAAATATATACTTAAATACATAGTAAACATCCATGACTTAGGAACAAATATTCGCGCTCATCACACAAATATCTGCCCTTACCGGGATTTGAACCCAGGACAGCAAGCTTCGTAGGCAGGGTCACCACCAACTAGGCCAGCGCGTCGTCAAAAATGACTGTTTGTAGCGTGAAAGTGTGCAAAAATCGAAGTCCAAACGTCCAAATGAATATTTAATTAATTCTGAGCGTAAGGACGTGGACGTGTTTTCTATCGACTATCTTTTTCTATTCTTATTATACAGCAATCAATAGAATTATACCTACGTATTAGTAGTTTAAGTTATTTAGCATAACTAACACACGCTTAAAACACGTATAAAAAAAACGTTATAATATAACGAACGTTATACAAAGTTCACAATTTAAAAACAAACTCTGAATGACGTAGATAAATAGTTACTAAAATCTGGATTCGGATCAACCGTTATGCAGATTTAATCCATTGATTGGACTTGAGATAAAAATAAATTAACCAACGACAACCGGCTCGGTAGTAAGCTGTGCTTGCACACAGCGCGCTGATTGTCAGCTTGCCTACTCACTGGGATAATACTAAGAGATCCTTTTTAAAAAAGGTTCAAGGCTAAAAGTTCACTGGTAGAAAATGACCCAAAGTATTAAGTCTATCTTTCTGTTTCAAGCTACTTGTACCATTTATAAAATAAAATTCACATAAACAAGTAAGTACTTACTTACGACGAACTACTGGGTCGTCCCAAACCGAGATCACAACCAAACCCATTCTATAAGTGTTTTTTTATCAACATCGTAATATTCAAGGTTAAAGTTTGTTCATGTATTAAGTAATCAACACATAAAATCAGCTACAGCAAATTTACCACAGAAATGCAGGCATTTTTTGTTACGTTTTAACATATAGTCGAGTCCGGAATTAGGCGAACTAACTTGACAGCCGAAAATGTTGCCAGACATAGGAAAAAATAAATAGTGATAGGTTTATGTCGACACAAATATCTCGATATAACCTTGTGCCTTCTATAAATCTGATTATATTTATATTTTATCAAGTAATTGTCATCGAAACTTTCACACTCATACATACTTGCCAAATAGGGAAAAACTACAGCAATTTTTACGATATAATATGATCTGAAGGATGTACGGTTTAAAGCGGATATTTACGATACTTACTCCTCAAATTAGGAATAAAATACAAAAATAATGCTGACATTACAACAGGCCATTGTGATCCTTTTAGGTGGCTTCCAAATTATTAGTTAGATTTCAAACACAATAATAATGATAAAAAAGACTTTTTAAATATCGATACTAACAGCACTAGCCAAACTGTGGCAACATTAGTGTACAATGAACTGTCAAGTTAGTTCGCCTAATTCCGGACTCGACTTTAGTTAATGATTCCCAATTTCAAAATCTTATGTATCAACTTTATGTAAATCGTATATTAAATATTATTCTATTCAAACATTAATGTACCAATTAAGTTTAAATGATGTAATTGTATTACCCTAGTAGTAAAATAAAAAGAATGGTGCCTATATTAACGATGCAAACAAGTTTTATATGGTTATCGATATATTTTGAAACATTCGCCGCCGTGTGGTTGCCGGCTTAGAATTGTGCCACTCCATGTCTTCCCGGGGAAGTCGTAAGAGGCGACTGAGGGAATAAAGGCTTGTAGTACTATTAGGCGATGGGCTTGCTTCCTGTCACTAATTTTCACTGTTAAACATCTTAGCCTAATTGTGCAAATTGTGGTTACAGAGTTATCAACAAGTTTTTAGAGTTGTTGGTAATTCTGTAGCTCTACCTACCCCACTCTGGGAATGAAGGCATGAAGGTATGTATGTATGTTCATGGTGGCCTTCCTAAGTGGACTGCAGGAAAGAGACACACACCTCTTGAAAAAAGGATCACTACATGTGTCGCTGTAATAGTCGTCCTTAATCTGCTAAACATAAAGACTACTAGCTTGGCGCCATCTAGCTAATTAGTAAATTAATTAATTTTGTAATTAATTAATTATTCGTCCCTAGATGGCAGATAAGTGACTAGTAAGCGATACCTACGTTGAGTACCTGAACTACGTTAGAAAAAAACGATCTTTCTGAATTTTTCGACCTTGAAAACATAACATAAAGCTTAATTTTGTGCTACTAACTTTTTTTCGGCTTTTTCAGTTCGTAAGCTGTAACCAATTATGATGAGGTTGTTTTGTAGTGGTTAATAGAGCGTAAACGTAAGACACACACAGGTTTAAAAGTGGCGAAACTGGGTCTCGTACGAATTTGCGGACCCGGGTTCGAATCCCGGTAAGGGCAGATATTTATGTGGTGAGCGCGCGAGTTCCTGAGTCTTGGATGTTTACTATGTATTTAAGTTTATTTTTCTCTATAGGTATAGGTATTGAGGCTGCACTCCTCGACTGCACGATGAATCATCAATGATCATCAATGATTCATCGTGCAGTCTAGTTCATAAATATGTGTACACTTTAGTACCTCGTCACTTTAATCGCTGTGATAATTCATATGTATTTGGCAGTTTAAACAGTGACATACAAGGTACTAAAGTGTACACATATTTATGAACTCGACTGTATCATCAAAAGTAAACTAAGTAAGTGATTCTCTTATGGTGCGTTCCTATATTCAAAACCGTTGGTACAGTTGTGACGTCTCGTTAAAATTTGACACATTTTGTATGTACGAAATGTCATAACGCTACTGCCCGTAAGGAAAACGATTCGTTTCTAGAATATAGGAACCGGGCATTAATCTGCAACTCGGGGTTACCTTTGTTTCCGCGAAATATGTTTACCAAATGTATCGTTTCGCAACTTTTCATTTGCCAACCCGCTTTTATTTCTGTAAATATTTCAGGATTTAATAAAAACCTAACCTAACCTAACCTATACGATGTAGGTTCTACACGATGGTACTGAAATAAATTCTGAAAAAAATATACATCATTGGGTTGGCAAATGAAACAGTTGGGAAATGATACATTTGGCAAACATATTTTTGCCAAACGGCAGGCTCCGTGCAACTTGCTTTACTACTCGACGTACGAATTTCTAACCGGTCTGTTTAAATAATTCCGTCAGAGCATACAAGTAAACAACAATTTAGGGCGTTTATTCTAAATCAGGTAGGCTAAAACTCGCTCGTATGACTTTGCTAGCTAGACCGACATTTCGATAAGTTTTTAGGAGAATAACTCAGCTCTGGTCTAATTCTATTTTTATTTTGACGGAGACTGCCATAGACGAATCCTACGTAGCCGAAATTACAGGTGAGTTACAGACAACATATCTGACAATATTTCTTTATATGCTTTCAGATGGCGCAATTCATTCCTATAAGCTTATCGGGCAATTCTTTGGGAGAGCGGCACCGCCTCTTAAATTCCTTAGTTGAGGATGCCTTCAGATCAAAAGTGCCGTTCGAGCCCATACATAAACTTCCAGAAACCTCTCCAGTAGATCGACTCTTCAAAATCGACCTTGCGTACAAACACAGGGACGTTGCTTACATCATCACAAACCTAAAGGACCCAGATATGCTGTATGTTTCAAGAGCTTTGAAATGTACCTGGTTATTAGAAGCAGAACACGCCAATATATTTAATCCAGGTTTTTTAGAGGAACAGCTATTTCCAGACATGACGCCCTCAGCTATAAATAAAGTGCAATATTGGTTGCTTAGAAATCTACGTGATCCAGAGAGATGCCGCGACTTTTACTTGTATTACAAAGACATTAAATTCAAAATGGCCATAATGTTTCTCTGGCATTGCTCCAACGAATATATACTAGAAGAGTTTGACTCGATCATTGGTAAACTGGAACCACATTATTTAAAAGTTCTCAGTGAAAAGTGTCCGCAACTGACAAAATGTTTTTACCTCCGCTTAGAACACGACAGAGATGTTTTAAGTAATTATCTGGGCAATGAGTACAATTACTTTAAGAATTTGAAATTTATATTAAAGTCAGATCCTGAAACCTTTTTTGAGGTAATTGAAAAATATTTTAATAAAATTAAATTTCACCCGTTCAGTGCTGATATTACAAAACATGTTATGTTAAATCATAAAGATCGATTTCTTAACAAGTCAGAGTTATACTCGGTCTGGCTACTAAATATTAGAGTCATTGCTCAATATTTAAGTGCTGAAGAGATAAAAGATCTTATTGTTAAACTGGCGAAAGCAGAATATCTCGGAAATTGGTTTACTTATAAGCAAGTAGAACCTTTAATTAAAAGACTTGATAAAGAAGAGAGAGTAACATTTAAGAAATATGTATTTGTAGATAAAGCATTCGGTGAAATAACTAAGGAATGGCCGTATACTCCACCAACTTCGCCGGTTCTGGAAAAAAAACCTACATATGGCTTGTTTCTGGATGACAATTATTCGACTTACACCCGTCCTATGCCGCTGTTTTACTGTCGTGGAGGCATGTTTAAAACCGCTGCCAGAAGAAGTGCAAAAATTAACTGCAATATTAGTGAACGTAAGACGTTACTTGACCAAATATTTGATCAATTTCGTTTTTCTAGTTTTGAAAGTACGCTGTTAGAACTCAAAAAGCGATTACGGGCGGAGGGTTTGCCGCAAAACCGCGAGTATATGCTGCTTGTTTTGGTGAGTAAGAGTGGAGGTAGAGAAGACAGTCTGAGAAGTTTGTTCGAGCTACTGGTGCAGTATAAGAACGAACCCGTCCACCTGCGAGCAGCGATTGTACGAAGTCTTGTGAAACGTGCGTTTGCGTGGCGCTTCCCTATTGATTTGTGGAATAATCTGTTAGAATGGGGCCATGGTCTTGGTTTAGATGGGAATCTTCCAGAAGCTGCCTGCAATGAAGGATTACATGCTGTCGTATTGCGTAACCTTCTTGCCAATGAAACACCTAAACCATCTGTTTTAAAAAGATACTTTCATGAGTTTTCAAATTTCACAGAATACAAGCTGTGTACAGAAGAACGCAGCTGTGTTCGAGTTCGCTTGCCCAATTTACTTCTGGTTGCGGCTGAATCAAATACTGAGTTTAAAAAAAGTAGGCTTTTAGAGTATTTATTGGATACGCTTGCAGCGTACAAAATAAATTCTGACGAATATCCTGGCGTCATAAATGCTATCGCGACTGCTTTTCGAGAAGATCCAAAAGATGCCTCTCACCTCCTTCGTCGTTTATTTGACGCCCGAGTTGCGCGTAAAGAATTGTTTAAGGAGAACTTTGCACAAATCCAGAATGACGCGTCTTACATAAATGCACTGCGGCACGACATATCGGTCCTCGACGGTGAAATATTTGAAAAAGTCTTGGAAAAATATGATGTTTCACAGTTCGAGCAGTTTTTTCGTAAATTGATTGTTTATTTTTCTGAAAGTGGTGGATTGGCAGACCGTTACTATGCATTATTAAAATCTTGGGTGGAAACTAAGCCCAATAAGTTATTTGCTCGTCCTTTAGTACTTTTGGCAAGAGAAGATTTGATTTCATTGTTGAAAATGCTTGATGATAGAGAAACTATGCCTCAGCTCAAATCAGCAGGGCGAAGTCTAGCAAAAGTTCTTAGAGACAATATTCATGTTTCAAGACCATTTCTTGAATTAAGAACATTGGGCTTGCAGAATGCTGGGATACGCGCCATCGCAAACTACGTGTCTCGGTGCCCCAAAACCAAACGTGAAGAATTAGTTAAGGAACTAATGGCATGGGAGCGGACGCTGACATTAGCTCTCACAATAACAGATAACGAAGACTTTAACTGTGCTATGTATAGAACTCTCGTGAAATCAAAACCCAAAGCAGCGCTCAAAGCTTTTATGCGGTATCTACGAAGAAACAAGCTTAACAGCGGTTACAATAACACAATCTGGAATACTGTGAAACCACTCATTACTGATTCCGTAAATAATAAGAAATTCCTAAATTTGAATTGGAAATTAGGCATTAAGTATGTACCTTCAACTATCAAAGCCGAGTTCTGTATCTTACTTTACAGAGCCCATCTCAAAATTGATGAGAAATATAAAACAATGTATTTGCTTCATTGTCTAGAAAACATATTGTCTGAAGTAGATGAAACATTTATGCACGACATTCTAAAAGACTTTCTTGAACATGAATTAATAATTGAAATAATTATAGACAGAAGTGACCATCTCTACATCAGACCTCTTATTTGTATACGCATCATAGGAAAGTTCCTATTACTGTGTTGTTCTGAAGAAACTCAAAAACAAAGACTTGAAACTATAGCAGAACCATTTTTTGCTTGTCTTGAAGGTTTGTGGAAAAATGCTGAATGTAGGGACGCCATGATTGAATATTTTGAGGAGTTTTTGATTGCTATAAAGTATAACAAGGTCTTCTTTGACGTCAACTACGAGTATGTTGCGTGCTTACCGGTGTTTGAAAGAGTAGTTGCGTGGATGCATAGTTTTCTGCCGATAGAAAAATGGTTTGCACATTACACTTTTATTCATTTGACAATACTGTATTACAAAGCAGCTAGGTTGTGTGTGGCACAGCAGCCAGGATACTTCACCGGTAATCCGAGTGACTTGGACAAAGTTGTGGAAATGTTTGGCACTACGTTCGGAAAACTAGTCGCTAGCGCGTATGAAGAATTGAATGCTAAATATTTTAAATCTATCAGAATTTTGTATGAAACTGATCTCAAGGACTTCTTGTCAAAATATATTTATCGTAGGCAGTATGATGAAAGTAAGGAAAACTTTATTA
Organism: Acleris emargana; assembly: GCA_927399475.2. Classification (NCBI taxonomy): domain Eukaryota; kingdom Metazoa; phylum Arthropoda; class Insecta; order Lepidoptera; family Tortricidae; genus Acleris; species Acleris emargana. The sequence goes on along the minus strand of OV656840.1, from coordinate 15,325,444 downwards.
TTGCATTTATAATGAGTATTTTAGAGGAAGTTAAAATGAAAGAAGCACATTTTTTGGCATATCACGTGTTTACACAGCACACATTCAGATATAACTTCGATGAAAGCAAAATTTTAAATGTTTTAAAGGAAACTAATAATGATGAACTACGTATTTGTTATAATTTAAATAAGTAAATTGAATCTCAATAGATGTGTCTTTTATTTTTTATGAATTAAGATTCATCATGATGAATCTTGCGTGCACGCAAACATTTAAACAAATTTGCATAGATCCATTAAGCTTTTCTTAATTTAGTTGATGAGAAAATGTCGGTGTTCAGTATAAACTCGACTTACTCATATTTATATTTAGGTGAAGTAAAGTGACGTTTTCTAGGTTGCTAGGGTTGTATTAATTGGCTTGACGTCAAAGTAAATGACAAGTCATAGAAAAGAATAGAAAACTGATATTTTTGACTCGTCTTGAGACGAGTAACTCGGCCAAAACCGGTTTATTAATACTGCCTAAGTTTTCGAGAGAAAATAATAGTGTTAATCATACGAAACCCTAAAACAGAAATGAAAAAGGTTAAAAGGTTATACCTAAAAAATAGGTAAGATTAATAATTTTGTTAAGTTATATTAGGTAAGAATAATAACCAATTTCTAATTAGTGTTATATGTATTGTGTAAAAAAACTATTATATTCTACTAGATGGAGGTATATTCATTTTGATACTGGAAACACTAAAATTTACCAAAATATCAAAATTACAGAATCAAAATTGATCCTGCCACCCGCAAACTATACCTCGATTGACATAATTCTTATTTTATATAACATAACACACCACATTGTTATATGAATCATATGACATTATGAATGTAATATTTTTCGCTATTTTCTTATCAGGTACTTCAATGAGTTTAAGGACGTTGTGAATATCTTCTTAATAACTATATAATGATGTACGTTTATTTCTTCTTTAACGTTGAAGTGGTGTTTATTGATAACAGGTCTGTCGATATTATAATAATGTCTAGCACTAACCACATGTTGTTCCTGCTAGAACATTATCTAGGCATAATTATGAAAAAGATATTTTACGGCGAGTGTAAAGGACAGACCTATAGCAGTTTTAGCTTTGTCCTTTTCTCTCAGTTTCAACTGAATTCGGTCAAGCCCCCCTGGTAGCCACAAAATCATCAAATTACATAGATTTGATTTAGTTGAGCGCTTTGGGCCAAATGCTGCTGTGGTATTAAATATTTTTTACCACACAAGAAATAATGCTGTCGTAGACATTTTTTTCAAAAAGCTTGGGAATTATATAAACTTTTTAAATGGGTGTATAAATACAAATGTGATGTTTTTCGTTAACATTATGGCTTTGGCAACTGCAACTTTACTTCACTTATACAAAAATTCGACTTCGATCGTCATCTTACGTATTTTCGACCATACGAACGTTAACGTTGGTATGCATAAAAATATGTAGCGAAACAAAAATAGGCCAAACAATTTTAGACCAACCGTTATACACCCCTGAAAATCAATGGCTTTCAACATAGCGCATAAATATAGCATTATTTGTTCCCGTTTGCGTCATTTCAACCTGTCTAGTCAAATTAGGTTATCCGCCGTCCGTGTGGACGAGTTATGCAAATCCAGTTATCTGTTTTTCAACGTCCAGTTAATTCAGTTCTTTCTCGTTGGCCCGGGCCGGTGCAAAATTGCGGTGTTTTGCATTTTGATGAACTCTGCCCCTTTGGCCAAATATTGCCGGGAAAATGAACAAATATTTACAAACGCAACAAACTATCTTAAACGAATTAAACTTGTGAATATTTTGTAAAAACGTTTTTGGACAGTTGCGTTTCATTAAATTTTGTTTGATTCCATATAAATACTGAGATTCACTGCGCGTTCAAATACCTACAAATGATTTATTCAGTGAATTGGTTTCATTGGGGCTACTTAATATAGCTAAATAATATAATTTACGTCGGTAATATAATTTACTGGCGCTTCGATAAAGACCATGCTGAGATTCAAGCTTTGCAAGAAACTTGCATAATAAACACCTAAATTATGAGACAATTATAAGATGTTGAGTTGAGACTTAAATAATCAAAAAATAATATAGCAGGGACAAAGGCGAACCCTTTACGAGATCTCTTCCAGCTAACCGTTAAGAGTGTTTGTTTATTTGTTTCACGGTACAACGCCTCAACTCATCGACTTGAACTTTGGTAGGTACAGAGATAGTTTACAGCCCGGATATTCAGAAAAAGGATACTATTATTCCAGAGTGTTAGACAATTCCTTAAAAAATCGCGATAAACAATATCTACTTGGACGAAGCTGCGGGCAAGAGCTAGTTACGAAATATCGCCATATTGGCAGGAAACGACTTCCAGAACCAATGCGGCCTGAAGGAGAGGGGAGGCCTGAATCCTTTATAAAAGGCAAGTAGAAAACACACGAACACGCAGACCACCTGATGGTAAGTGGGATCAAAAACCCATATCCTACATTTGAATTCTTAAGACTACTATCTTAAGATTTCAAATAAGTTGCCAACCCTGAGGACTAAGATAAAATGTATGCCAGTTATTTCACCGGTTGTCTTATCCCCACACCAAACACTGCTACTTGGCAGAAGTTAAAGGATTGATTGATTGATTGTATCTACATTTAGTTTAATCTATTTATCTTTGAAGTAGTGGTATGTAAATCCAGTCACAAACGTTGCCTACTCTGTTTTATTTTCCTACTGTTTTTTGAAGCCTTTTCTAACGTTTGTGATCTAAATTGACACTCGGGGCAAAGTGAATCACATCCCGGCTCTCGCTCAACGCGACACTACAACGTTTTAGAAATAAAATAGTATTTTTGTCACGTTGATCGATACCGCGGCGTCAAATTCAAATAGTTTATTTTCATGGTGAAAGCCAAAAAGCCCAAAGACCATCTGGGGCTCGTTTTAAAAATGGTATAAACCTTTTTACAGGTCTAAACTGGCAACACTGCTCAAATGGCTGGTCGTCATTGGTCGAGGTTGTGTCAAATGGAAACTTGTAACCTGTAAATTGTAATTTGTAGCTTTATAAAACAGGCCACTGATGGTAAGTGGGTTTTGAAGCGCATAGACATTTATAAGCTCAAGATTGCAATCTTACGATGATAACCTCAAGACTGCATGCATTCCTACCCTTAAGACTTAGATGTAATACCTCTAGCTAATAATTTGAACGGTTTCAAAAAAAGAAGAAGGTTCTCTGATCGTCGGAATATTTTTTTATTGTATGGTCCCAAAATACTTGAAGACGGCTGGACCGATTTGAAATGAATTATTATGTAAGACCAAGGAATTGATTCTTTAAAATACTTAATGCTACGCACGTAGCGCTTAAGCGATTTAGTAACTGCTACGCCGTAACCGTAACTTTAGTAGGAGAATGCGTACGCCACATTTCTACAATTTATGGTAATTCAAAAACCATTTTGAGTAGTAAGCTTTGTAACCTTTGATTTTATGATTTGTTCGTATTTTTGTTATTGTAATTTGTTAGAGCTATCCCAGTACTTACGCTTTTAATGAGAAAAATAATTTAGTGGAACGATCTACTAAAATATTAAAAAATCTCTATTTTTAAATATTTATTCGTTTTATTGGACCATTTTAAGTAACTTCCGTTATTTTTATAGATCACGTCGCGATGCTAAAACACTAAAAAATTACCAAACGCTCCTCACGTATCATAATAATCCATACAATTTTCAGAATATATCTATATTGTAAACCATCGTAAACCGTTGCTCGTAAAAGGGCCATTATACCGCAGATGTTATCGCGACATAAAACGCCGAAATTAAAACCTATAAAATAACGAGGCGGTGATTTACGCTGGACACGGGATAGCGACATATTGCGGGTTATGGCGGCCGTAAAAAGACGTGTCGAAGCCGCGTGGGGCCAGTTCGACAGATTCGACATTTAAGTAATACAGAAAACAGCGGCTCTAATAAGCCGGAATCAAGACACACGGTAGTGTGTCCGGCCAAGTTCGAAGGAAAAACCGAGTGATACTGCAGTGTGTATACTCACACGAACCCATGCAGCGCTTTTTCGCACCCTCTTAACTTTTTTGCCAGTACAGCCAGGAACTTGATTTTTTACAGATTACTAAGGTCATTGATCTCATAGCTTTAAGTGGTAATCAATGGGCCGGGCTGTCGTCAATCTAGTTTCAAACTTGGCACTTTTTTAGATATCAGTACTTTTGGTGGCACATGAGTACTTTGCCTATTTTTTACATTTATGTTTTTGGAGGGATTCCATCCTACAGCGGTACACGCTCAAAATGGCGTATTCGAGTGATCACGGTACACACACTTTGAACAGTTGATTCGCGTGTGTGCGTGGCGTGAGTCGCAGTGGAATCCAGGTTTTAAAAGTGATGCAGGACACTAAACATCACCTCTATTACACTGAGTTGAAAGTAAGATTAGTTCTAGTACAAAGAAAATACTTGTATTGCCCAGTAACGCTGTACCTATAGTTACAAGAAACTAAAAATAACTGACAAAATGTATAGAATTAACGTAGGTGCTTGACGCGACCGTTTGACAGCTTACGTCAACCTTATACATTTTGGGTAGGATGTCGAAAGCTGAATGCTAGGGGACTAGTCATCTAGTTCCTCTGGGCCTCCATTCTACAGGGGAAAACCATATTGACTTTGACATATTAAGTATGGTATTGTTTTTAATTTGACTGCCATTACTATCAAGTAAATCAGAACTATCATAATGTTGACAATACCATAACATACTAAACTAATTTAATAAGCACTAGGCCGGTATTCTAAGCGGTAAAAACAATATCGTAGTTAACTTGTAATGGTATAGTTATGACGTCAGCCGCCATTAATGTCAAGTAAATAAGAGCTATCCAACCGGAGACAATACGATATCAGCTCAAACACGATTTGATTTCTACCGTGTTGAATAGAGGCTCTGAACAAATACATCACACGCAGTTTTTTCTTTTCCCAAATTATAATCAACACGATTCTAATTCTAATTCTAATTTCAATTAGTGGCTTTCATTTCTGTCAAGGTTTATTTCGCTAATGTCGAGAGATCAACTCCAATGGACTTATTAAAGAAATAGGTTCATAGATATCACGCGCGAAGACAATTGTTCGGTAAAAGAGTATTTTCTCTAATGAATTAAACAGAAGCACATGGGGTTAGCACCACGCGCTTCTGTCAAGTCCAATCAACAAGATAGCTTACGTATAATATTTACTCCTAGCTGTCATTTAAGGTCTCCGCAGATTAACAATGAACGTGCAAACTCAAGCCTATCAGGCGGCCTATCTCCGAAAACTAAAAAAAAAGTTATCATACGGTATCGAGCCGATGGGCTGAAGTTAGGAGCCCTTTAACACCACCACGTTTTGCTTTCACTTATCAAAATACGGATAGTCTTAAGGACTACATATTTAGCGTCTTTTTTACGTATTTTAAGCCCATCTTGTTTCTAGGTGTTAATAATATTGGTAACTTAATGGCAGCCTAGCTCTTATTATTTTGAAAGTAAGAGCTATTATGACGTCAATAATATGATTAAGAAATAGAAGCTTATGTAAAATAGAATAAAGCTCCACTCGACTGACTCTTTAGTCTGTTGTTTGTGAGGACACTAATTGGATTTAGATAAAACCAAACCAAAGATTGTGTAAATAACGGGTTATTTCCTTGGAATATCGGATTGTTGTAGAGGTACTATTATAAACGGATATTGCCCAAAGCGGTATCTTGGCAGAAACTAGTGTTAAATTAACACGACCTTAAGAGCAAGTTCCATTACCTAAATCAACGCGGTTAAGTTGGGAGCTGCTAATTACTTAACGCAATGCAAGACTGGCTTTCCGCATTAAAACATTTCGCTTTCTGCTTAGCAAAATCATATATTACTTTCGCAAACCCACATAAAATATGTAAAACATAAAAGTATCTTACTTACTTAACGTTTTACCAATAATTCGTTCGTCTAAATACCGATCATGGAAAAAATATCGGGAAATACAGGGTAATTTTATAATAGATAGGTTTGTGCACAAATTTAACTACTTACTTCGCTATTGTTGATGAATTACACATGTTGTGTTACTTTTACTATAGCTTAAATAACATTAGAAATATTGCCTATTCAATGATTCCACTAACTTAACGATATTCATAGACCCTCTACTGCAGGGGTGCGAGGAGAGGAGCGTGCTGTAGAAAGGTTTTTACTGATGAGGTTTTTAAAAAGTGATTTTCTATTATGACTTGGTGCCCACACGAGAACGTAAAAATTTAATAATTTCCAAAAACAAAACTGATTTTATTTTTGCAATATATTAAATATATATTAACTATACAAAGCCATATTATGTGAAAACTAATAATATTTAAAACTAATGCTCAAGGTAGTCCGCCGTACCTTCTACCTTGCGCAACCCTTACACAAGAGTTGGTTCTTCGAAAGATAACATTTGCACATGAGTAATTAGATTGAAGGTACGTAACCTTCTAATTTTGCCAAGCCTCGAAGGGTTACGAATTTGCAAGTAAATTAGCAGTTCGATCGGACGATGCGAGCGTCTGTGACGAAACTTCGTCCCCTATGGACACCGCGGTTTCTGACGCGATGGAGGACCGTTTACATCAGCTCCAGTAAAGACTACGCATCTTACTGAGGGTGCATAAATGCTCTCATGCATCATTTATATTTTGCTTTTATTAAGCTACGACAATATTGAAAAATAATATATCCATATTGTAAAAAAATACCCAGGTTCGGGTTTTAAAATATTAAACAACAAAAATAGTTATATTAAAATAATATACAACAATAATTTCGCAATCCGTAATGTCCTCCTCTCACTGACTATGGCTGTCGGAACGGCGTGGCTTAGGGTCGTATTAATAAACTCATTTTGGCTGAGATGCCCGTCACAAGATACGATAAAGTAAACGTCAAACCATAGAACACTGTCATTTTTGACACATCTTGAGACGAGATATCTTATTAATTCGGTCCTTAGTTCTAGCCCTTAGTCTTAGTCCTTAGCTCGGGTTCGGGTAAATTGGTTAGACTCACATGAGAGCGTATCAGAGCAAGCGAGAGACCAGTGAAACCCTAAGGTGATTTTAAGAGTTATTGCACTGTACCTACATAAATCATGGATTTAAACCAGACTTAGGTTAGCTAAGATATAGGTTAGGCGGTATCACAATGAAATCGTGTCCTATGAACCATCAGTATTAAATGCTATTTAAAATGGTTCGTTTAAACTAGGTTAATACACAGTTTGTGGCTAATCAGCGGTTGATTTGCAGTAATGCAGTGAAATGTCAATTCGTTCAGCTACAGTCAGGCGCTCACGCGATTACGCACCGCGCCCATTTGCGGTTCGGAGTCAGCCGGTAAACAGTGCGCCGCAACCCGGAACAACTCGCGCCGTTTCATGTTTCGTTGCGAAGCGTTCATGTAAATGCTATCGACAGAGGGAGAGGAACTGAAGAAGATTTTTTGTAAATGCTTCCGTTCTATGAGGCTGTACAAAGTTTTATCTAAACTTTGAACAGTCAGTTAACGCGATTTAAACCACAGTTGGAAGCGATGGTTAGGCAGATTGTCTATCATATAATGCACAAGCTTCTATTTATACTTGCAATGTATTTATGTATGCATGTCAAATCTAGCAAGTTAAATTTGACTCAGTTCCCGGTTTCCGATAAAGCTGATGCATACACCTTTAGTTCTGATGACAATACGACAATATAGTACCATTGAGCTGGTCTGTTGATGGAGACTTAGGGTGGCCATAAAAAATCCTAAATTACCATGATAAACCCGTCGTGTTAGGGCTCGTAAGAAGTATCTTGACGAGTAGATGACTATTGGTCCAGTCGGCAACAAAAGCTTGTCCGAAAAATATTTTTTTGACGGAAACTTATACACACTAGAGTTAGTAGCAGTACCGCTATTTGAAAATAGTAACGTGATAATCGCTGAATGACGTCACTAAAATGTCGATTATGTAATAGGGATGCCACACGAGCGTTACCTCTGCGTTGCATCATGGCCACTGCGTTGTTCTACATATAAATTAGAACGACATGCCACACGATGCGTCCAAAAACTTGCGACATCGCAACGCACCGGCAACGTTTTAAACAAAATGGCGTTTAAAAATACAAAGTTTTAGTCGAGTCATTTACATTATTACGCTTGTCATACAACGTTACTGCACCCTTATTTTGCTACTGACGAAAAGTACTGACTAATTTACAAAATTTTCGTTTTGAATCATATTCTCAAATAAACTGTCGTAAACCATTGCTTAATTGACTTCCCCACATAATTGATGCATTTGTTGAATAAGTTGATATAATTATCACATATTTGTTCTATGCAGAATCATAGCCTAAATAAAGCTTTTACTTTGCCATCGCACAAATAAAATAATCGTTAGCGCAATCTTGCAGGAAACGCCAACAAAGTATTGTTCATCCACTTTTCCTTCAGAATACGAGCTGAGTTTGCTTCTTTCTTAAACAGAATGACACGGAGGCGGAACCTTGTAGCGCGTTCCCATACCAAAAAGCAGGCAACATTCTGGGCGGTTAAAGGAATAAAATTAAAGCAGTCATTTAGCTCTTTTCTGCCTGGAACTTTTGGTTTCGACATCAGGGGGGTTATTATGACCATACCTGGGATAACTCGGGGCATCTGTACGAAAGTGATATAGCAAAATATTTTATCGATATAAAATACATCGATGTTACTGCCAACATCTAAATTTTATTCGACATAAATAAGTATTACTTATTTTCTCCTCATTTTTAGATAAAAAATAAACAAATTAACAAGTATATTTATTTGTTTATTTTACAACAGTTTTCATAATATACAATCAATATTTTTTCCATATTCGTCGGTATTAATGATTTCCGTCTAGTTGAAAATATCTACTTTAAACTGCTAAACGTACGAATATGATTGGTACTGACAGTATATTGTCATTTTGATTGAAATGACATCCGCATACTTTTATTATCTTAAGAGGCTCGATATCAGATATGACATCGAACCTCTTTACAGTAATCGAGAATGTGCAATGTGCACATGTATTAATTTAAATATATCGACATCTTTTTTATCGATATCAAATCCCTAGAACTTGCCCCGAGTTATCCCAGGTATGATTATGACATAGCTATGCAGTTCAATTTACGGTGAGAAATAAGGACACTGGAGCTACTATAGCTCTGTCCTTATTTCTCACCGTAAAATGAACTGCATAACCACGTCATGATAACCTCCCAGGTTTTAAAACCCACAAGTTAATATACACCGCTAAATTATATACTTACTCTAGTCTTCTAAGCCCCACCAAGGTTTTGCTTAGATGGGTATAATTATACCTAATATGTATTTCTTTTGTCTTAATCAATAAATTAAAAAAAAGAAAGAAAGCGGAATGTTTGTCAAGACCAGGGGTCGGACAAAAAGTGCGGATGACATCAAACCTCTTATAGGGTGATTTTAAATAGTATTTTGGATTTTCATAATCAATTATTATTACCTGTGTGGTCACCGGGTTAGAATAGTGCCACTCCATGTCTTGACAACAATGACTACAATAATAGACTTATTAGAAAAATAGTCATTAATCTATGCATAATTTCACTAAATCTTATCTTTACTAATCTTACCTACTGTTCCCACCTTTGAGTATTAAACCTATTTATCTGAGGTTCCCACAGATAGGCCTAATTAATTTTAATTAATCGTACCTTATGGAAACAAGTTTCGTGAAATTTATTTAATGCACTAAATCGCCCTACCACCTGTATTATTAATTCCATGGATTTATTTACTATTATTTTGTTACTTCGTTACTACAAGTCACTCGGAAGTTTAAATACAAACATCACCTGTGTGCAAGATTAGGTACGTCAATTTTACGTCATCCGCACTTTTTATCCGACCCCTGGTCAAGACTAAAGATCGTTATCGTAATTAATTAAGAGATCTCGAATATCAATTATGCCCAGAGGCTCCGTTAAGAGTGAATTTATTCGATGGATTATCTACAGTTTCTATCGCGTCATTATCGTAAGAATTAAGTATCTCGTTACCCGGTGCCGTTTCGTTACGTGCAAGTGTTGATATTTTATGATTAGGGATCACATGACACCAACTAGGACCAAGCCTTTTACCTATTAGGTTCATTACTTTATACAAATTGTAAAAACGATACTTTTACCCTATTGTCCAAGAATAGAAGTCATTTTTTTGAGTGTATATTATTTTCAAGTATGAAAATTAATGACCAAAACATGTTGATTTCCCCTTTTATCATCCCTTTTAAATGTCACATTTGCTAAATTACCACATTAAGTACTAAGCCACTGTCTGTTGGTCCGCGGAGTGTAACTCATGAACCGAAACAGATAGACAGTTGTTTTTTTTACATAGTGTGTCAGTCTTTTCCCACTATAATAAAGAATAATAAAATATTATTGCAATGTACAGACGAGCTCATAATTATGTATACATTTTAGTACCTTGTCCATTTAATGTGATGTGTAAACTGCTAATTTTTACAACGATTAAAGTGACAAGGTACTAAAGTGAACATAATTTATGAACTCGACTGTACCATACAAGAAAATGGTACAAAACCCATCGCGAGGGAGTTCAACGATACGCTTAATTAAAAAATATTTAAATATTTCCTAAACTGTTCTAGTTAAAGACCTCTTCTCCCCAACTTGAATAAGAACTTCCGTTCCGTCCACTAACGCATTGAATGCCAGCTTTAACTCCTTATAAAACTTGCAGTCGAGTACTTTGCTAGTGTTATTGCCCTAACTAGTCGAGTACTGTACTAGTTTCGAGGGCAAGTAGCCAGTCAAGTGGCGCCGCCCACGAACGCGCGCTGAAGCCGTTAGCGAGCTACTCATCCGGGACACGAAACTTCCCCCTGATGGGAAACCACCGCAAAGTCAACTTGTTCCAACTTTAGAGTAAAGTCGGAGGCAACTAGGGCATAATAGTGCTAAATATCGAATAAAAAGTAATACAGTTAAACGATAGAAAAATAGGAAACACGATTATGGTCGTTTATTAATTACAAGAGTCTATTGCATATAGCTTCAGGTATATTTATACATCTATGATCATTATACTTAGACTTAATTGGGTAAGGACCAAAAAGTTGGATCATAATTAAGCACAGCTAACCATACTAACAACAAAGTCGAAAAAAGTTCACAAAGATTGTATTGCTAATTCTTGTGTCACAACGGAAAAGTTTAATAGAACATTTAATTGAGTGGGTTAGCGTGCCCAGTTCTTTGGCCCTTACCCAATTACGTTTTTTTTTATTGTATAGTTTTAAGTTTATAAATATCTATATTATATATAGATATTTATAAACTTAAAACCCCCGTGTGGTTGCCGGGATAGAATAGTACCACTCCATGTCTTCCCGTGGATGCCGTAAGAGGCGACTGACTGAATATAGGCTTGTAGTACTGTTAGGCGATGGGCTAAGATGTTTACCAGCGTATTATACTCTGATTATTCTAAGATGATGCCTGTGACAGCTTTGTTTACGAGTATATGATAAACAATTATTACACTTATATATTTAACTTTGCGTAAATACTACGTCGGTAGGTACTTACAAACCTAGCGATGCCGTTCAGGAATTTGAATAATGAATCGTCTATTTTTAAACACATCGCTTGTGAGTATAGTAAGTGATTGAAATCACGAAATACGCGGGTAAACATCTTAGCCTATATGTGCAAAATGTGGTCAATCAACAAGTTTTTAAAGTTGTAGATAATTCTGTAGATCGTCCTACCTCACTCTGGGATTAAAGGCTTGAAGGTATGTATGTATGTAAATCATGTATTTATATTTATTTATTTAAATGGTGTTTTAAATTTGGGTTTATTTATTTTAATGTTATACTTATTTCGCTATTCGTAGTTTTTAATCATTTCTCAATTGCTCAAGACTTAACTGGAAGAGTTACGTCTATTTTGTAATTGTTGTCTCTTTTGTTTGTACAATAAAGCGTTAACTAAATGCATTTATGATTTGTTTATTCACCTAGTAAATAAATAGGTAAGTACTCCTAAATATCCATTTCGTGTTAATGTATAAGAAGGTACGAGTATTCTGTTAATTAGACGGTTTATCTAAGTATTGTACTTAGTTCCATACATTAAAAAAAGGAAACTAGCACGTAGTTCCACATATCCGTCTAGGTCATTTGGCATTGACTTTTATTATACCTGTTTTAATAAAAAAAATGTTTGTTCAGTAGACAACTACATTTATTTTCGACAAAAGACCTATCAATTACTTTCTAGTTAAAAATAATGACAAATTAACCAAGGGACACATATTCATTTAAATTACTGGATATGATAAATGTTCAAATGAAATACAAGAACGTAATAAAGCGTAAGTAAACACAAAAACCAAAATAAAGTGAGCATTTATTTACCCTCAAATAGTTGGCGTCGACAAAGTTGGGGTTTCCTCGGCAAATGACCCATTCAGGTGTTTGCTGTTATCCCCTTGGGTCAGAATAGCGCATTACATACCTTATTAAGCAATATAAAAGCCGGGGCTCCATTCTACCTGGTAAAAACATATTGCTTTTGACATGCTATCGTATTGTTGTAATCCAGCCACCATAACTACCTAGTATCAAGTAAATACTTAAGAGCTATCGTCTATCGTACAGTCTGTTAGCACTTAGAAAGTGCCTTGGGTTTGTACTTCTGTCTCACTCGCTCTTAATAAGAGCGTATAAGAGCGATTGAGAGACAATTACAAACCCGAAGCTATCGCTCTGTAACGTTGTTGACAATGCTATGAGGTGACAAAATAAATATTATGGTAAAACTAAGTCCTACAGGGCAAATTGTTTTAAGTACTTCTTCTTGGTCAAACTAAAGGAATGATTTTTCTTAAATGCTGTGCGTCCAGTTTTAGGGTGTCTAGTGGCAAAAACATTGACTGACCTAAATGTATTGTTTGGTCGACAACGGTGTTTACAATTGAAACGATATATTTTTCATATATTATAAATAAACGAAACTAACCTAACATAACTAATGTTACACACTAAATTTTTATTAAATTTTGTAATATTCAGCTTAAAAGGATGTTAGGCAAAAACTTTTAGACCAAAATAAATTAGGACAAACAATTTTATGCGTTTCAAAGGGATAGGAACCCCATTTTTATTATGCCCTACCTACATTAAATTATATTTTAACCTTCAAAGAAATAGAGAAGTATATGGACTGTAGGTACTCGTAATAGACGCGGTGCCCCCTTGTTTCACCGACACTCATTTCATAGAATGTATAAAATCGCAGAATTTTCGTTTCATAGAAAGCTATTTTCTGCTGAATCCATGTTATATTAGGTTAGGTTAGACGCAAAGATACCACTTTACATTAGCATTCTGTAAAAGAGTAGTCGAGCTTTGTGTAGCTGTAGGTATACAACATATCTTGCGACAATATTCAGACTTCTTCTACCTATAGAAACTTAAGTAACCAGCCAGGGAGCCTGTGAGCTCGTATGCCTTCACGATGCTTGAAATAAGATTGGGGCTTTTAGTAATTGATCTTCGCTGCTTTGGTTCGGTTGATTTGAGTTTTCTGTAACACCCATACGTACATAAACCGGAATGTATTATACACAAAAACCTTCCTCTTGAATTCTGAAAGGGTATATGAGTTGGTCTAAAAGTGTTTGGCCTATTTTCGTTTCGCCACATACTCGTATTTTTTTGCATTGTTTGATCGAATTGTTTTGCGTAATATGGTTCGGTCTCTAAAAATTGTTTCGTGTAACATTCGTATAGAATAACGTTATTTTGTCTAATTGATTCATATAGAATGAACCCTGGCCCCGAGGAGAAGTCAACGGAGCTCCGCTTAGCGGAGCTCCTATTCCGCGTATTTGCGGCGCTTCGCGCCTTGACTCAATTCTAACCTAACCTGACCAGTGATGTGCAAGTTGCGGAAAGTTTCCAAAAAGTTGGAAAAGTTGCACGAAATTTCCGGAAACTTTCCCAAGAAATATAGGAAATTTAAATTTAAGAAACGGAAAGTTTCAATCCCCATACAAAATTGTGAGAAGTTTCCGAAATTTTCCTACATGAAATTTTCCGCAATTTTGGAAAGTTTCCTTTGGCACATCAGTAAACCTGACCAATAGATTAGTTGAGTGAGTAATCATGTGACCTTGATTTTATATTGGGTCGCCAGCCGAGCGGCATAACTCTTCAGCCTATCCATGTATCAAACATTCTTCCATCTATCTTTACATTCTTTTGTAGGACAAAAATGTTCCCTACCTACTTCACGCTGATAAATTTAACGCCTAGTATAAAAGTCGGAGCAAAGACATTGAATGTTAGGCTAAATAACAAATCGACCAAACAATATTATGGATTTAGCCTTTTATGATATGATTTAGACCACAAGTGCTTTGGAACAAAAAATGTGAATTCAAAAAAATATTATACCCAAAATTTTCGACCAAAACATATTTAGCATTAAAATCCGCTGCATATTTAGTTAGAAATATCTAAGCGTACATACAGGGATATAAGGCGGGAATTGACTTCATTTTATACTATGTAAAGATTCTAAAATGAAACTGAAGATCTTACTGAATTTACGAATTAAATTCAAAGAATCCAGGCTGTAAAATAAAACTTTTAAAATACCGCCCACATAACCATCGAGAAGCAATGCAGCGACGCGAACTCGACGAGGCAATAAAAACCGAACAATATGACGCGATGAATGTAATGTGAGCCGATGCATTCCGCGCTACAATTGCCGCTATACGTTTCTGCTGTGAGCACAATTTAAAAGAGTTTTATATTTTTACTATGTGGAATTACGTAGTTGGAAGTAAGAGCTAAGAATATACAATACAACACTTTATAGTACAGCAAACAAAAACATGACTGTGAAACAGTACCTACAATTAAAACTGGACAAGAGCATGTCGGACCATGCTCAGTGTAGAGTTCCGAAGCCTTTACTACAAGACCTCGCGACAAACTTAACTTTGCCATTGGAAAGCTGTTCTCCCCATACATCGACATAGGTCAGATTACCAACACCGCAAATAAGTTTTCGGTAGGTATAAACATTTAAACCGTTTATAACTCAAGAACCACTGAAGTCTACTTAGTAATGATAGTTTTCCTATTAAATCCATTATATATGCTTTCATTTGAGATATTTTTCAGATTTTTAGCTTTTGTAGTTTTGGCTGTAGGGGAGTTTTTATTAGAGTCAAGTGTCTCCCTCCCGCTTTAAAGCTTAATATTTCATAAACGGATACCTTAATCGAAAAATTAAAAGACCTATCCAAAGTCACCCCACACACACTATGGGATAGACGAGAAAAAATACATCCCCACGTTACGTGTAGGGGAGTTACATAAAAAAAATTTTTTTTTCAATATTTTGTTTTACCACTGTTGGTGTTAGTAATATGTATATTTATGCCAAATTACAGATTTCTAGTACTAAGAGTCTCTGAGCTAGGCTGCGGACGGACAGACGGACGGACATAGCTACACCATAAGGGTTCCTAGTTTGACTACGGAACCCTAAAAATTACACAGGTAAATAACAGACGGTCTTATCGCTGATTAGCGAACTCTTCCAGAAAATCTTAATCGGCATATGGTGTCAAATTAAAATATTTTACACTACACAGTAGGCACTGCAGGCCTCAGGCGTGCATTAACATGAAACTATGTTAGTTGTTAAAACATGAATACTAAAAAACTAAAATGTTCACGTGTATTCTAAGAAAGACACACAGTAATTTTACGTAAATATTATGACTGTTAATTACCAAAATAGAGTCAGGTATTTAATGTTAGTAGTTTCTCAATTAATGTAAAACCAGCACAGTACTAATTAGTAGGTAATATCTATACAGTGGTATTACAATCAGGCTTATTACCAATTGGTTAAGTGCTTGATGGCTTTGTAATACAAAGCATCGTTTGTTACTGTCACGGCACCGTATCGTCGCCGTGATCTTTCGATAGCATCAGTCATATTCAGAAACTGCCTAAAAGAAAGAAGAAGAAGCCGTCCTTGAATATAAATTACCATTTTCAAAACATTCAATTAGAATGCGTAAGCACTTTTCCTCTTCTAGGCATAAACATTGATTCCGCTCTAAATTGGAAAGATAATATAAATAAAATGAAATCAAAACTCAGCAGTTTTACATACGCGCTATATGAACTTAAAAAATGTACAGACGTTAAAACAGCCACCTGCGCCTACTATGCGTACGCGCACTCCTGGCTGCACTACGGGATAGTCTTGTGGGGCAATAGTTCAGACGCTGTACACTTGTTTAGGTTGCAAAAACGTTGCATTAGGATAATAGTCAACATAGGGCCAATGGAAAGCTGCAGATCACATTTCGTCCAACCGGAAATACTGACCCTAACGTCTATTTATATATTAGAAGTTTGTACTTTTGTTAAAAATAATATGTATCTTTTCCCTCAATATTCCCGCCCACAAAATTTACGTCCAAGAAATAGATTAGCAACTCCCTTTTCAACCCTGCAAATGATACATTCTGGCCCATTCGCAATGTCAATAAAAATTTATAATAATATTCCCGGCTCAATTAAAAATATAGAAAACCCTAAGCAGTTTAAATTACAGCTCAAATATTTTTTATTAGGTAAAGCATACTACTCTCTTCAAGAGTTCTTAAATTAGAATTAATATTTTATTTAGTTTTATTAATTTGTGCCATTCATGTAAAATATAAGAATAGAATTATAAAATTTAGAATGTAAGATATTATAAGATTATTAGACTATTTTTAAGATTGCTGTGCCCTAGCAGGGTTCATGTTGAACATAACATATACTTAAGACCTTTTGTATACAACATGATCGCAATAAACGATTTGATTTGATTTGATTTGATCCATATCCATCCTACTAAATATCATAATTAGGCGAATGTTTGTGTGTTAGTTTGTTCTATACTCCATCACGCTGCAACTAGCCAAGTCAAATCTTGAGCTTGAATTACATCCCAAGTGAAATAATGCTTGTGTTAACAATTACCTATTAAAATTTAAGAATTAAGCAATAATAAGTAGCAAACATTGTGGTAATACCAAATTGAAATAAATTGTTATATAAAATTATTTTAGTATTTTGCTTGTTGCTGTAACAATCTTTTTTTAATTTTCGACGCAGAACTTGGTAGGTACCCATATAAGGTCTAATTCTATGGAACTTGCTAACTATGTAAACAAACCGCCATATTGAAATTGTCTCTGAATGATGAATTTACTAGTGATGGGCAATACTCCTTTACTTATGTCAAACCATATCGAATATTCAAATACCGAAAGTAAAAAACAAGTAGTTACTTATTTCTAATTTGTTTAATCACGATCTGAAGAAAAATCGTTACTTGAAGATGATATATTACCAGTATTTATTACAAAAAGGTGCCGTTATATCATCTGTGAGTGTGATCAGGGGCCTTAATATATTGCCAACTTTAGCCACAACACTACCCATCATATACAAATGTAGATTTTAAAAGAAACAAAAAAACATTTTTTACAGGAAACAAAGAAGGAGTTTGTTCCTGTTTACATCATCACAACCATCGCAATTACAACTATTGACTTGGGAAAATTTGAGTTATTTTGGTGGCCGATTGTAAATATTATAGAAAAATACATAGAATATAAATAGAGTCAGCTTAAATTAAACACAGATTTTTTTTCCGTATTTAGTTTGAGGTTGTTGATGGCAAGAATGTTTGTTTTATTTTCCATTATTAGATTGATGTCCTTGTCCAGTTTAAAGCTAAAAACGAGAGTCAGTTTACGTTTAGACTGCGTCAAGCTTAGCCTTTAGTTCCAATGCTAGTAGTAGAAACGTAAACAAACATTTCTAAGTAGTTTTTCATGATGGAACAAAATGGGAAAGGTGTATCTTATTTTGTTCTATTGCGTCACTGACAAGTAAGCTCGGGTGAAACGCTAGTACGTAGTTCTATAGAACAGTTTGGGACAATTTTTTCTGTTTTGTACCATGACGTCACAGTACCATGGAACAAATGGGAAGCACTCACTTATGAAACCATTTAAACTTTTAATGAAATATCCAAGTTAGAGTTATATATTTGGTGATTTTGTTTTTTAAAGTAACGACCGTTTCAATAGTTTATGGTTTCAATGGTGTTTGATGAGGTGGTGTGAAAATTCAAGGAGAAACAGTGACAAAACAAAGTTAAGTCTTTTGTTTACATAGTTAGCAAGTTCCATAGAAATACACTATAGATGTCAATTCTTTTATCGCCGAAGTCGGCAATGGCGCATGTTCATAATATTGAACTAAACTTTCATTTTCACATTTCTATTTTTGATGGGATAAAATATAGGGACATCTTTACAAGGACGGCACTCTCTCAATAATAGGTGGCTCCTTTAAACTACCTTCACAAATAGATAGAGACGGTGATCACGGAATTCTATACTTGAAAGGACCAATAAAAACCCTTTTAGCTGCGGCTGTATCACGTATCGGCCGAGAGCCGCGTGTGCCGCGCGTGTGCCGGCGTCACGCCGCGCACTGTCCGTGACAGATCCAAGTTGAGCTAATTTATTCACTATTAAGTAGAACATCATCAATGTGTTTTTTATTGCACTGAATTCGATTACGTTACCGATGACGCTTAACTGAAATTTTAGTTTGATAATGCGTAGAGCACCGACAATTGGTACAGTGCAAGAGTACTTAAAAAAATCTCCAGATAAATTCGGTAAGACTCGCATAAGAACGTATCAGAGCTAGTAGTAGTTGTAAGAGCTATTGCACTGTACCTACAAATTTTTCTATGTCTGATACGAGACTTACTAAATCCTTGATAACAATGTAAACTTTCTTAAAGGAATAATTAATTATAATTTCAATAAGCTCACCGACGTAACCAGGTGGAGGAAGCCCACTCCCACCGTGGAACATGTCGGTATCTGACGATGACGCATTACCACGTGGGCACTATCTGTCTCCATTAACCGCGGGATTACCTCAATCTGAAAGGCTTCCAGATTATTGGCAAAAGTAGGGGTTGTTAAGGGGAACCGACAAGGTTCTCATACTCTTTTGGGTTCCTTATATTAAAAGGTATAAACGGAACACCTATAACATTACTCGCGTATCCATCCGTCTGTCACTCTGTATATCTTGAAAACTATGTACCTAAGTAAGAGCGTTTGAACGTTTCATTAAATAGATCAGCTGTCGTTTCGAGCGGTTGAATCACAAAAACCGTTTATCTAGGATAGCTCTATTTCCACTTAAACGATTTTCATCAATCTGGTTTCATGTTATCCAAAACCTGGTGCTTTGAATAGGCGAAGTCGGCCTTATAAGTAGTTGCACAATTGTACCTTGCCCCTTTATCGCCTTTGACAGATTAGTGCAGTAGGTAGTTCAAACATGGTGTGAAAGTGACAAGGCACGACCGGAATAAAATTTCTAAAATTCAATTTTTGGATAAAATAAATATTTTAGATAAAAGGAAACGAACATCGCCCTCCTCAAATTCCTCTTTCCGATCAATTACAGTGTCTCGGCAAAATACTAAATAAATCATATTTTACCCAGGAAGTATTCGAAAATTGTGTTAAATGAAAAATCAATAAGGGTTATTGATTTAAAAAGTAGAATTGACGAGCAAATGAAAAGACTGAGTAGGTACAATACGTTTCTGGATTTCTCAAGCGTTTTTTACGTGTTTAACTAAACTAATAAAATTGAACTAACTAACTTGAAATAAAAGAGTTCAAAAGGTTACCCTAAAACATCTATTTAATTTCGTATGGAAACGTACCTTTACACCACCCTGACTCCTGATTAAATTGATGCCTTCCAAATGAAATCTGTTCGATGCTTTTTCGAAGGACTAATGAAATTAATACGGATTTGCTCCGCCACGGCAGAAAAGTCAAAGAGAAATCATAAATTTTACGAATTGTACGCTACTCGAAAAAATACGATAAATTTTACCTTATAGGGTCATGTTTATTTTCTATGTAAACATAAAAAAACAGGGCAGGGATTAAGTTTTTTTATAAATAAAATTAACAGTGAAAACCTGGAGCCATAATGACGCGTAGCCGACTAAAACCTTCGACCTTTTATTGGATAATCCATTATACTCCGTGGTTCCGTGGTATATGGAGCTGGACATGTAAATTTATTATTGTGTTGAAATTTATTAATCGTTATATGTACTGACATCGGACAAGTGACCATTATTCCATATTTAATTGTTGTTGTTTTAATTTAATTAATTATTATTAATTATTCTTGTATTTTTTGATTTATGTTTTGACGATCTCAATGTAATTTCGTACTTTTTGACATGCAATGCAATTTATATTGTAATATTACATTGATGAATAAATAAACTAAACTAACTAACTAAACAAAAACCGTTCCAGCTAGAAACGAGCTCAAATAAAAGCACGAAGTCGAACGTTAATCCCTAAGGAATACGCTCCAGGTATTCGTGCAAGTCACTAATGAATAACGATAGCTGCGAGCCAGTTGAATGGGCCCTGATTTAATTCCACCGGAGTGTGGAGCGTCGCAGGCTTTGATATAATACCCAACTAAATAACACGGACCATCCCCCCACCACCCCCCTCCAGATTAATCGTCGACATACCTCAATGTCAACCGCTCTTGCAAATGACGCAAAAAATAGTGACAAATAGCGGTAAATATGAAACAATGCTCGTTTGAAATAGCTGACGATTCATTATGGGGATTTTATTTTTATAATGTTGACATGCAAACCCCATTAGGAGCCGTGAACGATAATGGCGGGTATTTGTTTTAATCAAAAGAGCCTCGACGTTGTTATAAAACTTATAATGTATACATAATAATAACGTTTATTTGTTCACGTTATTAGAATCTTATGGTTTATTATTCCATTGCGGTGAAAGAGCTTGGCAAAAATCTACATAAGTAAAACATTGTGCTGCTCCAATCTAAAGTAGAAAATGTTAAGGATCTTATATCTATTTTAAGGAACAATATAAAATCTGCGGCACACGTGATAAACTAAAGCATAACTATAATTATAGTATAAATTAAAACTATAATTATACTTATAGTTATCTTTGTTATAAAAGAAGTACTAGTGGTTGCTCAAGACATTAGCCGCGTATAATAAGGTCACATTCCCGGGAAGCAAACTTTTTTCGAAAATAAATGTAGGTATTATGTTTTAGGCATGAATGAAAAAATAACATACAAACATCCTCTCTCTCCTTTTCTCATCAGTATTATAATATCAGCAGGCAGAAGGCTGGGCTATGTGTGAACTAAACACGTGACATACTGTGGAAATCCGCTTACCATACCGCTTACCATGCTCGGGCGAAACAAGCCCGCTTTGGGACCCGCAGGCCAATGTAGAATGCAGTGAAATGACCTTAACCAGTTTGGCGCTAACTGTTCCATCGAAAATGGATTAATGAGAGCTTTGAATAGGCAAGAATGAGACTAGCGTTGATCCAAATATATACGCGTATTATTTTAATATCCAGGCAATTAGAATTAGAAGCACCGAATTAAAGAAAAGTCTTTTATCATACATACATACATATAAACTCACGCCTTCATTCCCAGAGTGGGGTACCGCAGAGCTATAGAATTACCAACAAGTCTTAAAACTTCTTGATAAATCTGTAACCACAATTTGCACAAGTAGGCTAAGATGTTTCCCAGTGTATTAGTGACAGGTGGCAAGCCCATCGCCTAACAGTACAGTCTTTTATCATTCCTACATACTCGTAAATAGTGAGTAGTCTCACTAACGTTTAAAATCAAGGAAATTCTCCCATCTCATATTTGCATTTTAGGTAATGTTGAGTGAAACCCAAAAAAGTGTTTAAATATTTACCAAATGTAATGTGTCGATGGACGAATTGTTATCATAATTATGAGCTCGCTCGCTCGATCGGCCGTTCGACATGAAAATGTTTTAAAGATAGAATTACACCTCTGCGGTTGACCAGCGCTGTGCAGACGCAGCTTGGCCTAGTGTAAAAGCAATACGAGGCAAAAATATTATATGTATACTTTGTCTATGGAAGTCCTTTTTACCAATTGTAAACTTGTCAAGATTTGTGGGATAGGGGGCTGGGTGCACTCCCAACAATACTGAGCTAGTTCATTTGCCACATTGCAATTTCTGCTTTTTACGAGTCTCTTTTTTATTGTTACGTTAAGATAGGTGCCATTTTGTATAAATGTTTGTAACAAGAAATGTTGCCAATCCACTTATCTTCTATTATTGTCTTAGCTTCGGAACATTACCATACGAAGAAGATACCTACGTTCGTCTGTAGTGTATATTTGAATTAACTCTCCATTAGTTCCGTGCTCTTGGGTTCCGCCGATCTCGCCAGAACCCGTTGACGCCGGGATGAACCCGAGCCGAGTGTAAATAATAGATAACGGTCGCTCAATGAGCTGAGGATGAGCAAAACGAAATCAATGTTAGCTATTTTGTTCCGGGTGTTAAGTTGTGGACGCAGGAAACGGGACAGATGCCTCACTTTAAACAAATTCTTACTGTGAAATAATTTCAGTAGGTCGTACTGCCAATAAACAACATATTAAATATTCTTTGTTACGTACTTACAGCTTTAAATGACTCTACTGACTAAATAGTTTAATAATACATTATTATCATAGTTTCATACAATAGACAATATTAAAAAGCAAATAAAATCATATAATGATAGGAAAGAAAATGTATCCGAATTCGACAATAATCATATTAATCATTCCTAATGATGTAATGAAGGTACCTAAAGTTAAATTAATTGCCAAAGTTAGTGACTGGGTAAAAGTGTTCCGGTTTGTTTGTCTCAAAACTATTTGTTTTAACGTAGATTTTTTATATTTCGATACGAGATCCGCGCTAAAATCGTGACAAAAACTAAAAGGTATAATGAGAAACTACTTAAAATCAAACTACCAATCTGTTGCGCAGCGACCACTGATATTACTAAACCGCGATTAGAATACACTTCGGAAGTAACGTCAGCACGCTGTCATTGCATATTATATCCGCCATTAGTAATTGTCATTTATATGCAATGACAGCGTGCTGACGTTACTTCCGAAGTGTATTCTAATCGCGGTTTAGTAATACGCACATGTGAACATCTATGAAAGATAAAAGTCTTTGTAAAGTATTTAACGATAAGTTTTTATTGATTGGAAATAGAGCCTGAAAATAAAGTAACATTACAAAAAAATACAAGGAAAATATACCGATTTATCTGTTTGTTGAAGGTCTGTGGGACCGTCGATATTCGTCGGTCGGCATCGTGCCGATTTGACTCCACGCCAGACCAATATTCAGCCGAGCGACAAATCAGCACTTCGATATTGCCTCCATTTGCTATCCGAATCAATATTATGGAAAATCGGATTTTTTATCGCGCCAAACCGTGGGTACTAACCGAACCGAAAATGTTTCGTGTTAACCTTGTCATAAATATGGGATACGGGTTAAATCTTTATCCATCTACCGTGGACACCGTACGTAGGTAACCTAAGTATTTTGTTAATTTTCATATTGTACGAAGAATTGGTGTTTCCTATTTACAAATTTTGTACTTATAGATTACATTTACACACCCACGGAATATTAATTATACCTTTTACCTTTTACAAATAAACAGGTTTTAAAATATACAAGAGAAATGATAGTTCATTTAGTCGTAGAAATTCATAAAAGGTTCTCTCGTTCGTAATTATTAATTCAGTGCCATTTCATCCCCGCACTGCCGAATTGATAATTTATACAAAATAACATGAATTTCAACCGCGAACAACGACTGTTGGGCGAGAGCTCGTTATCATGTACATAAACTTTACCGTAATAACATTGTTTTCGACATGTGTAACCCTGTTTTACATGAATTTAGCACAAAAGGAGATAATTTATCGTTACAAGATGTGTAAGTTTTAATTTCAGTTCTCGTTTGAATTACAACCTTGGTATTAACACCCTCCGCTATATATTTATATATATAATTGATGGCATAGGAACGCAAACGAGCACACAGGCCACCTGATGGTAAGTGGAAACTGTGACCCATAGACATTCGCATTCACAAGACTGCAAATGCACTGCCAACCCTGCGGACTAAGATGGAATGCCTCTATGCTAGTCATTCCACCGGCTGTCTTATCCCCAAACAGGAACACAACAATGCAAATACTGCTGCTTGGCGGAACGTTAATGGATAAGAAGGTGGTACCAACCCGGACGGACCCTGCACAAGGTCCTCCCACAAGTATTATTGCCCAAAACATAGGCACTGTCATTTTTTGTATCTAATTAGAACGCTATAATAAGGGCTTTTGTGCCTATAGCTCTGTGTCCGCGAGGCCGTAGGCACCTACTGTATGAGCAGCCATGCTGATATTAATCACTAGATCCGTAATTTAAGCACCAAAGTCACCGCTGTACCAAATTCTCAAAACCGTCGACGCAAATGAGATGTTTACAGTTTTTCTTCTATATTTTGTTAGAAAAGGTACAAAATTGTAAACGAATCTTATATATCTACTGTATGTACCACTCACACGTTACAGTGTTCACAGACCGGCCTAATCTTAACCATTATTTCATGCTCAAACCTCGAAAGTAGAAAATAAAACCTGCGATAATTGGCGATGAGATTCACCCTTATATTTTGCCCTTGACACTCACGCTTTCTTGACGACTGATGACACTTTCACACCTCATTTATTAAAATCGGTCTAATAATTGATGAACTAGAGTGGAATATCAGAATCCTGATAACATACATACATACATACATGTATGATACATAGATCGGTATTTTCTGTTGGCTTTGCACAAATTCAAGTCAAATTAAAATACAAAAGACTTCAAAAAGAAGATTAGACTTAGAGTAACGTTTCCAATATTCTGTGCGCCAAAACGTTTTCTGATTGTCGACGTTAGAGCCCAGCCGTCGTTCCGCCTTTGTCTTGTCTTTTGCGACTGCCTACTTTTGCTTCATTGTTATACACTTACATAAAAATCCCCTAATGGCACGCTGACCCTGGATACTTTAACGAGTACCTATGTATAGAGGAAACGTAACATAAAAAGCAGTAAATGGAAGTATTTCAGTAAGAAGTATTTAATTATAATATTTGACCCTTATCCCCAACCCTTAGTGAGAACTACCCTGTTAAATTAAACTGTCGTAAAAGCTTTTCTAAAACTATCGTTATTCAACTAGAAAGGCAAATAGGAATTAAATCTGATTAACACTGCCCTATTAACCACCGGCCTCCAAAATCTGCGGTTTGTGGTATATCCAAATCAAAGCCTGAGCGTTATAGTTAGTAACTTATAAATAAGTTTGCGTGAGCTAGTTCTGGCAGAGATCCTGTGCAGGGTCTGTCCGGATCGCTACCACCATGTTGTCTTATTGTTGTCCCGTAGTGAGAGCAAGACAACGGGTGAAATCATTGGCATAGGGCCATTCCATCATAGTCATCAAGATTGATAACGCATTTTACGCATTGGCATTCTTAGGATTGCTATCTTGAGTTTGTAGTCTTGATTTGTAAATGTCGGTAGGTCTCAGATTCTACTAATCAGGCGGCTTATCAAGTGGCACGTTTGGCCTTTTCAAGCAATGAAAAAATTGCTAAAACCACGATTGTTAATAAATGTATATGTACCGGGGGCATCGCACCGTGATTTGTGAGTAACCTTCAGGTACTCTTTTTTTTTAAGGAATCTCAAAAAACTCGAAACATGTCAGATGCTCACTCGCCATTGTCAGTTGCGACAATACTGCAATGTCGAGTGAGCTGTTGTTTTTATAGCTTTATGTTAACATTATACATTTTCTTTTTAAACCAGTTTTAAGTACTAAAACAGCAATTTGTTTTTAACATTTTATTCATATGAATACTAAATAGTCTTATTATATCTAAATACGTGCAAATAGAACGTCGGACCGATCAGAGATTACTTGTTGCGCGTCGGGGAAGAAAGGCAGGATGTGAGCCCAGGAGTCCAGGCTCAGGGTGAGGATGCTGACCTGAAAGTAGCGTTTATCCATTTAAAACCATAAACTAATAAGGACAACGTTCGATCCTAATATGAGAATATTTGGAACAATTATAAGCTAATGGAAAAAAGTATAGGATCGAGTATGATATGATGATATTTATATACTTGTCTCTAAGTACAGGGTGTAAGATAAAACCCTTTTAATGCGAAAACCGTTTAAAATTTCTAGACAACCTCAGCACAATGAAAATAAAAAATACTGGGAAAAACGAAAAATAATGTTTTTTATGGAGGAAAAGCATCCTTGATAACCTGACTCCATACAAAAGTTTTGAAAAAATTCTAACTTCTTTGTTCTTTGATAAATATCAGTGATCCAAGAAACGGTTAAGTTTATTGAACGGGTTTTTGTTAAACCCCTCTATAAGTAAAACAAAGCACACGATTTTATTCACTTAAGATCATTCACTGTACACAGTAATAAAGAAAAAAATAAAATCTCAAAGTACATATTGACTCGCACAACGACGAAATGAAGCACGAACGAACCCAACGAAGCTTCCGTGATTTCATATAATCATAGGCAACAGCGTATTGTTATACTGAGGAAAATCATTTCTTATTAAACAACTGAACAATTTTTCAGGCCGAGTATTCTCCCCCTTGAATAGGCATGTAATTAACAAGGAACAGCCGATTCCCGGGATGTATCCCTGACACAAATCATGCGCTCCCGTGCCTGGATTGTATTCTATCCGGCATTATTGCTTTTCTTTCTCTGCTGAGCCTATTGTGTAGGTTTGTGAAAGCGTACTATCAATAACGGTCTCTGTCTGTCTAGTTCAGAAAGTTATACAAATCATTAAATGGCAGATGGTACTTGTTTGACTCGTCACTGGCGCTGCTGATAATGGGTAATATCGAAAAATAATTTAGGCGGTGCTCGTTTAGGTTTGTAAAGTGGACTAAAGTTTTTTAACGCATAATGACATCAAATAAGAGATATTTAACTTAAAAAGTATACCTAAAATAGCGCTCGGTGTATTCTATTTACAGTCTGAACTGTGTTTAATGACTGTAAATAGAAACTGCATTTGAATTTTAATTGATTCACGCGGTTGATCTATTCTCGGATACATACATACATAATCAGCAAATGATCAGAAAATATCACAGCTTTACGTGTGTTCACGGGTCTTTATAGTAAATACTATTTTTTATATTAATCCTAATGCACCGTTTAGCTAAATTATGGTTATACCCTATACGAGAAGTAGTGGGTGATACCCCGCGTGCGTGGTCTCGTTCAGGTCGGCGTGCACCGAAATCACCGACACCGTTTTAGTGGACACCCAGGACATGCGCCGCAGTCGCCCGCTACCACTATGTAGTTCCCTTCCACAGCCACATAGCCCGAACCACATATTATTTGAATACTCCATACCTTGGTCTCGGCTCTGTACGAGAAGCAGTGGCTGACGCCCCGATGCAGCCCCTGCAGGATGCCGAACACGTCCCCGGGGCCCAGCAGCTCGTGAGTGGTCTCGGTCAGGTCGGCGCGCACCGACACCACCGACACCGTGCCCGAGGACACCCAGGACATGCGCGCGTCGCAGTCGCCCGCTACCACTATGTAGTTTCCTGAGAAAGGCAGCAGAATAAGTACATCATTGTAGAGGTTATGAAGGAACCGCCGTGACCGTTGGAGGCTTATACGGTGCTTTTCCTAAATATGGATATTTAAGGTTCATAAAAGTGGCCAGTAATGGATTTTCATACTTACTTTTCAGCCTCCATCTAACTCAGCCATCATCTTATAATGTATTGAATTTAGTGCCCATTTTTACGCAAGTTTAAAGGAAATCTATCGATGGGCATGGTCTGAATAATTATTTTTATGCGCTTGCGTGGTGATACTTATAATGAAACTATTAACTTAGTGCAAACACAATAATTAAACTAATTTAGTTTATTCAAATGTAGCACTCTATCTCATTGCATAAAATGATACTTTCTTAAATATTTACAAGACAAGGAGTGATGAAAAGTAAAAGTATTATAAAAACACAACTATATTGCTTTGTTTGGTTCCGTTTGTGCCCAGAGGGTGCCAAAAAGTACAAAAGAAAAAGAAAGACTTATATATATTTTAATTGTACTTTTTGTTATTATTTTATTATTTATCCGCGTTATAACATATCATCTGACAAAATAATAATTTGTTTAAAATTACAGTTTTTAAAGGTATAATGACGGACACACGAACGAAGGCTTAGTAAATAGTCTTCAGTGTCGTCGTCGATGCGAAGATAGCTTAATTCTATGTACAGAAAAAACAAACATTTTCAGAAGAACCACAATTTCAACTCCATTCTAATCTAAAACTTTATCAAAGTGGACTTTACCTGGAAAAAATATCGTGTACTCCATTGCAACCGTTAGCTGACGAAGAAACGACTCTCCGGCGTTGGAAAAAATGTAGCAATTCATCAAATGATGTCCGAACATGGCGGTCATGAGGTCACAGCGCCTCACGTACGGAGTCTGCGCTAGCAGCGCGGGTAACTAGGTGAAGCAAACAGGTTTTTATTCATAACTTAGGTTGAGCAAGTAGGTAAGAGCATCTATAGGTGAAGTGCATCTACGGGGCAACTGCAACTAACCATTAAACTCGCTAAAGTAATAATACTTTAAATAATCTACAATATACAGGGTGTCCCAGAAATCGACGTCAACCGGGCTAGGGCTGATAGAGCAGCTCATAAGCTATCGATTTAACCCCTATGTATGTTCAACAATTGTTATTAGTTTCGTAGAAATTGATCATTTAAATTGGAATTTTTGCTATTTTTCCTTATGTCCGTGATACGAAAAATCCCTAAATTCATGTATTAATTCCATTTTTTTTGCAGTGTTTTCTTGCATGATAAGAATCACTGTGAAATACGGAAGTTTTTAAAGCTACATGCCAATTTTTTTTTCATTACAACTTTTTGAGTTAACGCACAAAGTTTGTTTTTCCATACTTGGTGAAAAACAAACGCGGGGTTCTCTTAGTATGGAGGAAGTAACTCTGTGCGTTAAGTAGCTTTAAAAAGTTCCTTATTTCACAGTGATTCTAATCATGCAAGAAAACACTGAAATTTTATTGAGTTAATACATTAATTTTGGGATTTTTTGTATCACGGACATAAGGAAAATTTATAAAAATTCCGATTAAAATGATCAATATCTCGGAAACTAATAACAATTGCTGAACATATATGGGGTTAAATCGATAGCTTATGAGCTGCTCCGGACTTTGCACGATGAATAGGCAAATTTAAAAGGCGAGTGGAAAGGGTAGAAGACGGTGAGAATTAACTTGTGACACTGCATATAAACCACACAATTTGAATGAATTCACTGGAACATTTTTACCTGTCGTCCGCGTTCAGTGACCCAGAGTTGTTGAACGTATTGCCACAATTTATTGGATTGGTAATCTGAAATAAACGCAGAATAATTTAACAAATAACTTTATAATAAAGCCATGAAAGGTAACAAAAAATCGAAATCCAAAAGGTTTACAGATGATAACATATCTATTACTTGCGTCGGAACCTATACCACTAAGGGCCTGTTGTTTGATCAGTAGTTAAACTAACTAATCGTTAAAAACCGTCACTATAATGGTTCAATCTCAAGGAAATGTTTAAAATTTTCGATTCTTTTTTCGAATTTTAACAAATAGTTGATTTAACTACTGATCAAACAACAGGCCTTTAGATTTAAAAAAAGGCGTTGGTAGGTACATATATTTCTTCTTTAGAACACGTAATGCATCTCGAGTTGAAGTTATAAAAAAGCTAACTTTTTTGAGAAAAAATCCATCAGAGCTCCTATTTCTAGGTGGATGAAACCTAATGACATGTAAATTTTTATATATTTATCCCAACAAAACAAGCCTATTCAAATATATGAGTACAATATAAGAATATCCAACGCAGTGTTAGAGGAGCCTTTCTACTATAGTATATCCTAACTATAAATTAATTTAGGATATGGGCACAGTTGAGTAGCCCTTCTACTTAGCTGTTATAAAATATTTCACTAACCTGATAGCCCTTGATTTTTGAGCACATCAATTAGTTCCCCGGACGCCTTTTCATACTTAGTGAGAGCGTGTTTCGTAGAGTATGCAACCTATAATAAGGGAATTTATAAAAATAACCTGTCAATACAGTAACAACATAATATACTAAATACTTATTAAATTTAATGTAATAAAATAAATTAAATTACCCACAAAAAAAGATAAATAAATAAAACGAACAATGGACACCAATGATACGACCGAATCTAAATCCAATTGACAGTCCCAAGCTGAGTCGCGGGCTTTTATTTTTATGTCAAAATATTGCATAACGTTATAAATACATATACAATCATTAAATAATTAGAAACAAATAATCGCCTCGTACTCTTCAAACATATAACTAACCTTAACCAAGTATCAAATCCAT
Organism: Acleris emargana; assembly: GCA_927399475.2. Lineage (NCBI taxonomy): Eukaryota > Metazoa > Arthropoda > Insecta > Lepidoptera > Tortricidae > Acleris > Acleris emargana. Next base: position 15,294,683 of record OV656840.1, on the reverse strand, counting down.
AACTGTTAGCTTGGTACGCTGGGACACTATCAACTGAGCTAGCAGCGACGATAATGGTAAAAAAGCAAAATCACAATTTAAACCTTTTTCAAAAAAGGAGGAGCTTCTGCTTCTTCCTTTCTTTACCAGCCTGGTCTTTTTTGGTGTTACTGTGTTACTGATTTCTAATGCTCCCTTACTTGCATCGCCGTCGCCACCACTACTGTCGCCAGGATCTTCCCAGAGAGCAGAGAGATGTTCTCGATGGAGAGAGAGACGTACTCCTGCACGAGGTACTCGTCGCCGCCCGTCGCAGTCAGCTCGGTCGCGATCAGGTAGATGGACATCGTGTAGTCCCAATAGTTCGCTGGGTTTTCACTGGTATCATTTCATTTCATTAAGGTTAGGTACAGTCACAAGCAATCAAGGATATGAAAGGATGAGCACCAGTAGACGTAAGGGCAATATAATTAAGATTAGTGCTGTCAGACGTTCTGATTTCTGCGAGACGTCTAATTTTGTAGGCGTCTTAGGACACCTACCGATCTACCCTTAATCGGCACGCCAATTGTCCCGGTTTTCAGCGCATCGGCAGAGAGATAGGTAAAAATTGTGTAGGCCCAATAGTTTGTATTAAAAGAAGGTAGGTTACATGTTGCATTATTTAAAACTAGATGGTTTCTATGGATAAAGTAGAGAATAAGGAGGCGATTAAGGAGCAGGGAGTTCGAGGGAGGCAACTTCAGTTCGCCATGTCGGGATTGGTGTCAGAGGGATTTTTCCTTGTGACACCATCCACGGCAGAGGCGAGGGAGTGGCTTCTTGAGAAGGACCTGGGGGAGCCTCAGGGGCATAGGCTGCAGGCCCGGATGTTGAGCAACACCCGGGTCAATGTATGGATCCCAGGCCCGCCGGAGGAGCTCCTGGAGGATCCGCTCCTCTACCTGAGAGCCCAAAACTGGGACAGGGAGGGGGAGCTGAAACTCCAAGAGTGGACGCAGGTGGGGCGGGAGAACCTGGCCACGGGTATCCGGGTGTGTTACTCGGTGCCCAAGAGCGTAGAGGATGCGTGGGGTGCGGAGGCCAGCCAATGGCTGTTTTTCCAAGCCACACGCATCAGGGCGCGCTTGGTCAGGGCTCAGCCACGGAGGAAAGATGTGGAGGCAGAGACCCCGGGTGGGAGGGGGAGTTGTAGCTGCAAGTGCAGTTGTGGCGACCCAGCGCTGCAACCCGGAAACCAGGCAGAGGCAGCCCCGATCGATGACCATCCACCACGGATGGAAACCGAAGGGGGCTCCTCAGCCTAGGGAAACGGGGGGCAGCTACACTACACATAAACACAACCAGCAATGGACAACACAGACAAACAACCAGCACTACACAACAACACACACAACACAAACTACAAAAAAATAAGAATATGTCAAGTAAACCTTCAGCATTGTAAGGACGCAATGTCGGAACTATGTCAATACATAGTAAGGGAAAAGATTGATATAGTCCTGATGCAAGAACCGTATGTATGGAAAAACCAGGTCACAGACCTGGGAAGCCTGGGGGGTGACCTACACTTCGAAAGAAATGGTGAGTTACCACCTAGGGCATGCATTTATGTTAGTAGAGACTTAAGAAATATGGGATGCCTTGTGACCATATGTTTCAGAGACCTAGTCGTGGTAGAAATCAACCTCGTGACAAGGAGTGGAGAGAGAATCAAAGCAGCGATGGCAACATGCTACATCCCAGGTGAAAGCAACGCGCCAACTAGAGAATTGGAGGAAACGATTATAAGATATAAAGGTAAGAAAACACCCATTCTTGTAGGCTGCGATGCAAACTCACATCATGAGGTGTGGGGGAGCACCGACACCAACAAGAAGGGGGAAGCACTACTAGAATTTATTGTAAGTAATGACCTGGACATACATAACACAGGGACAACCCCAACCTTTGTAACCAGGGCTAGAGAGGAGGTATTGGATATAACAATTACTTCAGGGGGGATAGGCAAACATGTAAGAGACTGGTGGACCGGGAGGACAGTATGTCGGACCACAGAAGACTACTGTACGGCCTGGACTACTACACGGAAAGAACGAAAATAAGAAACCCTAGAAAAACGGATTGGGAGCAATATAACGACATACTGAGTAAATGGACACCGAGCCATAGAAGACCAGAAACGAGTGAGGAACTGGACAGAGCTGCAGAAGATCTGAACAAGGCCATATCAAAAGCCTACCTATCGGCGTGTCCGGAAAAAACGAGCAACGGAGACAAAGGACAGCCGTGGTGGAATAAAGAGATACAGAAACTGAGGAAGAGATCTCGTAAAGCGCTAAGATCAGCTCTGAAAAGGAACAATGATCAGTGCTGGCACGAGTACAGAAGCATTAGGAACAAATATACTAATACTAGAGAAAAACTGAGAGCACAGGGATGGAAAACATTCACGGGAGAGATACAACGCTACACAGAGGCAGCGAGATTAGTAAGGGTACTGTCGAACGAGAGAACCTGCCAACTGGGTAGCCTGATAGTAGGATCGACCGAACTGACGGACCCCAAAGAAGTACTGCAGCACATGGTAAAAATACACTTTCCCGATTGCAGGGAGGACAACTTACATGAGGCTACAGTAGAAAATAATAACGAGATAAGGGAAGCAGGGGAAACGATGAACCTCAAGATAAGTGATGAAGTGGGGGAATGGGCTATAAACTCCTTCGCCCCCTACAAAGCGGCAGGACCAGATGGAGTGATACCCGCACTACTACAAAAGGGGTGGAAATACATCTGGAACCATCTGAAAGAAATTTATGAAAGAAGTCTGGTGCTAGGCCACATCCCGAAAATCTGGAGCGAGGTAAAGGTAATATTTTTACCTAAACCAGGCAAGAAAAACTACAAGGACGCTAAATCCTTCAGAAGCATAAGCCTCTCATCATTTGTTTTGAAGGCATTGGAGAAGATCATAGATACACAGATAAGGACAAGCATGCAAGGTGGTAGACTACCCTTACACGGGCATCAACACGCCTACATGGAAGGTAAATCAACAGAGACAGCTCTGCACAACCTGACTACAAGGATAGAAAGAGCATTAGAAGACAAGGAGTTGGCACTGGGATGCTTCTTCGACGTAGAGGGAGCATTCGACAGAGCTACTTTTGGTGCAATAAAGAAATGTATACGGAGGGATGACATAGACCCCGCAGTTAGGAGATGGATAATGGCCATGTTAGAAGAGAGAGCGATCACAGCACAACTGGGGGGAGACTCAATAAGGATAAAGACGAGCCGTGGATTCCCACAAGGAGGCTGTCTGTCACCACTCTTATGGTGTCTCCTACTAGACTCGCTCATAAGAGAAACTAACACAAGAGGTATACACATGCAAGCGTATTCGGATGACGGGGTACTCTTAGTGAGGGGAAAAGTCCTCAGTGTAATGAGAGAAGTCATGACAAGAGGGATAAAACAGGTACTAAATTGGTGTCAGAACAGGGGACTAGACCTGAACCCGACCAAGACGAAAATAGTACTCTTCACCAACAAAAGAAAGCTGCCCGTCCTAACACCAATAAAAATAAAAGGTGAAGAGATAGAAACACTCAAGGAAATAAAATACCTTGGAGTAGTACTAGACAGCAAGCTGCTATACAAGACACATGTAAAGGAGCAATGCAGAAGAGCCACTATAGCCCTGTGGCAATGCAGGAAAGCCATAGGAAGGAGATGGGGACTAAGACCAAGGATAACGCAATGGATATACAGAGCGGTGGTCCTACCCAGACTCCTATATGGAGCCATCGTGTGGTGGCACAGAGCAAAGATAAAAGATATAGACAAAGAATTAACAAAGGTTCAAAGACTAGCATGTCTGATGACAACCGGGGCAATGAGAACAGCACCTACACAAGCCCTGGAGATCATGCTAGGATCGAACCCGGTACACATAGAGGTGGAGAAGAGAGCCACAGAACAGTGGTATAGAATAAAAGCGAGCAGGGAGTGGATCGGGTCCGAGATGGACAAGAGACACGCAAGCATACAGAAAGAGTCAATGTCAAACATGGATATGCTCATGGTAAACAATGACCTAATCAAGAAAAGGAAGAGGTTCGACAAGAAATACAGAATCCACATAGGAGAGAGAGACAGCTGGGAGAGAGAAATACCAGAACCCAAAGTGACATGCTTCACAGACGGTTCATGGAAATCCTCAACCAAAAGAGCGGGAGCGGGCATATATAGCCAAGAATCAGATGAGCACACGACGATACCACTAGGGGGCTCCACCAGTGTGTTTCAGGCAGAAGTCTTTGCCATCATGAAGTGTGCCCTGAGCCTCAAGGAAAAAAGCAATGTAACGGGTAGTCACGTTATAATATACTCAGATAGCCAAGCGGCACTCAAAGCACTAGGCAATCCGGTGATCAAATCATCTCTAGTGCAAGAGTGTAGGAATGAACTGAACACTCTAGGCACCACCTCCCATGTAACACTGGCGTGGGTGCCAGGACACAGTGGAGCAGTGGGAAACGAGAAGGCAGACGAACTAGCCAGAGCAGGTGCGGACCAACAGTACCTAGGCCCGGAACCGGTATTACCGATATCGGAGATGGTAACCAAAGGAGTTATCGCCAGAAGAATGGAAAAGAAAACAAATGAGGCATGGGGGATGACGCAAGGGTGCAGACAATCCAAACTCATGATAGGAAGGGTTAATAAAAACAGAACAAGGTACCTTCTAAACCTGGGTAAGTACAACCTAAGCATACTAACAGGAATTCTGACTGGACACTGTCCGCTCAACAGACATCTGACGGTAATAGGTATTAAACAGAACCCTCAATGCCCACACTGTGGCAAAGAGGAAACTAGTCAACACGTCCTAGCCGAGTGTGTCATGTACTCGTCACTGAGATACCACACATTCGGAGAGGACGTTTTGTCCACAGAAGATCTCAAAAGCATCAACCTACGGGACGCACTGTTGTTCTGTAGGAAGACAGGAAGATGGGATCGATGCTGGATGGGAGCGCCGCCGGGCCAGTAACCTGAGGCACGACTGAGGGGAATAGGGCAGAATGAACGGCTGACCGAATCGACTGCCCGCCTGCTTCGGCTGGGCGTCCCCACTTATCATCATCATCATCATCATGGATAAAGTAAGAAAGCAGGTGACCTGGTTTTGGCCACTGACCCCTTTTTGACCATTTGAGATTTCAATGTGTTGTAAATAAAGTATAGACATTTATATTACCTTTTGATAAACAATATTTAAAATATTGAAATATGGCAACATTGATACCGTTCACAGCTGGGATATGTCAAAGTTCACTTCGACGTGAAAGGACAGATTATCTTAGCAAGAACAATAAAGCGGAACAGGTGAGTAATCACTGTAATCAAGTCAGTTGTAATTTTCGGAATCTTTATTTATTTTTTAATGTATTATGATAGTATTATATAAAATATATATTATCTAAGTGAAACTAAAGTTATTTGGTCGCCATGATGGAGTGAAAATTATATAATTCTCCATCATGGTGCACGTAGGAACCCCACTTCAGGCCATTTATTTTTGTTATCGACTTTTTTTCTTGTAGGTATTCTAATCTTTTCCGCTAATTTTCGGAGTAAGAACCAAATGCCAAATAAAAAAAAGACGACGAGGAAGGTAAACTTTTTCCAGTATAACACCTCACAAAATAACTTTAGCGTTAAACGCAATTAGCCAATTAGGGATGGATTGCCTCGCTACTGCGAGTAGAGATTTTAAAATACCTCGATCGACATTGCGACATGAAATTTCTGGAAAAGGACATGAATCTTCTGGACAAGCTCGTTTTCCATTTTACTTCCAAGAACTGCCTGAGGTCCAGGCAGTTCTTGAAAATAAAATAGAAAACAAGCTTTCTGTGTAGATCAAAGTTTGTACACGTGCTGCGTTTCATTATGTATATTTTTTGCATTAAATTATTTGTTTTATGTCTTGATGGCCAGAAATGGCAAAAATGACTTAGTTTTTTATTATTAATTAATTTATCTATTGGATATTATAAAAATGACGGTAAAAACTATAAATTATGAAGGGCTCAAAGTGGGCAAAACTTTTAAAATGGCCAAAACCGGGTCATCTGCTTACAACTACATACTATTTAGTTGGCGTTTGCAAAGAATAGCACGTCACGGCCACCCAGGAAGCTATCCCTTAATTTTCTTTCGTTATTTTCCTGGTTTCGCCTAGTCATCGGTTATTTATTTTAGTAAAGCAATACTGAGAAGAGTTACACTTTGTGTAGTCTCATCGAGGGTAACCCATCATTTTATCGATTTTCATTTTATTGACCGTATTTATTTCATCAAACGCTATTTTCTGCTGAAGCCATGATATTTTAAAGGATATCTTATACATTAATTACGTAGCTAATGTTAGATTACACATGTAACTATAAAAAAAAACTCATCTTGCAAGAAATACCTTTCGATGAAATGAAAATTATGTAAACGACCCTTTACATATTCAACGAATTCTGGCTTATACGAAAGTGGAGTTGGACGTTAGTGAGATATGTATGAAAGTTTAGTGAGCACAACGTTCTCTGCATAAGTATAACCGTGCCCATCGTGACTGTGTAGATTGTAGCAGTTATAGAACCAGCTACAATAAGGTGCCGAAAACAATGTTTCTAAAGTTTTTTTATAATTTATTATTATGTATAAGAAAGACCATTTGTAAACAAATTCCTTCCCGAACAAGACTCTTGTAAAAAGAAAGATGATAAACCCCAAGTAAATGATAATGTTATAGACACTCCGCAGCGGCTACGTTCTACAAATAAGCTCCTAACAATACAAACAAGCCGATAAAAATAAGCTACCTTGCCTTGTTATGAACTTATGTGAAATTGAACAAGTCTCATTGAAGTGCCTCTCTATTGTAGCGAAGGGGTCTCAATTATTGTTTCATAATACTGTTTATTTGTTTTTACTAAACTTCATGTTTATAACTTGGAAAACAAGTTTGACGTCGTCACATGTACTTTTGGCCTCATAATAATACACTAATATGTCAAAGGCGTAAAGCGACAAGGTACTTAAGTGTGCAGCTAAATATAAGTCTGACTGTAAAACCACAGTATTTAAATTAAAATTGCAACCACCACAGCGATGGATTTAATTTCCGGTGGGCAGGGCCACTCAAGGGCGCCCGAGGAGTTCTTCAGTGGCGTCCACGTACCGTACGTAGCGTTGGTAAGCCTGATGACGTGGCGAAGGGTGCGGAAAACCGTGTGGATGCAAGCATATGACCGGTCGGTAAACCTTGGGGGACCTATGTCCAGCAGTGGACGTCCTTAGGCAGAAATGATGATGCTGATGATGAAAGGTTTGAGTTACCTGTGGAAGGACACTTACTCCTCAATGATGTGCATCTTGAGCGTGCGGATGGTGGAGATCGGCTCCAAGGCGCTCACCACCAGCAGCCACAGGCACGTGAAGGTGTGCACAAAGAACACGATCGCAAGCGCAGTCATCGCCGTCTAGAAAAGTTCAAAAGTGACAGTCACACGCTTTTGATAAATCATATCATATGACACGTGATTTATTTAAATCGGTGCACTAGTTTAGTGGAGTACAATTTTTTTTGGTAACATACACGTCTGGACTAACTAATTATTTTAGGTCAGATGGATAGAAAAACGTACGTGCTAAAGTGTTATTCTTTTAAAAAAAAGACTTGTTGATCGGTCTAGTGATGCAATGGCTAGATGGTGAGGCTCACACAGCATACGACCGCACATATTGGTCAAATATTTACTTGTTGGCCGTGAATCCCAATAGTAACATACATATACTACCCTACACAAAAAAAAGTGTCCGTCATTATCCTGTTGTTTGTTAGATTCGGGATAGCTGGTAGAATGTTTCACTTAAGCATTATGTGTAACAAAGCATGAACCAGTGTATTTAACCTGCAAGGCGGTTAGATTGTTCGTAAGTTCAGCAGACGTGGCCTTGTAGAACTCCAACAAATACTTCAACCGAAAGAGCTTATTAAATCTCAAATAATGCATCACATTGTACGACGACCTGAAATAAACAAAATGTATTTTAAATTAACGCTAATAAGCTAGCATTACTCGGAGCGTTAAGTGGAGCAATTAAAATTTTACAACCATTGAACCAAAACGAAGTAATGAGAAAACTTACATGTTTTACCAGTGGTAATGTAACGTAGCACTTGACATACATTAATTTTATAATGTGTATACTTGACGTTTTTCTTTTGTGTATTAACCCTTTACTACCTACACAAGATCTCTCAGACCTTTGCAAATACAAAATAGTGAATAACTCAACGGGAGTCCATTGCACGGACCTCTGTGATCTTGTACCTTTCCCCGCCACCATCCCAGTGCTGGCCATGCAATGGACGCGTTCGTACACGTGTCTCTATAAATTTGGTGAGAATAAAACATCGTCAGTGGGTCTCAGTGACCTTGCCTGGTGGTTCGATACTATAACTTGCTACAATATGTACTGAATGCAAGAACCCAATGTGCATTCAATGCTCCAATAGACTGTGTATTTGACTGCCGCCTAAAATGGCTATTGTAATTTTTAATAATTATTACTTTTTATCTAAAAATCAAAGCTAATTAGCATGACTAATTATTGATAATTCAGAATTATTAATAAAAATAAATATGTTATAACAATATTTGTGATTTTTTCGTCCAAAGGATAAATAATAAATATTTTGTTAAAAATGATAACAGAATTTGTTAAGTTAAGTTTAGACAACGTGTTGTTGATTAATGTTGTACAAATATTTTTTAACAAATACCTAAGACCATTAAAACAGTAAATGTTATTTAAATATACTTCTAACACAAATTCTTCTAATTATTTTAGACCCATTTCAATTGGGTAAGTATAGTTTTTTGTCGTGGTGTATTATATATTTTATTTCGATAGTAATTATAATATATATCTGAGAATAAAAATACTTTTATTTTTATCGTCTGTAGTTTTTCCGAAATCATTTTTTAAAACACTGAATTGACAGTTCATAAATTTCAATGCCTGTTTCCCTCTTACGCCTTGGTCTCCAATAAAAAAAAAAGAAGTGAGAAAAAGTAATCGTTGACAGTTCTCGTTTGTCAAGCCATCCGTTACACTTACACCTGTATTGGGGTGAATTTCAACAAGCGTCAAATTATCCTAATTTAGGTGGTATTTTTTATTTTGTCAGTAGGGTTCACAATTTTAAGTGTAAGGGACGTCATTAGTTATAATTAAAACAGTGTTAAAATGGCCCTTCATTAAACCAAGTCGTTTTAAGATATATATATCGAATTTACTTATTATATACCACCAAAATTGCTATTATCCACCAAAATTTCTTTTCTAAGAAAAACACACGATCAATAATGACATATCGGGATAGTTAAAATAATAATCGTTAGGGAATCATTCTTGTTATTTTTTAAAACCAACAACGTATTTTTTAAATATAATAAACAGTTATTGTTTGGTTTTTATATAATTTTGGTGGAACAAGGAATTTTGACAATTTTGGTGTCTTAGGAAAAGCCACCAAAATTGTAGTCCAGCAGCCACCGCCTGAATTTTTTTTTAACAACAGGCTAAATTTTCGTAAGCTCGTTCGGTTTGACGAGACGCCCACGTTTTTACTCCTCCGAAAATCTGCAGGAGGTATGTAATGTACTGCGCAGGCGTTGAACATGTCGATTTGGTAGGAAAAAAAAATTGATGACTAACAGCAAATTTTTTTTTCGAATGTTGAGATAATAGCCAAATGATGTCGGAAAAACAATTGTCCTACAAATTGGATGGTATGAGTAGAGGGTCCTCCACCTCGAATATGTCAAAATAACAAGTGAAAAAAATTAACTACCAACGAGCTGATTTTTTGTGTGCAGCTTACTATATATTTATATAATTGAATGGCCAAAGAGTCCTACAAATTTAGCAGCACGTTTCCTTAGTCCTACGCAAGGATGTTGTCGATTTTACGGGGACAATTTTTTCAGCTTACGAAAATTTAGCCTGTTGTTAATCAAAAAAAAATTCAGGCGGTGGCTGCTGAACTACAAAATTAGAACTTGTACTTTTTTATTTTATTTAACGTGAATATTTTAGTTTTATACAAATTTAACTTCATATAGTTAACTAGCGACCCGCCCGCGGCTTCGCCCGCGTGGAATGTATTATACATATAAACCTTCCTTAAGAATCACTCTATATATTAAAAAGACCGCATCAAAATCCGTTGCGTAGTTTTAAAGATTTAAGCATACATAGGGACAGACAGCGCAAGCGACTTTGTTTTATACTATGTAGTGAAACAACACCATTAACATACTCAAAATAATTGAAACACAATTGTTTTTTTTGCAAAATAACAAGTTATCTAAGTTATCACAATTATAAAAATGTATTTCGTACCACCAAAATTAGATACTTATGTACTTAGAGGGAAGATGCAGCAAGACTGTATAATTCTTTCACCGTCTTATCTATCTCTGGAACTGAACGAACGACTGACGCCATATTTGTTTGTTTAATCACTTTTGGTTCGATCATAAAATCAATTTTAATATTCACCACCAAAATTGACTATTTCGCAAGGACAGTTTTATTTACACTGTTCCCAGTTTCTTTTTATTTGCAAATGCAATAATTGTAATATTTTATAATTCCTTAACTAATAAGGAATAGAGGCAACTAAAATATCATTCTAGTTTAGGCTTAATAACTTTGTACCACGGTATATCAGTGTATGGGACAAGTACTGGACACGACACCAAAATTGATTTTAGACAGTTTTTTTTTTTACGATAAACATGATAAGTTATTAACAATTTTAACTTTGGCTCAACATGGTACTTTGTGTAAGATTTTCTAGAAAATAAATAGTTTTCCAATAAATGTACTTTACACCCCAATTATCACGTCCGCCGCTAAAAAATGTGGTTGGGATAATTACCCATTGATTGTTTTGATTTCGTTTGCAAGTTTGTTTCGACTGTATTTTAACGACGACTATTGCTTACACCTCAATTCTGGCTTTTCTACTTCTCTCCACGACCCTGGAACGGATTTTAGACACCGCTCGATTCTTATTTCGACGATTTGCGGCACTTTAATAACGACTTTTTTTTTGGGCTAAACAAACAAATTGGTTTGTTCAAACCTCTTGGACGATTTAGCGACTGTTGTAGCGTTAGATTGGAATTATATAATCGTGCATATAACTCGGACATAACACGGTGTTTCGTACCTTCGTGCAATAAATTCAGACGAGACTACTCGAAACGAAATAAAAATAACCAATACACGTGTAAGTGTAACGGATTCTTTGACATATGAGAACTGTCAACGATTACTTTTTCTTTTTTTTTACTTGGAGAGCAAGGCGTAAGAAGGAAACAGGCATAGAAAGTTATGAACTGTCACCTCAGTGTTTTAAAACATGATTTCGGAAAAACTATAGAAGATAAAAATAGAAGGATTTTTATTCTCAGATCTATATAAGTAATAATTCCTATCGAAATAAAATATAAAATACACCACGTCAAAAAACTATACTCACCAAATTAGTGGTCTCCATGACCTCTCGTGGGTAGTCATGCTATAGAAATCGGACGTAGGTAGTTAAGGGTTAATCATTAATTGTAGGCTCACAGGAGCGGGACCAAAATTCTACATTTACAGGTAAAGGACATGGCATGGTGTCGTGGCACACATTTTTTCATATTCCTTACTAGCTTTTGCCCGCGACTCTGTCCGCAAAGAAATCGTTTATCGCTGCTCCCTCGGACACTGCCCTATATTCCGGGATAAAAACTATTCTATGTCCTATTCCAGGACCTAACCTATTCGTGAGCTAAGTTTCATCCCGATCCGTTCAGTGATTAAAACGTGATTGAGTAACAAACATCCAAACATCCAAATTTTCTCATTTATAATATTAGTAAGATAATATAAGATTTAATACCAAAAAAAATATTATATTATACGCCCGTGAAGCTCAAATATTTTTTTAAATTTTGTGATCAAAATTTAAAAAAGTGTTTGGTTTTCAATTTTATTATTACTCTTAAAATGTTTTTTATTAATGGTAATTTACCAGCGATTAGTAACTCTAACGTATTCACCAATATTCATAACCGTGGTATAAGTGATTTCCTTAATAAATCTTCGTGAGGAAATTTCAATTTACTGCGTAATGATTTTTTTCTGTTTTTTTTCTTTTAAGTGTCATATCGTTGTGAAGAGTATTAACCAGAGAAGTTTTTTAATCAATTTGAAATCGTCTATGACTTGTGTTTTTTTTTTAATACTTGTCGAAACTTTAATGTCATTTTATTTTCCTCATTTTGTCATAGCTTTAAGGGCCCATATTTTATTTTAAAGCACTACCTACCTATGGGTTTTGGTTTTGTTTTAAAATAAAACCATTATCAGAGCATGATTTTAAAAAAAATGGGCGGTTTCAGTTGCTTAGGTATGTAATTAAGAAGGTTTAAAGGTAAAATTTTGGGATACTTTCAAAAAAACGGAAAAAAAAATATTAAAAAAAAACTATCAACTTTAGCATAGGGGTTACTATGGCACATGTGTTCCTTTTGGATCCAAGTATTTCCCATTTTCGTTTGTCGAACCCGCTACCAAACACCCTGTATAGAACATTTCAGGAGGTGGAAAACAAACTGATTTTAAATGCGGTTTTCCTTACTTATATTATATGTTACCTGGGTCGTTCTTATTTTTTACCGACAATAGCCTGTCTCTCATCTTATTAAGCGTCTCATTAGAGTATCGATAATTATGTTTTTCGTGTTTAATATACGTCCATACTTTTATTTATCTAAGAGTACCAAATAATTGTGCTCTTTCTTTAACCCAGGTTTTTTTTTATAATATTGTTTTCCGTAGAATGCCGTGACAGAGTGGTTATCTAATACTTGGTCTCGGCTGAAAACGGCCACTCTGTCACAGTGTTTCTGGTAAACCATATTAAAACGAACAAAATATTGATGCCGGACCGGAAGCATTAATTAGTTTTAATAAAGAATAAATGCATTTTTTTTGAAATCATGCACTGAAACCATAGTTATTGATAGTTCAAAAATCTAAAAAACCGAAAATTTATGGTTTATTGTCGGTAAAAAAGAAGAACGACCCACCTTTCTTTGGGGCAATACAGTCAAGGCCTCAAGGCAAGGTTCAAGGTTACAGAGCGAAACAGATCCAGAAATAGAAGCGTTGCAACGCATGCCGTCCTTGGCAGAGATAGTTAAGTAAAATACTTCAATAAGTAGGTAGGTACCTAAGTTAATTTGTGGTCACAGTGACCCGTTTTGGAATTAGGTGCATTTGTTGAAGGGTTAACTTACGGGGAAAGAAACCCGAACAACATGAGCGGGCAATTGACGAAAATGTCCGAATAGAACAGTAATTTCTGTTGAAAGTACTGCTTACGGCACCTGGCTGCTTCCATGATGAGTTCGCCGCGCTTACTCGGGTAACCCTTCAAAATAATCGATCATTACACAAAACAAATGAAAAAACCTCCTATTTAAGATACTGGATGACTGCAGGGTCGTGTAGCAACAAAGTGAACTAAAACTCACTAAACCATTAGGAGCATACTCGTAACGTAATCATATTTCCAAATTTAAAAGCGTTAAGACAATTACTTTGTTTTTTTATTTAAATAAACATTAAATTAAATATTTTTATTCAGGATCATGGCTACCCTACATACTAAATTTCTTACTCGTCTGATCGGTTGATTTTCAAATAAGTTTAATATGAAAATGTTTGGTGACCATAATTTAAGTTTTAATTAGGGAAACAATAACATTTTAATAAAATGGTAATCTTTACTTGTTTCTAAAACCACTATACTAATAAAATCCCAATCATTTACTGAGTTGGGAAAATTAAGTTAAAATCACGTCCCCGCAGTCACTCTGTATATATAATTGAGAGTCACTCGATCGGGTTTTAGAGCTAGAAAACTTTTGACGTGTTCACCGGTTATTATGAATCTCTTTGTTTATGTTCAAGGGGAAAGTATAGCTCGTATCTATATGTATGTATGTTTAGAAACCTCAGTAACCGAATTATTAGTTTTTTATTTACAATAATTCGAAACTTGTAAAATACAACAAAAATTACCTGATGCATTCTCATATACATGGTGATGTAGAAATAAACATCACACAGGCACATGATCCAGACGATGGGGTAGCAGTCGTTGAGGGTGACTATCGCGTACGAGACCACCACGTAGTTCATCGTCGCTACACAACATGTCACATAGCCAAATATCTGGAAGCAGTTTATCGTTAACACCAAGACTCTTTTGCAAAGAATTGTGATATACATAATTTGAATACAAGAAATAAGAATAAAATTGCTATAAGAACATTTCGTGTCTGTAAGGTTTATAAATAATTTATTGGTCAATGCATCTTTTTCTATAATAAATTACCTGACATTGCTTTAAAGTTACCATTTCCAGTACCTACTTAAAACCTACTCGTAAAAGTAGTTCATGTCTAAAGTATACTATAGGGACGAGGACTATCTAACAGATAAAAATGCTTGGCCTAAAGTAAACACCTAAATATATTTATAATAACTTAGTCATAAAAAATATGTAAACATTGTATATTGTCTAGGGGACACGGTTTCTGTAGGAGAATGTATTGAAATTTTTCATGTGTTGTCTTGCACCGTCATAGTATAATAACTTGTATAATTTATTTTTTTCATAATTTTATTTTTTTATTACTATTACTTATTAGTTTTTGTGACAATTCTGAGTTTTGACACATTTTCCTGCTCAACTACGCATGAATATATTTATTTTTTGTTTTATGTGAGATGCATTGTTTTATATAATGCTAGGTTAAGTTTATTATTGTATAATATCATGTCATGAGCAATATTTAAAAAACGACTGATTGTTGAGTTTCTTGCTGCGTTTCTTCTCAGCAGTGGTCTCTTGCGAAGCGCTGGTAGATTTTTGACGTGTAAAAGTGCCCTTTCGGCCTACTTACTGAATAAACATCTGTTATCTTTTTTTTTTACTGTATACCATATGGCATATACCATCACAATGAATCGATTGCAGGAGTTGAAAAGAGACTAGGGTAAAAGTGTAGTCATTAGTAAGTCATTTTTTTTTAGTAAAAGTGGTAGTAAAAATCAAAATAAACATATTTTGCTGTGGAATATAAATAATAGTCTGAAGTGCATCGGAGCCAATTTATCTAAATATAACTTAAAATCTTTAATATCTCAACTCCGATATTATTTAACTCATAATAAAAAATGTATGTGTATTTAGAGGTCCTCTAAACCATTGTAAGAAAATCATCCACGGCCTCTGATTTTTTTTAAAATTTCTTCGTACAAACTTGCCCTATGCCCTTGTGTAAGTGATTTCAAGCCATAAAGGCCCGCCATCAGTCAAATTGACGTTGGACTTTGCAATTTAACAGTGGGGCGGGCCTTCGGGGATTACAACCACTATATCTTAAGTACGTTACAAGCACAGCTAGTTACATAATACTAATGTATTAAAACTGTAAGTTTGATCAGGGGTGTCATTATGACTAAACATCGGTATCAACGTTAAATTGTCATGGCACCCGGTAAGGGCAGCAAAAAAAGAAATACATTCGAATATTTAATTAATAATAACTTTTTCTTTTCTTTTACTTTTAAATTAATTGTGCTGCAGCTAACTGTACCTATATTTATGCTGTATTTATACTTAAAGAGGTTTTTATTCTTAATAATGTCATAGAACCTTAATACTAATTTTTCATTCGAAAAATAATATATGCTAAATAGAAAACAAAAGTCAATTTAACCGTCATACCAAATAAATATTGGTCAGTGAGTGTGGAAAGGCAATTCATTCATATCAAATGGGCAGTTTAGTGGCTAACTAACATTAGTTGATGTGTAGATCCCGTACTTTAGTTCCAATGACGCCACAATAGAGTAGTTTAGTAAATGGAACGGTGTTAATTAACACGACAACCACAGCTACGGAAAAGTGCTGTCAAAAAATTCTCTGACATTTTAATCATTATTTCTTCAAGGAATTAAATATAAAAAAAAACAGAGTTATATTACTTTGTAGCTATGATTTGGTTTGATTGCTCTACCTTATATAGTTCAGGAGAAAAACGACTTTGAAAAATGTGTCCATAAAATGACGTTTTTGACTTTTTGTATCACGGTGACGTTTCAAGATAGGGGGCTGAAAGTTAGGGTGTTTCTATATTATGAGATAGCCAACAAATGACATTATAAAAATCCGATATTCGTCACAGGGGCCACTTCTCCTTCCTTAGCCTGCTAGACCCTTTTAGTTGTCTATTCTAACCTTTAAAACATTTTTAGATACCTATTTTATCTATACATAATAATGGTTAAAAATACTAAGTGTATTTGTTTGTATTTGTTTTTTTGCCGACCATACTTTGCCATGAAATTTGAACGTTGATACCGATGTATAATTATGACGTAACAACGCAGTTCAGTTTACGCTGCGAGAAAAGAACAGAGCTATATAACTGCTATAGCTCTGTCCTTTATGATCGCCGCAAAATGAACTGCATTGTTATGTCATAATAACCCCGCTGCTCTAAATGTACACATATAGAAAATCTATCGTAAAATGCCTTTCAATAATATAATGCGCTTAAATAAGAACAAGATGCCCACAGAACACACAGCTTTCGGGAGATGTGACACTATTTGGTCGGTATTTTAAACGTATACCGGGAAATGCTCAAAGCAAAGCTAAGCCAGCTCAGGGTGGAATAATTAAAAAAAGAAAAAGTGTTCCTTTGCCGGAAAAGACTTAAAGGATTAAAAATCCGGACGATGACAATGATGAATGTGAATCAAGCATTCGCTGAATTCAGAATTATCCAGGCTCTTTGACGTTGATGTTCAGAGACAATTATAACTTGTTTTCTTTAATTTTACTCACCATTTTATTAAAGCAAACCTTTTTATACTTTAATTATACTAGCTCTAGACTATGATTCTGAACCAGTTTTTATTGCTAAGGCTGGATTCGACCAATCGAGATTAAACGCCGAGTTTGCACACACTAATCTCGCAGTAAGTCTTAATCCAGTTTGGTAAAATGGATGGTAAGTCACATTAGAACCCTGTCACACTGGATCGATTAACTTTTTAACGCATTGTTTTTCCACGACTAGGTTCTATATTTCAACAAAATATCGAAAGCAAAACGATGTATGCGTATCTTCTTCTTTTTTCAGTCGATTTTAACTTTGACGCAGCTCTGCCAAGTAACTGCGCATCAAAGGGCTCTTTAATCGTTTACATATTTACATAATAAGGTAAAAGTGCCTTCTTGTGCCCAGCTTGTATGTATAATTTGAAATTTATAAGTTAGAAATAAAATTGCCTTGGATATTTATCTCAGTACAAACTGTTCGACTTAAAAATAACCTTAAATAACGCCACTTAACAGGGTGGCATATTTATTTATTTATAAATATCTATTATCATTGTTTGTTGTTATTTTTTGTGCAAACTTGTATGTGTCCAACCCCGTGCATTGGCCTTACCTACCTACAGAAACCGAGTCCCCTAGACAATATACAATGTTTACATATTTTTTATGACTTAGTTATTATAAAGATATTTAGGTGTTTACTTTAGGCCAAGCATTTTTATCTGTTAGATAGTCCTCGACCCTATAGTAAGCTTTAGACATCAACGACTTTTTCAAGTAGGTTTTAAGTACTGGAAATGGTAACTTTAGAACAGCGTCAGGTAATTTATTATAGAAAAGGATGCATTGACATACAAATGATTTACAAACCTTACGGACACTTCATTTTTTAATAGCAATAGGGTTCAAAAATGCGTAATACCTTATAACTATGGCAATTAGTTCTGTGTACACATTTTTGTACCTTTGTGCCGATATTTATTTTTACCCTTTACTCTACCTTACAGCAAGACAGGAGGGTATGACTAGTCCACCGACAACGCTCTGTTGGATTGGTGTATCTTTAGTTGGCATTACAAATACCTGAAATAGCATGGAGCCAGGTTTGAACAGGTTGAACGCGTCCATGTTGCTCTGGAATGTGATGGCGCTCACCGACGACTTGGCCTGGCTGACGTTGGAGTGGGAGTGGGAACTTCGCACGGCGGACACCGCTGAAACTATAAAGGGTCTTAGTAAATGAAACTGCACCAGTAGAACAAAGAAAAAGATTAGTAGGAGAGTAGATATGATTTTTTAAAGTAGGTAGTGATGTTATTTTCGCAAAAAAGTGATTGAGGCTATTTTCAAATAGCCTCAATCACTTTCAAATAGCTTTTAATGTTTCAACATTAAAAAAAATATTTGTATATGTAATCAGTAAAAATATCAAAGAGCCCGAAAATTTTATTCGGGCCTAAAATTTGAAAAGAAAAACATAAATCGGCTTAGCCCAAAAAACCTTCAGCTAGGTCAGCCTTTTAATATGTAAACGACATTAAAGAAGTACTGTACAAGTTTCCAGGGAGCCTCAAACACCTACTTAAAATTGCATACTGCATATTGAACAAAATTAACTGTAACTACAAAGGAACGACAAATAAAAGAAACAATATGTGTGTCCTTGCGGCACCTACAGCGCTGATCTTTAGCAACCCTCTATTTAGTTACCCTTTGGTTAGCCATCTGAAACTCTATTCCTCTACCACGTTATAATGTCTAACGCTCGCGTAGTACTCGTGCTAACAAAGCGACGAGTGACAATGGCCGACTGTGTGACGGCTGGCTGGTCACGATAAGGCCCACGATTTCATTGAAAAGTGCCCCAGATCCCCGGAACTAGCCCGATCACAGTAAACGTTAATATAAGAAGCTACTTTTAACGCAAATTAAGGTAACGCTAAGCACCGTCAGCGTCGTAACTATCAGCACGCTAAGAAAATAATGATACTTTCAAGTACACCCTGTATTCTTTCATGGAAACCGCAATCCGTGTTCAACATACACTTAAAACCCCGCTGCGGCGGCGGCCAGTTCTTTTCATCCACAGTAATAAAAGCGCGGCCACTTGTGCATTTTGAGAGGATGTAACTAAAGGGTGAGTAAAAAGGTGACAGTCGGATATTCGACCACGGCACGCCGAGTCAGAATTTAAATTAACCACTTCATATTCCGGTTCGCTCGCTGAAACATTTATATGACCGCAAAGCGGCAGCCTCGTATCATATAACGACGTAATAACACGAATTTCTAACGCTATGCTAATTATGCATGTGTGTAATGCATGCATATCTATGTTGTGGGCACTTCATTTGTATTTTATTGGTACTTGGATAGTTTGCCAGGTAGATAAATTGTATGCATTTTGTAATCGTATTTAGACGTTGATTGCAGTACCTACGGATACAGCACTTCAATAAAATAACTATGGACGATTCAGAGATCCAACTTCTAACTCTTCTCTACTCTTCTTATAACTTGTAACTTCTTGGTAAAATAAATTAAGTAGGTAAAGTTTTGCAACAGAACTATTTTTCATTCTCAATTTTATTCCGCATATTCCGCATATGTGAATAACGGTGCAATATGAAAAAGAAAGTTACTTCCGATGCTGAAAACTACGAATGGGTAGAAATGCGAACGTGAAGTAGCTACGAGTATGAATGCTCAAACCGTCGACCGAGGCCAGCTTAACCGGCTTGTAAAAAAATAGGTATTTTTTTAAATTGTCGCGTTTTGTATTTTGTTTGCTGTATTTTGTATGTGGTAGATATACCTATAGATAAAACGTTAATTGATACTTTAGTCACACACAAACTATTGTCATAAGTGGAAAAGAAACAATATCAAACGAACTTAAAATCTAGTAAATTTGTTATTTGAATTAAGTAAGCTAAAATTATTATTTTTGAAATAGAATCATTTGTCGAAATGAATTGTTAAAGTTTTCGAGTAATATAGGCTAATTTGTAAATTACGAGTTGTTACTGTTTAGATCGCGTACAAATAGTATCTACTTATCGAAGTAACGGCGGATTAACTGTCATACATTTCAAATGAAATGGCTTGTTATGTAAGCGAGGGCACGTTTTGGGTGCATGGGGATTATACTCATGTATGCGGGATTATTGCATTTTATGCGTAACACGAACTGCAAACACAGACTAACCTCAAATTAACCAATTCGATATTACAACCGCACATTTGTTCGTTCGTTCACATAACCATAGGAGACCCTAATTTAGTGTAGAAAATCACCTGTTGAATACTAAATGTGTAAATTACAGTAATGAGTAAGTTTATAGGTTTTCATTTAGGCGATGTTTTACTAAGATAAAGATATGTATGAAAAAAATATTAGTTCCTACTCAAACACACCATGTATAATTGTATACCTACATAAAAAAATAGGAGAGTCGTATATAAAATTAACATCCTGTGTGTTTGGTGTAAGTAAACGATTTTTCTAATTTAAAAATTAAATGTTAAAGGAATTGGGAAGTATAAAAAAGGCTCAATCATTTTACTTTGACTCAGTATCACCATGCACACCAAACTTGGAATAAGACTTACTCTGAGATTAGCCTATACAAATTCAGCGTTTAATCTAGATATAAGACCTTATTCCAGTTAAGTCGAAAGCAACCTAAGAGTAAAAGTTTAATTCGAGTCAATCAAACAGATGAATTTCTAGGCCACTGTAAAACTACATCAAAGTGACGCAATTAGTCAAATTCTAATAAATTTCTTAGGATTCGATTAACTACGCCACTTTGACGTAGTCTCATACTTAGAACTCTATTATTTGACTGTACAAACAATTCCGCCATTTAATTTCAAGTTTAAGATAACGCTACTCGGCGGCTAGAGATAGTAGGCTGGTAGAAAGTTGTCCTGGGGAGTTATTCTTTTAAAAACGGCATTCGGTCGGTTGAACGAGTGAACGATGATGGGAGAGATGGAAGCCTTATACGTTCGATCTTGTTGACAGAAACCCTGCTGCCTAATTGAGAATGCACGCGCTAAAATGTGTTTTGTACGCTCAGACGGGACTACTGAAACTCACCGCTGCGCCGCGTTTACTCTTTCAACCGACCGAGCGTTTTTAAGAGAATAACACTCCTGTAGCTCGTTCTCTGGCAAAATACAAGTCGTAGCGCGAAGTTCCGTCCAGGAACAAAAGCCTTTTGGGACGACCGCTCTTTTCGAAGACGCCGTCGTCGTGACAAGACATCAAACAATTCACTTTGGAAATTGTTAATGAACTCGCTGAAGATAACCCAGTTTACATTTTCCCGGAAATAATATTAAACAATAGACAGGGATTTCTAAAGTTATGTTTAATTTACACTTAGCTTGAAAGGTGAAGCAGATACAAACGAAACAAAGTATTTTCATTAAAATTCAATTCATTGGCTTGTTTTGTTTTAAACGTTTTCCTATGATTATTATGAACACACGAGTATGTTCCTTAAATTAAATTCAAATAGTTGTCAATTATTGACTTCTTCGTAGCTCAATTTTACTGTGAAAGCATTCTTATTTTTTGACACACTGCATGTCATACTAGCTGATCCCTCGAAGGACAATCAACGCTTAGGCCGCTCGTATCAATTTGACTGGTCAGTCCAAGTGAACGGGTAAAGTGAGAAAATTGTCTACGATCCAAGCTAACAGTCACCTTAAATTTAGGGATCTAAGTGACGTGACTGTAGTAGCACATAGTACGAGTATAATAATAACGACTTTTCTACCGCGTCACTACCACTTGAGTCAACTGAGAATAGCAGTTTAAACCCTATGTTAAGCCAACCAGTACCGACTGTAGAGTCTACAAAGATGTGTATCCTTTTGTAGCTCTTATTACAATGTAATAAGGTGAAAAAGCGGATATATATATCTTTTTGTAGTCGACTGCATTACCAGTTAGTACAGTCAGCATCATATAGTACGTAGCAGTCAAGATCACCAAATACACTCGCGGTCAAATAATACGGGTCAGAGTGCGTTTTTCATACTAAAGAGGCTATTTCGAAGCCTTGGTTCCTCACCAGGGGATACTTTTAGTGAAATCTGATGATGGACACCCCGAGCATCGATACAGGACTTCCAGAGTGCCTAGGATACCCAACTGATTGAATCTGCGGTTAACGCCGGAATCGTGCATGTTCAGAGAAACACCTAAAATGCCAATAAAATGTACGGAAATCCAAGTGCTGACCCAAACTCTCTCGCTGTGGTGTTAACTGATTGTGCGATCAGTTAGATATGCTAAGCTCTTTTGACCTCCTCTATTGACCTCGGAGTATCTACCATTAAACCTCACTCAAAACAACCCCTGGCCAGGAACCAAGGCTTCGAAATAACCTCGTTTTTATGAAAAACGCACTCTGACCCGTATTATTTGACCGAGAGTGTAGTTGGAAACATCCAGAATACTCATTAACATCGACGCAGCCTAAGTAATCAAATTGTTCAGGTCATCCACAGTGCTCAAATATTCCGGAGCACACACAACGGCAAATACTTGATTACATTCAAGACACCGCTCGTACCGTCACAACCACACCGCCGCTGGTATCGTAGCATCCGAAGTAACCAAAAGTACGGAACACAACAGATTAGGAAAATGGACTTAATTACGTGTCGTATACGGTTCAATGGTCAAATCCTCTTTCAATATAATCCGAGCAGTAAGTTATCTGAACGGTAATAAAAACTATTTTTTAATTTTACATACCTACTGGCAAAATTCAAGCTATATTTAAAAAGAAAATCCTTACAGACTGACGTAGGTAATCAATTTCAATTTGAGTAACATAATTCATTAAACCGAGATAAAATAAAATAAAATCTTATATCATTTGAAATAAAGCTCAATTTTCTATTGTGTTCCGTACTTTTGGTTACTTCGGATGCTACGATACCAGCGGCAGTGTGGTTGTGACGGTACGAGCGGTGTCTTGAATGTAATCAAGTATTTGCCGTTGTGTGTGCTCCGGAATATTTGAGCACTGTGGATGACCTGAACAATTTGATTACTTAGGCTGCGTCGATGTTAATGAGTATTCTGGATGTTTCCAACTATTTGGTGATCTTGACTGCTACGTACTATATGATGCTGACTGTACGGTGCGATAGCTCTTGAAAGGTCCTTCGCATTTGTACTTCTCTCTCTCTCACTCTCATACGCGATTATGCCAGTCTAACTTACTTTAGCCAAACTTAAAAGACTTTTTAAGCTTCTTGCACTGGGACTCTATTCTACTAAGCAAAACCATAATGCTTTTGATATGTTATCGTATTGTCCCTAGCTTCTCGTGGGATATATTTATGGAGAAACCAAATAAAAAAATAGAAGGTAGCCTGGAAGACCTATGCCAGGAATTACTGCCCCTGACGGTAGGCGCGGAGCAATCTGCCCAAACGCAGGAGCAAGAAATGGAGGTGGTGGAGCTTACCAACACGGTGGAAAGGGCCGATAACGGACCAAACTCACTGCCTGGTGAGCCCCACTCCGCCAACGACAACTTGCCCAGGAAACTGGCAGGTTCAGCGAAGGGCCGATACAAAGCTCTAAAGGGATTGGGGATACCGCCCTCCGAGGCGGTAGAACTTGCCCAAAAGAGCTTCGCGGAACTTAAGAGGTTGGGGTACAAGTTCGGGTCCCCACACTCCAAACCGCAGCAAAAGCCGGTAAAACGGCTCCGCTCGGAAGAGGAATCACCACAGGGGCATGCACCTAAAGCCCCGAAGGTGAGTGGGACCCCTCCTACACCCCCTACACCGCCTCCCCCAACCTCTACGCCCCTAGCCTACAACGAGGTCCTAAGCCTCATCCGAGTCGGCATCATCAACCCCACTCCGATGACGGACGCACAACTGGGGTTACTCTGCGACACCATCGTGCAGAGTATAACCGGCTTGGAGAAGGGCGAAGGACCGAAGTTTAAGGGCTATTCATTCAAGCCAGGTTGGTTGCTGGTAACTTGCAGCGACCAACGGTCTAAGACCTGGCTTGAAGGGATTATACCAACCCTAAAACCATGGCCAGAAGCGAACCTCACCACACTACGTGAGAGCGAACTCCCGAGGCCAAACATAGGGTTGGTATACATCCCAGACACGGACGCCACCAAGATCCGGCAGACCCTGTCTCTACTCAGTGTGCAGAACCAGGGGCTGCACACTGAGTACTGGAAGGTGCTTCACTCAAAGGTCGAGAAGGGAGGGGTGACGCTAACCCTTTCCCTCGACGACCTATCTGTGGAGTCCCTCCGGAAGTCCGGTCTAAAGGCCAGTCTTGGCCTACGAGAGGTCCAATTCAGACTAAAGGGCCCTGCCACAGGGGCCAACAGTCATCAATGGACCATCCTCACACCCCAGCACCGACAGCCACAACATCTGGTTCCCACGCTCCCCGCCCCCAGCTGGACCAACCAGGGCCATCCAGGCCCAATACGTCCATTCCGCTGGCCCCTACACCCGCTCGCAAGATCCCAAGGGGATCAAAAAGGGCAGTCCCCTTCCCTAATCCCCATCCAACAGCCACTGGATCAGCGGGCTACCGGCCGCGGTTTCCTCCCAACAGGGGGACAAATAGGGGCACCAACCACCCCAGGGGAAGAGGAGCACACAGAGGCAGGCAAGGGCGCCCCGGTGCCCAACGCCAGCCCCCACACTGACGCAACACGAAGCAGGGGGGCGATGTTCCTGCAGGCCAACCTACACCACGCTGTCGCGGCCTCAGCAGTCGTCGAAAAACTGTTCAGCGAACAAGGCCTGGACATCGCCCTCATACAAGAACCATGGATCAACGCCAACTCCATGGTAGCAGGTATGAATAATGCAGGTAAGATTCTGGTACATGAAAAAGGCTCTAAACCAAGAGCCTGCATCGTGTTTCACAGAAACATCAGTTTTTTGCCTGTTTTAGAACTATGCAGTGATGATCTAGTCGTCGCTTATGTGGATCTCAAAGGGCGAGGAGCATCGAAGGTCCTAGTCTGCTCGGCCTACCTGCCCGGAGAGAAACAGAACCCCACAGAAGAACTGACTAAAGTCGTGGACTATGCACAACGACAAAAGTCGGAACTGATCGTGGGTTGCGACGCCAATGCCCACCATACCATCTGGGGCAGCACTGGAATCAACAGAAGAGGTGAGTTACTCACTGAATTTATCTTTACTAACTGTCTATACTTGTTAAATAAGGGCAACACACCAACTTTCGTCACTAGGGCTAGACAGGAAGTACTTGATATAACATTCGCAACTGAAAAGGTAGCTAAATGCCTAGCCAACTGGCATGTCAGTTCCGAAAACTCAATGTCGGACCACAAACATATTCTATTCGAGGTAACAAGATCTCTAGGTAAATACCACAAAAACTAAGGAACCCAAAGAATACATGCTGGGGCACCTACAGGGACTACCTCAAAGAATATCTAACAGACCTCCCAAAATATGTTAAAACTCCAGATTCTCTCGACTGCGCGGTAAACATACTCTCAGAAGGCATTAACAAAGCCTACGAGAGGAGCTGCCCGCTGAAAGAATCTAAAACAAACAACACAACGACGTGGTGGAACAAAAAGCTGGAAAGGCTTCGCAGCTCCACACGGCGTATATTCAATCACTGCTCTAGGCCACAAGATTGGGAAAAATACGGTAGAGCTTTGACGGAATATAACAAAGAAATCAGAAAAGCCAGAAGAGCGTCTTGGAGACGATTCTGTGAAGATATAGCCCAAACACACAAAGGCGCTAGAATCCACAGAATACTCGCCAAGACACCCACAAACTATCTCGGCCTACTCAAAAGACCAGATAACACCTATACGACCACAGAGAGGGAAACTCTTGAACTTCTCAGAGTAACACACTTTCCAGGATCGTATACCTCCGATGACACTCAGCAATGTACCCAAAGAAATCACCCAGATCACAGGGCGCTTAAAGCTGATTGGAACAAGGCCACAAACATCTTCAGGCCTAACAATGTTAAATGGGCTATTGAGAAATTCCAGCCATTTAAATCAGCGGGAGAAGATGGAATCTTTCCGGCCCTTCTTCAAAATGGAAATAAAATCCTCCTCCCGCATCTGGTTAAAATATTTCGGGCTAGCTTTGCCTGGGGAATAATACCAGAACCATGGACACGAGTCAAGGTACGCTTCATACCGAAAGCAGGGAAAAAGGACTACTCTCAGCCTAAATCCTTCAGACCGATCAGTCTCACATCCTTCCTACTCAAAACTATGGAAAGGATTATAGACCAGCACATTAGAGCTAGTTATCTAATAGCTAAACCCCTCAGCTTAAATCAACACGCTTACCAAAAAGGGAAATCCACGGAAACTGCCCTCCTCGATCTGGTCGACAAAGTGCAGAAAACCTTAGAGGATAAGCAAACAGCCCTATGTGCTTTCCTTGATGTGGAAGGTGCCTTCGACAACACGCCCACAGATACTATTCTAAATGGAATGTTATCAAAGGTACGGGTAAAGGTAAGGTACGGTACCACCATCAACTGGGTTCAGAATATGCTCTCTAATAGGGTGGCATCTCTAACTCTCAATGCAATTTCGCATGAATTTCACACCACAAGAGGCTGTCCACAAGGAGGCGTCCTATCCCCATTATTGTGGACCCTAGCAGTGGATCAACTACTTGTATTAATGACTGACCAGGACTATGACATACAGGGATATGCCGACGACCTTGTAGTCATAATCAAAGGCCCAAGCCTCCACACAATCTCATGTCTAATGCAAGGAGCTCTCAACACCATCAATAAATGGTGCAAGGAAAATGAATTGTCTATAAACGCAAACAAAACTGTGCTAGTCCCCTTCACTAAGAAAAGGAAGCTCGAAAAGCTATTACATCCTAAGCTAAACGAACAAGCAATACCATTCTCAAGTGAAGTGAAGTACCTAGGGGTCACCTTAGACCAAAAGTTAACTTGGAACTCGCACATAAAGAACATAACTCAAAAGGCCAAAATAGCCCTGTGGACTAGTTGTCGAATGGCGGGGTCAAGGTGGGGCCTAAGGCCCAACATTGCCCTATGGCTGTACACGGCAGTGGTAAGGCCTATAATTACATATGCCTCTGCTGTCTGGTACAACAAAACCAACCAAAAGACAACAATAAACACCCTGAACAGTCTACAACTAGGGCTTCCAATCCCGGGATCCCGGTATCCCGGGATCCCGGGATCCCGCGATATTTCATGTCTTTTTCAATACCGGTATTCATTAAGCAATACCGGGATCCCGCTCGCGGTATTAAAAATAAAAATGGAGAAATAAACCATTCGTTTATTTATATGGTTTATTAACAAGTGTGTTTCATTTGCTTCGTAACTTTTGTAAGTTACATGTATTTCGATACTCAGCCGTTCTCTGGTCATTGTTTTAGCAATACCGAAAAAAAACTGTTGACAATAAGGTTCTAACGGTACTTTCGCTCTGACTGCTGTCCTGCTTATACATATGCCTCGCGTTTATCTTTTATCTTACTTTACGCTTTGCATAGCCCTTGCTAAAGGGAGTAAGTCAGTTGCCTGCCGGAGTTTGTCGTGTTTGTTCACGTGCCAGTCACATCACGTCACGTCCCAGTAAGTGTTAACCTATCCGACGGCGTCTCTTCTGGTATTTGGAGTGCACTAAAAAAATTAATATTTACAGAAAAATCACCAACCATGAGAATATTAATAGGAAATACTTTAATTTTTACTTGTTTCAATTGTGATTCAATTACAAGGATGATTTAGTTTTACGATTATATACATTATATTTGTAACCTGAAAATTAAAAAAAAAACATATTTTATCAAGTTTGTTATTATAAATCAACCAGGTTTGACGCTTTGTGCCAGAATCGAAAAACGCCAGATTCGCGGAACGCCAGATTCGCAGAACGCCAGATTCGCATAATGTCAGATTTTCTGATTCGCAGTATACCAGAATCGCAGAATGCCAGATTCGCACGATGACAGATTTCAGATTCGCAGAATGCCAGATTCGCATAGTACCAGATTCGCATAGTACCAGATTCGCAGAACGCCAGATTCGCAGAATGCCAGATTCGTAGATTGCCAGATTCGCACGGTGTAAGAGTGAAATAATCAATTTCCGTTGCCAGCTCTTACGCAATCATTGGTTCAAGTACAGTAGTAATAAAATATACTTTTTCTCTCAATAATGAAATGATTCAACGCTCTAAAACGACTTGTTCCTGATAAAATAATAGGCAGTAATGTTGCTTAGTAATGTTAGTAATGTTGCTTTATAATTAGATTTATATGGATCATTCCCGCCCTAACGCCGGTAAAGTGATCGTCAACTGATATGGCAAAATGATCCGATAACGGTTCTGTACCTTTTGAGGTATGGAACTCTAATTAATCTTACTCTCTCTATTACTATTATGTGAAAAATAAATCTGGCACTGTGCAAAATCTGGCAATCTGCGAATCTGGCATTCTGCGAATCTGGCGTTCTGCGAATCTGGTAATATGCGAATCTGGCATTCTGCGAATCTGAAATCTGGCATCGTGCGAATCTGGCATTCTGCGAATCTGGTATACTGCGAATCTGAAAATCTGGCGTTCTGCGAATCTGGCGTTTTTCGATTCTCGCACAAAGAGTCAAAACCTTTTTTTTAATAAAAGGATATATCGAAATTAATCTGCAAGTTTTATTTTTAATAAAAACTCAATTTTTATTACTTTTTCTTAATACCGGTCCGGGATCCCGGGATCCCGGTATTGAATAACGAATACCGGCATCAATACCGGTATTATGAAAAGTCCGGTATTTGGAAGCCCTATCTACAACGCACAGCCTGCGTAATCGCAACAGGAGCTCTATCCTCAACACCAGGTGCAGCCCTGGATGCGCTGCTTGACCTAACACCACTGCACCTACAAGTGCAAAAAGAGGCTGAGCAGTGCATATACAGAGTCTGCACCACAATAGGGAAAAAATGGAGCTCTCAAGCACTGACCAAGCTTATGGCGTCGGTGTTTGAACATAAAACCTTATGCATGCCAATAGACGACATGCATACTGAATACAATTTTAAAAAACTGTACTCAGTGGAGATACCCTCCAGAGACGAATGGCTGAAAGGCCAGTTGGTCTACAAAGAGGGTTGCCACGTTTGGTATACAGACGGTTCCAAAAAAGGGAACGATGTGGGGTGCGGCATCTATGGTGAGAGACCGAGACTCAAAGCGTCAACATGGGCACGGAGGCCTCAATCTTCCAAGCGGAAATCTTCGCCATTAACAAATGTGCGGAGATCAACCTTGAGAAGAACCGTAGACACCAGCACATCTACATCAACTCGGACAGCCAAGCTGCCCTTTTGGCACTAGATGCATTGGAAATAAATTCCAAACTAGTCCAAAACTGCAAAGAAAACCTAAATGCCCTAGGAAACTCCAACAAAGTAATACTTAGATGGGTACCAGGGCACTCCAACATCGATGGAAACGAGATAGCAGATGAATTGGCGGTGCTGACAACCCCCTGGTCGGCCCGGAGCCGTTTTGTGGCATCACAAAACGCAAATCCTATTCCCTGCTAAACGACCTATACAAATCTAGGGCGATCGAGCTGTGGAAGTCCACAAAAGGACAAAATCACTCGAAAACACTAATTAAAGGGTTCAAAAGCAAGCTCTCCAAAGAGATTTTACAACTCAAAAGAGAAAAGTCTTGCGCAGTGACTAGGATCCTAACTGGCCACTGCAAACTGAACAGACATCTGTTTCTAATGGGTATGAAACAAGACGCGATATGCAGGTTCTGTCAAGAGACAGAGGAGACAGCAATGCACATCCTCTGTTCCTGCGGACCACTAATGCGCAACAGAAGTATCTACCTAGGGCGACATATAATGGACCCACAAGAGATACAACTTCTCACTGCCCAAAGCATCTGGAAATTCCTGGACGCAACGGGCCTTTGCGGTGAGCTCTAAAATAAAGGGCTGCTACAAAAGATCAGCAATGGTCGAAGTGGCTCACAACTCACAAGGCCCACCTCAACCCCCCCAATAATAATATCGTATTGTCAACGTTACGATCGCTCTTTATTACTAGACAGTAATTACGGCCGAATTAAAAACAATACGATAGCAATTATAATGTATTTGAGCACCGTTTAGCACTTTAACTAGAAAGCTATAGTTTTGGGCATCGTGAATTTGGGCAAATATATTTTGGACCACCCTTATGTGAAAAGCAATATATATAACCTAAGATCCTGCCTGAATTCTGTATTAATAGCAAAAAGATGGAACTAAAAAAGGCACTTCATTCCGGTTTACGCTGGGTCGTAAACATGTTGTGAAATTAACTAACAGACGGGCGTTTCTGGTCTAAAAGTAAAAATAAGGTCAATGAGGATACCTATTCTGAGAAAAACAAGGGAAACAAACGACACACGTTATAGACTCGGTTGGTTAGAGTAAAATGTTGTTATTATTTTCCATTAGTACTGTACAGACAGTATCTTATTGAGGAAAAAACCATGATTCATTTGTTACGGACAATGATGACTCAGCAAAGTGCACGGCTGAATGGGCAGGTCAAACAAGCCTACAACGGCAAAACCGACTTTGCTTCATGAAGGAACACCACTTCGAACTAACTTAAAGGACCAAATGGTTTGACCTTACCAAAACCACAAAGAGACATCACCAAAAGTTATGGCGGTGATAGAGCCTTGTTAAGGGCATGATCGGATAGCTA
Organism: Acleris emargana; assembly: GCA_927399475.2. Classification (NCBI taxonomy): domain Eukaryota; kingdom Metazoa; phylum Arthropoda; class Insecta; order Lepidoptera; family Tortricidae; genus Acleris; species Acleris emargana. The sequence goes on along the minus strand of OV656840.1, from coordinate 15,263,840 downwards.
CCAAATCTGTACCCGCAAACCTGCCGCCAAACAGCAGCGAAGGTTTTTTTGTGTTCCAGGGTGGTAGTCGTTGAAGGATATTCATCTAACTTAGTCTTCATGGCAGCTCTTTACTTGACTATTTGCCAAATACTGGCATTTTGTCTCTCACATTTGACATTCTCTCTGATTTGGCAGTGGGCGGGGCACATTGCTTGCAGGACTGATGGCCGATGGGGTCAGCAGGTTCTTGATGGAGTGACGACCTTGTAAGGATCGCGGGAACGCGGTGGATGGTCTGAGTGGAGAGCCTTGGGGGACGCCTATGTCCAGCAGTGGACGTCTTTCGGGTGACATGATGATGATGATTATGATTTGATCTAATAACCACTACCACCACCACTCTATCAGGCTCGGCAGTGCAATTTGGAAACTTGAGCAATAATGTTTTCAACTTTTCGACTGTACATATTTGTATGACGTTAAGAGCCGAAAATGGTAAAGGACTTCCTTGGTCTATACATGATCCTCAGAGCCCAGTTACCAAAAGCAGGGCAAGTCATTGTATGCTCATCATATCCGCCGAAAGACGTCCCCTGCTGGACATATAGGCGTTCCCCAAGGATCGAAGGATCTTTCCCAGATCTTAGTCCACCTTACCGTTTTAATGCCGTATAAAAACACGGTACCTATACATTATAATAAGTAAACAATAATACGCGACAACGTCCTACTAAGGCCATAAGGGGACTTACTGGTGTGGGAATAACCGATGTCGGAAAAATCAGTACAGTAATCTCCGTGTGCCAACCAATTATCGACTCCACGCGAATAAATAGACCGACACAAGCCTCCATATTAATAACAAGGCAGATATTATTTTTTATCAGTGATTCGTTTACATGCTACACAATAACATGGAGTTAACCGTGAGTTGTTATTTATAACTTACTTAATTATTTTATATTTCTGACTGGCTGAGACTGGCTGACGTACTGATAGACCACGCAAACCCTTAACCGCTGACGTAGGGATTTTAAATTGCGAATAAATATTTCTTGGTTACCTAGGGATTGATTTTAAAATTATTTTTCGAAATTCGCCCCCCAGCTAGAAGATATAGGATGAAAAGCGGGAAGCTAATTAATTATACGTGTACGAGGGCGTGTACTTGTTGTGTACTATATGTATGTATACGTATGTACGTGTATGTATGTTTTTTTTGTGTTTATATGTTGATTTAATGTAGTTTTAAAGAAATATAGGGAACATTGGCTTTTTTTATTATTTATAGCCCAGGGGGTTAGGATTAAGTCATTGAAAAAAGATTTTAAACACGTGGTTTACGGTTTCTGCGTCCTTTATTAACAGAGACGAGGTAAATTATACATACATAAACTCACGCCTTCATTCCCAGAGTGGGGTAGGCAAAGCTACAGAATTACCAACCACCAGGTAAATTATATTTTACTTTTTATTAATAAGACATAAGAAGTTTAAATGGTTTAAGAGAATACAAACATAAGTAAGTAAACATTTTGTGTGGCTGAATTTAATGATAATATGATTTATGAATAAGTTGATACATAAAACTAAAAGTTGATACTACTTATACCGAGTTAAGTGTCGAGTTCATTAGTTAATATTTGCGTAAAAACTAAAAACCAACCATCAACGCATCTCCACAATTCATTCTCGTAATAATACGTAGTGCCGTGACTCGCAAGTTAGTGAACTCACAAGGCAGGTGTTTGGATTGCTTGATCCATCTCTATTGAAAAAAAAAATTATTCTATTTATAATAATGATTTTACCCATTAGCTATGTCGAAGAAAACACTGTTGCGTTGAAAACATTTAAATGAAATAGGTCGAGTGGGGCTCTTCGCCAACGCGTACTTTTTTAATTGTGAGTCCGCAACGCAGCTTTTGTAGAACCCCGAGTATGACAAAGGACTGTTTACCTGCGGTCATTGATGATAGCTGTGTACATTTTTAACGAATAAAAGCGCTTTAACACCCGGTTAAGTATAACTTAAGTACCTTATTAAATATCAGATTGAAACAAAAACGTTTACTAACTCCTTTTTTAGGATTCTGAAGTCGAATTAGAAGCCTGTATGTTTCGCCATGTATGTCTAGTTAGGTATTGAATAACTATTAGGTATGTGTATGTCATTAATAATCAATTTGATCTTTAAAAGTGCCAGGTGGAAAATATATAAAAGAATAGGTACCGAATTTAAAAGAGAAACCATCACGACTAAGTATACCATATTTGTCTTTGAGATATATGCGACTAAACTGTTAATACCTACTAAAAACAACAACAAACCACTTAAATTAGAAGATTCCGTCAAACTTATTGTTTTTCGAGATGATTCTTGACGATTTTTGTGTTTGTATCAACGACGTCGCAACCCTACACTGAGCATAATCTAACAAGCACTTGCCCGGTTTTTTTGTTACTTATTTTAGCAAATTTGAGTGATCCTTTAAGAAATTATTTAGCTATAGCGTATTCATACACTTTATTACTTATTCAGTATTCTTACCAGATATTATTTTAACGCTTTCATTTCAGAAGTACGTTGCGGTGATCCTTCTCATAACACTATCTGAAATTACTGCGAGGACGGATAGCGACGTCGAGAGGGCAACAGAATCAAACAAAGGAAATTTTCATCCATTAGAGAGTGAAGTGTTGGACCAAAACGAGGGTGCACAACCAACAAAGAATGCTCCGGCGCGAGTCAAACGCCAGTACTACCCGGACCCTTACTATAGAAGAGGTATGTTGTAACTCAGTCTACACCCTTTGTCCCATAAAGCGTTTTTACACTCAGTACCTTGAGCATTCACTTTTTCTTTCCATCGAATTCAAGAATTCCAGAAAATCCATAATTCAAAACTTTTTTAACTCGGCTGCCACTGTCAGGTAAATAAGAGCTATCGTTATAATAATATTATATTGTTGCTACACCCTAGTAGGGTCCATGTCTTGTACTGATTCAGAAAAACAACATCTTGTAATACCATGGTTGCACGAAATAAATGAATATGAATATGAATATGAATATCAAAACGTTGACAATACGATAACAGGTCAAAGACGATGTGGTTTTTATGGCCTAGAATAGGGGCCTAGCAGTATGTTTTAGCCGTGTTTAATAGAGGCCCGGACATAATATTTGGCTGATGTCGAATATGCGGTCAGTATGTACGAACTCAATCTACGCATACTCGTACATATTGTTGTTAGTTTATTTTTCCATCAATGTATTAGGTCCTTACCTATGAAATTGGCGTTTTATATGGAAAATTTTATGAAAACGGTGGTTTTCATACATTTAATTTTGCGGATTATTTAGTAACGTCAAATGCAAACCAAGCAAAATTCTGTCAGGAATATTGGACACTTCTAAGCTATATTATACATATCTTAGTTACTTAAAAATAGTTCGCTTCTTAAACTCTGCGTAATTGAAACACTTGAACTTGCAGCACTTAAAAAGAGTTAAGTTCACACTTTAATTTTAAACATTAAGTAAGAAATTGAACCATATTATTTGTATCTAAAACCTTTGTTGCATAGTGTATTAATGAAATTTAAAAATATTTTGGAAGTTAAAATTGAAATAAATAAATTCCGTACGAAATAAAACACGTAAAAAAACGCCAATTTCATAGGTAAGGACCCAATAATACTGCAAAATAAATTGCAATGTATGAAAAAAAAATCAAAATTCAAAATATTGACAGACATATGTGAAGGATTTTTTCTAACAAACACATTGTATTATTTCATTTCAGGGCCGTATTACCCAATACCCATTCCGATATTTCTGGGTGGCGGATTTGGTGTGGGACCGGGTTTTGGACGAGGTTTCGGAGGTCGAGGCTTTGGTGGCAGAGGTATTGGAGGGAGAGGTTTTGGAGGAAGAGGTATTGGTGGAAGAGGAGGGATAGGGGGAGGGGGTCGCGGCGGTGGCAGAGGGTGAACGATGATTTTAGGGTTCATATCGATTGGTCTACACATTTTTGCGTAGAATTGTACGCAAAAAATATTTTTATTTCATTAACAAGGATCCAGCATATGTTTTTAAAAGAATTTGATATTTGTCTTGTTCTTCAATAATTGTTATGATGTGGAACATTACGAGTACATTGTGCGTAACAAAATGTTAAATAAGATGTGTGCTATATATTTTATGGAACAGTGATTATATTTTGTAGCAATTTAGTGTTTAATGTATTTACTGCCGACTACAGAGACATGTACATTTAAACTTTTACACCTTATTCTACAAGTATTTATAGTCGACTATACCTTTTCCTTATTAATTTCCTTATAACATCGATGTTAAGTATTAAATTACATGTGACTCTTCAGAACAGAAGAAAATGTATAGAACGTACCTAAGTTGCCGGACAGTCACGTCAAGTGCTTATATAAATTCCATACATTTTGCCAACTTTCGAAGAAGGTTTTTTATGACAAAGAGAATGTAGCGAGCGCACAGTCCAACTGATGTTAAGTGCTAATTGGGATCGGACATTATAGACATTGAAAATCATGACATGACGTGTTGCCAACCCTGAGGACTAGGAAATGACTTTGTACTAGTAATTTCCCGGCTATCTTATCCCCACACTGGAACACAACCATGCGGACACTGCTGTTTGGCTGCGTTAAGCGACATGTCTAGGGCCCAGAGCTGTTGAGATTCCTGACGATTTAAACATGGTGTCGAGCCGCACTGCTTTCTCAATTATTATTATAACTTTTCGTAATACTTAAAAGGGCCGTATAAATGAACTCACCTAGGCCGAGATGCCCGTCACAAACAACTTCAAAGTAAACGTCAAGCCATACTTTTGTCTTTTGTTTGTCATTTTTGACAAATCTTGAGACGACAAGTACAGTCGCCAGCAATAATATAATATCTTACATTGGGCGCAAAAACATCTGACACGCTCTTATGTCTCTAGTAATAAAGACATGTCAGATATTTTTGCGCCCAATGTTGCATAATAGGTATATTATTGCTCGTGACCGTAACGTTGAGATCAGTTAATAATACAGCCCTAAGTAAGTGAACAATAAATATGGTTTTTATTAAAAAAGCTGGTCTAACGAAATCGAATCGAGAAATATGTTCTTACAAAGAAAACATCCAAGACTCAGGAACAAGTACTCGCGCACGTCCCACAATATCCGCCCTTACCGGGATTTGAACCCAGGACTGCTAGCTTCGTAGGGTCATGGTTCTTCTTGTCTTCGTCCTCTTTGGTAACTATATTAACAACCTGCATTTTTTTTAAATTACGTTTTAATGATAATTACTTGGCATTTCGTAGTGACTGGAACCACTCCGGGAGTCCATCGCAGATTCCATAGACCCAGCATCATTGTCCGATTCTTCTATAACAAAAAACATTTTCTAAACAACGCGCCTCAATTTTTTACTTTACGTACAGTCGAGGAATTTGATTGTTTAGCAGTTTGACATAATACGCTAATTTACGGGTTATACATTTTTCATGTTTCATGTCATTAGTCGAGTCACACGGAAATGTATATCACGGCTTATTAACTTATTAAGTCAAATTGCTATGCAATATATTCCCTAAATCGTGCAACGCCAGTTCATAAATTGGCACATTATACTACCGGACGAAATTTCTTGGACCGAAAATACTATTAGGTACTTAAATTAAGCCAACAACTATTCGAGCGGTTTACATAACGATTCGATTTTATGATACAAACATCAATAATATTGTTATTAAGCATTTTTCTTTCTAATGTTATTGAATATTTTCATCATTTTGTATAATAAAAACTTATTTCTAAACTTTGTATTTTTTTTTAATTGAAAGTGCTAGTTTAATTTACAAGGGGAGTATATAAAGAGGGTTCAACATTCACTACAAAAACCTTACTGATTAAATCGTACTTCCGTAATCAATCAGAGACCATTAAATTCAATGCTGATTTAGCGACGTGTTGTCTTATTCTATTGCTATAGCAAATTAAGTGGCAGCAGCAACTTTAATCAAGCATTTAATTTGATTGACGTCTCTGAATGCGGCAGGTCATATACCGCTGCACTCAGAGAAATTTTAGAGACAACTTGTTCCTTTTTAAAGCTTCAGTTGTATATGAAAAATCGTCGCTAAGGAACGACTTTATCGTCATTTACTCACTCTGAGCGCGGCCATAGAAAACAACTTTATAATAAATTATAAGGACCACTTGCATTTTTACAGTATAACTAAACGTTATGACTAAACTTGATTAAACTTCATTGTACAACTGGCTCTTATTAAATTAAATTTCTCTTAAATCGCATACCTAGTTTCTTATACCGAAAAAATCACTGTTACACAACAAAACACAAAATGTGGAACACAGTAAGTACCTGAGGATGAGTCATCCGCTAAATAGACAGAAATAGGCAATATGTAATCTTTAGAGACTTGGAAAGCCTTGTTCAGAGGCTCCTGTATTTTCGGGTAGTATTTGACCAGGTTGAAAAACGTCTGGCTCGGGATCACCAACAGATCGAGACTTCGGCTCGCGTAGATTGACACCTCAGAGCACGCTATTGGTTGCTGGAAATACATATCTATGTTATTTTTTAAACTCCGACGGTTAACCCTTTGAACGCCTAGAACCACTAAAGTGGTCGTGTACTGTCGTGCCTACGACGCCATCGACCCATATAGTGGTCACAGATACAGTGCAAAATAGCCCCGAGTATTTGTGACGTAAGGTTGACATTAGCTGTGGTTTTCAGCTGATATTGACGTGTGAGGACGGCGTTTGTATCAAGCAGAGGCGTTCAAAGAGTTAATAAGAGGGATGTTAAAAAGTTTGACGTGTGAAAAATTCAAATTCAAAATTCAAATTATTTACTCAGTAAATTGGCCACATGAGGGCTCTTTTACAGTCGGTAACATGGAGTTAATCTACTAGCGCTTCGGACAAGACCATCATTGCGGAGAAGAAGCGCCGCAAGAAACTCCAGCAGAAGGTCATTCAGGGCAGGTGAATCTAGGTATATCCGTCTGACGCATCGTATCTCCCAAACGGGACGGTTGGTTTCGTTATTTTTAAAGCTATTTTAATCGGGATCATGAAATTATTAACTAGGTTTTTTTTAAATTCGTTGGGCCATTTAAGCGACCTGTTCTCTGTAAAAAAGGGTTGCCAATATATCGGTGGTTTTTATCTATTCAATAGCTATATTAACAATTGGCCATGAAATAAGAAAACCACAGTATAAAACTAATTACCATTAAAATAAATATAGTTAAAATGTTTTTTTATGCATCATACCACATAAATAACTCATCACAAATTTATCGAGAATGTTATTTATTGCTACACTGATTTATTTATGTGCTTTTCTTACCCCAGTAAAATTCCCAAACATGCCGCCCGGTCCCATGCAAGTAATCATTTCATTGTACGAACTCATAACGTCAACCTGCAAAAAATATGACCAAATACCATATTATATTTACGAAGCGGTTATACTTTCGTATTCAGGGGGCCTATTACGGACGTGTTTATCGATGTGGATGAACTATCTGTTTCTTTCTAACCAGTACGTAAGTGCGAGAGTGAGCGATGCTATGTCGACATGTATAAACCACGATAAAGGCGACCATAATACCGTGCTGGGGATAATAAATTGCGACCCGCCGTCGTCATTTCCTTACCTTTCCCCGATAAATAATATATATATATTGTTGTACATCCTTGCATTGTATGACGGTCTCGTGCCGCAGGAAGTACATCTCGTGGAGGTGCTGAGTGATGACCCTGATGAAAGACCTCTCGACTTTGCCGAAAAGTGGCACTTCACGTAATGTCTTCTCATACATGAATACTAGGGTATCCTCCATTAACGCCGAGTTCAGACGCCGGCAGATTTGCTAAGAGAATCAAGAAATCATTTTTTTAGTTTCAGGTCCTGCACCCTATTAAATACCAGTTACAATTGCTTACGGCAGGGCCTATATGACGACACTAACAATGCCGTTCGCCTGGCAGAATGTTGGTCAATTTACATTTAACACACCGTGCAAGCTAAGAATAAGAATAAGCATAATTTTAATTTTGAAAAAAATGTTTTATCAGTGTTTTTTAAAAACATTTCTGTTGCTTATTAAACGGTCTTTCGACTATTATGACATTTATGACACTTTTACACAAATGTGTTGAATTGTATCATTTATTAGATATTGTTAGACATAATTATGTAGTCAGTAGTTTCATGTGACCTGAAAAGTTACGGTTTTTATCGTAATTGTAAGCGTGGATAATAAAAAATGATAAATAAAGGTGAATAATTATTATAATACATACATACATACATTAAATCACGCCTGTTTACCAGAGGGGTAGGCAGATACCAATTCTAATTAATTATTTAATAAATTTTTCATTAATTATAATAAATAATAATTAATGCAAAATGTATGAACCCCTTACCTTGACGGCTGAAACTATGCACATTTAACTAAGATTAGCAGACTTATTCTTTGCTCTTGTACAGCCCTATGCCGGAAGCGTCTTATCATAAGTCTATATATAAAAATGGGCATGACCATGCTAAGACATTGTTTTGTTGTTTATTGAATCACGTCGTATTACTCCTGTCTAATAAATAATAGTAAAAGGAGATGAAATATTACCAAAATAAAACATAACTCACGTCTCTTGACGAAACCAGTATAATACTATGGACGTAGTTTGTATTAAGTATACCTTCATATTTTATTCTCAACTCACGGTTTTATTGTTGACCACTATTTTTGCTTTGAAAATAACTAAATATATTATACCGACATATAATTGACCAATGAAAAGATAATCAAAATGTAAATAAGTAATATCATCGTTCTAAAATAAAGTTGTTTTCGTTTAATAATCTTACCATTATTCTGAAAGTATTTTCAAGATGTCTCTCACCTGAGGATTACTTCCATTAGTTCTCTTCCACAAATACTCGAAATACTTCAGTGTCCTAGCGGTAAGGACGGGATCTACGTTTTCTTGGTACAAGAAGTTTGCTAGATCCATTGTCTTTTCCTAAAAACGAGTTTTATTACCAAGAATACGTAAATAATATAAGTTTCGGTCAACAATTTCATTTTTGGGACAAGCTTTTGTTGCCGACTCTAATTTTTTTGCTGTCTTTATCTGCTTATCAAGACCAATCTATGGAGTCCTAACACGGTGGGTCTACGGTAAGAATACCAGAGATCCTGTCGCTACCTTCCGACTCTATCATCAGATCAGCTCTTAGATACCATAATATTACATTGTCCTTCGATTGTTGTTGTTGGGTTTACATATGTGGTCCAAACTTCAGCCCATTCCGTTGACGGGAAATGGGTCAAATATAACTTGAAAGATTTGACACATACATACCTATACATACATGGATACATAAGTAAATTGTAAGTTAAATAAAAGCTTGTAAAATAGCTCATCTTGAAAACAATCCACCAATTTTATAACATTCAGGATAGCATACATTTCATATAGTTAGGCAATTCTTTTAAACGAATCACTTTTCAATTAATTGCCGAGTTATTAACCGCCGTAGTTGTCCCGTCTGAGCTAGTGGAGCTAGTGTCCGATCGAACTTTCGGTTTAGGTTTCGGCTTTGGCCTAGTTTCGGACATAAAACGGGTTTCGGCTGCAATCCAGCTTAAGCCGAAACTACCTTCGCTAGACTTGACGATGTTCGGTCGTCGGCGCTGCGAGCGACGAAGAGTCATTTGCCGCTTACCTACAGTTATTTCCAGACTTGCTTGAAGTTGCGCCCGTTGCATGTTTTGGTTATTTTTTTATGATTATGTTGACTTTTTTTATTTTTCCCGCGAAAACATGACTTTATATGGAACTTTAGGTTTCGGCCGGACACTACTCATTATAACAAGTTAGCGCGTGCCTGTTAATTTAGTCGCAGGTCTCGATGACGCAGGAGTTTGGCTAAAGCGGTAAGTACTTCTGCCTTACGTACACTAAGTGCGCGGGGCAACTTAAGTTTACCAGTTAATCGAACCAGTTGTCGATATAAACTTGGGCTATTTATAAATAATAATAAATAATAAATATCACGGAACAATCTCACACCACTTGACCTAGTCCCAAACTCAGCTCTAGGCTTGTACTATGGGCACTAGACAACGATATAAATACTTATATAGAGAAATACATACTTAAATACATAGAAAACATCCATGACTCAGGAGCAAATATTCGCGCTCATCACACAAATATCTGCCCTTACCGGGATTTGAACCCAGGACCGCTAGCTTCGTAGGCAGGGTCACTACCAACTAGGCCAGCGCGTCGTCAAAAAGTCGTCATTTAAAAGGAAAACAAACACCTCATATGTCTAAAAACTTACGGTGTGATCGAGCAAAGCGTGCCCCGCCGCCGAACGCGTCGACGCCACGTATCCGCACATAAATGCGAAGAAGAGGAAACCGGTGATTTGCAATATCATAGCTATGATCGCGTCGATTTTGTTTGCCATAGGTATAGGATTGCAGGCATCTCCTGCAAACGGTTTTATGGTATAGAGGAGGCAAACAAGTACCTACACACTCTCTAGACGGCTAATGACTGTTTTAGTTGCGATACCAAGGCGATTTTTTATATAGTTTGTTACGAGTAGTTCTAAGACCTTTGGTGGGATCTAGAGAGCTCAGTAATAGCCATTTCATGGTAGTCCGGTTAGCAGCAGGTCAAAGTGTATGCATGGTGGTGATATCTATCCAGACAGACCCTGTATAAGGCCTTACCACTATAACAGCCACTAGAAAAATAGTCTAGTTTTGTTCAACAACATACGGGAAAAAAGTTTTTATCTTACCGATAAATATTTCAAGAGAACGGAAGAACGCCGTTATGTACTCCTGCGACGCGACTGGAAAGTTTTGAAACAGTTAACAAACAGAATGTGCTTCTCACTCGCTTTATGCATGAAATGCAGCATCGCTGTTCGGAAACATTTGAACTGAGCAAAACTGCTGTGAATTTAAAGATACGTGACATGACATGATTCCCAGTTTGAGTTATGTTTTAGGAATGGCTGTGTAGATATATTTATAAATTGGAGATAAAATATACGTAGCATGAAAGAATACATTAATTGTGATGATAAGGTCAAAGGGTAAAGGTTAGGTTATGTTATGAGTACATGATGTGATGATACTAGTTTATTTTTATAAAGTGCTTAAAGTCATTTGCGCTTTAGAGGTTATGAAATTCATCCGTTTGTGTAGGATCAAGTAGTAGTTGAACTTTTTTTTCCAAGGCATTAAAAGCGACAAAGACCGATATATAGCCACTTAGATAAAATCCACCATTCATGAACCCGAATGATGCTTCTGAGGAACTATCAGTAATAGTAGCTATACAATTTTCTCAGTGCGAGTCGGACTCGCGCACCGAGGGTTTTGTACCGCCTCGCTGTAGTTATTATTAGGGTTAGGACTTTTGGTGGCATATCGTGGTTCTAGAATCCATGGAGTCGTTATTTCCTAATTATTATAACACGTGACACTTTGATTTTGATATTCAGCATGGTCATATTTCAAAATGAACTAAATATATTTTTAGTTCAGTTTATCCATACCTACTAATATTTGCTTGTTTGTAAGGCTTTCACAGAGCAAAGATATCCTCCGTACCAAAATTAATTTAAATTGGCTTAGCGGTTCAATAAAAAAATGAATTTTGAAATATTAAAAACCGAAGGTCAAAAACAAAGTGGTATGTATTTTAATAATTAGGAAATAGCGACTCCATGGATTCAAAGAACCACGATATGCCACCAAAAGTCCTAACCCTAGTTATTATGATATTCCGATCGCGATTCGAATCAGCGCGAGCTCAACTAACGCTTGACCACTTTTTAGTAATTGTTGTTTTTCTTTATGGGTTTTATTATACTTAATCATACTAAATTTGACGCTTGTATTTTTAAACGTTTTTACCATACAACAAAAATAAAAATACGTTTCATATATGACTTAATTATTTGACTTCTTCTAAAAAAAAAAGAGTAACTCCACCGTAATTAATAAGAAATAACACATATTCTGGAAAAAATCAATCCGTTATCTATCCGCTATCTACGGCTTACAAGCTACAGCTCTTTAAAGTTAGCACGGACGGACGGACGGACAGCGTAGGCATATTAAACCCGAAATAAACCCGAATTGTCTAAAACCTCGTTTGACCAGACTTACTTTTCGATTCAAATTTATTTCCATTGACTACCAGCGCTCGCGTGCAGTTAGCCATGATGATGTTAGTGTGAGGGGACTGATAAGGCGTGCAGTAGCTAATGAAAGTGAACGCAGTGGCGAAGTTCACGATCGTCAGCGCCAGGGGCAGGAACTTCAGCAGCGTCACGACCTGGTTGACCCGCATTATGTCACTTTCCCAATACGAAAGCGCCCCCATGATCCTCGTTATCTAAAAGTTTTTAGGAAATTGGTCATTATTAAAACCGGGTTCTATACTGAAGTCTTGCCTAAGAAGGCGGCTAACTGTAATGTAGTAGTCAAAGCATTTTATGCTCTATCGGCAACCACATTAAATTTAAAATGCTTATACTATTACTATGCAGTTAGCCGCCTTCTTTGGTAGGACGGCACTATATTAAAATGCCAAATCATAATTTATCCTAATGCATAGTTTGTCAGAATTTTCGTTTGTCCTAAAGCAGTTCTTCCCAGTGTTGTTATAATTTAAAACCTAACTCTAACCTCACCGCAGAGATTTGGACAAACGATACGTGAAAAAACGTTTATATATTGGGTCCTTACCTATGAAATTGGCGTTTTTTTTACGTGTTTTATTTCGTACGGAATTTATTTATTTCAATTTTAACTTCCAAAATATTTTTAAATTTCATTAATACATTATGCAACAAAGGTTTTAAATACAAATAATATGGTTCAATTTCTTACTTAATGTTTAAAATTAAAGTGTGAACTTAACTCTTTTTAAGTGCTGCAAGTTCAAGTGTTTCAATTACGCAGAGTTTTATGAAGCGAACTATTTTTAAGTAACTAAGATATGTATAATATAGCTTAGAAGTGTGCAATATTCCTGACAGAATTTTGCTTGGTTTGCATTTGACGTTACTAAATAATCCGCAAAATTAAATGTATGAAAACCACCGTTTTCATAAAATTCTCCATATAAAACGCCAATTTCATAGGTAAGGACCTAATATTACGAATTCCGAGGGATACCTTAAATCCTTTTCATTATTTCCTTTGGTATGTTGCAGTTTTTAGAAAATTCTTCCTCCAAGAGCAAGAGTTAGTAAAGAGCAAAAACATAATTGAAAAAATTATGAGAGCAATACATAAAATGTCATATGATTCATAAGTCCAAAATTCAACGTTCTTTATTCTTCAATTTAGGCATAATATAATGCCCCTATGATTATGATCTACAGCAGCAATATAGCAAGAGGCCTCGAACTCTTTATAATATTAATATACGAAATATTACATTAAACTTACTAGAAGGGGTGTTCTTTTTATAGTGGTAATTATTAATTATCTTTGAAATTTGAGTACCTTAGTTAGCTAATTCTGTAAGGACATGTTTAGAAAATTAAATTAAAATAACATAAACTTACTTGTCCAATTTTATTAATTCTAAAAAAATCCATATTGGCTTGATTGTTGATGAGTTTAAACTGAAACAAAAAAAAACGTTCATTTCAAATACACATGTAAATACAAAATTATTTTTGCTGTTCAACTTACCAAATATTCAAAAGGAAATACACTAAATAAATCCAGTAGAAAGCCATGTTTCGCGTATCGAGTGATAGTCAACAGAGGGTGGGTGATCAAAAGGGACTTCTCGTTGTAAAAACCCACATATGCCATTATTATTAAGTCGATATACAGCACTATGTCTACATAGTAGAACTTGTTGTACAAGGAGTGAGCAATCTGCGAAAGAAGGAAACAAAAGCCAATCAAACTATGACTTTTCCATTGTTATGTTACGGTGGAAGAAGGATGTATTTAATTTTGAGAGAAATGTAAAAAAAAAGACATTTTTATCTTGAATTGTCCCTATAATTCGACAAGTTAACGTGTAATTTTTCCGAGATATAAATAAAAATTGCGAAAAGGCAGCACACCAAGTTTTTTGCCGCTATAGCTGTTTGTTAATATTTCTGTTAGGCTTACACTACACGTAGAGCAAATACCAAAGGATTAGAGTTGTTGCTGGCGATGATGAAATATAAGCTGATCAAATATTCGCTCTTGATTGGAATTCGCTGTCATTGCCGGGGGCGGGGACACGTAAAGCAATTATTTTTTACATTTTGGGTAAACACACGATATACCTATCTACGTACCTAATGTATTTTTGTTAACTCGAATTTCTCAACAACTCACTGATTAAACTGAGTTGGTCGAAACATTAAAGTGTTTTTTTTTTTAATATAAATATAACTAATGATGGTGATTAAGGTAGTACTAACTTAATTCGGAATTGGATCAAAACTTTTTGCACTTTTAGCTTAAGAAAACCCTACTGAGAATACCCTAGGTAGGTATGTAAAAGGCAGCATTTTTAACATTTTTTACGTTTTATGAGTACATCAAACACAAATTAGGTCACTCACACGCCAAACACGTTTGCTTTGCTATGCAATTACAACTTAATTGAAACGAAACAAAGTCTCATTTGAACTGTAACATCTGTAGCCGTCTTGGCGCCAGTGTGCAGTGGCACGACTTTCAGTTCACGATCAGAGCCATCTGTGCCGTTCAAAAGTTCAAGTACTTTGTCGCAGCTATTGATATACTAAATTCAAACAACTCTTAGTTTAATACATTATTGCGACAAGGAACTAAATTGCAAGCTACTTATGTCTGACGCGTAGTCTCTATTGCACAATTTGCCTCGACCTATCCGACTTTCACGATAAGAATTCGAACTAGGTACTCGTATGAGCATCTGTAAGTTGCGATACTCATACGAATTCGAAATCAAATGATTTGAAGGTATTTCTGAAAACCTTTCAAACGCGTATTTCTACCGTTTCACTCTTAACGAAACAACGAATAGCGAACTTTCTATGTCATTATTTAAATACCTTCTAGTTTTGCAACATTATCAGTTTTGTAGATAATGTTATAAAGCCAACATTTAGACACATCAAATCTTAGGATTGCGGTATTCAGATTGTAATCTTTAGAATGCAAATTTATATCGGTCTCAGATCCTATTGAATAAACGGTATCAGGTGGCATAGCTAATCGTTTGCCATATTACTATAAAAAAGTTGAGAAATCAGTCAACGCAACGATAATACATGTCATAATACATGTGTATGAAGATACGAAAATATTTACTTACTGCAATATTATAGGGTATGCAGAACAGATAGTACACTGCCATAATGCAACGGACGAAGCACCAGAACTTCAAAAATATGCCGTGCGGCGTGATGCTTCCTGGTATGATCACGTACCTGAGAAATCTAAAAAAAAACTATTAAAATATATGTATACTACAAGTTTCAAGCATATTAGATGCAGATAATACTGGTATAACCACATTTTGCACAATTAGGCCAATTTTTAGAGTTGTTGGTAATTATGTAGCTCTGCCTACCCGACTCTGGGAATGAAGGCGTGAGTTTATGTATATAATACTGGTATATCTCATACGGCATACCTTATGACCTTATCTCGTTACCTTAAATTATGAATATTTATCCGAATTTCATTTGTTAACAGCCTGTACACCGGCATTGTAGGTACTAATAAAAAAGAGGTTTGTTTATTAATTAACAAACGCTTCCCTCATGAGTACTCATGACGACCAATCGGTACTCTTTGTTGAGCCTATTGAGTGTTGAGCATTGTTGAGCATTGCGCACTTAACGCATTCACTGCCACCGACGCATATATGCGTTCACTGTCATACAATATTGTTCCTAGGCCACGCCCCCTGGCAGTGAATGCGTTAAATAGATAGGTATGAGTGCACTCATGGGTTCCCACGACGCATGACATTAGGGAACGGAACACGAGGAGGATAAAAACACTCCTCAGTCGTGTCACGAAGCGTATTTTTTATTATTGTGGCGTTTACAGCGAATGTTGTTAAAATACAATCAAAGACATAGAATGCCTTTTAGATATGGTCTGTAATAAACTAGTCATGCAGTCAAGGATAAAACTCTTCGAGATATTAAAAACACGTATACATACATTTTTTTATCCAAGCAAACAATAAAGAAGTAACGATGATTATAAACAATTAAATTAATATTTCTTTGTTTCAGCAGAAAGCCTGTCTCAAATGGCGGCGTAAATAAAAGCATTAGAGAAATGAAATCACGTCGGGCACAAAAGCAACTCTTTAAGCTCCTTACGTAATTGCGATTGCCGTGGGGATAAAAAAATTAAAACAGCGTTAACCCCACTTTAAGCCAGGAGGAAACCCGCGAGCGGCGCGCGGCGGACCCGCTGAAGACAACATGCCTGTCACAAAAACACCTCATTTTTCACGAAAATAATTTGTCCTATTCGTGAAAATTAAATATGTCAAAATATTTTTTGATCTTAAAAGCTCATTTTTCAAAGCGTCTAAAAGCTAAGCCCGTCAATCTCGTGACCCGCTCAAGATGAAAAAAAATGGGAACACCCCTGAGATATATACTCATGACGAAAAGAATTCTTGTAGTTGGAAATCATACAATATAAATTTTAAATAAGAATTGAGAACCACGTCCTTTTATTTAAAATCGAGTGATAAGATGTTAATCTACGATAAGATAGCTAAGTCTAGACATTTGCACGATTGGCCTAGCAGTTTCAAAGATAAATGCCAAGTTACAAATATCACCAACTTCATCGGCAACAAATAAACATTACCATTAATATTCACAGACATTCTTCGAACCTTTTACAGAATTCCATGTCACTCGCGGCGTTTTTCGCGAAACACCCGCCATAGTTCCTCAACTCTATTAATATTTACCTCATAACGCCTAACTTTTCGAAGGCCTCCGTGTAGTTAGCGCGCTCGTAGCGGCCGGTTAACACGACGAAACTTTCCTTTATCTCTTGCTGCAAGATAACCAAGTTCTTGTACGACATTCAACCAACTAGAAGTATTAATTTGATGATCTCTTTACCGCTATCCGATTAGTTTTGGCGTCCATTCGCCCGGTCTGGGGTTTGGCGGTTTCGAATTCGGATGCCATTTCTGAGAGATCTGAGTTTTCTAAGGCCTGGAAAGAAACTTTTAATACGTGAATGAAGTCACGGGTAAGTAGGTCTCACGGAGGATCGATGCTTGTAGCGTGCTGATCGTAACTAAGGGCCGTATTAATAAACTCATCTTGACTGAGATGTCCTTCACAAGATACGTCAAAGTAAACATCAAGCCATAGAAAACTGTCAGCTTTGCCGTATCTTGAGACTAGAATGAAAGTCGAGATCAGTTTATTAATACGGGCCTTAGTCGTACCGGCTGATTATAAAGCCAGCAGTTTTTTTTTTTTTTTGACTTCGCGCTGGCCTAGTTGGTACCCTGCCTACGAAGCTAGCGGTCCTGGGTTCAAATCCCGGTAAGGGCAGATATTTGTGTGACGAGCGCGAATATTTGTTCCTGAGACATGGATGTTTGTTTACTATGTATTTAAGTATATATTTCTCTGTATAAGTATTTATATCGTTGTGGGACTAGGTCAATTGGTGTGACATTGTCCCCTGATATTTATTAATTTATTTTAATTTTTATAGAAAGGTGTTCGTAAACAGTATGATGTCCTCATGAAGCCCTACAATGTGTAATATTAGTTAAAGTAAAATAAAAATAAAAGCAATAAAAATATTATGTATGTGTTCCGTGAAGTGTGACTTGATTTGAAATTAATTCCCAATATGTAAATAACTTGGACGTGTATTGTATTTTTTGCTAAAAATACAATTTAGATTGGCGCGGGTATAAAAAGGGTAGCCGTAAGTTGAAACGCAACACAATCACCCTAAACACGTCCTACAGCTGCGCCAGCACATGATTCATAGCTAGGTATAATCGGTTTAATGCTATTCATTAGGAGCGTGCAGTCACGTCAAATTCTCCGCCTATATAATACCTCACTAAAATAGCAACTAACTTTACGAGTATTGCTTAGTAAGTTCTTTTAAATTTTCTGTTTTTGTTCTTAAATGTATCTACCTACTTATGCTAATCATGGGAGAGCGGGGTCTCCTGACACAGGTATTCTTATACTTAAAAGGAGATCTCAACCTTGTCTGTAGCTAGGTAAGAAAGAAAAACGAATAAACATTTTATTTTATTTTTATTTTTATTATTTATTGCTTCAACTAACGCAAAAATATGGTAGGTAATCAAATGTGTGTTAATGTGAGAATCATACTTTTTTTAAATTAAAGTTAAACCTGCATCAAAATCCGTTGTATAGTTCAGAATAATTAATCATCCAAAGCGATAGACGCGGATAGCGACATTATTTTAAATACTATTTAGAAAATGTATCTGTTAAAAGCATTCCAACGCTGACTTGTTTAAAACTATAAAGTTAAAAACTATATTAAATAAAGAATACGACAATGGCCAACACTACTTACTAAAATATGCTAATCCCCGGGGCAAAAGTTACAACAACAGTGTTTTCAACACATACATCATTCGTTAGCGAGAGTAGTTAGCGAGCGCATGAATCACCTTCATAATGGGGTGCTGGATGTCCGGGAATGCGCTCCAGCACTGCACCAGAGTGCTAAATTCCACGTGCAGCAATATGCAGTTAGTCGACGTCAAAACTGTGTATACCTGTAGAGAATAATGCACTACGGAAATATGTGACGTTATTTCCTAAAAGGTTTAGTGCAAGTAAATAAAAGGAACGTCTTTTTTAAATTCATTACTTTAGTAGATTTTGGGTTGTTTTAATCCCTTAAAGGGGTACTCATTTGTACATATCGTTTGTGTTTCTATTACTTTTTCATTTTGTTTCTATTTTCACACATAACAATCATACAATAAATGCATTTAAATTAAAAAAAAAAAAAAAGCATGTTATATACAAATATAATAAAGAGAGATTTAAACCGACTGGCTAAATAAAAATTCTAAGTACAACTCCTACTCGGCTAGCACAACTTATATTTTCCTATTTCAAACCTTAATGTTTCGTTTTTGTTACAGTCTAGGTAGGAGTCACTTAGCGACAAACAAGTCGCGGAAGGAAAAGTTGTGCAGTCACCAGCAATAATAAAATATCGGATACGATTTATTACTAGAGCCATAAGAGCGTATCAGATATTTTTGCGCGTTACATTAATGTTGGTGAGTGTACTAACTTTCCTGGTATTGGAAGCGTCTATACGTTGTCGATAAGCGAATGAATTAATTAAGAGATTAATACGGCAGGCGGCCGTACGCTTGTATGCCTCAGAGGAATAAAAAAAAATAGGGCTCCACTCGTAGACAGAGTATTACCATATATTATTTAACACTTACTTTAGGAAGCCCAAACAGCATCTCTGGGAGTCCGAATTGGCTTCCAGGCCCCACGGAAGACACTATTTTCCCCAAGTGGTTTACAATGTTGCAGTGGCCCTAAAAGTTACGTTGTGATTAAATATAGGTTCTATTACGGCCTAGCCAATACTTTGTGCGACTGAGACTGCAGCGGTGGTGATCGAAAAGAGTGATTCCCATCTTCCAATCTTAGTGGAATAAAATATATCATAATTTTTTCTTCCCATTATCCAACCTGTACGGAATAGGGTACAGTCGCGGAGAATACCCCGGCACCACTGTACTTTACCCGGCGAAGCGAAGGTATTACAGTCACGTCGTTCGTGTATTTAGATGATTATTTATAAATAGGTTTGTATATTTGTCTGTTTCTAGATTTGTAGGTTTGGAACGCTGTCTTAATATTTTTTATATAAAAGGTACATATTTTATCTATTAGCTCAATCAAAAAGAAAACCCAGAAAAAATAGTTTCTTAAAAAATGCGTTGTGATTGTGACTTACGATAATTATGACCTAAAACACATTATGACTAAAAATATTTTTGGCACGAACCCATATTTATAAAAAAGACATTAATGTAAGTACTTTGAAGGGAGAACACATATTTATAAGCAATTTAAACACTTAATGATTTTATTATGTTTGTTATTGACTTTACAAAAGTATAGGTTGGAAGATGAGAAGTGAAACAAATAATACATTTTATTCCCACTATCCAACCTAAGGCAGGCAGGTTGGAAGATGGCACTATGATGTCCCAATATCCAACCTGGGTGGGATGGCTAGGTTGGAAGATGGGAATCACTCATCGAATAATAATCAAATCGCTATATAAATCATGATCAGTGACATTATGCTACATCTCTGTTACATTCGTTTTTGTTTGTTGCCACTTGTAACTGCCACTGCCGCTTTCGCCTAATGTCATGGCAGAACGTTACGCTAAGTACGCAGTGTTGAGAGCCGCAGAAGGGAATTACTTTCTCGATGATATACATGTCCCGGCCGATGTCAGCGGCATGCTGCACAATCTCGTTGTCCGGCAGCACGATGTTGCGTGTGCTCGCTGCCACCGTTTGCAGGAAGTCTCGGCTGCATTCCTGGTAACAAACTCATAGTAAAATCATACATATACATACATACATACATAAACTCACGCCTTCATTCCCAGAGTGGGGTAAGAAGAGCTAAAGAATTACCAACAAGTATTAAAACTTCTTGATAATTATGTAACCACATTTTGCACAATTAGGCTAAGATGTTTACCAGCGTATTAGTGACAGGTTGCAAGCCCATCGCCTAACAGCACTACAAGCCTATATTCCCTTGGTCGCCTCTTACGACATGTTATATGACTGTTTAATTTGTTCCAAAGATAGATTTAAAACATTCATCACACATGTTGATAAAGAAAAAGACTAACAACTTAATTTATAAAACATAAAAGCATAAGCTAACTCAGCATCGTCGGCAAATTGTATGCAAAAGTAATTATTAAAAGAGTAATGTAGAGAGATTTCAAAAGGCTTGAGCATGCACAGATCTGGTTAAATTGTAGGTTTAAACCAACAAATCTCAAGATAAGATACCAGGAGAAAGCAGAAAGGCCAGACGGAAGACTTAGCCGCGCAACGATACAACGTTAGAGTACATTTGATAAACAATAAGTCATTAACAGAGTACCTGAAATAGTGGACAATTCAGCAACGTTTCTACAGTCTCGATGGACAACACTTCTTGCTGAATGCTGCTTGACATGTCTTTGAAGAGCTCCTCGATGGACACAGCGTTGTTGTAATACCTGTGCAATCCATAATCTCTAATAACCTTTCCTTAAAATGCCTAAATAACTTAAGGCTAAACTGCCCGATCCATGAACAAAAAAAAAACAAACAAAAAACTAGGGTTAACAAAGGTGGGTCACTGTTGGGATTTAGAGGGTATTTCCCGAGCTAAAGAACATTTCCGTTACCTACATAACATAATTTTCTTTAAAGTAAGTATTTAACTGAATTAATAAGCTATACCAAATACCCTGGATTTAGTTAACCATCTTCATAAATCACCTGGAGCGGCTAGAGCTTACCAATATACCTATTCTAAGCCAAGCCAGGTTTATCAAGATGGATATATAGAAAAAATTTAATACTTACGCTGTAAATATACAAGTGAACTTTTAATCAGCAAACAACGGCAAAAAACATAAATATTCCAAGTTCCAATTACGAATTTACGAAAAGAATTCTGCTTACCACTGAACACAGAAAAACTTTCTTACTCGATCCTTGATTTTCCCGCTAACATGATTAACAGACAGGAAATAAAAAAGTTCTCGCATGGATTCCTGTTGAACAAAGAGTAAGTTTTATTTCACACAGTTTCGCTCATCAAATATGGAAGCATAAGCACGTTGGTATGGGTGTGTTTGTCCGTTATAAAAGAAATAATTCACTAAAATAATATTTAATACTTTGTTTACAATTGGATGTTACCAACCTTGAATCTTAAGCGCCTCTGAGTTGCTAACATGAAGATGCTGCAAATTTTCGCGATGTATAAAGCGTTAAGGTATGATCCTATAATAAATATTATGACCACCTGGAAGATAATTAGTAAAAAGTTAGTTTCATGACTTGAAAACATATTTAGGTAATAACTATTACGACTAGGGCTCGAAGCAGTGTAGTTTTGAAATCAAAAAATAATGTAAGAAGAGGTTAATTGACCGTCAATCTGCTCTCAGATTCAGTAATCCTGTGATTAGCAATGTACAAGTTGCAGAATATTCTCAGAAGTTTTAGAAATCTTCTCAAGAAATTACTGAGAATATTATCGGAAACATTTGAGAATTATTTCAATACAACATTTTAAAATATTCTAAAACATTTCCGAGAATTTCTCATAAGAAGCTTTCACAATTTGAGAAGTTACTTTTTTGTGGTTTAGGAAGGCAAACGAGCACACGGGCCACCTGATAGTAAGTGGAAACTGTGACCCATAGACATTCGCATTCACAAGACTGCAAATGCGCTGCCAACCCTGAGGCCTAAGATGGAATGCCTTTATGCTGGTCTTTTCGGTACAATGCTACCTGTGATCATAATGGTTGTGTTGCAAACAACATAATAATGTAACGGTGGCGAGTAAAGAGTATGGGAAATGTTAGAGCTTTGTTTAGAGTAAAATTGGCATCAATACGTTACTTTCACGACTGTTTTTATGGTGGTTGCCAGTGTTTACCTGCCACCACGTCAAACTCGTGCGATAGCAAAGCTAAATTATAAACACCTAGGTAAGAGCGCCTTTAATTATAATTTCATATAAATAGTACAATTTGCTTACAAATATTAAATCGTTAACACCCGGAGCTATATCAGCTGTGCCAGCGCCCGTGAAAGCCGACGTTCCAAACAAGAGCATGGATATCATCGGATTCTCGTGCTTCGCGAAATTGGTCACAAAAACCTTCGTCTCCCAGTACACGAGTTGGGTCATCCAGGAGTTCTAGAAGAATCATCAAACGGCGTACAGAAGTGGTAGTATGAAAGGAAATCTGACAAATTCTTAGCAGTGAAGGGGATATGTAACTGCTATAGCTCTAATCTTTTAACTCAATTGAAATTGGTAGGTCTTAATAGTCCATAACAGCTTCAGTCAGAACTAACTTACTGACTAACAGACATCGGCTTCCTTCTCGTTTCAAGGAAACGCAGATAATAGCGATAAAGTAGAACTACTTTAAATTTTGTTTAAAATAAATGCGGCAGACCACAT
Organism: Acleris emargana; assembly: GCA_927399475.2. Lineage (NCBI taxonomy): Eukaryota > Metazoa > Arthropoda > Insecta > Lepidoptera > Tortricidae > Acleris > Acleris emargana. Next base: position 15,240,480 of record OV656840.1, on the reverse strand, counting down.
ATTATAATTATCTATTGTGGATCATCACTAATAACAGTTTTTGACCGATAGAAATTACACATTTTCTAAACATTAAAATATTTTATCCCCGCAAAATAAAACAAATAGACAAATGTAATAAGTATAGATTGATATAATCTAATACAGTTGATGTGAAACTTACTTCCTTGCACAGCTTCCTCGGACACGAGATCAAGTACAAGAAACATCCAGACCAGTAGCTGAATATAGTAACCAGGAAAAAGAACTTCAGCAAGCACAATACCTGAAAGTATTAAGACTGTCTTAGAGCTAGTATATTATACATGTAGAGGAAGTGTTATTTTATTTATATGTACCGCATGTGGTTACAGAATTAACAACAAGTTTTTAAAGTTGTAGGTAATTCTGTAGCTCTGCCTATCCCACTCTGGGATTACAGGCGTGAAGGTATGTGTGTATGTATGTATGTACCGCATGTATGGCTGATAGACAATGCACAATCTAAGGCGCTGAACCTTGGCGCTTGAAATTTGGAGTAAAAATTACTTGTGTGCTTGTGTGTTAAGGGTGCTCTATGAAAGGACTTTCGATAATCGACCCTTAACGGGATGAAATGGGGGGAAGCGGGGGGGAAGCGGGGGACTAATTCTATGCGTACGAAGTTGTGGGCGTCCTCTAGTAGTAAATAAGTGATTAATAATTTATTATGATATTTTTAAATTCCTATTGTAGGTTCATACCTTAGCGTTGCTCCTAAAGTTTTGTGACCACTGTGCAATATAGTCCCAAATGTGCCATACTTGAAGGATGGGGAACAGAGAAGCGATTTGGCCAGCTGCCGTCTCCCCGTACGGGTCCAGGGTATCAGTGAATATGTACCCGGGGAAAACGGACAGTATGTCCATGTAAAAACCGATGGTAGACATTTTTTCTTCGGCTATCTCTCTAACGGTGATTTTGGCGATGTTCTAAAATTAAACATAGTTACGCTATCGCAATATTTTCAATCGACGAGGTCCCGCTCTATAGGTAGGTACTTCATTTTATGAATCCATGAAAAATACGCCTTTGTGGATTGGAAGCATTGATAAATTCTTACAACAGCTATTATAATTAACGCATAAATCGATATTTCTGAAAATTCACTCACACAAGCAATTACATTATATTCCGAATAGCATCAGTAGCTGTGTCACTCTTATGCTGGTTTCACATGGAGGCAGAACAGTAGACAGCATAAAATACTTCTACTGTGTGAACGCACAAAACAGTATTGTTCTGTCACGGATAAATGCTCTGCTGTCCACTGTTTTGCATCCGTGTGAATCAAGCATTATAACGACTTATATAACGTTACATCCACAGAGACAGAGATATTTATATATATATGATCATTTAATAGGATAGGATAATAAAATCCCTGATAATCACCAATCATTCAAATGTAACATGTGTTTTTCAGCTGTATTGTCTTACCTTATCAACAATAGCAGTTGTAATTTGCACGTAGATGTTGATCACCAAGCCAGTGAGGATGACGATGTTAAGCACCTTCTCGAAGTCAGTCTGCCCCACGCTGATGATGAAGGAGTAAGGGAGCATGATGCACACATACAGTACCATGAAGAAATGCGTTGCCTGGAGCATGCGGGTCTGAAATAAACGTAGCAGTTTTCAATCAAATTGTACCATTAAAGGCTTAAGCATGCGTAGAGGAAGACAATTTATATTCAAACCCACATATCTGACATATCTACTACTAATCCCAAGGTCACAATCATGCTCAACATCATGCTAAAAATCATGTCAAAACACTTTTTTTAATGAATTATTATCAACATATTTTGAGATGTTTGCGATGGTATCCGTCTCCGTTTGCCTAATATTTTTGCCACGTTCCAAATGAGCCTACCCTTCATCGCTTTTAAATCCCCAAACTGCATTAATTGAAGGCATTGGATTTTGTTTAACATGTCCGAGATTCAGAAGGAGTAAGAGCAGAGAATACGACCTACACACTCGAAAGCTCATATTATTCGCCAGGTTGCGGTGTCTCCGGTGACGGTATCCGACAAAAGGATATAACAATTCATGTCCCTACCACCTGTATAGCCCTCAGCGAATATAATTCGTAATCGGTTAAGTAAGTGATCTGATCACACTAAATAACGATCAGATAGAAATTGATACGAATAATCTAGTGTGTTATGCGCCTGTTCTGTGCAATGGAGAGTGGACTTGTCCATAGCGCTGTTAGATTTACTTCATATTATTGACGTGTACAAGAGCCCTCTTGTGGCCAATTCACCTCAGACATTTTCTAAATTTAGAAATTGAATATTTAAATAAGTTCTTAATTTCAATCACTCACAAAGTCAGTATCAGGCTCCAAAATCCAAGGAAAGTGAGCTCTGATGCAGATCTTAGGGGCGTCTATGGTCGTCACTTTTGGAGACACTTGGTACAAATCCAAATACTCTTCTGTAAACTTTGACCGGCGGACATTGTTTTCGTCTATAAAAAAATACATATTCAATTACATACATCCATTAAATGACCTTGCCAAGATTTTGCGCGGCAGGAGCTACGGAGGTGGTATGTGGTGGGCGGTGGAAACCGGAAACCAATTCATAGAAATGGCTCTGTCTCGCCGCATCGATGTCGCAGCTACTTGTTCCATGCATACATTAGATTGTTACTGCCCGCAGCCGCTGCTGTCGCGCAAAGTCGTGGCCAGACCGTAACAGAGGAAATACGATCTTATTTGCATTGAAAGTCGACCGAAAATCAGTAGTTTCTTACATAATTAAATAGCACTTACTGGTAGAGCAGGATTTAATTAGTGGGAGCAGGATTAAAAAGGAAGTTAAAAGACTTACGGCCAGTAATGTATCTGAGCCTCTATTCTAGAACGTAGAAATTATATTGTGTTTTATTTTTATCTGTTAGGGTGGGTTCAGACCAGGCAAACGAACAAGAATTCTATAACATATTTTAGAGCATTCGCTCGTTTGATCTCAACCCGGTTCACTAATGTTTCACCGAAATACGTTTGGCCGAATGAGTCGTTTGGCAACTGTTTCATTTCCTAACCCGCTTATATTTTTGTAACTGTAAATATTTCAGATTTTAAAAAAAATAGCTAACCTAACCTAACCTATAGTCTACACAATGGTACATAAATAAATCCTGAAATATTCACAGTTACAGAAATATATGCGGGTTGGGAAATGAAACAGTTGCCAAACGACTCATTCGGCCAAACGTATTTCGGTCAAATGAACGGACCCCTCTCAACCCACCTCCGAGTTAAAAACAATACCATAACAGATAAAACACGATATGATTTTTAACGCCTAGAAGAGGCTCTGTGTGATTGTTTGGCTGTGTTAACTATGCCTGCAAACTTTTTTTTTATTATTATTTATTTATCATAAATACGATTAAATTTTATATTTAATAACACCGTTAAACTACAGAGAGGCTTGTCTCGATGCCTGAAACTTATATACTACTAGACGTGCTCGCGGCTCCACCCGCGTGAATGAATTATATAAATGTATTTGTCACAATTGTATTATGTTCATGAGCCCTGATTAGCAACGTTACGATATGGAAATAAAAAAGAGTATATATTATTAGAGACCTAATGCGTCTACTTAAACGTAAGGTATTAAGCGAGACTGATCCGATCTTTAGCCGAAACACTTCGTAACAATGGCCGACGGTCAATGTTATCGAGATTTCATTACGTGATTGTAGAAAAATTACGCAGCGAAACTGGTAAAATTTATGCTCGTGTCCTATTCTCATGTCTAGAGAATAGATTTCAATAGTTTGTTCTTAGGTTACGTGCGTTGTTTTCGAGAAATACGTCAACAAAGTTCTTAAAATTTGTAAGGCGCCATCTCGGTTCTTCCTTCGTTTTTTATCCCGTTCTGGCTTTTCACTTTTATATAATAGATGAAACTAGAGTAATAAGGTTGCAAGTTCCAGTGTGATAGCTTTAGGTATTCGGACTCTATTAAGAAGTTACTAAATACTGTACACAAATCTCATTCATTACCTTTGTAATACAAATAGGAGTCGTCTACAAACGTCGGGTCTTCTTCCTGTATTCCGGCTAAGTGGTTTTTAAGCACTTTCATCGGCCGATACCGGGTCCTAATTAGTCTCGAATCGGATTTGTCGTACTCCTCGATTGCTTTCTGGAAAATAAAACAATACCTTTCACGGTTTAAAGAGCCTCATTGTTTTATAAGCTTGACGGTTTAAAAATGATATTAATAATAATAAATGCTTTTTTCTCAAACATGCTCGGAAAAAACGGTATTCCGATTGAAAGACAAGGACGGAAAGAGCCTCATTTTACTCCTAGGAGTAAAAAAACTATATGAAAACACTTTCCGTCCATGTCCATATATTTCTTAAAAATTCTGTCAATTTGCATACAAAATCAAAAGGACCAAGACAAAAATTCCAAACAGCCAAGGTAACTGCTCGCTTTTTTAGCACAGTGCGTGTGTTTCTTTTTGAATTTGCATTCCAATGTCTATGGTTAGTATTTAAAAACAATTGACAGTCGGTAACATTCGTTCGTTCATTCTGCATAATATAATTGTGAAACCGAATATTAAACTATTTGTTGTGTGAAATACTTACTATAAAAAATGAGCTCAAGCGACGAAAGCGACGAAATAGGTACCACACCGCCTATATTAAAATCTGAAGCTGCCTCGGTTAGGCAAAACCTGCTTCCCGCTAAATCTAAGTAAAAATATAACCGAACTTATGACCAATTTATGCTGTGGAGGGCAAACAAAAATGAAAATTAAATTACTTGCTTTTTAGAAATGTATTTGTATTATTTCCTCACATGTTTGAGAAAAGCATTATGTATGCCTCGGCGGAAACGAGGATTTCCTGACTCGTATTTTAGCAGGCCTCGCTGTTGCTCGGCCTGCTAACCACCTCGTCAGGAAAACCCTTACTTTCCCCGCCTAGGCAACAATGTACTATTTTACTTATCTACTGTGAAAAAGACAGGTTAAGTACCAATTTCACCGAAAGATGTTAAATTTAATCAATGTTAATAGGCTGTTAGTTCATACATTTTGACAGCTGTTAACGCTCTAATCTTCTGTTAAGTGGTTAACACCGTTTGGTGAAATTGGTACCAAATGGTAATCAATGTTAATCGTCTGTTAAGCATCAAATCCGCCTTTTGCACACTATAATTTTGAGCAATAAAGTATTTAACTTATTAAATTAACATCTAACTTGTCTCTTCTTTGCTCTCTTGAGTCGGGTCTCGATCTGTTCCCGCACCTGGTCCAGCAACAGGGGCTGCTCTCCCAGCGCCCGCATCAAGTCTGTACGCTGCAGCACCTGCACCAACCTCACACTCATCAGTACTTCAAACGTTATCTTCATATAATATCTGTCGCGTTTTAAATTTAGAAACGTTCTTGTTAGACATTAATCGTATTTGGCGCTTCTTCTGGTATGATCGCATTGATCATTGATCGATCACACTCAATTGATTGAATGTATTATTTCATCGGTAATTTCTTGGCGTGTCTTAAAGTTGTGGAGGTATTCTGAAACGCAACCGTATCAACGTCGATGGTACTAAACATATCAACGAAAATGCCGGCTGTACCATTGAATTCGATTTTGTTAAAATACATGTATGTACAAAATGTACCGTTTTTTTTGCTTAGAAGGCTTTCCTAGTTTAATAACTGTTGAATGAGCTCAACTTCATAGAAAACGCCATAGAAATTAGAAATGTGTCGTAAAACCAATCGCCCTGTATTATTAAGCTGCTGCTCTGCTATGTACAGTCAGCTGCAGAGAAAAATATACCCCCCTCCTGGTAAGGATTGTTTTTTTTCGAAAACCTGTTGTTAGATTTAAATGATTTTGAGTTTATGTGTAGGCAATAGTAAAATCTTCAATTCACCGAAAAATCATATAAATTGAACCACAGGTTTTTGAAAAAAAACGATCCTTACCAGGAGGGGGGGTATCCATTTCTCTGCAGCTGACTGTACATGTTACATTATTTATAATAATCTTATAAGCTCAGCATATAAAGTACTTTCAAAATGGCATTATTAAATCTGCGGTATTAAAATGGCAATCGTTAACAAACGCGGCGCCATTCATCGTCATAACGCTCTGGACAGCTGAAAAATCGTTGTTGCCACACTTTTTATTTCGCTTTCCACGCTAATGTGCAAATGAGAGGGATACCACTCAGCCATTACTCATTCCCCTGTTGAATTTATATTATAATAAGCCTATAATTTCTCATCATGCTAATTAAATTGCTGTCATAACCCACATCATTAATTTGATTACGTTTCACGAAATACTATTCAGCTTTATATTATTGCTTGCTAGTGAATAGCTCGTCCAATTTGCAATTAGCATAACAGCGTTCATTAAACCAATCGAATAACAATCTAATCAGAATAACTAGATAAGCCGAGGGATAGGAAGTTAAAAAAAAAGTATACTAAAAGTGATTGCATAAATGCAATTCTGTTTACAGCAACAGAAATATAAACGTTATTCGTTGGTTTTTTTTAATGCAATTAGGTGTATCTGTGGATGAAAGTATTAATTTCAAAAACAGTTTATCCACGTGTGCACATCATTGATATAAATAATACTTATCGTTGAGAAGGACAGCCAGTAACACTGATGTATTTTTTTTTAGCAATGAGAGGTGAACAAACATACGGGCCCATCTGATTGTTTGGCTGACGGTAAGCCGGCCGGTGAGTAATGCCGGAGGGGCAGAGGCACATTCGAGTCCCTTGTATCAAATAACACAATTTTTCACACGGTCAAAGGTCCATGTTTAACATTTAGGTAAGAATAAACGTGGTGTAATTGGTAACATTTAAACAGCTCAAGATATTTTGAACGTAAACCTAAGACTCAGACACGTTAATGAGATCACAACTGGTTGCTCACGTAAATAATGGTGAATGGTCGGTATCCCCAACGTAGTAAATGGTTTGGTACGAGTGTATTACTCCAGTGGCAAGTATGGACCGGATGTGACTTTAACTAGTGGCGTAACGTAATTCAATGATATTTTATATTTGGATACGTTATGCTCAAACTAAACGCATTTAAAATTCGTCGTCAATTACTGACAGTTGCTGCGTTACCATATTTCTACAGACAAAGACGGCAATCCATTGCGAACGCTATTGTTAGAATAGTTGTTTCAAATTCGGCCCTCTCGCCAATACAAGTGCCCGCTCACCTGTAGCTAGCCGTCTTTATCGAACTCATGCGATATTTAATTGTGTATCTCAAGTTTCACAGGTGATAGTAACGCCGGTGCAAATTAAACAAAATGGCGAGATGTAAACGAAATGTAAAAAAATATTTACGGTACTTACGAATGAAATAAAACATCTTTTCTTTCTTTTACAGTTACAGTATAATTTCGGCAGCCTCGAAAATTACAAGAGGGCATTTTTTACGAAATATATTCGTTACTTTTCGGTAGTAAAATTTTAGTATGTTTTTTGACGGCGCAATTAAACAGTAGTAAGATAAATTACCTTCCTTTTTGAGGAAAGCTTTTGCGCGCAGATGACGTATCTTAATATAAATATCATTGGCGTAATTAGTGTTGTGTGCAACCAGTACCTGTGCAGTGTTTGAGAAAAGCAATAATGAAGAAAACGAGGGTAGTTTCTCGGCGGTCATGCCACTCGCACCGAGCAGCCGGGCAAACACGGGCGCTTCGAACGAGCTCGAAACTTGTCGAGCGATTCTCAACATTATTTACGTGAGTAACCCGGTATGACCTCTTTAACAGGTTAAGAAATTTTCTGATTCTGGATACTGTGGTTCTGTTGAAGAATTAACTTGCCTGTAATTCCACGTACGTAGCAGCCGTCACTGTAACCTTGGCCGGGATTGAGTAGAACAAACTCAGCTCCCCAAGAACCTAGCGAATCAATATAACTTTATTCATTTAGGATATCTGCTTTATTTGTGGTGGTAGTATCTTGTACAGAGTCCGTCCGGATCGCTACTACTACGAGTATCTTCTATAATAAATATCAGGGGACAATGTCACACCCATTGGCTTAGTCCCCAACATCTACGCTTGTACTATGGTTACTATACAACGATATAAATACTTATATAGGTAGACTAAAATATTCTTAAATACATAGAAAACATTTTACATATCAACAATTGTACATTTTGATGGAAGTGCTAAAAGTATGTCATTTCACACGAGTCCCGAGGTGAAAGTAACAATTCCACACGTGTATCAAACGACGTTTGTTAATACTTTTGCAAAATCATTACAATGAAACAAAAATAAAACAGTAGGTACCTAATTATAAAAGACAACTTTACTTCATTCATAGTTTGATAAATTAATCACAGTGCATTTGAACAAGGGTAAAAAATGGAATAGTAAAAAACACTAGTGTAATAAAAACAACTTTCCGCACGATATGCAGCAAGCACTAGTTGGAAAAATCCAACTTTCCGCATAGCAAAAAATAATTTGCGGTACACGAAAACTCTCGAAAAATAATAACCTTGCGCTGCTGTCTAAAAAGTAACAAAAGAATTTTTCTTTACAGAAACATTGAGATTTAGGATAGCTAGATACATCACAGTAATAACAACATTTTTACCACTTTTATTTTTAACAGCTAAAAGCGGGCTCATGTTACATTTTTTACATTTTTTAACCCCTAGGGAACCTCGATGGGGGTGGTGGGTGGATCACGGATGAGTTTTTCATACTTTACAATTTGTAATTGTGGAAACCCCCGAGAGAGAATGCGTGATTATTCCGATGTATCAGCGGTAGATTGATTTTTAACGAATGCTCGTGAAGCTTTTGATATCCATAATCATATGCAAATTAAATCTCGTAAGCAGTAAAAAGATAGATTTTGTAATCGAGGAATAGAAAGTGGTGTACATTTATGTTCGCTTCTTCCAAAAACTAGTCACATCACAGAAGGTAGTATTAATAATTTCATAGATGAAACATTAAAGGTTTTATACCATAATATAAATAGTGAAGTAGTTTTTTTTTAAGACCAAATAGTAAAGCCAAGTACGTCTTCGATCTGCATCATTTTATTGAATAAAAGTTGGTTCAATTATATGAGTTTTCTGTAAAACCCGTACATAAATCAAAATTTATTTAATAGCGAACATACACATAAACAGACAGACGCGGCGGGGGACTTTGTTTTATAATAATGTTGTGTGTGATTATTAACTTTAAGATTTGGCCTAGTTTTAGGCCGTCTTCCTGATACCACGGGGTCTTATGTTAAGTCTTAGATTATCTTTAGTCGCTTCTACTACATCCGTGGTGATATGATATGAGTGGTGCTATTCTAACGCAACAGCCACACGGAGTTTAGACACAGGGTACTTTCAAAGGAGGATGGGCAGAAATGTATGAACGGAACCGAACGCAATAAGTGTTCATTTTATCGGAAAGGTATTTTTATATTCTACAACTTTATGACGGGTAATATGAAATCACTGTAAGGAATTTTCATGGCCGAACTTAAAAACCAGACAATGCATCTATTGTTTAAATTTCCACAATCATTACGTGGCAATAACTTTTATAACACAAAAAATTGTGCCTATTGGCCACGGTAATAGTTTTGGATCGTCAATATCCATCTGGTGATATACCACTTGTCGTTATTGGTCAAATTGTCTGATTTGTCTATCCTTCTTTGTCTCCCAGTAAAATTAAGTAGACAACTATGCTTACAGTCCCTTCCTTAAAAGCTATCATTGGGCTCTCGTTGTCTTCGTCCGAAAGCATCTCGATGACTCCTCGCTTGACGCAGATCATGCCGTTCTTCACCACGCCCTGACTCCAGATGTGCTGCCCTGCCAGGAATATCTCATGCCGCATGTGCAGCGAAATCTGACGCAGGTACGATTCCTCTGCAAAGCGTAGTCACTGCTCAATATATCTGTGCCTTGACCAAAGTTGTTTAGCACTTATGCGTTTTTCATATAAAAGGTATGGTAACATGTATATCGTTAATTATACAAAGTTGTATATCTATCGGAAAGATTAGTCATATTTATTGACGTTAAGGGAAATTACGTGAAAAAAAAAAAACATTTTAGAACTCGACTTTTTATAGCTTTCGACTTTCTATTTATGTATGAAAAATGATTTCATACATAAATAGATGAAAAAACGATGTCTTCTAATCATTTGCACGTGTTCAAACGATTTCTTATATTTTTTACGCCTTTGTGTATTTTTAAATTGAAAAATAATACTTTCACATCTTTGGGCAAGGCTGTAAGTATCTGGTTCTTTATTAAAGGGATTCAGTGACTACCACGTATTCTGCCATCATACCAAAAGAAGTCGGCTATTTGCACTATAATAGCCTGTTTGCCAGAGCATATAGGCATAATAGTTAAAGCATTCTAAACCCTGCAAGATTACACATATAAGGTATGTATATTTTACAATACGATTCCTATAATAGAATAGATAGCTGCTATCTTACGCATAGAGCAGTTTTAATGTACATACATCCTAGTGATTACCAATAGGTACAACACAGCCACTAGATACAGACGATTACTCAAAATTTCCTTATAGAAACTTCCAGTCAAATATTTGAATAACCACTGATTTTTTTTATTTTTTTTTGATACAATTAAGCTTTACTATGCCTCGCTAAAATGAATTTATCAAATAAAACATCAACCTGTATTCTGCGGACTTACGTGTTTCTCGAAACAGCAGCGTATGATGAAAATGTGCCACATTGATGTCGAAAATAAGCTCCATCTGCAGAGTGAGGGGCAGCTTCTGAAGGTGATCAGAGGTCAAGACGCCGTCTTTCATGGTCCAGAGTTTCAGTTTATATTCCAACGCCTGATCGGCCAACCATGCTGGAGCTCCAGAAACTTTCAAATAGTTTAACATGTGGTGGTACTGCAATTGGTACTTTTATATAAATATAGGTGTAATATACGACCCAGTTTCACAATCTCTAAATATACAGGGTGTTTGGTAGAGCGTTGTCAAAAAGAAACAGGCGAATAGAAGAGGCCATTAGCTATCTATTTCAGGTACTTTAACCCTTTATTTGTCTATGGGCTATTTAATACCGATTTATTTTATTACAAGTTACCAAAATTAGACCTTGAAACCCCGAAAAATAAGGAACTATTTGGTGTATCCACAAAATTATCATTTTGTTAGAAAGTAAAATGTTGTAGTGTTCGAATAAAAGTGTTATTGGAAGAGTATAGCAACATTTAAAAAAAATGGTAGCTCTCAAAGTTTCAGAAATCAGTAAATAAATTTTTCAAGATTAACTTTACAACGAAATTTAAAAAAAAACGAAAGTGATTACAACTCTTCAAATTTCCTAAAAACATCTCCAGTTTATATTATAACTTTGAGAGCCCCCATTTTAATAATGTAAGGTAAAAATAAATCGGTATTAAATAGCCCCTAGACAAATAAAGGGTTAAAGTACCTGAAATGGATAGCTAATGGCCTCTTCTATTCGCCTGTTTCTTTTTGACAACACTCTACCAAACACCCTGTATACTATCTGCCAGTTAAGGTTTCCGTTCAATAAGTTATTTTTATGACACGCTGCATTTTTGCCCACAGTTATTGTATCACTAATAACTAGCTCACTATTGAAAGAGCCGATTCCAGCCGACTGAAAGAGTCCAAACTCGTCGGATCTTTTATTAGCAATCACACTGTATTATTTTTAGCTTAAAGTAAATTTAATGTTGAAGATAGGAAATGTTACTCAAAGGAAAACACTCCTTATATTTTAAGTGTATTAAAAATAACTGCAGAAGCCTTCTTAAGCTAGATTTTTCCATCTTTAGTTGATTTGATTCCCGGCTCCCGGCTTTTAATGCGCTCTTTAAATGCGGTTGTTTTTATTTCTAAAAATAAGAATTAGTTTTACTTATTTTGAGTAAAATTTGCTATGTTCAATATTTAGGGTATTTCACTCTGAGGGGCATTGGTTTGTTCCTGTGCGTCAGAAAACATTACAATAAAGACATATAATAAAAAAACACATGCTAATGTAATACCTATCTAATAAATTGATCAAACAAGCTCCATCAAAATAGGTCACTATGACATGATGACATATAAATAGATAAATTATCGAGAGCGCGAAATTGCATATGTATAGCGGTAATGTGTGTTAATAGGCATTCCATATACACGGTGATTTTTTATCGGTGATCAGGAGTTGAAAGTTATTAATAAGCAACAAAAATGGAATTTAATGGTTGATGTCTCAAACAAATAACACACTGTTTAATTTATTTAAGTTAATGATGTTGTTAAAACTAATCACCACTGGATACATGGACATCCTACATTAATTATTGAAGTGAAGTAGTTCTTTACGTCAAGTGCCATCGCTTTGGCGGGAAATTTGATAGATATTACGTCAATAAACTTATCTTATCAGTTAAGAGTTGTTACCGCGTAAAAATAGATAACGATTCGAAACTGCAAAACAATAATTGATACGTGATTAACATAAAGTGCATTTAACATTCATCTACTGGCTAACATGTAATTCATAAGTAAGTAAAACGATAATAATTTTATAGCCACCGTTTAATTGAACAAAAAAACTAAATCTCAACCAACACTGAACTTCTAACTTAAAAACAAACAAATTAAATTTAAACATTATTAACAACTGTTCAACCGTGTTGCCCTAAACACAGTTCCGCTCGACGCCTGTGATTATTTCTTATTCTGCTAAGAACAGTGCTGGCCCGTATTTTACTAAATGCACTTATTATTATTTGTCGGAGTAGTTTCGTGATTTTCCAGAAACCACTGACAGAATGCCATCCTTGCCCCTAAATCTCTTGCTAAAATATCTTGAACGGCCTGAAAGTGAAAAGGATGCAATAGGGAATATGCATGGATTTTAAAAATCGCATTTCTCATCAAAATATGAAAATACCGTAAAAGAGATCACCAAAACGGAAATTAAAATTAAAATCGGTCAAGAAATACGGAAGTTATAAGCATTTCAAACTTCTAATTAGACAGAGAGATCCGATGTGCACCGTGACGTCATTGTGCACTGCGGCCATATAAACTCCATGTAAAATTCCGTTTTTCTAGAAAGAGATAGGAACAAATCTTTGTTGGCTTATATCTTGGTTATTTTTATAGTTATTCAAAAAATGATTTTTGTGATCTGTTTGTTACATGAATCAGCTTCAATTGAAGCTGTAAAAAAAAAACATGCATATTCCCTATTCGGACGAGTTTAGTAGTCGCCACACGAAGGATTGACTAACGCGAAATTTTCTCGCTGCTTGCCTAGTGCTCCTACGAGGATCCCGAGCAAAGTACCTTAAGATGCGTCGATCCAGACTTGAGCATGCCTTGGCGCTGTAAACTGACCGAAGTCACGCAGGTTTTGGTGTATGCGGTTTATTAAACTGTGTGTGGGAATTGGAACGTTTGGATGAATATCGTGAAACAATTCTTGAGTTCGTCTTGAGCTATTTGTTTGTATTGACAAACGGACCATATCATAACGCTCGTGATTTGAATACGGATATACGAAGGCATACTTTTTATTATTTTCAGACGATATCTACTCTTAAACATTATCCACGACTTTGTTATTCATATGACAATGACAACTTATTACTCATAATTTGTTCACTGTCATTAAATTTACTATCTTTTGAAAGAGGTTGTACACTCATAGACTAAACAATTAGTAGGGTGACAATTGATTTAATATAAAGTTATTTTCAAAATAAAACTTTTAACATAAAAAAAGAAGTTTTGTTTCATGTAACTGTAACTTAAACGTGATCGCCATTAATAACTGAATTAGAAAAATTGGTTCCTGATCACCAAAAAAAATCAGCGTGTATAAATAATATTTTTTCTCTTTTCTCGTACTATCAGCATAAAAAAAGATTAGAGACAGAAGAAAATACAAAAATAATGTTAGTATCAAATTCTAAATACTTTTTACGTTACACTATCATGTATACGTCTTTTTCTATTTTTTTCCCACAATTTTCAGAATAATTTGACTGGGCCCGGCTGTAAGTTTATACAGTTTTCAGAAAATATGGCAAAAAGCAGCATTAATTTTGGCCCGATTGAGAGTAACCGTTATAAATAAATTGAAATCGATCTAATAAAATAAATCAGCTTACACCGCTGCCCAGTTAGTTCAAAAGGCTACAGATGTTTCTCTCTCGTCTGTTTATAAAGTTATGTCTTATGCCCTTATTAATAAACGTGGAGTAACTGTGGGGTAGCTAAACCATGTTTTATCCTTATCTGTCATTGTGACATTTGAATATGACAGATAAGGACAAAGCATGGTTTAGCTACTCGACGGTTACTCCACGTTTATTAATAAGGGCATTAGAGTAAAAGTGACGAATATTTTACCTTTTCATTCTTTTCAACGGGACCACCACTACAAATGCGATTCCGCGCTCTCAATAATTTATCAATACATTGGACCGTTTTCATTGACCTAGTACTGGACCGGTATTCTAAGCGGTAAAAACGATATCATAGTTAATCTGTTATGGTATTGTTATAACGTCAGCCACCATTACTGTCTAGTAAATAAGAGCTATCAAAATGGTGACAAACAGGTTAACTACGACATCGTTTTTACCGCCTAGATAACCGGCAATTTGTATTTTGACCGACTGAAAGCAAGACACGTCCGTACGTTTCCGTGGAAATACGATGGAAAATAATTATGCACTACATCTGTATTTAGAGTTACTCACGTCATCTACGAATGTCAGCCGGCGGCTGCTCGTGACCACCAGTTCCCAAGTTAAGAGCCCGATGAACCGGTACCGCATGAAGATGAACCCCGTCATCATTATTGCTGACGTCAGCCACAACTCTTGGGAATACTAAGAAAAAGTAGTTATTTCGCAACAAGAGAGCAAAGTTGATTTTTGCAGTTGTAGGTAACTGTGGCTCTGCCTACCCCGCTTTAGGATTACAGCCGTGAAGGTATGTATGTTGATTTTGAATCCCGAGTAAGCGAAGGATTCTATAATTGAATCACGGGCGTAGCGAGTGATCATTAGGTTAGGTACTTAGTGACTCTTATTTAATCTGTGTCATAGGTTAGAATCCTAAGCGCCGCGAGGGATTCAAGAACCAGCACTATTCTGGGTTTTTCATTTTTAAATTAAAGGCTTACTTTGTCTGACGCTCGCATCAAAAACGGATTCTGCTCACTGTCTTTATACCTACATCAAAACCTGCTTTTTTGAGGTGCTGAGTCATAATCGTTTTTATTTATCCAAAAGCCTAAGAGATTGTCATTATATTTGTACTAATACACACGACACGTATTGAGGCCCTAGTGAAAAATGTAATATATCTTCTGAAGTTCGAATTAAAAAAAAAGTGTAGTATGGTCTCTATTTGATTTATATCCTTTTGTACTACGAGCTTAGTCGACTAACACACGTTTAAACAAGGCCACAAATATTACGGACACTGGAGCTCAGAATATAATATAATAACAAATAGCTACAGAAGACGCACTTTCCAACAAAAACGACATTAGGGTATGTCGAACGTATGCCTAGCTATCCTTTGCATTTCTTTCTACCGCAGCAGTATCAGTTACGGGATACCAATTGAGTATTTTTATTAACTGTCATATGCCTGGCCTATTCAGTATGTTCTATCTAAACTACTCTAAAATATTTCCCACCCTGTATATTTTTTTAACGTTACAGGGCATTGCAAGACTTTCCTTTTTTATCAAAATCGGTTAAGCTGGTTTTATGCTAGCTGTGTATGCATTCGTTATAATAATATCTCGAATTGCATTTCCTCCCGCTCGTTATTTTTTCAATCGCAGATTTTCTCAAGAGCACTCTTAACTTAACATTTTTCCCGCAAAATATATGAATAGGTCAAAGTACGGAAATACTACTAAGTTCTGTTACTGAGATTAATTACAATTAAAAAAAAATTTTAAAACAGTTTTGCATAAACCTGTATATTAATCAAAACTTAATAATAGAAGTTTGTTAAAGAGGTGTCGGAAAGACTTATTTTGGCGGCGGGTGATCCCAGAGCCTGCTCGTTCTTTGCCCAGCGGCTCAGTCTGGCTGTGCAAAGGGGGAACGCGGCCAGCATTTTAGGGACCATGCCACAAGCGGGTGAACTGCAAGGGTTATTTTATTTATAGTTAGAATTTTAAGACGTTTTGTAGTATTTTAGTTTTTTTTTTTTATCAATAAACAGTTTCATTAAGACATACGAATAATAATAAAAATAATGTATTCTAAACTATTGCAATTATTTGATGTACGAGCTTGAAGTATTCCCATTTCGGACGATAAAATCATAGTTAAAATCACGCACGACGATGATACTGATAACGGCCCCAACTTTTGTAAGAGTTCCTGTAGAGAGTTCAAATTTGCGTGACATATTGAACAGACTTCTAGCTTTAAATTCTGATACGAATGTATTCAAAGCAACTAAAGATCCGCTTGGACACACCGGTCAATCTTGATGACTCATTAAATCGACTTTAAGATTTCACATGATTTTGCAGAAATACGAAAACACACCAAATCTCTTGCTTCATAAGTTGGAATTAAGTCATGTTGAGAAATATAATTTTGGTCTCTAAACATATACAGAGATAGGATTTTTTATAATATTATACAAAAAAAGTTCTTTAGTAAACAAAGACTAACTTTTAAGCGATTTCAAAAAATGAATTTTACAGAAAAGTCATGCGTATTTTCATCGATGCCGGCTGTGAATGTTAAAAGATCGTATCGGGAATTGCGGAAACTAAGAAAAATGATTAATTGTTTTTCAAAATGTATATTAATTAAGCTTTTAATTTTTATACATATTGAAATTAAAAAATAAACATAAGTTAGTTTTATTTGCATCAACCTTAGTAACAGAACTTAGTAACCAACTAGATATACACGAAGTATGCAAATAGGGTTGTGTTTGTTTCACAAATGCCCCAAAAAGTCGACCGGCTCTCTAAAAAGGATGTCAAATTAGTATTGCAAATTGATATCAAATTATCACTTCTAATTAAATATAGGATCAAGAAATTTTTGCAATTAGAGGATTCGTTATCTTGAATCAATTAGGTATTTTTGCAATTTTACTCCGTGTACTTGTGCACTCGCACATGTTACGTGCATGTAATTTGGGGCAAGTCAAGTTGAATTTTGCAAATGTTTATAACTACAAAAATCAATGAATATGTAATGGATTGACGTAAGTTTTTTATAACCTTGGAATGCCTTGGATCTCTACAGATCACTTATACTCTATAGGTGTATATGTAACGGTGTTTTTTTTTAATTATTTACTATTAAACAGTGATGTTTGAGTACTTACGACAGGGAATGCATCTCCAAAAATGACGTTAAAGTATCGACACGAACAGTAGTACAAGCACGATATGTAACTGCACAATAAAGGATATTTATGAGTTTGGTCGTAATTAAAATAAAACTTGTAAAAATATTAATTTTAAACGAATGGTAATTTCGCAGGCAGGTTCACTGGATCCTACTGTTTTACCCCTTAACTCAACGGTCATTAAGTCCATCCCACCCTGTATAATTATATGTATTCGAGTACGGAATTGCCTTGTAGTAAAATCGAACATTTGTAACCCGGAACCGCTAGTTTTATAGACAGGATACTTAGTATCGTTCGTTTGCCTGTTATTAAACAATAAGATCCATTTCAGAGTTGCCGAGAATCGATAAAATACTCCTAGGTGGTATTATTAAAGTATTCATAATATGTTTAAAATAAATACAGTTTCTTTGACACGCTATAACATCACGCGAAATTTGAGAAAAACGTTATTTTATCATTTATATAAAACAGGCATCTCACTGAAGTCATTTTTAAAGTACCTGGGAGATTGAGCGTCTCTCAGATTGAAATCGTATTCTCGACCCAAAAAACTCGAGCTCTTCTCGAGAACGCGATTACAAACTAACAACTGATAACATATTAAAATACTTCTCGTTTTTCAGGATTACATAATAAACTTTACACCGTACTCAGAGAGATTTTAGAGACGATTAACTTGTTCCTCGTTCGTCAGTAAAAAATATTTAATGGTCGTTAACTGACTCTGAGTGCGGCCGGAGTTGTCATACTTGTTGAATCTCAGTTTTTCAGAGCCGACGTGCGGCGGGTAGCCGAGGTCGTAGTGGTTGGCCGCGTCGAAGGACTGCTTGTGCAGGTTGTACCAGAGGCAGGAGCTGCCGTGCAGGAACAGCACCACGAACGTGATGTGCTCCACGAACATCAGGATCCGACGGGATTTGTGCATCTGTCGCAGTTAATATAATACGATGAAATGACATTCAATTTTTTTTATGGCTGTGTAGTAACAGCTTAAGTTGAGCGTCAGTGGCTTAAGGTGTCTACAACGGTTTCTGTAGGAGAATGTATATCGAAACTTTTATGCAGGCTGTCTTGCACCGTCACAGGTAAGTTAACTTGTATAATTTCTTTTTTTTTATTACTGATACTTATTAGTTTTGTAACAATTCTGAGTTTTGACAAATTTTCCTGCTCAACTACGCATGAATATATTAATTTTTGGTTTTATGTGAGATTCATTGTTTTATATAATGCTAGGTTAAGTTTATTATTGTATAATATCATTAGCAATATTTAAAAAACGACTGACTGTTGAGTTTCTTGCGGCGTTTCTTCTCAGCAGTGGTCTCTTGCGAAGCGCTGGTAGATTTTTGACGTGTAAAAGTGCCCGTGCGGCCTACTTACTGAATAAACATATTTTATCTTTTATCTTTTTATCTTAAATATATTAAGAAATAATACGTACTATATAAATATACGTAACTATAATAACGTAATATATTCTAAAATATATCACCATACCTTAATAATATTATTTTGTATATAAAAAATACTACTAACAAATTGATTGATGTGCTGACAGAACAGAATCAGCCTGTAGATGCGCCCAATGCATAGCCATCGACCAATCCAAACCAAAATCGGCAGGTCTCTCACGCCTCGGACTAAAACCAAACGAATAATGATTAAAGTAGGTACATTAGTGACATTTTGAGGCTACCTATGGGAAAGGAATCCTATTCTGACCCATTGGAACACGAATAATTAGTCCAAAACTACTTTTGCCCGCGACTTCATCGGCGTATAAACAATTATCGCTATTTCTTTTAAATCTATGTTTTTAAGGGATAGAAGTATCTCAGTCCTTTCCCGAGGTTCATCTATACCAAAGCCGCCCAACTTTTATTTACCGTCGGCCCAAACGGACGAGTCGGACATGTTTAGCGGGCCAACAATCAGTTACCGCGCAAAACTATATCGGATATCGGAATTTTTATTTAAACCGGTTTATTTAAGTAGTTTAAATGAAAAATGCAGAAAAATCTGAGCTCTACTTATATAAATAAGACAATATCGCTGTATAGTATAGTATCAATAGCACAAGTCTAGAGCTTAGTCTATTTTGGTCTTTCTTTTCAGCAGTCGTCTCCTCTTAGGTGCTGCTAGTTTTTTGACGGGTAAATGTATATATTATATATTTTTATCTTAGTTTGAGTCTATAGTCTGTGCCAATTGAAATTTCCAAAGATGTAAACTTATTATTAATGTTTGACATATAACCTCAAATATTCTTCAATCGTGATTTTATTTAACTTAACGTATAATTCCTAGTTATTTAATCTTAAACTCAATATTAAAGTAAAGATAAGTGTATTATAGATTGCACGTGATTATCGAATAATCATGGTAAATTTGGTTCGTTTGGTTGTGTTTACATCTTTGCCAATTTAAATTGGCACAGACTATAGTTCAACTTTGTAAGATCGTACCCTTAAAAGTATCAAATAATTAACCCGACTTACATATCAACACAAATGGAAACAGACTGATGGCGTCATATATAATCAAGAGCACGTGTCTTCTGTAAACCCGCACGTGCACGCGGAGCAGGGTCCAGAAGGTGTGCAGGACGTACACGAACAGGTCCAACAGGTACACCAGGTCGCACACAGTGGTGTCCAGGTACACGCTGGGAGTCTCCAGGTAGTAGGCCAGCAGGAGGTGGATGATGTACTGGTAGATAATGGTCAGCTGGACGAAACACTGGAAAATTTAATTTTTGAAATTCAATTTTTTTTTTTTTTTTACTTATTTGCACAGAATAAAATAAAGTACAAATGGCGGACTTAATGCCTTGTGGCATTCTATACCAGTCAACGAGTAGGCGAAACAGAAAATAAAACCAAGGACGGTGCGAAGAAAAATAGTGTTGAAAACAAAACTGTTTCAATAGAATATAGTATATAAAAGTCAGTAAGTTAGGTTATATACGTTTCCAATTTATACATTTTATTTACTTTAAGTTCTGTTTCGGAAACTTTGGCCATTTGAAAGTGTTTTTTTTTATTTTATATAAAAAAATCAAGTGATTTTTAAGTTTTTTTATTAGAAACTTCTTAGAGTAGTAACTTTTTTTATAACGCCGCACGCACGCACGTTTCTTTTTCTTTTTTATAAAGAAAAAAGTCATAAGTACATTCGTTTGAAGACTAACTTGCCTCCAATGAATATTATTTTTAGGCCACCTTTAAAAGGAGAGAGCATGACATTTCCCTGTGAAAGCACTGTGGAGGGAGGGCACTATGATTAGATTCCAGGCGCGATGTGCAAAGTGAAAAACTTTCTTGTTAATAAATTATTAATAATAAATGCCTTTTGTAGGTACCTATTTAAGATAAGTAAAACACATGAGATGGTAATAGCAATCGGTACCTAATCTTCGTTTTTCTATGACACACGAGTAAAAAATATACAGTCAGTTGCGAGTGCAAGCGTGATAGCGATAGCCAGCTGAAAGCTATTAAGAAGCTGGGAATACCGTACACGTTCTCAATTAATAAATGCATGAATTCAAAAAACAATTTTGGATGCATGAAAATGTACTCAAACTCAATGTTGAATGAGTTTCCTGTCATCTTAAATTCAGTCGGACAGCCATAGTCGAGCTTCTTTACTGTTATTGTTGGTACCATCTGGCCACATATTCTCCTAAAGAAACCCAACCTTTCTTTTAGAAATTACTTGGCCGAATTTATATTGTTTATGCGCTTTCTCTGGCCATTACAGCACTTTGCGTGTGAATTATTTGGCAACACTCGGCAGCCCATTAGGGGATTTATAGACTTGCTCTAGCTAGTAGCTGGCTCGGGTATATAATGCACATACGGAGGTCATAAAATTTCCTAGTTAAATAAATGGGCGATTTGCCCGAAAATAACCTACTGTTCACTGTTCAAATTCACTTCATCACATCGAAATTACGAGTATTTTTCAGTAAAAAAAACACAAAGACAACGAAATCGAAAATATGAAGGGGATATATGAAAAATAATATAAAAACGCGTCTTTAGGTAGTGGCATATAAACATTATACGTATACTTAGGTACTACTATATGTACATAGAAGTAGAAGTTTCATTTCGGAGCGTGAATTACCCTCCCAAAACGACATTTATGCGACAAAACCACTAACGCATTATATATGCTAACGGCCTAAAACCGGCCAAAATGTCAAAAACCTCTGTCGTTTGTAGGCTCTATGTAACCATAGTCACATGTATGCTGGTCGAATATGATAGATAGGGGATCAAGGCAGGGCTGTGACGTCACAGGCGATCAGCCTACCTCATGCTAAGAGACTATGCTATATTGTGCATTGTTGCACTGCACTGCACAATTGGAATGCATATTAAGAGAGAATTATACGGTATGCAGCGATAAGTGGTTACACCTAAACGGTGGCTCTAAAGTGCATCGTTAGGAATTCGTAATCTATAGCATCGTTTTGCTGCCTTAGTTAATGGATGTATGTTTATTATTTACCTCTATTTACATGCTTCTATTTATTTTTACTTAATTGCTTTATTTTTACTTTATTATCAACAAATTTTTAGAGTTGCTGATAATTCTGTAGCTCTGCCTACCCCACTCTGGGAATGAAGGCGTGGGTTTATGTATGTATGTACTTTATGCGGAGGTAGTTTTGTAAACATAGATAAAGGTAGTTTTGGATACAGGAAAAACAACCTAAGGCCAACCTACATCTGCGAAAAGCGATACTACATTGCTTCTGAAGTCCATCTGGACCGTCGTGGAGATCTATCGGTCGATTTTTAAATCCGATCCAGTGACTTAAGCTCACATAAATTAAGTTTTGTATGTTCTAATCAAATACGAAAAACAAACACATATAAAAACACCTATAGTGGAAAAGCTGAGGAGTAATAGATTAGCGGGGTATGGGCATGTCATATGGACGGACGAAGGACCCATAACTGGAACAGTAATGAGAATGAATATTAATGGATATAGGGGTAGAGGAAGACCAGGAAACCGGCCAAGTGCGAGTCGGACTCGCGCACGAAGGGTCCCGTACCGTTATCTATAAAAAAAAACACATTTGTTGTACGGGAGCCCCCTTAAATATTTATTTTATTCTGTTTTTAGTATTTGTTGTTTTAGCGGAAAATTTCAACTATCTAGCCATCACGGTTTGTGAAATACAGCGTGGTGACAGACAGACGGACAGACGGAAGTGTTGTGTGAAGAATGATAATTATGTCTATGAAAGGTGGGAGTACTGGCTTAACAGCAGATAGAGGAGAGTGGAAGAAGAAGACATGTTGTGCCGACCCCACGTAGTGTGCGATAAGCTTAGGGGCAGGAGGATGATGATTAATCAAATACGAGTTCCCACGCTTGATTTGAATAACTACCCAGTGATTACTACAAACTCTAAAATTGACTCCTAGATAGCTTAGATTCTCACATCTCAAGCTCTCCATAAAATACCATGTCCAGCACTCCCAGCAGTGGAACAATGTTATGCAATGATTGGTCAGTTTGGCCTTGTGAGGAAGTCATAAACACCCGTATAAGCAGGTCGACTTGCCCAAATACGTTGCTAGTCTTGAGAAGCGAGAAGTTTTTCGTTTGGATATCCCTTGATAATTAAATAATTAGTCTAACTATAACGAAAGAGACGCGTTGAGCCACAAGTAAAATTAATAAATATAAATAATTATCACACATATTGACCTAGCCTCAAACTAATCTATAAAACGATAAACTGACTTAAATAGATAAATACATATAAAATACACAGAAAACATCCAAGACTCAGACACAAATACTAGCGCTCATCACACAAATATAGCCCTTACCGGTATTTACTTGTGGGAGGACCTTGTGCAGGGTCCGTCCGGGTTGGTACCACCATCTTATCCATTAACCTACCGCCAAGCAGCAGTGTTCGCATTGCTGTGTTCCGGTTTGGGGATAAGACAGCCGGTGAAATGACTAGCATAGAGGCATTCCATCTTAGTCCTCAGGGTAGGCAACGCATTTGCAGTCTTGTTATTGCAAATGTCTATGGGTCACAGTTTCCACTTAACATCAGGTGGCCTGTGTGCTCGTTTGCCTTCCCATGCAATAAAAAAAAAAAAAAAAAAAAAATTGAACCCGGGACCACTAGCTTCGTAGGCAAGCCCCCGTCAAGCAAGCCGTCAAGTAGGGAAGCGAAGTCATCGAATTTGGTTGCGTAATACAACATCACAGAGTTACCACTGTGCTAAGTTCCTTAATTTCCTTACAGAACGGAGTCAATTTCGAACTGATCTAACATTGGTGGCACTGAAGGAGTTAATCCGTTTTCCATTATGACGCCGTGGCCCGCACGATCCCGGTTTCTGATGGACGCTCGTCCCGGATATCCTTTCTATTGGCCCAATAGCCAATTACTTTGGAAATCATGCACCTAATCCGTATATTGCTTGGGTTACGTAGCAAAACGTCTAAAATCAAATATTATAAGTTCGTTTTTCATACGATCGAAATATATAAGGACTGTTCAATTTACTAAGCGGACATCAAAAATAGGTTCATTTACGGATTTTTTATAACAAATATATCTTTATTACGGTGAATATTTATTTACAATATTAAAATAAAGTTATATATAACACAAGAAAAAAAGAATTAATTACAACGGTAAAAATTTCAGACTTTAGCCCGGATTCGTCGCGTAAGTGTTTGCACATCGCTTTTGGATACTTTTCTACAAGCAGCAAACCACATGCGTTTAAATTCTGCCAATGTACTAGCTTCTCGGCCATCCTTCCTCAAGTATCTTTTTACAATGGCCCAGTATCGCTCGATGGGGCGGAGCTCCGGGCAGTTTGGTGGGTTGTCTTTTTTCTTAATAAAATCGATGTTTTTTGAATTTAATAGCCCCACAGTCTCATCAGCATAGTGAGCACTCGCTAGATCAGGCCAAAACATAGGGGGAATACTGTGCTTTCTATATATAGGAAGTAACCGTTTTGTGATGCATTCCTTTCTATAAATTACGCCACCAATACTTCCAGTTGCAAAATAATACGTACTTTTGAGGCCACAGGAACAAATTGCCTGCCATATAAGGACTTTCTTCCCGAATTTGTAAATTTTTATGTTTTTTTCGGAATCGGGTACAATTTCTCCTACAGCCGCATTGTAATACTGGGGCCGCGGTAACGTACTTGTGTCAAATTTCACGTTCGTTTCGTCGTCCATGAGAATGCATCGAGATTTATTTTGCAGCAAAATATCGTATAAATTGCGGCATCTTTTTTTGGAACGTATTTGTTGCTCGGCACTTCTCTTCGGCATTTTTTGCTTCTTATATGTCCGTATATTATTTCTTTTCTTGATATTTTGTACAGTGCCTACGCTAATACCTGTTTTTTTAGCAATTTCACGAACGGACATGTACTTTGTTGATTTTAACAGCCGCACGACTTTTTCTTCGACATTTGGGTTTGCCGGGCCACTTCTCCGCCGCGATTTTGGGAAATCGTCGAGCGTATGGTGCTCTCCAAATTTTTTTATGATTTGAAACACGGCTGACTTGGAACATTTAAACTCATTCGCAATTTTCCGCAGTGAAAATTGGCCTGTACACCATTTTTGGAAGATTAATTTGCGTTCTTTGATATTAATTCGCTCCATCGTGAAAAATATTTAGACAATAAAAAATAAAAAATGACACTTGATAGACTTGTCTATGTTTATTTTATAACCACCCACTGCCTATCAGTATTTTTTTAGTTGAAGGATTAATATTGAATTAAGTATGTCCGCTTAGTAAATTGAACAGTCCTTAAAGTCAAATTCCATAAAGTTACGACATCAATAACATCATTTATCATAAGTTCAAAATGTCTACGATCTAAATTCATAACGTTTATAATCTATACTGCTAACTATGTATAACGTACAAAATACATTAAGTCAAATTACATAACGTACGAAATTTATAACTAATTTAAATGGCAAATACCAAATGCGTGCAGCAAATTACTCTTAACTAGTTATCAGGCTATCAATATGTATATCAAATATCTTAAAAAAAATATTCTTGTAGTATAGCAAATATTATTACAAAAATACACGAATACAGCCATTTCGACCTTTTAAAGAGTACCTATTGCTGCCAATTTGTGATTTTACTTTGAAATGTTTGTTTTGTAATGAAAGGAATAAGTACCGTGTTTTAGTTAAAGTTTAAATAAATTTTCATACCATACAATATTTTGTATTATTACACAAATATTCATTTAATCAGTAGGTAGTAGGCACGTTTACGGAATGTATCAGAGGTACAGTCGTGTTGTATGTATGTTATGTGTATTATGAAACCGCGATTAGTTTGGGATTGGAATATCTGTCAATTCATATGCACTTTGACGTAAGTATAATATGGTAAAACTGTCACCTCCAATCCCTTTCTAATCGCGGCTAGATAATATCAAACGTTATAGATTTAGAACATTATTAATTCAGGCTTTCTACATTCTAAGACCTATGTGTATCAAGTTTATGTCAAATAATCTTATTCATTTTGTAATTCGATATTATATTCATTCGACCAGTCGTGTTGTATATATTTCGAACGTTATAGATTACGAACTTTATTCATTTAGGCTTTCGGCATTCTAGACGTATGTGTATCAAGTTTATAACATTTGATTTTAGTCGTTTTGCTACGTAACCAATTTAACCACAGGTTTTTGAAAAAAATCGATCCTTACCAGGAGGGGACGTATCCTTTTCTCTGCAGCTGACTGTACTATCCAGTACTTTACGCATAACGAAGTTGAAGTTGTAATGTAGAACCCCACCTGCCACCACATGCTCCAAGGCACCATGACGATGGCCAGCGTGACCTTGGACAGGCGCCCCTCGAAGAACCTCTGGCCCCGCAGCCCGTAAATGTCCCCTCTTACTTTCTCTCGGGATCGAATATGTTCACGGAACGAAATAGTCGTTCTCTTAGATCTGAAACAAGACAAGGAGAAACCTAAAGTGCGTGGCCTGAAGCAAATAAGTAAACACTTTATGCACTGCAGAATCTAACACACCGCCGTCTGCCATGTATTCATGTTCGTGGTGGTATGGAAGAGATCGTTTATAGGGACCACTCTGAAAACCAGCGCCGGGCATCGCTGCCTAGCACATGCTGGGATTGGGACCCATTGTTCAACCTAGTTTCTTAGTTACTATAAGTTTTTATTTGTTTCTCATAAAGTAACCTAATTATTTTTCTATTCTTTTGTATTTGCGGTGAGGTTGTGGCAATAAAAAATATTCTTATTCTTATTCTTATTCTTATCTGATAAGACCGCCTGTTCTATACCTATAATTAATTGCACCTACTGTACCGTGTTTTGTTTTTGTGTTCAATAAAAAGTAGGTACATTTGTGTTTTATTTGTACTGTATTGTAATATAAAATTTATGGGGTATTTTCTGTTGACCTAGAACTATGAATTTTGACAAGTACCTAATACCGTCTAATACTATCAGTATAGGGCAGGGTAGGCGAACCTTTATGCATCAACGTGCCATTTTTTCTAAAGAATGTTTAATGGGGTCATTGACGTGCCATCAAATAATTTTGACTTTCTGATTATTTGGAAAATAATAAAAATAAATACTATCAAAACTCTTTATTAAATAAAGTAAACAAAAAAGGTACATTTTGGAATGTTTTTATTACACGCATAAATTAAATTACTGTAAAATTAGTGTGACTTCTGTTGCTGCAGGTTAATGACAATTTTTTTATGATCGGCGACGTGCCCAAAATATTGTGTCGCGTGTCATCAATGGCACGCGTGCCATTGGTTCGCCTACCCTGGTATAGGGAAAAGTCTGGAAATCACACAAATAACAGTGTCTTTATGCAACCAACGGCGGTCCAAATTTTGAATTGAGTTAACCGTGTCATGTGCGGAACCCTCGGTGGTCGAGTCCGGTTCGCACTTTTCCGTCTATTTAGCATAGTTTGACGTAGATCGGTTGAAAATGTTTTTATTTATTTATTTTGTACGATCCCAGACACAAACTGCAGAAACGATCAACATTTTTCGATTCAAGCAGAATGTCTAAGTTTTTTTTTAAATATTTATTTAGTCTGAAACTCTTTCATTATTATGCCTCGGTATTCATTACTTGTTTATAACTAACTATCGACTTCGTCCTTGTTTACTCATTTTACTCCCTCGGGAACTATTAAAATTATATAGGTCGAAAAGTGTCGTCTTATTTCTCAATAAAGTCGTAATTTACTTCCTGAGAGCCAAATTTCATCTAAGTCCATTCCATTAACCCGAATATCCTTTAATTCAGAGTTCGTGAATCACTATTCCCTGGAGAACTGAGCAAAATTATCTGGGTAAAATGAAGCGTGTCGATCGGCCGATGCGATGTGGGTGGAAGAAGGACAAACATACTTCCGCTAAATATGGAATTATGCATACATACATACATAAACTCACGCCTTCATTCCCAGAGTGGGGTAGGCAGAGCTAAAGAATTACCAACAAGTCTTAAAACTTCTTGATCATTCTGTAACCACATTTTGCACAAGTAGGCTAAGATGTTTCCCAGTGTATTAGTGACAGGTGGTAAGCCCATCGCCTAACAGTACTACAAGCCTTTATTCCCTTAGTCGACTCTTACGACATCCACGAGATGACATGGATTGGCACTATTCTAACCCGGCAACCACACGGGAAAAATATAAATAATATGAATAAATATGGAATTATGTTTAAATATTTACCCGATAGTCCCTATGGACGGTTCACTAATGCTCTGGATCATTTTGATGGTGAAGATTTTACTTATTTCATGAACTTATAATGATAATTTACTTATTCAACACATTAATACTTGGCCATCTAGAACCTGAAAAAAATATAGAAATTATGTCATCTGGAAAAAACCGGTCAAGCTCGAGTTGGATCGCGCATCGAGGTTCCGAACCACCGCGATGTAGGTACAGTCTATGAGCATTTAGAAGATACTTCGGGTTTGTAGTTCTCTCTCACTTGCTCTTAATAAGAGCGTATGAGAGTGAGGGAGAGGCAAGTGCAAACCGAAGCATTTTCTAAGTGCTATCGCACTGTATTATTATTTACCGATTTTAATTCGATTTCGAATCAAATCAGCGCGAGCCCAACTCACACTTACCATTTTTTTTGTATTAGTTGTTTTTCTTCAGATTTCGTACTATAAGTATAGGTAGGCACCCAATTTGACGCATCTATGTTTTACCGTTTTTACGATACAATAATTGGGTAACTCAAGTTCTTTGAAGGGGTGTATATTGTATTTTTTTCTGATACTGTTTGGTCTATTGACCAATAATCTACAGTTATTTTTTTTACTCATTGCAGTTTTTTTTTTTTTTTTTTGCCCCCGCGGCGACTTGAACAGGGACTACCGCAGGGATATTATGGCGTTTCCACGTGAAGTGATTTCGCCAGTGTCAAGGTTTATATGAGTATAAATCAATATAGCAATAAAACACAATCCAATCTTCTCTAGGAAGATTGGGGGCAACGTTGTACGGTGATTTGTAGGTCAGAGGTCAAGATAGTTTTAACCTCTGCACCACTGCGAGTCCACTTGAAACGAGAAGAAAGATGCCAGATACACGAAATAAGTCCAAGTCTTCAATCACTGTGCGACACAAAGGCATAAAAAGAACAAATCACTATCAGAAAAGAACTTTGAACACCTAATTACCCAAAAATTAAAGTCTAAAACAAATTACACGTCCGCCATCTTTTAACGTTGCAAATGGCCCCCCTCATTGCAGTTCTTCTAAAAAAATATTTAAGTCTGTTATGACAGTTCTCCGAGTTTTACGGCACTATACGCGTTACCTTAGCCTAAATGATAATTAAAAAAAAACTGATTAAGACAGGCACATTATTTGTCGTCTAAATTGTCAAACGAGTAACGGTTTCGCTTTCGTTTGCTTGATTTTACTTTACTTTTACTTTGATTTTCCTTTAAACCCAGAAAGGATTGATCGCATATCTCTAATCTCTATCAGCTGTGACAGATGAAAAGTTACTCTATGGTTGCTGTCACTGTGACCTGATCATAGAACAAGAACAAAGCATAGAAACTTGATTATAAAAGCAACAAAAAGCATGTGATTTGATTAACCTTTTTAGGGTTCCGTACCCAAAGGGTAAAAACGGGACCACTTTCCACTGTCCTTCTGTCTGTCTGTCATTAACCGTCATAGCTGAACAGTTGAAATTTTCACAGATGATGTATTTCGGTTGCCGTTACAAATATTAAAAACAGAATAAAATTAATATTTAAGTGGGGCTCCCATACAACGTGGTAGATAATGGGAACCGTTCGTGCGCGAGTCCGACTCTCACTTGGCCGGTTATTTTTATTTATGGCATTCATCATATCATAAGTTATAATTACTTCACTTAAATACTTTTTAACTTTATTCACAAAGGTATATCAAGTTGACAAGATAAATAATTAAGTATAATAAATAAATATACAGAAATACCGACAGAGATCCCATACATTAGATTGGTATCTCCTGAGCACACACACGTGGATACAGCAGCTCGCGTTACTAAAAATGTATGAAATTTCAAAAGCCTCTTTATTATAAATATAATAATATCATCGAGTGTAAAGTTGTATTTTTATTCATCTCGTAAGTATTTACTGCAAATGAAAAATAAATTAAAAAATATCCTTCAATAATTTCGCGAGATATGAAATGTTTCTTGTGAAAACTTTCAAAGTCGTTTGACTCAAAACAGCTCTTTCAAATATAAGTACGTGATATTGGCCTGACCCGGCAGCATGCATCCTGAACAAAAATAGCGTTACTTTAGGATATGGATTTACAACGAGACAAAAGTACTTATGTAATATTGGGTTCAAATCCCGGTAAGGGCAGATATTTGTGTGATTGGCGCGAATATTTGTTTCGGAGTCATGGATGTTTATGTTTATGTTTCCACTTACCATCAGGTGGCCTGTGTGCTCAATTGCCTTCCTATGCCATAAAATAAATAAATAATGTTTTCTATGTATTTAAGTATTTATTTCTCTATATAAGTATTTATGTCGTTATCTAGTGCCCATAGTACAAGCCTAGAGTTTAGTTTGGGACTCGGTCAATTGGTGTCACATTGACCCCTGATATTTATTTATTTAGTTTCTTTCAGCCCAAAAAACAGACTCCTTTCTTTCCTTCTCTTCACTTGTGTATAAAAAGGTCGTTCAAAATTCAAAGTTATATATCTGGTATATAATACTGATTAGTTTTAAAATTTGACATAGCATTTAGAAAAAGAACTTCATAATCAGTTTCATTTTTTATTTAACATTTTGTAACGTATACAAGATGCCAAATTTTTTCAATTACCTTATTTGGTTTTAAATTTACAAAATGCTAGTAACAGTAGCACAAAATACAGATTTTCAGGATCTCGTTATACCTACCGGCAAGTCTATCATCAAATTTCTTCAAGACAGTCGCAATGGAGCGACTATTTCTGATATACTGTCCCATATAAGGGCAGAGTTCCGGACGCCGGATACGGAACAGCTTAGCAAGAACGTAAATACTATTTTGGAGAGGGGAACCGCTTTGGGATTTTTAGAAAGGAAAGGGTCAAGGTTTGGGCATTGGGCGGTGCGGGAAGAGAGGTGTGGCCGGAGACGACGACGACGACGACGTCGCCGTGGTCGTAGCTGTTCCTGCGGCCGGAGGAGACGCCGGCGCAGGCGCCGTCGCCGCCGCCGCCGTTGCTGACGTCTCAACACGTGTTCAACTTTATTGTGAATGTCTGTCGTCAATTTAAACTCAAGGCTGTGGTAATAAAAATTGTGTATTTATCTTCTTCTTCTTTATATTCAGACTACACCGGAATAAAAATATTAATATCAGGGGACAATGTCACACCAATTGACCTAGTCCTAAACTAAGCTTGGCGTGTACTATGTATAGATACATACTAGACAGCGATATCAATAATTTCTGTCGAATTTCCGACCAAAGCGAATAGCAGTGGTGTGACAACCTGGTGTGACCACGAGTCAGCTCCTAAATTAACAGTTTTGACGGAGCTCCGCTACCGTGGAACTCCTGTTCCTTGGTGGTCTGTCCTTCCGGGTCAGCAGGACTAATATAACCTAAACCTACCTCATATTTATGATCCTAATTTTGGTCAGTTGAACAGAGCAGTTTGAACACTGTCCCGAAATTGCATCAGCGAAAAACAAGGCAATATTTATGTATATGCATCATCGGGTACAAATATACTTATCTTGCATGTAACCAAAATTAACTAATATGAGGTAGATTTAGGTTATGTCAGTTCTTCAGCAGGCCCGAAGTCCCAAAACACTCAGAAATATGAGCGAATTGTGGAAATGGACAGTGCACCTATCCCTACCGGTAGAAATAGATCTATAAAAACGGGCACTTATCCCTACCAGTAGGGATAGCTCGGTAGGGATAAATATACTAGCTGACAGTCTCGCGGTGGTTGGCCCTTTGGATATGAGAACCTACCTAACGATACCTAATAATTATACTTTATTGTATTTTTTCCGGGTGCAGACTCGTGGTGACACCAGGTTGTCACACCACTACTATTCGACGGAGCCCTGCCCGAGGCAGGGCTCCTATTTCTGAGCGATTTGGATTCCGGTTCGTTACAGCCAAATATCATAATAACGTGTTCCTAGAATATCAAAATGTCAAAACAGATTATTCTCATAATGTCTAAAGATCGAAATGACTTACGCCTACTTCTTAAATTACCGTATTCTTAATATGACTATAATTCATTTAGACTCTATCTCGTTTTGATAAATTTCCAATTCTACCATTTCCCAAAATGTCTAAAACTTGACTTGATCATGTTTTGATGAATTTTTAAATATACCATTTCCCAAAATGTCTAAAACTCAATATGGAAAATATTTAAAATTATGTTGAAGTTTACAGTTTTTAACCAATGAGTAATGAGGGTTTCCGCGCATTAGTTTTTTCACTAGATGGCGCCTCTGGGAAGTAAGGTCTTTTTGAGAGTTGATAATACGTAAAAAATATAAATTGAACCTATTTATTTGAAATGTGTAGGTATATATAATCAAGTGAAAAAGTAAATTGTCACTAGTTTGGTCTTCTTCTAGGCATATATTTTAACATCCACTGTCAAAAAGACCTTACTTCCCAGAGGCGCCATCTAGTGAAAAAACTGATGCGCGGAAACCCTCATTAAATTAATTATCAACGGCATCCCAATTTTCATCTTTTTACTATTTTTATTCTGTACAATCGAGAATTCATTAGTAAGACTGCTTGGAGGTTCGAGTGCTGATGATGATGTACTAAAAATACCGCGTGGTTAAAATTTTAGGTATTATGAGACAGTGTCATTTTGGTCTTTGGGCCTGTCAACAAAAGGCATTTTTGAATTTTGGTAGTTTTGAAACTAATGCATTTTCACTTTCAGTCTTAATAATAATTCGGTATTTGAAGTTATTGTTCATTTTACCAACTATACAATTTGGATATCGGATGTAATGCGTAAATGTTATTATGACATTTTATTGTATTGAAAATTAGTCAATTTGGGAATTAAGGCATTTTGGAACTAAGACAATTTGATATTTAGTAAAATATGTAAAAGGGCATTATGATATTTGGCTGTAATGAACCGGAATCGCGATTTGCCCTTCGGGCATCTAAAGATAACTAACGAACCTAACCTACCTACTTTTGCGGAATAAAAATGATGTCTGTCGAATTTCCCCCAACCGATCCGTAGTCACACCAATTTGCCACACTGGTTTGCAAGACCGAATTTGCGTCTATTTCTCTTTCAAAATCAAAATCAACAGTCGACGGAGCTCTGCTATCGCAGAGCTCCTATTTCTGGGTAGTTTGGCCCTCCGGGCCTGCTAAAGAACTAACATAACCCAAACCTACCTCCTACTTGGTGTGACTACGGGTAAATAAAATGAACCATAGTCACACCAGTATGGCAAGTTGGTGTGACTACGGATCGGTTGTTGAATTTCCGACCAAAGCGAATAGCAGTGGTGTGACAATCTGGTGTGACCACGAGTCTGCCCCTAATTTTTCTAATATTTCCGAATGGTCATGTAGAGCGTATGTTTGCAGTTTAGAAAAATAGGAATTATGTAAAAAGATAATCCGCTCAAATAGCTACTTTCCAGGCGAAGCCATTATGTTTAAATTGAAATGGCAACCTTAAGTATCGATATGTCGCAGTCGGAGCTCACCCAGATAGACGGCCGACGAGGCGTGTGGCAAAGGGGGCTACTGTTTTTAATGTCAAGCCATTACAACTTGAACCTTATAATTTAGAACGGAACGATTATCTTTATACATAATTGCTTTTGTTTTGAACTGCTAAAGATACGAAAAGTACAAAAGGCGGTGGATGCGAAAAGCACAAGACCGGTCTGAGTGCAGAGCTTTGGGGGAGGCCTATGTCCAGCAGTGGACGTCTTTCGGCTGACATGATGATGTGATGATGAAAGATAAGTTCCTTATGTTATAATATAACCTTTCGGATATCTTAAAAAAATACCGCTATATCTTCGTTTGAAAGTCTCTTCTCTTGTGAAACGTTTTACTTATCCGTATTTTGTGAATATAATGTTTTTATGTGTTGTATATTTTACCATGGTATTTACGTAGGTTCTCACCCTCATAAGTTCAGCTTCGTATTTAGTAATAGGTACATATGAAATTGTACGAGTACTTAGGAGGACGAGAACTTACGAGGTGCGGCCGCTAAGCTGCAGGCAGTACAGTTAAATAAATGGGCAATGTCCTGCCCACGCGCGGGGACCACAAACGACGAGCAGCTACCGTTAGGTCAATATGTAATGTTGTGAAGCAGTAAATAGAGTTTACAGTCGTGGTTAATGAACGCGAGAGCGCGGTGAGAGAGCGACAGCCGCGCGGCAATCACGCAAAAATATTTGCGCTGTTTAACCGCAGCCGTGGAACGAAAATGATTGAAACCGCATGTCTTTCGACGATTTCAGACACATTCGTCAGATTCTTTTTTAGTCACAATAAATCCTAGCCTGTTTTGTTTTTGTTAGACTCCGATTTGGTCAGAATAAAATAAGGGGGGGTTCTTTTACAGACCATCTAGCCCGCGGTCTGAGTTGCCCACTTTGTTTTTTTTCGTAGTTGATTCGACCCACACTTATCGGATAACTCGGCCCGCTTTTAAATTAAGAGTGTCGACGGAGCTCCGCCCCCGCGGAGCTCCTATTTTTGCTACGAAACTAACATAACCTAAACTTACCTACGTATTTACGCGGGCTCAGTTAACAGATAAAGTGGGTTAATTCACGCATAGAAAAATTAATTAGGTCAACTCAGCCCGCGGGCTCATTAGTCTGTGGGCTCATATGACCACGAAACTGCTTATAGTTTTTTTAATAGATGTAAGAAATAAATATTGTAAAAATAAACTTAAGTTTATTCTGTCCAAAGAGGAATTCCGTTTTACAGACTACTTATAATTTATTCTGACGAAAAAGGAATCTGACGATCGTGTCTGAGAGGACTTCGACTAAATAAACGGATTTACATAATATTTGGCACATATGAAGATGGATAGTTGGACAGTAACATTAAAGTAAGTTGTATTGCACATGCATGTTTATTCATGATTTATTCATACTACGTCACACTCGTAAACACCGAACAATATGCACTATAGGTACGTTGTTTATCGAAAAACATATTTGCGCCACCCGTCGCACGAACGCCGCCTGAGGTCTATTAGAAAAAAATCTAATACACTTTTATATCTCATCTCGGCTATATCACTAAGCAGCTGAAATGAAATGCCATATTTCGGGGATATTGAAATTTTACTGCGAGCTCTTGCCGTCGGTCGTAAAGAGCGGGACGGACGGGCGTGGTGCTAAACTGGGAAATACCCTGGATGAGGTGAAAGTGCCTCCTAGCGTTGGGCCATCATAAAACGCCCCTGTCACTGTTCTAAATCGGTTAGTACAAATGGCCTTCGGAAATATTATTTCGCATTAGGCGACTGAATATATCATTTGAATATCCAACCGTGGCTCTAAGAAATAAAAGAGGTCAAACTCAACCCGACACTCCGTTACAAGTGACATTTGTATGTATACAAAATTAGAATTCAATACTTAGGTAACTTTCGCAACACTCAAGAAATCCTATACTGGAAAACACCAACCTCTTACAACCTCCTCTACTGTCAATTAGCTGTTAAACTCGCGCTTACGAAGTTTTCAAAGTTAGACTATATGCATAATATTATGTAATTTCTAACTTCCTCTCATCGGACTTCAGTTAAGTAAGTAATACAATTCAGTCTGAAAAGAAAGATAGTTTAGTTAATAGTCAGTCTTTACATGATCACAAGTTTTAATTTGTAAAGTTATCAACGTTGGCCCGACTCGTCTGGTTTGCCAAGTCAGAAAGAGCCTTGCCCGCTTCCTCAAAGTACCTAATAAGAACTTTTCTAGCGTATATTACCCGGTGCCTACATTGTAATCAAGTAAACGTTATAACTCTTGATACCACGTGCTTATGGGCTTGACGTAGTAGCTTTTAAATTTTCGTGATACCACCATCCTTATGTTCTGTGTATACATATTAACTGTGTGATCTATTTTATATTTAATGGCTTTCTTATAAGTATGTGTAAATGACATTTACTCGGGATCTTACTATCCTATCCTATTTGTTATAACTAATAATTGTCCGTCAAAAGTACGTAGGTACATCTCATTAAATTATAACAAATTAGAGTAAGACAGCCTATATCTATCTATCAGCTTATATCTAGTTTAACATCTTTATGTCTTCCCGTGGATGTCGTAAGAGGCGACTAAGGGAATAAAGGCTTGTAGTACTGTTAGGCGATGGGCTTGCAACCTGTCACTAATATGCTTGTAAACATCTTAGCCTATTTGTGCAAATTGTGGTTACTGAATTACCAACAACTTTTTAAAGTTGTAATTCTGTAGCTCTGCCTAGCCCACTCTGGGATTACAGGCGTGAAGGTATGTATGTATGTATATAGGAAACCACATCTTACGCCAGTAAATGTACAGATTGAACTACGGCATGCATTAATTACTTGCTTACAAATTAAACATTAAATTTAAAAATTGTAGAAAAAAGAATCAAACAGAATGAAATACATTACAACACATATCATACACTTCTATAATTAAGCAATGAATATAGTGCGAAAACAGTGAGAACAGCTACACGGTTTTAAAAGGTTTTAGAATGTATATACCTCGCAAAATCCAGGGAGAAAAATTACGCCGCGTAAATAATCTGTCGTGGAATATATCAGCCCCCACTGTGACCGGGAGATAGTTGTAAGTATAATTTAATCGTTCTCGCAAGAGCAGAGTTACGGCCTACATTCGTTTTAGTTAATCTATCTCTGAACAGCTTGTAAACACCGGGACGAGGCGATCTTGTAGGCACGGCTATATTTACCTTACTTAGTAGTTCTGGACAATCCAATTCCTTAAAATTAACCAATAAAATAAAAAAAAAGATCTTGTATTTTTCTTCTGCTAATGAGAGAGTTGCATTTAAAGAACTTCAGTCGTGCTTAGAGTTCATGTCTATTGCGAGACGCAAACCCTAAGTGAGTCAGGAATCGCCTTTTGGACATTCTCAATTAGATTTTTATGGACCTCATTCATAATAAGGTGTCCAAACTTGAGAGCAGTAGTACTCTTAAGGAAGTATTATAAATAAGGATCTTAGTGCGTAAAAATTTAAACTATCCAGTGTTCCGTAATAAAAATCCCATCATTTTCGATGCTTTATTCGTAATTGTGTCAAAATGGGGATT
Organism: Acleris emargana; assembly: GCA_927399475.2. Lineage (NCBI taxonomy): Eukaryota > Metazoa > Arthropoda > Insecta > Lepidoptera > Tortricidae > Acleris > Acleris emargana. The sequence goes on along the minus strand of OV656840.1, from coordinate 15,203,053 downwards.
AAATTTAAGTTGATTATCCATTACTACTCCCAAATCTCAAATTGTGTCCATCTTCTGTAACACCTTACCTGCTATTGCGTATTTAGTGATTATTTTATTCTTATTTTATTAGGTACGCGTACGGGTTCACCACGATTTTTTTATGTCGGATTTAGAGCCATCTTTCAATAACGGAAGTATTTTGGTATCCTTAATATTATCTAGATGAAAAAGTATCCATTTCTATAGACCAGTTAAATATAATAGTAAGGGGTAGAGCCAAGACCTCAGCACATCTATGAACAAAAAGCTGCGGTAAATTATCGGCACCAGGTCCTTTAGACAAATAAAGCGGTTTTATTTTACTTAAGGTTACCTACATGTTATTTAATAAATATAGTATTTAATGAGTTTGTCGAGATCTATTCTTCCATATTAATGTTTACGTATTCAGATTTATTTACGTTAGAATCGTAAATGGATGAGAAATTCATTGGAAACAATTCACAGATGCTTGAGCAATCACGTGCCTGATCGTTTCCAAGTTTCATATTTGTTGGTATCCTTAGTTGATTTATTATTTCATTTATGTTTAATAAATATCCAAAATGATTTAGGGTGTTTAGCTTTATTACTTTCTAGGTTTTTACAATATTGATTATAAGAGTTTAGTGTTTGATCGTAACATCGCTTTGGCTAAGCATATCCATTGGATTATGATATTTGCTATGATGCTTTATAAAAGGTAAATTTGGGTTGTGAACTTGGTGAAAGAGTACTTTCAAACTTAAGATCCAAAGACATTTTCAGCGGTGGATGAAAAGGGTCAATATTACTGAATGAATCGTTATTTTACTCAAGTAAAATTTTACTAGTTGAGAAAACAAGATCCTGTAACTTCTTGTTACTGTTTTTAACATTATTGTATTGTTTGAGATCACCAAAAGCCATAAACTTGGTAATTGTATAATTTAATTAGCAAGAGTTACTAACAGGTAACAAAGAAGTATCGGAGTGAATGGTGGTCCAATCAACAGAAGGTAAGTTAAAATCGCGTACTATTGAAGCATCAGTGTAATTTGCCAAATTCACAGATTCACAGTCTACAAACTGCTCTATGTCAGCCAACTTTACGGGTGGTGGAAGGTACACACAACAAAGACAAATTTTAGACAGTACATTTTTATATTTGTTTTCAATAACAATTCACATGTCATCCAATCGACTCTCTAATTCATACACTCTATAAGGTGTTTATTTTTTTGTATCCTGCCGCGAAATGGATTTTCGAGATTTCGTGCTCGCCTGTAAATGTTAAACTATCATCAAACAGTTCACTGTCACTTATGTTATCTTGTAGCCACGTTTCCGTGATGCAGATGATATCAAATTGATTAAATTTAGATTGAGCAGATACATTGCATAGGAAATTTATTGTTTTAGTGTTTGACTGAGTCCATACACGGTAGGTACACGTTAAGAGTAGCGAAGATCCTGTCACCACCTTCCGATTCCATCATCAGATCATCTCTTAGATACCGTAATATTGCACTGTCATCGGGTTTACATATGTGGTTCACATTTCAGCCCGTTCCGTTGACGGGAAGTGGGTCAAATTTAACTTGCAAGATTTGACCCGTACATACATACATAAATACATACGAGCACATACATTGCAAGTTAAATAAAAGCTTGTAATAGCTGTGGATTGACACATTATTGCGTAACTGCGTCTGCGTAAAACCCTTCAGAAACTCCTGACAAGCCTTTTATCACCAAGCCGCCACAAAAAAACAAACACGTATAGATCACATAAGTTTAAAACATTGAGCCGTAAACTATAAAAGCTCAGTTTCATCGGTCGATAGCTCGCATGCTTTTCGTTATACATTGCATCACTGCAATAGCTCCCGGCTCGATAAGGTCATAACAACTCGTCAATGGATTGCTGCTAGGATGAAACGGCCTTAAAACAAAACTCAAAGTTCAGGACGCGGCGCTTGGGAATGGGCACGTAGATTTACACTGTAGGCGGCCGCTCATATAAAATGAAAATATGCGTCCAAGCTGTAGCGAAAGAATAATTCATATTCAGGCGGGGGGGAGCGGGGGCCGGGGTGGCCATCCACTTTGCATAGGTAGTTATTTTGGCGAAATCCCGCGCACCCAGCTCTCATGTAATTAAGAGATTAAAGATCAGCGAATGGCGTGGAGCGAGCGAGGTTTTCATAAAAACATTTTCCAGCTTGCAATATTCAGTGTTAGCTATTCAAACACATTTTCATACACGAATTGTGTTGCTTTTCCGAGCTCTTGAAGCGTGTATCATTACGTAATTCTTTACGCTAGTTCAATGAGGAAAGTTTCAGCAGTTACAGTGATTTAGGTGGAAATTATAGCAACACTACTAGTTTTCGGGAGGTAAAGTATGGTAGTTGTTGTTTGAAATGTAATCTTAGTATTTGCACTATCAATTAAGGTTTATGCGGAAAACTTGGAAATACGTTGATTGCTTTAGATAAGTTTATGATTTGAAAAACACACATCAATAATGTCTACACGTCAAAATATTCCTACATTCTTTTGATATTTTGCAATTTACTGGCGTTGCGATACATTTTGGATTATCTAAGGATTCATGAATAATGTAAGGATTTTTTCATCACGGGCATTCTGAAGGGTATACACTATCACGGCTGCCGTGTCACGCGAATGTCCCTACAGGTGTGAAATAGCTTATTTTCCATTGTACTACTAAAACAAATTATTTTTAATAGGTAAATTTACCGAGTTAGCTTAGACTTAACTCATGTATCTTGAAACAAAAACACAACTTTGTCACGCACACCTACAAGCTGAGATGCAGTAAATGTGTATTACTAACAAGTAAGAGCGCGCCCACGACTATCTAATATAGGTAATATATCTCAACTTGCATTAAATGGCGCGCACTCTTAAATGATACCCGACTGAAATATTTTACCTACAACCTTCGTAACGCCTATCTCAGGCAACTAATAGTTGCAGAATGCCGTATTTTGATCTACTACAATTTGTAATGCCCAACTCATTCATATCGTACAATCGTTGTTCTTGATTCGCCACCTTTTGAGATGCAGTAATCGTGCCTGACACGGCAGAGGGGTTACCTTGAAGACTTCGAAAGAAAGAGTAAATACTTCTATTTACAATGGGAAAGTGTACGCGTCCGTCAAGGGGAACTTATGTTGTAATATGACTGTAACTACTAAAGGGCGGCGGCGTGTAAGTTTACAGTGTGTACAGTCACCAGTAATGATACAAACAGCCACACACTTAACTGCCCATTAAAGACAGAAGTGAGAAAATGTAGAAAGAGATGAATATAGATTTTACATAAGAATCTCATGTGCACAACAGAGATAGTTTATCTCTGTTTGTCTTCATTGGTCACTCAGCTGTGTGGGCGATTGTAAATTATTCAACATTGCGCTCACACTCAAATGTCTGACACGCTCCTATGCCTCTAGAGATACTACTAGTAATAGAGAAGTGTTAGATACGTTTGAGCCCAGTGTTCGATAATAATATTGCTGATGACTGTACCCATTAGGAATGCGGTCGATAAGACTATAGTGAACTTTTCTGATGAATTTGCGTAAAACATTTTGTGTTGTTAATTTTTAACATAAAATAGCCATTAGGGTAATATTTCAGATAAAAGTTTTCAGACATGTTTTCTCCGTCAAAATTATTAGATATAATATCGCTTTTACTTTGTTCATTTACTACGAACTTTAAAGCTGAATGTACTTCTAAAATTGACACTATCAAATGCGTTCCAACTTGACGGATACTATGAGCTATTGACGAGTTTCTCATAATAGCTATTATACTATACATTCAGCTTTAAAGTTCGTAGTAAATGAACAAAGTAAAAACGTAATCGTAATAAATTTGATGGAGAAAACATGTTTGATAACTTTTATCTGAAATATGTATGTATGTACGTATGTATGTACACACTTTATTGTACAAAAGAAAAAACAGAACAATACAATTAATATAAAAATATGTACATAGGCGAACTTATCCCTTTAGGGATCTCTCTTGAGAGATTGAGAAGAGTAAAAGGTTGTGCAACGAGTAAACAAGTGTACAAGAAGAATATAACACATTAAGTAACTAATAAAACTTATATAAATAAAATTAAAATAAAGCTACATTCAAATACCTACATAAATAGATACCTACAGAAATATATATTAATAGTTAAATATACATACATAAACTAAATTTTACGTACCTAGAGGATAATTGATATTTAGGAAAAATAAAAAAAATAAAAAAATATTACCCTAATGGCTATTTTATGTTTAAAAATAAACAACACAAAATGTTTTACGCAAATTCATCAGAAAAGTTTACTATAGTCTTATCGACCGCATATATTTATTATTGTATTATTGTCATCACCGGATTTGCATGTACGTACATATGCAACAATGAGCAATTTAAAATTTAATTTGACTTTCAATATTTTATTACTACGTTGTTATTTAGTAATCAGGGAAGCTAACATAAATGTGTTATAAACGATTTAAAATTGGCTCGTTCCGATAGTCTACTTGAGCGTTTCCTATCTAAGTGAATCAGGCACTAAACGCTATTAACCCGGGAACGGCCGGCGCGGCGAGCGCACTTCCTGCGTGCTGGCAACACTGTATCAGACTAACGACTTGTCACAAACGAGGGTAGTGTTGTGCCCCGCGGCGCTCTGTTAAAATGTGAGCAAAATAGCAAAATCACATCGGCCGCAATTTTGGCTGATTGGAAATAACGTAACGCATAATAAGTCGAAATATATTCACCAATGGCTTAAGATTTCAGTGAAGCATTGACGTAAAATGGCTTTATTTAATGACAAAATTACGTAGTGTTTGAATGTATCCCTGTACATTTTACGGAGCGCCGCAGCAGTAAAGACTTTAATCACCATTGATGACACGTTAGACTTGTTGGTAGTGACCTTGACGAAGCTGCGAAGGTAGCGCTCCTGGGTTCAAATCCCGGTAAGGGCAGATATTTATGCGATGAGCGCGAGTAAGGTAAGGTGGGAAGTGCGTCTACGGGGCAAGTCTGTCAAACTAATAATATCTCCTAAAAAATATATGATTTGTCGCACTTGCCCCATAGACGCACTTACCCCAAGATGGGGCCAGAGCGTCAACGGGGTAAATGCGAAAAATCATATACTTTTATGAGATATATTGGTTTGACGCAATTTCACCACCTTATCTTATTTGGCTTAGGGGCCGTGTGGTTACCGGCTTAGAATTGTGCCACTCCATGTTTTCCCGTGGAAGTCGTAAGAGGCAACTAAGGGAATAAAGGCTTGTAGTACTGTTAGGCGATGGGCTTGCAACCTGTCACTAATATACACTGTTAAACATCATAGCCTAATTGTGCAAAATGTGGTTACAAAATTCTCTTGGATGTTTACTATATGTATTTAAGTATGTATTTCTCTATATGTTGTGTAGTATCCATATTCCAAGCATTTTGTGTGATGTTGTCCCCTGATTATGATATGACCTTACGTATCATCTCGTCGGCTCAAAGACGCCTATGCAACAAGAGAATATATTTTTAATTTCATCAGGTGATAGCACCCCAATATGGCTAATTTTAAATGGATTATTGTTTGAGATATTTTATTTCTCAAAAGATATTATATATAAAATTACCTACTGACAATACATATTTGTCTTAAATATAGGTTAGAGAGGGTAGCATGCATGTTCAAGTAATATTTATGTACCTAAGTGTAGCTGTGTGGTTGCCGGGTTAGAATAGTACCACTCCATTTCTTCCCGTGGATGTCGTAAGAGGCGACTAAGGGAATAAAGGTTTGTAGTACTGTTAGGCGATGGGCTTGCAACCTGTCACTAATACGCTGGTAAACATCTTAGCCTAATTGTGCAAAGTGTGGTTATAGAATAAACAACAAGTTTTAAAAGTTGTTGGTAATTCTGTAACTCTGCCTACCCCACTCTGGGATTACAGGCGTGAAGATATGTATGTATGTGTAATTAAAATTTTGAATTACTTTAATCAAATACTTGACGCATTTAATTCTTGGCACGCAACCGCAAATAACAAAATACTTACACCAAATAGACCAAAATAATTAAATATGCGTGGCACGTAACGTCGCAGTCGTATCTATATAGTCTTATTATGTGTACACGTGTAATGAGACAATGTAAAGGGAAGGAGGCATGTATTTTACAAAATGAAGCGTGTAGATTACATGGCTAAAGGCTGAGTTTCATTGCGCGATAGCCCGCATGCGTTTCGTGATACATGGCGTCCCTGCAATCGCTCTCAGCAAAACAATGTTTAAACAACCCGTTAATGGATTTCTACAAGCATGCGGGCATCGCCAATGAAACTGAGCTTTAAGGACATACAGGGCATCACGGCTTACAAATGGAAAACACTATCAACGCCAAAAGGAAGTGCCCGCGGGAAGGCGCGAGGTGGGTAGCGCACGAGTGGTTGATTCGGGCACACACGAGAATTAAGTGCGGCAAATGTTGCAATTTATAATTTTCACTTTATTTTACATTGCCTTTACTTACTGTGACATCATCATGGGGTCATCGAAGTTAATTATACTCTAGTTTTTATTTTCACTAAAAAGTACTGCCCATAGAATATTTTTTTTTGCATAGAGCTTGAATGGCGTAGTACTTTATAACAACAAAAAATAAAGTATAGTGATTTTTATTGCCTTAATTGTTTTTTGTTATTTGGGAGTCCATCCATCAATTTTGTACTTATACCACTGATGATAAATAATGGATAGTGAAATTTGGATAATGAATTTCATGAAACGTAATGTAATGTGAGGCACGTTCTGACAGATGGTTAGAAAGTATTCCGATTACATATACCTACACATTACATTACAATACTACCAATTTCAATGTATTAAATTTTACGACGTCAATAATTTAATAAAAAAATCAGTAATTAATTCGCCTGACAGTGTGTCACAACACAAGCCACAAAAGCTCCACAAAACGGCGTTCCCTCAGTCGCGACGTAAAAATGGTGAGCAAAGGTAGCTGCATAAAAGGTAGTAACTTTGTGCATTCCGCCATGCTGCAGTTACTGACTGCACTTCTAATTAGTAATGCTCGCTTTGTAGTACTGCATCAAAGCACTGCGTGCCGCCGCTACTTCCCGACCCTATTGTAATAACTCTGCTTAATTTTTCATATCTTTTGTTAGAGCCAATTGCGCTCTTTGAAATAATGAATTATTTTCAAAGGCACAGCTGCACTTTGAAAAATATTTAATTGTGCAGAAACAAAGGCCATTAAGGAGGTTGGAGGTAGAAGCGATGTGGAGCCAAACCGGAAAAAGCTTTTGTGTGTTAGGCTGTCAGTCGACTTTAAGGTATGTTTCGTGCGCAGCTCTATATCGTCTGCCGTTAATTTAAAGTTCCGAATTTTTCAATTCGTAATTTTTTTTTAACTTAAAAAGTGCCAGTTATATATTTGATCGTCTTAATATTAGAATATAATAACTTGTAGTTCCGATTTTTGCTGGTTATATTAGTCTCAATGCTATAAATAATATATCCTGTATTTATTACACTAAACTTAAGCATTAAAACGGTATGGTTAAAAAAAACTAATTTATAATACTAGTATATGCCCTATAATATTTCTTTATAATTATTAAAAATTATGACTTTTGAAAAAAACTATTACATTTAGCGATATGGACGATTAATGTTACAACTAGGTATTAAGCGTTATGCTTTATATTTAAAGGCTAAGTCGGCGCGTTAATTTCCTAGTTTTGTGTATTCATTACAATCCCTTTCCAAGCTTATTTCCGATTCTTTGTAAGAAATTAGGCCTTTAACATAGCCGTAGACGAATATAAACATCTAAAATAAACCCCTCTACCGCAATTATATTAGTCCACATTACGAGTCGAACCACATTCAATATGAGTTTTACTTAATTATACTGATCAAAATCGCGCCTCGCAAGTACATCTCACAAACGTACAGTAAAACTAGAGTATTAAATAGTCCTCGGCTGTCTATCGCTATCACTTTCCGGCACATAACAAATATAGTGACAGATTCCAGAAATAATATGACAGCGATAAACAACCCGGTACAAACAGCCACACACTTAACTGCCCATTAAAGACAGAAGTGATAAAATGTAGAAAGAGATAAATATAGATTTTACATATGAATCTCATGTGCACGACAGAGACAGTTTATCTTCATTGGTCACTCAGCTTCGTGGGCGATTGTACTATTAACACATTCACCGCCAGCCACTGCTAGGAGTGCTACGCTGTAGCCAGTAGCAGCATTTTTCCGCTATACAGGGTGTAAGAAACAAACGCAACATAGACGGCAATTACCTTAAATATTGGAAATAGCAAGTTCTACGCAAAATAAATCCTGTAGCTCTGCCTACCCCACTTTGGGAATGAAGGCGTGAGTATATGTATGTATGTATGTATGTATTTTTTCAAATTAATTCTCTTGAGTAGAATTGGCTATTTCCAATATGTAAGTTAGTTGCCTTCCATGTAGCGTTCGTTTTTTCCACCCTGTATAGCGAAAATCTTCTACGAACAGTGTACCCGACTCGACTATCGGGTCGCTGGCACTGGATGTATTAATACTCTGGTTCTTTTGTAAGTAAGCCCTTGTTCGCCAAGCAATTTAAAGCGTTTCCTAACCAGATGTACTCACTCGTTAAATACGTTCGTATCTATGTATCTTTCAAACATTCCCGCATGCTCTACCTGTACGATATAATCAAAGACGCAATTAATGTTCGCTTGCATCATGGAATGAGTTATTTCTCTGAAATAGCTTATCTCGCTTTGATACTCGCTATCGCAATCTTAGTCTAATCTATACTTATGTCATCTAATATATACATATAATAAAGTTGTAGAAGGGGAAAAGTCTGTACATTTGAGATATGAATTTAAAAATACTATAGGGGGCCTCAGAATGAGCAGCAGAACACGTTTCTACAATTTATAGACTTGGTGTCTGTTTGTCTATTTAATTTTTTTTCTCCTCGAATCAATTGGAAACCACTGAACCAGTGTTAATGCGGCTTTCACTAAAAGGTTTCAATTAACGGTGACCAGGTTTATATATAATGAAAAACTATGATATGATAGTAAAAGAGGGGGAGAAGTTACTGGATTGAGCTGGTCACTGGAAACTTTGTATAATTAAGTAACAAATTAAACTATTCCTGTTTCAAGAATTCTCGATTCAAGTAAAGACAACTAAGGAATTATCAAATTAGTCCAATTATAGGTATTTCTTTAAAACCATATTTGAGGGCCTAATGTACCTACGTGAATAAAAATATCAAAGTTTTATTTACCGTTTTAATAAACGAAACTAAATTCAAGGATTTAAAAAAAACAATGTACAAAATGTTATAAACAGGCAAAACAAATTACTTATTCCAATTTGTTGTTGTAATAAATACGACGCCATGATAATGTGACATCAAAGAACAGGACAACAATATCCCTCCCATTCGAATACATAATGAAAACAATATTTGGACAATCAATCCCTATTTTAACTTAGCTTTGGTTTTACAATATTAGGATGCCATGTATTTAGCATAATTTTTGTGATCCGAAACGTCCTTGGCATAACATATTTAGTACCAATTTCACCAAACGATGTTAACCACTTAACAGACGATTAGTGCGTTAACAGCTGTCAACGTCCCCTTTGTTGTTGTTCGGTAGCAAGTTTTTTGAAATTATTTTTGATCATTACTATTTCTCTCCTTCGGGATTCGCAGCATTATAGTAAAAATAGAAACCCTATAATTTCGCCATATATAGCGTATTTACGTCACAAATACCAATTTTTTGGGGTATTAGTTGTTTATCAATCATATTTTGAAATAAAATAATAATTTCGTTAGTAGTAGTAAAAAAATTAGAAGGTACCTACTGCATAACCTAACTCTAATAACGTAAATATTTTTTAATTCATGAATTTAGTTCAAGATCATGCATGAGTTCCATAAATTGTTATACTACGTTAAGTTTTTTTTTTTATTTATATTATTTGATGAAACTGTTTTTGGCTTCTCCCACCCACTGTGTAAACGTGGAATAGGCTTTGTACATTCTCTTTTGTTAGTCTATTTCAAAAACAGCGGCGTCAGATTGACGTTGACGGCGTTGACAGAACCATATTTTAATATTTATTCCGTAATTTTCAAGACTAATTTAAAACGTATTATTTCTACGGCTGTTAGGTATTTAATATAAGGGCGGTTATTATGATCAGTTGGGAAAAAAGGGCAGTCATTTTATTCGGCGTTTGGTTAATTCAAAATGAACAGTAATAAAAAGAAAATTGGTAGGTAAACAATACTTAGGACTAAAAAATCTATTCATCGAAACATATTATATTCAAAATATATTACTGTAAAAAGAAAATACATTTAATATAACTGTAGAAAGAACAACATATTTTATTTGAGAAAAAATACCTCAGGGGCTTAAAAGTCAACCATAGATTTATTTTCAAAAGACTTATGTCCTTTATAAAATGGATTTAATAGGTACTATTATCGCTTTTTATCTTTCGTGGGAACAGAAAATCCCGAAAAGATCTCCCGGTTCCATAAAATGTAATGTTATTATGTTTTCTGTTGAGAAGCGCAGTTTTTCGAAAATAACTCAAAAACGGTATATCCGATCATATTAAAATATTTTTGTTTGAAAGATTTATTAAGCGTTAATCCCTAGGACGATTATCAAAATCTACGCAGACGAAGGTGCGGGCAGAAGCTAGTTTTATACAAATCAAGAGATATTTACACCTACTTATTATATTTTAATAATATATTTGATTACTAACGAGCATTCAATACAAAAATAACAATTAATGCGACAATATGAGGAAAACTTACGCAAATAGCATACGTTATAGTTCTTATGGCATGAGTCCTACTTTTTACAATAGTTCCAAGTTTTTTACCATAACTAATTTAACCACTACAGCACTGCACGAAGAAAGAACTTGCTTTGAGAGATTATATACCTACTGTTGATACTGTGGTAAGATGAAACATATGACGTTCTGAGTATGCAAATGGAATCATCTTGTATGTTATCTTTATGCAGGAAATATTGAGTATCCCCAAAGAAAGAACAACATTTAATGAAAATTATATATTTGCAAAAAATTACTTTGTCCGAAAAGTCTTTCTCGCCGTAGCCTATTCTGTAAACCACAGTCAAAGAAATGTATAGCTTCTGGCATATCATGGAATTCTGGATAATGATACATTCTAAGAAACTTTCATGTGTATATGTTTTAATAGATTTCGCATTTCATAGACTTCTCCGATACAACAAATATTATAACTGTGGTGGTGTTTCTTTTGCACGCGTTTTCGTTGCTAACGCGTTCCTGACTGAAAAAACCACAATATTGGTTTTATTATTTAAAAATAAATACAAATTAACACAACGTTAATAGAAATTCTTTGACGTCTAAAAGCAAATCAAAGCAATAAATTTTGCTCTCTAATTTTGCCACATCAAATGTGTCATTCGCGATTGAAGTTTCGCCGCAACCGTAAAACGTCGTAGCTACATTTAGCGAGAAAAACAAATGAAAGCTACTAAAATCCGTGAAGAGCAAACAGCCGAAAGGTCCACTTAGGGACAAAGCAAAGGGAAATACCCGGGACTAAGTTAGGGCGACATCAGACAGTCTGGTCCTTCGGTCACGTTTCTCGCCGTGTTAACAGGAGAGTTCGTGGAGGGGAAAAATCCTGTAGAGCGGTGATTGAGTTAGCGCCTCGCCCGAGGAAATGGACGTCCGCTGTCGCCTCTGTAACGTAATACCGCGGCTCGGGCTCCGGGCGGCCATTTGCCCAGGATTGAGTTAAAGGCGCGCTGGACTAGACGCGCTGGAAGCGTTTGCTTTTAATACGGGACAGTTTTCAACTAAATGGGGCTTTGTAATCCAGTTACTATTAAGCACTTGCATGTAATTTTCTTATTTTTAATGCTGTTGTTGTTTATGCAGAATGGTTTCCCAACGCTGAAAGCATTATTTAGTTTAAGGAACTGCCTTAACAACAGCTAAAGGTGGCTTTTTGGGTGTTTTTAATATCCCCATAACCGTTGTCGTGGTTTTTTGCAAACTAGTTCTGAACTCAGAATCATCATCATCATTATGTCAGCCAAAAGACGTCCACTGCTGGACATAGGCCTCCCCCAAGGCTCTCCACTCAGATCGTTAAATATAAATTATTGGCTCCTGCCAGACTTCGTCGCGAAGAGTTCGTTTTATTGACATCCCACGGGATCCGTTCATTATTCCGGGATAAAATTAGCCTAAGTCACTCAGGGATTATGTAGCATTCTAATGAAAGATTTTTTGAAATCGGTCCAGTAGTAAGTATTTGAGTTTATACAAACATACAAAATCTCTCCTCTTCATGATATTAGTGAAGATTTATCAAACCGAAATACACAAAAGCAACAAGTTATTTATAAAAGGTGTTGATAATGGCTGAAACCATTATCTCCAGTCGATCTTTAAAATTACATTATCACAAGCTGTATTCATTCATTCCGTTACATCAGACCCTCCTATTCACTGGACCTGAACGACTAAGTCCCGGACACATCAACGGCTTAGCCAATGAGTTTTAATTCTCAGTGCAACTATTTTATTCCCTTTGCAGTTTCCAATCCCGAGTGCAGATATTGTAACGTGGAACGGGACCGCTTTTACTCCAAAGTTGAGAACTACACTACCTTCGTATAAAAAACTGACGTATAAGCTATACAATTTACATTGCATCTTCGATCTTAGCAGAGACCGTGTATGACTGAAAGTGCTACGGCTATAAAATTGAAGATACGTCTGTTGGTTGACGCAATGAATAGCACGACTAACCCATTCTAACCATTTATCGACGAATGAGCACTGGCTTAATTGGATTATTACGCCATAATGTTATGAATGAATCTACGAGTTATATATAGACTCCGCATAAAGAAAATAGGATGGTCGCTATAAACTCATGAAATATTCACAGGTTGATTCAAGTTTTATTTTTTTAAAGTATTATCAATCTATGAAGCTGCTCCTCGCCGCTGCACTTATTATTGATATTATTTGATTGGGTAAATATAAATAAAAGCATGTAGTGAGGTGTCTCCGTGGATTAAAAATCTACAAACGTTTCGTATTGGTATAAACGAGGATGGGTAAATAACCTTTTGATTGTCATCCAAAAATGAGACGTTAATTGGCACTTATTTTTTGAAGAATTGTCACTAATTAAACGTGCACATAGTTGGGGGTGCGGTACCCTATTTTTACTATTGTTTACCGCACTAATTTGCGTTTCATTATACAAGATTTTAATTTGTATTTTTAATACGTCTTCTTTAATAAAACTATAGCTAACTACATGAGTTCTCTTTCCATGTTGAATTAATTTATCAGTATTTCCGCGCAAAATCTCCCGGCATATTCGATCGTTGACAGTGTTGTGTCTGTTTATTCTTCAATATTTGTGTATAAGTGATATATTCATTTCGGTCGTATAAACGCACTTTCACGGTTATAAAAATAAATAAAATTTGTTCAGTTATAAGTATTTCCGAAAACAAAACACGTTGAATCGTGTTCTGTAACATGATTTTATCGCCATGTTTTTCTGTGAACAATAAAAGGACAGTGTGGACATCCCTTAGGCGCGAAATTAAACACCGACTTCCTGCTTCGAGGAACTAGAAATAAAGTAGCCTTTTATATCTTGTTTACAGGGATTCATACGGAACCTTACACTTTCATTCTACGTGCAAAGTTAATGACATTATCAATCTGTCAAAATAATTGGTACTGTCAATAAATGAGCTAACATATTGTTAGGGTAGAATTGGATTCAGGTTATTGTTTCATTGGAAAATATATATTTATTTTGTTTACAAAGAAACTATTTATAGCGTGGGCTGTATAGTTCACACTTGTGCCTACCTGGTTTTAAACTAAACTAAGATCTTCGAGGAAATACAGCGTGTTTTAAATAAATAATCTTTATTTCAAATGATAATTTATTGGCTTAGTAACAGTAGACTAAGAGTACATTTATCAAATGGGATGTATAGTGTGTATTAGGTAAAGGTTGCGTTCATATTTGGCTCACATCTGTAAGTAATTAGCTTCATTTGATGCAAATCTGTCGTTTATTACTAATTAGTCGTAAACTATAAGCTTTATCTTACTTTGTACAGACGTCTTTCAGATACATTTTGTTCCAATAGGATTTTTGGTCCATTTGTACCCCTTGTACATACTGAGCAGGATCCCTCAAGATGTTTTTGGATACTGTCTCCATGTCCGAACATCTGTTGCCGCTGGAGTTTGAGCTCGGTACCTTACGATTACGAGACATTAAGCCACTTTATTTGAAATCATATTCAACAGATACCGCAAGTAATCCCAAATATATCGAAACGCGTCCTAAAACAAAACTATAGCGCCCACATTCTAAAAATAATAAAGCTATCGTATTACTCCACGTATCCAATAAGTCCTCGATTCCTGGTCACTTAAAGCCAACACTCATCCTGCTTATACATGGTGTCCCAATAAAATACAACTTTATCTACCCACGCCGCGGTCAGAAGGTCGGTTTACTAAGTTGGGAATTCCGGACACTCCTTATAAGCCTCCCAGGCTTACAGTAATAACACATTCGGCCGACCCGTGAAAGGGTCCGGGTTAAGTATTATAATATTGGTTTAGATGCACGGATGTGCCTCTGCATTTCAATGAGGCCCCGAGATAAAAGTATTTCTTTCATACGAAATTTATATTTCTGGTGCTCAATATTAATAATAAAGTAACAAGGAAGGAACATCTCGTTGTGATATTCATTGAGATAATAGCACGATATTCAAATAGAGCGGGACAATTCTGACGTCAAACAGTATTACTGCTTCAAGGAATAGGTACACTATATAGCTTACGCAGTAATAGTAACATGTACAAACAATTAAGAGATGTATCCACCTTGCTTGCTTATTTTGCACCTTATATCATTGTAATAAGGTTCAAAAGTGGGTCTTTGCAGTCGGCTGTACTTACATTAAATAAACTCTTACGGCTGCGCGGTACTGAGACATTAGAGATAAGTAACTCATCCTTTTCCAAACTTGTGCATATAAAATCGTCATTAAGGAACATGATGTACTTATTTCTTTAGTTGTGTTATACTAACCTGACAAGAAGGAGGGTAATGTTTTTCATGTATGTATGTTATTTGAGACCTCCTGTAGGGTAATCACCTTGACAGACTTCAATGTTGAGTTTTTTGGGCTATATTAGAACTTCCACTGCTGGACCAAGGCCTACGAAGCGATCTCCAAGACCAAAAAGAGGTACATCATCGAATACAACTTAGCTGAGCTGAGTTCGTTAAGCCACTCGGCTTATTCTGGGCTCAGTTTCCGCCGCTCAGTGTCTTAAGTGAAGTCTTTGATTTTAATGAAAGTTGAATAAAATGAATAAAATACTAACTTTTCTGACCGTAAACCGGATTACTGGGCCCCAAGATACAGGCTGAGCCTAGTTTGCGGTCAATGGGATATTTACTTGTACGTTTTGTGCTTAGCTAATCAATAAACGTATTTATCTTATCTTATCTTGCCTTTAAAATATTACGTCATACAAAGAGCAAACTAAAAAGCATCGTTAGATCGAGTACCATCGATGCCACACTCAAGTGTCGTTCGTGAGTATTGCGTCAGCAACTTAAAAGGAGTACCTATCCAGATTATCGGCGAAATAATTTTGCTCACCTAAGTAATTACAAATTATTGTTCTAGTATCGATCTATCGGTTTGCCTACAAGCTAATAAAGACTCACAAAAAATATAGAACCGTGGCGTAATTTAAAATAATGTAAGCAATTTCCAAGTTGGTTATTTTCCCAAAAACGTTAATAATCTTGCGCAGAACCAATATTTATGATGATACAGGGTGGGCCAAAAATTTTTGCACTTTTAAAACATCGATAAAAATTTAACTTTTCATGTTTTTTTATATTTTATTTATTTAAACTAGTAACAGATAAATGCAATTTATTTTTGAAAAATAACGTCATCCAGATCTCCTCCGTCTCGTCATTGCACTCCTGCAGTCGACTACACAAACACTTTGGAAAACTCGCTGACGCATGCTGCGAGGGATCGCAGCTATCTCATTCTGAATGTTTTGTTTTAACTGGGGTATTGTCATCGGATTATTAAGGTACACTCGATTCTTTAAATATCTCCACTTGAAATATCGCAAGGTGTTAGGTCCGGGCTCCTTGGCAGTCATGGGAATTGGGATGTCACCTCTGCGAGAAATCAACTTTTTCGGAAACATTTCTTTCACCACCGGTAAACTCATGTTTGACGTATGGCATGTTGTCCCATCTTGTTGCATCCATGTTCTGGTCACCTTCAAATTCATGCAGTGGGTGCAGTTTCAGATCTAGATGTAAAATTCGCCGTAGACTAGTTCTTGGTATTGCTAGAGCTGCTGAACGTTTACGCGTAGATAATTCTGGATCGTTCTCTACAGAAACTTTAACCTGCCGTATGTTCTCATCATTTCGTGTTAAACGTGGACGCCCTGTTTGTTTGATATTCAGTGTCGAACCAGTTTGCTTGAAGTTTTTGACCTAAGATTTAATTAAACTAACACTTGGACACTCACTCACTTGGCGTTACCCTTATTCAATTCTAAGTAGGCGTCGTACAGAAAGATACAAATCGTTGTTTTTATAAAACTGTTTAATACAAAAACCCCGTTGCTTTCCCGTGAAACGCTCCTTTATAAATAAAATTGCACGAAGTGACCTATAGTTTCCCACCAATTTCCCGCCGCTCACTCTGACAGAGTCCGAAAAAATCAGTGTTGCTATTTGCAAAAATTTATGGCCCACCCTGTATAACAAATTACGTAGTTGAGCATCTTGCTTATTTTTGTAACGTTTTTTATTTATTAATATAACAAGACTACTTACTAGGTATATTACAAACATACATTAAATCACGCCTGTTTCCCAGAGGGGTAGGCAGAGACCACTTCTAAATATGTAAAGTAATGTTTTTAAAATATATGTATACAATATTTATGCAAATGTTTGAGAGAGATATCGTTAAACGAGTTTTACATGTTAAAATAAGCTCGCAAAAACACAATTTGCGAAAGATAACATCAACAGAATAAAATCTCCCTATCCCCATATCACAACCGCCATTGTGTATCCAAGCGTTAATGACAAACAAAGATCGCTGTATGCTGTCATAGGCAACCGAGTCACACCGCAGACAAAGCGGAGTTCTCAGTAGTGTTGGCAGTACTGCGATAATGGCGCGCGTTAAGCGACCGCCGCTTCCGGTCGCCCACGGAAATGGTACCAGCCCACAGACAACCTTCATTTCCTGCCGAGTCCTTTTGCGCAACCTTGGGGACGAGATGTTAATCGGCTTGCAGCGCTATCTATTACATCTGCACGGTAGATTTGTCGTCGGGTTTGCTTGTTTTACGTAAACAGCGTTGGTCCTTCTGCGCTATCGGCGAGCTGTGATCTCGATAGCTTTAGCTGCAGATAGCAGCCGGATATAGTTTAATGGTGCCGGGCTCTGACAGGACGATACCCTTCTGAGAATTATATTCGCCCTTTGAATAGCTTGTTTCCGGGATTTTCCAAGAAGACTCAGTAACTTTGCCGAGTCATGTTCGTTTCCAATATTCAGGTTTGGATACTTCGGGTAACTTATTATGTTAATTTTGAGTAATGGGAACAAACAGCAGATGGTTTAATTTACTGATACGAAATTATTACATTCTGATTTCTATACAAAATCGAACCTGATACTAAGCTTGAGGCATTGTATCTAAATTGATAGACATTGTATCTAAATTGATAGACATTGTATCTAAATTGATTAGTCAACCTAGTTAGTTTAAAGATTAGAATTTACCTCTGAATCGTATATTGTTTATTGACTTCAAAATGAACATCTAATTACCTCAAAATAAATTAATACTTTGTGTAAGTCAATCAAAATATGTTTAACCAGATAATGTTAGAAATTAGCAAACGTCCTAAATTTACGTAGCTGGACCGATATGCTCATCCAAGCCCAGCGCACTCTGCACTTTAGGCGCAATGATACAAGCACATCGATTTGCATCTCTGTGGTGTTGGGTGCTTGTGTGAGTGAGTACGAATGAATACAATAATCGTGCGAACGTTTATGCGATTAAAAGCAGAAGCTTATTAGGCACGTTACGTTGAGCTAACTAAACACTGTTTCAATAGCGAAAGCGCCTTCTGAACTTATGCTCATATATTCTGTGGCTATCTAGGCAATGAATACTTGAAAACTTACTCAGTACCGCAATTCACCATTGCGATTGGCATTCTGCTGGTACCGTAAGAACACAATAAAGCTGCCACTCGTTACGGCGATGAACGGAGGAAGACAACAGGATCGCGACTGTCGCTGTCGCACATTGTTCGGCGTCCGAATGAACAACAACAACGAACGTCGCAGCCTCGCAGCAGCGAACAATCCGCGTCAGCGCAGTTTTGTCTGCTCAGTTCACCGTGTCTGTTTTGTGAATCAAAAGAATAAAGTGAATGTTATGTTATGAGTGCTGTTGAATATTATATTACACCGTATAAAAGGTTTCCGCAAATCAATGTAAAGTAGGCCTTGATGGTGTCACGGCAGACGAAGACAAGTGTTACGAGTAATACTGATAGTGATAATCTGTTAATGCAACACTGCGTTCATATTTGTACGATCCCTTCGTGTTTTAAATCATGTCAACTTATGTGTAACTTACTTATGTATTTTTATTTGGTTGATAATTAATTATGTTAATTCATCTTCATAATCATGGCTTCATTCATTCATGGTTGCCGGGTTAGAATAGTGCCACTCCATTTCTTCCCGTGGATGTCGTAAGAGGCGACTAAGGGAATAAAGGCTTGTAGTACTATTAGGCGATGGGCTTGCAACCTGTCACTAATATACGCTGTTAAACACCTTAGCCTAATTGTGCAAAGTGTGGTTACAGAATTATCAACAAGTTTTAAAAGGTGTTGGTAATTCTTTAGCTCTGCCTACCCCACTTTGGGAATGAAGGCGTGAGTTTATGTATGTATGTATCATAATTTGACGTCTGCTCCTGGACACAGTTCATTCCCAAGGATGACCACAACGACAAAGCCCGTGCTACTTAAAACTTTGTAAGTTTGTACGGCGCGGTATAATTCCAAATATATGAACCGAACTTTATTCTCAAAGGAGGGCGACTTTATAGTTTTGTCATCAGTTCGATTCCCGGTTACGGCAGACGAATTTAAAAAAAATCGTAAAAGCAGTAATAATTATTTTCAAAAATAAAAACAGTCAGTCTCCTTTCAATATTTAAGGTAGCTGCCGTCCATGTGGTTGTTCGTTTTTTCCACCCTGTAGGTTAAAGTAAGTCGTTAAGGAAATGTGCCGTGTACTGTAAGTATTCCCGGGAAGTAAAGAGTAGATCGGGTTGAATAGGTAAGTAGGGCCAGTAAGGTTTTCAAGGATTTGAATTTTGAGATAAGTTGTTTGTGGACGAACGTTCCCTTGGAGATCTGGTCTAGTTTATACAATGACTGGGTTTTAGATCCCATTCACCAACAGGTGACCTGTGAGCTCGTTTGTCTGATCCTTGCGACAGCATATATATATTTGTACACATGACCGAACATTACTTATTCGTTTAAAAAAAACATTTAAAAAAAAATTCTACACTAAAAGTCGCTAATATTGATATCGTTAACGGTACAAGAATACTACCTATTGCGCAACCGAACCGTGAAAACAATTCTATAATGGACGTTTCCAAGGTAATAACAGTTCTATAATAATTATTATAGCATTGTTATTAATTAATTTTAAATTTTAATTTTAATTTATTTATAATGTTAAGTTCATTCCGGATATAAGTCTCATCTTAATGTGTATAATAAATCGTTTAAATTTATTAAAAATTACAAGGACGTATATTAAAAACTAAATGAATTTATAGGCTGAATTAATTAATTTATATTAAATTAATTTATAGAAAGCTGAAAGATTGTTTTGAATGTGTTAATAAGATGAAAGACAGTGAAGTTGAGAATAATGTAAATAATGTATGGGAGATTATGAAGAATGGAATGGTCAAATCGGCCACTGAAGTATGTGGTATCGTAAAAAGAAGGAAACGCAAGAATGAACGACCGGAATGGTGGGATAGAGAGGTAGATGATGTAGTGAAAGAGAAGAAAAAGTGTTGGTTGGATTTTGTAGCTGTAGATCCAGGACAAGATCTAAGCGACAGAAAGAAAAAAGAGTATAATAGATCAAAGAAAAGAGTGAAAGACGTTGTGGCTAGAAAGAAAGATTTACTGAATGAAAAGTATGACAGGAGTTTCTCTGACAACTTCCAGTCGAATATTAAACTCTTTTGGAGCTTGATTAATTCGGCTCGGGGGAAATCGGAGAAAACTAAATTAAGCGCGGTGAGGGATGAGTCTGGAGACTTAATATGTGAGGAAGAAAAAATGCTTGATAGATGGAAAACTTATTTTGAAAGCTTGTTTGAATGCGAAGATATTTGTCGTGAGCCAGAAAGCATGAGTAAAGATTCAAGTAGCGAAGATGAAAGTGTGATTAGTATGAGTGAAATAATGAAGGCTTTAAAAAGTATGAAAGCGGGAAAGTCAGCAGGTTGTGATAGAGTGTCGATAGAAATGCTTAGGAGAGGAGATGGCGTGGTGGGTAGTCTGTTGTACCGTCTTTTCAATGCATGTTGGAGTAGCGGCCGAGTCCCGGAAGATTGGGGCAAGGCCGTTATCGTCCCTCTGTACAAAGGAAAGGGGTCACAGCAAGACTGCAAAAACTACCGCGGTATCAGCCTCCTTAGTGTTGTCGGCAAAGTATATGCGAAGATTTTAATTAAAAGGGTATTGAATGTTACGAATGACAAAATCTGGGATGTACAAGCGGGATTTCGAAAGGGAATGGGATGTACGGATCAGGTCTTTTCACTACGGTCCATCACAGAAAAGTTCTTGGCGGTGAACCAAAAGGTTTTCTGTGCTTTTGTGGACCTGGAAAAGGCCTATGATAGGGTAGATAGAAAGGAGTTGTGGACGGTGCTGTCTATGTATGGAGTGAGCAGCAACCTGGTGCAGGCTTTGAGGTCCCTTTATGAGGGTTCCAAAGCCTGTGTCAGAATCAATGGCGCATACTCGGCCTGGTTTAACATCTCTAAAGGTGTTAGACAGGGCTGTGTTGCCTAATCTATTCATGGACAGTTGTATGTGGGATTTGAAAGGGTATGATAAGGGTTTGCGTGTGCAAGAGTTGCTAATCAAATGCCTCTTATATGCCGATGATCAAGTTATACTTGCCCCATCGGTACTTGAGTTGCAGGAGATGGTGACAGTGATGAATGAGGGATTTAAGCAAAAGGGGATGAAAGTAAATGTTACCAAGACCAAGGTCATGGTGATAGAGAAGGATGAGGAGATGACTGAGTGCGTGATAAATATAAATGGTGAATTAGTAGAACAAGTGAGCGAATTTGTGTACCTGGGAAGTATGTTTACAAGAGATGGTAAGTGTGAGAAGGATATCGAGAGGAGGGTGAATGCTGGCAATCAAATTAATGGGGCCCTGTACTCCTTTGTAAGCAGACAGGGCGTTTCACAAAAAGCCCGGCTGGCTGTTCACAATGGAGTGCTGGCACCTACCCTGATGTATGGTAGTGAATGTTGGGTGTGGCAGGACAAGCATGTAAGTCGTGTAAATGCAGTTGAAATGCGCTCTTTGCGTAGTATGTGTGGTGTGAAACTGATTGATAGAGTAAGAAATGAAAAAATCAGAGAGAAATGTGGAATAAAAGAAGATGTAGTGACTAAGATTGAAAAGGGCATGCTTCGATGGTTCGGTCATTTGGAAAGGATGGATGAAAGAAGATTGACGAAAGAGATATACAGATCGAAAGTGAGTGGAAGGGTCGGAAGGGGCCGCCCTAGGCGTACTTTTTCGAATCAAATCGGAGAAATACTGGAAAAGGGCAGAATCTTAAGTACCCGAAACCGACGTGTGTGCATGACTCGATGTATGAATGTTGAAGAAGCGAAAGAAATTTGTCAAGATCGTAGCAAGTGGAAAGAAGTGGTCTCTGCCTACCCCTCTGGGAAACAGGCGTGATTTAATGTATGTATATGTATGTATGTAATTTATAGGCTATTTAATAATGTTCTTAAAATATTTATTTTTAATCGAATTGTTATTTGGCTACCATAATTTCACTCAATATATACTTAATTTACATTTACTTTTTTATTCACTAAATCCGGACAACGGTTCCCTATTTTTTTTTTTACGCATTATGTTTCTTTACGCTTGAATTCTTTTGGCTGAAAACGGTTTTTACAATCGAAATGGTTTTATTTTAATTATTATAAACAACTTACCTACCCTAACCTAATCTAATCTACACAATAGACGTTAGTAAATTCTGAAATGTCAGCCTAACGGGTGTTATGCGAAAAGATACATTACGCGTAAAAAGTTTAGCGTTTCAAAGGGATCCCCCGGACCCCATTATCATTCCTAAATATCATCTCTACTGACCTTTTATCTTCACCAAATAAAAAGTTATATATTTCTAAAACTACACCATTGTTTTATTACCTTCTAGAAATCACCGCAATAATTTATTTAGTCCATGGCAAAGTTTGAGTGTTCTTTCATAATGAACGGCAATGCGTCATAATCTCGGCAGCAGGTGGACAGGGCCGCTAAAAGCCGATCCGTGTACGGCGCGCGCGACCCGCATTTATCATTCAAGTTTACACGTTAACACTGCAGTGTGCTTAGGGGTTTTTAGCTCCATGGTTCCATTAAAGTTTAACTTTTTGCAAGGTCTGGCGAAGTGTCAAGGTAATATAATATAAAACTGCGCTAAGAGACAAGTAAGAGACATGCGCTAAACAGTAATAATGGGAGCTGGACTTTTGTCTTTGTAGATGAACAAATGGATTTCGGGAAATTTTAAATTTGAAACGATTTTCTCCAGCGGCAACATTTAAGTTATAGGCAGCCTTAAATAGAATCATAATTGATTTGGTTAATTTTTCATTATTATCCCCGTGTGGTTGCCGGGTAAAAATAGTGCCCTTCCATGTCTTCCCGTGGATGTCGTAAGAGGCGACTAAGGGAATATAGGCTTGCAGTACTACTGTTAGGCGATGGGCTTGCAACCTATTGTCACTAATATGCTGGTAAACATCTTAGCCTATTTGTGCAAATTGTGGTTACTGAATTATCAACAACTTTTTAAAGTTGTAATTCTGTAGCTCTGCCTAGCCCACTCTGGGATTACAGGCGTGAAGGTATGTATGATGTATGTATTAAAATGAAATATAATGTAAGCCTGATAAGTTGATGACATGTCGTAAACCGACAAAAAAGCTAGACATAGACCTGTCCCAGGGGCACCAGGCTAATATTTAACTCTACATATTTAAGTACACAGTTGTAATTACAAACTCAAACCCAACCGGCGACTAGTACAATGATGCATCCTCGGATTTTTTATATACCTAGCCTAAGAAACTGACACGTTCTTGACGAATCTAAACCGTTTAATAAAATCGGTCCAAAAGTTGGGTTTTTCCCATCTGTTACCACTCGCACACTTTTGCTCGCTCATTAAAGTTAAATAAAGTTCAAAGAGGCAACAAAAAAACCTCGGGTGGTAAAAAGTGGGAAAAAACCCAAAAGTTAAGGAGTTTAACATTTAAAAAAGGTAAAAGATAAAAGATGTTTATTCAGTAAGTGCGCCGAACTCATTAAAATAATATTTAAGTTTATTAGTAGAACTAAGTATTTTACTTGCATTTGTCCAATTATTAGAATGAAGTATATGTCAACGTGGTAGCACATTTAATTACTATTTAAACGACATCGATTAAATCTCGCCACAAATATATAGATATTGCTTAGCTCCCTTGTGGCATAAGGCACAATAATCGGGGCGCCCTGTTACTATACATCGGTATTTAAACCAAGTGAAATTGATTTTCATAGCATTGAGGAGGCAAACACAGGCCACCTGATACTAAAGTCCCAAACTATCCAAGACTTTCACTATGGGTACAACGATATATAAATACTTTTATAGATAATTAAATATATTAATGTACTCGTACAGAAAACATCCAAGAATGGCCTTCATCACACAAATATTTGGCCAGACCGGGAATCGAATCGTACCGCTGCCTTCGAAGGCAGGGTCACTACCAACTAGGCCAACGCGTCGTCGGTTGTATTAAAATGACTTGATAACTTAGATGGAATACCTCTATGCTAGTAATTTCACCACTTGTCTTACTCCCCGCATCGGAACACAACAAGTTCATGGAATTGTATGTTTAATTAGCTATCCTGAGAGGTAATGCAGCTAGTGTCATAGGGACCATGCCGCGGGCGGACCTGCTAGAGGGGATGTTCTTTTTATATTGGTGATTATTATTTACATAATATAGGTACTACAATTAAAAGTTAAAACTAAACTTATTAAAATTAAAATTAAACTAAGCTACTCAAATTAAAATAAAACTAAGCTACTCAAATATTAAAGATGTAACCAATAATCACCACTATAAAAAGAACACCCCCTCTAGCAGGTCCGCTCGCGGCATGGTCCCTATGACACTGGTTGCATTATTATTTATACATTATTTACATGTTTAATATTTGAGTAGCTTTGTTTTATTTTAATTTAAATAAGTTTTGTTTTCACTTTTATTGTTAATGTCATATAATTAAATTAAATAGTTCTACAAAATAAGAAACACAAATAAACACGTCACAGCATTGTTCCATTTAGCACAACTTCAGTTTAAATGAGAAAATGGCGGATGCTATTTTCGATGTCTACGGAAATGACGTTTCAACGCCGACGTATTCAACGGAGCGGGCAGAAGAAGATCGCCGAGGATTCTTCACTAGTACTCACTAGTAATACTCAATCCATCGCGATTGCCACCAGTTAAAAACCGGGCAAGAGCATGTTGGACCATGCTCAGCGTAGGGTTCCGAAGCCGTTACTACAAACAAATTAGACCTCCCGACAAACTTAACTTTGCCGTTGGAAATCTGTTATCCCCATACATCAACATAGGTCGCGATCAGTTTACCAACACCGCAAATAAGTTTTCGTTTATAACTCAAGAGCCACTGAAGTCTACTTAGTAGTGATACTTTTCGTTATACGTGCTTTCATTTAAGATTTTTTTCTGATTTTTTGTATTAGTAGTTTTGGCTGTAGATGGGGGGGGGACACTTGACACTATCAAAAATTAGCGCCTTAAAGCTTAATACTCCATAAACGGATACCTTAACCGTAAAATTGTTTTCCCACTTTGTTGGCGTGACTATTTAATATGTATATGCATGCGAAATTACAGCTTTCTAATACTAATAGTATCTGAGCTAGGCTGCGGTCCGACGGACGGACGGACGGACATGGCGAAACTATAAGGGTTCCTAGTTTGACTACGGAACCCTAAAAAGGTGATAGGTCTAGAATTGTAGCTATAATCGTTAAAATAAAATCGTAAGTCACTTTTACTTACTCAAAGATTATCAACCCCAATCGATGACACTCATACGTGAAGTAAACTTAATAACAGTAATAATCAATGGTCGTCAATACGGTAGCTCCTAAAAAGTAATTACCTATCTCTTATTTGCTCTTCCCGACCCTGAAATACTTTTTAATTTCTCTGTAAGTGAATTCCTGTGTTTATCTACACTGATGAAATCGTAATATTAACTGAGTAAATGAAAGTGAGTTATGATCACCTGTGAAAAATCATATTACCCCGTATAGTGGCAAAGACCGATATGAGAATCTTTAAAAGATCTTAAAACTCTTTAACAACGGAATTGAAAATTCATGGTATGCCTAACTCTGCGTTTTACCTCTATTGCAATCGTAATGTTCACGGCTCAGCCACCTTTACTGTCAAGGTATTAGGATTACTTACCACGATATCTAATTGTTTATCAATCGTGTGGTTGCCGGGTTAGAATAGTGCCACTCCATGTCTTCCCGTGGATGTCGTAAGAGGCGACTAAGGGAATATAGGCTTGTAGTACTGTTAGGCGATGGGCTTGCAACCTTTCACTAATATGCTGGTAAACATCTTAGCCTATTTGTGCAAATTGTGGTTACTGAATTATCAACAACTTTTTAAAGTTGTAATTCTGTAGCTCTGCGTAGCCCACTCTGGGATTACAGGCGTGAAGGTATGTATGTATGTACGAGGGGCGTTCAATAAATTCTCAGTATGAGAATGAAAACAAAAGCATACGATTGGTGTTTTATTTTTATTTTTCTATATATTCCCCCCCTATGTTTATACACTTAAAAGATCTGTCAATTAGTTTTTTTAACCCCTCATAAAAATATTTTTTGTCTTTGGTGTCAAAATTCTCCAGCACCGCTGCCTTCAACGCTTCATCATTAGAAAATCGATGTCCACGAAGATCCTTTTTAAGGTTGGGAAACAAAAAGTAGTCGCTGGGGGCCAAGTCTGGACTGTACGGCGGGTGAGTAAGTGTTTCGAACCCAGATTCAAGAACAGCAGCCTTGGCAACATGAGCAGTATGCACAGGGGCGTTGTCATGAAGAAGCAGCACTCCTCTGGTCAATTTTCCCCTCCTCTTCTCTTTGATTGCTTCCCGTAATTGGCGTAAAATGTTAGCGTAGTACTCTCCTGTAATATTTAAACCCTTTTCTTTATAATCTATTAATAATATCCCTTCACAATCCCAGAATATTGTCGCCATGAACTTGCCAGTTGAAGGGACGACTTTGAATTTCTTGGGATGAGGTGTTCCTTTAACGTGCCACTGCATCGACTCTTGTTTGCTCTCAGGGTCATAATGATGAACCCAAGTTTCATCTCCGGTAACAATTTTTTGGAGCAAACCGGGTTTTCACCGCACAGCTCAAAGAAGTCGGAACAACAAGCAACACGCGTGTGCTTCTGAAACGGTGTCAACATTCGTGGTACCCATCTCGCACTAACTTTGGACATGTTAAGATGATCGTGGATAATATCGTGTATTGTACCAATAGAAATATTGGTTTTTTGTGCAATATACCTAACCTTCACTCGACCATCTTCCAGTATAATTTTCTCCACTTTTTGAATGTTTTCTGGTGAAGTAGCTTCAACAGGCCGACCAGGTCTAGGGTCATCTTCTATGCTCTTCCTCCCACGCTTAAATTCATTTGACCACTTTTGGACAGTAGATAATGAAGGAGTGGACTCACGGTAAACTATATCCATTTCTTCTTTAATACACTTGATTTTTTCCCTGTTTAGTCAAGAATTTTATCACGGCTCGATGCTCCAATTTCATTATCATTGTAAAATCGCTCATGGTGATCACGTTTGTTCAGCAGTAGCAGAAAAACAAAAGAACGTGTAGGCTTCAAATTTACTTTTTTTTACTGTCAATGAATGACTCTTCGCGGCCAGTATTAAGAAGTTTACTAAAAAGGTTTGCAAGATACCAATACCGAGAATTTATTGAACGCCCCTCGTATGTATCAATCTGTGGGAAAAAATAACTTATAATGACTTACACATAATGCGAAAGAGCGTTTGTTTGTTTTAATAAATGAAGAGTTATTTATATCGAAAATAGGCAGTTTATAAAATAAAAGTCTTATTTTATCTGATAAAACCTACCTATTTCCGACGAGCGAAAAATATATTATACTTACGCTGGAGGTAAAACTTTGAAATAGCAAGAGCTCGAGTAAGGAAACACTTCTAGGGAAACAAGTCAAAAACAGCTAGCAGCTTACTGTACCTACGTAAATGTTATAATATAATGTAGCTCCCTTGTTGGCCGGTATTCTAGTCGCTAAACGATAGCGTATTTAATCTGTTAGGGTATTTTTATGACGTCACCCGCCATTACTGTCAAGTAAATAAGAGCTATCAAAACGGCGACAATACGATAACAGCTCAAACACCGATTACCGGGTTGATTAGAGGCCCAGGTTTATCCCGATTAACTCAATTTTTTGAACTAAAACTTACATTCTAACCTTAGTAATAAATTGAGGATAATCAATCAAGTAATGATAATTATTTATTATTACCAACTTAAGAAGCAGTAAATGTTCTCGATACAGTAAAAAATCGCCAAAATTATAATTTAGATAGGTAGTTAAAATACAGTCCTGCATGTTTTAATGACCACAAAACGAAGAAATGACAATAAAGTAAACTGAACATCCATCCTAATCTCAAAATGGCGCGGTGGAAGTTAAAATCGAAGCTTGTCGAGAAATTGTCCGCATTTCAAGAGAACCTTCCTCCATCAGCCAATTGCAATAAATGAGGGGGTCTGATTGGAATCCGATGGAAGAGATTTTTTTGCTCCACGAAGCCGTCAATGCCGGGACGAAGAAACGGAGGCCATTTTCCGTACTCGGGTTCATTTATCAGAACCATTAGGTATTGCGATGTTAGGGCTGTAATTACGATGAATTCCGTGTAGGGATAATCGAGAAATCCTTAAAATTCCGGACAGAGGATGTTAATTTGATTGAATTTTCATCCCGTCGCAAGCTGTACGTAGGTACCTATCGTGTGAAGCTGTTTTGTTTTTAAAGCATAGTTTAATTGCGGTATAGGCGAAGGCTACAATATATATCTATCTATAGATCCATCCCGTCAAATATACGTATTCTAGCTTTCGCCCGCGACTCCGTCCGCGTACAAGTCGTTTATCGCTACTCCCTCGAAAAATGACAAATTTTCCGGGATAAAAACCATCATTATTCCAGGAGATTACCAATATGTGTGCCAAGTTTCATCTCGATCCGTTTAGTGGTTGAAGCGTGAAAGACGGATAAACATACACACTTTCACATTTATAATATTATATATAGTATATGGATAGTATGGATTTCTGACGTCTTGGGAACGTGGCTATATAATATTTCTGACTTTAAATAGGTAGGTTGACTGTAAATAGGTAGATTAAGGTTTTTATTTGTAATAATATAACGTCTTCTTCCACCAGACTAACTCATATTATTCGTATTCTTATTAATTTAGGCTCTAGAAAATAACCAGGCTCGATTTTTTCAGTGGAATATGAACCCGTACAAAACGAGGAGTTTTTGGAAATAAGTTGCAAAAACAATACACGAAAAATGTGGTATTCGAATATGTTCTAACGTACAAAATTAAAACAGTGTTTTTGTGCACGGATTAAGGTGTAATATAATCTACCAAGTGAGTTAAAAAGTTTATGCACATCCGCAGATCTCGGGCGTATTACTTACAGCAAGTTGTTTTTTTCTTATTATGTCGGGAATTTGGTAAGTAAGTAAGTAAGTAAGTAAATTTATTCACAAGAACATGGGTACATAACATGATGGTACAAGATATAAAGAGTTCCAACATATTCTGCCATTAGACGGCGTGTAAATATCTAGTCATAAAAATAATAATGCGGCTTAATTAATACCTATGTCAAATGCCAATTTACAATTTTCAATTAAATAAGATTGTATAGTTTTTAGAGTATCACAGAATTACATTATTTTAACAGATCCTTATCACTGAGGTAATCATTCACCGAGTAGTAACATTTCTTAAGAAGTAAATGAAATAGCCTACTTTTGAAAGAATTTAGAACAATATTGTCTTTAAATGAATTTGGTAAATGGTTGAAAATCCGAATAGCCATACAGTAAGAGTTTATTCTGCAGACTTTAAGCTTTTGGTAGGGCACATATAACCTATTGCCATATCTTCCTGTTCTAGAAAACACATCACAATTTTTTCTAAACAGGTAGGAATGCTTCATTACAAATACACACATCTCAAATATATAAAGGCTCGGAAGTGATAAAGTTTTACAGTTTTTAAAGAGTGGTTTGCAGCTTTCAAGATATTTAGCTCCACAAACAGCCCGAATACATTTTTTTTGAACTTTGAACACCATTCCAGCGTCCACTGAATTGCCCCATAGAATGATGCCATATCTTAGCACTGACGACACATAACCATTATAAGCTAACAATGCAGTTTGTTTATTCACTACATTTCTCAACCGACTTAAGGCGTAAGAAAATCTATCCAGTTTCAAACATATTTTTTCTACATGGGACTTCCAATTGCAATATTTGTCCATTGAAATACCCAGGAATACTAAGTCATCTACTTCCTCAATATTTTCACCTTTATACATAACATTAAGGGTTAACTGTTTGCTATTATATGTTTGAAACTGTATACATTTAGTTTTGCTTAGGTTTATGCTAAGTTTATTTTTCTCAAGCCATTCAACAACAGACTCAAGACATTTGTTTGCTTCTTTTTCCATATTTGCTTTATCTTTACATTTGATTAATAGGGTGGTGTCATCCGCAAATAAGATACAATCTGTATTTACTGCCTTAGGTAAGTCGTTTATGTACAAGAGAAAAAGAAGCGGACCCAAAACGCTGCCTTGTGGCACACCGTAATCATTTTGCAAATAACACGATCTGTATGATGCCCTTTTAGTTTCATCGAGTCGACTTATCTCAACACAGTGCTGCCTACCATGTAAGTAACTTTCTATCCATTCAAGAGCTTTACCCCTAATTCCATAGTTTGAAATTTTCCTCACAAGGGTATCATGGCACACATAGTCAAAGGCTTTGCTCATGTCCAGAAATATGGATAAAATTGGTGTCTTGTTGTTAAGACATTCCGTAATAGTTTTAGTTAACGAAAAACAAGCCAAAGTGGTTGAATGTCTTTTTCTAAAGCCAAATTGCTGAGAGCATAGAACACCTTGAGACTCTACAAAGTTATAAAGTTTATTAAAAAAAACTTTTTCAAGTATTTTCGATAGAACCGGAATTAATGTTATAGGACGATAGTTGTTCATGTCTTTCTCATCACCTTTTTTATAAATTGGCTTTATAATTGAAAATTTCAGACGTCTTGGAAATGTACCTTCTTGAAATGACAGATTTATGATATGGCTTAAAGGCGGTGATAAATACTCGGAACATAATTTCAATATTTTAATGCTAAGACCATCAAAACCAGCCGAATTTGTATTTTTGAGGGACTTAAATACCTTAAAAACATCCATCGGGTGAGTAGGGCTCAAATAAATCGTTTTTAAGTTATTATAGATTAAGTTTTGAGACGGTAGATTTGACTTATGGCTTTTATTATTTATCTCCACAAAATACTCGTTAAACAGATTAGATATTTGTTCAGGATCAGTATAAAGCCTATTTAAATGTAGTATACTGTTAATTTCTTTTTGGGTTTGTTTGTTGTTGGAGTGCTGTTTAATCACCTCCCAAGTAGCTCTGCAAGTGTTGTTTGCATGAGATATGTATCTTGTATTTACGGTTTGCTGAGCTGTAGAGATGCATTTTTTCAAAATTTTTGTGTATGAAATGTAGTTTTTTTTGTTGGCTTTCTTATTGGATTTAGTAATAATATACAACAGATATAAACTTCTCTTCTTAACACAGCAACGCTTCAATCCATTTGTCATCCATCTATTTTTAACAGGTTTATTGAGAATCTTAACTCTTAAAATAGGGAAACATAGATTATAAAATAGAGTAACGGTGTCATGAAACAAGTTAAAAGCTCGATTAGTATCTGTTTCTGACATAACTTCAGTAAACGATAGTGAAGACATACAATCTTTAAATTTGGCTTTGTTCTCTTCGGACATATCTCTTTTAAATTCAAACCAGTATGAAGGTCTCTTATTTGCCTTCGCTGAGGGTAAGATTTCAAAGGATATAGTTTGCGCTGTTTCGTGATCTGATGGTGCAAAAATAGGGTTCATGTGTATATATCATAATAATATATTATCCAACATTGGATGCAAACATTTCTGAGACGCTCTTATACCTCTAGTAATAAAAACGTGTCAGATATTTCTGAGGCCGATGTTGGATAATATATTATTGCTTGTGAATGTACAGTCAAAGTCATAAATACATACGATCTAAAGGCGTCAAAAATATCTATACGCCCCTATGCCACTGATAATAAGATCATGTATACATATACATTTGGCGCGCTGCATAGATATGTAGGCTGTATAGTGCTTTTGAAGGCGGTTCCATTGCTGTTACTACAAAAAACACAAGTATAACCTTTTATGTATTGAGAGATATTGTATGTTTTAGATGATTTTTAGTAGGTTCAAACATTTTAATCGCATCCAACTCATGATCGCTACTTAGTCGTGATATTTTTCTGATTTCCAGAGTTTTAGTATTTGTAGTTATGGCTATAGGTAGGTAAAAATTACACTTCTAGAGTCCCAAAAGATAATTTTTTCATCAGGTTATGGATATATATGAATATGTTATCCATGGAGACTTTCCATGATTCCTCCAACGTCAAGGTTATTCTAGATTTCAATATATCACGTACATACGGACGTACAGAGAGACAAAGTTAGACTACGAAACCCCAAAGATTTGTTTTAAAAACAAATGACTTCATGTACGAGCTGTCTTGCTATTTAGTAGCTGGATACTTGCCCTCTTGAACTGAAAAGCTCAGCTGCTGTCCAGTAACTTAGAGAGAAATCGGAAACACTCAGTTCAATTGCTCTAGAGTTGAACTACGAAGTTGAAACTTTTGTTACAACTAAAGTTTCATCGTTTCCAAAAGGTCAATTGATTTGATAGCAGCTACTTGTTGAAATTGCTTTACAACAAAGTTGCGAGAATAGCCTATAGAACTTGAATCTCGAACGATTTTAATCATGTCAAGATTCTATTTAACAAAAATCCTCGACCATCCATAAAATCTTTAAAATAAACACCACCTCATTTCTATTAGTTCGCTTTGTTGTCTGTCTGTTTGTTTGCTATTTATTGGAAAGGTAGATATAGTCATACATACATACATACATACCTTCACGCCTGTAATCCCAGAGTGGGCTAGGCAGAGCTACAGAATTACAACTTAAAAAGTTGTTGATACTTAATTCAGTAACCACAATTTGCACAAATAGGCAATACAACACTAATTTTCTGGTGAGTTAGAGACTTGTCAGATTCAGAATCAAAGACAGACAATTATTGGTAAAAACATGTTTGTTCAAGTAATTTTTGCATTATTTGTGTTTAGTTTGTTTTTTTTTTGAAGTTGTAATTCTGTAGTTCTGCCTACCCCACTCTGGGATTACAGGCGTGAAGGTATGTATGTATGTATGTTTATAGTAACTTGAAACAAAGATTAGAGGTGACTGACAATGCAATAATAAAGATTGTCCTTCGGAATCCCTAATAACGTTTGTCCTAACGCATTGTTTGTCCG
The DNA here is from genome assembly GCA_927399475.2 of Acleris emargana. NCBI lineage: Eukaryota > Metazoa > Arthropoda > Insecta > Lepidoptera > Tortricidae > Acleris > Acleris emargana. The sequence goes on along the minus strand of OV656840.1, from coordinate 15,169,517 downwards.
AATTATCATTTGTCCTAAACTGGTTTTCAGCTGAGTGAGACAACTTTTTAAGTTATCCAAAATACCTGCGGTTAGGTTGGGTTAGGGTTGTATTATAAACAACACTAAAATGTTTTAAAATTCAGCCGGAAATGGCTTTAGGATAAATAAACAATCGGACAAACGATGCATTAGGGCAAATGACGATTAGGGATTCCATATGGGAACCAATAATGTGGTATTAAAGTAATTATAAAATCGAGGTTAAGTTAATCGAGTAAATTAGTAACCGTCTGGGATCCTGGTAACGGCCAACATCATAACTATAATTATCATCAACACCTACTTACTATCTCGTAACACGATACTCTACGACTATTTATTAAATTAGAAAGTGAGAAGCAACTAAATTGTGGCAATCATTTATATTGCTGACTATACAAGTGTTCACGACTCTGAATGCGCTAACACTTCCATTGCATTGGCAAGAAACGATTAGCGGGAACATTGTTCGTAGCGGATTCCCGCTACAAAGCGCTGAGCGCTACGAGCTGCGCGCTACGCGGCTCTTGTAGCGACACATCGCATCATGGTCCCGGCTCTAGAGCGCGAGCAAGCTTTCAAATACTACGGACGTTAATTATTTCTTTTGTAAAGCCTTTATTTGTCAATGTAATGTAACGTCCAATCAGAATGATAATGTTCCTTTTTCACCGTTCCTTCCTTGCTTTGCTCTGGTTTAAAGCAAAAATAAATATCAGGGGACAATGTCACACCAATTGACCTGGTCCCAAACTAAGCTCTATGGGTACTAGACAACTATATAAATATTTTTATAGATAAATATATACTTAAATACATAGACAACATCCATGACTCAGGGACAAATATTCGCGCTTTTCACACAAATTCTGCCCTCACCGGAATTTGAACCCAGGACTACCTACACTACCAACTAGGCCAGCGCGTCGTTAAATACTAAACTAGTGTGATATAAATACAGATAATGTAGCTATCTATAACGTTTTTTTTTCAATCCGTTCTGTAGTTTCTTAAATCAATAGGAGTTGGAAAATCTCAAGTAAATTCTAGTAGCAACGATATTGACATCGATCAGCTGAATCAGCATTTCTCTTCTTCTACCTTATTTAATGGTCCGGCTAAAGCCGATACGCTTAAATGTCTTTCTAACATCTCAACTCCTGATACTTCAACTTTTTCCTTCTCTCAATTCACTGACAGTGATGTTAAGAAGAGCGTACTATCCATCAGTTCCAATGCTGTTGGTGTTGATAGCATTAGTCGTAGCATGATCCTTCCCTTGCTCGACCTTCTCGTTCCTATCATCTCTAGTATCCTTAATAGGTCCATTATGACCAATGAATTTCCTTCGTCATGGAAGGATGCTGAAGTGGTCCCTCTCCCCAAAAAATCAAATCCCGCTTCTTTTTCTGACTATCGTCCCATATCCATTCTACCTTTCCTATCCAAGATCCTGGAGCGCCTTGTTCATCAGCAATTGTCTTCCTACTTAAACAGATATGACCTCCTTAACTCCTTTCAGTCCGGTTTCCGTCCAGGTCATAGTACGGCTACTGCTCTTGTCAAAATCACGGACGACATTCGCGCTGGCATGGATAACAGGAAACTGACGGTTTTGACGCTGTTGGACTTTAGCAATGCTTTTAGTACCGTTGATTTTGACATAATGCTTGCAATTTTACGCTCCCTTAACATATCTCCTGCAGTAATTGAATGGTTTCATAGCTACTTAATCGGTCGTCGGCAGCGAATTAAGGTGGGTGATTCCCGATCTTCATGGTGCGGCACGCTAGCCGGCGTTCCGCAGGGTCTTCTTATCACCTTTATGCTGACGACCTTCAAATTTATTCCCAGGGTACGCTTGACGATCTTTCTTCGGTAGTTGACGCTGCCAATGAAGATTTAAAGCGTATATTACACTAGCTTTTGCCCGCGACTTCGTCCGCGTAGAACTCGTTTATCGAAGTTAAGTACATTCATAGTTTAAAGTAATTTAATAGTTAGACGTCCTCCCTGGCCAGAATTATATCGACATAGCTTTTGCCCGCGGCTTCGCTCGCTTTAAGAAGTATTATTATTAATTATGTAAAGTTTTTGTGGCTTTACTTTTTATAGCGTGTGTAAAAAAATAGGGCCTTCAAATCTTCTTTGTACACAATATTCTTAACTAATCTGTCATTAGGCGCTAAAACAATCAAGCTACTGGGTGAACTTACTCGAGAGCAAGCAACATAAAACTGTCCATGAGAGAAGCAATGTTCTCTCAAGTTAATACCCGCAAATTTGAGAGTTTGCCCCTGAGACTTGTTTATTGTCATGGCAAAGCAGACTTTTAGGGGAAACTGTAATCGTTTAAATTCACCCAGTTAATATAGTGGCTTCCACTATATTGCGATGTAACGCTTTCACTTGCAGTCTCGTACCGTTACAAAGTTTTGGTGGTTTTAAATTTCTCAACAACATAATTGGAGTGCCCACACGCAGAATAAGCTTATGATAAGGCAAACCTGGCGGTTTCAATGAATTTAAAAATTCTAAAGGGTAATTAGTAGTGTCATCTGTATTAACCACAGTATCAATCGAAGTATAGACCTTTTCTTCGCCCTCAAACGACATGAGCAGTAGTATATCGTTGATAGCTGCTGCTTGATCGTTCTTTGGAGTAAGAATGTTACGCTCACATAACTATTCAATAGGCTTGTCATGTATATGAATAATGTCTGGATAAACTTTAGACAGTAATTCTTGAATCGTAGTAACAACTGTGCACAATTCTTCCGGGATGGTTATCGTTCCCTCAAACGATGGAAAATCACCATTACCGATGTTAAGAAGGAGATCTGAAAATCTACCAGCAGACTCATCCCCGCCCAAATGTGCTCTCATATTTTTAGAGAGCTTAAGAATATTAACCTGGGGCCACAAATTAGTTAATGCACGACTTTACTTCGTCAGCTCGGGTTCCTTTTGGCACCACTTTTAGAGTCTGCCGAAAGTCTCCGGCCAGCAAAACTGTTACTCCACCCATTAATTTTGTATCACCCCTTGTACTTATCTCTTAGTGATCTGTTTAAGGCTTCAATACCACCTTTATGAGCCATCATTATTTCGTCCCACACGATTATTTTTGTACTCTCACTTCAGCAAAATTACTTTGTTAGGAGATGTTGCAAATGGGAGTCTCGGCAGTGATTAAATTGAGTGGTAACTTAAAAGTAGCATGAGCAGTTCGATCACCTTCGAGTAATGTAGCAGCTATGCCGGACGACGCCACAGCCAGAGCAATGCCGTGAGTACTTCTTACTTTTGCCAAAGTAAATTAATAAGGAAGGTTTTACCAGTTCCACCTGGTGCGTCTAAGAAGAATATTCGACCGTCATTTGCGTCTACACTCGTGATAATTTTACTGTAAACTTCCTGTTGCTCGTCATTCAAGAATGCTTCATTTTGTCTTACTGCGTCTTCTAAGGCCACTGTATCGTAACTGGTCTCCTTCATGTACTCTCTATTTCCAAATTGTATTGATGGAATTGGCTGAGGTAATCCATACTCTTTAAGAGGACGGCCGCCTAATGATAATACGGCATCCTCTAATACCGACAGGCATTTGTTAAATATCAGGTCCGATGAGTGCTCTACATCTAAGTCACCTTGCCTTTCCAGTTGTTTTTTAAAGTCCTCAGAAAGGTATTCTTTGTATTTTTCCCAAAGACATAAGGGGTCGGAAACCTGGCAGAACAATAAAATTATAGCAAAAAGCTCTCGAATGATATGCGGTGTTTGACAAAGAGCTGCCTCTTCAAGAGCTGACTCCAAATGACGATCATCTTCGAGTAGACCTAGAGCCTTGCACGCGGATTGGAAAGTGGGATGTAAGTGACCATCTACAGCTTTCAACGCTTCAAATGAAATTGGGCCTCTGATCTCATGTAGAAGCATTCGAAGGTGGTAGCATTCTGTATTGTTTGGATGAACAGTATAAACCCTACCTAGAACGTGTTCTTTTTTGACCCCTGACCATTCTTCAACATTCACTCCTCTCTTCCTTTTCGTTCCATTAGGTACTGATAGGTTCAAATTAATACATTTACATCCTCCATCATCCCTTATTTTATCCCCATGGGGGTTGAATTTATCAAAATCCTATTTAAGCGGGCTGTGCGTTGATATGTCAGTCAGTCAGTCAGTTTCTCCTTTTATATATTTAGATAGATTTCATACAAACTTTCATCCCCTATTTTATCCCCTTGGGGGTATAATTTATCAAAATCCTATCTAAGCGCACGTCTTCACCATAGTAGCTCCAATCTTTAATTTCAGTTCAATCAGTCGAAAATCTAAGAAGATTTATACAAACTTTCATCCCCTTTTTATCCCCTTAGGGGTGGAATTTATCAAAATCCTATTTAAGCGGACGTCTTCACCATTGTAGCTCCAATCTTTAATTTCAGTTCAATCAGTCGAAAATCTAAGAAGATTTATACAAACTTTCATCCCCTTTTTATCCCCTTAGGGGTGGAATTTATCAAAATCCTTTCTTAAAGGATGCCTATATCATAGTAGCTATATGCATGCAAAGTCTCAGCCCGATCGGTTTAAAATTGGCAAAGTTTCATACAAACTTTCATCCCCTATTTTATCCCCTTGGGGGTAGAATTTATCAAAATCCTTTCTTAGTGCACCTCTACGGTACCTAAGCTACGTCCCTTCTAAATTTCAAGTGCCTACGTTTAGCCGTTTAGGCTGTGCGTTGATATGTCAGTCAGTCAGTCAGTCAGTCAGTTTCTCCTTTTATATATTTATTAGATAAGATTGGTGCAATGGGTTTGGGCTAAAAGTAAAAGTAGATGTTCGCAGCTGTAGGATCTCTAAGACGACTTCAAAACTTTCTGCCTCTTTCTACTAAAATTGCGCTTGCTCAAACTTTACTCCTTCCTATTTTAGATTATGCTGACGTGTGCTATTTGGATCTTACTGAGGAGCAACTAAATAAGCTTGAGCGTATTCAAAATTTGTGCATACGGGTCTCCATTTTTCGCAGTCAGCTCAAGTGGCTCCCAATCCGTGCTCGTCGTAACTTTCATATTTTAAGTCTCCTCTTCAGCATACTTTTCAACCCTGCAACCCCGTGTTACCTTAAGGAGCGTTTCAATTATTTTAATTCAGTTAGAGCTTCCCAAAACCTTCTTTTGTCAGTCCCCTTTTCTTCCTCTAAGTTTTACTCCAATTCCTACACAATCCAGGCAATAAGGCTATGGAACGCTTTACCTACAGAAGTAAGGCGTGCTCAGTCTATTTTAATTTTTAAAAGCAAGCTAAAGGACTATTATTTATCTAGAATTTATCTCTGTCCAAGGTTGTCTGGAAGAGATCGCTATTTAGCGGTAAGACCGACTGTTGTATACCTATAGTTAAAATGTACTGTTCCGTGTTTTGTTTTCTTTTGGTGTTCAATAAAGAGTATTTGTATTGTATTGTATTGTAGTTTTTGAGATAAACCCTATCTTTATGATATTAGTATCAAAGTAAAGATGATGCGAACTATCTGGGCCACTATTCTACTGGGTAAAACTATATTGCATTTGAAATGTTTATGGTATTGTTTTTAACTCGGCCTCAACTACTGTCAAGTAAATAAGAGCTATCATAACATTCATAACTTTGGCAATACGATGACATGTCGATATGGTTTTACCCAGTGAAATAGAAGCCCAGAGCCTCTGTCAGGATACGACGAGACTATTTTGAGGCTCAGTGTTGCTAGGACGATGAGTGCTGCCACAGTTTAGAAGTGTAAACATTGCGAAATCAATTAGGGCTTGCATTCGCTAGTTAACGTTTGTGTTATCTTATCTTATCTTACACTGGCACTGTGTTGCGTGTCCGTCGATTTTGTTGTATTTTGGACGCGTTGGCTTTCCTACTACTCTTAAAGATCGCAATCTTGAATTGTTACCTATTATTCTTTTACAAAGGCCTTTATTCAATATTTTCTTAGGTACCTTATACAGAACCAGACTCCAAACGAGACGGTCCACATTCTGTGATATGTTATTACATTAGGTAGTTTTCTCTACCTAGCCGAAAAGTTGCTCGTTCGAACAAATACTCGTATAAATTTACCGATCGTAACGAACTCAGAGGTCGCGGTTACGACGCCCGGGTGGTTTTATTTGGACCCCTACCCCTATACCATCCGCCATAAAAATAAAGTTCCGTTTTATACAATAACGTTTTTCATCATAATTAGTGTTACTACCACTACCAACTACGCTAACGCCACGTCGCCAGATAGGGAAAGGCAGTGGAAAGCGTTCTCCGTACAAAGTCACGGGCGTCCTCTAATATTATCATGAAACGTATCTGAAAACTCCAAAACCATCTAGGGACGCAAGAAACCTTCACAATTATTGTTATGCCAGTTTATTATTAACGTTTAATTATTGACCCCCAGTTGTTGTTTGCCGCCAACGATTCGTGAGCTGATGCTTCCATTAAGGTTAATGGAGCTAATCCCCCTCTAATGGGCGATTGGATCCTTCCCCGAATCCTCCGATAATTCCGCCGGTCCGCCTCGCTACACTTTCTTACACAAACATTGTATTGCTTTTAGTGTGCAAAAACAAATATTTGCGGAGTTAATCAAAGCCAAAGAACAAAAACATTTGGCGCCTCCGAAAGTCGCTTACGATCCTTAATTACCTACTAACAGGAAGTTTCTTCTTCGCAACACACAGGACAATTCTACTTAAAAAAGATTGTACGGTACGTTACGAAGCTAAGGCGTTACATTATTAGCTGTCCTCAATTCTATACATAGTATGAGGCTTAAAAAAGCTAGTCTTAAATGAAGAGTTTGCTGTTATTTTATGATTATTGTAATGAATAAATGACTGATTTAGTTATTATATTATTTCGGCATATTCCAGGGCACATTCCTCGTGAGTGCCAAACATTTATTGTTTGGATTATTATTCTAAAACGTTGTATTTAACTTTGACTGAATCGCATGTACAATTAATCATTCACTTCGCCATTGTTAGGAAACTGGAATTTTAATTGCCAGTGTTAATTAATGGGATTTAATTAAAGCGCTGTCCCTGTCAATCTGTCAATCTCGGAATAATGTCGTCGCGGATGACGAAGATTTAATTAAGCCATCCAGCGCCGCCTAGCTCCGATTATAAAGTAGGACGTCGCTCCACATATTAAGTATACAGGCATTCCCATTATCACTGTCTACGTACGAGCAGATCATACATGGGGTCTGACGCATCGAGGAATTCTCAATAAACTAAATAATATAATATCGGGGGACAAACTTGCACAAATTTAACTAATCTCAGAAAAAAATATGAGCACGTACCAAAAATAAACTAACAAGCTTAATTAATAATGATTGTCACATAAATATAAAACTGTTACCGGAGTTCAAACCCGAGACCGCTGCTAACTTCGTAGGGTCGCCGTCGTGATATAAGCATAGGTAATCAAAGTACCTAATCTAATATTAGGTCTCTACGTACGAGCTTCCTTAAGTTAATGATTAGTATAAAGCTTAAGTCATAACCGTGTACACATGCTCGAACTACTTCGAATATACGTAAAAACGACGAGCAACCTTGTACAGTCAAAGGCATAGACTTTATTATTAGTAGCGTAAAGCGTACATAGATATTTTTGACGCCTTGAGAATGTTTATATATTTATGAATTTGACTGTACATGAAGACCACTGGATTCGTATGTCTTAACAAAATGGTGGAAAAAATGTAAAGCAAACTTATGTTTTAGATATTTATTTGTTCAGTAATTTGTTACTCATACTGCCTTATAATTTCAGTACTTACAATTTTTATTTATACGTATTCAAGAGGATTGATAAAACGAGAAATTAGCATGTTTAAAAAAACAAGGATTTTATATCAAAAACCCCAGGAGGCCCTAAGAGGTTGCGGCCGACAATAATTATCTATTACCTGATTTAAATGCAGAACACGTCAAAACATGACAAAAAATCAGAAGGTGACGTTTGTCATCGGCTAAAAAATTATAAAATTATTATTTACATTTTGATACCACAATCATGTTTTATCATTTAAAATAAGGTAGAGTAGTTAGAATATTTCTTGGTGCATTGTAACGTAGTGGTATGAAACGGTTAAATCCAAGAGTTGGTTGTAGCTGTACCTGGATACCGCTGAGCTATGATTGAGACTGGCAGTGCCGAAAACGTAACGGCCGAGGCACTTCCGAATCACCCTACTCAGGTAGAAGAAGTAGAAGCCATTCGGGTATGACATTCATTCAAGAAGCCGTAGGATCATCCGTAGCGGTGTAGCTTAGTAATGCTCAAGCGATGTGGAAGTTATTATATTAGACGGTCGCATCAACCATCATTCTCCTTCAAATGATTTCTGTTGCGGTACTTAATAATAAACGTAGAAAGAACCACCATAAATACCTGCAGAGTAACTAAATGACGAAACTTTTTGTACATATTGTTGCAAGTTGTAAAACTAATAATAGCAAAGTAAAGCCGTAGCCGTTCGTATTGTGTCTACATATTTTTTGCTAATGCCACCTGCATTATTTATCATAAACCCAATTTTATCACAGTCTTAAACATTTATTCCTTGCATATTTTTCCACTTAACCTAGGAACAACCAAAAGAAGACGAGGACATAGCGCGCCCCGAAGCGACGTTTCGTTTCACCATCCATAACATCAGCCAGCTAAAAGAAAAAGTCCTTTCACCAGCGTGCCACGTCCGATGTCTGCCCTGGAAGATCCTCACGCTGGTCCGGAACACGACCACTCCGGACCGCCAGCAAGAGAAGGCTCTCGGGGTATTCCTCCAGTGCAATGGGGAGACTGAGGCTCCAGGGTGGTCATGCTATGGCCTGGGAGAGCTCAAGCTGCTTACCCACAAGCCGGATGGAGAGCATGTGTGCAGAAAGTTACATCATATGTACCACAGGTAGTGTTGCGACCAATCAAGTTCCTAGAGGTTAATCCATTCAGAGGCGAGTGCGGCGTGGTTCTAACCACTTGTAAAAGTTCTGACTATAATTCCGCTTTCATATCTTTGGAGCGCGCCGCGCTCTCGCTGTGTGATAGTTTTTGTATCCACTTGAAGTATTTACAGACAATCCTGCCTTTCTCTTATTATTCTTCCTTATACTAGCTTTGGCTTCACAAAGCCGCGACAAACTAGCTTGATTATTAAAACTGCCATTGTTAATGGTTTCATTCTTTTTTGCTAACCGGCTTTAAACTTTTATGCAACGATGCGACTCTGGCTAGGACCTTTTTATTAATATATGATATGGCAAAGGGAAGGGAAATGATCTCCTGATGGTAAGAGGAACTTGAAACCCAGAGATATCAGCATTCTTAAGAGTACAATCACAAAATTACAGTTCTAAGACTGCACATGCCATACCGACCTTGAGGACTCTATTTTGTTGTCCTGTTAACATTAAGATATTTCACAGTAAAGCCCTTGCCTTAATCATCATCAATTTGACAGCAAAGAAGATGACTGGGGATTCGCGCACTTTATTTCTTGGAAAGACTTGATGGATCCTGACAATGGTCTGGTTAAAGATGACTCCATCACAATAGAAGCCCACGTGGTGGCGGAGGCGCCGCACGGAGTGGCCTGGGACTCGAAGAAGCACACTAGTTGTGTTGGTAATACACGAGAGTGCTTTTTACGTTACAATAACATTAATTTACTACTTATTAACAGTCATCGGCTTTCTTCGTGTTTCTAAGAGATGCAGTTGAGAAGTATATTGTTAGATTCGAGAGCGACTGTCAGACAGCCGATGGCAAAAATGAAAAGAACAGCTACTAAGCATTTTAAATTGTCGTTTCTAGGGTTGAAAAACCAAGGCGCAACGTGTTACATGAACTCGTTGCTTCAGACATTGTTCTTTACGAATGTCCTGCGCAAGGCGGTGTACAAGATCCCGACCACGGGCGACGACAGCTCCTGTTCGGTGGCGTTCGCCCTGCAGCGGGTGTTCTATGACCTGCAGTTCTCAGACAAACCGGTAGCGACTAAAAAACTCACTAAGAGCTTCGGTTGGGAAACCCTGGATTCATTTATGCAGCACGATGTTCAAGAATTCCTTCGGGTAATTTTGGCACTAAAAATGTATTGCGAAGAATTTGCGATTAATTGTAAAAAGCTTTAACTTAACGATACTTAATTCAAAAATAATCTGAAACTAATTGAGTTGGAGATTGGAAAGTCAATTTTATATTCAAGTCTGTATCTTGTTACATTCATACTTCGTTTCGTTTCTGTTTCGTTTTTCGTTGTCTAGTACCCATAATACAAGCCTAGAGCTTAAATTGGGACTAGTTCAATTGGTGTGACATTGTCCCCTGATATTTATTTTATTTATTTTATTTTATTTATACTTTAAATAAACTTGATACATTATTTATTATACGTTATTTCTGAAGTTCGTTTATTTTCCAGGTACTTTTGGACAAGTTGGAAAGTAAAATGAAAGGCACTGTAGTAGAAGGGACCGTACCGAAATTATTTGAAGGAAAAATGACTTCTTTTATAAAATGCAAAAATGTCAACTGCACAAGCACGCGCGCCGAAACTTTCTACGATATTCAACTTAGCGTTAAGGGAAAGACTGACAGTAAGTTTTTAAAATCGCGCAGACAAAAGGCACTACTATTATTCAGAGAATACTGCGGTTTTTACCTCATTAAAAATATCTTTAACGATTACTTGTATACGGTCAATAAACTGACCTCAATTCTACTAATGCTTACAATTAATTCATAGTTATTTGCCTTCTTTGGCATGGCAAGTTAATTTATTATTAACTAACTAATTCAGCTTAATTAAGCTTAGAAATCACCGGAATCTACTTTAATTTAAATTATATTTCAGATTTTGAATAATTTGTTTAAGCTGTAGTGACAAGGGCCACAAATTGTTCGAAAAATAACACCTTTGGGGTGCAATACTCTGTGAACAGTTGCTCCATCTAATATTATTCCTTATTTATTCGTGCGCGTGGAAAATACGTGGGTGAAGTTCTACAATATTTCACCTACGAAGTTCTAGCATACTTTGAGTTGCTATTTCATTCAGAACTTAGAGGAAAATATATGGGTTTCTAGTATTAAAACGCAGCTCTGTAAAGCACTCGTTTAGAGCAAATTATTCTGATAGCGCTCCTTTTATCGCTAGAAAACGATTTTACTGGAAAACTCGACGGAACTGTGCACTTCATAATGCAAATTGCCTTCAGTTTAGTTATTGAATTTATTCCATGCGACATCCCCTTCATTACTAACTACCTAAGTACTACAACGGAATTCTGTGAAAATCTCGGGACAAAGCGGCATCCTGCCTTTTGGCCGAAAGTCATTTGGCAAAATGTATTGGTTCCCAACCGTTTCATTTGCCAATCCACTTTTTTTCTGTAACTGTACATGTTTCAGAAATAAATCCTGAAATATTTACATTATTCCTTATATGTAAACGTTAGCTCCCGTACATACAGTAGCGATCGAATATGTGAAAGCATACAAGGTGCTGTAAAATGTCGGCACGCTCTAACACCTTCATATTAGAGTCGACTTCAGATAATTTTAAGTCTTACATTTGGTATATTTAGTAGTGACACCCGTCGCATTTTTTACTCATACATACACATACATAAACTCATGCCTTGAGTGGGGTAGGCAGAGATACAGAATTACCAACAACTCTATAAAACTTGTTGATAATTCTGTAACCACATTTTACATTTATATATTTTTTTACTTTTGGTGCTTTAAGTGTGTAAGTATAAATTAAGAGAATCCGATCCGTGTGGACCCCTCACTCTATTTCAGTCGAAATATATGTTTATACAACAAAACAAAACAAGACCGAGCCTATTTTTATTTTTTTTTAAATTCAAGAACTCTTTCCCTGTGACAACTTAATATCAATCGAAAGTAAGTCTTATAGAAAAGCCCATCATAATGGTTGACGGGCTTTTTTGAATCCACCTCAGGATAATGAACAGGTAAAATGAAGTAGTTAATTGCTCGTATAATTTTCCGGAACCAACCAATAAATATTACAAATTTAATGATGTAGGGGTTCTTCTACTTTAAAAATAAACGCCTTTTGGTTACAAACCCCCGTCGTCGTGTTTGTTATATATGTTTTATTTTTCAAAAAAAAAAAAACGCTAAAAGAGTGAGGGTTTCACCACACACATCGAGAATCTTAGACCATTACAGTATGCAGGTTTCGTATAAAGCCAAAGATGAGGCCTGGGAAATGTGTAAAGCCACAAATGTGTGGTATGGTGGTAGCGCTCGGCGGGGCAGTGGTTGATTTGCGCAAAGGGCCACACTTTGATTCAGAACATAGACGTTTCCGCCACTGTGCCGTCACCACAGATTTTCCAGCTTTAGCACCTAACTACACTGTCTTACCTCCCAGTTTACGAGTCGTTCAAAGACTACATCAGCACGGAACTGCTGGATGGAGACAACAAGTACGACGCAGGCGAGCACGGGCTGCAGGAGGCGGAGAAGGGGGTGCGCTTCGACCTTTTCCCGCCCGTGCTGCACCTCCACCTGATGCGTTTCCAGTACGACCCGCTCAGCGATGCCTCTGTCAAGTTCAATGACAGGTACTTATTATTGACCAACGGGTGGATGTAAACAGCAAGAATACCCAAAAAAAAAAGTGTGAGTAAGACTCACGCACTCAGGATTCCGTACCCTCGCACAGTAGGTATTTAAATATTCCAATTTTAATTCAATTCCGAATCTAATCAGCCCAACCCCAACTCACACTTGACCGATTTAGTTATTGTTATTTTTCTTCAGGGTTTGTACAATAATCATACCAAATTTTACGCTTGTATGTTTTACCGTGTTTACGACAGACGTTTTTTGTGTAGGCCCCGTTTATTATTTTATCTACTGTTATATCATAAAGTTCGAATTATAAACTTCAAAACGAATTTATATTGGCATACTTTATACACAATACCGAAATAAAAATAATAAAACATTTTATCTACTCTCATATCGTATAGTTCGAATTATAAACTTCAAAACGAATTTATATTGGCATACTTTATAAACACAATACCGAAATAAAAATAATAAAATATTTTATAACATTATATCTCTAACAAAATAATATTATAAAGTAATTTTTTTACCATTACGATACAAGTTAATCCAAAAAGTTAATGTCACCAACAAGGTTCCATATCAATATTATTTTTATAATGGAACGCAGATGCGGTTCGCGTCATTTTTACAGCATTACAAAAAGTTTTCATTCCAATTTTTACTTGTCTGTGACAGCGCCCGCTTTAACGCATGCGCGGTGATATGCTAGGTTTTGGCGCCATTCATTGAATACGTTTTGCTGTAGTTACTTTATTAACTTTGATATTTTATTTAGTAGGTTGAATCACAATGTATGAGAGTAGATAAAGTAGTGTATGAAACTGCACATAAATAGGTATTAAAACACTCGTGTGATACTATTAAAAACCTCGCCTAGCGGCTTTGTTCTTAAACACACACTCGTGTTTTAATACCCCTCTTTATGGAACAATTTCATAAACTACTATTATTTTGTTATTTGCTAGTAAACTCGCCGTAAATCACATAATCTGATAAAAACAACCCGCTATATATTACGGTTCAAAAGATACAGATCTTTAACGTTAGGACGAACGGACAGACGGACACCGTAGGCATATTAATACGGTCCCGTTGGGCATCCTTCGGGCACGGAACCCTTAAAATGAAATTATAAAAGTATGTCAACCCTAGTAAGCCGTCATCTTAGTCATAGAATAGACGTCGTATGACTGACATGACAGCTTACTATGGTTCACATTATTATAATTTATTTTCCTTGGGTATTTTTGTAACACATTGTTTACTCTAAAACATCTTTTAAAGGATTTTGTTTGCCCATACCGGGAGTAAAGGCCAGGAACGCTTGATTCGTATGCAAGTTCGTCATTTTTAGAGTTAGCTTTGTCTATAGGTATCTTCACTTACCACCAGTAGGAATTGTAAATTATACCCAAATGTTTGTAAATACACCAATGCTCATTCCTATTTAGCCGAGAGTTCAAGAAGTACTCAAAGCGGCAGTCGAGTGTTAAGGAGTTCCCGACCGTACTCCCGCGCGTGGCCCTCGACCTCGTCCCGCCCTCACGAGAGATCTTGAAATAAAACACTTTCATACTGTGTTTTATACTTTAGAAACGAATGATTCTGTATAGTTAAAATTTCATACTGACTTATTATCGTATGAGAATATTGTACAATAAGTAATTTTGATGAAGCGCTTAAGCTAGGTAGTGCCGTAGCAGTAAACCTTCCTATTATAAGTATATTTTTATAAGAAATCCGTGGTCCCAAGTTTTCCGGTAAGGGCAAATATTTGTGGGATGAACACGAATACATTTACTTTTGAGCCTTGGATGTTATCTATATTTCGGTAGGTTTTTATCTAAGTATGCATCTATTGTTATCAAGTACCTATAGTACTAGCCTGGGTAGAGCTAATTTAGGACTAGGTTAATATGAGTTCGCTATCCATACTTGTTTCAAAATAAAGAGAAATAAAAGTGGCCTTTGTTGCCAGGTTCGATTTCTACGAAGAGATCAACCTTGACCCGTACCTGCAAGAGATCCCGCAGACGCCTGCGCACTATACGCTGCACGCCGTGCTGGTGCACTCGGGCGACAACCATGGCGGGCACTACGTCGTCTTCATCAACCCCAAGGGCGACGGGAAGGTAAGGGACCCGTGTAGGGTATCAAGAGAAGCCGGAGACGCCGGCCGATTACATGGTGCATGCCATGCCCGTGCTCTCGGGCGACAACCACGGCGGGCACTACGTCGTCTTCATCAACCCCAAGGGCGACGGGAAGTTAGGGGACCCGTGTAGGGTATCAAGAGAAGCCGGAGACGCCGGCCGATTACATGGTGCATGCCATGCCCGTGCTCTCGGGCGACAACCACGGCGGGCACTACGTCGTCTTCATCAACCCCAAGG
Source organism: Acleris emargana (assembly GCA_927399475.2). Taxonomy (NCBI): domain Eukaryota; kingdom Metazoa; phylum Arthropoda; class Insecta; order Lepidoptera; family Tortricidae; genus Acleris; species Acleris emargana. Next base: position 15,154,416 of record OV656840.1, on the reverse strand, counting down.
GCGACGGGAAGTTAGGGGACCCGTGTAGGGTATCAAGAGAAGCCGGAGACGCCGGCCGATTACATGGTGCATGCCATGCCCGTGCTCTCGGGCGACAACCACGGCGGGCACTACGTCGTCTTCATCAACCCCAAGGGCGACGGGAAGTTAGGGGACCCGTGTAGGGTATCAAGAGAAGCCGGAGACGCCGGCCGATTACATGGTGCATGCCATGCCCGTGCTCTCGGGCGACAACCACGGCGGGCACTACGTCTACGTCTTCATTTATACTTAAACTGCCTGCGATTTTTTAAATACTATTACGATTTGAAACGGTTAATAATCCTAATAAAAAATGATTGCTCGTCACCTGCATTACCAGACAAAATTGTGTGGGTCAAAAAACCGAATGACCCAAACGAAAACAAACACTTCCAATTTCGTTTGTATGTCTGTCATTCCGGTCCGAAACTTGGGTAAGGGCCGAAAAGTTGGCCACGCTAACTCACTCAATTAAATTTCCTATTAAACTTTTCCGTTGTGACAAGAAAATTAGCCATATAATTTTAGCGATACTTTGCGTCGCACAACGGAACTTTTTTCGACTTTGTTGTTTGTATGGTTAACTGCGCTTAACTAACTATGGTTGGTAATTAATTTTTCCAGCACTTTCTGATATTCGATTAGGGTAACATGTAACCATGTTTTCAATGCAATACGTAATATGCCGTGCTGATACGCTACGAAGCAGGTCTTATGATGGAGTAGCTAGGATGTTCGCTGCACTTAACGTAAACCCAACGAGTTTGGATTCTTTAAACAACAACTTCAACGATTTTGATTATAGTCAGCAGCAAAATTTTGACAGAAATATATTTTTGTGTATTTTTTTTAAAGCTAATGCTAATTGCGTATATTTGTCAGTGGTGCAAGTTCGACGACGACGTGGTGTCCCGCTGCAGCAAGAAGGAGGCCATCGAGTACAACTTCGGTGGCAAGGAGGACGCGCCGCACCTCGCGCGCCGCGCAACCAGCGCCTACATGCTCATCTACATCCAGTCAGTACCACTGGCCGGATAATACATACTCGTATCATCATTTTCAATCCACGAATTTTAATCATAGCCTACATCATACTTTCGTCTATCTTGTAACTAAGACACTGTTATTATGACAGAGTAATATAGAAATATACCGTAAAATGGGGCTATTTGGTAATCACGGGGCTATTTGGAACTAAGTAATCATAAGCTTTTAGTTGATATATTTTTGTCATGGCTATGCTAGAACTGTAAAATTTGTTGTCAGGCTAAGTTTTTAGTTCTATTATTGCCATGACAAAAATATATCAACTAAAAGCTTATAATTACTTGGGTTCCAAATAGCCTCGTGGTTCCCAAATAGCCCCGTTTTACGGTATTTAAAAAATAGCGGCTCGCCAGCGACTTCACCCCGCTGCAAATTTCTGACTTTTCCAGTGGATTTTTCAATTATTTTCTTTCAAAAGAAATCAGCCAAGTCGGTTCAGCCGTTCTCGAGTTTTGCGCTTAGCAACACATTTAGCGATTCATTTTTATTATATAGATAGCAACACAGATCTCAAAATTAAAAATAAAGAAAAAAGGAAAAAAACAAAAAAATGCAGCGTAATGTTGGACCGACAAACTACAATTTAGTAGTGCCTAAGTGAGCTATTCGCAGAATTTAATCTACTCGTAGTGCTATTATTAGTTAATACCTACAGCAGCAGTGTCAGCGTATCAATCAGCTCTTAATATTCAAAAAGCAAAAATATATGCAGCTGAAGATATTTAGATATTAGCCCCATTCTCCCCGTTCTGTCGCGCTAGTTGTTTATTGGCACGCAGTCCGTGTCCCAGCGAAATCTCTAAAGCCCTCGTTCTCGCCCCAGGACGTCGCGGCTGAAGTACGTGCTGCAAGACGTCTCCGAGAGCGACATACCGAGCGATCTCTGCGAGCGAATAAACGACGAGATGCGATACGAGATGGTAAGAACATGTAAATATCGATTTCCTGCATGCCATCTTTTATTTTACTTTTTTTCTGAAATGTATAAGCCAGACCTTGTTGCGTATTTCAGGCGGGAAAAAGATAAGATGCAGGAAAGTCAAATCTGACACCTCAGTCAGTTCTGCCAAGTACTACGCGAAGATTATCAGCGCACTAAAACAGTTCTTCACTTTGCAGGCCCTAGCCGGCTCTAAATATAAAGGCAGATAGAACGCAGAACGGAGACTAAAAAAAGCAAATACATATTTAATAAATGTTTACAATACAATTTATAAAGTTTAGGTTAATTTACGCCGATGTTGCTAAAACTAATTAAATTTGAATGTAGGTGATAATAGATTTATTATTTACTTTGTGTATTTTTTATTATTGTAATATTTATGTACCTGCTTCTGTTAATAAAATTTGTTGCGAAATGAAGTTAGTGTTTCAACTTTGGATTTAGGGTATGTCGTAGGTCGTTAGTTTCGGTTTCGAAAACGCAAATTTTACTACATACTCGTAACTTGGTAAAGACTCAAGTCCAACACGGTCTTCACAATCGTGTTAATTATGGATGTTATTTATAAGTTGTATTAACTTTTTGCTTCTTTGAACTGTCACTTTATAATTAGCAGAAATAGGGTCAATCATCAATCAATAGCAAGTTTAGTTTTTTTTAAGGAAAATTGCAGAGAATATTTCCTATTCAAGAAACTTCCGCCTAGGAAAAATTTAATATTCTTTGCAATTTCTAACCCGGTTGAACTATTTTTATTCGAATAGTTTTAGAGAGATTTTGCTTAAAGACGGAGTTGTTATAAATTAAAATGTTTTGTTGCATAGCATTAGCCTTGAGGCCATGACCAATAAAACAACCAATCGGATTATATTAACACGGGCACAAATGCCGATTCGCCGCTCAGCTTTCTTGAGTGGAATCGCATCCTAAGGTAGAGGCCAAAAGGTAGAAGCTAAAAATTTCCATACAAAATGCGAAAACGTTTTTCTACCCTTAAACCTAGTCCAATTTTTACGATTTTTGAATATGTTGTAGATATCATGTCATGACAAACTATGTCTGTACGTTTTTCTTTCCACGAAAATAATTCTTAGAATAAAACAAATTTCAAAATCACAAAACAGAAACGTACATACCTAGTTCTTTATAATAACTACAACATATTCAAAAAATCGTGGAAGTCGGATTTGATTTACGGGGTAAGAAACGTAACAGCCAGAGCTAAATTTGTATGGATTTTTATGACAGCTACGCGATTTTAGTGGCGCTTTACAATCCTCTTAAGGGAACTAAAAAAAGGGAATAAAATGAAACTGGGAAATTAACCTATCAACGGGTTTAGCAAGTTGCAATCTACGAAAGTTAAAGACTTAAGAAAAACTGACAAAATATATGGAATTCACATAAGCGCGCGACGCGACCGACCGGCAGCTTACGATCAGGGGGCCGATTTTTGACTTTCGAGCGCTCGAAAGTTTCACTCGAAAGTGACAAAAAACAATGGAAAGGTATTTTTGACTTGCGAGCGATAGAAAATATGAACACGAGTGGTCCGTGGCATTGCATTCGTTTTGAATTCTATCAATATAAAGTATCATTTGACATCTTTCAAATCTTTTGGTTATTTATGCCGGGAAGTACACGAAGCATAAACAAACCTAGCACAATGCCGTAGACATCCACAGACGAGAAAGCGTTTCATTTTTCCTACAGTCAAGAAAGTTCAGTTAGTCAAGAATTCGTAAAATAAGCGTAAAAAAATCTTATTCGCACTGAAATATTAAATTGCTTGTTATGATTTCATCTTTTGTTAGATTCACACATTTATTCGCAATTAAAATATGAATAAAATAAACCGGTAAAACATCGACATTCTGCGTATAATGAAACAAGTTCCAACTTAACAATACTATTTAGTCAATCTCTCAGTTTCGAGTGAAAATCTCAAAAATATTGAATTTGGGACCATTCGAAAACAAATCGTGAAAGATTTTCGCATTCAAATATTTTCTACCGCTCGGTTTTAAAATCGAACAGTCGAATGTCAAAAATCGGTCCTCTGATTTCTGTGGTCGTTAACGAATTGCAAGACCAAATTTTTTTTTTAATGGATATCTCTACATTCTGATTGGAAAATTTCACCCCTTCTTTCTGATTCTGGTACAGCTCCACTTGATTGAAAACGAACGCTGTTAACGACGGACCTTGCTCGTTACTGCGAAATGTGTGACATGATTATAAAACCTAGAAAAAGTTAAAACGGTATTCATTTGGGAATCACTGACCGTGCTGAATTGTAGCGTACTTGACTACTTGAAATATTAACTAGGTTAAAAAATCAAATAAAAACCCTTAGTTATTATTTTCAAGTACTTTGAACACTAGGCAGGATATTTTTGGTAGTTCAAAATTGGTAAATGTGAAAAACTGTAGGCTATAGTATATTTATTGCGCTTGTGTCCCTAGTCAATTGAAAATCAACATTTTAAATACACAATACAACATCGTTGTATAATTCCGAAACAACCCATTAGATTGCACATATCCAATTAACGCGAGCTATTCAGCGAAGTGAAGTCTATTAAGCTTGAAGCTCGCACGTCTCCCGTGTTATAAAATGCATGAGAAGCAGAGCACAATTAAGACCGGAGAACAAGGGCTCCCGCGGGCTTGCTCAATCTCGCCGGACACTGATGAGCCAGGGAATATGTATTCTTCCGTCCAAAAGAAAAAGGAAGTATGAGACTTTGGAACCCGTATAGTACGCTATGGCCCTTTTACTTTGGTCGATAATAAGCTCTATACCACAGATAACAGAATACAAGTACAGATACCCAATCTCATACAGCAAAAGCGTGCCGTCCTAATGTAGGCAATTCGGTAGGCAATTTTAGTCCCGTAGTTACACCAGTAGATGCCGTATCTGAGCCACCACTGGATGCTGGCAGCCTACCTAATAGTTTTAGTAACGTATCACCAGATGGCATTGACTTCAAGAATGAGACGTCAAGAAAATTGTTGACTTAAAATTAATATGTAATGGGTATAATCCTACCGGTGACATTGTGTTAGCGTTTTATTAATTCATAGGAACATCTGCCCTGATTAATGATGTCCAGGACAAATAGGAATGTTTTAATGACATGTTTGGGAAGTTTTTTGCTGACAATAAATAAAAGCAATAGGTAAAACTGGTTTATTAGGTTTAAAGAATTTATGTTCTCATAAGAATTTTACAATTCACTTACAATGAGAATTAAGAATAAGTTAAAAATAGTTTGGTGAGCGTATTTAAGCGTGCGTATTTACATAAAAAGGAAATATCGCCTTCAACTTCAACTTTATCCGAATCCAACGAAACAAAGTTATACACTCGGCCTCAAAAAAATCGCACCTTTTGGTATGTTGACTTCAAGCAGCTATAAACCCTATTTAATCTAAGATAAGGTATGAGTGTGGGGCCTCATTTTTTCCTTTAATTAATAAAAATGTGATAATGATTACTAAGCTTAAACGTTTTTCATGAAAAGAGGAAAAACATTTATTCACGCCAAAATTACACAATCTAAAAACATAACAAAATTAAAAAATACAGTAAAACAAATTCTTAAAACGAAACTTAAAACCTAGGGTTACCTCCCCTAGCCCTAATTACAGCCTCCATGCGATCCTTCATTGACCTCACCAACGTCACGATGCGTTCTTGAGGAATGTCACTCCACTCCTCGACGACGGCGTCCCGAAACTGTTCAAGGGTGGCAGGGGCAGTATTACGAGACCGCACCCGGCGTTTCAGATCATCCCAAATGTGCTCTATGGGGTTCAGGTCAGGACTTCTCGCTGGCCACTGCATCACGGGGATCCTGACCTGAACCTGATCCAGATTGTCCCGAACAATCAACGCCGTATGAGAGCGGGCGTTGTCGTGCATGAATGTGAATTCAGGCCCGACAAAACCAGCATACGGGACCACGTGGTCCTCCAGGATCTCTGTGATGTACCGATGAGCAGTCAGGGACCCCTGGCCACGTCCACCTCCAGTGCGGGAGACGCACACAAGGTCGGTTTTGCCCGATTTTAAAGTTTATTAACTGTGCTTTCAAATGATACTAATATTGGTAGGGTACAATAAATAAGTTAAGAGCTTTATTCGCTTGAAGTCAAAATTTCAAAAGTGCGATTTTTTTGACGCCGAGTGTAGTTTAAATGTTTGTACACAAACTGTCAGCGCGTTTTGATACTTCAATGGTTAAAGATAGCACGTTGTTCGTTCCGTGTTTGTACTAACATTTTAATACACCGAAACCGCCAAAACAGTATTTTGTAATATTCATTTATATTCGTCAAGACATTATTTTCTCTATTGTTTTTTTGTTTTTAATATAAAAGAAGTATTTCGAGTATTGATTTTACGCATCAAATAAGAATTTGTACAAACGAAACGCTTGGGGTCTGTGAGTGCATAGTAGCACAGTATATAAGTAAACCAGTAAAGAAGCTACGAACAAATGCTAGAAACGACGCACTCACACAGACGCACGCCTCTACAAGACCTTGAGAAAGATGCCGCAAAAGTATTGCGTGGTATATACGGTTGTTTGAATTCAAACCCGGAACTTTCATTTTTTAAACTCTCTGCTGGTGTTGAAAGGTAAGAATAAATAAAATATTTAAAAAAAAATGCTTTTTATAATACGATGACGTGTTGCAAAAGTAAAAATATAAAAATCGTTTAATTTCCCAGCGAAAATTCAAGAGAACTCGGGAGATTTTAGTCGAAATAAAACAACTGTATTTTACACTAATTACTTTAATTTACAAACTATTAAATTATTAAACGATATAAAATAATAAACATCTCTGCAATATTTGAACATTGAGTGTTTTTTTTTAAATATTTTTCTCGACCGTGTATAGGTCCTTCTTTGAGTGTCTACCATTGGTGTTGTCGTCTTAAAAATACTGTTTGAATTTGTTACTTTGGTTCGAAATGTAGAAATTCGGGAAACGGGGTCGCTAAATCGTGATATCGGGAGGGAAGAGCCGAAATCGGTAGATTTCCCGATGAATCGGGAACTTTTGCAACACGTCTGACATTTTGTTTATTAGGTTATGAAATATGTCAAATAAGCATACTTCCTCTCGAATTTAGAAAAAAAAGAAACCGCCGCATTGTTACACTTTGTGTTGTTCTACCTATTCCTTCCAAAATCGAAATCTGGGTATCTGTGTGGTCTCTGACAATGATTTCGTTGGCAGCATGAGAAAAAGTAGCCGCCATCTTGAACTCTTTAGTTATTCAAACGATTGCTTCCAAAATCGATATCTAGGGATGTGTATGGTCTCCGACAACTAATCTGTTGGCGGAATGAGAAAAAGTAGCCGCCATCTTGATTTTTTTTATTTTTCGACAGGCTGCTTCCAAAATCGATATCTGGAGATCTGTGTGGTCCTAACTCTCGAAATTGACACTTGAATTAGCCTGTCGAATAATAAAAAAGTTCAGGTGGCGGCTACTTTTTCTCATTCTGCCAACAAATTCGTTGTCGGAGACCACGCACATCCCCAGATATCGATTTTGGAAGCAATCGGTTGAATAAATAAAAAAATAAATGTGGCCTCTACTTTTTCTCAATCTGTCAACAGATTAGTTGTCGGAGACCATACACATCCCCATATATCGATTTTGGAAGCAATCGGTTGAATAACTAAAAAGTTCAAGATGGCGGCTACTTTTTCTCAATCTGCAACGGATTTGTTGTCGCAGATCACACGTATCGATTTTGCACTAACTAGCTGAGATACAAAAAACAAGATTTTTTTTCAATTTTACAAAATGTTAATGGACAACCCTTAAACGCTCAATTGGAGCGTAGGTATTTATCTTGCAAAGTAGGCCTAGTTTCTTTACTGGTTTATTTATATACTGTGATAGTAGTTTCGCGATCCGTGATGGCACCATCTAGTGACAGTACCTAATAAGGCGTAGCAAGCTTGAAAGCTTATAAGTTTTTTATGAGTTAGATGGAGTTAATATAAAATTTATTGCATTTATTAAACTTGTAAAATATACCCTACTTTATGTAGAGACGGATGTTTTTGATGTAATTAAGGTACGTTGAATTTATTAAGGTGCAAAAATCATTCAATCTTCACGATTACTGATTCAAATGTTTCGCTCGATACCTGTGACGCCATCTATGAGTTTATTAAAGTAATAATTATACGTTGTTCGAGTTGGGAGGCCATGTCTATACTAACTCTGCACTAACCAGGTTACTTTTATCATATCAGTCTGATTTGAGGTTGTGTTTTAGGGTAATTTAATGAGACTGTTTTCTGTAGGTAAAAGTATGTAAAATGAGAGACAATTTTATTTTAAAATTGAAATATTAGCGGTGAACGACGGTCATATACAAAAACGTTTTTAAATGTCATTAAGTTGTAAAATCTGTACAGAAAAAGCTGACCCAAATAATTGGCATGTTTCCATAAGCAAGTAAATTTCTTCTAAAATTATGTTTTATCTATTTAAAAAACATTTATTTAGGTTTGTCGTGGTTTTACTATGAGGAATAAGACTTTGTGGGATTTCTTCACATTTATGATTCATTGCTTACTTAAGGTGAAAAGTTGTATCGCATGCCTATATTAAACGCGCAGTGGAAATAAAACAATCGAACTTTAGCTTGCTTCGCTCGGCTTCTTAGTCCCTAAAAAGTACCCTGTATTATTATCATTTATCTGTCTAATGAATGTATGTACTCACTCTGTCTAGTGATGTACAACATTTCGATGCTTCATGATTCTAATCGATTCTTAGGTAAGTTATTTTTGTTGGTTTAATAGTTCTGTCTGAATAACATAATTTAGGTAATAAATTACAGGTTTCCAAGTAATCCAAACTTCAAAGAGAATTGGATAGAAGTGACCGGGTAGGCAAAGAAATTGGTTTCCAACTAAAAATAGTCGATTTTTTTATCAGCTAAAAAAAATAAATGATATGGCATATTCAGATTTCTTACACTTAATTTAAATTGCATTTAACGTTGTTCATAAGTTCATACTTAACTATTGTTAATATATCCTATTTAAATGTATTAAGACCTGAATTATTACAAGTGCAATAACAATTTTGCTACCAAAAATCTTCTATGGTTAAATATTTAACAGGGCATCTTGTATTTGTGTAATTAAGTTGGATTAACTTGTTACTTAAATAGAAAGTTTAAAACTACCAATAAATTATGTCTTTTAAAAAGTGGAAATATACTAACGCAAAAGTGCTTTATTTTATGGGCAGCCCATGGTCTTGAATTAGATTTTCGAGGATACAAAGACTGACCGCGTAGATGCCTACCCACTGTCACACGAGCCGCGCGGCGCGGGCGGCGGCGCCTTTGAATCGATTTCGCGCGGACAACAGCGAATCCACATCACTAATTCGCTCTTGTGACGTCACAGTAGGTAGAAAAAAGTGACACGGTGGGTTTTTATACAAATTAAGGTGTTTGGGTAAGGACCAAAAAGTTGGAAACGCTAACTAACTCAATTAAATTTTATATGAAACTTTTCCGTTGTGCCACGAAAATAAGCCATACAATTGTAGGGATACTTTTCGTCACACAACGGAACTTTTTTCGACTTCGTTGTTTGTATGGTTAACTGCGCTTAGCTATGGTCCAACTTTTTGGTCTTCCTACTTACCTGTTTACGTAATCTATTCAGATTAAGGACTGTGTTTAAATATTGCTTTTATTTTCGAAGGATATCATATCAACATTTTGCGGGAAACAATTTCAAAATACTCAAATTTTATATGTCACGATGTAAACAGCCCGCCGAAGCGGTTAGTTCGTTCAAAATAATTCACACCTACTTATTATTGGCAAAATCTATTGACGACATACTCAAGTTGTAGTATTTTTTACTGATGTACATATGTACCTACTGCAAAGGTGTTTTCATGAATTGAACGACTACTGCTTCGATTATTATTATTGAGACCGCACAAATTTGCGACATTGTTCGCAATAGTGTGGACATGACTTCAAAATTAATTAAAATATTATTCAGTTAATTAATTTCTTACTTGACATATATTTCATTGCTAGTCAGTAAGTACAACATTTTGTTAAAGTATATTTATTAAGGCAAACGGTCGGTATTTTTTTCTACATTTTCGGCAGACAGTCGTTTTTTCTTTCTTTTACGTTCGTGTTTAAAATAAGTATCGTTTTCGTAAATATTTATATACAATAAATAAATAACGATTTTAAACTGACACGATTACTTACACTAGTAACAATACCCAATAACTACTACATGGTATATTACGCTATAGTTATTATTTCTGACGAAGAAGTTTTCTAGTTCTACAGGTATAAAACCTCTGTAGGTTCACTTTTTCTTAATATAAATATTTTGACGTTTATAGTTGCCAAATTAGTCATAATTATCGTACCTAAATTATCCTAGATATCTAAAAGGTAGTACTGTAATATTAAATAATGGCTTTTTCTATACAATCTATCCTGATGGGTACTGAATATCGCCAGTTTAAAAACGAATTAATGGCAAAAATAGAAATAAACATAATACGACGTGGAAATGGTATACAAATGCGTATTGCTATAAATATAGTGATATTAATTCAAACAAGTTTGCAGAAAATTAAATATATTTTCGTTTTTTGCAGGAATAAAAAAAAATTGTTTATGCTGCTGTTATCTAAACTGAAAGGTGTTTGAAGTTTCTCTTGAAACTAATCGATTCATCAAAATTCGATGAATGTTGGGAAACGGTAATCGCTCTCATTCGTAAATTTCAATGCAACGATGATCAAGGTAACTTTTCTACATTCCTAAGTTGATGGTTAAATGCACTAAGAACTATGCATGTAAATTACTATGCTGTATTGATTTCTATTTGTATTTTAAATAAAAAGTCAATGTTTGGTTTTAGAAGTGCAAACCTCAAGAGATATCACATGTACATATATGCACCACGGAAACAAAATTGCGTATTATGTTAAAAGCGATACCATTGCATAATTTTGAGATGTTTTGGGTACTAATAATAAACTTAATAGAAAAATACATATGAATACCTTACGCAAACCACATAATAGTAATAAATTTAATAGTAGGTATGTATCTCGTTGTTTCCTAGTTTTAAGTACCAAGTGTATAAATAATTCTAAGTTCTTATCTTAGAGAGCAACCTCTTTAGATTGTACCTAGATAAACTGGCCAGTCATATTAAAATTACATTGATAAAAACATGACGTCAACTAATGTCAGTTTAATACTATTCAATCCATGTTTGTCGGCAAATTTGTTGGAATTTGTTGAACAATATGTCGCGACGTGAAGCTAGTTCTGATACAGTAAGTAATTGGATAAAGGGGTATGATGAATTTTCATTTAATGGTGTGACATTATTCTGCAATTTATGTAAAATTGAAATTGACACTTCTCGAAAAAAACATTTTACCAGACATGCGAAAAGCAGGTTACACTTGAAAATAAAGAATGATCTTACTAAAGATGACAATTTTTGCTATGATTTGTCTTTGATGATGATTTGTGCAAATATACCATGGAACAAGTTAAATAATAGTTACTTTCGAAAAATTTTGAAGAAATATTGCATCGGGTTTAAAATTCCTTCAGAGTCGTACATGAGAAATATAATATTTCATAATGTTTATGAAAAACAAGTGACACAAATTCGAGAAAAACTAAGAAATGGATGCTTTTGGGTGTCAATTGACGAGAGTAAGGATTTTTTAGACCGCAAAATTGCACATATTCTGGTTAGAAATTTAAGCGAAAATCAGCCTACTACTTGCTATTTGATTCCGTCTAAAGTTCTGGATAAGGTAAACGGTTCCACAATCTTGAATTTTTTTGAATCAAGTTTACGATGGCTGTGGGAAGACCTTGCTGAAGAGAATTTGAAAAAAATATTTTTGTTTACTAGTGATTCGGTAAGCTATGTTAAATGCTGGACTCAAAATTAAAACCAAATATCCACAAATTTTGCATATAACGTGTTTGGTACACGGGATCCATAGACTCTGTGAAGAAGTGAGAAAAAACTTTGAAGACGTAAACACATTGATCAACTATGTTAAAAAAACTTTCTCCAAAGCTCCATCCAGGATAACCACGTTTAAACAAATGAATCCAAACATTCCCTTGCCACCTCAACCCGTAATTACACGATGGGGTACTTGGATCCAAGCGGCATGCTACTACAATGATAATTTTGCAGCAGTAAAGAGAGTTATAGAAACATTTCCCAATCGTGATAGTGTATATGTCCGCAAATGTAAACAGATTATGCAGTCGGATGATGTCGTTAACAATTTACGCTTCATTTCACAACATTTTCAATACATTTTGGCTGTAACAAATAACTTACAGTCTTCTTCAAATACTGTCGAACATACTTTAAGTAAAATAACAACTATACTAAATAATCTGGACAGTATACCAGGAGCAGTAGGTAACCGTTTGCAAGCTAAAATGAAAGCCGTACTCAACAAAAATCCCGATTTTGAGGTTATTGCCCAGAACTTACAACAGAAAGTAAACTCTGAATTATGCTGGAATGATAATATTCCTATAAAACTACTTAAATTTGCCCCAATAACATCAGTGGATTGCGAGCGGAGTTTCTCTGCACTTAAGTATGTTTTCGATGTAAAAAGAAATAGACTTACAGCAGATTTTTTTTTTAAAAATACTGACCATTTTTTTTAATAAACCTATACTTTAACAAACTTTTGTATTTATTGACTAGGAATCAAATTATATGTCAAGTAAGAAATTAATTAACTGAATAATATTTTAATTAATTTTGAAGTCATGTCCACACTATTGCGAACAATGTCGCAAATTTGTGCGGTCTCTGATTATTACGTATGACTGAATTACATACAGTTAATGTCAATGACATTACTATTAGTGTCCAAACAGAATTCTTAACGTGTTACACACATCTTATTATTTTAAGAAGGTTCAAGCAGTAAGGTTAATAACATTGTGCTCTTTAGGGTTCCGTACCAAAATGGTAATAAAGGAACCATTAAATAAATAAATAAAGAAATTTCAGGGCGACAATGTCACACCAATTGACTTAGTCCCAATTTAAACTCTAGGCTTGTATTATGGGTACTAGGCAACGATATAAATACTTAAATAGAGAAATATATACTTAAATACATAGTAAACATCCATGACTCAGGAACAAATATTCGCGCTCATCATCACACAAATATCTGCCCTTACCGGGATTTGAACCCAGGACCGCTAGCTTCGTAGGCAGGGTCACTACCAACTAGGCCAGCGCGTCGTCCATTATGGTGGGACTTCGTTGTTCGTCGTAGGCGGTCTGTATGTTTAGTTGTCTGTAGGTTTTAAAAAAATGTACTTAGTTAAGGACTAGAATTAAGAAACTTTAGTCAGTTGTGTCACGAAAATTAACTATAGGTACCGTTATAAAATAAATGGTGATATCTCAGACAAAACTCCTGTAGCAAGTGCGACCATATTATATTACTCACGGGTGAGGATTTAATCTGCTTCGTTTATTGTTTTTGTTTATTGGCTTATGAGGACAGAATATTAATGAATGATTAATTTTTGTGAGGGAGGGAGAGAGTTGTGAACTTTAAACACCAGACCCAAATGTATCATGATGTCACACAAGTTCTAAAACTTTATTAGTTTGTCAAAAAAGATAGAATGACTCAACTAATTACAAAAGTCGATATACTTACTTACCGTATTTGATTTATTATTACTTTTTAGTTATTAGAGGTTTGACTGGTAGGTATTATATCATCCCTTCTCTTCGTCGTATCCTCATGATATGACTGAGGGACGTGATATATGTACATGGGTATGGTATTATATCGGTGTAGCATTCACAGAAAACCTTTGATGGTTATTACAGTAATACCGGATAGCTAGATCACCTTGGAGCATGTAAATCATATTTGAGAAGGGTAAACAGTGGTTATGATAAGCCTACTTACCTTCCTACCTATGTTTAACATTCGTCCGAAATTGATTATGAACTTAATCTGAAATCAAATGGCATAGGTACTTGAATAGACTATTGGCAGATTTAACTTGGTCTAATTGAACTTTTACCATTACTAAAACTATAAAACGTGACTTAACCACGTAAAAAAACATTTATCTCGAAGTTTCGACTGAGTTACAATAGTCTTGCTTGAGAAGACTGACGTGGAGGGTGTTTGACTGCTTGTCGTGTGAGGTTTTCAACCTACCCGCACATGATTTTGTTTCTAAGTGTCACCATACCGCACTCACAATATCCGACGATTTATCCGAAGATACAAATCCTCGCTTACACTAACTGACACGCTTCACTTCCTTCTGCTCGTGACCACGGCTGTTGTAACACTGTCGAGATAAATGTTTATATATTACCTACGTGAGTAAATACCATTTTATTTCTGTGTTAAAACCGTGTTAGTTTGAACTTTTAACGTTTTGAAATCATTTGTTAGTTGATTTCGTATTCGAAGCTTCAAATGATCGACCTGAAATTTATTGAAGAGATACCTAGTTTATGGCCAGAGACAGACATAGGGTTGTAATAGTCCAGGGTAGCTGGGTTGGTGAGCATATGAGACTAGGGTGTGAGTAAGATTCAGCACAGGAAAGAGTAAGTCAAATTTATATAACTAGGGAGGGGCGCCAGACTTACATCTCATCAACAAATGAAATCGTTCAAATAAAAAATCAGACATTAGTAAACCATATTTATTTATACCTTTGTTTACTTAGCATAAAGTATCGCTAAATTCTGACTTACATTAAGATTACCCTCTTAGTAACTAAAATTGTTCGGTACCACCCGTAGGTTAAAGAAGTAGCTATGGTACTCACAATATCATCTTCGTGAGGAATACCTGCGTAGAAGAACAGCTCTAGTGCTGTTAAACAGGATAGGCAGGGCTCACTGTCTCCGCAGGTGGTGATCAGCAGAACACTTGCGCATGCAGCGGGATGCCAGATACTTAGTTTGAGAACAAAAGTAGCCGCCGGGCCGAAGAACATACAGGCCGAGAAGGCGGTGTCAAGCTTAAAACGTTTTTGAGGGGCTTCTACACTCCATACGAAGAAACTAACGTTAGGGTCAAACCGAAGGTTAAACCCTTAAATAGAAATAGAAGAATAAAAAAAAAAAGAAAACCCTGTGAACAAAATATTCACAGTTAAGTAACTGGAAGAACAGGCGGTAGTACACTCGTGGTTTAGCAAAGGAAAATGAAATAACTTACCACTAGCCGTGGGTTTCTTTTACGGTATAAGGCAAGAGTCAAAGCTCAAGAGAAATTATGCATGGTAGTACGCTGGAAGTACTTGTTAGGTGGTTACTGAAAAATAAGTATGCACGAGTTACGAACACGGAAGGTGAAGAAAAGGTCATCATCAAGATGGCGGTAGTGAAAGTTCGAGATGAAAAGTATACTTACCAAAAGGGCTATGGTTGAACAGCAGACACAGAGATTTTGGATTAGCTTAATCCATTTAAGAAAAAGAAGTTAAATTAGGAGAAACTCTGCCATGGGCAGGGCCGGATGGCGTGATCTACCGATCACGAGATTATTTCGACGTGCTCACATCTTGACGATTCGATCCCGATACTGCCCTGCAGAGCCTAAACCGCAGTAACTGCAAAAAATAAATAAAAAATTTTTTCGTTATTTTTAATCACGAGATCAATACGCATATGTATATCTAATCGGTGTGTGATTCAGACAACGGGAAATATATTTAAAAAAAACATAGTTATGTAGTACGTACAAGTGCTCAATGAATAATCCATATTGAAAACACCTAAAACGCCGCAATTGGCCTTTCAACTTCAGTTTTCCAAAGGTTTACTAGTTAAAACGCAGTAAGTGTGTTATTTTACTTGCAATTTAGCTTTACGGCAACCATCAATTCTTTCATGAGATAACTTATTAAAATGCAGCAACAGATTTTTGTATTAAAAATCATGAACTGCGTTCCTCATTTTATTCATTTTATCAATTATTTCCTTATTAAACTGCAGTAAGATGTACGGAAAGTGAGTTTTAAGAAGTATTCTTAACAAATCTTGACATTGTGTTTACTAACTAAAGCGCAGTTTAGGAGTTAATACTTAATTTTAGTCGGCTCATCTCTATCTAAGTCCCTTAGTAATTACTATTTAAACCGCAGTAGCAAGACTTTTTACTAACGTTTAACCGGTAACATATTAGTTAATAAGAAACCAAATTACTGTCTAAAGTGCAGTGTCAGTCTGTATTTACTGCCCTTTAGATGGCAATTCAATAAATTTCTTAAAGTTGTACCATGGTTGTGTTGTCCTTTACTGCGCCTTAGTATGTATTTGTTGCTCAGTCAGTCGTGTCCTAGACGCCGTGCGAGGAGGGCAGGTGGGCGGCGCTTGGTTTTTCAAGTAAGTAGGTACATCAAAATTATACCGCGGCGATGGATAGGCTCGTAATTAACGTACATTGATTTACATATTTTAGTTTTTTGAAAAGGCTAGTGTTCATATTAGGTATTACTTATTTAGTGAGCGGACTAGGTTATGGTCGATGATAAAATAGTATACCTAATGCCTACGTTTCTTTAACTTTCAACCAATGAATCCAAAGCTTTTCATGCAATCCAATTTTGATTATCTGCTAGTTATCCGATTGACTTAGTTAATGTTATGATACCTATGTAGTTCCGATTTTAACTTCATAATGTTCTAAGTTACAGATCGTTACTTTAGGTATTTAGTGTTAGTTTTGTTCTTATTGTTTTCGTTTACGTCAAATTTCAAATATAGCAGCAGGAGATCATTTACTTAAGTTTAAGTATTTATTTATCTATATAAGCATGTTTATCAGTGCTTCCTATCGATAGTACTTACAGTCCACTTCATAAATATATGTACACTTTAATACCTTGTCACTTTAATAGACAAGGTACTAAAGTGAAGTGAAAAATTTATGAACTCGATTGTACAGGCCTAGAGATTCCTTTGTTACTAGGTATATTTATGTGAGATTGTCTCCCAGATATTATAAAGTAAAATTATAAAATATCATTGGATAGAATTAGGTACTTTCAAGACTCTGAAATCAACTAAATTATTATTGCTTTATTTTCATCTTCTTGAATCTCAAATGTGTGTATTATTTTTTAGAAGAACATTTAATTTTTTGATATATATTTTAAAGCAACTCACAAACAATTTTAAACAAAACTTTCGTAAGATACATTAAGGAAATCACACCTGGTTACTTACGTATATACTGTAGAAAAACGCTCGACATGTTTCAGGCTCATCTGGAGTCCTTAGTCATGAGCCCGAAACATTTCAAGCGTTATTCGACAAAATTTACGTGAGTGACCCGGACGGTGTGATCTCACTCTCTCTCTCAATTACTAGAATAGCGTGCCTTTACTCTCTATAAGTCTGATTACCGAGTATTTTAGTGGTTAATAATTAACATAGAATTAGTTTTTATAATGAAGCAAAGATGCGTGTTTAAGCCAGTTTAAAAATTAACCAATGATTGAGGCGGTTTTATTTTAATTTTAACATATAACTATTAGCAGCTTTGCTGCTTCAATTTAGGTTTTTATAACATAATTTTGATCTCAGTTGAGTTATTTTGTGGCAAAGCCACAGTACTTAGCGATGATATTTCTATCAATAACAATGTTAAGCAATTAATGCGATGCAAATAATTAAGAGACTATAATAACTGTGTGATAAATGTCATTATAAATGTCTGATTAATAAGTATCTTATTTCAATAAGTACTGTTTTTGTATTTTAGAAGGTTTTTTTAAGCATTGTGTGTGTGTGTTTTATTTCTAGCAGTTTTAAGTTGGGTTGTTATAACAAATGTTAATCTCAATCGTTTTAGTTTAATTATGCAGCAGTCATTAGCGGTTATATTTGTACCAATGAAAAGGTCAAGCTGCAATATAATGAATAATTATAAGAATATGCTCAAAATTAGTGTGATTATCGGTCGTCCTTTATTTTTTATAAAACTATAAGGTTTACTTAAATAAAAGTTATATTTCTCGAAAATATGCATTTAATTTATGTGAAAACGCAGTACCTGGAGTTCGTAGCACATACACTGTAATCACGATACTGACTTAAATGCAGTGTAAATGACTCTGATACTGCATCTTAGCTTGCAATTGACAAAAAATAACACACGTTTTTGCAGTACTTGGTTTTTTTACGGCATTTTAGTCAGTATAACTCATCTTTTTAGGGAAAACTCAGAGTGCCGTAACGGCTCTGAATTTAGAAAAAACCTTTTTTTTTAGCTAATGACACACTCAAAGCATTTTTTTTGTCATAATCATATTTTTCGTGCTTATTACTCTTTATTGAAAGTCAATCATTAACACAAAAAACATAAGAAAGGTAGAAAAATTACACTTCAAAGACATTTTTTACGTTTTCTCGAAATGAACTTTTTGCACTTACTGCGGTTTAGGCTCTGCAGGGCAGGATAGAGGTCAAAGGATACGACCATCAAAGGTGCTAAGTTATTGACTTCCGGACGGCTCTATTTATTTACATTTGATAGTAAACAAAAACAAAACTAAAGTGTCAAAGGATTTAAACAGTATTTCTTAAATAGTACATTAAATGATTTTATTGTTATTAAAGTAGTTAAATGAGTTTATTGGGTTCCTTATTTACTCATAAGTTAAAACAAGTACCATATCTTTATATTCTAGGATATAAAGAAGTCGAAGAGCAAGTTTTTGAACGCACCTTTCTTTTGCGTTTCGTTCCATGAGATGAATCGATCGAAGAGATAAATCTTTATTACAAATAAAATAAAGTTATTTACTTAAAATATTACTTTGCAATAGATGAAGCTTAAACAAAGGATTTGCTAAACATTTGAAAGTTTATTAGGCGTGATCGAAGGAAACTATAAAGAAAAAAACGTCATGGATTAGAGTTAGCCTGGTCATTTAAGTAGTGTAGAACAAAACGTCACATTCGAGGACTGTCAAATGACCGGTTTGTTATTTTATGGTGTTGTGACTTGTGATCATTGAAATAGTCTAAGAAATAGGCTTTTAGGCGAAGAAATAATGGTAAAACAGCGATATAACGTTATATACGGATGCAGTTAAAGATTGCGGAGCGTAAACAACTTGGATTGCCAAGGAAAAAGGTTAGTAACACTAGATGTGAATTGGGTCTCGACCTCAAAGTGTTACAGGGTACTTTTTATCTTGAAAATTTCAAGTGTTTCCGATGGAATAGCACTAAATACTTATAACTACTGGCGTCTGCACAGCAGTTATACAATGGACGATACATTTAAAGCGTCTCCATACAATTCCGTCAATTTACGTCTCCTGCTATTATGGTCGTGTTAATCGATATGGATGATCGTGGATAAGATGTCTGTCACTGTCTTACCAGTATATGTACATATAAGTGTGAAAGTGACGGAATTCTTTATCCACTGTGATACGGGCGACCGTAAAAACGTACCGCGCCGTGCCACGATAAATTATAAAAGCGGCCAATGACAGCTGAGAAGCTGAGCGAATTTCAACTTTACGGCTATATGTCTATTTGCGCCGTCAACGCTGATGGATATACCCTTCGTTTACGGTGGAACTGTGATGCAGCTATGTCCGTTAATGGAACTGACCTCTACTTGTACATGTACGCCACGCCGTGGCTCACAAAATGATGGTTGTTTTTGAGCCGATTCAAAGAGCCCGCGCAGAAAGTATCGGGTTTAAAAATGACTAGTACGGTCACGTCTATAAATATCCATTAACAAAGTTTCAGAAATATACACAACCTTACTCCCTTGCAGCAGTCGTGTTTACATTTTTTTTAGTTTTACTGTGTCCATATTATTAGACGTGACTGTACTGTACTCCCACTACACGACAAAGACACGACTTCTATTGGCAGAGTGCAAAGCGGGTGGAGGGGGTAGCCTAAACGATCACAGCGCTCGCTACGGCTAAAATTGTCATTTTTGTCGCTGACTTGAGCTGTCAAATCCATATTGCAGTAAACATTTTCTAATCGTTTTTGAGATAAAAATATGGTCCTGGTAAGATATGTTGTTGTGAATTGTAATAACACCAAGAAGAATAGCGACTGTAAATTTTACCAATTTCCAAGACCATGGTGGAAACGAGACCAAAGAAATAAGTGGATATTTGCCGTAAGAAAAAAAAAGTAAGTTACCTAACCTCTAAAAACCCCGTTTTAGTCACGAGTAGGCTCATTTCTCACTGAAAACAACAATTTTAATATTATTGGCTTACTCGTACCATATTAAATTTGATATAAAATACTTTTTATCGAATAAACAGCTGGGTGAAGGAAGTCTCCTAGTCGGATCCCCTACTATCACTACTACCTATATTAAAAATCTGTATTTTGTGTACTGTGTGTTATCTGTAAAATATTGTACACCGTGTTTTTTTGATTTACGATAACTTCGGCATATTACTAGGTACATCCATAGAAACTAAGTGGTAGATTCTTTTTTTTTATATTGCAAAAAAAAAAAAAAAAAACTGTATGGAGCTAAGTTTATTTAGTTACTTTGCTCCATAGAGAAAAAAAAATATTTTTTGCAATATTAAAAAAAAGAATCTACCACTTAGTTTCTATGGATGTACCTAGTAATATGCCGAAGTTATCGTAAATCAAAAAAAACACGGTGTATATCTTAAATAAAAAGCTATCGTAATGCTGGCAATATGTTATTGTCTACACTCCTATTCTGATCGTATTGTTAACGTTATGGTTCGTGTTATCATAATAGTACCGGCGCAGTGGCCAAGTCATAAACTAGGTATATGATTGAAATACGGATAAAAATAAACGAATAGAAGTTCAGAACGCTCCGCGTGTCCTAAAGCACCAATATTTCTAGCAGCTTGTTAGCTTTTTGAACGCGCTTCATGTTGAGGCCGTAAATCCTGTGGACACGTGATAAATCACTCCTATCCGGTGTCCGCGCACTAAACACTAGCTTATTTATCGTCTGGCTGGTTTCAACGCGGTCTGGAATTAAATACAGCGTTTTTAAATATGTTAGTGTTTTGTATCCGTAAAGACGCGCCCCGCTAGTCTTTGGCATCTCAGGGTTGCGACAATGTTTTCACACCACCTGCTCGACAATGCCAAATTACATATCATGCAAACCTTACGCAAACCAAGTCATTAAAGCCCTTGGCTTTAGCCGGGGTGTAATGTTGTACTGAATCTCATTATAACCCGCTGGGTTGTAATATTTTAACTTTTCATAGTTCTTATTACAATGTCCTTAAAGTCTAATTTCGTAATAAAAGATCAACTAATACTCGAAGGCCGGGCGCGACGCCGCCGCCACCGCCGCGTCGAACCTAATTTGAAAATCGAACATTTTCTAAAATCGAGCTGGCCACGGCAAACTGAATGGAACACATTTGAAATTAAACAAAAGCCGCGAGTATTGTAAGACGCTGCAATAAAATACATTAGTGATAACTGCAAAGTTTTAAATAAATATATCAAAATTGAAGAAAACATCTGTTAAAATGTCGAGTGACGAAAGTGATTTAACTCCGGAGTCCATTAAATTGGATGCCTTAGGCATTGTTCATAATCTACTCCCAGAGAAGTCAAAGGAAAAATACCTGAAAGTCTACAACGATAAACTCAGATAAACTCTACCTCAACTTCGATAAACGTACCAAATAAAAATATAACTTTGTCTTTCCACAACTGGACTAATGTCTCAAATATTTTAATTTTAATTTACTATAATAAAACGCTGTTTTTAGTAGACTCGCTTTTTTATTGTCTCGCAAAAGGTGAGAAAAGTAGAGTACACTCCTCGGGGATAAAGCTGTTTTCGTCTTGGGCGCGCTTGAACCCCTCACTGCGCTCAGGACTCTTCTTAATTCCCTCGCTTCGATCGGGAATTAACTCGTAACACCCTCGCTGCGCTCGGGAGTTAAATCTGGAGTCCTTCGTTACGTTCAGGATTCAATATCGCGCCCGTGACATAAAACTGTGCTTTATCCCCTCGGTGTATAATCTACTATTTTGTGGTGAGGCTATAGGGTGATAATAAGGGAGGAATAAAAACCAAGAGCCCATTTGAAGTTAATGGTGGCACATTGCCTCATAGTCATTCATTACCTAAGGAAAGGAATACCAAGATAGATAAAGTTTTTTTTTCGTTCGGGCCCTTGATTGTGATCAAACGATATGAACTTAACATGAAGCGAGATTTTACAAGGAAATTATGCAGTTGACATTTCATCTTGAATGAGGATCATATTGAGTGGCTCGAGGATAGGTCACTTGTAGCATAACAGTTAGCCCGTTATGTACTTAAATTAAAAAACAATGGCTTTATGAGATGCAAAAGTTGAGAGTTGTTAGGGCCGCACGGTTGACAAGTTGCAAGTGACATAAAATCACTCGTGTGTTAAATTCATTTTTAGCAACTCGTCTGTGTAACGTCTCTCCGTTGTTTTGATATCGAGGATAGGTATCTATATAGATATTGGTTAGTTCACCGTTACCTTCGATCACACCAAAGCATATCAAATACAAATTTATTTCCAATTCAATTTTAATTAATGGCTTTCATTCCTGTTATGGTGTATTTCGCCAGTCAAGTTATTTATAGATAGGTACTTTCATAGACTTATTTGAGAAATAAGTCCATGGATATCACATGCGAAGATAATTTTTCGGTAAAAGAGTATTTTCTCTAATGGACTAAACAGATGCACACGGGGTTAGCTCCACGCGCTTCTGTCAAGTTAAAAATCTATATACTTAGCCTTGAGCAATGACAATGCCTTTTATAATTTTGAACGTATAACCCGTTTTAATGAATGCTTTATAGTATACTTCGTTTGGGTAAATACTGAATTTTTACGAGTTTCCGGTACCTACCATTGCTTTATACAGCAAGATAGGGTCGCGCGAACTCACATCTCTCAAATTTCTGTCAAATTACGTCGCACTAAAGAGCCTTACAGAGATTCGGTATTTCAAATTTTAAATAATTGACGGGTTTGGTGTTGGCGACAGACTGAGAAGTAATAAATAAGTCTAAGAGTATTGCTACCTAGTTAACGGCCACGACTTCGCACGACGGCGGCAGATGAGGCGACGACGAGCGACGAGCGGCTACGAACAAATGCATCGAGATGTATGATCCCATTATTTGGCTGAATTGTTTGATTATTTGAGTTTACTTAGATTTTTAACCTATGGAACAATAAAGCACAAATTCTAACCACAAACGGTGCCAAACGGCACCGCTATCCTGTCATGCGTTAAAACTGCGTGATTTTAACACTGCAGAATTATGATGCATAACGCTTACACGCCTACGTGACTCGTCTCGGATTTTATAAGATCGGAGTATAATACTTTCCAGTAAAAAAATAATAGGATTTACAGGTTCGCTTTCTAAACAGATTAAAAAAAAGTTTAAGCTTAAAAAAATATAAACTGTTAAATACCAGACCATGGTAATGTCTTGTTTTCTTACCGCAGTAAAAACAAATTGACCCAGTCCCAAACTAAGCTCTAGACTTGTACTATGGGTACCAAACTAGATATACTTATACATACAGAGAACTACATAAACTCAAAGAAAACGTCTAAGACGCAGGAAGAAACCCGCGACTATTACATGAATAATTGCACTTGCCGAAAATCGAACCCGGGACCGCTAGCTCCGTAAGCCGGGTCACTATCTACTAGGCAATAGTTAAGCTTTTCATGACTTTGAGTACTGATGTGCAAGTTGCGGAAAGTTTCCAAAAAGTTGGAAAAGTTGCTAGAAATTTCCGGAAACTTTCTCAAGAAATATAGGAAATTTAAATTTAAGTAACGGAAAGTTTCAATCCCCATACAAAATTGTGAGAAGTTTCCGAAATTTTCCTACATGAAATTTTTCGCAATTTTGGAAAGTTTCCTTTGGCACATCAGTAACTTTGAGTGACCTCTCGGCCCGTCAATATCTCACATGGTGAATATCTATAAGATTAACAGGCATCTTGGCAAACAAATAGCGTAAGTAAATCATAGTCAATGGTAACAAATCCGCTCCCTCTGTCTTCGGCAGAATTGACAGGGCATTGGCTGGGCTTTTTGTTCCCGTAATGAAACTGCTGGAACTGGCATCAATCAGGAATAATCCAATCGCCAGATGAGAATATACAATGTGAATGTTTGATTTGGATGAATGTGGCACACAAATAGTGAATATCCTTGATAGTATAAAGGATGGGTACTTATCCTCACGAGCGGATACTCGTGCTTTAAATAATACTCCAAATGCACCTTACACAAATAAACTTGCGGACAAAAACTTGTCTTGTGTAAAAAACCCAGTAAAATATAAGAAGTCAATCGGCTCATTATAACCCAAATTATAATCTATAACTACCTAAAAATATGTTACGTACTTTTTCACTTCTCATGCTCTTAAAATTTTACTTTACTCTGTGCGTATCGGGATTAAAGCCCCTTAACATCCAATCACGGTGTTTGTGAATTTAGGATTATCGCCATTTTCGTGGAAATAACCTCAAAATGAAAACAGTCCAAAAATATAATTAAAAATGATTTAATATCGTGAATCACGATTAATGAATACGAATATGAATCTATTTATTTATATTAAGGATGAATTCATATTATATTGCATGGTCCAATTAGTTAAGATAGTTTTCAAGTTTGAATCTGTTGGCTAAATATGCAAGCATTTAAAGCGGCACTTCACAAAAAAAAAACCGTGGTATAAATTTGTAAGAAACAATCAATATTGTAATTTTGCATAGAACGTCGTCGTCGGCCATTTGCAACGTTAAAAGATGGCGGACGTGTAATTTGTTTTAGACTTTAATTTTTGGGTAATTAGGTGTTCAAAGTTCTTTTCTGATAGTGATTTGTACTTTTTATGCCTTTGTGTCGCACAGTGATTGAAGACTTGGACTTATTTCGTGTATCTGGCATCTTTCTTCTCGTTTCAAGTCCCGCAGTGGTGCAGAGGTTAAAACTATCTTGACCTCTGACCTACAAATCACCGTACAACGTTGCCCCCAATCTTCCTAGAGAAGATTGGATTGTGTTTTATTGCTATATTGATTTAGATTCATATATACCTTGACACTGGCGAAATCACTTCACGTGGAAACGCCATATCCCTGCGGTAGTAGCTGTTCAAGTCGCCGCGGGAGCAAAAAAATAAAAAAATAATAATAAAAAATATAAAAAAATTGAACGTCGTCAGTACCGGATTGAGCAAGCACGGGGTCCGTCGCAATTTCTATAAAGAGACCCCTGGTTTATTTTAGGTTACACGTTGTGGTGCGCTCTTTTCCGCAACTGAGCGACTTAGATATGCGCCTATTTTGCGTGGGGGTTTGTTTAAGGTTATTCTGCTGAAGAATATCGACTGGATTATTCGTCCAATCGTCAACCTTGACGGATATGACTACACGAATACTGATGTAAGTACCAAAACAGGAGAATTTCTACCAGACTAGCATTTTAGAGGTAAGACGTGGGTGCGCGGTGCCCGTAGCATTTGCTACTCTTGCTACGTGGCTAATCTGGCACTGAACGTCGTTTTTTTTCCCTCGCATTCAAAGTGAAAAGTAGAGTGTTTAACTCGAGACTAAACAACCATAATCACACCCGAACATCTCGTGTCATTATGGCTTGTTTTAGTCCCTTGTTGAACAATCTACTATTGTAAAATGACAGGTATCAGGATTAGGTACCTACTTAAATATTTTTGACGCATAAACGGAAAGACTGTCTTAAAACATGTATAAGTAAGTATGTGAGTTTATACTTTAAATGAGAATTCTCCTACATTTTTGTGCTAGACTGCATAATATGACCGTAAGCTCTAAGCCATAATTCAAACAATAAGAATATTCAGCACTTTAATGAGCATACAAGCGGCCAACTCTCTCGAACTTTTAAAGAACTTCGCTACCTAATTCTGCTTACTTAAGAACCCGTCTTAACTAAACTAGGTAGGAAACTTTTATTTGACCAGCCGTAATGACAGGTTTGTTGGCGTATCCGCGTAAATTCAGAGAATAGCGCCGGCAGATCAGCTCTAATTAATCCGGAAGCTCTGCTATTAATTAGGAGGAGTTTTTCTTCGTCACAGCCGGATTAAACCCGTCGAGATTCCCGGTAATTGCTAGCCGGAGCCTTTACCGTTTTTTATATTTAAAAGTCCGTTTTTTTAGCCACTAGCGCAATTTTACTCGAGTAATTTCGAACAATGAAAAGCTTAATTTCTCCCCTTGCCTTATACCACTTAGTTTGAGCTACATTTCAGACGGAAAAGGCCCGAAATATTAGGGCTAATAAACATTGCGAATCCCCTGTTTACGTTTGTTTGCGAGAAAACGAGAAACCGCGTAATGATAATTGGACCCTGTGACGCTATCACGTTAACCCACAAACATAACAATTTAGTTTACTCTAGGTGTAGGAGCTGTGTTTTTCATTCATTTGCTGTATTAAATAGAAAAATAATGGTAAATACACACCACTGATTAAAAAGAAACTCACACATATACAATTAACTTGTTATTTTTTTTACATTACAAATATTACGTATAACACAAAAACGGGAAATAAATCGACATTACCGCAGCTAGAGAGGATGACTATCCAAGTCGCTACTAAGTAAGTTCAAAACGGTTGGAATTGGGTGTCGAAAAGACTCATTATCGGACTTGGCCATCCGTCAGGAGTAACATTAATGAAGCCTCCCGGCGGAGTAATGTTTCCATTAGAAACGATTACTCTGAATAGAAACTTCGAGAACCCACTAGGCTCCCAACTATTACAGCTATTTGATGCAGTCTGTGCCATGGTTCTGAATGGCCATACAAAATGGATCCAATTTCACACTGAACTAAATTCTAGGCACTGGATGGAGTAACCCAAGAGATTCAATAGCTTCGAGATCAGTGTTGAGATTTAACTGTCGAAATTGCTTCCGATTAATGATTGATCTCTGTTCAATTATGGCGCTACGTAGTTTTGGAATTGATAGTGGAGGCCCATGTCGAGAGTTTGATGTATTGGTGTTGAATTCTATATCTGCAAGCCTGGTACTTAGTTTGGGACTAGGTCAACTTGTGTGAGACTGTCCGGTGATATTTATTTAATTTAAGAATCCGAATCAAATTATATATTAGTACTTATAAAAATCTTTATACTTATTTATTTTTCACAGAAAATAGCTGCTTATCCTCATTTATTATAAGCATGTGTATAGAGGAGTCATGCTTGGCTACGTACAAAACAATCATTTTTGTTTGGTTTCATTCAATAATTGTTTTTTAACCGACATTCACCATGGATTTAATAGAGAAACAAGTCCATGGAGGACATCACACGCGAGGATAATTGTTCGGTTAAAGATCTTACTCTTGTCAATTAAACAGAAGCACTTGGGGTGTTCCACGAGCTTCTGTCATGTCCCCAACACACTTACCATCATCAGCAACCTTTTTCCCAAAGGTGACTGTGGCAGCTGACAGGCCACATTTCGATCGGTTCCATTTCGGTCGCGGTAAGAAAAGGTTCGTCACTTTTGGACCTTGATAGCGTTGAAATAGAGTCGAAAAGTGACGAACTTTTTCTTACCGTGACTATACATTGCGGAGTTTAGATGAAGCCCTGATAAAGTGATGTAGGAACTCATGGAAGTGTGATCATAAATTGAGATACCTGCAAACGCAGCGTAGAAATTGACGAGTTGTGTTAATAACATATATTGAGCCGTAAGGGTTTACCCTAGAATCACCGATACTTACTTCGTAGAATGTCTTATGGTCTAAATAGACTACGACACTATACACTGAGTGTACAGTAAAAAACAACTGAAGTTGGCGTCCTACAATATTTTAACTAAAAGAAGTTTTCAGTTGGGCTGACCTACCATCACGTACAATTTTAAAAGAAGTAATGTTTTGGTTTTTGAAAGCAATATTTTGTTTTTTTAAACATTTCTTTTTTTTCACTTTCTAGTGATCATAATTATGCTGTTACGTAGTCCCACTTCTGAATTAATAAGAAACGATAGAACATTTTAATCTCACCGCAAGCAACGCCGTGGGAAACTCAAAGTCATACATTTAAACCTAAATATGCTTCGTCATAGTCGCTCAACTATCATAATCGAAATATCTTGTCACCTCACCACCCTTGAAATATATACCATCTAGGAGTTCCGGTGGCCATTCGTCGTCTTTATCATCAGTTTCACTTCACCAAATAGTGCTTTCCAAGAGTAAATACGCCATTTACAATGAAAGATACCGAAATCGCTATAGGTGTGCCTATACATTTTTACGAGTTCCGTCGATTCCTCATAGACTCCATCTCTAGATCTTCATTTACCAAACAGGAAGCAACAGCTCTCAAATAAAAAAAAAACTACAAAATCGGTTCACCCAGTCGAAAGTTCTGAGGTAACAAACAACAAACAATTACACTAGAGTGTTTTTATTGTAAGCGATTTTTAAGTGGTAGGTAGCTTTAGATTCTGAGATATTTATGTTTATTTCTAAAATGGTACTATTGTCCCCGGTCTACCCTACCTCTAAAAGCATGCCGGCTATCGATCAGGTACAAATGTACCTTCAGGGTTCTACAGTGGCGGATTCGTAAACCATGGCAGTTAAAAAAGAGATAAAGAAGTTTACTTTTTTTATGTGTAAAATTATTTCAAGCTAATAAGTAATTGTATAATTATATAATTTCCTAGTTGGTAATTCTGTAGCTCTGCCTACCCCACTCTGGGAATGAAGGCGTGAAGGTATGTATGTATGTATTTCAAGCTTAGTGAAATGGGGTTAGATGTGCTAATTTTAAAAATACATTTTCATTAACTCTCGCATTTAATCGTAAAATTAATTATTAAAAATAATGTGTTGGTAACTACTTATTTGGAGTAACTTAAAGCAGCTAGAGGCAGACTACAGTAGACGGTTTAGCAGAGAAAAAACATCATGCAGCTTAAAATATCATTTCTGAAAATGGGGTTACTTTGGTCATCCCCGTGTTTTATATCCCAATGTTGTTATTTGGAAGTTTTTAAATCCAATTTGTCTTAAAATACTAAAACTACTTATATTTTGCGCTCGCATATGTATGAAACATATAAAAGTAATGTCGCCAAAGAGCTAAATAAAAACTCGGACATTGCGCAAAATCGATGATTCAAAAAATTATTAATGTCCCCTCTGGTTTCTAAAGTCACCAATTTTCGTCATCAGACCTGCTGCCCTTCCTGGCCTCAGCTTCTTCCTTGTTCTTTCGCAAGGTGCTTTCGAAGCAGACCTTCATGCATTCCGCGCTGGTCTCGAAGTTGTTGGGGTTGCCGCCGCAGCCGCTGTACAGGAACGACTTGCACGTCGAATCATTTATGTCGAAATACATCCTGTAATGACATTTAATTTTTAGACAAATAACTGTATTAAAGCATTCTCAAAGTGTGCATCGCGGAGCCCTAGGGTTCCGCCAGAAAATCAGTATAATGCAATGTAATGTATCAGTATTTTATTTTCATCAAACAATTAATATTAAGGTTTGCTTCTTTTTGGGGTCGGTTCAACGTAGTTTTACCTGGTGACATCAAAAAACCAATTGAATAAGAGATGCCTTATACAGTTAAAAAAATGCCAACGATATGGTTTAAGAATTTTAAGATGGAGAGAAGAGTAAGTAAACGGCTGTTTTCGAAGTAACTATATCTTTGTTCTAATCATTTTTTCTCTTAATAGTATCGAAGGCCGTATTATCATTTGTCCTAGAATTTTTCAGCTGAACCATATAACTATTTTATGTTTATATTACCTGTGTTTAAAACTAATTTTTCTTTTTGTATTATTTTACAATAAAAAGAATTTACTGATTTTATAAAAGTGCAGTGTGTATTATTTCAACAACAAAAAATGCCAATAGACCCATTTCTAATCGAGAATATAAAGACTCTTTGGAACCAACCGGGGTCAGGGAATCAGGGTAAGTTACAAATCGAAAAATACTATTTTCCATACAATTAATCTGAAGCCTAGTCTTTATCCCATCTTGGGATCATCAATCTTGGTTTATGGCCTCTCTGTGGCTTGGCCCCTAGCTCTTCTGCGGCGTAGCCGGGCTCAGCGGCGTTACGATGATGTTTCTTCCTGGATTCAATGTGGCCTGTCGACTTGGACAGGGGACTCTTGGGAAGCGACGGTGAGTTCTCTCGGCAGAGGCTTCGTCTTCTTCCTCCTTGACGTGTCTGGGGATCGCACATGAAGCGGCGTGATCCCGTGAAGCGTGTGGTGTGGCTCCCTGGTCTACTCTATCGAATATACCTACGTCGAGCGAGGTGGCTAATGAAGGTGTCCAGTCCTTGCCATCTATCCTTCTGGATCGTACTGTTTCGCACGAAACGTGGGGCAGCAACAATCGTGGGCAGTGATTGCGTCTCCTGCATATGCAGCCGCCTCTTGTTGGTTGCAGATGGTAGGGCGTACCAGGCTGCGTACGTAAGTCTGGATCGGATGTACGTTTAGTAGATTCCCAGTTTCGTGCGATCGGGAAGACTGCTGGCTAGGACTGCTTGAGTTCCTAACCCTTCAGTTGTAGTGGCGGCGGAAGTCTCTTCCGTCCCATGGAAATGGCCTGTGGTTGCCAACATTCACTGACATTCTCCAGCGGTCGAGCTAGTGTGGCAAGGCGTCGAGGGTATGCTGTAGCTTCTTTGCGGCGTGCTTCTGGTTAATTTATGTGGCATTGTACTACGCAGCGTCGTCAGCGTATAGTGCCAATTTGACGCCTTCAGTGGTGGGGATGTTGTCAGTGTATTGGGCATACAGGGCCGGCGATAGGCAGGATCCTTGGGGAACGTCTTCAAGGATTGGTCGCTGCGAAGATATGGCCTCTTTAACTGTCACCACGAACTTTCGTTGGGTCAGGAACGATTTCAGGACCATGCCTCTGGGAGCTGCGGATGTGGCCATCTTATAGAGAAGACCCTCGTGTCAAACTCTGTCGAAGGTTTTCTCCATATCCAAGAACACTGCGACGGCGTGCTCCCTACGGTTTCTTGTGTCCGTCAAGTGGTGCAGTGTTCTTGTCAGCTGCAAAGTCGTGGAGAGGCCCGGGCCACAAAAAAAAAATCAGTCGCTTGTATCTCAGGAACCTATGATGTCTAGTTGGTCGTGATGCGTTTCCTCAAATTCGTAATATAAACATATTATATATGAAACCATTTAGGATATTTTCAGGTTTTTAATACATGTAGTTGTAGTAAGCATGTAAGTCGTGTAAATGCAGTTGAAATGCGCTCTTTGCGTAGTATGTGTGGTGTGAAACTGATTGATAGAGTAAGAAATGAAAAAATCAGAGAGAAATGTGGAATAAAAGAAGATGTAGTGACTAAGATTGACAAGGGCATGCTTCGATGGTTCGGTCATTTAGAAAGGATGGATGAAAGAAGATTGACGAAAGAGATATACAGATCGAAAGTGAGTGGAAGGGTCGGAAGGGGCCGCCCTAGGCGTACTTTTTCGAATCAAATCGGAGAAATACTGGAAAAGGGCCGAATCTTAAGTACCCGAAACCGACGTGCGTGCATGACTCGATGTATGAATGTTGAAGAAGCGAAAGAAATTTGTCAAGATCGTAGCAAGTGGAAAGAAGTGGTCTCTGCCTACCCCTCTGGGAAACGGGCGTGATTTAATGTAATGTAATGTAATACATGTAGTTTTGGCTGTATGGGACACGCAAATCTAGCTAAAATTACACATTTCGAGTTCAATTTCCTAAACGGTCCCTCAAGTTATAAATTAGTAATAAATTGGAGAGTTATAAAAAAATAAGAGCTATTTAACGCTAAATTTACTTCATGTTAAAACGTTCCAAAAAGTTACCTTTGTCTACCTTGCATTAATGGGAAATCTTTTTTTTATAGGTATTTTTTTACAACTTTTTCAGAATTATCAAAACGGTACCTTTATGAGTTCCTGCGAGTCTGACCACGCACATAGAGAGTACTCTACATAGTACAAGCGTGATGCCGTGAGTATCTACACGGTTATCTATTTACCTACACTATTATTTAATATTATAAAGAGGAAAGATTTGGTTGTTTGTTTGCACTGAATAGGCTCCGAAACTACTGGACCGAAAATTTTCACCATTAGTATCCTACATTATCCCTGATGAACATCGGCTATGTTTTTTGATTCTGCGCGGACGGAGTCGCGGGGAACAGCTAGTTACTAATAAACTTACCGCGTCATGTAACCCAAACAAACCCCACCACTGGGCTGCATCTCGCAGGCCATGAACGGGTCGATTTTCTCTTGGTACATAAGACCCGCACCTAGGAAAAACGTGCGTTAGGGTATATATCCAAACTAGGAATTGTAATCCGAAAAACCGGATTTGATATCACTCACCGTTTACCGGATCCGGTACTGATATACTGGATCCGGGCACCGGATCCAGTGATGCCAAGTTCTGGCAAAATAATCGTGCTGTTTCATGAGTAGGCACATTAAGAATAGAATAGAAAATATTTATTCAACGCACACAAAAATACAGTAGAAAAAATATAAAGTAAAAAGAAGACATTAACTAGGTACGTTGAACTGGATCTCTCTCAGCATTGTGCCGCAGGAAAACTGCGGCGCTGATTTTCAGAGGGACCCTGACTTAAACACTAATCTACGTTAAACAAATAACCCTCCTTCTGACGCAGTCGGGTAAAAAGACGAGTAACAGTAAACAGGTAACAGGTAACATAACAAATACTAGCGACAAGTGAAATAAAAATTAATGTAAAAAAACAATATAAGAAAAAACTTAACAAAGACTAATGCTATTTGTGTGGCAACACCAGAACAACACAACTATTTCCTGTTGGATCGTTGCAAGTGACGGCCAATACAATATAATTTAAAGGTATGGATTACGCGTATTAAACGCGTACTGCGTGTGCGTCCGAGTCGTTCGGCGCTAAGCCGCCCCCACTCCCTCCCCACCACGCCCCCGCAATTAAAATGTTAGTAGTAACCTTACCTGGGCCTCTATCTCCGGCGCGGCGGTTATAATTATAACGATGTCGTCTTTGACCTGTTATGGTATTGTTTTGACGTCAGTCGCCATTACTATCGAGTAAATAAGAGCTCAAAACGTTGACAACAGATCAAATACCGGGCCTGTAGGTACTAGTATTTTATTTGTTTGCTTGCTGTCTAATTGGAACGTCACGGGTAGATCACGTGACTTTTCGTACCACGTGATCTGCCAGTGACGCGATTGGTTTGAAAATCAAACGAATTGAAACGCTAGTTAGCGGAATGTATCTTGGCTAGGGTTTCTGTCGCACCTAGCCAAGGGCCGCGCCGACCTGCACCTGCTCTTACATGTCTTTTAGGGTTCCGTACCCGTAGGGTAGCCCAACGGGACCCTATTTATCCTTACGATGTCCAACCTACCTTTTGAACCGTAATGGATGGAGCGGGTTCTTTCTTTTCAGAGTAGGTATGTGTTATTACGGTGGATTTACTTCCAAATAAAAAACATAATGAAAGTGAAATAATGAAGTGGCACATGATACGTTTTTGTTTCAACGTATTTTTATTTTTGTTGTATCGTAAAAACGGTCAAATATAAAAACGTCAAATTTGTGAAATGTGGTATGATTATTGATTATTGTACGGACCTTGAAGAAACAAAAAATACTAAGTAATGGTCAAGTGTGAGTTGGGCTCGTGCTGATTTGATTCGAAATCGGAATATAATAATACCTAGCCTGTGAGCACTTAGAAGAGGCTTCGGTTTACGCAGTCAGCTGCAGAGAAAAAGATACTCCCCTCCTGGTAAGGACTGAATTTTTTCGAAAACCTGTGGTTAGATTTAAATGATTTTGACTTTATGTGTAGATAATAGTAAAATCTTCAATTCACCGAAAAATCCTATAAATTTAACCACAGGTTTTTGAAAAAAATCGATCTTTACCAGGAGGGGGGTATCCTTTTCTCTGCAGCTGACTGTACTTCTCTCTCACTCGCTCTCATACGATCTTATTAAGAGCGAGTGAGAGAGAAGTACTAAACCGAAGCCTCTTTTAAGTGCTCACAAACTGTAGGTACCTTCTCTGTGCGGCGGTACGCAACTACCCGTGCGCCAGTCCAACTCGCATTCGACCGGTTATTTAAATATTTTCCGCAAATTAAATAGATTGATTGATTGGAATCTTACTCAGGCAATGTCGCTCGCATTCCTTCTTCGTGTTAAATAGGTTCTTATTGCCTTCACAACCGGAGTATTGAAACGTGTCGCACCGATCCAGCCGCGGTTGATAATAGTACCTGCATAGTTACATTATCATGCAGTTATTATCTACCATAGCCGTGTGGTTGCCGGCTTACAATAGTACCACTCCATGTCTTTCCGTGGAAGTCATAAGAGGCGACTAGGGGAATATAGGCTTGTAGTATTGTTAGGCGATGGGCTTGCAACCTGTCACTAATACACACGGTAAACAACTTACCCTGTTTGTGAAAATTGTGGTCACAGAATTAACACCAAGTTTTTAGAGATGTTGGAAATTCTGTATCTCTGCCTAACCTACCCTGGGGATGAAGACGTGAAGTATAAAACTACAGTTCTCTCTTATCAGCTCTTAGAAGATGCTTCGGTTTTGTACTTAACTCTCACTCGCTCTCATACGCTCTTATTAAGAACGAGTGAGAGAGACGTGCAAGCTCGATGCCCTTTCTAAGTGCTCACAGACTGTAGATTAATACAACAATTACTTGTACAAAAATATACCTAAATATAAAAAAGTTATAAGATGTTGTTGAACTAAGGAATTGTTAGATAATATTTTGATATAAGTTCAGTAAAACAATTGACAACAATTAATTTTGTGCTAAGGTAGTAAAATAAAATACCGTTTCTAGATTTTACACTGCTGATTACAGTAAAAATATCTTTGGATTTTTTTATGCAGTAGTTTTTTTTTATTTTTAGGAAAAACAGTTTGAAAAGTTGGATTGTGAATGTTAGGAATACACTTATAGTGCCCTTAGTACATTTATTACCAAAGGAATTGAAAAAAATATACAACTGTCATGTTCATTTTTTATCTGTCTGACGGATTACTTGATTCTAACGACACGCTTTTGATTCTACGCAAAATAGTTTATTTATTTTAATGGCATCTACAAATTATGTAATTAATTAAATTACGCAAAATAACAAATTTGTGAACGAACGGCAGCGAATGATTGACAATGAGTGACATGACATGACAGTCAGTTCTGTTTATGTTTAAAGTTACTTTTTTTTTTTTATCATGCTAACATCACGACATCAGTATTCCTAACTTTGTATATACGGTCATTTTAATGACTATTTCTTTAAAAAAATATTAACGACGAATTTAAGTTAAATAAAGAAAAACCAAGAAATACGGGTAGTCTAATTTTTAACCAGCTATTATAAACGCGAAAAAACAATAATGCTTTTTTTTGAAATGTTGTCAATTCTGCAAATACCGTTAAACAGTATGTTTAATTTTATTTATTTAGTGTGCATAATTTGTGTGCAAGTCAGTATTTTTGGATTAACTTCGAAATATTTTGTTCGGAAAAAGGGAATCTTTTAGTTATTGATATCGTTGATAATCGTTGACAGCAGTTAAACAATGCTGTACTAGGGTTAGGAATTTTGGTGGCATATCGTGGTTCTAAAATCTATGGAGCCGCTTTTGCCTAATTATTATAATACAGGACACTTTGATTTTGACCTTCAGTGTGGTCATATTTTAAAATGAACCAAATACATTTTTAGTTCGGTAATTCCATACCTACTAATATTTGCTTGTTTGTAACGCTTTCACAGAAGAGATATCCTTCATACCAAATTGCATTGAAATTGGTTTAGTGGTTTAATGCATAAACGAAATTTGAATATTAAAAAATTAAAGGTCAAAATCAAAATGGTATTTATTATAAAAAGTAAGAAATAGCGACTCCATGGATTTTAGAACCACGATATGCCACCAAAATTCCTAACCCTAGTTATTACTATTCCTTCGCAAGCAACTAATAAGTTTCGCATTCTTTTAATGCTGTGAACACTATCAATATTCAGAAACATCGAGGTAGTACAATATGTCAGGATTGAGTTCTTATCTTTCAAGTTCATCGATATCTGCGGCGCTTGTCGTCAGACAGAACCGTGTTAAGAGCTCTTCTTGTTCTGCTGTGACATAAACAGACCGCTCGTTCCCATAAAACCATAATTGCAAAATATCTAATTGCCGATTTACCCGTTTTCTGAAATATGAAATACCCAAAATACCAGACTTTCTTTTTACCGTGTTTCTTTTTATATCGGATTGGCAAATCAACATGTTTTCAAAACATCATGTTCTCTTTAAAACCGAATTCCCATAATACCAGATTTTGATAACACTAGGCCGGCAAAACACAATGTACTTGAAACACCCAGTTTCTTAAGCTACCAGATACTCAAAATATCAGATTGCCAGTTTACGTAATTCCCAACACACCAGATGCTGATCATACTTGATTTCCGAATGCCTAAATTCCTAAAACACCGGATTTTTACTTTGGTAGATTACATAAGTACGGTTAGACAACAAAACCAACCGTAAATTTCAAATTTTTATTGTCAACTATTTATAACTAGGTACTGAACTTTATCATTAGCAAATGGCAAATACAGTCTGTAGTGTATAGCTGCTTGTCTCGTTGTATACGTCACGGGCACCCGGTGGTGGGGGCATTCATCACCCGACCAGGGAGTGGTGTGGTCGTGCTGGTGGCGAGTACTTATCGAGCCGTTTGCAGCTATACCGATCTAGACCTATCTAGATCATAATATAGTGTACAGTGACACTACATGTGGCGACGAGGACAAAAGTAAGTTTTAATATTCCGTTGTTGTCATTCAAACTTGAGATATTCAGTTCAGTTGTCTTTTCTTGTCTCGGAAAGGAGGGATAAACAAGATATTAAATATGTATTTTATAAAATGCAACGGATTAGACTTAATCACCATCTAACCTACCTAAAATTATTAACCAAAAAGATAGTAAATAGCGGCAATCCGTTATTGATTTAATTTGCAAGCTCATTAACGCTTAAACAACATTTTAGTTCGACTAGGAATGGTTAGATCGGTGAGTCATAACATAATAGATAACACCGGCGGCGCTCGGCCGGCCGGCTCGATTACGTAAACAAGATTTATTAACTACTTATGCAGGGTATGATGCATTTCTTTTCGCTGGATGCAATCTTGGTTAAGCTCTTTAAGCAATTAATGTAATTCACGACCATACATATAGTAATAAACAAATACATTGCACTTAGGTTAATGCAAAATTGAGCGAAATAAATATCTGGAAAAAGGTTTAAAGAAACGGTTAAATATATAGTCAACAGTACTTAGTTGTTACCGCGTCCGCATCTGCAGATATACCCCAAAAGGCTTGAGTGCTATATGTATTGTATGAGCTAGCTATTAAAACTCGTCGAGTAATGGGTATATTAATAATAAAACACATTTAATTGTGGTACAGGTTATGACAATAAAAGGATTCGTGAGAGTTTTTTTTGCATAAACCCTAAAACTAGGGTATTATATTGTAAAACTTGCAGTATCATTAAATTGATTCACGATTGTCGAGTAATGGATGCCAAACAGATATATTCTGTACATTAAATTGTTGTGGGGACTGAAATCATTAAATTGATAGTCCTATTATTGGACCGACTTTAAAATGGTCAATTGGAAACATAGAAATGGCAACCAAACAGAAAATAGTCTGTACAAAAAAAAAAAAAAAAAAAAAAAAGATGTGACTAAGGCCGACATCTACAGATTACGAATCTGTATCATTAAATTGATTTTCAGGACGCCCCAGTATGAGTCACGGAAACATGAGTTTGGATTTAAGAATGGAGCAGTTCGACTGTGGTGGAGAATCGAGCTCGGTGAGTGTCAGATGGGAGAGATGGAAGCGGGCCTTTAAAATATACTTGCAGGCGTCTGGGACAGACCAGAGCGAAAAGAAAAAAGCTGCTTTGCTACATTTTGGTGGGCAAGACCTACAAGAGGTATTTTATAACTTGCCAGGCACTGACGCGAGTGACGTCGACGTGTATGATAGTGCACTCAGCAAATTGGATGCATACTTTGCACCTAAGCAGTGCACGTTATATGAACGTCATATATTTCGGCTAATCAAGCAAGAATCCGATGAAAAATTCGAGAAGTTCGTCCTGCGATTAAGACGACAGGCGGATAAATGCGAATTCAAAGACAAAAACGAACATATCGTCGATCAGGTTATAGAGAAGTGTTCTTCTAATGGATTGAGAAGAAAGATTCTTAAATCAGGAGACATAATGACCCTAGACAAGATCTTAGCGGAAGCAAACGCCCTGGAGGCAGTGGACAGACAGATGGAAGATTTTGGAA
This sequence comes from Acleris emargana, assembly GCA_927399475.2. Lineage (NCBI taxonomy): Eukaryota > Metazoa > Arthropoda > Insecta > Lepidoptera > Tortricidae > Acleris > Acleris emargana. The sequence continues at coordinate 15,115,775 of OV656840.1, read as the reverse complement.
AAGATAAGCATGCTGAACAATCAGTAAATAAAATCAATACAAGAGAGGGAAAAACGTGGACAAATCAGAGAGGTCGGTGTGGCAGGTGCGGAAATTCTAGACACTCTTCTAATTCGGAGACATGCCCTGCCAGGAAAAAGGATTGTTTGAAATGCGGGCTCCGTGGGCATTACAGAAACTGGTGTAAAACTAAAATAAATTTAAAAAGAAAAGTAGAAGAGTCTAATGATAAAAATAAATGGAAAAAGACTAAAAATGGAACAAAACATATGACGGAAGTAAATCAGATAACTGAACAGAAGGAAAAGGACGAACAAAAAGAAATGAATTATGTGTTTCATATAGATGAGGATTTAGAAGTTGAGTGCTTGGTCGGGGGAGTCAAAATTAAAATGATTATAGACTCAGGCTGCAAGCACAATCTGATAACAGGAGAAACATGGGAGGTTATGAAGAAGCAGCAGGTGGTTGCTTACAACCAAAACGCTAAACCTGACGTGAAGTTTACAGCCTACGGAAGTAACAAGCCCTTGAAAGTTAGGGGGTGTTTTGATGCTACTCTTAAGGTGGGAGGTAAACAAGAACAGGCTACTTTTTATGTTATTAGTGACGGGACGAGAAACCTATTAGGAAAACAAACAGCAATCGCAACCGGAATACTAAAAATTGGACTAGATTCAGCTGTCAACAAAGTGGAACAGGAGGATGACATGACATTCCCAAAATTCAAGGATGTTTTAATCGAAGTTCAGATTGATGAATCGATACCAGCCGTATCTCAGCCGTACAGGTACTGAAATAATAATAATAATTTGATTATAGATGTACATATACAATGGCTATTTACAGATAATTAGTCAATAGTATAAAAGTTAAAATTGTTACATAAGTAAATAGATTACATACATGAATAATAATTTGATTAAAAATGTATACAATGGCTATTTACAGATAATTAGTCAAAAGTATAAAAGTTAAAATTGTTACATAAACAAACAGATTACATACATGAATAGCCATAAAGCGATTTGAGTTTATTATATGATAAAAGAAAAACCATTTTTAGTTTTATTTTATACCATTACTAATATTTCATTTTAGGCGGATACCCATACCCCTCGAGGAAAAGGTAGAAGCTAAATTGATGGAGTTGGTAAGAAAAGACATTATAGAGGCGGTACCCGGTAGCTCTAAATGGGTTTCACCTATTGTGCCCATTCTTAAAGACAACGGCGAAGTTCGCCTCTGTGTAGATATGCGACGTGCTAATGAAGCGATCCTCAGAGAAAATCACCCATTGCCAACGATGGATCAGCTGTTACCCAGAATGCGGGAAGCTAAGTACTTCACAAAGCTAGATATTAAGGACGCATTTCACCAAATTGAGTTGCACCCTAGCTCTAGACACATAACTACGTTTATCACTGGTAAAGGTCTCTTTAGATACAAAAGGTTAATGTTTGGGATCTCTTGTGCACCGGAAATTTTCCAAAAAGTTTTGGAACGTATTTTACTTGGCTGCGAAGGGGTTTTCAACTTCATTGATGACATTTTAGTTTACGGAAAAGATCAAGAAGAGCATGATGAACGGTTAACAAAGGTGCTAAAAGTTTTAAAAGAAAATGACGTTGTTTTGAGGGAAGATAAATGCTTGTACAAAGTTGACAAAGTAAATTTCTTAGGCCATCATTTATCAGGAACAGGAATCCGGCCGCTCCAAAAATATATCTCTGCCGTCCAAGAATTCAGACCACCTGTATCCTTAGGAGAATTACAAAGCTTTCTAGGGTTGGTAAACTATGTCAGGAAGTGGATCCCTAATCTTGCGACTATCACTGAACCACTTAAAGAACTTCTGAGAAATAATAAAGGGAAAAGGTCAACCACCTCAAATCAGTGTTAACAAAGGTCAGTAATCTAGGTTATTATAACGTTAAAGACAGGACAATCGTTATCGCTGATGCTAGTCCAGTGGGCCTCGGGGCAATTTTAATACAAGTTGACCACCGAGGACCTAGAGTCATCGCTTATGGGCATAAAACTCTTACAGGCTGTGAACGCAAGTACTGCCAAACTGAGAAGGAAGCGCTCGCCCTAGTTTGGTCCGTGGAACACTTTAATATATTTCTTTATGGAAAGGACTTCGAGTTAGTTACAGACCACAAACCCCTGGAAGTAATATTCGGGACAAAGTCCAAACCCTGTGCACGGATAGAGAGGTGGATTCTGAGGCTTCAATCATATCGATACAAAGTGTTCTATCAACCCGGAAAAACAAATATAGCCGACCCAATCTCGAGGCTTTTCAAGCTACCTGATACTGTACCAGACCTCAAGGACAATTATATTCATCAAATTGTTGAATATGTTAGACCGATAGCAGTTTCCATGAAAGAGATAATCAACTCATCGACGACCGACAAAGAAATACAAAGTGTGAGGGAAGGCGTATTCAACAACAACTGGAATGAAGAAGTGAAACCCTATCAACTTTTTCAGAATGAGCTGTGTTTTTACGAAGGTATTCTCTTAAGAGGCACGAGGATTGTAATTCCAAAAGAATTACGTAGTCGAGTCTTGCACGCTGCTCATGAAGGCCACCCAGGCATAGTGGCCATGAAAGCACGAATGAGGACAAAGGTATGGTGGCCAAAGTGTGATAAGGACGCCGAAAAAATCGTTAAGGCCTGCAAAGGTTGCACCTTAGTTTCAACACCTAACCCACCTAACCCAATAAAACGCAGGGAATTGCCGGAAGCCGCGTGGATGGATGTAGCTATTGATTTGATGGGACCTTTACCTAGCGGCGACTATCTGTTAGTAGTCGTCGACTATTTTAGTAGATATAAGGAGGTAAAAATATGTCGTAAAACCACGAGCGCCGACATTATTGAAGTGCTCACCGAAATGTTTAGTCGATTGGGAAACCCTTTAACTATGACTGCTGATAATGGCAAACAGTTTAGTAGTCAAGAATTCCGCTCATTTTGTAAAGAACGAAATATAAATTTATTTAACACGGTACCATATTGGCCACAACAAAACGGCGAAGTGGAGCGACAAAATCGGGATATCCTAAAACGCCTGAAGATCAGCCAAGTAGAGGACAAGGATTGGAAAGGGAGTTTGTTAAAATACTTGGCGATGTACAATAGTACACCGCATTCAGTGACTGGAAAAACTCCTGCAGAATTGTTCTTTAAGCGCAAATTTAGAGACAAGATCCCGATGTCAGGAGACATAGGTTTCGAGCCAGATAACATAGACACAGAAGTCAAAGATAAAGACAAAGAAATGAAAGAAAGGGGTAAAGAGTATACGGATAGGAAAAGGAAGGCAAGAGAATGTGATTTAGAACCAGGAGACAAAGTCTACATTAAAAACATGAACAAAGTTAATAAGCTTAGCTTAAATTTTGAACCCACTACTCATACGGTTGAGAAAGCGGTGGGAGGGGATGTCCAGGTACGGAATGACGAAACGGGTCAGATCTTTAGAAGGAACGTGGTACATCTAAAGAAAGTAGAAGGCCAGTGGAAGGTTATTGAGGACGACACTGAAACAGGAAAAGAAGACCAGGATAATAGTAATGCAGAGATGCAGGAAGATGGTACAAAATAAATAAGTTAGCAATACACTCAAGATTATAAATCATCCGACATCTGATTAAAATGAAAATAAATAAAAACATGTTTTAATTAGGAAGGGGATGTAGTGTATAGCTGCTTGTCTCGTTGTATACGTCACGGGCACCCGGTGGTGGGGGCATTCATCACCCGACCAGGGAGTGGTGTGGTCGTGCTGGTGGCGAGTACTTATCTAGCCGTTTGCAGCTATACCGATCTAGACCTATCTAGATCATAATATAGTGTACAGTGACACTACACAGTCTATGAATAAAATAATAAGTAATGAAAAAAAAAACATTTGGTGAATTCAAAATATTTATCAGTATATACACATTTTATAACCGGCTTCAAAAAAAGGAGGTGGTTCGCAATTCCCCGAGTAAGGACATTAAATATGAGAAAAGGAGTGACAAAGTTGGTATTTAACGCAAACGAAGTCTTGAAGCACCTGACCGTACTTGTTTGATATTTGATATTCTGGGGATCTGGTGTTCTTCAATCTGGTATATCGAAAATATGGTTTATCTGAAATCTGCTCTTTGAAAAATCTAGTATTGCATGATCATGCTAAGGCGAGATCAAGTTCTTTCGAGAAAATTGTGTTTTCCTAATCAGGTTTGTAAAGTATTTCAGTGTTTTGAGATTCTTGTGATTTCGAAATTTGATATTTTCGGTATAAGGTTTTATAGGGAACATGGTGTATTGAGAACATGGTATTTTATAAAACTGATATAAAAAGGAACATAATATATAAAAATACTGGTATTGTGGGAATCTAATATTTTGGTAAGCATGTATATCGGCAATTAGATATTTTGCAATTATGGTTTAAAGGGAACGAGCGAAATAGACAGAAATTTGAAGAGTTCCGTTATTTCCATTTCAGAAAGGCCACCTACCGCCTTTTCTCGTTTTATTTATACGGTAGGGTATTAATGGGCTGCGGTGATTGCTGGGCAACTAAGTCACCGTGGGAAGCGCATATTAAGTAAGCTAAATCATTTAAATCACTTTGCGTACATTGTTATAACTGTTTGCTTCTCTTCGGTGCAAACGCCTGTCTTCGGTTGTTGGTGGCACCAAAAATCCCATTTCCATATGTCAGCAGCACCTAAATATTAGTCAATTTATCGCACTGTGTTTTGAATAAATTTTAATCACATACAAAAACTTTGTAGGATTCCTCCTACCGATTCAGTTTCAAAGGGACAGAAGCAATGTCAAAGAGACACAAGTCCAACCGAAAGCTCACACTGTTGTAAACTTGCACAGCTTGCACAGTACAAAAAGTTCGAAAAGCCGCTCGCCTATGATTGGTTACAAATTGATAAGTTTCTGTCAAAAATTACATTTTTGGGACAAGCTTTTGTTGCCGACTTTACTTATTTGGCTGTTTTCTCGTGGTCCCATTATATTTGTGATCAAATCTAGGTGCACTTTTTACACTTTTTGTTCAATGGGACAAATATAATGGGACCACGAGAAAAGAGAGCTTTAACTATCGACCACAGGAGAGACAACTTTATTTTCGCGAATGTGTATGACCCTTCAGTAAAAGCTTGTATAATGGGGGAAAATGCGAATGATAAGTTTGCTACGCGGAATTATCGGCAATTGTACAATGCTTGATGTGTCTATTTGGGCCTGTGACTCTTTGAGGTTGTGTCCCGTTGCAACTGTGTGTCCTCGAAACAAGCCTCCTGCCAGAGTTCCAAATACGCTATCGCTGCTTAAAAGAAGCAGAGTCAAGAAAAGAGTTACATGGCGCTTCAAGAGATCATATATGCAGCGTCAGCATATCTAAGCTCTCGCGAGGAGGGTCCAAAAAATTACTCCAATAATTCAATTACCTACCGCTTTCTGTTTCGTCTCTCCTATATTTAGAACTGGCAAAAAAATCAACAGTTATCCTCGTTTCATCAATAACTGTTATTCTATTGTGCACCTTTGTTGGCCCCGCCGACGTTGACACCGGTCGTAGAGATGTAAGGTTTTCCGCAGCCAGCACACGGTGCCAAATAATTCCAAAAATAATACACAAACTATGATCCATATGACTTCGCATGGTTATCGGGGTATGGACGTTAAACGTTCGGAGCACTAAAATATTGGACTTAATTTATTTTCTGATAACTTTTTTATTGCTGCTTTTCCGTAGAAATATAGGCAACCGGCGTTACTGAAATTGATTTGTTTAACTGAACCTGCTCATACATACCTACATACATACGTAACAATAGCATAGCATAAATAGAACATTACTTAGTTCGTCATCAAATTGAGTTCATCGCGTGGCTTTCACACTCGGTCCCTCATGCTGAGCGCACACGCCGAGACAGTGCAGTAGGTACTGTTTCGTGCGTTCACGCAGTAGCAGTACTCTACTGTCCACTGTTCTGCCTCCGTGTGAAACCAGCACTAGTCAGGGCTGCGGCGCATTCGGCGCAAAAATGTCTTCACGTAAAAGTCGTTTGTATTGTTCCATGTATTACAAATGATTTAAAAAATCCGGAGCTATTATTTTTCTAATTATTTTTCCTGACCATTTATAGTTACTTGACGATTGCGTAATTTATAATAATTACAAAGATTATACCTAGACCATGGATCAAAGTATGGCCCAGTTACGAGTAGATAACTAAAATAAGTTTGGACAACCCTAGGCGCCCGAGAGGCAATAGGTATCAGAATCCCCTAAAAGGTTATCCTAATTATTAATGTTCATTAACATATCGGAGAGAAACACAAGCTAGGATAAGCTAGCTCGTAACAGTAACATGATAGCGTACGAAGTATAAGTAATTTGATTAAATGCTCGCATACGACAATATCGTCGGCGCTTGCTTACGGCGGCCGTCCTCAAAGTTACATAGTTTATTGCAGGTTAGTTAATATTTACATAGGTTGTATTAAAAAGCCGCTATATTTATATATTGTCCGTTTGTTTTTGTCTCTCTCTAGTCGTTAACGTTAACGTCTGAAGAAAAGGTTTTGATGCAGTTTTTACCAATAATATTTAGATAATGTCTTGCGGAAGGTTTACACAGCAACAAAAAAGAAAACAAATACAAAACTAAGCCTCAAGGAATGTTTTATACAAATTAACTTAAGGGCCTTCTATAGCCATTTCATACCATTTACATAAATGCTAGCCAAAAATCATAGCGATTCTCAAACAAAACGCCCTCAAACAATAACGGTAGCGATAATGATTTGCCGGCCACACAATGCTTGATCGGGAACCAGCAGCTGTTTGCTGATCTAATGGCATTTTCCAATTGCATTTGGATTCCGGCTCCGAGGTCGGTGAATGCCGAACGCCGCGCCGAATACTCGAATGCTCGAATCGGATTATAGCTAACGACCCTCCATTCAGTCCGGCCGCATTCTCCGTGCGTGCCCGACACTGATAAACTGCACGGTGCCGATGCTCTGATGGGACAAATCAAGTAATACATTTGACGATGTCAGTTAGTGTGTCGTTGACGGAAAACCAGCGGTGTCCCGCTGTGGCTTCTATTGGCTAGGGATGGATAAAGGAATGCCTCGAAGTAGGTTGTTTAATATTCTGGAATCAACAAGGCCTACGCGACATTGTTGCATTTGGTTCTTACGAGTATAATGATGTGGTTATTTCCGGTCTTGGTCTTACTGCAAAGTAATGTAAAAGAAAGTCCAAAAAATTGTGTTACAAAATCAAACTGTTTATAATATCGCGGGATCGTTTTCGAATAGGTAAAATATAGGTTTATGATGCCTTTGCTACATTCATTTTGGCATTTTTACTCGTTAGCCCGTATGGCAAACGCATTTAATACTAACTCCCTTACTAATAAACGTTGAGTAACGGTTATATAGCTATACAATGTTTTGTCCTTATCTGTCATTGTGACATTTGAATTTGACAGATAAGGACAAAACATTGTATAGCTATATAACCGTTACTCAACGTTTATTAGTAAGGGGGTTAATAAATAACCGAACATCAATATGGCATATATATTTTTACTCTTAAAAACTTTATCGTAATAAAAATAAAGAAAAACTGTGAAAAAATTAATTTGTTTAATTGTGCCCCACCCATGGGGCACCTTGATGACACAATGATGATGTAAAAAAGTTTTAAAATGTCAACATTCAACAAAATGTTGTTTAGTTTCTTTTAAGGAGGGTATAGGTAACCGATTGATTCATATAATTATTTTCAATATGTTACACTTTGCATTTATTATGTCCGATTTCAATTGTTTTTTTTTTGTATCTATTTAAATGAACTTTAATATATATGAGAAAATCGGCTAAACAAACCCTAAAACACTTTTACACACTTAAACAACACAGTAAAAAATTATTACTCAAACATTGATAGCACCAATGTGCCCCGGCGAAGGTCATATTCGAAAAATATTTGAATAGGTATTAATAAAACCAGTGTACTCTAGAAAAGTTGAACATGCAATCGTGACAACGAAATAAAATAACTTAATACTGAGAATTCCAAATATCCAATAAACAGATAAACACTGCAACAATTAACTATTACATAAGGAGAATATTTTTAGTAGCTATAAGCTATAGCGTAGCTACACTAAAAACACTTTTTACTTGTGTATTTCTAAAGAACAACGACTTAGCGATGCGTTTACAGCTGTCAAGCCCGCTTATCATGTTTTAGTGATATTTTCGATAAGTATTAACTCTGGGAATGAAGGCGTGAGTTTATGTATGTATGTAATACCATTTGTTTTCAACGAAATAGTGCATTATTGTGTCCCGTGCATCAAACTGCCCCCTACGTACGCAATCGTTCGGCTTCGGTCGGACCCGTGGCTCCCCTGCTGTCTCCCCTGACCTATTCGACGGAGCCCTGCCTTCCGGCAGGGCTCCTATTTCTGAGCGATTTGGCCTTCGGCCATCTAAAGATACCTAACGAACCTAACCTACCTACTTTTGCGGAATGAAAATTGATTTCTGACGAAAGCCGACTGACGAAAAGCAGTCAGGGGAGACACGAGACCGTCGCTAATCGTTCACCGTTATTTGGGTGGCAGGGCATGCCCTCGCGAAAGCACTATTCCTAAATACTTATACTTAAGTCTCGCTTACGCTCGTTTCATAAAACCACACTCGTATTTTAAGGGCAGTTTTATCAGTTGCATAAACTACTATTATTCATCTCGCATTTAAAAGCTCCGAAATCCAACTGAGGAACGTTTAGACACAAAGATTAACGATTGGACAGGTTTCAGAAGCTACGCTATTCCTTCCCTATTCAGGAAGAAATACTAAATCATTGAAAGTAAGATCATCATTAGGTACAGGGTATGTAAACACACTGCCAAAGCGCTTATGTTTAAATAAAAACTACAGCTAATATAGAGTTGTTGGTTGTTGGTCCTAAATACGCTTAAGTCGTCTGTCGCAGGAAAACGGATTAAGTACCAGCGAGCTGATCCTCTGGCAACGATTAGCTAATTAGGGCGGGAAATTGCCTCGAGTCTCACCATTACACTCATTACATGTAGGTAGGTACAACTAATAGGGTAGAGTCGATATGAAACAAACTTACGAAGAAACGTTGCAAATAGGTTTTGATCACGACCTCCAAGCTAAAGTAAAGTTTTTTTTGCTATTAAGGGTGTTAATGTGTGTTATTAAATAAAGTAAATAGGCAATTAAAGAGATTGAAAACGAAAAGTTGATCTGTGGCGCTGGTTATAAACTTTTTAGGGTTCCGTACTGTATAGTAAAAATAGGGAAGAGTTCCGATACCGTGACTTCAAAAATAGATCTTGAAAAACCACAAGTATGAACTACTTTTCCAATTAAAGTGATTTGGTGCTACCTTAGATAATTTTTAGAAGGTAATTATAAATACTTTATGCAATAAAGGCACATCGTCTTCCCCATAAGGGCACACGAGGCCCGTGCCCAGGGTCCCCATCCTCAGGGGTCCCCAAAGAGCCGAGAATTTCTCTCACTAGACCATAGTAGAATAATGTTAAATTTCGCTTTCTTTACTTTCCAAGAGGGCCCCAAATTCTTGTGTGCTCAGGGACCCATGGTTTAAGCCCGTATCTCAAGAAGCAATCAAGTCTACTTAGTCATGATAGTTTTCTTTTAGATTCGTAACACGTCTTTTCATTAAAGATATTTTTCAAATTTTGAGAAGAGAGATAATCTCTGAACTTACTCGAAAAACCCTTCACCGTTTGTAAGGAACATTATTCCGGGCGAACGTAAGGAATTTTTTATTTGTTTAAAACGGAAAGAAGCGAGAGTGGGACGCTTGCAAGTACCTAATACCTATATTCAAATACATTTTAAACATTGTTTGATACAATGATAATCATAGGATTGCAACACCATCGAAATTAATTCAAGCTGCGGTAAGAGCCAGTTTATTATTATCAGTGTTATATTATTTCCTGCTCAAAGACTATACGACTCCAATTAAAAAAATACATCCAACAAAATTCCAATCCATTAGGCAGACAATCAAGTCCACCTGTTAACAAAACAGGTCCGATTAAGGATGGTAATCTTTCGCCGCGCCAAATAGATACGGGCGGGCGTGATTGATCCAGCGGTCCATTTAATCCGTGGGGAGGCCCATCCAATTAGAGCAGAAACATCAGGTATTGATGACAGGTGCGATCGCCGATCATCGATTTTGTAGGGTGCTATTGTTGATATGTCTCCATGTAACACTAACATAATAAAAACACCTTGAAATTCAGTTTTTTTTCCGAATATTAGGTCTTCCGAAAGCTATTCAATTTAAATGCATAATTTTATTCTTTGGTATTAGGTTTGGAAGGTTGGAGTTATGGGCAATTTACTTGGTCTTCCATTAAAAAGGTACCTTCGGAATTGAAAAATTCTGGTAAGTTTCCTAGAAACACAATAAGGTTTTCTTTTTACATTATCATGCGTTAAAAAAATAAACTTCGTTATTAAAAATGACCAATTTTTACAGGACAAGCGTGTAAAGTTTTGTATACGTTTATTTATAAATTAAAAAAAAACTGAATAAATGAACACGTTTTATACAGGGTTATTGGTAAGTCGACCTATTCCCCTCTAGGGGTTATGGGGGGGGTCATTTGCAATCATTTTGGTCCCATAATACCATAAGCAAAAGTTAGTAAGTTTTTCTGTTTTTGTGTCATTTATGTTGGATAAACTGATAAAAAACCAAGAAACTCGCAGTCTTAAACATTTACAGATAATTATACTTTTAATATTGCATTAGAACAGGAATTTTACCTTGTACAAAAAGCTATTGAAAAAAATGATTTAAAGTGCAATTTTATTTTTGTAAATTTTTGAAGATGCGTTCCTGACTTTTTTTTGCAAAACACTTAAATTTAAATTAGGTATCTCGGAAATGGTTCACTTTTGCATAGGGTATTATGGGACCAAAATGATTGCAAATGACTTCTCCCATAACCCCTAGAGGGGGTTCATTTCTTTAAGCGATTTTTTCTCTACATATTGGGTTGTAAATTAAATGTGAAAAGTCACAATAAAGCCTTATTTTACTTCAAAATGTCACTATTTTAAATACTTTTTTAGAATCATACCAATTATTATTATTAATGAAAAGCGTGAAATTATACTTAATAGGGATGTTCCTGCCTACGGGAAAGTTCACTTTACTCTATCATTATCGATATCCCCGCGCGTCACTAATGTTGGAGATAGGCATTTCCTATTGCACGCCACGTAGGCCTACAGCTATCCTCCAATTACAGCTAGCAACCCTGCGTACGTCACGCTTTTCCCAAGTACCCGAAAAATATCTTCTAACTCAGTTTTAACTTCACGTAAAAAAACGACACCTATGTAAATTATAAAGAAAAATTACATTATTCGAAAAGTGTCACTTTCGATCAAAATAAAGCGTGACCAGAAAAATAAAAACTTCGCCATATTGCGGAACTTATATGAACGGTAATTTCTATTGCAATTTACGAAACACAGATGAAAAACAAGTATTAGTGGCGACCCCATTAGAGCATTTTTATTTTTCTGGTGAGGTTTTACATGATTCAACTTTCCAGCCTCAAATAGGTTTACAATGTTTAAATGATACTAGGGTATCATTTTAGAATATTGCAATGTAGTCGAAAAAAAATACCATAAAATTTATAAAAAAATGAGAATTCTACGTTTTCAGCTTTGCTGTGTGGATAGATGAAGTGCATTGCGAGCTATTTAAAAAATAGAAGTTTAACGGCGGAGCTTTAGGTATTTAGTAATATTGCGTGTTACGTAATGTTTAAAACATTAAATTTTTAAATGTTTATTGAACTAAAATTATTTTACCAACTGTATACTTTCATCCAGACATTAGATCCGTTCGAGACAGCCCTTTAAAAAATATACATATACCTACCTGACCACAGGTACGTAGATAAACTTTATCGATTTTTTTTGCACAAACTTGTTACTATATACCTGAATGCCCCAGTTTCGTTCCAGAAACCCTAAAATGATGGCCAGCTTGCCTTCTAGGACACAGCCGTAACAGCACTGTGAACCGCAAGGGGCAGAGTCGTGGTCACACTAGGTTGTCTCACCACTGCTATTCGCTATGGTCGGAAATTCGACAGAAATCATTTTTATTCCGCAAAAGTAGGTAGGTTAGGTTCGTTAGGTATCTTTTGATGCCCGAAGGGCAAATCGTTCAGAAATAGGAGCCCTGCCTCAGGCAACCTGGTGTGACCACGAGTCTGCACCCAAACCGCATATGTAACACCTACAACCAAAGCTTCTCAATTATTTATTACCCATTTTGTAAGCATGTCATTAATGAATTAATGTTCCGACGGCTAAGTGTCAGTCGTAAATCGTAACCTTTAACATAGTAAAAATGGCTTCAATTACCTATACTTACTTGTATTATACCATACACACACACACACACATACACACACACGTACACATGCACAGATACACATACATATTAGCTCACACATTTGTAGTCACCTCATTTTCTTATTGTACGGTTTTTTTTGAGTTTTATATCGTGGTCTCTGCCTACCCCTCTGGGAAACAGGCGTGATTTAATGTATGTATGTATGTATGTATGTATATCTTGTTTTTATTTTTGTTTCCTGTTTTACTTATTACTCTCAGTTACTAATGTTTAGTAAATCATAGGGAAACCTATTATTAGCCTATGTTAAGTTACTAATTATTCCAATACTTACTTTCAAATGTATGGCTGTTAGTTTTCTAAATAAACTATAAATAAATAAATAATATAGCTGGGCCTCTATTCTACACGGAAAACTATAACCGTCAAGTAAACAAGATCTAACGTAACTTTGACAGTACGATAACATGCCCAAGGTAATATGATTTCATCGTGTAGAATAGTGACCCTGACATATTCACGAAATTATTTAAGTTTAACTTCAATAATCCTGCCCAGACCCTTGAATAGTTATTTGTGTCACAAGGGAGCAAAATGACATATTTACGGCGAGGGCGTACATTGAATCCTGAACGAAGCGAATTATTCTAAAATAGAATCCTGAGCGTAGTGAGGGATTCAAGTGTTAACGCCCAGGCACAGATTAAGTAAGAGTTACTACGTAACAGATATTTATCTGAGCGAGGTACGTCCGATAATCACCGCCTGACGGAACATAGTTGCCGATGCTAATACATCAAGGATGCCCAAGCGCGGCGATGTCAACTCGCTCGACCGGTTTTTGAGTGTCGAGACATGGTCGAGACACGTCAAGTGAGATGCAAGTAGGCGAGTACTCTTACTTAATCTGTGTTAGTAGGTACATTCTAGTCATTACGTCAAGTTCGGTTAGTTGTGTGGTGGTGTATTGTTGTTTCTTTGAATTATTTTGGTGAATGTTTAATTTAAAAAAATGACTCATTATTGCTGTGTGAGTGGGTGTTTACACAAGAGAACCAAAAATAATAAAAAGGAAACGTTTTTCTCTTTGCCGGTGAACGAGGAAAGGTCAGTAGTTGCAATTTATTTTTATTTATACATATAAGATGATATACCTAAGTATATTGAAGTGATCAATCAACACGAAACAGTGTTCATCAAGTTAGAAATATTGAATTATCTAAATTCGGGGTCAATAGAAATGATAAAATTATTTGTTTACAAACAAATCAGTACTGTTTGACACATAACCTCAATATTTCTGCAAACCAGTTTTGATTCGAAAAAACCTATAGTTAATAGTTATTTAATCTTAAACAGAATGTAAAAGTAACAATCAAGCGTGTACATCAAATAAATATATATATATATATATATTATATTTTGATTATTCAAGTAACTGTTTTTCTCATAATGTGTAGGGGCAACTGTTGTACCTATGGACGATTGTACCTAAAGACACTAGCAGTATAAAAAAAACTACTACCTTACTGTTATCTCGAACACACCCGAATAGCATTTTTCTCGTATGGCAACGTTAACTATCTGTCATTTTCGTATTTGTGAGTAGTAGTGTCTTTTATGGCTGCGGAAAGTTTTCGTCGTCAAAAGTAAGTTTTTATTCGTATTTTGAGTGTGTTTTCTAAAGTTTTAAGCATAATGCTGTAAGTCTCTTCGTAGTTAATGAATGATTTCATGATTTGTTGGTTATTTTATGTAGATATTGCTGCTCTCGGGCAACTTTTAACGGACTGACATTAGTTTGAACTGTCAAGTGTCGAATTTGTACCTGTGGACAAGTGTTTTATTGTACCTGTGGACTGTCTAAAGGTACATGTTGAACCTGTGGACAGCTAAATATGAGTAGTACAGTATGCCGTAGTGAATAGTATGCCGTCCATAGGTACAAACAAAGCGGTGATTATGAAAGACTGTTTAATTACGATACTAAAACAGTAAATAGTTTTACAAAATTATTGTCAGCTTTTTTTTAAATATTTGAAATAGTCTAAAAATTGGAAAGTGTCCACAGGTACAACAGATGCCCCTACCTGTTAATTTATATTAATATTTTCGATGTGTTGACAACCCTACCGTTCGAGCGAGCAAACGTAGGTATAACTATACGTTCGCAGTAAACTACGAAAAATGAACTTTCAATAGGAGTTAATATGGTTTATTTAGGCGCGTTCGGCCAGCATTATACATAATATTTTATATGTATTCAATACTTTTACGTGTTGATCGGACCTACTTTGTCGCTTTGTATAGAAGTGAAATATGCCTGGCCCACGGTGGAAATAATTTAGCTACCGTGTGACAGATCACACTTTTCACATCACCTATGAGGAAAATAAAAGATCTTAGTGATGAATCTAATTTAGCTTGTACGTACACTCGTGTGATACTATTAAAAACCTCACTCTCTCGTGTTTTAATACCCCTCTTTATGCAACAATTTCATAAACTACTATATTTATAGCCTACTCAGTATAGCCATGCTTATTAATCTTATTAAATATAAATTTACAGTAAAATGTTGTTACCTTTAAAAATAATAACAGTTTGAAAAAAAAACATACTTAATTTATTTAATTCTAATTGATTATGAGAGAGTTAGGTCCGAAGCTGTTTGAAATTATTTATTTATAGCCTTTAGTAAAGCTCTTTGCTTGTCATTATATATTTTGATATTTTATTAATTTACAAAAAAAAACGTAATCGATTATAAAAAAATGTAATTGATTATGTGCAAATAGTATGCATTTAAACGACTAGTCGATTATGTGCATACTATTTAAAAAAGAAAAGAAAAGAAGAATAGTCCCCTTTCCGAATAGGTGATGTGAAATAGTTATTTATGTTGCTGGGGGCATTATGAGAGGCATTAATACACGAGTGTGGTTTTATGAAACATGAGTTTCATAATAAGATCACACGAGTGTTTTAAAGCCTAATTATGTGTACAGTCGCATAGATAAATGTATCTACATGCATATCATAAGTCTTCGACCATAAGTGGGAATTCTGAGCCGGTATTCTAGGCGGTAAAAACGATATCGTAGTTAATCTTTTATGGTATTATTATGGCGTCAGGCGCCATTACTGTCAAGTAAATAAGAGCTATCAAAACAGTGACGATACGATAACAGCTCAAACACGATAAGGTTTTTACCGTGTTGAACAGATTCCCAGTATCTGTAGTTGCCCTGTATCTTAATGTACCTGTGTCACCGATACTTTTAAGTGAACATTAAGATACATTAATAACTAATACTTTAATGACATGTAATACTTTAATGTTAACATGAAAGTACAACCACTGATACAGGTTTCTTAATATAGGCCATTTGCTTACTGTTTCTGAACATATTATAGGGAAGTTATGATATGGATATAGATGAATGTAGTTACAATACGTCAGAAACCACCAGAGGTCATAACACCAACCGGGCATACTAGCCTTGAGGGTAGCATACATACTAAAGAGTTATGGGGTAAACGAAAGGATCCAAAAACAAACAAGTGTAAACAAATATAGGATTATATTCAGTGAAACGTTCACATCCAACATAACAAACATCGGATCCCACTTCTAGTTTGTAGGTACAAGCTGTCAGACCTCTGCCACGGGGTACAACCATATAGACGGTAAGTCGTGAATCAATCAACTATTAAACTATAATCCCATTTGCCATTATTATTTCCGGCAAAAATTAGGTTAAAAATTAAATAGTAACATATACATACATGTTCGGGTGTTTGAGGGCTTTCATCCAGAAAAACAAGACGGGCGCCGCCGCTTGGTGATTCGACTGTCTTAACATTTTAATCTATGCACACCTCAATATTTTCTATAAAAACAGGTTAAATAGGAATTCACATATCGTTACATTATTTATTTAAACTTTAATAGAAAAGCAGAACCTACTCCAATCGGGATCCGCTTTTTAAAGGGTCTGTGCATTAGCTATTATGTACAAGCCTCACTAATAATTGCTATTTTATCACAATGTTCTATCAATGCGGATTAAATTTGATTCGATGACGCTAATACAAACGGCCTACAATGATAATTTATTAGGATCGTCTACGAAAAAAAGCTTTATTGGTAAATATTTAACACATGATTAATGGTGTAACATAATAGTTAGAGTGTTATGGATAGTATAATAATAACAATATATTTAATTCTAAGTTAAAAAGTACAAGGTGCAACGCGCAAAAAAATGCATACGCAACTATGATATAGGCGACAGTCTGCCAAAGAGGGCCAAGGCATGCCATTCAGCTGTGGACGGCCCTAACTTATTGCCGTGGCATTAGCACTGGGAACCAACGAGAGACAAGGCTTAGATACCGCCAACGTCATTTTAATACTTTGAATAATGGTAACCCCAATAACATACCGGCCTAGGTAAAAAACAAAATCTTAAAGAGAACCTATATAAATTACCTAACGCATTTTATCACGTAAAAAAGTTATGTATTATTTATACTACATCATTTCATTGATAATCGAGCTGCATTGTCTATAAAATTCATAAAATTGATTTTTACAAACATTTTATGATTTTGTTCTTGCTAGCTCTTAGTACTTTTAATGGGCAATAATCACATTAGTTCAATTAATTCAGACCATCTCATAGAGCAGACTTTGGCGGACGGTCGCCTACACGTAGGATGTGAGACACCAAACCTGTAACCATCGACAATTTGTTAATAAAATGCGTCTCGCCGGCAAGCGCCTTCACTGGCCGAAGGCCACTCGTAAGCCTTCATACCAAAAAGCGACCACACAGGCACATTTGACTATATACATATATTAATACCCTTAAAACGTCATTATAATTATATCTCATAGTACAAACTCGTATCTAAATAATGCTGTATACTCTGTAGAAATGCTCAGGTCGAATCACCAAAAATGCTAAACCGCTCGGTCGGCCCACGATAAGGAGTCGACACGGCGGCGACACGGCGGCGACGCGCCGGCGGCCGCTCGCCGTCCTCGACCGACAATTAGTCCGTGCTTAGATATAAATAAACTAGTTAGACATTCGACATTCTAAGGATTACGGCCGGACAAATATGATTTAAACAGGAAATGCTCAAAGACAATAAAACAAACTGACAGAATTCAACATAATAAATATTGACTTTGATAGTAATAGTCTACGCTGAAATGACGGCTGGCGCAAATTAAAATGATGAGCACCTCATTTCAGCGCACCTCATAACCTTATCTGGGTATTATTTTTGAAATAAATCATTACTGGGGTCTAAAACTCTTATCC
Source organism: Acleris emargana (assembly GCA_927399475.2). Lineage (NCBI taxonomy): Eukaryota > Metazoa > Arthropoda > Insecta > Lepidoptera > Tortricidae > Acleris > Acleris emargana. Next base: position 15,097,926 of record OV656840.1, on the reverse strand, counting down.
GCAAAGTTCAATTATCAAAAAACAACGTTACGTACATCTGCTAGCAGGACTACTGTTTCCAATTATTTACTACAATGAGTGTCACCTATGGTCCAAATATATATAAATATTTAATAAATAGCGCGGTAATGGAAGTCGAATTGGGGTATATGTTGACATTTAAGTGACAGTAACTGAGCGTCAGTCATTCCAAACGACACCGAACGGAAACAGTGCAGGCCGAATAGCAACATGCCACGCGTTAGATCTTTCATTTCACTGCAAGGTCTTAAATATAAATACATACTCAATTATCTACTAACTCCCGCTTTCAGACTGGCTTGTGCGCCACGTTACTCTCACTTAAACAAACTATTACGTCTAGGGCCCATATAAATATGCATTTAAAATTACAAAATATGTACATACAACATGGTCTAATGTACTAGTGTAAAAAACATGGACTCGACCACATTCATTGCAAAAATATGGGAAAATAATCTGCTTCTAATGTCATATAAAGATAACGGGCGTCGTCGCTACACGAACTGCGTGGTATTTACATAAGTATCGGGGCCCCCCGGACGAGCGCGCGGGCGCGGAAGCGCGGCGCGCGGCGCGGCTCAGTTGTAGATCTTGATGGCCTTCTCCAGGTAGTTCACGCGCGAGCGCTTCGGCGTCTTGTTGATGTGGTCCAGCCCGAGCCACGGCCGGCCCGTCGCGTCTGGAAGCGACAGATCTTTTTACATTTTAGCACACATCCCCCAACGAATACTAGCTCTCCCAATCGTGCAAATTTTGAATTTCGAACACCGATACAGATAACATGCCAATGCGAGCATTCCGAACGGTAGAAGTAGATACTTACTTGCGTTACTACTTGGCCTGAAGTCGAAAATGTTAACTGTTGATCCGTCACTTATGTAATTAGGCCTTCCGTTTGTCACTATAGCGAAATTGTACTGAAACAAAAAATAAACGATCCATTAGCATCTAAAAATAAACAGTTACAGTTTAGTCTGTTGACCATACCTTTTGCTACCAACTCAACCCCTCGTATGCTGAGACACGGAGCCGTGCATACGTAACCTCGCTCGTTATTTGTAAGTACAAAATTGATAGTCAATGCCCCAAATGAATTTTTGTAGGAAATAACTGTCTCTTTTAGGTTTCTCATCTCCTGGTACAAGCCCAGTGAGTGACCTTATCTTCTTGTCCATACGAGATACTTGATCTACTCTACGTACCTTCTCCCACTCCTTGGTAGGTATGTCCAGCTTGGCTTGCAGGCGGTCGCGCACCGCCTGGAACGGCTCCAGATGCTTCACGCGCGTGTAGAACGGGATGCCGAACGTCGCGTACACCTGCTTGTGGAAATGTGCGCACGGTACCAGCGCCTCGTCCTCCTGAAATACAACACTTTTTATTAGAAACATACAGAATTATCGTGTAAGCCTTTTGGTTGTTTTAGAGCCTCATCTCCTCACGATACGACCCTCTTCAAGAGTTTTAACTTTTGATTTAATCCTTTTTCAGGCAGCTTCGTCAGTAGAGTCAGATTATTCACATGACAAATTACTCTTCGAATCAAAAAAGCCGTCCCAACGTTAATTAGCGTATCTCTTAGCAGCATCTTTTAAATTGCCCTATTTTTATCCTCGTCAATCCCAGTGTACCATAGAATGTACAATGAAATTTAATTGTAACTTCATTATAACGAAGATAAAGTTCATTTTTCTTCGTTTCAAAATTGAAAACGTCATTTTATTTTATATCTAGGCTACGTACGCATTGTAACGAAGATAAAGTCCATTTTACTTCGTTTCAAAATTGAAAACGTCGGGTTGGCAACGCATTTGCAGTCTTAGGATTGCGGTCTTATGAATGCGAATGTCTATGGGTCACAGTTTCCACTTACCATCAGGTGGCCTGTGTGCTCGTTTGCCTTCCTATAATATAAAAAAAAAAAAAAAAAAAAAAAAAAAAAAAAAAAAAAAAAATCTAGGCTACGTACGCATTATAACGAAGATAAAGTCCATTTTACTTCGTTTCAAAATTGAAAACGTCATTTTATTTTATATCTAGGCTACGTACGCATTGTAACGAAGATAAAAGTACATTTTACTTCGTTTCAAAATTGAAAAAGTCATGCCGCGCCTGGGGGTTTTCACCTCGGATTAGAGTTATAGTGAATGAATTAATATGATTGATATGGGATATTGTTTTTTAAACTATAAATTGCAATGTTTACCCAAAAATTTTTTGTGCACTTTATTTTTTCATTGTTTAAACAAATTATTATAAAAAATTAATGTTTGACCATATATTTTCACTTTAAACAGTAGTTTTTTTTTATTTATATGTTAAATCTTACCTGAGTAGACATCTAGGAACATTTTTCCAAGATACCTGTGTATAAAAATAGCAGTAGGGATCTCGAACCGGTAGAAAAACATGGAGGGGAGAGCGGAGCGACAGAGAGCTGCTATGTACAATGGAATTTCTCGGCTAGGTTAGTTGCAAGTAACACGTGTTCTGTGAATATTGTGCTTCTATAACAGTGAAAATTTGGTTTTTTAGTGAAAAATTCGTGTATATTTTTGTACTGGAAAGTGTATTGGAGACGACATTTTTATATTGAACTAAGTATTACAAATTCTTTTGTATTGCTTAATTTGCTAAGTGATTACATTGAAAACTACAGTTCATTATTGAATTAATTAAATAATAAATAAATCAAAAATTAAAGATCAGTTTCAATAAATAAAAAAAAGATAATAATGAATCAAATGCAATTAATTAATTATTAATTGTTTTTTATTAGATTTCGAACAATGGATAAACCAACGGCTAGCAGCATGGCTGATGAAAATAGCTGCATAATATGTACGCACCTGGGTTCATCTTCCGAAACAAATTCAAATTTAGGTGAAGTGATAAAAATTAGTAGAGGAGTAACCTCTTTACAAGCTGCTTCAACCAAACTCATTCAAGTTGTCGACAAAAATATATATTATTGCAAATGTTATTTTGTAATTGCAAAAAGGGATGTGGAGCTGCGTGTGGATGCAGAAAAAGTGGTTTATACTGCAGTGTAGCATGTTTACAGTGCAGTGGAAATAGTTGTTCCAATACTTCACCTATTATACAGATAGATGAAGTAGAAGAAAATATTTAATGTAGACAACAATGTAATATATTTAAATAAACAGATTTTGTACTAATAATTTTTTTTCTTTTCATTAGTCGTAATAAATTACCTTATTTTTTAAATGTACACAATAGAGTACGTTTCATTTATAATTAAACTGGCCGAGAAATTCCATTGTACATAGCAGCTGTCGCTCCGCTCTCCCCTTCATGTTTTTCTACCTGTTCGAGATTCCTACTGCTATTTTTATACACAGGTATCTTCGAAAAATGTTCCTAGATGTCTACTCAGGTAAGATTTAACATATAAATAATAAAAAAATACTGTTTAAAGTGAAAATATATGGTCAAACATTAATTTTTTATAATAATTTGTTTAAATAATGAAAAATAGGAAGTGCACAAAAAATTTTTGGGTAAACATTGCAATTTATAGTTTAAAAAACAATATCCTACGTCGATCATATCAATTCATTCACTATAACTCTAATCCGAGGTTTTACGGTTTTGAATGCTCCAGGCGCTCCACTACTAGGCTATGTACGCACCTGCAAGTGTAACTCGTCGCGGGGGATCTCTTCTATCCGGTAAAGCCTGGGCGGCGAGATGATGACCTGGTCCAGCGTGAGCTCAGGGTCGGGCCCTGGCAACACTTTGTGGCACGACACTTCCACGATCCGTAACCTGATCGACCATTATAAACGTATTTAAAAAGGCTAAACGTGTTTATGAAGTAGTAGCAATTGCGTACAGTGTGCACTGACTGCGTCCAAGATGCGCTATATCAGCCTTTTTCGTGGTTTCATTTAAAACAAAAAAAACATCTGTAATATTCACAGATCACAGAAACAAGGGAGATATGTTATGGGGGCGTGGTTCGTGTCGCCTCGATATGGTCAAATTGACCATATCGGCACGAGGCGTGTCAAGCGTTGACACAGTCACTGACTGAACGCTGTCAGTATAGAAGCTCCGTTTAAATGATAAAATGACTGTATGTAGCGTGAAAGTGTGCAAAAATCGAAATACAAACGTTAATATAAAATCAAAGGGCATAACTTACCACCGGTAAATTTTGTTTTTAAGCATTATTTATATTTTTAAATGAATATTTTATATTTGAATGGATTTCAGAGCGTAAGGTTGTGAAAGTTGTGTTGACGTGATTTCTATCGACTATCGATAAATGGCTTATTCTACGGCTATCAATAGAATTCAATGTGTTAATAGTTCTAGTTATTTATCACTACCACGACACGCTTAAAACAGAAGAAAAATAATTTTAACAAATTTTCACGTTATACAAAATTTAATTTTCTTTACAATATTAACGAACGAGGAAGGACTCTAGCAATTCAAATATAAGTAGGCGAATCATACAATTAAGATAAAAATAAATTAACCAACCACAAAGGCAAAGGGCTCTGGCTCAGTATTGAGCTGTGCTTGCACACAGCGCTGATTGACAGCTCACGCCGACTCACTCTTAAATGGATTCAAGCCTAAAGGTTGGATGGTAGAGATTGCCCCAAGTATTCAAGTCTATCTTTCTGTTTTAAGTAATTTGTACCATTTATGAAATAAAGTTTACATAATCAAGTCGGTAAACTACTGGTTTGTCCCAAACTGAGATCTTGTGACGTGACACTCAACCGAACCCATTTTATTAGTATATTTGTATTAACATCATAAAGTCCAAGTTTACAATTTAGACTTTTATGTACTACTAATCAAAACGAAAATCTTTAACAGCTCCAGAAGATTTAACCAAAGAAATTCGGCCATTTTTTTGTTACGTTCTAATATAGGTATCGTTCCAAATTTAAAATCTTATGTACTTATCAATTTTACGCAAACCGTATTCTTGCTAATAAAATATTATTCTATTCTAACAATAATATATTACGTTTAAATGATGTAATTGTATTAACCTAGTAGTAAAATAACAAAAATAGTACTTATTGCCTGTAAATTGAATAGTACCTATATTAACGTTGCAAACAAGTTTGAATTGTTTATCGATATATTTTGAAACATTCCTTGTGGCATCCCTAAGTGGACGACAGGAGAGAAACGCACACCTCTTGAAAAAAGTATAACTAGATGTCGCTGTGTGTGGGTAGTCCTTAACCTGCTGAACATAGGGACTACTATCTTGGCGCCATCTAGCTCTGAGGAACTAATTAATTACTCGTCGCATAGATGGCAGCTAAGTGACGAGTAAGCGCTACCTTACGTTCAGTGACTGAACTACGATGGAAAAAAAACGATCTTTCAGCATTTTTCAACCTTGAGAACTTAGTATAAAGCTTAATTTTCTGCTACTATCAAAACTATGTTACGACGTTTTTAGTTCGTAAGCTGTAACCAATTATGAGGAGGTTGTTTTTGTAGTAGTTAATAGAGCGTAAGCGTAAGACGCACACATGTTTAAAAGTGGCGACACCGGGTCTTGTACGAATTGGCGTTCATGACATATCTCCCTTGTTTCTGTGATCTGTGGTAATATTTCACCTTATTTGTAAAATTTTGATAGATAGCCGACACATTTTCGATAGATGTATCCCAATTGTTAAATGCAAGTGCGATTGTGATTGCGATAGCGAGCCGATCGCTATTAAGAAACTGCTAGCAGAGTACACGCAATAAAAAAGAGTCCGATGTTTCATCAACATTTTATCCACAGCAATAAACGCGATCCCCCTCCTTCCCTGCTCCCTGGAATAAATACGGCAACTCACCGGCCCGATCCATCGGTAGACATTTCAACTACTTTAGCTGCTTCTTCTAATATATCCGCAACTTTACCACCTTTGTTTGGATATAAAATTAATTCTTTATCTTCTTTATAATTTGGACCAACCTGAAACATTAGAACGCTATGTCACGAACAATAACTGAAAGTCATACACCAATTTAAATTACTATAGTTATACACTTAAAAAATGTAGCAAGAGCAATGTTGGTTTTTAATGACTTCTCGTAGTTTGTAAATAAATAATGACGTAATTTATTGAACATAAAAGCAATATATTCTGTAAATATAAGCAAATCAACTGTCCTCAAATAAAAATAGACGGTCATCATCATCATCATCATCATTTCAGCCTATTGCAGTCCACTGCTGGACGTAGGCCTCCCCCAGGGTTCGCCACAAGGCCCGATCTCCCGTTCAAAAATAGACGGTATAACTGATCAAATTCAACATTTTTAATTCACATATTTCAACAAAGTAACTGTGTTCAAACTTACCCATAAACATTTGAATTGTTTCTTATTATCCAATTCATTAACTTTAATAGATAAAATCTGATAAAACAATTTCTTAGGGCACTTTGGTTTACAGTACACAAGCAGGTCCTTCAGTATGCCGTCGTAGGAATACCTTAGCGGCAGTCCTGGGGTATCCTTGTAACTACAACAATTATAAAAGGAGAGCCATGTTGATTACAACAATAATTATAAGAGGAAAGCCATGTTGTAGTCCCTAACTAAATGTGTCGATAGCTTCGAGTGTCCTCATACGAAGATTAGCGAAGAAAAAAAACGGTCTAATTGAGAAACCTCCTTTTTTGAAGTCTGTTAAGCATCGCGTTGTAAATTATGTTTACCACTCTAGTGGCCAGTCTACTGGCGAAAAAGCTAATAAAGGTTAGGATTATACAGGGAGAAAAAAAACAATAGGCCATGAAGGGTAAGTACCTCAAATGCTTAAGATTCATGCTCAGCTCATTTTGCTGACTTTTTTTCAAGTTAAATAACTGCATTTTCTGTTTTTCTGAAAAGCTTTCCTGGGCCGGAAATCGAACCAACTAAAAACGGCACAAAAGAATATTCTCTATTTTATTTTACTAATCAGAATCAACAATAAGGGTAAAATCTCCTAAGGAAAAATTAGATCTAAGAAATAAAAACGTTCATGAAAACTAAAGTTAAGACACTCAACGCCAAGTACCCGACTATCGGGTATTTTATGATGTTGTACTCAAGCTGCACTACCTCTAGTTGTCCGGTACAGTGCTATTTGTCGCTACACTGGCTTGTGGTTGGGAATTTGTTTCGTAAGCGGCCGGGAATGTGTTAATCTAACGTTATCGTCAACATACGTACGAAAGTTATGTAGTCATCTTAAAAAATAGAAGTTAAATGAACTATCTTGATTTGAGGTTAGTTCCCCTTCATGGCATGGCATATCATGTATACTTCGGACGCTGGCCTAGTTGGTAGTGACCCTGCCTACGAAGCTAGCGGTCCTGGGTTCAAATCCCGGTAAGGGCAGATATTTGTGTGATGAGCGCAAATATTTGTTTCTGAGTCATGGTTGTTTTCAATGTATTATTATTTATTATATATCTCTATATAAGTATTTATATCGTTGTCTAGCACCCATAGTACAAGCCTAGAGCTTAGTTTGGGACTAGGTCAATTGGTGTGACATTGTCCCCTGATATTTTATTTTATTTAATATGTAAGGAGGCAAGGATTGGACTGTGGGAGTAGGGTGTACGAATTTGACATGCATTTATTAGCATTTTTTTACAATATTTTATAAATTATTAAATAAAGATGCTTAATTATTATGGCACTTACTTCTGACACTTGAAGAACTGTATTAAGTAAGGGTCGACGTTAAGTCTCTGGCCGACCGCTCTCGCCATTTGCTCGTAGCGCATTTGCATTGATAGCTCCATCGTGAATCTAAAAATATATTATTATATTCAAAAGAGAATACTCACATACGAAATAATTTGGAATAACTACATATTACATTTTCCAATTGTAAGGTGACATGGTTGGTTCTAGAGTACACAACACGACTAGCTACTTTAAAAGTCTACATTTGTTGTGACTCACACGACTAAAGTTCATAATGTCAGCCGAAAGATGTCCACTGGACATAGGCCTCTCCCAAGGCTCTCCACTCAAACCGGTCTTGTGCACTTTTCGCACCCACCGCGTTCCCACGATCCTTACAAGGTCGTCACTCCATCTTGTCGGAGGCCTACCTACAGCTCGTGTCCCGGTCCGCGGACGCCACTCAAGAACCTTCTGACCCCATCGGCCATCAGTCCTGCGAGCGATGTGGCCCGCCCACTGCCATTTCAGTTTAGCTATTCTTCAGGCTATGTCGACAACCTTAGTTCTACTGCGGAAATCATCTATTCTGATTCTATCACGCAGAGAAACCCCGAGCATAACCCTCTCCATAGCCCTCTGAGTGACTTTGAGCTTCCTTATGAGGCCCATTGTTAGCGCCCACGTCTCAGATCCGTAAGTCATCACTGGCAACACACACTGGTCAAACACATTTGACTTCAAACACTGCGGTAATTTGGACGAAAAGGTGCTGCGAAGCTTCCCGAGCGCTGCCCAGCCAGTCGGATTCGACGAGCGATCTCTTCACGAAGGTGAGTGATGTACTCACCATTTATGTTGATGCCTCGTCCTTTCCAGTCCAGAACCTTAAAAGCATCCTCCAATGCAGCGGTAAACAGCTTCGGAGAGATCACATCTCCTTCTCTGACTCCCCGCTGCAGAGGCTTCGTGCTCCGGTCCTGTAGTCCGGTCTCCTGTATAACCTGCCGCAACGCATGTATGTGGTCTACGATACTATAGCCTTTTCGGAAACTGGCTTGTTTGGGAGGCTAGAAATCGTCAAACCTGCGCGCGAGACGATTTGTGATGACCCTCGAAAACAGCTTGTAAACATGGCTCAAAGTGAGATGGGTCTATACTTCTTCAGCAAAGTTTTATCACCTTTCTTGAAGAAGAGAACCGCCAAACCTCTGTTCCATGCTTTCGGCGTTCTCCCTTCGAGGAGGACGGAGCTAAACAGCGTCTGAAAGCCCCTAAGCATGGGTTTACCACCCGCCTTCAGGAGTTCGGCTGTAATTCCATCCTCACCTGGGGCTTTGCCATTCTTAAGCTGTTTGAGGGTCATACTAATCTCGTACAGGCTGACGTCGGGGAGATCTTCGGTATAGTGTCGGGTTAATCTAGCCCTCGGGTCTTTAGCTAGATTTTCGACGGGTGTTCGGGTTGTCGTACACAGCTGTCCATAAAACTTCTCAACTTCCGCCAATAGCTCAGGTTTGGATGAAATGACTATGCCATCGTCGGTCTTCAGCTTGATCAATTGGCTTTGGCCAACAGACAGATCCCTGGCAAACACCTAAGAGCCCCTGCTACGGTCAATAGCCTCTTCAATACTTTTAGTATTGAATCGGCGTATATCACGCTTCAGAGACTTCGAGATCTGTGTGTTGAGATAGCGACAAGCGTCATCAGAGGACCGCAGAATCATTTCGCGCCTCACCTCCATGAGCCTAAGGGTGGAGTCCGAGAGCTTCCTGGTTTTTGTACGGCGGATCTTGAAGAACTTAGACCCGACCGTTAGGACAGCTTCCACAAACCCGTCGTTGTAATCGTCCACGTCGCTACCAAGGCACTCGGAACGGTATTGAAGTTCACGGAGACATGATTGAATATGTGCTTTTTCGTCGACATGATAAAGTCTATCTCATTCCTCGTTACACCATCAGGACTCATCCAAGTTAGTTACAAGACTAAACTTATATTTCTTATTTTTAATCCATAAATGGGTACACTTTTTTTTATAACCACCCAGTACTAGTCATCAATTTTGTATGTAGAGCCCCTTAGTTAACAAAAAAAGAGCTCTGGAGTTTGATTAAAAAAAAATTACAACATCTTGCTTCCATATTGTAATTGTATTGCTGACGTCATAATGGTTCTTATTGTCACACGAATAAGAGCTACCATAACGTAACCAACAAAAGATTATTAAACGATAATTTTATTAAAATAAGAAATTTAAATGACGTGCTACATAATCAGATTTAGTTTAGTACTCACTTATTTACAAAGTGACCAGTTGCTGGCTAATTATTAGTTATTAAGAAAATATCCTAAGTATGTGTCAGTCCAAAGAGGAGATACAGATTTCCTCCTCATTCAAGATATTTTTAAGTTTGTCTCTTTTGAAATTAAATTTAAAATATAAATAAATACCCGGGATCGTTCGGCTGCGTCTTGTCAATGAACTGGACCTCGACCTTGTAGAAGATGTACTTGAAGTAGTCCTGGCAGGTGGGCAGCTCCAGGTCCTCGTGGCGGTCGGCGCGCTCGAACACGATGATGTCGCCATCCATCAGTTCGTCCAAAGCCTGGCCGCGTGCACACGACTCAACCCGAGCGACGACGTCGACGGCCGCCGCCGGGTTAACAGGGCATGCAATTCCACGAAATAACTACGTTTTTTCGAGATCACGCGAGTTTTTAGGTTCATGAGAGTACATGATAGTATTTTTTTGTGAAAAGTGCAATTGACAACATTTTACTAGATAAAAATCTCAAACTTGACAATATTTTCGTCTGCCAAGCTGAGTAGTCAAGAGCAAACTGATAATCAATCAAAAAAAAGATAGTTATAACGGCCCGACCGATTTCCATAAAATCTTTCTAATACCATCCCGACAAAAATAACTTTAAAAAAACGCGTCCGAATCGGTTTATACGTCTGGGAGGCACGATGCCAAGGACGAACAGACAGACGTTAAACTTATAACTTATGATACTTATTTAGGTCGGGGGTAAAAAGAAGGCACGAGTGTACAACCATTAACAGCCGCTTTCGCATTTAAATGTAGTTTATTTTGATTGAATGCTTCTCATTACCATTATTGTAAATAATCGCTCTAATGTATATGAATGGTACATGTAGTATCATAGTTTCTACTGATCTTTGTGATGTGTTATGCCAGACCGACATTTAACATCAGATGTACATAGTTGAAAAAATGCTGTCAATTGTAAGTAAAATTTAAAATAACGCACGCAAAACAAAATAAAATGTTTATATTATAAACTTCAGTTCAATGTATCGGTGTTTGTGATGAAATTGCATGCCCTAGTGATAATATGCCGAATCGTATTTCAAATATTGATCTTTTATTGTATTTAAATAACAAATTACGGTTACAATTATGTTTAAATCTAGAAACATTTAGCAAAGGAAGATCACCAAAAACAAGTCGGCACAAATTTTACAAAAACATCAATTCAAATAGCAATTATTTATAGTGATAGATTAAGCACTACAGAGTTTCGAGTAGAGTAGAGTGAGATATTTGTTAATGTTAACTTACTAACAAAAACTGTCTTAGTTACGTTTTAGTCATTTACTTCTAAATGGAGCCAAAATGTTTTGAGCCAAAAAGCGTGATAGGTGCTCCACTCAACCCACTCGTCCCTCAAAATAATCGGCGTCAATAGAAATGGCCAAATATATAAACAAATTAGTTCTGGTTTGATACATAACCTAATCCCTAATAACGTTTGTCCGAATTAGTGTTTGACATAAGTGGTCCCCCGGTCGGAAAATCCTTTTGTAGTGCACCCCTGGGGAATCCAAGGAATACTCCCTCGAAATCCCGAGTCTCTAGGTGCAGCGGTTTAAGCCGAGAGTTGTCTGTCAGTCTGTCACTCAGTCAGTCACTCGGTCACGGTACTGTTTTATGTATTTACAAGAGAAGACAATGAATCCGGTTTAACCGAATGATTCCGACGCACTTCATAAACATTAGTATGTTTTTTGGGAGTGATCATGGTAAATCGATTCGTTAGGTTTTATTTACATTTTTTGCCATTTATACTGACCCAAAATTTTAATTTAAAATGTCAAGTGCTCTATCTTCCCTAAAAAATGGACCCAAGTAGCGAGACGCTGGTAGAGAAAGTGTGGTATAGTAGCGTTCCCAATATTCAATCTACGTAGATAGCTATCCTTGATCATCAGAAACGAGATATATCTTAAATCATATCAAAATATGGCAAAATCATATATTTTATCTTCAGTAGGTGAAAAACTACAGGTCAAATATCGGGAAAGGCCGTAAATAAGTAGATGGCAGCTAAGAAGCAAGGTTTTTTTTCTAATCTCGTTAGTGAGTACAACATACAATCCTGATACATACCATACCGGCCATAAATGGTAACTATAAATCAATTGACTGTCCAAGTACCAAGAAATACGAACTAGGAATTTGAGAGGAACTATTTATTAACATTGTTATATGTAAAACACTAGATATTAGCCATCTACTGCCGATTTATAGTTTAGAATTTCGAAAAACAATTTAGTTTGTATAGCTCATAAATCAGTCTTTAAAATTATAATAGAGGTCCTTCCAACCCAAAATGTAAGACAACCATTTCGAGCAACTTTACTGTACATGGATAAATATTAAGATTATATGTTAATATTTAACATAATTTATAATGAAAGAACATCCTCACAAATCTAGTTCGCATTCTACTGTAAATAAATAACTTGATTCTGCCAATACTTCAACAAGGATATGATCAAGTCTCAACATTTTAAATGTTTGGATCGACTGCTGTTTCATCCATATTAGAGAATAGTAATTCAAAATACCTTTTCGAGAGGATCGTTGTAGTTGTTGATTTTTTCTACAAAATCAGGTTTGATTTCTTCATAGAGGACCAAGGGTGTGTCAGGCGGGAAACCTAGTAATAAAAACAGGAAAAGGTCAAGCAAGTAGTTCAAAAAAATACAGATAATTAGCTTGTATAGGTGACCTTATTCTTAGTGCACGATTATAATATGATAACTTTACAGATATAGAAACACAATTTCTTGCAAAAAAAACGGGCAGTTTCTATTTTTTCGAGTAGTTTAAACATATTGTTACAAAATGAGATTGAATGCAGAGAAACGAAGAAAGTATTCTTTACGAATAATTCAGTACATATAAAAATATTAGTTTTTGCATAAAATCTACTTTTCTTACACTATATTTAAACTACTCGGAACAGGCAAAAGTGATCGTTTCTTTGCATTGCGGTTTATTTTGGTTTTTAGATTGATGACATCATTGCTACGATATCCTAATTACGATACACTTTTTTTGCCAAGAGAATAAGAGCTGTCATTACGTCAACAATATGATTACGATAGTAAAATGGCCTAATACAATTTGCAATTTGGATTACGACTTTCAACTTGCCTGCGCGTTTGTTAAGTATCGGTATGAGATCAGGCAGCTTGCTGGCGATGGGCAGGTAGTGGTGCCCGCAGTAGTGGATGCGCTTCTGCTTAGGGTCGTAGAACTTGAAGAACAGCACGACATCGTTGTCCTTGTCGAACGTGGGCAGCGCGTTCAGACCAGAGTCTGGGGGGAGCATCTCGAGGAATATATTCCACGGGTTTGTGTTTTCTGACACGTCTGCTACCGTTTTGAGTTGATCGTTGTTTATGTCTAGACAAGTTGGTCTGCATGTCTGTGGGACGCAATTTGGACTGTTAATTAGTGAGAAGTAAGCTTAAGGTAGGGTCAAAGTGTCTAGGAATATTTAGCGTATGGTCTTGAATAACCCGAGAGCAAATTACCCCCATATATCATATGCCCATGTATAATCTGGTTCGACTAGTAACTTATTAAATGTGTGTGTGTGTGCTATAAATAATCATATCTTATTCATAAACAAATAGTAGCTAAAACATGTTTAAATTATGATGCTTCGTCCTTATCTTTAATTGTGACAAAGTAACAAGGTATACTAAAGATGAATAAAATAGGTTTATAGCGTAGTTATGAATAAGTAACTTAGTTTTTTGTAGCATATTAAATGCCTTGAATTTACGTATACAGTAGTCCACCAACACAGCTAAGGTTTTGCAGCTAATTATTTTTGGATAAAAGTACAATATTATTAAAACCGATTGAAAACCTTGAAATTAATTATGGCCAAATTCGCTTCTGGTAAGAAAAACTACCCTATATCGTTAATTGGAACGCCATTTACTCCGTGAAATTAAAAAACAAATAAAAACAAACTTTTACAAGGCGTGGATAATTTCGCTACTCAGTGCACTAAAAAAGTTTTCAAATGACACCGCAACCAAATTTTGGGTTATGCATGGCAGTTAGTAGCATTTATTTATAGAATAAAAGGCTGTTACATTGACCTGATTCGAGCGCGCGCTAAACGGCCAGGGCCGCAGATGCTTCTGCGGATAGCGGAAATTCTCCGCTAGTGTCTCCATTAGTTCCGCCACCGTGGCTTGTTTCCGCACGCGGAAGGCGCGGTAGTGCGCGCGCTCCGGGTCGTACAGGTCGTTGCCCTGGTGCCCGTCGAAGTCGTCTTCGAGGACGACGTTCACTGTCATGTAGAGGTGCGCCTCGTTGCGTTCTTTGCGGCGGATCTGAAAGCGGATTAGCTAAGTAAATAGATGTCAGAAGAAAAACTCACTAAAATTAATAGTCCCACAGTAAGCTCTAGACTTTTACTAATAAGGCAACGAACGATAAACATACTTAATGAAGTGTTTTTTTAAACGGGATATCATGAGAAAATCCGAAACCATTGGAGATGACCAGAAAACTGTCATGGGAAACATTAGTAATTTTTTGTTATTGATTGTTTTGATTGATTGTATTTCATTTTAGATACCACACACTTAACCAAAGCATTAAAGATTCCGAAATTGTTTTTACAAAAAAAAACTATTCAGTATATATTCAGTTTCCCGTGCCTCTTTTAGTTTCGAAATACTCCATAAAATCCCAGTTAAAAAACACACAGTATAGATAGAGAAATACATACTTAAATACATACACTATATCCAAGGCACAGGAACAAACATTCTAGCTCATCACACAAATATTTGTCCACATCTTCGTATATCTTAACTAAGCTAATTATAAATAAAAGACACCAAGATTTCGCGGTTTTTCCTAACCTAACCCCCAATCCCCTGAAAATATTTTTTGGATAGAATCAAATTGAAAACACCAAACTAGTTTTTTATAACTACAACTTACTCAAAAAAAGTCCGGGAAATTTGAAAAATGATTTGATTTGAAATTTGATTGATTGATTTAGGGGGTGAGAAATGTTATCAGTTATCACCCGCACCTAAATTTGTATGTAGTTTTGTGACCGCTACGTGATCTAAGCATACCCTCATAATTCCCAACAAATATGCAGCTAATTTCTGGCTCTACCCGAGATGCCAACGCTACCGATATTTTTCTTTTCTATCATTCAAAATGTATGGGACGACATTCGGGTGGCTAGCGATAAACGACTCAACGTCAACGACGTCAACTGTCATTACATACATTTGGTGTGACAGGACAGATTTTTTTTAGTAGCGTTTACATCTTGACTGCGGCCCCTGCACTCCTTATCGCTTAGGAATGCAAGCGCTTTAGTATCGGCTCGCTGCTCATTTTCGATTCTTTGATTATTGGGTGAATCAACATTTTTTGTACATTAATGTATGTATTCTTTTACGAGACCCTCTTAACCCATTTTTCAGTTTTGCACAAGTCGCATTCGATTTGTCCCAGTCAAAAAATACACTATAGAGAAATATCCAAGACTCTGGAACAAATACTCGCGCTCATCAAACAAATATTTGTCCATACCGGGTATTGAACCCGAGCGGAGCCACTAACACTGAACCAGAACAGTTCAGTTGATCTGGGACAGTTAAAAAAACACACTTAAAAGCAAGCTAATGGACCAGTTCGAACTTAAAAACATACAGCATACCATACATACAAATTCCAATAAATAAATATTGAGATACATAGAAAACATCCAACACTAACAAATATTCATGCACATGACATAAATATTGATCTTACTGGGAATCGAATTTCGGACCGTTAGCTTCGTCTGCAGGCGGCTTGTACCAACTAGTCTAACCGTGTCGTCATTAAAGATGGTAGGCGTCAGCCAGACATAAAAGCAGAGTGTAATGCAATGTTTTTCAGTGGACTTACGAACGGTCAGTGGACTTAGGTACAGTAACGTACGCGGAATAAAATCTAGACATATTTTAAACCCTTTTATAAGTTTTCGTTATTTAAAAATGTCATTTAAAAACTGTCAATACGTTGGTAGATTTATGTGAGTACACGTTGTCATTATTTCATGCCGTGCCAAAACCATTTATGGCAATTATGGCGAATTCACAAGAAAGGCATTTTACGAAAAGGAGAGTCGAATAACAATTTACAGTATCTATATTTATAGTCATCCTTTGCCAGTAAGAAGACCTCTTCTAGAAAACTAGGTTACGGTAAATCTTCCAGTTTTAACGATTCCCTGAAGGGCCAGGGTTCAAAAAAATGCAGTCGGACAGTAAATCGTATCGTGAGCTCTGAAGAAAATTCGATTGCGATGGCAAAACCGTCTGCCATGAGGGTTGTAAAGCGATCACGAAAAGTTAGGCAAAAGTGACCGAAAACCAATAATTGACCCAACAGTTAAGGCTAAGAAATTTGGTAGTTAACACTTTTCACGCCAATAATTTTTTTTCTTGTGCCTTGAGGAGGACCTTATGCAGGGTCCGTCCGGGTTGGTACCACTATCTTATCCATTAACCTACCGCCAAGCAGCCGTGTTTGCACTGTTGTGTTCCGGTTTGGGGGTAAGAAAGCCGGTGAAATGACTAGCATAGAGGCATACCATCTTAGTCCTCAGGGTTGGCAACGCATTCTATCTCGCATCAAGTCTATGGGTCACAGTTTCCACTTACCATCAGGTGGTCTGTGTGCTCGTTTGCCTTCCCATGCCATAAAAAAAATAAAAATAAAAAATAGTTTGTATTATGATGGATGACGAGTCTTACTTGACTCTAGATGACCATGAATGGCGAGAACTGATTACTTTGAGCCAGTGCTTTTCGAGTCAGGTTTAGCCGTTAATGCCAACCGATATATTGAAAGCTGCTTGCCTAAAGTTGCCGGGATTTTATGAAAGAAAAGCATAGACGGAGTAACGTGGTATTTTGGCCACATTTGGCGTCCAGTTACTTTGCCAAGACAACACAGGGCCGAATGGAGGAGTTAGGCACCCCATACATACCGAAAATGGAAAAGACTTCTGTGCTAATTTGAAAAGAAGAGGAAATGACCATAATTTCCGGCGTAATTAAATGTCCAATTAGAAAAAAAATATTAGAGGTAAATAAAATACCAACTGTTTCGACGGCCATGGAGAAACTCCTATTGAAATGCCGTAAGGCTGCGCGGATGGGAGGGATGGGGGAGTAAACTTTTTCGTGCATTCAGTAGTAAATGATACTTTAATAAGTAGCATTTAAAACAAGAAATCTTACTTAAAATAAAATACAGATTTAAACAATAAGTCTCTTTGAATTTTATCTAGATTTCATTCCGCATAATTGATTCCCAGCTTCTTAATACCGTTCGGGTGGCAATCGCTACCACACTTGCACTCGCAGCTGACAGTATACTTATCAGTACGTGTTTCATAGAAAAACGAATATTGCCGATCGCTTTTTAGAAACTCTTTTCACCTTATTCCATTGAAATAAGATGCAAAAGTGTAAACATTACTTTGAAGTCGACTGTACTGTAGCGGGATAATTCCTAATAGTCGACGCACCTCTATGTCTCGGCGCTAAATGCCGAGAATCGCCTAGACACAAAAAATGTGTCAGGGTTGTCACAAAAAAAATATGTAAGTAAGTTTCTACAGATTAATCACGTCGGGATGTATAAACTCGCATCTTTTTTTTACGACAGATAAGAATCAAAAAACGATTGAAACGTGTTCTGTAATCGTTAAGGGTCCCCAATCCTTTTTTTTAAATCAGCACCGGTGCGCACTGGAGCTCGGATGGAGCGGACGCCAGCGAATTATCGTTGGGGAGGACGCCGCTCCACCCTGTACCCAGCCCTGTCTAGGCAGTTAACTCACTATTAGAAATTATTATGCTAGATAGTACTGTTTTCATCATGATTCCGGAGAATTTAAAGCTCTGGTGTGGCAAATCTGAGCCGCGTTTTTTTTAACCCTGGTTTTATTAATATCTTTAACAAAATATTTTAGTTTCTTGTGATAGAAAAAATATTTTTTTACTTACGGTTTCAATTCTCTTTTCCTCGGCTAGCCTTTCACTGAGCTCGGATGGTATGTCTGGTTGAGTTACTTCTTGCAACACTGTCTTTAATTGTGAATCCCTGAAAATTAATAAAACACAGACACATTGTACAGCTACTAGTGGCATTTTTTTTATGTGAAAAAGGAGGCAGACGAGCAAGCGAGTCACCTGATGGTAAATGATCATCTCAACCCACTAACACCCGCAACACCGAAGGAATAGCATAAGCGTTGCCGGCCTTTGAGAAAATAGTAGGCTCGTTTTTACCCTCATCAGTTATCTATTAATGATAAACAAAAGATTGATATATCGCAAATAGGTTGCTGAGCTAAATTGGGTTCCGACGATGTATTAAATATTAAATAATAATAGTATCCCTACCAAGAAGCCGAGCGACACAAGTTAACACGTTCATGGACGCGGATGCTATAGCAGTCGTGTATCATACCGGCTATAGCATGGGCGTCATAAATACGGGGGTCAAATTAAAATGGTTTTTTATTACTGTCCGTGAACGTGTTATAGTACGATCGTTATATTTCCATTGCACGTTTAATATAAGCAGGCCCTACAAACTTTGCACCTAAAGTAGGCAATGTATCTTGAACATGAAGTTTACCCACACGGTCTTGTCTTTCATAACCTAATTTAGCTAAGCAACATATTTGCGATATATCAATCATTAATAGATAACTGATTAGGGTATATATTTCTAATACCGTATCTCTTACAGTCTATTTTTTCTTACTTGAGCTAAGACGTAAACAAACATGACTCGATCACATATCACGACATTCCAAAAGAATCACTCAATATATGGTACCACAATAACTAAAAGACATTACTTTAAACACAAACGAATTCATTTCTACTAAATATTGCTTTAAATTATCCTTACAAGTAACATATTTTAATAAAATAATAATTTCCACGAAACTCTCTCTCACAGATTATCAAACCTGAATGTCAGTTTGGCATTTCATTTGTAGGGATGGGAAGAAGTGAATGAATTAATGATTAAGTGACTGTTTAACTGTTTGGAGGTTTTAATATACAATATTCCAAACATAAATGAATATAATTATCTTTTTAAACTAAATAGTTAGTGAGAGTTATTATTATGTGTATAGGTAGTCTATATGATATGACATGATGATGTATCTACGGATGACTGAATAAAATATTTATAATAAAGCGTGTTGTGTTATTGAGTACATAATATCGTTATAAGTAGGTATCCACATGCAATTGTAGTCTGTCAAATTCACTATATCAATCATATTGAAGAACCCAACCCATATACGTATTTCACTTATTTCATTCATTCACTAAATAAATTTACACATTCACTCCATTATTCCCATCCCTATAAAATTACAAACTTTAAAGATACGCCATATTTGTTTACTACTTAGCTCAAGTAAGAAAAAATAGACTGTACAACAGGTCGTACTGGGTAACCCCCCTTACGCTACCTAACTAATCCCGGCTTCTGTTTATAATACGACACGCTTCTTTGTTTATTAATGTTAGACCAACGAGACAACGGCCGAACCGATTTTCATGATTTGTCAAAGCTTTAACAGAGCCAATCAAAACTATTTTGTCGAACGTGGGTCTACATCTATAAATCTCAACATGTCTACTTCTTAAAATATCGTTAGCCGCCAAATGACACACATTGTTAGCTTACTTCAAACGCCTTAATAGTGGTCCCGCTATATATAATAGGGGCTCCGTCGACTCTGCTAAGATATAAATAGAAATAGAAATAGTTTATTGCATATCACATTACAGTTTACAGGTGGAGGGTATATAAATAATCAGGTATACATGTGACGCCCTGCAAGGGCATAGCAACATAAGAGGGCTAAAACTAGGTATTTAATACTACAGTTGGTTACAATTATTCAAATATAAATGTTATTTTTTCCTGTCTTAACCCCTCAGGTGTCCTACGCACAACATGTGTGCGTAGATTTTTTGACATTACGTGACTTATTCATTTGACATAAAGTTTAATTTTGATGTACATCAATTTTGACATATCGCTCGACGGGTTAAGTAACTAAATTGTAAACATACACATTAACTACTTTTGGACTTCATCAAAAAACTCGTTTAAGTTATAGAAACACTTATGCACGAGAAAGGTGTTTAAATGCTTGTTAAATAAACTTGGCTTTTCCAAATTTTTCAGCGAATTTGGTAAGTGGTTATATATTTTGATGGTCATATAATGAGGGCTAGTCGTGACAAGTTTTAATGTAGAGAATGGCAATTTGAGTTTATTAAGGTTACGGTTGTTTCTTCTGTTATCAATTAACAATGAATATAGATACATATGTTTCCTAACAAATTTGCACGACTCAAAGATATACATAGAGGTAAGGGTAAGTATCTGGTGTTTAATAAAATGAGGTCTACACGAGTCCATTTGGTCAATGTTCGCTAGTATCCGGATACATTTTTTTTGATGAATATTTTTTTATCTATATCACTGCTATTTCCCCACACTACGCATAATTCGCTGTGAGGGCTGTCTTGAAGTTCGTAACGCGTTTAAGGTGTTGTAGAGCATATATGAACGAAGATAACTTTTTTGGAAGTTTTTGGATATGTGGTTTCCAACTCATGTTGGTGTCCAAATCTAGACCCAACATAGTAGCGGAAGTCACGTGTTCTAGTTTTGTGCCATGGTAGCTAAAATGTATTGGTAATGTAAGTTTTTGATAGGGTTTAAACTGAATAATTTTGGTTTTGCTAAGGTTGAGCTATAGGTTGTGAGTTTGTAACCATTTTGTAATTGTACTGAGGATTGAGTTTAATTTATTTTCAACTTCACTATTGTTACAACATGGGAATAGTATTGAGATATCGTCTGCAAAGAGTGTGCAGTGTTCATTTAATATGTTTGGGAGGTCATTTATGTAAATAATAAATAGTAAACATCCCAAAACGCTACCCTGGGGGATAGATCCTGTCACAGGGGCTCTCTCAGACCTGATAAGTTGAATTTCTCTCGTCTGAAAATCTATATTTTCAATGTCCACATATTGAAAGCGATTGGTAAAATATGACTTGAACCATTCCAGGGCTATGCCTCTAATACCCGTATTATACAGCTTGTCCAACAGAATTTCAAAACTAACTCTGTCATACGCTTTACTCATATCGAGTAAGGGCCTATTGCATATTTTTTGTTATTTATTTCGCTGAGAATTTGTTGTGAATCCTTTTAGGTTGCAAGGGTTGTAGAACGGTTTTTTCTAAAGCCATTTTGATTATCATTTAGAATTTTATATTTTTCATAGAAAGAATAAAGACGTTTTATCATAACGGTTTCGTATATTTTAGCTGACGTTGGTAATAAGGCAATCGGTCGATAATTATTTATATCTGTGGTTTCTCCTTTTTCGTAGACAGGTTTTATTATAGAAATTTTTAGTGCATCAGGGAAAATACCTTCAGAAAATGATTGATTTATTAGTTTAGTGTATGGGATTGCTAGGATTTCTGCGCAACTTTTTATTAATGTGGGAGGGATCTCGTCTACACCGAAAGATGATTTATTTTTAAGACTCCTTATTATAGTAAGCATTTCTTTACTATCAACCGGCCTTAGAAAAAATGAGTTTTCTATAGCATGTTGCAATGGTATTTTAGTTACAGGTGCAGTCAGGTACAAATTTCCAATAGAAGAGAAAATGTAATAAAGATATTCGCGACTTGTTTCGGGTCATTTTGTTGTTCGTTATCCGATGTTTTGATTTGAATGTTATTTTTAATTTTCAGTGTATTTTTATTGGTCTCTTTATTTATAATTTGCCACATAGATTTTGTTTTATTGTGTGAATTTTAAAATTTTAGCTCATTATTAATTTTTTTTGAAGCGTTATCTGCTTTTTTGAGGGTTTTGCTATATTGTTTATAATGACTTCGTAAAGTTATATTTCGCGACTGTGAAACTAGTAGCTTTTATTGTCTTTTATTACGGCAAGATATTTTCAATCCCGGTGTTAATTGGGATTTTTTAGGCTTAACTTTAAGGGTTTTTATTGGTATGCATTTGTTTAGGGCTTTAATCAGAGTGTTATTAAATAAATCATAATTCTCATTTGCACCTTTTCCCATTGTGATTATACTATCCCAGTCTACTGCTGAGAGTTCTTTTTTTAAAGAATAAATATTCTCTTTCTTATAGATTCTTTTGCGGACTATCCAGTCCTGTAGGTTAGATGTAATACTCGGCATCTCAATCAAGATAGCCCTATGGTCCGAGAAGCCGAGTTCCTGAACATTTAGTTTTGACTCATGGAGTTTAAAATTGGTGAATACTAAGTCAATGCATGATGAGCTAGAATGCGTGACACGTGTGGGTCCATTTACTCTTTGGTGGAAGTTGTACGTAAGCAATAAGTTATTATTTGAAAGGAAGTCTATATTAAAATCTCCGCCGATTAAAATGTTTTTGTTACTGTCTTTAAGAGAAATTAATTTTAATAGTTTATTTAAAGATGTCAATAAAAATGCAACCTGTCACTAACACGCTGGTAAACATCTTAGCCTATTTGTGCAAAATGTGGTTACAGAATTATCAACAAGTTTTTAAAGTTGTAGGTAATTCTGTATCTCTGCCTACCCCACTTTGGGAATGAAGGCGTGAGTTTATGTATGTATGTATTTAAAGATAAATAGAATGTTTCAATTTCCCTTTTGCTATTAGGGTAGTCTAGTATATATTTATGACTAACAGGTTCGAATTCGGAAGTTCATGGCGCAAACTTCAAAAATAATTTCTATGGATATACGAGGGCTGATTGATAAGTATCCGAAACAACAATGAAAAATTTAAAAAAAATATATAATTCTCGCCGAAACTTCATTTGACATCTTCTAAGATTTCAAAAAGCCTATTATCATTATTTGTTTGTTATTTCTTAAAAAATAAAAGCGGTTTACAGTCAGTAAAATTTTCCATTTTCATGAAAACGGAGGTTCGAGCTGTGATCAAGTTTTATGTTTTAAAAGGGAAAACGGCAAGTCAAATAAAAACAAAGCTTGACCGTGTGTTGGGGGACTCTTCTCCTTCTTTTAGCACTGTCCACACTTGGGTGACGGATTTTAAACGCGGACGCCAAAGCTGTGAAGACGCTACCCGCACTGGAAGACCAAATGAGGTCACTACTCCGGAAATGGTAAATAAAATTAAAAAAATTATATTAGATGACCGCCGTTTGAAGCTAAGGGAGATAGCAGAGATTGTAAATATCTCGTCGGAACGCGTTTTTAATATATTGCACGAACATTTGTCAATGAAAAAGCTTTGTGCCAGATGGGTGCCGCGACTACTCAACGACGAGCAAAAGCAACGACGAGTGAATACTTCAGAGGAGTGTTTGCAACGTTTTAGAGCCGACTCCAATGAATTTCTTCGTCGTTTCATAACGGTGGATGAGACATGGATCCACCACTACACGCCAGAGACTAAAGAGCAATCTAAGCAGTGGACGAGAAGTGGCGAAACCGCGCCAAAGAAGGCAAAGACTACGTTATCGGCTGGCAAAGTGATGGCAACTGTATTTTGGGATGCGAGAGGCGTAATTTTTGTAGACTATCTTGAAAAAGGAAGAACAATAAATGGCCAATATTATGCAAACCTTTTGCAAAAACTGAGCGACGTAGTTAAGGTAGAAAGACCCCATTTGGCTAAGAAAAAGATATTATTCCATCACGACAACGCACCAGTTCACACGGCTAGAGTTGCTATGACAAAAATTCAAGAGTTACGCTTGGAATTACTGCCCCACCCACCGTATTCACCAGATTTGGCCCCTTGCGACTTCCATCTGTTCCCAAATTTAAAAAAGTGGCTAGGAGGACGAAAATTTTCTACGAACACCGAGGTCATTGACGCCGTTAATGGTTATTTTGAGGGTCTCGATAGAAGCTTCTTTAAAAATGGAATTATGGCTCTGGAGAAGCGTTGGGTAAAATGTATAGAGTTAGGAGGAACATACGTAGAAAAATAAATTAGAATAATGAAAAAAAAAAAATTATTTCTTCTTCATTTCGGATACTTATCAATCAGCCCTCGTAGATGTAATATCCGATCGCTCGCGGGATTCCACCGCATTTTTTGTGAGTATAAAAACGCCGCCTCCTTCATGCTGTTTACGACAGAAGAACGAACTTATATTATAATTAGTTACGTTGAATGAATATATCTTTTCCCTATTTAACCATGACTCGGAAACACATATTACGTGTAAATTAGAGTTTGAGTTTTGCTCTGTGAATGCTTGCAAGATATGATGATGATATGATATGATATGATATGATTTTATTCCACACACTCTGCATATTCTGGAAGAGAATATTAAAGCTAGGTACGAAAAGTGGAGTTCCTCGCCGCGTCGTTGGTTTTTGAGTATTTCCCCTTGTGGTGTTCTTTTGAATTCTTCTTGCTCAAGAGCGGCACCTTTGTTTGCGGGATCGCGTCGCTTTTTGTGTTATTTTCTGTTTTTGTGGCGAAAGAAAATTCTTCTCCGTTAATAAAAAGACGATTTTCTCGTATAATTGCGTGTTGCCCATTTTTTCTTGCTGTTTGTAGGGCTCCTTGAAGTTCCCTTCTCTGTTGGAGGTCTGCGGGATTCAGGTACTCCGTCACACCCAGGCCTGCTTCTCTGATAACTACTGAGTTTTCAAGTATATATTTCTTAGCTCGTTTACATATTAACTCAATTTTTATTGGTCTCACTTTTCTTCGTTTCCCAATGAAAGTTATTTCCTCTATATATCCCGACATATTTACATTCAATAACTCGTAGAAGATGTCTGTAATTCTATTAATGACATCCATTTCTGTTTCCCAGTAGTTTTCTGCCAAACCATGTAAGACCAACACCTTTTCGTTTTGATCGTTTCGATCACAGACTTTTCTGTAATTTTGGTTGGTATTGAAGTTGATATTGAAGTCCTAGATCTCTGTTCGTAGTTTTTCGTTTACAGTTTGTAGGGTCAAGCATTTGAGGGTTAGTTGTTCGATTTTTGAGTTTATGTGGGTTATATCTTGTTTGAGTTTTGTATGTTCAGTAATTATTTCGCCTAAATTTTGCTTGAAGTCTGCTTTTATTTCAGATATGGCCTTTACTATTTTGTTATTAGATGGATATAATATGAAAATAACAATGTGTGTGGTCATTTTGTTACTCACGACATTTTAAGATGTAGGTAGACCTGTCAAGATTTATTTAATGACCTACAAAAAAAATGTTGTCTTCGACATGTTATCGTAATGTCAACATTACGATAACGTCGATAACTCTTATTAACTTGACAGTAATGGCGGCCGAGTTAAAAACAATACGATAACATTTCAAAGGCAATATAGTTTTACCGAGTAGAAACCCCAGTACATTATGATTTATGATCAAGACGCGACGTACCTAATGTAGACCAGCATGTACGCGTTAGTACAGTGCCGCACCGTCAGTGCCATGTCCTCGTCGTGCCCGCCGTAGTTGTACTCGATGGCCTCCTGCTTGGAGCAGCGGGACACTACGTCGTCGTCGAACTTGCACCACTACAAATTAACATCGAGAATGATGTAAAGCGTATGATAAAACTAAAGACATGGAGGTGGATGAATAAGTTTCACAATTAGCAGTTACGTTTATAAGGAGTTTTTTGTCTCTAGCGATTAATGACGTCGCTAAAGCTAGATATACCCTACCTTCCCGTCGCCCTTGGGGTTGATGAAGACGACGTAGTGCCCGCCGTGGTTGTCGCCCGAGTGCACCAGCACGGCGTGCAGCGTGTAGTCGGCCGGCGTCTCCGGCTTCTCTTGTTGGTACGCGTCCAGGTTGATGTGCTCGTAAAATTCGAACCTGATTGAAATACATCACATTATTTGTGTGGTTGAATATATATTGAGGAATTAAACGTTTAAATAAACCGTAGCATATTTATACAAATTCAGTACCAAATTTCATACTCAAGCACAAGTCCTCCAGCTGAATTGATAACTTAATATCTATACCTAATAAAGTCATTCATTTCAGGTCTTGATTCTGATAGATAGTCTTTGTCTGCTTAATATGCTATCGTTAGGCGGCCGCTACACGGTGAGCAACCGTCTCTCCATCAATCAAGGTGACCTAGCTGGTTTGCGACCGTGTAAAAGGCGGTGTGCGACCTTCGATTGACCTTTCAAGACAATTGTTGGTGGACGGGCGTGCGTTGGCAACCGCGGTCGAATGCCGTCGTTGTAAGCCGTGTAGAAGCTTGTTGGCAACCAAACGAGCGCAGTTGTGACACTGCAGGTAGCTAGTAAGCATGCATGGAAGATGGCGAACAAGCAGCATCAGAACGAGCACCTCCCAAAGGTCGAAAACTGATATTTTAATCAGGAAGCCGTGTCAAGAAAATTCATAAAAAAAAACGACGCTCCAACTTTTGCAAAGACCCTTTAAGTCCCTACAGACAGTTATCTGCAGGTTCGTGCCAGTTACATGTATAGTTAAACACCCCCGTACCTGTCATTGAACTTGACGGAGCTGTCCGTGATGGGGTCGTACTGGAACCGCATGAGGTGTAAGTGCAGCACGGGCGGGAAGGACGCGAAGATCACGCCCTTCTCCGCCTCCTGCAGCCCGTGCTCGCCTGCGTCGTACTTGTTCTCGCCGTCCAACGTCTCCGTGCTGATGTAGTCTTTGAACGATTCGTCGACTGTGGATGGATTTTTGTATGATTGCAGCGCATTTATCGTTTCTTGAACTATCCCATTTGTTACTTTAGGACATAGGATATGCGTGTCAAATTTCATCCAAATCCTTACAAAACATTAGAGGACCCCCAGTATACAAAGGTATATCGCGCGGCGTATTTGTGCGAGGCTGGATCGTACGCGCCGCGGGCCACCACAAACAAACTCAATAGGGGCCCATCTCTCAAAAAATAATCGAATAATATTAGTATCTCATAAATAAAACAAAAAAATGTGAAAAAGCAGAATTATTGTTAGTCAGGGACGCGCCAACGCCGCGTTTGGTTGCGTGCGTATTAAGTATCGAGCGACGCGCGTCGACGCAACCCTAACCCAGCCCGTAGCAATATGTAACAGATACACCTTAAGGCCCGAAGACGAACTAGTTTACTATTTATCAGTGTTGGGCAAAAAGTAATTGAATTACAAATTATGAATAGCAATTACAGAATGTAATTTCAATTACGAATTAAAATTACACATGTGTAATTTCTAATTGAATTACGATCAGCTTGAATTTCAAAATGTAATTTGTAATTCAATTAGAAATTACATTTTGTAATTTTAATTGGTAATGCATTACTTTATAAAATTACAAATTACATTCATCTAGGAAAGCATTTTCATTGTTTTTATATAGTATGCTACTATATTTATATGAAAATGAAAAATGAAAATGAAAAAACGTTTATTCTTTAGCACTTTAAATATTACAATAACCGTGGTTGATGCCTCTTTTTAAGTAATCAAGTTACCTGTGCTAAGATGCACCATACCAAATACTAAATATAAAATAAATAAGAACTCATTGGGTAAATTTGATACTTTTTGAGTAAGTAATAGACAAGTTTATATAACGTAATTGCGTAATTCAATTACAAATTAATGTAATTTCAATTAAAAATTACCAAGTAATTTAAATTAAATGTAATTCAATTGCGAGCGTAATTAATTACAAGCAATTGCATTAAATATATTTTAATTTGTAATTAAATTACAAATTAATTGAATTATGCCCAACACTGCTATTTATACTACGGTCGACCTCTTTTACACATTTACTCGGGATTTCCCTCGACAAATTGCTCTATAACCTTTTACCCCCTCTCCCAGTCTACTCGACCCACTTCTCGATCTATACCGCACAAATCCTCGGGTCTATTTTGCACTGTATCTGTGACAACTATAAACGTCGATGGCGTGGTAGGCACGACAGTATACGACAGGGTAAATATTCGGGCGTTTCAACCGCCGTCATTGTTGTCTACAATATATTGACGAACCGGGCAAGTATCCCTTCCATTTTAACTTGAATAATATGCGAAGACAATAATGACGGCGGTCAAAACGCCGAATCACCTGACACCTAGGTGTTCTTGGCGTTCAAAGGGTTAAAATGCACATTCATAGCAAACATATGGTATTTATCTTTAAACTAGGCTAGTAATTATGTTACGCGACTTACTGTTTTTCTTCCCCTTGATGTTGAGCTGGATGTCGTAGAAGGTCTCCACGCGCGTGCTCGAAACGTTGACGTTTTTGCACTTGATGTACGACGTCATCTTGCCCTCAAACAGCCGCGGCACTGTGCCCTCCACGCAAGTGCCTTTCATTTTGCTTTCCAACTTGTCCAATAGTACCTGACGGATAATAAATGTAATATTTATGTAATCCCATCGTCATATTCTTATATATTGAGTAAAATACTAACTCGGTTGCCAGGGCACAGTCAACCAGTCACCGAACAGTCGCAGAGTTATTAGTTTATTTGCCCACTTAATTAGTTAATTTTTTTATGCTCATTTAAATACTATAAATTTTTTACGTATAGTTTTACCAGTATAAAAAAAGATGTTGATTTTTATATTCCGCTTAATTTGCCGATGATTGTATAACTGCCGCACTCAGTCAGTTAATGACGATTTAAGTCGTTCCTTTTGTTACGATGAGTTAATTGTCTCTAAAAAGTCTCTGAGTACGGCGGCAAGGTGCTTTGTGAAGGCCAGAGCTGAAGATGATCATATTTAACAAGACAGTTAAAAAAAACTCCTGTCACATTCCTTTAGTCTAAACATAATTTTCTTTCTCTTTCCTCTATCTACCTGTTAACAATTATTTAAACATTTTCATTTATTGAGAGTCATTTCGTATGCTAAAATAAAACCACAAACAAATTAACTTTTTGCTAAAACTTACCCTGAGGAACTCTTGAACATCATGCTGCATAAAAGAATCCAGCGTTTCCCATCCAAAACTCTTCGTCAACTTCTTTGTCCCGACTGGTTTGTCAGAAAATTGAAGTTCATAAAATACTCTCTGCAGTGCTAAGGCGACGGATCTAAAAAAAAAAGTAAATAAAATAACTACGCGCAGTGATTGATCATAACAAGTTTCGATTTAAACGAAACAATTGGGAAAGAGGACCATAGAAAATACTTAAGAGCTAGGTATTTTTGATGATACGAGAAAGCCAAACAAGTAAAAACTCCCACAATACATCAGTCGGACTGACACGCCTTGGGACGCCGCTCTTTGATAGAATAAAGAAAATATATTGGCCCTCTGGGCCTTCAGTTTGACCACAGTATAAACAGTAGTTCGTCTTCAAACGCGGCTTGCATATGTGCGTGCCTCGACCGTACGCGCCACCAGCCACCACAACTCAACAGGACGCACAACCCGGTTTAGTCGACGTGAAGCTGAACCATCGCGGCGTTTGGTTGCGTGCGTATAAGATAGAACGCATCGACGCAACCCTAGCGCTCGAGTGGCAATAGGTAACAGAAACACAAAGGCCTGGAGACGAACTCCTTTCCTACTTATACTATGGTCCGAAAGTTGGCCTATGGGAGCCTTAAGTGAGCTCTGAAGATCACATTCGTTGCCAACTCAAGGCAACGCAATGCAAACAAGAAACTCAGATTCAAAATCTTGAAGTGTGCTAATTGGGAGTGGTTAGGCTACAATTAAGACAATCTTTACCTAGTACTATCGTCCGATTCTGTGGGCATTTTGTACACAGCCTTTCTCAGCTGGTTTGTGAAGTATAGAGTTTGTAGTAGAGAGTTCATGTAGCACGTCGCGCCCTGGTTTTTAAGACCTGTAAAGCAAGATGATTGACGGTTTTGAAACTATGATACCATGGCTATATGATACAATAACATAAATTTTAATAACTCCATACTAATTCAAATTACTTAGAAATTGTTTAAAAAAAATATATAAGACTATACAAATAGAACTACTAATCAAAAACTCGGTTGCATAGTTGTAGTACCACAAAGGCTGATAAAAAGGCACACTTACCAACATAACCAGTATGCTTCTTGGAGTCCCAAGACACACCGTGGGGTGCTTCGGCCGATACGTGGACCTCAAGGGTAATCGCATCGTCTTTAATGTAACCTTTCTCTGGGTCCAGGACGTCATTCCACGCCATGAAGTGAGAGAAACCCCAGTCATTCTCCTTACTGTTTAAAAACAATCATTTTATGACCCACCAACAAAAAGATCACACAAAGCAATAACAGCAAGTGGACTAGCTTCTGTTCCTCTCTAGGTAAAATCACACTGCTTTTGACATGTAACCGCATTGTCCACGTTTCGATAGCACTTACTTTACTTGACAGTAATGGCGACAGAGTTAAAAACAATACGATAAAACATGTCAAGGCACGATTGTTTAACCTAGTAGAATAGAAGCAATTTTTTCTACACCACTGATCTCAAAATACAAAATAATAAACAGTCAATTGATAAATACATTGAATATTGCTTTACCATTATAAAAAAGATCCCAATTCTACGAAGCAAAATAAATAATACCACAAACCTATAGAACAAATGTTGTATCTTCCTAAAAAACGGTTCACTGTCGGACTTATGGGAAATAAGCCTGAGCTCTGCCATGGCGTAACATGACCAACTGGAAGACTCGCTCTCGCCATTGCACTGCAGGAAGAAACCCAGGGATTTCTGCTGCTGGCGGTCGGGGGAGGGCGCTTGGCGAGGCATCACCATAATCTTCCAGGGCAGGTTACGCACGTAGCAGGGCGGGGATAGTACTGAGTCCTTGAGGCCGCGGAAGTTGGTGACAGTGTAGCGGAAGGTCGCTTCGGACCGCGCCTCGTCGTCTTCCATTTCCGCGTCTTGCTGCTTAAAGGAAAGTTTGTACGTTTTATTTACTTATTTGGTACAATACATATAAGAATGTTCAGATATATTTTGACCAATTCGAAAAAGTAGTATATTTTGGCACTGACTGATTTAGTTATTCATTAAGTATTTACGTCATAACTCGAATCTCTTCAAACAAAAGTGGTTAGAATGTTAGACATTACGTGATTGAATTAGACCTATCATTTGTATGGGTGAATATTTTTAGAGATCTCTGCGTGTAGTGTTTTCAATCAACTAAGGCGCGCCCCGCCTAACAAATTGACTATGCACGGTTACGTCAATGTATTAAGTGATGAAAATATGTTAAAGTGAGAACTCAGAATGGTAAACAGTATTTGATTAAAACTTAAATTACGTTGAATTGTTTTTTAATAGCAGATATATATTTATGTCATAACCTAATTTGATGATATCTTTTTTTTTAACTCGTGTTTTTTATTAGCATATCCGTGCTCTTTATAAACATACTATGCAAAGATGCAATACTTATACAATAATTAATGTCTTTGGATATCATTTGTTTAATAAAAGAAAAACAAATAGAATTGAGAACCCCACACGAGCTCGATTAAGAACTTGATACGCAAAGGTGTCATTCCGCAGCCGACCGCACACCGCAACGGCAGGCTTTACTACTGGTGTATGTATTTCTATGAAGCACCTTGCGTAGGGAGCGTCACGACCCCTGCCGCTCGACCGCAACCCCGCGCGTCGCTGACCCCCGACTGCAGAACAAGTTGTGACGCCGACGGCAGCAGCGGACGGTAACGGCAGGTTCCACTACTGGTTTATATCTATTTCAATGATGATTTCCGTGGCCGACTTAAGCCTGCAACGGCATGCGTCGCTGACGCCCGACCGCAGACGCATAATGACACCGACTTTCGACGCCTGTTGCTGCCGTTTGCTGCTTGCGGTTGGGTGCAGAATCACGACCGCAGACGGCAACCGCAGACGCTTGCCGTTGACGTCTGTGGACGGCTACGAAATCACACCTTTACGCTTTATTGACTTAACCGATAGTCATTAAATTGAGAACCACAATAAGCTTTTTATAAAAAATGACATTGAATAAATTTAAGCTGTTCGGATCACAGGCAATGACAGACAGACACGTACTGACTGACAAAAGCTTCAAACATATAACATCCATCTTTTTATGAGTCTGATAAGTTTATTTTTGATAAACAATTACACCTAAAACATTACAATTTGATTTCCATTCGTAACATTTTAAATATATTTATTCTAAAGCTAAAAAGTAAAGTGATATGATATTAATATTTACTGACACACTATCCGTAATATAACGCATATATGACCCACAGAATCTATAAATTGAGAAGAAAACTAATTTGAAACCAATTTTTGGTTTCATTAAATTAAGTTTCAAATTACACTGACATATGAAACGCCAACGTCAAGGTAGGTATACAAAATTCAAGTTGTCTTTATGAGGTTTGACTTTAATAAATGTGGGAAATCGTTGCTAAGCGCGCACGCGGTATGACACTTTTTTAATACGACTAAAGACGCAATTTTGATCGTAAAGACTGTTTTGAGAAATAATTGTTTTGATAAACTATTTTATTTACCATACACCAATGTGTACGAGAAAATACATACATGGTTGTAAGTTTTTCTAATGAGAGATAATTTTAACGTATGTGAAAATATAGTTAACTTTCTTACTGATTTTGGTAATCTTACAATATATAATAACTACATGCAGACTATACTTTATTTATGCAAAAATTACTCCAATTTGCAAAAAATATTGTAAATATCTTCACATAATTTTAGAATCGCTGGGTAACTCAAAAATCTAAATCGTCCTGCTCGTAGGTCTCAGGTTATAAATAGTGGATAATTTAACGTACACTGTTCTATAGTTTACCTACCTAAATGTTGTTAAACAAAATCTTTATCAGAAGCCCTGAGCATGCCCAGCTAATCTAATAATCAGTAGTAAATCACAGATAACGCGATTCCCACGTATTTGCCCGCCAATTCAATCACTCAGCGGATAATTAACGTTGAACCTGCTTGGTTCTCAACATTGTGAAACAAATGGGAGAAAATATTATGTAAAAAGTTTAACTATGATTTGTAACTATGATGCGATCGTAACTGAAAAACATTTTTATTACTCAAACAAAAGAATATACTGCTTAGTTGTAATATGTTTTTAAACTAGTAGTTAGAATAATAGAGAGTACAAAAACACACCAATCAAACTTTTATAGGCTTGAGCTACATTTAATTTTAAAAGCTAGAACTACATTTAATTTTAAAAGCTTTCTTAAACATCTTGCTTTACCTGTAATCACAAACCTGAGTGTCGTAATAGTGGTCAGTTTTCGGCTGGGTGTTGCTATCACACTCACTCTCACACTTACACCTGACAGTATCTTTTTCATTAATGTTACTTAGAAACACAAAGAAGCTAGAACCCAGTAATAGCTTAGATATTTGATACTTACAACCATGGCTGTAGATGTAGTCTCCTGGTTCTTCATGACCTCACTCATCACCACCTCACCATTGGACCATTTCATAAGAAGGGTTTCGTCGGGATCTTTATCTGTAGCAGTATCTATGGTTTCCACTGTAACACATTACAATTCTACCATTACTCACAGACAATATTTTGTTTATCAGATCGGTCGGATAACGTGTGATAGTGGGTAAGGTAAATAATAATAGATAATTTTCATGTTTCTGCTGTGTCATAGCTTGTCTCTATATATTATAGTTGCAAATTTGATAGTGTTCCACCATAAGGAATGTATGCATATATTTCTTATCTAGAAAAGTCAGATTTAAGCTTTATCTATGGATTCTGTTTAGCAAAATGACAAAGGCCTATGACCCTTCTAAAGGATATAAGATTGATGGTAATGGTGATAAATTAATCTTGGACTAGGCATTCCTAGGGCAAACCAATGTATCAGTACCATCTTCAGTAAATGCAAGTGACGTCGCGCGCCGTACCTAATGATGACAAGAATCAAAGATGTTACTTAGAATGGGGCATTTTATATCAAATTTTATTCATTTGCCGGGGAGACCAACAAGTCTTTTTTTCAAGAATGAGAAATTTTTTTTTAGGAGAAAATTCTGAACAACAATTTTGTAATTCTAGTGATTTTTATGGTCTAGGTACTAGATTCATTAATTAATTAATTTTGTGCCACCTACCTTTGTCTTAAGATTTACTTTTCTGCCTTGAGCTAACCAGCTAAAATAGTAGCTGGGTGAAATAATTACTATAGAGACTTAAACTGCTTCATGTATACAGTAAGAATGAAGAAATATAAAACTTTCAATATATTCTGCTTATGACACCAGACTCGAATTTCTCCAATTTCCGTTAATGCATCTCAAATTTCATTTAAACTATAACTAATCTTATTGCACAACTCCACATAAGTTAATACATATATTCCATTGATAAATAATATTTTAATGAAGAGTTTTTCACATCTCTTATAATCAATGACAGAATTTGTCATGAATGAAATCTGTCAATATACTTGTTATTGAGAGAGGGACAACCAGCCAGGTATTACAATTTAACAAGGAGGTTTTATATAGTAAAAATAAGTTCGAGTATTGCATACAAATGGGAAAAATTGTTGTATAGCACTTTTTTTTTATTTTGTTGCTGCTTCAGACAAAAATCCATAAAAAAGGAATTTATTTATATAGATACCTAGTTATAATTAAATTTTACAAATCGTAAATTATTATTAGCAGTTTTTATTAAGCAAACTGATATGTTGGTAATATGAATGTCATTTTTTTTATACTTTGACTGGGCAAATTGGAAATCTCTGCACATGTATATTTAATAAACTTTGTGATGCAAATATTTTTCACAATGCAGCCAGCATTATGGGCATACCATTCCTGGTGGCAGTCGCCTAGGGGACATTTGTTCATATAATAATTACTTAAAATAAGTTAATTTATTTTATTTTAGTATTTAGGCTTATATATATTTTTATTATTATTTTATTTTTATTTGTCTTAATAAGTTTTAGACTTTCAAATTGGAAATATAATGTACTTTGCCCATCTGACCTTTGACAGTTCAGACATGGTATTGCCAGTGAAGCTTATTTACACTTCGACTTCACAACTATTTTTTTACTCATAACTTTACAACTCTTCATAAATAATTTAACTGCCTAGGCAGTTCAGCATCTAGTTTGTACATGTACATTCCTATTCTGTAAATATTGTTTATGAGTTTTGACAATAAAGTGTTTAGATACATATTTTCAGTATCAAGGAGATTTCAGTAAAAAGAAATTGATTTTTAGACCCAATTCAAGATTATCATTACAGTTTCTTTCATAGAAAAATTGACTTAATTCAAAAATACATGCAAAAGAATTGCTTATATGGTCAAGGGTAAAAATAAACATCTGCACATGTTACAAAAATATGAATACATAAACTTTATCATATTAATAAGGTCTGTGTACATTTTATTGAGACTGGTGTATACATATTTGTGTCCTTGACTATACATGTAGCCACTAATTTTTCATATCATGCATTATGTACTATTGAGGCAATTCAGAATTGAATAGGATTGCTGTCAGGACACCAGAATAGAATAATATAATGTATTGCAACACAAATGATATTCAATGATATAATTAATACAGTAAGAAACTAGACATACAATTTAAAACTTACTAGGTATATCAAAATGATCTCTGTTTTTTCATAGGAAAAATATTTACAGTGATCAGATATTAGATTTACCATTAGTCCAGGAATAAATCAATAAAAAAAATGTCTTTAATCATTAAAAACAAAAACATAAATTGAGCCATTAACTCGGACTACACTTATGCAAACTTACTTCTTACTTTACTCAATACCAATTACCAATAATACCACATAATCATTATTTTGTTACAACTGCTTAAAATTATATACCAAAAATATGACATTAAATTCTTACCTAATTAAATATTTGCATTGGACCAGAGTGCAATTATGAGTCATTTGTATTTAAATGACTTGCAACTGCACCCTGATCCGAATGCACCCTCCTTTTGGGCTCAGCAGCAGTCCAGTGAAAAAAAACAATGGATAAATACTTATGGACGCAGTCTGTCTAGTTGGTATATCTCTTCATGTATAAAGTTACAATAACTATTTATTTGACCTTTTGTAGAATGAATGTGAACTGTGGTAAATGAGGCAATAAGTAACCTGATCTCTATTACTTGAAGGATAAAATAAAATTTTAAGTTTCACTAAGGTCTAGGGTCATAAAAATTAAGACTAACTTGGCACTATTCACATTTATTCCTATATTGGTTTTAAATTAAACTTGACCAATAAAAAAAAACATACCTATCTTTATTTGTTTGTATAGGTCAAAACATATAAAGCCATCATCCATACATCAACACAAAGTGTTGCCAACATAGCAGTCAGTGTCACACCTTACAAGTTAGGTGTCATGTTAATTCCACATACAAGCAAACATGATAAACTGTGACTATAAATAAAATAGCAGAATATACAAAATGCACACTGGAATACTAATAAATTAGAACAAATTATATAATGGTCCTAATCCAATTAAATATTTTCAACACAAAGCATTCTAAATTTAGAAAAGGGCGACTTGCACTTTTAAAACAAAGAACCAAATGCGTTTTAATTCTTGCACCAGATGCAAATAAACAATGCTATATGTAGATTTTACCCACACAAATCACATCTACACTGTGTGTAAATGACTGCTAGGTACAAAAGTTACACTGTATGTAATTACATTTGAGGTTAAGTACAGTGTAAATATTTAAAATTCGTGATTCAGGTTGATATACAACCACTACCCATTCTTAACAACAACCAAGTAGAACAAAACAACCGATTTAAAACTGACAATGACGTTAATTCCTACATAAGCCCCTGAATAATAAGTCGATTAGAATAATAAATTGGCCCTACCTGATACGTCATTTGCGTGTCAGATTAGTTTGGTAGGGCTGGGATGTAAAATAGTGGTGTCACTGACCGTCTTGGGTCTCCATCTCCTCGACCTGGTTAACATTAGTGTCGTGCTGCCTGTCCGCAGCGGACGTGTGGTTCATGGTAGCCGGGCGCGCCACGGGGGACTCTCGCCCACGACTCTTCGATATTTCCTGAAGAGACACTTCGTTAGTCAATAAACTCAACGCACGATGCTCATTACACAACCCACGATCACCGAAATTTGCACTAGACCTACCTACCAGGGGATCGGTCCCTTTGGATTTCTTGAGGAGTCGTTGACAGAATCTCAACGGGCCACTTTTTCTATTCTCAATTATTCTATCTTGCACTGCTTCTTTGTGGTGAAATTTTACTAACGTTATAAGCGGCAGTGCGACCGACTTCAATAATCAACACAAGGGCCCGATGGTCGCTGGTACGCTAATAGCACATTCCTAATACTTTAAACATCGCCAGAGTTGATCGATTACTGTATTATACGGTTGAGTAAAAATATTCACTAACGTATCCAGTATTTGAATTATTTACGCGAAAATAAACAAAATGGTGGTTAATTTAATTTCTGGCTTCGGAAGTGTGGCCCGGTTTGATCGACGAATGCACCATTTTCTCATTCTCTCACATTCACCATAGGGATGTCCATGTCGATGTCTTCGGTTTTTGTAACGACTCCATAGAGTATAAATTAGATAAGCGGTTTGACACGATGGATCTATCCGTCATTTATGGTTGCCTTAAATTGCCTTGAGCGCTCCATCACCATCACGGTCCATCCGGCCAATACGGCCTCCTACTGTAATTTTTTTTATAAGAAATTGGAGAGCGCTGAGCGACAAGCGAGAAAAATCTCGAACAAATGCGGTGAGTGGAGGAAGGAAAAATCTTCGTCATCAGAACGACAGGCCGAAAATTTGACATTCTCGATTGTCTATTAAATTTGGTAGGACGCCGTGATGGACTGACCGTGAATACAGAGCTTTAAACTCTGACATCTATCAATTCAATAGTTCAATAGTTTCAATACTGTCAAACGTGCAGTGTTATTCTGCTGGTCTGTATCAATAATTTGTTATGTTATGATTATGAGTATAGTAATACACTTCATTCGTCCTCAGATTTAACGTTTTAATCATTAAAATGTTTCCTACCAATCACAAAACAATTTTTGTGCTGGACCACACGACATACTTTGGTATCTCGTCAGACAATCCAATAGAGTTCGATGTATCCAAAAACCGGGCTCCTGGTAACGTGCCCTTGCCGCCTATATGTAAGTCGCTGTGGACCTGCAGTGTTGAAGCTGCCGTGGAGTACTGCCGTATCGTATGGGATTTATTTCCGGAATCAAAATTGGTTAGTTAAATCTGTTAAGACCGCGACAGGTTATGTATGTTATAATTTTGTTTATATTAATTTGTTATGTTTGTTTAAGGTCCGATTTGTAGTTAGTGATACCGCAGGTCACCTTCTCAATTCTTGGGCTGCAACACAGCAAAATATAACCCATGTGAGTATTGTACTTAGTATTCCTTATTTATTTACTTAATATAAATCCTGATTGTCCTTTTTGCTAGGGAGATTTCTCATTAGCAGTCCTAACCACCAGTAGCTTGAGCTATATTTAGGCTGTATATGTATAAATAATCTTTAATACTCTCTTTCAATGTAATGATATTTTATTGACTTAAAATTATCAATGTTTTATATCCATTGCTTCTTTCTTTTAAAAACTAAATTAATATAGGTTAAGAAAATGCATGTTCCACCAGTTCTTATTTTTGATTTCCTAAATATCTCTTGTCACAGCTCTTAAATGGTCTGTGCCAAGTAGGGGCTGTGCAGCGCGCTCCTGGGGGAGATGTGGTCGGGCTCTGCGCCGCCATCGAAGCCCTAACTGAACCTTCACCCACACAATCTGCTAGGTCAAACTCTGATATAATGTTCCAGAATCGGTAATAAAAGATGATATGCTTTTTTGATGTGTTTTGGTCTGTAAATAATAAATTATAGTTGAATAACATGTACTAGATCCCACATGTAATGCGGGTAATGATGGAACTAGACTAGTAACTCACAAAAACCTTTGAATTATCTTTAGAGTTGATGTGTTGTTTATCAAATCGCACCTTCGGTAGAACAAGGGCACAATATCCTATATGACAAGAAGAGCAGTCGTGCCCTTGTTGTACCGAAGGTGCGAAATATTGTTGATTATTATGAATATTATTGTCAATACTCTTAACACATTTACTGTTGCCCCCAGAACTGCATCGTCTGTTTTATTCCAAGCCCACATACTGTGCATGCTCTGAGAGAAAGTCAGCAAATTCATATACACGTTGCCAATGGTGAATGTGTTAAATAAAATGTTTTTATTAAACTCTCACACAAACTAATCTCTAAGCTTGTATTATGGGAACTAGGCAATGATAAATTAACTTCTGCCCTCCTTGGAAAAAAGGGTGTGTCTCATAGAACGGCATATGTATTTGTGACCTTATTTCTTTAGATAGGGGGTTAAATTTACTTTCAGTATCAAATCGCGCACGTATCCTTTTTATTTAGGAGGGCAGAGTTATAGACAAATACGTACTTAAATTACATATTATAACTGAAAGGTCTGTGGAATGTGGAAGTAATTATTATAATAAAGACACCGTCAAAAACGCGCGTGACGTGACTGTAGCGGGACGCCTTCTTGGCGTGGAAATTAACTAGGAGTTGTATGGAAGCTGCTCTTATCACGCCCGCGCCGCGTTACCGAACGTGGGGCGCGTTGTATTGCCCGTCTTCCCAGTCAGTCGGCACATAGAGATTATGACGTGAGCACGGCGCGATCACGTCACGTCAAGCGCAGGAGGACGTGATTTTAAAGTGATGATATAGACTAAGAGAACGAAACTTTACGCGAAGCGCGTTGTGCTAAGAAAACGCGTTACCGTCACGTTAAGAACACGCCGCGCTACCATCGCGCCGCGCCACGCTGACTGTTTGTCGGAGCCTTAAGTAGGTACTACTGTACTTTTTCAGGGGTCGAATTATATGTATCACCAGTGCCATTGATGATAATTCCATCAGGAGTTTGGCTGAAATAGCTTTGAAAAGTCTAATACAGGAGAACCAGAAAGCTACAAGTCAACCTGCTGCTAGCACCTCTGAGCCTTCTACTAGCGCTAGCACTAGCACTCCAGCTGAGTAAGTCTGTTTTTCTTATTATAAAACCCATCCCATTCAAGCTCCAACTGGGACCAATTAGACTTGTTTTTATTTAGGTATTTCACTCAGCTTAAACAAACAAAACCATTTGATACAGGGTGTCAGCCAATAGAATAAACACTAATATGCTTTAAAAAGTAATTTTGATTGGATGTTCAACAGAGCCCGGTCTGGGTTTGGCTTGTTAACATTTATTTTACGATTTTAACCCCTTCAGGTGGCAAGAAAAATATAGTTAGTTTAAATTTGAATTTTGAGTTAATGTCATAAAGTATTAATTGTTTTTTGACAGCAGCCGTTATACGGCTGCTTGCCACTTGAAGGGTTACGGATATTTAATTACTGCATGAAGGTTTGGAGGTGCATATTACACCAGCAACTTTAATAAATTCAAATTTCATTATTATATTTGTTGAGCACATTACCTATGTTAAATAAAACAAAAAATGCTTATTTTACAGGTCATATCCCATCCAGTACTGCCATCTAGTTATCATTAATGTCATTCCAGAGAAAGTTGAAACAAAAGTGAACAACCAACCTTTGACAGAGGTAAGACACAATTATCAAACGAAGTCGCTTCTGCTGTCTGTTTTTAGATCTTTTAAACTACACAACGTATTTTAATGCAGTTTTCAGCAATAGATAGAGCAATTCAAGAGGAAGGTTTTTATGTATAATAAGTTCTGGATTTTGTACGGATTTTACAGAAAACTCTCACTAACTGAAGCGAAGCGAGGGAGGGTCGCTAGTAAGTTATAAATGCAAATGTTTGCGCGAGTTAGTATGTTTGGTTCTCCTTCAAGCTAAAACTGCTGGACGGGTTTAAATATAATTTAAAAGAGACATAGCCAAGATCCTAAATTGCGTTATAAGTTTCTTATACAATAAACAAAAAAAATGCTCTCACGGCCAATGCGGATGAAATCGCGGACACTCTATTTTTAGTTATAATCATGTATAACACTGGTACACATTTATACCCAATCACAATTCAATATTAATGAATCAAATTATATATCTTAAAAAAAGTATAGCAGCAGTAAACTTATAGTAAGTAATTTTTGCCATTAGTCAGATTTAGCAAACAGATGTGTTTTTTTTTCAGATGGGCAATGGCCTCATGGGGGTCGAAGTAATAGTTTCCCGTGCCAGCGGTCTCGCCACGCTGTTAAGCCACCTAGTATTGCCACACTTCAAACTGGTCACAACTACTGTAACTGGTATACCAATGAAGGTAAGAATAGGGTCATTAAACATCCTAGTATATGAAGGGTCCACGGAAAGAACATGTCTAGTCACGTTTTTTTGAAAATGAGTTTTGAATCTCAAAATGTAGAGGACTATATGAACTACCTACCACTCAGATTCAGATATAAATCTTTGTATAACTTGTATCTTTTCACGCTTAAAAAAACCTCTACACGAGAATTACGTACAAAATGACATGGTTCCTAACTTTCAAATCGCGATATCTCAAAAAGTTACTAAAATGTGACTAGACATGTTCTTTCCGTGGACCCTTCATATACACTCGGCGTCAAAAAAATCGCACCTTTTGGTATGTTGACTTCAAGCAGCTATAAACCCTATTTAATCTAAGTTCAGGTTTGAGTGTGGGGCCTCATTTTAACTACCTACCTATCTAACCTAACCTAACCTAACCTAACCTTATTGAATCCTTTAATTAATAAAAATGTGATAATGATTACTAAGCTTAAAAAAAATCGTTTTTCATCAAAAGAGGAAAAACATTTATTTACGCCAAAATTACACAATCTAAAAACATAACAAAATTAAAAATACAGTAAAACAAATTCTTAAAACTAAACTTAAAACCTAGTGTTACCTCCCCTAGCCCTAATTACAGCCTCCATGCGATCCTTCATTGACCTCACCAACGTCACGATGCGTTCTTGAGGAATGTCACTCCACTCCTCGACGACGGCGTCCCGAAGCTGTTCAAGGGTGGCAGGGGCAGTATCACGAGACCGCACCCGGCGTTTCAGATCATCCCAAAGGTGCTCTATGGGGTTCAGGTCAGGACTTCTCGCTTCTCGCTGGCCACTGCATCACGGGGATTCCAACCTGATCCAGGTAGTCCCGAACAATCAACGCCGTATGAGAGCGGGCGTTGTCGTGCATGAATGTGAATTCAAGCCCGACAAAACCAGCATACGGGACCACGTGGTCCTCCAGGATCTCTGTGATGTACCGATGAGCAGTCAGGGACCCCTGGCCACGTCCACCTCCAGTGCGGGAGACGCACACAAGGTCGGTTTTGCTCTGGATTGAAATTCCGCCCCACATGCAGGATCCTCCTCCGTAGCTGACGATTTCTTCAAAGCAGGCTTGGGAGTACCGTTCTCCCTGCCTCCTGTACACTCTTCTACGCCTATCGTTGCAGAAAAGGCATACCTTCGTCTCGTCGGAGAAGAGGACAGACTTCCATTGTTCGAACGTCCAATCCACGTGGTCTCGGGCAAACTGAAGTCTGACTCGCCTATGCTCTGCTGTCAATTTGGGGCCCGTAGGAGGCAGGATTTTCTTCTCTCGCAGCCTTCTTCTTACTGTGGAGACGCTCACCGACGTCCTCCGAGCTGTTCGGAGCTGCTGTTGCTCCTCAACAGCGTTGGAGAATCGGTTACGCAAACACGTCGACACAATATAGCGGTCGTCTCTGTCGGATGTGCAACGTCGTCTCCCAGATCCATGCTTCCTTATGTAGCCTCCAGTCTCCTGGAACCGCTGGGATACTCGTTTCACCCGGAAACGGCTTATGTTGAGTTGTCGAGCAACATCAACCTGCCGTAGTCCTGATTGCAGTAGTGCTACCACTTGAGCTGCTTCTTCTGCCGTGGTATCCATTTTTCAGAGTTTTCTCTTACTGGAGCTGTTCAGGTGTGACTTCTGTGATGTCTGGATAGCAAATGACCCATAATTAATTTTTACCCCCCCCCCCCCCCCTCTTTTATTCGTGTTCAGGGTGGCACAAGTAGTGAGTCAGTCTAATGAGTTTTTCATCACTTTTTTTTAAAGACTAACGTGTCGTGATCATTGTTTTTACGAAACGATTCGCGTTTTTAAAGTTTATTAACTGTGCTTTCAAATGATACTAATATTGGTAGGGTACAATAAATAAGTTTAGAGCTTTATTCGCTTGAAGTCAAAATTTCAAAAGGTGCGATTTTTTTGACGCCGAGTGTACTATCTAACTTACTAATATTATAAATCTGTAAGTTTGTAAGGATGTTTGAGCTCATTACATATTTTTAATTTGGCCATCGTGCCAAGTATGTGTAAAGATAGCTTTTATTATCAGAGGCGAGGCGTGTAGATGTTTTTTACGCCTCGGGAACGTTTATATATTTATGACTTTGACTGTACAAGCAATGTCAAACAAGTATCAACTTTTGATGTTGAGTATCCAAGAGTAAAACATAAACACTTTTGCACACAGAAGATTTTATAGTTCCTGAGGAAAATGCTATTCACGACCTCTATGTTTTCTGAGACCGGACATCCTCACAGAGTTTTACACTGGCGTTGTTTGTTACACTTGTGATGTGTTTCAACACATAAATTACTGATCTGAGGACTTGACTGAAGCGTATGGAGCTAACCCCATGTGCTTTTGTTTAGTCCACTGTGTGAGATCACGTGGACACATTTTTATAAATAACTCGAAATTGGCGAAATACACTTCAACAGGAGTGAAAGTCATTATCATTAATTAAAATTAGAAATAGATTTAGAATTTATCTAATATGGATGAATTTAGCACACCGGTACTCCACGTTCTGTATTTAAACATGAATAGTTTTGTGGGAAGATTAACATATTTTACAATTTTAATTGTTTACAGGAAGAACAAAATGCTAGCTCGAGTGCGAACTACGATGTAGAGATCATACACTCGGCGGAGGCCCATGCAGGGCTCAGAGCTGGCCAGACCGCCGCGGAAGCCGCCGAGTCGGTACGTTTGGGGAGCATACGATGGGCATTCAAAGTTGGAACCATAGTATAGATATCGAAATCATTCGAGCATATACAGGGTGTTACAAAAATACCCGTAAAGCTGAAAGGGGGTTAAATGGTGCCTTATAACAAGTCCATTTATAATATTTGAGAACCGTACTATCACTGTATGACTTACCGCCAAAAAAAAAAACATTTTTTTTTTCATTGATGTGCAAACCCTATTTCAGTAAAATTAAAGACTAAACTACGCAGAATGTTTATGTACATTTTTACCTAATTCGTGAAACATATTACAAGTCGAGTTTTGGAAGATTATAAACGAAGAAACCTAAACTTACTTTTTCGTAATGAACGTCAAATTTACAGGAACGGCTCATAGTGAGCTCCGCCTTGCTCAATGCACCACCTAAGATACAGTTCGCGAGCACGATGTAAATTGCTATCTTCATGGCCTACGCATAACATCATAAATCGTAATATTCTGAGTTAGAAAACATCGTCATTTTGGAAAAAAATATGGAAAAACACGGAACAATTGTAGAATATCGATAAGAAGATTTAAAATTGACAACATATATTTTTTTTCGTCTTGACGTTTTTTGAAGCCAGTACTTTAAGCATAATGACATCATAGTATTGAACCTTTGTGGATGTATTACCAACCGACAAACCAATCTG
Organism: Acleris emargana; assembly: GCA_927399475.2. Taxonomy (NCBI): domain Eukaryota; kingdom Metazoa; phylum Arthropoda; class Insecta; order Lepidoptera; family Tortricidae; genus Acleris; species Acleris emargana. The sequence continues at coordinate 15,052,981 of OV656840.1, read as the reverse complement.
TCCACCTGGTTGGGTGGTTGGTAATTTTTTTTCTTAACTGCCAAATTGGTTGGCAGTTGATATATTTATTTCTCAACCAACAACCTGGTTAGTCAGTTCATTGTTTTTTTCTTGATCGCCAACGTGGTTGGTCGGTTAGTATTTTTTTCTTTTTAACCGGCATTTTAACATTTGAACATACTACGTGCCAGCAAGACTAACAAGAATGAGCTGGATATGCAATTAGATATATGTGTAAAGAAAAGCAAGCTATCTGATGATGTCCCTATACCTCAGATTTATCAAGATGTCGTTGGTTCTCTTCAGGATAAAGGAATAGACCTGATATGCAATATCCCAGCATTTCGTAATATAAAGACGCATATGTATTACAATAGGAATAAAAACGCAGGAGTAGATAAAATTGTATGTAAGGAAGTAATGGACGTGCAAGTGCCCAGAAAATTTCACTCTTTTTTTATTGGCTGATTACGAGGACAAGACCGAAAACGTTCGCATATTAATTTTCTCTTCAAAGGAATCAAGACGTCTTATGGGTAACATATCATCTTATTTAAGTGACGGCACTTTTAAGAGTCGCCCCCGACCGTTTGCACAGTTATATGTGTTACATGGTGACTTAGGAAGTAGCGAAACTAGTACAAATATTGTACCGCTTGTATACGCCTTATTATCTGACAAGACGAAACGTACGTATGAAATATTTTTTCACTTGATGATAACAACTGTACCAAACTGGAAACCCTCGGCGTATAAAACAGATTACGAGGAAGCGGCTATGCAGGCTGTATTAAGCCTCTTTCCAGGGATTGATCTGCATGGCTGCTATTATCATTACCGTAAGTGCATATGGTACCAAGGAAAAACATTTGGTCTTACAAAGGAAAATACTACTCGACGAATTATTGCTCTGTGTGCTGTGTTATCTTTGCTGCCCCATAATAAAATAATGGATGGCTGGAACTAATATATCCAAATAGAATCAGCCGAGTTGGCGAATGAGAACCGGGTAAAAGAATTCTTTAGTTACTTTGAAAAGTTTTGGCTTCGCAGCGAAGATTTTATGAAAAGGTGGTCAGTTTTTGGCGAACGTCACCGAACAACGAATTTCACTGAGGGCTGGAATTCAAAATTGAACAGTAATTTAGGAAAAAAGAGAGTGAATATTGTTCAATTACTAAATTTTTTGCAAAAGGATGCGAATTTTTATAGTGTACGCAGCTTGCAAATTAATAACGGCAAAGAACCGACGAATAGACTGATATCATATATCAAAAATGATGCGTACATATTAAGATGTCAAATGCAGCTATTGAATGGCGAGATTAGCATCGGTCATTTTTTACACAAAGTGAAATAAGTAATTCAATTACATTAAATCGTATTTTGTATAAATAAATGCATTATAGTGGCAGTATTTTTTTTCTTTTCACATAAACTATACAATAGTTTGTCACTTGCTTATTACCAACTGACAAACCATTAGTCAGTCCGTAGAAAGTTGTTCGGTTAGTAATCAAAAAGTTATATTACTAACCAACAAACCGGGCAGGATGTCAGTTAAGAAAAAAATATACTAACCACCCAACCAGGAGGACAGAGTGGTTTGTCGGTTGGTAATACATCCCTTTGTGGACGAAAAACAGAAAAACCATTAAAGTTGTTAATTATTAAAATTGGTAGGCAGGCCTCTCTGTTAAATAATCTATGCTAACTCCGGTTCCCTGACATGACAGCTTACTATAGGGTTGACAATATTTTTTCTTTGATAATTTATTATATTTTTTACGGGGTATTTTGTAACACGTTGTATTGTTCCTGAAAAAGTTTATTCTCTCAGGTTATTTAACGCTTTCAGGCGCGGTGACGTCTATAGACGTTCAAGTAGTATCGCTAATTTATTTATTTATTTTTATTTTTTATTTTTTTATTTATTAAAAACAAACAACACAGTACAATAATATTATACGCCCTGCAAAACTGTTACAATTGATCTCTAATCACGGTACCGCACCCGAAAGGGTTAATAACTTTAAAGTATATATGATTAAATGGTTTATAACTCTTCCCTTAAGAACGGTCCAATTTTCCGCAATAAAAAGTACCTACCTTGTATTCTTTACCGGGGTTCAAGCTATCTTTATACCAAATTTCATCGAAATCGGTTCAGCCGTTTAACCGTGATAGGGTAAATAACAGACAAATTGGATTCGTATGGAAAAAAACCTAGGAAATTGATATAAAATTGTAAAAATAAACAAGAAGGTGAAGACATGTTTTTTTAAAATAAATATTGTCTGTCTAATTGCCATCCTTGTCTATTACTGGTGCCATTACCTCGCTAGTCGTCAGACTGGCTTGAGTATACAGTACCGGCCAATAATATATCACCTTTGTATTATTTATTTATTACCTATAAATAATATGACCTACCAAAATTGACAACCAATCAAGAACTAATTGACCAATTCTATTGGTATTATTCAATTCGTTAGCTGATTTAATAAGTTTGAAATGGTATATAATAAATGTTTTTAAATAAATAATCGCAGTTTTCACAGACGAAGTATTTAAAAAACCATTGCCGACGCATTCATACTAAATTTAAGAGATTGCTATGAACGTGGCGGTGATGGTTTTTTTAAATGCTTCAGCCTCTTCCTCAGAGGGCCCCGAAGGAACGACAATTTCTTTCACATTAATTCTCAAAAAAATATATGTCGGGCGTAGTAACAGGGAGCACCCCGGGACCCAAATTCTTGTGTGCTCAAGGGCCCCAGCATAGGTTAAGACGGCTTATGTTGTTGGTATCCAGGTGGTCCTCCGCTGGTGGACCCCGCGGGGTGCGGAGGGCGGCGCGGGGGGCTGCGGCGGGCCGCTGTGGCGCGTCACGCCGGCGGACGTGGCCTCGCGGCCCTCCGCGTGCCTCGTCAACTTCCTGCTCAATGGGCGGTCCGTTACCCTCGAAGTGCCCAGGTACATAATACTAGTTACAAATATGAAAAGATGTGTAAAATACCCAGATGCATAAAAACAGATGGCGCCACTTTTTGTTCTTCCAGCGACAACCACTGATTTAGTTTTTTTTTATTATTATTTTTTGATCAATTCGCAAATTTTTTAATAAGAAAATTACTGGTGGTTTTTTCTTAATTTATTCATTTCTTAACTAATTACATAAAAAAAATATAGGGACAGGATATTTTTTAGTAGCACACATGACTTTATATTATAATAAGTTAGATAGTAAAAAGTACACGTCAACATTTGATACAGTTCGGAAATTTTAAATTATACTGACACACAGTTTTTTATCAAACGCATTTTTAACTGAGAAAATTTTGTGGCCTCACTTGAAAAAATCTAACTAAACTAGTGCATTTCGAGTGATATTTTATATGATAGCTCCACCATAAGGCTTATGGTGTTTTAAGGTCTTACTCGTATTTAAGCTTAGAGTCCAGACCTAATGAGATCTGACTTTGCCGTCTAGGAAAGGCGGCGGTCGTTCGGCGTCACACGTGCTCGCGGCTCAGGGTGGTGAGCTGTGGATCGGATCGCTCGGCGGACGCTTGCCCTATGAAGAGTGTCCCTCGCTCTGCGAGGGCTCCGGCGGCAAGGTCACCGACTACAGGCAAGTGTCACCAACTACAGGCGACGCACATGCTCGTGACGACCTGTGGATCGGATCACTCGGCGGACGCTTGCCCTATGAAGAGTGTCCCTCGCTCTGCGAGGGCTCCGGCGGCAAGGTCACCGACTACAGGCAAGTGTCACCAACTACAGGCGATGCACATGCTCGTGACGACCTGTGGATCGGATCGCTCGGCGGACGCTTGCCCTATGAAGAGTGTCCCTCGCTCTGCGAGGGCTCCGGCGGCAAGGTCACCGACTACAGGCAAGTGTCACCAACTACAGGCGATGCACATGCTCGTGACGACCTGTGGATCGGATCGCTCGGCGGACGCTTGCCCTATGAAGAGTGTCCCTAGCTCTGCGAGGGCTCCGGCGGCAAGGTCACCGACTACAGGCAAGTGTCACTCACTACAGGCGAGTGTCACCAACTACAGGCGACGCACATGCTCGTGGCGAGCTGTGGATCGGATCGCTCGGCGGACGCTTGCCCTATGAAGAGTGTCCCTCGCTCTGCGAGGGCTCCGGCGGCAAGGTCACCGACTACAGGCAAGTGTCACCAACTACAGGCGATGCACATGCTCGTGACGACCTGTGGATCGGATCGCTCGGCGGACGCTTGCCCTATGAAGAGTGTCCCTAGCTCTGCGAGGGCTCCGGCGGCAAGGTCACCGACTACAGGCAAGTGTCACTCACTACAGGCGAGTGTCACCAACTACAGGCGACGCACATGCTCGTGGCGAGCTGTGGATCGGATCGCTCGGCGGACGCTTGCCCTATGAAGAGTGTCCCTCGCTCTGTGAGGGCTCCGGCGGCAAGGTCACCGACTACAGGCAAGTGTCACCAACTACAGGCGACGCACATGCTCGTGACGTGACGAGCTGTGGATCGGATCGCTCGGCGGACGCTTGCCCTATGAAGTGTGTCCCTCGCTCTGTGAGGGCTCCGGCGGCAAGGTCACCGACTACAGGCAAGTGTCACTCACTACAGGCGAGTGTCACCAACTACAGGCGACGCACATGCTCGTGGCGAGCTGTGGATCGGATCGCTCGGCGGACGCTTGCCCTATGAAGAGTGTCCCTCGCTCTGTGAGGGCTCCGGCGGCAAGGTCACCGACTACAGGCAAGTGTCACCAACTACAGGCGACGCACATGCTCGTGACGAGCTGTGGATCGGATCGCTCGGCGGACGCTTGCCCTATGAAGAGTGTCCCTCGCTCTGCGAGGGCTCCGGCGGCAAGGTCACCGACTACAGGCAAGTGTCACCAACTACAGGCGACGCACATGCTCGTGAAGAGCTGTGGATCGGATCGCTCGGCGGACGCTTGCCCTATGAAGAGTGTCCCTCGCTCTGTGAGGGCTCCGGCGGCAAGGTCACCGACTACAGGCAAGTGTCACTCACTACAGGCGACGCACATGCTCGTGGCGAGCTGTGGATCGGATCGCTCGGCGGACGCTCGCCCTATGAAGAGTGTCCCTCGCTCTGTGAGGGCTCCGGCGGCAAGGTCACCGACTACAGGCAAGTGTCACCAACTACAGGCGACGCACATGCTCGTGACGAGCTGTGGATCGGATCGCTCGGCGGACGCTTGCCCTATGAAGAGTGCCTCGCTCTGCGAGGGCTCCGGCGGCAAGGTCACCGACTACAGGCAAGTGTCACTCACTACAGGCGAGTGTCACCAACTACAGGCGACGCACATGCTCGTGACGAGCTGTGGATTGGATCGCTCGGTGGACGCGTGCCCTATAAAGTGTCCGTCGCTTTGTGAGGGCTTCGTGCGGCAAGGTTACCGACTACAGGCAAGTGCCACTGACTACAGAAAAGTGTCACTCACTACAGGCAATTGTGACTACTGACGAGTGCGACTAATTACAGGCGATTTAGGATAGTGTTTAAATCTATGCTACATTTTCGATGTAAAATATTTTATTTGATATCTTTACTTAATTTCAGAATAAAAGAATTCGGCGCTCTAATGGTACAAAACCGATTGTTGCCCCTGCGCGGTGCAGGGGTCAATTCTAAGGCGAAGTCACGTCTCGCCAGGTACACCACCTACTGGCCGCTGACCATTTCTTCTACGCTCATCTTTAACCTTGGAACCGTGAGTTAATTTTCTCCTTTTCAGCGTTATATTAGCACCATACCTACATTCAAAGACAAAGGTGGAACCAAGTCCACCACGCAGAACAGCTAATACCTTTCCTACGTATCAGTAGGACCCAAACGCTTGTTTTCTATCGGCTCTAAATTATAGAGTTGACAAGCGTTTGACGCGATCTGCACGGGTAGCACTAAACTTGCTGCTTGTCAATCGTTACAGACTAAATAGAAATGGAGATCCGAGCGACAAATTAGTCGTGGACAGCAGGTGCTCGCCCTCCTGTCATCAGGGTGCCTTATAAGCCATATTTGGCTGCTTTCATCGCGTGAAAAAATGTGGATAAACCGTCCGTCACTTTTTGACACGCATTTAAAGTATGAGAGTGACGAATTCTTTATTCACATTTGTCACGCGATAAACGCAACCATACTATACTATCCGCAAAATTAAGTGGCGAGTCGGGTCATAAATCATCGGAATTATGCTATCTCTTTCGCACCTGCACGGCTTTATGGAGCGGGCCGTGCAACAATAGTGCAGGTAGAGGTAGGCCCAAAAAGGAAGGTAACTGACATGCACTGGGATAGTATAGGCCCGCAGCTTACGCTCATATACATTTTGTCGATTTACGAAAACGCTAAGTGGGCGTTACGCATCTTGACTAGAGCCTTAGGTATCTAACCGTGAGCAATGTTAGTTATACGTTAGGATGGGTCTAGGCCATCCAAAGTTGGTTTGAGTGCTAAACACACCAAATGCATCGAGTCGGGTCGTGTTCTTTGTATGGACCCGCGTCCAACCTGACCGCGCACAACCCGTGCACGGTGTTGTGTGTTGTCGTTCATATAAAGATAGGAGAAGCCCGCCGAAGTCTCAACCCGAAATACACAAAAACCCCCGACAAAACGGGGTTTAATTTTTTTTTATACATACTCGTACATACATAAACTCACGCCCTCGTTCCCAGAGAGGGCTAGGCAGAGCTACAGAATTACCTACAGCGCTACAACTCTAAAAACTTGTTAATAATTCTGTAACCACATTTTGCACAATTAGGCTAAGATGTTTACCAGCCTTAACATCAGGTGAGACCGTTCGGACCAAACGCAAACCCATTGTTGATAAAAAAAGAGCCTGATAACCCTTAATTATATTTTTACAAATCTCTCGGCATTTTCTAGGCGATAGAGCCCCTCACACAGCTGGTGCTGCAAGAGACGCTGACGGATGAGGAAGTGGAGTCGTGCCGCGCCGTAATGCACGCTCTGCTCGCGATGGAGTCGCGCCACGAGTTCCCCGCCACGATACCGGCCAACATAAGGTAGTTAAAGTGTAACAAAAGGCAATTTTAACTCTTTCGTTACCAAGCATCCTACACCGCACTATGCGGCGATGCCAACGCTTCTTCAAACATGATGCCAATCGGCGTCGCGGCCGCGGCATTCAAGGAGGTTCCTTTAAATCGTGACGCTGATCGGCGTCAGTGTGGCGTCAGACCCAGCTAAAGCTAAATGAGACACCCATTAGCACATTGAAAATTAAAGGAGGCTCCCTATAGATTTTTCCATGGGGAACCTCGTTTTAGAAACGTGATTTAACTGGCCTTTTTTTTGCTCAATTTTAACAATCGCTGAATCTCTTGAACCGTAACATGACAGAACATTCAATGAAATTTCCATAAGTGAGCAATATTATTGCCGCTGTAATAAGAAATCTAATTCTCCTGTATCGTTAATTGTTGTACGTTTCATCCGTTCCTTTTATTTATCTCCCAATCGCTCAAAGGTGAACTGGAAAAGATCCCTTAGAGGATGAGTTTGCCTTTGTACATATCTTATGTTTTTTGTTCTGTTAGTTTGTTATTTTTCTATTTGTGCAATAAGGGTACATACATACAAACATTAATAATAAAAAATAACTAGATATACATAAAATTAAACTTATATCTGTAGTACAAATGTGTATTTAAGCAGAACAACGATGTACATATCTGCGCAGTAAAGAGGCGCGAAAACGTTTTAGCCAATTACGTAATAAGGCAGTACGTTTGCGCGCGTAAAATCTTCGATGGCTATTGGTCAAATGTTTGGCAGCCATTGCGGTGACGCCATCGACCGCCATTTTATTTAGCGACGCGTTTCATGCTAGTTTAGCTGTCATTACATTTTCTACCTTACGCGTAATGCAAGAAGCTATGTATTGAATTGATATTTGCGTTCGTCTATCTTCGGCATTAGTCAGCATGTCTGCGTGGACGAAGAATTTCCGACGTAACTTATATTAGTGGGGTGGGACGGTTTGCGTGCTAGTCCTGTTGGTTTTTGTTGGTGTTATTTTAGCAATATTCGGTGGCAGGGGCAAGTCGAGCAGCAAGCGCGAGGAGCAGTGGCGGCAGGTGTGGGCCGAGCTGGAGGCGCTGGTGCGCGCGCACGCGGGGTCGCCGGCGCACCGCGCGCTGCTGCGCACCGTGCTCGAGTGCCGCGCGCACAACAGCCACGCCGACAGTGAGTACACTACGCGGATATCCACTGACATTTTTACGGTTCCGTACCTCAAAAGGAAAAAACGGAACCCTTATAGAATCTCTTTGTTGTCCGTCCGCCTATCTGTCTGTCTGTCGAGACCCTTTATCTGGGGAACGCGTGGAGGTATCGAGATAAAATTAACACCATACACTCAAGTCCCTTAAAACTGTGGGAAAAATAAAATTTCTAAGTTAACTTGAAAAAAAGATACGGCCGTTGATGCCGCAAAAAACAATCTAGTGTCAAACTTGGCACCTTTTTAGGTAATCAACTAATCACTGCTTTTGGTTGCATATGAGAACTTGGCCTATTTTGACATTTACGTTTTGGTGAAATACTAATTACTAACACTACATATAGGTACGTGAAGTAAAATAACACTTCTAAAAATACTACCGTAGACGTAACGTTACTGCTATAAAATGCATAATAGGTTCCCTATTCTTTCCTGGCGTCGTTGGAGATTGAGGAATGAGTTAAAATTTTCTCCCGCCGCTTGTAAATTTTTACCTGGTGCATACTTACATGTTTTTGTTGTACAAACTGTGAATAATTTGGTCTTGTAAATACCTTTCATATACACCTATATTGTTGAGTAATTATCAGAGCTCGGAAAAGATGCGTTATTCTTATCTGTCATAAATACATGTGTAGATATTCATATGGATACGCCCGGAAAATTAATATTAAAACAATTCATTATGATTAAACTAACTCGAATACACCAAAAATGTTAGTTATGTTGTTTTGCTTGATTGACTGAATTTAAGGTATATATCAAAGATAAAAACTACACAGTCACGTCCATGTGGATATATTATCTGAAGAGGTTTGCTCTAATAGTGGTTAAAACTGTCTTCTCTGACTTAAGTGTAAGCGGACTGCAACGGAGTTGTGCAAAAATTAGCAATCACATTCCGTACATTCTAATTCACTTGTGTTCGTTTTAACGGCGCGGCCAAGTAAAGCTGAGCCTAAATAGAATCATTTAATTAATTATTAAATTAAATTACACAGTGGACGACCATCATTAAATAACAGGGTACGTCCATGTTATGCGAACTCTCAAAACAGCTCACCCTCTCCGAGCTCTGGTAATTATATTTAAAAAAAAGAATTTTGGCAATTCAAGGTGACAGCTAGCGCCTACCCTCAGAAGGTCGAAAACTTAGATTTTTATTAAGACTTGACAATATCTATAAAAAAAAATTGGACTCCACCGTTTGTAAAGCAAAAATACTTATTTGCCGCAAAAATGCGTATTTATGTGTGCAATATTTAGTGTTATACATCCAAGAAGCACGCCCTGTTTCCTTAAAATGCATGTTTTCGTCAAAATTTAAATTAAGTAGTGAGATGCAACTTCATCGATTGGAAACAGTAGAAATAACAAAATCATCGTGTTGTCCAGGTGACAGCCGCGCCTCGGTGATCCGCGCGACCACGGACTCGCCCCTGTCCCCCACGGGCGCGGGCACGGGCGCGGGCGCGGGCGCGGCCGCGGACGTGTGGGCGCCCCGGAGCGCCCTGGAGGCCCTGCTGGGGGCGCCGCGGCCCAGCCGCCGGCCCGACTTCGCGGGGCGCATGGCCGCCGGCAACCGGATCGCCACCTTGTACACGCATTTGCAGCAGGATGCTGACGCGTAGCGATACTGTTTCTAACACGGACATCTTAAGATGGGCTACCTGTTAACGCCCGCCCGGCATATCTTGTTGCCTCTAAAACTTTATTAATTAATAATTGTGCTAGTGGCATCGGATGAGAATAGCTAGATGAATATTTGGGGTTTTCAACCGCTGTCATTGTTTTCTTCAATAAATTGACGAAAATTATGATAAATACCACTTACTTTTGATATAATAATTAGTCATAATAACCCTCCTTTTGGCAGTCGGGTAACGGTTGACGCACACATATCTACTCGGTACCGGATCGGCACCACCTCAACTCGAGCCGTTCAGTATTCTTTGTATGAAACTCCATACTGTAATGCACACTTATCGGCATCGGAACGACAACGCCTAGCCTCGGCACAAACTAGCAGTTGTCCACTGAAAAATGTATCGTACTAACACATATCATAGCTCTCATTTCAATGTCTCACTTCGAGCTGGTCCAGTGTCGAGCGGTTATGTCTGCGCCAACCTTAGAATCAGCAGACCAGACGGCAGAGAGGGGTAGTCTCCATTCCGTTTCAAAGAAGTAAGTTGTTAGTTTTATCTTGAACAATATATGAAGACAATAATGACGGCGGTTATAGCTGTGCGTCCACTGGATTGGAACTTACGAAGCGGACGAATTTGTTGCTTTGTATTGATTTCTATGGTACACCATGCATTAGATCGGCATATCTGTTGTCCGCTCTTATTTCGACCCAGTAGACGCGTAGCTTAAAACGGCAAAGAATCACCCAGCCCTCAAGATCAGTTAAATAAGGCGCTAAGTTTGGCTCCAGTGATGTTTATTATTATTGCAAGAGATGTGATCAATTGAACAATTTATTTTAAATAAGAAGTACGTAATGTATGGGCCGTGGTATGACGCCGGAACTTTCTGTGCATGAAAATCTTAATTTAAGTTTAGCAAAATGTATTTAATGTTGGGCGGTTTCACTAAAATGAGAACCCAATTAAGGACTGGTTTAGTGATGTGTATAAAATAAGATATTGAAAAAAACTGATCAAGAATCGTGTTTTGAATCTTTTTATTTTATTACTAGCTTCTGCCCACGACGTCGTCCGCGTAGATTTTAATGATCGTTAAACGCTTATGGTGTTTTTAAATTTCCCGGGTTGAAAAGTAGTCCATGTGTTATTCCAGGGTATAAGCTATTTCCATTCCAAATTTATCCATATCCGTCAAGCCATTGCAGCGTGAAAGAGTAACTAACACCCATAATATATACTATTTTTTGCGATTTTAATAATAGTAAGGATTGTGTTCGTGCGCATTGAATAAACTGATCTCGACTGTAATGCTCGTCTCAAGATGCGTAAAAAATTACAGTTTTCTATGGCTTGACGTTAACTTTGGCGTATCTTGTGACGGGCATCTTAGCCAAGATGAGTTTATTAATACGGCCCTATGTTACGTTTACCGTTTCGATGTATTAATTAGGTCACTAATAACTAGTGAACGGGATGGGGTGGGGGGATTAGATATTTAGATATTTGTGCTTAAAAGTAAATTATCCCTTTTTAGGTTTCCGTGGTCATCAAGCAACCCGTACAAAACATGTCCGTCTGTCCGCGGTTTGACTCAGATACTCCCGGGATGAGTATTACAAAACTGCAATTTGGCACAGTTATAAATTTACATCACGCCGACAAAATTGTAAAAAATGATTTTATATACTCTCATATCGTTAAGTTCGAATTATAAACTTCAAAAAGAATTTATATTGGCATACTTTATAAACACAATACCGAAATAAATAAAAAAAAAACTTAATGACATGATTTCTCTAACAAAATAATGTTATAAAGTAATTTTTTTACCATTACGATACAAGTTAATCCAAAAAGTTAATGTCACCAACGTGGTTCCATATCAATTATTTTTTTAAATGGAACGCACTTGCGGTTCGCGTCATTTTTACAGCATAACAAAAAGTTTTCATTCCAATTTTTACTTGTCTGTGACTTGTGTGTGCTAGGTTTTGGCGCCATTCATTGAATACGTTTTGCTGTAGTTACTTTATTAACTTTGATCTTTTATTTAGTAGGTTGAATCGCAATGTATGAGAATAGATAAAGTAGTGTATGAAACTGCACATAACTAAGTATTCAAACACTCGTTTGATACTATTAACAACCTCGCCTAGTGGCTCGGTTCTTAAACACACACTCGTGTTTTAATACCCCTCTTTATGCAACAATTTCATAAACTACTATTTCAACATTACAATTTCGTACGTGTAAAGCAAAGATATATATTAATTAACACTATAACATCGAGGTATCATTGAAAACCTCTTAAAAATCTTAATTTCACTAAAAACACGTAAATTATTTTCCATTAATCTCTATGTATATGTTATTATACATTTTTAGATTTGGCGGACCGTTTAGGAAGTATTGAACTCGACTGATGTAATTTTCTATGCCAGTGCAACCTTGATTTCCTTATGTCCCAGTCAAAAAATATATATGTATATTGCCATCGCGCTAATATGTGTACATAACCCTCAGTGGCATAGGGGCGTGTAGGTATTTTTGATGCCTACGGAATCCTAAAAAGGTCACATATTTATATTTGGCCTATTTATTTCCAAAACATTCGTTACTTTGTTTAAGATTATTTTCATTGTGCCTGACAACTTTTAGCTCTAAATGACTGATTATTTGGTTATTTCAAATAACGAATGATTTAGTTATCTTCCCAGTTATTCGTAAAAAGATTAATTTTGCCCAACTGGTTAATAGGTTTAGTAATTACCAACTCGGAGTACTAAGGGGTCGTGGATGTAAATAAAAATGCGACATTATAAAATTAATATTTTATATTTGTTCAATAAAAACTACATTGTGGGCCCGTGTAGCTCCCGGCGCCCGGGTAACACGACCTTTGTATTGTTGCATATAAACTCTGCGGGCAGACTGTCATAAGGCAATGGGGAGTTGACGGCCGCTGCGGCCTCGTCAAGGCATCTGGTCCGGGCCGGCGGCGGCGCCGGCTAAACGTACTTGTTACAATTATTGGAATGTCACGCGGGATGCGAACGTTCAAACATTAAAATTATTATAAAACAAACCTAAAACTAGGCTCCGGCGAGCCGCTCCGAACACTCGTTGATACCGCGCTAAGTGCGCCCGGCAAGTCCGTCGATACGCATCCAAAATATTAATACCCTATAAAACTTACAAAACCGACCGGTAATCTTAAACTTAGGGCTAAGTTAAAATTAAACGGAATTGAAAATAAATTACCTAGGTACAAGTACTTAGTCTAGAGAGTTATTTATAGGCGCACGAGGGTGGTGGTGGGAGGGAGGTGTCAGTGCGTAGCTTCCCGCAGCTTCTTCGCCGCGGGCGCCGGCGCGTCCAGGGAGTCGCCGAGCGAGTTCTCTTCAGCTGAACTAGCTTCCTCTATTTGCCTGATAAACAAACAAACGACATCTGTATCAAGTACAATATATCACTAATGGACGGTCGATCGGGGCGACTCCGTGCCGTAGCCTGAGCGAGGACTGTAAGTTATATCAACAAAGTATACCAAAAATATTTGACCGTGCCTAGTCTACGGCATGCGCAATGATGCCAACAACGGTATCAGATTTTAATAAGAACTTTTGTTTTACAAAACAATTTTAATTAAACTCGTTGCTAAGTAGGTAAATACATTACTCGGGTCCGTGCTAGAAAATTCTACACTAGACATAACAACTACGTCAGTGTACGTGGGAAACCGACCACAGCCCGGCTACGAAAAGAACAGTGTTTAGTCGACCACATCACGACTTGTTAGCCAACAACATAATTGATATTTTCGCGGCGTAGTGGGCGGCTTTGTTTGTGGGCGGATGTCGTTATTGAAATGTTTTGTAGTATCGTCGTGCTTTTAGTGAGCGAATATTTAATAACACTTGCACGATGTTCGATACTCGAAATAATTTAATGATGTTCTACTTTTGAACAATGAATGCCTCATGCCTATTATTACCCTGTAGACTTTTAGCGTTACCTGCGAAACCTGCTATCATCATTGGTATGCTTGACAAATTTCAAGCTATTTTCGCTCATTACCAATCATTAATAACGCATCTGCCTCATTACAGAAAGTTCTGAAACGTGTACCTAAGTGCAGTTACAGAAACAACTTTTATCGATGTCATGTAATTCTAGAAAACTTTATTTATCGTCAAAGACGAAATTAAGTTAGCTCCATCCATTTCTCTCGATTTAGTCTCGAATGACGAGTGACAGGGATGGAGCAAACGTAACATAGAAGTTAGATTTTCTAAGTAGGGCCTCAGCACCTTATCTGATAAAACAGCTGTGTGCACTGTTACAAAGGAATCACCGAGGATTGCCGCTATAACCGCCAGCACCCAAAAAAGCCATATGTGCTTCACAAGGTAGTCAGGGCCTCCGCACCTTATCTGATAAAACAGCTGTGTGCACTGTTACAAAGGAATCACCGAGGATTGCCGTTATAACCGCCAGCACCCAAAAAAGCCATATGTGCTTCACAAGGTAGTCGTTCCTAGTTTCACCTTGAGTGAGACCTACGTTGCATATATTGATATGTAGTTGCCATTGGAGAGCTCTTTGTCCTGATTTCCACTGGTAATAACTGTGGTAATAAATTCACTTAAAAGGTTGTTCACACGTCAGCCCTTACCGTTTAGCGCGCGGCGTGCTGAACGCCGAGTCAGAGTTGTCGGAGGGCGAGGCGGGGGTGGCGGGGGTGGCGGGGGACGCGGCCTTGGCGTCCATCGAGTCTTCTGTGCACGACGTCGTCGTGTCCTCGTTCACCGAGTCCACGCCCAGCTTGCCTGCAACATGACAGTTACGTCGAAATCACCCGCATATCGAGTAAAATAACATAAGTATGTTACTGGTCAGCACATAATAATTGTCCGTAATAACCAATCAGTTAACCTTCGCAAGTATATTTAAAATATATATCACTGAGTTACGGTGCTAGTTAAACAGTGAGATTAAGATTGAGTGGGATATACCGGGACACAAACGAGTAGTGATCAAGTTTTGTTACCCTCCTGGTACTGGTATTTCGCACATTATCGGTTTGGCTCTAAGTGGTGTTAAAACTGATTGTTTCATGATTGGTATGAAATGTTAATGTTTTTTAAACAACTGATTGGGTATTTTTAACTGACTGATGAGGGTATCATTTAAAACGATAATAACAACAGCTATCCAGTTGCCTGTAATTTAGCATGGCTAGATCCAATAGTATTTTATTCTGTAGGTAATGTATAGATAATAGCAACAAGAGTTAATTATGCAGGTATTCAAAAGACTTTATTCTCACATTGACAAAAGGTTTTTTTATTATTTTCATCTTTAAAACTTACCATTTCCATTGGTGGGTGGTTCGAGATTGCTTTCATCGCTGGGCAGGGGTGAGCCGCCGTTGGTGGGCGCAGGCGTAGACACGGGAGACTTTCCCAGGAGCTCTGGTTGCAGGTCTGACAAGATATTGTGGGTCCATATTGCCAGCTCAACCATATGTGGATACCATTTCTTGGTGCCACAGCCGTTTTGTTCCTAAAAGATTTAAAATGATTTTTATCTAATATAATCATTTAAAATGGTGATGTTGGATGTATAGGGTAAAGACACCAGTGGTCAGCCAGAGACCAGTAGTCGACCTTATATGAGAGCAAAGAGTGGAAAATATATCTTTCGTACTCTTCCCACTGATACAAAGTATAGGCAGAGGCCGACTTCAGGTCTCTGGCTGACCACTGGTGTCTTTACCCTATAACTGGGAACTAGGGTTAGACTTGAGTCTAGTTTAGTGGCGGGAGGTTTGTAAGAGCAAACATTGTTGTAGCTAATTGCACTGTGACTTAACAAGTTGACAATATCAAACAACTTACCTTATTTAACCTATCACAGACACTCTGTATATGTGTTACAAAATTGAGGTATTCCTTGGCAGTATAATCACTCCCTTCCATTTCAGGGATAGCTTGTAAGCACTCATCTGCCATAAAGGGTGCTATTTCTGGGCTCGCTGCGGCCAGCAAGGCTGACGCTGTAGCGGTGCCGACTCCTTTTAAGTTGCTTAGTGCCGTCATAGCAGATTCAATGTTAGGCAGTTTACGGAATGCTTTCTTCGTCTCCGCCATCACGGCACGTGGTGTATTCACTTTGATAAGATAAGACAGTTGCGGGTAAGACCTTCCCCTCTGCAAAAGTAAAGTTAGTTTTGTTTATTTATCCATTGTTTTACTTGTATGGGCAATAATGGCACGGTTTTTATGAATGACCATTGTATAGGTGACAATGCTGAGACATACTCAGCATTTGCTTTTGCTGGTGCGGATTTAACTGGGAAGGAATTTAAACTCAATATACCTATTTTTCTGTTATCATTTCCTACCAAACAGTTTTTTTTTAAATTAAGAATTGGTAATCATAATATTACAAGAACCCAAAACAAGCAAGTCTGATTTAAGTTTCTGTGTTTTACATATGTAGATGTGGAAAAGTGAGCATAGTCTTGTGATACTTTTTTTTTATTTATAAGATGTAGAAAAACATCAGTTTACAAGTAAACAAAATGTTACGAAAACTAGTTTAAATTATAAATCTTTTTTTTTATAGTGTACTTCTATTGAATACTACTATGCTAAAGGTGACAAACTTAAGTAAATGACCTCTTGTATGTAACTAGTGTAACTACACACAGTGTGAAATCTGCCCTTAAAAACGGACATATATCATTTTGGAACTCAAACGATAGATTTAACCATTTCAAATGCGAGACGATCATACCGGAGTGCCAATTCTGCTCAGAACTCGAGTTTTTTTTTGTTTTTAATTTTATTTAGAAAAAACATAAACATGGAAGATCTCCAGTTTTCGACAAAACTAAACGCAAATCACAGTGACAATAAATTAAACAATGCATGGCGTGTGTATTATATAAAAAATAGAGCTCTAGTTGTTATTTTGTTTGAATTATTTAGGTTTTTGTTAATTTTGGTTTTTATTTTTTTTATCAGAAATCTCAAAGCATTAGGATTTTATTACTAGTCAAAACAATTGTTTACACGTGCAGCAAACACTAAAAAAAAAATTAGATCTAAATCTCAAAGGATCTCTGAGATAATTCGTTCTAAAGTTTTTTCTGATAACTATGGAAATAGGGTTGTCGCATATTTTCCACATAATATTTGTATAGAAAAGTTTAATTTTTAAGTAACCATAAAACATGATAACATTGTGCTGACCTGACGATGGAGCTGGAAGGTGGTCAGAAGATTTCTGCTGATAAAAGGTGATACATCAAGATTGAACTGTGAATCGAGTCTTGTGTCTGCGTTGAAGACGCTTATTTGTTTAGCATTACAATACATAAATACACTATAAATCTTTAATTTAAAAAACTAGGTGTTATGTTCAGTAAAATATTATGTTGTTTTCGTTTTGAAGAACTTCTGTGCTTTCATGACTATGGCCTTCTAAATTGCTTAAAAGGTTATCATCGCTTCGTGACTCATTAAAATGTTCTTCCGTTTGGACATCATAATGGTTTGAGTAACATTATAGCGGCTGGTGGCAGAGGTAAACGCTTTAATTTATTTTGCCTGTCTCTAAGCCGTATGTTGGAAATACAAGGATCAGACGACTCCAGTGCTCTATGAAACAAATCCAACATGGTTTTGTTCCCGATCCAACTTCCTACAATGGTGCTCACGGTCATAAAGCCAGAATTTATTTCGGGCTTCCCCAGCTTGCTCCGAAAGTAACCCTATGGGTAAAGCACAAGTTTCAATTATTTCCTTGCCATGGACTAAAATTTTATGCAATGTCACCGTCATCGGATGCCATTCATATGCTGAAACGTACTTAGATGCAATTAACTTGCAAAAGTAGCCGAATTTATTAGCGTTAATAGGCAATCCGCTAGATAAAACTACTAACATTGTATGTAGATCGTCCAGCAGCCACTGTTGAATATCTAGTATTTCAGCGAAAATGGCACGATTTTGATAGCTAACTGTCAATGCCAAAGCTAAAGTCAATTCAATTCAATTATTTTAATTTATGGCGATCGGTCGCTTTAAGGATTTAGGTCAAACATAGCTTTCTCTAATATCTATGATAAATGATAAAATCTATGACACATTAATTCAGTCTACTCAACTCCATTTCTGCAAACGTATTATATCATTTCACCAATAAGAAAAGTTAGTTATGGTGTAGTTGGGTCGAAACACTTTCATAAGAGAATTTTATTTTTAGAAAATATCAGTGAACGGAGATAAGACATGGAAATCACATTTAAGAACTTCAATTTATTGGGACAATTTATTAATACACCCACATTTAAATAAGACGTTTAATAACATGCTTTTGACAACCCTGAACGAACATTTTTAAATATGGATATTTCCAAGATCCTGCTAGATTTTGATTTGATACTTTAGGGGTGGATAGTAATGGTTTCAACGAATATTTTAGGTAAGTATCAAATGCTAATACGCTAGGGTAAGGGAAAAATAAAATAAAAACTAAAAAAGAAAAAATCAACTTTTACTTTGTACTGCTTCCATAAAAACACGCCTAGTTTTTTTTATTACGTACCTGAAACAAGATGCTATTGATATCTAAACAGATAATCGGTGATTATTCTATACTTTTGCAGTTACACGCAATTCTATGAAAATTTTCAGTTTCATAGAAAAATAAGATAAAAAAAAAAAACTCGAGTTTTGAGTAGAATTGGCACTCCGGTATGATCGTCTCGCATTTGAAATGGTGAAATCTATCGTTTGAGTTCCAAAATGATATATGTCCGTTTTTAAGGGCAGATTTCACACTGTGCTACATACAAAACTAATATGGAATTTACGTCAAATTTCAAATATAGAATGCCAAACGGTCTGTACTGATCTGTTACAACTACATACAAGAGGGCATTTACAAAGTTTTTCACCTATAATATGTTTTAAAATAAATCATATTTTACATCCTGTTAAAACGAAATATACCTAGGATATATAGGATTAGATTTATTTTATGCATTCAGATTTCCTTAGTCATTAGCTTTCTTTCATAGAATGGATTATTGGCTAGCCCTAACAGCGACAAAAGAACTAAGTATTAATAAAGGTTAGATTAAATGTTTTTTATAAATTCAGGGGGTGAAACAAAAGTTCTTCGCTAAGTTTAAATTGGCAAAGCCAATCAACAAGTCAGGTATAATAATGCTATTATAATATTGAAAGAGTTAACATTGTAATAACTATGAAGTAATAATAATATCTGCCATGTAATAAAAAAAAATGAGAGCAACACAGTGGGGAAAAACTCTTACATCGCTCATTCAAGAGCAATACACTTGGATAGAAACCTGCATGTAGTTTAAGCGCCTAACTAAAAATAACAAATTAACTCAGCAGTAACTTTGTTGATCAACAAATCAAAAACCATGTGACTAAGCTGCTAGTGATAATATACAACACACCTACATTATTAAATGATGTTATGGGTTCTGAGACATATTATGATAAGATTAGCAGTCAATTTACTAACACTTACCGCTTGTTTCCATTTCATGAGCTGTACCAACTCTTCATGTATCAGGTGAGCATCCTTGCCTCTCGACTTGATCTTCTTTGGTAATTCATTCTGATACCTGAAAACAAAATTGGCTTAAGTTAGACAAACATTTTAAGCATTTACTCTTAGTATTAACAAACCTAGGCAGGGTTTATCCTTTTTTGTTTCATCCAATCTGCATGTTGATTAAAAGTTTCAAATGGTATAGCAAGTTATCACTGTGTATGGAAATGTATGACTACTGTCTAGAAGTCTCATGTTTTTGTTGACAATGTTACTATAACTTAGTTAATAGTGGCCTAAGAAATAAATTGGTCAACTACATACATACATGTATAAAACTGGTATTTTTTATGAACAGATGCATCTAATTTAGAAAAAAAATATTGAAAATTTAGTATTAACATATTGAAAATTAAAAAAAAAAACTGTAGCATTTTGTCGGTACCTATTGTATAATATGTATGTAAAAATAATATGTAAGTACGCTACAATATGTAACTTAAATAAGTTATAAAAAAAAAACGTAATGGACTATTCTGACCTTGAAATTACAATTTTAATAAACAAAAATTGGAAGGTAATGTATTTATAAATAAATACCTTTATTTTCTAAAATGAAATGACAAAGCAAAATAACAACGATGTAAATAAACTCGAAACAGTAATGAAAAAGTGGGTGTGAAGAATAAAATGATGACTCATAGTGGTCATAAAATAACACGAAATAAACAGACCTCAATTTAACAGTCTTAAAGCCCCTTTTTAAACTACTATCCAATCGTTAAATACGATTACCACATGTAGAAATAAGAACTAAGGTGAGCCGAGCCAAAAGGCAAGTCACCATTTTGAGCGGATGTTAGCGTACCAAACAAAGCATTGTAAATTGAGAATATAACTTAAAGTAAGTAGTTACTAATACAACAATATGATTATATGCTTTATCTGTAGTCTTTATTAGTTAAAGACCTTAATAAATGAACAGTAAAGCATTCAACATTGAGTTAATTGCACGTCATGATATAAAGGCAGCCACCATTTTATAACGCCCGAGCAAGGCAATATTTTTCCTCGCACTGCTTCAGGAAAAACGATAGTGTCAATTTGACATCGATCCCACGTGACGCAGTGATTTTAATGAGCGGTCCGCGAACTAGAGATGCAGTCCGCGAGGGAGGTAGCTATCAAATCAGTTTGCACGGATACACACACAATACAAGTTCATTGACACGCCACGGCCGCATTTTCTCCTCTCAAACACGAATACACTTACCAGTTGTCTAATTTTATGAGCTCCTCTGGTCTCTTTGTTTTCTGTTCAGCTTTAACTTTAATCGCTTGTGGGTATAACTTTAAAATAATGTCAAATTGTTTTGCATCTGCCTCCAGAAAGAAAGTAGACGTGTCTTTCGCGGTAGCCATTGTGAACGTTCTAAATGTACAACACTGCGTTATTTAGTTAGCTATAGCGCCGAAGTCGACGCGGCGGCAGCACCTGGCAAACTGGGTGCCCTCTCCCCACTCGACGCCATCTTGTCGACTAAACCTCGCTATGACGTTCAATATTATTATTTGAAGTAGCTACTTTTTTACTTTTCAAATTCAGAATATAAAATAAAATACATCCATTTGAGGATATCTATTTTTTGGATTACTGTCATGCTTCGTCAGATTCGTTGAGTTGTAGAACACTATTTTTAAAGCGAAAATATACCTACTCGACATAACAAGGTCATATCGCCAACGCTTCAAGTCGTGGCAGCGGACATTTGCCGGGCTCGGGGGAACATCGGGATAGGAAAGAATACACTCCATTTTGGTTTCAAATCACAACACTCTTGATAAATATCAAGCACTTGAATCAAAACCACGAACTTTAATGAACAGTGTGTTCACAATTTAGTCACGTCGACCTCGGGCTTTATCACAATTTCCTTAAACGTGACGCAACACACGACACCGTTCCGCCGAAACGACTTTGGTAAACACGCATATTTTCCGTTGCATTGCAGTACACACTGAGCTCCGAGTAGTCATGAAGTAGTAACTAGCCGTGTACATAAGGCATTTAGGTAGTAGGACGTACATATCGCCGGGGTGGAACGTCACCACACCAATCGGCTTTGTTGTTTTGTTTATAGATCGCCATGTGGTATGCTATCCCTCGTGCGAATTAAGGTAACTCGATGTATTGAGATAGTTTGCGGCGTTGTTGTTTACCTAGTATAAACTTTTGACAATTGCGAGCTCGCATCGGTAACCCTTCTACACAGGTTTCTACCCAAGATAAAAGCATAGTTTTCCGTTAAAAGATCCACTTTTCTTACCGTTATTTTCAAATTATTCTAGTTAAGGAGTGTCAACTGTTAATCTCAGTAAGACGCTTTTCAAGACATAAAGCATTTCATATTTTTCTAAATAAGTACCTCTGCAGGGACTTATTGAGATTGTTGCAAAATTTTAACAATATTCCCATGCCCAACATTACCTCATTTCGCCAGACTCCACCATACAACTCTAAAATTCAATGATGATTATTTAGCAGGTTTTCTCACGATGATAAACGAGTCTTTGAATGTTTTTAAAACTTTGTAGTAATAACACATTTTTTAAGAATAAAGGTAAGTATGCTATACAGCTCTGCACACGTAACGTGATCGTGACGTGGACGGGACGGGGACGGGACGTGGTTTAGTACATTTTTAGGGTTCCGTACCCAAAGGGTAAAAACGGGACCCTAATACTAAGACTCCGCTGTCCGTCTGTCTGTCTGTCTCTCACCAAGCTGTATTTCACGAACCGCGATAGCTAGAAAGTTGTCATTTTCACAGATGATCTATTTCTATTGCCGCTATAACAACAGATACTGAAAACAGAATAAAATAAATATTTAAGGGGAGCTCCCATACAACAAACTTGATTTTGTATACGGAACCCTTCACGCCCAGGTCCGCGACGATATTTTAAAAATTCCCCATCCCATACCATCCGTGTAAAATCACGTTGCGTATGCAGCTATGGATTGGGATTGCCGCTAAAATCGCGTAGCTGTCAAAAATTCCTTGTAAATTTAGCTCCAGCTGTTAACATTTGTCACCCCCTAAATCAAGTCCGATTTCCACGAATTCCATTTTTGAATATGTTCTAGTTATTATAATATAAATAACTAGGTCTGTACGATTCTGTTTTTTGTTTGTTAAATTTGTTTCATTCTAAGAAGTATTTTCGTGGAAAGGAGAACGTACAGACATAGTTTTTCATGATATCTACAACATATTCAAAAATCGTAAAAATAGGACAAGGTTTGAGGGTAGAGAAACGTTTTCGCATTTTGTTGGTATTACCATAAAGATAAAGACATTTATTCAGTAAGTAGGCAGCACGGGCACTTTTACACGTCAAGAAGAGAGTTTAGAGTTGGTAATTAATTAGCTAGTGTAACTACCCTCGCCTTGAACATGGTTTCACCCAGAATCTATAAATTTTAAATTCAATTTGTATACACCTTTTTAAGATTCACATGTTAGTAACGATGGACTGTAAGTATAGTGCAATACAAAAGAGTAGAAATTAAATAAAGTGGAACTAAAAAAATCCATACATTGTTGCCATGTTTAAGCAAATTACGTCAAAAATGTGACAGTTACGTGGAAAGTCAAGCTCATTTAATTTCTATTTTTTTGTGTCGCACTGTATGTCCGAATAAAATAAAATAAAATGGTAAATAAAAATAACCAAATACGATTTCCAGGCCAATTTCTTGTAAACCTTGATCTCTGAACCCCAAAAGTGATCCAAAAGCTGAAATTCTTAAACTTTTTGCGCGAATGACTGCTTCAGCAACCAGGGTAGCTAGGGTAGCTAAGGCTAAAGTCAAAATGCAAGCACATTTTTTAATAACGCCCTAGGTATATAACTTAGGTGCTTAATAATTCGTCAACAAACTGATAGGGGAGTGGTTTGTGAGGATAATATTGGTGTTCGGGGATCAGAAGTGGTCATTCTTTGTTTTTTTTTATGGCATAGGAAGGCAACCGAGCACACAGGCCACCTGATGGTAAATGGAAACTGTGACCCATGGACATTCGCATTCACAAGACCGCAATCCTAAGACTGCAAATGCGTTGCCATCCCTGAGGACTAAGATGGAATGCCTCTATGCTAGTCATTTCACCGGCTGTCTTATCCCCAAACCGGAACACAACAATGCAAACACTGCTGCTTGGTGGTAGGTTAATGGATAAGATGGTGGTACCAACCCGGACGGACCCTGCACAAGGCCCTCCCACAAGTTGTTGACGTTCAAGTGGTCATGGTTTGTTATTCTGAAGCAGCCAAGCCGAGCTTACTTACTTTAACCAAATGTTGTAGACAACGGTAGCGGTAGCTGATCGAACCAGTAATGTACAAGGACCAATCTTATGTTATGTTACAGAAGATAAGGGTTATTCATTTATTTCGAGACAATCAATTTATAACCGAATGATCTTTGAATTAAATAGTTAAGTATCCATTATTGGTGCCTTCAGGTAAAATAAGTGTCCAACATTGCATTTGTCCCATCACCTCCTCATTGAACCAAAGCCTTGAGTTTTTCACTGATTACGATTAGATTGACGGCAAATAGTACTGACCGTGAAAGTAAAATTTAAGGTTTCACTGGGAACAGGCATTATACTCACATGCGACGAGTAATTATCCACGGACTATGTATACAGTTCACTCAAGCGTCAGCTCATCCTATACTGTTCACTAGAAATGCTTCCGCCAAGCTTTGAGCACGCTTGTGTAATATGGTGACACGCCGCACCGCGCTGGGTCGGTCTCCGTGCAATTGTGGTTTAGGGCAGACGGATGGACGGACGGACGGACCGCGTAGGCTCAGTACTAGGGTCCCGTTTGACAGCCATCGGGTACGGAACCCAATCCATGTCTGGGTTCATAGGGTGTTGGCACCAGCAGGTACGCTAATGGACAAAAACAAAGACCAATGTTGGACACTTGATGATGTAGCAATATTGACCCTTTATCATAAACCTCACTTGAAGAGTTGATATATAACTGGTCTTTAATTTATAAGCTATACGCTATACCTACATACAGACTAGTCGCTTTTACGGTAAGAGTTGTCAAAAAGGGGCCAGTTCTGTCTGCTGCATGCATCAGGTTTATTTTTTATAGCTTTTTACTACTGACAAATATTGTGGTCGTGCGAGTGTGTGAAAATCGTCACATGCCAGAGAAAACAAGACATAAAGTCATAGTAAAGGCTTTTTATCATATCATATTAAGTAGGTAGATTCCAAATAATTCAAACAAATAAAAATATATACAGATGAACCTTGTTTATATAGAAAAAGCAAAACATTATTGCAATATTACTTTATACTTGGGTGTTTGTTCGGCGTTGATGGGAAACGCAGCGGGATTCCGTAGCCCCCCACATGGGAGCGGGAACGACGTACCTACATGAAACATTGATGCCCTATACTTGCACTGTATATACTTATTATTATACTGTCGTGTCGTGTCATGGCTTCTTCGTGTACTTATAACAAGCCTAATGTTTATTTCAATAGTTTTAACTTATTGAGTTTATTTTATAACTTAACAACCGATGCCCACGATGTCTTTCTAATACCTAAATGTATTAATTGCAAACTGAATAAACCAGTTTACTCGAACAAAAAGTTTATCCTAACACAAAAGAAATGAAAACAAAAAAATAGCATTCTAAAGAACGCGCCAACGAAAAATTACCAACACCGTTGTAAAAACAATTTGTTCCATATTCAAATTCATAGATAACGAACGAATATTTTTGTCGCTGTCGGTTCCCAACTGGGAGAATTCCGACTAAATTATTATGGCTTCAAAAGGGTGCGCGTATACCCAGCCCCTAAAATATGAAAAGTATCGTAGCTAGGGACGGTGCACAAAAAAGTATGAAGGGAACAAACGTGCCGAGGGTCCGCCGCCGGTTTGGTGAGGTTTAATATTTTTTTTATGCGAGAGCCAAACGGCACGGACAAACAGCCCGTCTGCTTGGAATCGATTAGCTGCTTATATTATCTATGAGTTTATGAGCGAATTTGTAATAACGCGAGTCATTTAAAGTTTTGCCACATTTGTTACTTTATATTCGTAGTTTTATATATACCTATAATGCTAGGTAGGTAAAGTATCATCCTTATCATAAGTAACATCTTCTACTCAGAGGAGGTCTCCTCTCGGGGAGCACTAATATATTTTTGACGTGTAAAAGTGCCCGTGCGTTTGCCTTACTTACTCAATAAACAGTAAACACCGAAGTATTATCTTTTAACCCTGGTACCAAGGAAATCATGTTTTAATTTTGCCGTCGCGTCTCAATCATTGTTATTGAAATACAGTATTTTTAAACCCTTAAATTGGCTAGAATTGTGTTCAAATAATCATTAAAAACACTACAGAAAAGTTGCACTTTTTTTGAAAAAATTAGCTGTTAGGAATAGAAAAAAACTACGATTTTATTTATGTATAACATTTACTTAACTACTAAAAAAAACAATACAGAATTAAATATACAAAGATTCACTAACTGCTTAGCAGTTTGTCGGCGAATTATACGAGTAGATATCTACACTCTTTTCTATTCTAACCATAGTATAACCATGTGAGTCTAAATACGTAAACTAACACATGATCTTTGTAACTAAACTAAACGAAACATTTGTTCACAGCTTCTTTGTGAACAGTTGCTTCTTACAATACAATTTGTTTTTTTTAAGCATTTGGATCATCCGTTTAGGGGGAGTATACAACAACTACAATCAGAGGTCTATTTTACAATTCAAGGTGTAAATACATTATTTTTATGAAGTTAAAGACCATCATTTCGATATCTACAGCCGTATTTTTGTACTACAACAGTACTTGTACAAAAATACGGCTGTAGATATAAGGGAATTCCTGAAACATTGCACAACAATGAAGTTCCTGAATGTTGATGATGTTCACAGCAAGCAGTAAAACGATGCTGTTATTAAGTACTATTCCTTCACACGCAATTGGGGTGATGGAACCAGTAATGAACAAGGCCCAATAATGGACACTTGATTCTTATGGTACAGAAGATAAGGGTTATTGAATTATTTTGAGACGATTTATTTATAACCTTATGATCTGAGTTAAGAGTTAAGTGGTATTGGTTGCCTTCAACTAAAAGTATCCAACATTTGGTCCCGGCCACCCTAATAACTTTAGCTTTGTTTTACTGCTGTAAACATAATGAATATTCAGAAAATTCATGGTCTTAGGTCATCTCCAGTAGGTACTTACCTACTATAGGTTTCCTCCTTCCGCTTAGGCCGTATTTCAACAAACTTGGAATAAGACTTACTCCGACATTAGTCTACTTATATAAATTCGGCGTTTAATCAAGATACATGAGACCTTATTCCAGTTTAGTCGAATGCAACCTTAGAGGTCGTTTATCGCTATTCTCTCGAAAACCGTCCTGTCCGTTTCCCCTGGATAATAATAAATAAGGTTTGTAAACTATCTTTGTACCAAATTCCTTATCGATCGGTTGAGGCGTTGATCCGTAGACACAACAAATAAACAAACAAAACTACTTTTGTATTTACTATAATATTAGTTACAATTAGTAGGTAAGTATAATGAAGCTAAAGTTTCTAATTTTAAAAATGGCTGCTGGACTTAACTTAATTATTTTACATCAAAATAGAGCGGAGCAACCGGTTGATTGTAGGGAATAGCTGATAGAGGACTTAGACGAAAAGCTGCAAAAAATCCGTCCCTTTTGCAAATAAATAGGTAGAGTACCTACGGCCTACCAGTAAGGTGTTAACGATAAAAAATTGTGGTTGGTGGCAACAGTGTTGAACCAATAAATGGACACTATCTACCGCACTCAGAGACGACAATTAAATTTAATGCTTGATTAAAGTTACTGCTGTCACTTTTGTTTGCTATAGACTCTATAGTATAGAGACAACACGTCACTAAACAAGCATTAAATTTAATTGACGTCTCTGAGTGCGGCAGTTAACTTTTAACTCAAATTTAATACCTATCGGTCATTTAATTGATTGTAGCAAAACAAATGAATAACGCTTATCTTTTGTAATTTACCTAAGAAGCATAATATGTTCATCGTTGGTACGTGTGCATTACTCGTATAAAATAGTATTTATACGAGTAATCTGCTTCTAACACAATATCCCATCGCACTAAGCCTTAACGAAATAATAAATAAAATATTTATTAATAAACGCTATTATGTGCCACCTCCTAAGAATTTGCAGCTTCTAAAACCTCTTACTCACTACTTGTATTCCAAGTAAGAAATACGCGGCTATCGTTAGTGAGAAATCGTTTCTCGTTTTTGCCTCAAGGTCAGCGAGTTGCGATATCTAATCACAAAGTGGCTGCGGCGGCGGCGGCGGCGGCGGGCTGCGGGCTGCGAGCGCGAGCCGATGATACCGAGAAGCGAGTTTAATTTTACGCTTCATACTGCTAGCGCCATCTATTGGCATTTGCTCGCAGTTATAAGCGGTATTGAATTTGACATAGAAGGCCAAACTCAATGCTATTGGCTAGAGCGAAAAGATAGCGGTAGACGACCCTGAAACTCAACCAATCATGGCTTCCAAACGTTTATCATAGGTCGCGTTCGTGTTTGGATAAATTTAACATTACACAGCTCTGGCACAAAATACAAATAATACGGGCTCTGGATTTGGCATAACATTGGGGCGAGCGACCTCCTTTGTCATGTTAGATGTCATGCCATGAGTTTGAACTTTATTGAATGTGTACTCGTTTTTAAGATTCCGTAGTTAAATAAGGAGGGAGTTTTGCCATGGCTGTCTGGCCGTTTGTATGTCGCAGCCGCTTGATATACCTAAGCAGACTAACTATAAAAAATGTATTAAAATTTGTTGCAAAATTAGACAGAATGCTCGTTTTAGAGGCGTGTTAACATTTTGAAAAAAATAATTTAAATCAATACTTCCCCTAGCTAGATTGACAGTGTTCTTAAGTATTCCTGACGCCGCCGCCGAATGGAATAGTGTTCCACCATGGAGAACTGTTTCTCGTAGTTCCAAAAAATAGTATATTTACGGTTGTGGAAATGTTCGTCCTGTATATAGAATATAATAGAATACGTAGGTAGGTTTCGGTTATGTTAGTACTTACGTAGCTATTTACCTAAATTTTGTGAGCAAAAGACGCATCCCTGTTTTAGTAGATATACAGGAAGTAGATAAATAATAATGTGACCACGAAAGGGGATTTTTGGTTAGCATGTCTCAGCCAAATTTTTTTTATGGCGTCGGGCATTTCGTGGTAAGTGGGATCTTAGGTCTGAGACCCAAAGATAGCCATTTTAATTACTAGGATCCAAACTTAAGGCTGCCATCTCAGGATGGCAAATGTGTTGCTAATCCTGAGGACTAAGAAATAATGCCTCTGATCCTGTAATTTTACTAGTTGTTCCAACACCGGAACACAACAATTCGAGCACTGCTGCTTACATACTTGATGGGATGCGGATACCATTTTTCATACTGTTGATTATTCACCCGCCCACGGATAACTGTAAGTCCGATCCCTATCCCCGAACAAAGCCGGTCGCCCAGTAATAATTAATATCATATCAGACGTGGTCGTGGATTAAATCAGGGTAATGAATTAGAAACTAATTAATTACCTACTTACCTAATCATTTCATAAGAAATAACTTGTTCCGACGGTTGGGAACATATCTAAAGGTGTTGGCTACATCTAAATAATACCTGATAGTGATGCCTTCACGTTGCGTTCGTTCGTTATTGTGTGGTACCTACCTATTTGCCGTTTGTTTGCGATTACAGTCCGGGAGACAGATGCTAATTTAAAACTTTCACTTACGAGCCCCAATGCAAAAGAGTTCGGCTACTATTTAAAATTGAAAGTAACTTTTTTTCTAAGTCAAATCTAGTTAGTAATTTTAATAGCATGGGAGCAAGAAATAAAAAAAAAAAATTGTAAAATTAATCGTTTATTTCCCCTATATAATATAATACAACCAAAAAATATCTCTGTATTGTAATAAAAAAAATACAATTCTTCTATCAACGACAACGCATAATAGTTCGGCTATCGATCTTGAGTATGCAAAATAGTTCGCCTACCACTTAGTTGTCTCGCCTTTACTCTTAAGAACAGCCTTGATCCTCAATGGCATCGTCGCTACCAACTCTTCACACTCTTTTGGGGTTATAGACTCCCAGACAGCGACGATTTTCTCTTTTAAATCACTTTTTGACCTCGATGGAAACTTGCGTATTTTTTTTTTTCATTTTCCACCACAGTTTTTCAATGGGTGACAAATCTGGACTATTAGACGGCCACTCCATAGTGGGGATTCCTTTAGACTCGAGCCAAGTCTTCGTGGTCTTCGCAGTAGATATGGCAAGAAAAGTGTAGTCTTGTTGAAAAGTGTAGACATTTTCATATTTCAAGCTTGGAATAGATGGAATTAAACTTGTTTTCAAAATGTCCTGGTATTTCACTGCATTAACTATCCCTTCTACAAAATGCAGGCGGCCTACCCCTTGTGCCGATATGCAACCCCATATCATCACAGACCCAGGAAACTTCACTTTTCTCTTAATGCAGTCTTTGATGAATGCTTCGTCTTTCTTTCGAATGATTTTTTTTTCGTTCATCGCCGACAGTTACTTCGAATTTTGATACATCACTCCATATTATTTGACGTCATTGATCAGTAGTCCAGTTTGAGTGCTCGCGAGCGAATTTCAGCCTCTTCTTTTTCTGTAACTCCGTTAGTAAAGGTTTTTCCTTGGCCGTATAAAAACCATATCCCATTCTTTTGAGAACCCTTTTGCAGGTATCCACTGAAACGTCTTTCTGGATCATATCACGCCATTTTACGGTAAGTTCCCCGGAACGAGCACGGCGGTTTTGTTTGATAATTTTCTTTAAAACCCGGTTTTCAGTTGCACTCGTCATACGCGGTCGACCCGACTTCTTCAAACACGAAATTGTGCCGTGTTTCTTGCGATGCTGGATGATTGAATGGACAGGTGATCTTGGCAGTAATAAATCTCTGGCGATTTGGTTGGTAGATTTTCCACTCTCACTACTGGAAATTATAATTTTCCTGACTTCTTCTGTGACTGGTTTTCCGCGGCCCATGTTGGTCTAATTAATTACTTATAATAATGAAAAAATACTTGGAGTTTGTACTTTTAAATAGGGGAAGTACGGACAAAACGACACATCGGACAAAATGACACACCGGGCTTATTTCAAAATTGGCGGGCTGCAGCGCGGTGTCTGTCACCGCGACACGTGATGTCGGCCATGTTTACAATCCTGTGAGACGCCGAGCGCCATTGGCTCAGTCGTGCCGGTGGTGTAACGAGTGTGAACGTGT
Source organism: Acleris emargana (assembly GCA_927399475.2). NCBI lineage: Eukaryota > Metazoa > Arthropoda > Insecta > Lepidoptera > Tortricidae > Acleris > Acleris emargana. The sequence goes on along the minus strand of OV656840.1, from coordinate 15,022,005 downwards.
TTCGTGACCAGTTATTTTTTTTTTTTCATGGATTTCATCTGTTTTTTGGTGAGTTTTATGCTATTATTTGCAACTTGGTACATTAAAATCAATGAATTATAAGTTGACCTTGTGATTTGAATGGATTTTTACGCGATTACTAGTTATTTTTATGAAATATGATTTTTTCAACGTAGTTGTGTATACTTGGACATAATGACATACCTTCACTACGGACAAAATGACATGTGCATGTCTCTTGTCCATAGTGCATGTCATTTTGTCCTTATGAGTTTCTGTTAGCTAAAATCTTTTTTTTATTCAGGTAACATGCCGCGGAACTATCAAAGAAAAACTAATCGGCAGTCTTGGAGTCAAGAATCCATGGAAAAAGCTATTGAAGCATGGAGGCCAGTGTATTTATTGTAATGACCTTTTTTCCCGTTCTAAGCCAGGGGAGAGCTGGTTACGATGTATGGTTTGTTCTCGTTGGGCTCATGCTTCATGCGCTGATGTTCCAAAGAGAACCAAACAATTTATTTGTGAATTGTGTTCTTAAACTTTAAGTATGCCATTATGTCCTTAGCCTATGTGTCATTTTGTCCATACTATATGGACAAAATGGTTTTTGTGATACTTACCTTAGAATTATTAATTATTTAAATGTTAAAATGGTTCCTATTTTATTAAAACTTTATGTGACTGATAGTTAATGAACCAAAGATGATTATGAAAAAATGAAACTGATTATAATTACATTAAATAAAGAAATATGATTCAAAACCAAAACACCCTGTCATTTTGTCCGTACTTCCCCTACCATATTATATGACATGTTAAATGACAATGGGTTCCTAATTTATTTGAATCTTGTTTATTTTTTTGAGTAATAAAATTAAAGAGGCTTAACGCTAGGCATGTACGAACTATTTTGCATCAATTAAGAACCTGCCGAACTGTTTTGCGAAACCATAATATGAATTAATATATCTAGGTTTTTTTTTTCTTATAATGTATTTATTGTGCAATAGTGTAAAAGCAACGTTGTATTTATGGAGTATAATATTGTATAAATCGTTTGCTTCTAATGCCTTTCTAGAAATAAAACGAGTTGATATAAGATTCATATACTTAACAATCTATGACGTGACGAACTCTTTTGCATTTGGGCTCGTAATATATATTTTATTTTTTTACTGGCATAGTAAACTAAAACTGTTAGTCTAATTTAAACATTTTTACTTGTATTTCTTCATACTTCATTTTGTTACAGAACGTAAGTTGTTATAACGTTGTCACAATACGTTATTAGAACAAAAAAATGTAACCGTATTTTTTCCTAACATTTTTCAAAGGACATGTTTATTAGAAAAAAAAAACCTGATGCTTTCAGGTGCCCTAACTAAACTGACCAGGAAATGAAGTTCTTAGAGACAGCAGTTCTTCAAAGAAAAGCGTGGAAATTCAGATTTACCGACCGTTGCAATCCAAATGTGTTTTTTTACTAGGGTCAATAAAATATATTGTACTGTAACTGTAACGTAAATGAATGAACATTGTGTCTTGCTGTGGGATAAATAGGGTAGGTGAGGCAGGATTGGGTTAGGTAGATTTGGTAGGTGGGGCATATGAGGAAGCTACACACACACGACATAAATGCAAAGATATAGCAAGCAATACCTTTGTTATTATGTTAAGAGTCGCTTAACTGTTCACTACGTACGAACGTACACTTAAGAGTGTCTTGGCTTAAGGCTGAAGCCAGACGAGCGTATTTTTTAAGTTGTGAGTCGCGTAATTTCTGCTCCTCCATTCAGTTTCATAGTAGTAGTAGTAGTAGTAGTATGATGAATGGAGGAGCAGAAATTACGCGACTCACATCTCAAAAAATACGCTCGTCTGGCTTCAGCCTAACTGTTCCATCTACCGACTCAGTAAATTTGATTAAAGATTTTGAAAATCTATTTATTACATTATTTGAGGACACCTTTATTACAAGGGTGCGGGTGCCAATTTGCATGATGCAATGAATTAAGTGCTTATTTTGCGGCATCTTGTTTTCAAAAGATTATTGAATCAAATTATACATAAGATTGGGAATTTAGGTTATGATGAGCTTTATTTTAATGTAACAATAGAAAACTTAAGGCAACTACTGTAAAAAATCCATTATTTTGAAATGTAGGACATTAATTTATGAATGTAATTCGTAATATTAAAACAAAGAAGACGGTACAATATATTATTATATAGATCAAATATATTGTTTATTTAAATCCCAATCAATCCCATTTTGTTTATGAAAAAAAAAACGGTTAAACCTTAAAAACTAATTATTAATAGATAAGAATAGTATTTTGTAATAAAGAATTTTTAACTTAATAAACATTCAAATTATTGGTCCGGAAAGGAACTTAAAAAGTAATTCCGGAATCCGGATCCCGGACTATAGTCCAAGTTTTATAAAACTTGAACGTTGAAGAACATATAAATAACATTTTGTGACTAAACTTGTATAAACGCATCCATAAACCAATTTAAACATTTCGCAAATGACAGCCCTAACTTTGGGCGCAGAAGATAGAGGGGCAGTGGAGGTGAAGGGGGAAATAGGGGTTTAAAGCTTGGAAATCAGGGCCTGGTCAAAGAAGATTCGATTCTACGTTGTGATTATTTATTCTAATGGTCCTACCACCACTAAAATATATTAGCAGTCACAGAGTAATCTTAATATTTGCGCCAAGTCACTGCAGCAGCAGTAAGTAGCACAGCACAGCAGCCCCTTGAAAGCAGGTCGTTGAAAATACTGCCATTTGGCCTAGGGCTCCCGTGCCTACGATTATTATTTTCGACCCTAAATTACTCAATTAGATACGTAACTCCTTGAATGTGTTTAAGTCTTTTGAGGAATTTCGCTTATTCAATCACCTATCCCTATTTTAAGTACAAGCTAATTATTAACTTGAAATGTTTGGTAGGTATGTCTCGTACTCGTATATCCATGTCTCCCCGTGGAAGTCGTAAGAGGCGACTAATGCCCGGTTCCAATATTCAAGAAACGAATCGTTTTCCTTACGGGCAGTAGCGTTATGACATTTGCTACGTACAAAACGTGTCAAATTTTAACGAGACGTCACAGTTCTACCAACTGTTTTTAATATAGGAATGCACCATAAGGGAATAAAGGCTTGTTGTACTGTTAGGCGATGGGCTTGCTACCTGTCACTAATGTACACTGTTAAACATCTTAGCCTATTTGTGCAAATTGTGGTTACAGAGCTTTATCAACAAGTTTTTAGAGTTGTTGGTAATTCTGTAGCTCTGCCTACCCCACTCTGGGAATGAAGGCGTTAAGGTATGTATGTATGTACTCGTATATGTATGTCAGTTTAGGTCACATCTTGCAAAACAATTTCCAACCAGTTCCCGATACTGGAATGAACTGAAATTTGGACCACATGTGTGTAAACCCGATGACATTGCAATATTATGGTATGGTATAGAGCTGATCTGGGGGCTGATTTTTAAATGCACTTCTCAATGATATTTCTGTATTATAGACGTCATAAATTTGAAAATGCATGACAAAGTGCAAAGTGCAGAGTTGAAAAATATGTTTAACAATCTATATCTATGATAGAGTTAAGTTGATCTTGATAAGCAAATAATGACTTTGTAATAAAGTAAAGTCGGCAACCAAAGCTTGTCCCAAAAAATAAGTGTTTTACACCAAATGCAGTCAGAATTTTGCGCACGCACAGGACTAACCCTTGTTGTGACCATTTCGCTCAACGTTAACTTCACATTTTTAAACACTGGTAGCGTTAAAGAGTACAACACGTATAACCAAGCAGAAGGAAACTGCTATAGGAAGACGAAGAATCTAAGCAGAGAGCTATCACAATGTTTTATATAAGCTGATTTTTTATTTACTTGCGCAGCAGCCCATGCTCAGCCCATCTCTCGGCCTCTATGTTGAAAGGAAAGAGTTACTAACTTCGCCTCATCGAAATTAGGATGGCAGTGGCATGTCAATGTAGATAAGGAGGTCGAAATTAGTCAAACACTCTTTAAAATCAAGTTACGAGTATTTTTACTCAACAGGGGATCGGATAGCACAAGATTTAAAGCCGAATTTTCCGCATTATACCCTGTAACCATTCTCCTAGATGATACTAAATTATTGTCATAAATCAACTAATTGACTGAAGAAAAGGTACGTAACATCGATAAATATTGGCCACATACTTACCTACTTTAGTTGAGGTGGTTCTTCATTGTTATGTGTAGTTATGTAAGGGAACGTAATTATTTGCGTAAGTTTCATTAAAAATATTCTCTTTACATAGGCTAACTTCTTTCGACTAATTATATAAATAATTCATTCATTAACTGTTACTTGCCAAATGAAGTGTTATTTATGTTTCAGATGGCGCATAGCGCGTGCGCGGAAAACAGCTGTTCAATAATAACAAATTATTACTGCACTTTACTCGGTGGAGAGCCGAGAGCGTTCATTCGTCCAATCAAAAGGTTTCGTGATGCTCGATTTCTTGAATGAACTGACGTCACTAGCGTCACTTACATCTATTGTATTATAGGATTATATACTTAGTTAGATGATTGGGTTCGTTCTGGCGTCAGATATTCTGTTCAAAATGAAACCATGAATTAGTCACAAGTCGGTAGCGATGTGAGCCGGACGCCACGCTCTTTCGCCTGCCTTCGCGCTCTTTCGCGCCGCGGCCGAACCACCGCGAATTTAGGCCAAGCTTAACTACGTGCTTCTCTCTCTATCCCGACTGTTCGTATTACTCTATCCCTCTCTCCCAGTGCTACTTTCATTGATGTAATCAGTTCAATGTTTACATTTTATCAGGTGATGAAATTTCCAAGTGTTTTGAATGCTGATAAAGAAGCCTTCGAGTCGCTGTTGTTTGTGTATGTATCTGTCGATAAATACGAGTATTGATTTAGAGTTTATAAACACCGAATGGAATCATTCTAGGTTGGACATTCTGTCATACGCCACACGCTGTGACAAGTACGATAAATAGCAATAGCGTAGAAAGGTCATGATCACATGACGAAGGTATAAATAGGCACTTAATTAACGTGTTAAGTGTATTATCTACGTTAATGTTTAACAATTTACGCCTGTGTAAGAAAATGAAATGAAAATGAACAGTATGAGTAGCGTAGTTACGTAAGTAAACAGAGTAGGGCATCTATTCTTCATTGCTCTAAATTCTGGATCGTTACCATTCGTATTTTTTTTGTTAAGACTATGTAATAAAAACCAAAATAAAACCGGCCAAGTGCGAGTCGGACTCGCGCACGAAGGGTTCCGTAAAATTATCTATAAAAAAACACGTTTGTTGCATGGGAGTTTTTTTTTTTTTAGTAAGTATGTGTTGTTATATCGGCAACAGACATACATCATCTGTGAAAATGTCAACTGTCTAGCTATCACGGTTGTGGATACAGCCTAAATTCACCGATTACTTCGACAATTTGTAAACCGATTTAAAAAATATTTTTTGGTTTGATAGGGTAGGTACACTTCCGAGATAGCCCATTGTCACTAAATCTGAATCTGACGTGGGGATCCGTGAGGAATTGAGGGAACTCCTCAAATATTATAGGCATACATATAGCGACCCCGTTTTCCCGTGTGGTTACCGGGTTAGAATAGTGCCACTCCATGTCTTCCCGTGGATGTCGTAAGTTTTAGTCGCTAAGGGAATATAGGCTTGTAGTACTGTTAGGCGATGGGCTTGCAACCTGTCACTAATACGCTGGAAACATCTTAGCCTATTTTTGCAAAATGTGGTTACTGAATTGTCAACAAGTTTTTAAAGTTGTGGGTAATTCTGTGGCTCTGCCTACCCCACTCTGGGATTACAGGCGTGAAGGTATGTATGTATGTATGTACATATAGCGATTCTTGTACTTTTAATAACAAATGCAGCATTTGCATTCAGAAAGTATCATTTGGTGAAGTGGAACTGATGATGAAGACCACAGGTGGCCACCGGAACTCCTCAACCTATTTCAAAGGTGGCAATAAGATATCTCGATTATGATAGATGAGCGAAAGTTTGTTATTCCATAGGTACTAGGTGAAAATCAAACGTGGGGTTCTCGTAGTATGGAGAAAGTAACACTGTTCGTTTGCTAAAAAAGTTATTATGAAAAGAACTTGTCATGTAGCTTTAAAAACTTCCTCAGTTCATAGTGATTCTAATCATGCAAGAAAACAGTTTAAAAAAAAAAAAAAACCTGATTTTAGGGGTTTTACCAAAACACGGACATAAGGAAAATATACAAAAAATCTGATTAAAATGATCAATATCTCGGAAACTAACAACAATTGCTGAACATAAATGGGGGTTAAATCACCCCCTTAAAGCTTTGCACCTAGCTCCCAAACACCCTGTACCTATATTATGTGATATTTTATGCCGTGTGGTTGCCGGGTTAGAATAGTGCCACACCATGTCTTCCCGTGGATGTCGTAAGAGGCGACTAAGGGAATAAAGGCTTGTAGTACTGTTAGGCGATGGGCTTGCAACCTGTCACTAATATGCTGGGAAACATCTACTTGTGCAAAATGTAGTTACAGAATTATCAAGAAGTTTTAAGACTTGTTGGTAATTCTTTAGCTCTGCCTACCCCACTCTGGGAATGCAGGCGTGAGTTTATGTATGTATGTATTGGTATTGTCATGGGAATTGCATAAGTATGAACAATTTCAAGTCAATCCGACAAATACGAGTAGAAGTGGGTTAAAATCGGCCCCTAACAAGTGAAACTAATACGAGAACATGTGTGTTGATTTATAGGATTCTCTAGCTGACAAAAACCTGTTAAATCACCTGCTTTTCTCCTACATCTTGATGTATGAGTTGTCACATGGGATTGCTCTTGAACGTTTGTATACAACTTTTGGACGACAGCTGTTTAATCCGACAATACCTCCACATAATCAGTAATATTGAATGAGGTCATGACATAAGACTGAGAAAGAAAAACTTGTTAGAAATACCGTCTTTACGATAACGCACTGCCAGATCAAAAGTGTAGTAACTTAAAATCAACTGTATTTTAAAATCAACTTTAATACAACGCCTATGAGCTTGAAACAAAACTAACAATGATTTTGAGTTGATACAGTCTTGATCTAGCAGTGCGAAAGGGCACACGGGGCCCGTGCCCAGGGCCCCCATCAAAGAGTCGTGTAATATACTGGGAATCCCATCCCTGAGGACCCAAAGGACCGACAATTTCTCTAACGAGATCTTAGTTGAAAATTATTAGTAGGTAGATATAATTCGCTTTCTTTACTTTCCAAAAGGGCCCCAAATTCCTATGTGCCCAGGGGCCGCAGCTAGGGTTTCCAACCATACTTTATAATAACGTATAGGTACTACTTTTGAATTTAAAAAAAGTATCGAAAATACTTTATTTCTGACTTACGCGTGGAATGGATCGAAAATATCGAAATTGATGACCGGGACGCAGAATCAAGACTTCTGCGAAATTCTGAACGTGCGTGAAGTTTCATTACATTACAGTGTGCTAAGAACACAAAAAAGTACGTTTTCAAACAAATAAATAAATAAATTTGAAAATTACTTTTTTTATTTGGAAATACTTTCATTTTATACTCGTCAGGCAGGTATATACGTAATTTTCCTAAAAAACGTTGGTAACCCTAGCCCCAGCAAAGTTTAAGACAGCCTTGCTTATTAGTCCAGCGTGGTCCAGCGTAGATTGTTTAGAAATATCAAGTTTGCAGTGGTGGGTGATTCTAATGCAAGGAAGACCTGTTTGTCAGAAAGTTAACGACATAACGACGTTCATCAATCCCACGTCAGAAAAAACCGGGAAATTTGCTCGATGATAAAACTTAAAGACGTCCCAAGGTGGTATAAGTAATTGGGTGTGATGACTTCCCTACGCTAGGCTGGGGTTCAAATTCTCCTTGCAGCTTACTATTTTTCATTGTTAATGTGGTGTGTGTGTATGAGAAGTAAATTAAAAAAAACTGTTGTTTAAAACTCAAATACTTGTGGGAGGACCTTGTGCAGGGTCCCTCCGGGTTGGTACCACCATCTTATCCATTAACCTACCGCCAAGCAGCAGTGTTCGCATTGTTGTGTTCCGGTTTGGGGATAAGACAGCCGGTGAAATGACTAGCATAGAGGCATTCCATCTTATTCCTCAGGGATGGCAACGCTTTTGCAGTCTTGTGAATGCGAATGTCTATGGGTCACAGTTTCCACTTACCATCAGGTGGCCTGTGTGCTAGTTTGCCTTCCCAAGCAATAAAAAAAAAAAAAAAAACGTACTTATTGCAATACAAATAGGTACCTATTGTAAATCTGATGAAAGATGGTGAAAGTTCGTACGCATCTTTGGATGTTTGTCGCTTAAACGGCTTAGGCTGGGTTTTAAAAAGATCCGTTAGATCAAATTTCGGTCAGGAATGTCAAAAGTTGTATGTACTTAGTTGGTCTGACATATTTACTAACGGGCCTTAATAAAACCGTACCTTAATCGATTTATATCAAATTTAACATGCAGGTAACGTATGACTGCGTACTGGATTAAAACAATATTTTACTCCGGGTTTAATAGTTCCCATGAGAACCAGATAAATGACTTTTATGAAGACGGACTCGCGGGCAGGTCGCTTAAAAATGTTAATAAATTAAGTGCTCGAGCGCCGTCTTTCGCCAAATTGTTGTTCTTAAGAAAACCTTTGAGGCACGGGCAGTAGAGTAGGTAATCGCTCGCTAATCGCTAGAACGACTATTTTGTCAAGCTAATGCCGAAAAATCATGCTGACGTTAGTATTCTAATTGGTTATGACTTATGTTATGATTATGTTATGACGTCCGACTGTGTAGGAAGTCTGAGAGTCCGAGGCCCTAATTTTAAAATTGAAGTTATAAGTTAAGTTAGCTTCATCCCTGTCACTCGTCTCTCGAGACTAAATCGAGAGAAAGGGATGGAGTTCGATTTTTAAAGTAGGGTCTCTGTCATGTTCAACTGCCAGTTGAGGAAACACAATTTTCCTCTAGGTATATTTTGTACCTATAATTATGCATAAAAATAGCTTTTTAACATTTAAAACATTCTACAGACCTTGGTTGATTGGCAAAATTTACAAACGAAACACAAACAGCAAATGCTAGGAAGTTGGGAAATCGAAGCAAGTGAAGGAAGTGTTTGGTCAATAATCCGCGATTCAGTTGCACATCACTACCATTGTTGAGTTGACTTGTGCCGGGGCCCGGGACTACATCAATGGGAATAGGCGAAAATTCGTGATTTCGTCTTTTATACTTAAATATATAAATAAATGAGCGATTCCCATCTTCCAACCTAAGTTATCCAACCCAGGTTGGATATTGGGAAATCATAGTGCCGTCTTCCAACCTGCTCTTACTCGGCGAAACGAAGGTATTACAGTCACGTCGTTCGTGTATTTGCATGATGATAGGTTTGTATATTTGTATGTTTCTAGATTTGTAGGTTTACAACAATGGTTTAATATTTTTTATATAAACCTAAAAAAGAAAGCTTCATGAAAAAATACGTTGTGATTATAACTTATGGTAATTATGACCTGAAACACATTATCAGTAAAAATATTTTTAATACACAATGTACAATAAACCAATATGTATAAAAAACATTAATGTACTTTGAAGGGAATGCATTAATTTGTAAGCAATCTGAACATTTCATTGTATTTTTTTGTTAGTGACTGTACAAAAGTTGGAAGATGAGAAGAAAATAAATAATCAATTTTATTCCCACTATCCAACCTGAGGCAGGTTGGAAGATGGGAATCACTCAAATAAATGACACGCTAACACGAAATTCGAATCCCGCAGATGTGTCCCTGTACTTTCATGGTCTGTACCCACAGAACTATATCGAGATAGAAGGAAAGAGTGTATGTACCTCGCGTGCCGAAAAGTGGTTCTGAGAACAGCATTGCTCGCCGCGATGCTCAGTCCGCTCTCGAGTCGACCGCTTTCCGAGTGTGACGTTCGAATTTAAAAACAAAATGCCCTGTTGCCCGATAATAAACTGTTTAAACACCACCAAAAACGTAGGAGCTGTGAAGCAAGATATTTCTTTTCATAGGCAAGTACTCTTTGCCCTAAAATATCTGTTATTATTTATAAAACCATTTATTTTGTTGTAAATAAAAAAAAAAATAGTATTAATTTCATATAAACAGTAACGGGCGAGTCTGTGTCTAATGCTACTTTTCCATTGCGGCTTTAATTTGACGCGCCAGACTTCGCATGCATTGAAAACCAGCAACGAAAATAAACCATTTTAAACTGTCGAGCACTTGTCGAGACGCGTTCAAGGTTGATTTCTCATTTTTCTGTCAAAAGTAAGATTATAGTGTTGTACCCGGCGATTTTCAATGCCGATTTCTTAGTCGATTAAAATCGATTTTGAAAACAGAAAAAATGATAATTATTTTTACAAGTTTAGTATGTAGGTATGTATGTATGGGTCAAATATTGCAAATTATATTTGACCCACTTCCCGTTAACGGAATGGGCTGAAATTTGGACCACATATGTAAACTCAATGACAATGCAATATTATGGTATCTAAGAGATGATCTGATGATGGAGTCGGAATGTGGCGACAGGATCTCCGCTATTCTTAACGTAGACCCACCGTGTTAGGACTTAATAGTTTGGTCTCGATAAGCAGATAAAAATCCTAGTTAAAGGCCAGGGGCCGATTGCTTTAAAAAATTACAAGCTAAGGGGGCTTCTAAACGAGCAACATTTTCACGGCAATGTGTGGCCGGTAACTATACGCATCTTGCTCTAACATACGAAGTAAGAGTAACATAGCACTAGTTGCCGGCCACAAATTACAGCGAAACATGGCCCTGTTTTGTATGGATTTTTACTAATAGTATGGGCTTGTACTTTATTATGCAATAGGCCCCTGGTCAAGAGTACCCTTAACCGACGGGCGTGAATGTAGAATATCATGAAAGTAGATATAAAACATGTTGGGCTATACCTATGCTACGGACTAACAGAAATTAGCTTAAATATTCACATACATTTTTATTCTCATTCTTCTGTCAAGTGTCAAAATCGATTCCCAATTCGATTCTATGAAATGTTTTAACTATCAACCTACTGACTTTCGATGTAACGATGGTTAAGACAGAATACCTACTCCATATATATTTTTTTGACACCAACAAAGTCCACAGCTATTATTATTTTATTTTATATGACATGAAATACGCTCTGAAACGAATATATATTCTTTACCATATTATATTCATATTAGAGACCAGCGCGCGCGTCCTCTCCCGTCGAAGTCTGTTGGCTCGCTGAGTTCGCTGACGCTCTTCCGTTGCGATCGATGACACCACAGATTAGAAACGATTTTGTTTATGTTGTGCACATCACTAAAAGACTCGCGTGACGTCAAAGTGCCTACGCAAAATGTTACACGCTCGGTTCTCATATAAATCGACGAACTCTTTCCTTCTATCTCGATATAGTTCTGTCTCTGTACCTATACTGCTTTTGAAATTTGCGTAAAGGAGGAACTAGATTAACTACTTACCTACGTTATTGTAGTACCTATACTACCTATGCGAGCGAACGAAAAACACATGGTGGTTTTATTCAATACTTACTAGCTTTTGCCCGCGTAGAATTATTATTTTGCCACCTCACAGCACGAGATGAGTAGTCCAGTCGTTTCAGCGAGAATGAGTAACAAACAAACAAACTGACACAGCGCACACAAACTTTTGCATTTAAAATATTAGTTTGACTTGCTTACCCTACAGACAGACTCTTTCCTGTCCATTTTTTTAAGGGAAACTTTTCCAAAAATGTTTAAAATAAAATTCTTACTCGCAAACATAAAAATAAAAAAAGCCAAGATGTGAGGCTATTATACCAACAAGCACCTTATCATGTTTATTTATATGAAGATATTTTTTACAATGGCTTGTCCTTAGTGACAACTTTGCCAATGTCAGGGTTGGAGTCAACAGATGGACGGTGCTTCTCTGTACAGAATAAGAAACGGCGTAGAGTTGAAAACAAGACGGCACATGGTTAGTTTTATAACTAAGTACTTCTACTCCAATTAGATGACAGAATATTACGAAGAGTGGGCATAAACAGAAGGACCGAATACAAAGCGGAAAACACAAAATTTTAATATCATACCACAGATTGTAAAAAGGGTCTCAGGAATTATAAGGCTGTGTCACACTTTTTATGCGGTGTGGCGCCGGTGTCATGTCCCTTTGTTTCACTCGCTGACACTAACCTAATCTGTAATCTGTGGTGCTGTGCTAGGCTGTACTCTGTAGAAACATGATCGTAAGTTAATTAAAACTGAACTTGGATTTATAAAATAGTCAAATATTTATGTGATCATGGTCATGTTCGACATTATGATATCCCCTTATCTGTGGGCGACTCGATAATGGCCTCTTATTTTCGAACCCGCATCTGTGGGAGATCCCATTTTGGCCTTATAAACTGGGGCCCTACTTTGAAAATCGAAGTTTGAAGTTACGTTGGCTCCATCCCTGTCACTCGTCATTCAAGACTAAATCGAGAGAAAGAGATGGGGATGGACTTCGAACTTCTGTTTTTAAAGTAGGGCCTCTGTGCTTACATTTGTGGCGAATAAACAGCGAATCATGTATTAGTTTCGCTTACGGGGCGGGCAATTGACCTTGCTCATTCGGCCAGACGAGTAAAGTTTTAATTCGCGCGCCATCAAGTAAGCTCTGCGATCGACCGCATAATCACAGAACAGATAGGTACAGAAAGCAATCTACATACAAAGTGCGCTCGAGCAACGCACACATAGACACCGCTCACGGACACGATATCTCGGAGTAGTTGGGACAAGTGCGAGCGCGAGTGCCGTCCGCTTGACACGCGTCGCGTCCGTGGACTTTTTTGTGCGATAATTAGGTATAATGGAGCAACAAAAAATAAGTTATTATAACTGTTCAGTGGACGGTTGCTTAAATTCCACTTTAAACGGTGAACTGTCCTTTTTCAAGCTACCAGTGGCTTCAGAGAGGTAAGTAGGTATCTACTTGTATTTCAATGGTTCGTTTTAAACTTACACAGAAGAGTTAGGTAGGTAAGCGCCCCGCACCGGCCCCCGAAGAATATATCTAAGATAGATTTAAATAATAGTTTCCTATTTTGAATCAGAATAAACGAAGTACTTAACTATATTTTTGTAAAGTAAATTCACGCCACCTTACGTAAGTTGAAAACATGTTTTTTTGTTTGTGTAGATATTGTGTTGTTTTTAGTGTCTTTTGATAGTTTTAGGTCTAAAACGTATATGGTAATGGAAATTGTGTAACTAGGGTAATCCGTTTAGAAGTTATAAGGAATTTTCGATAATGAAAATTGACAAACGTAAAATTTTGTATGTTTCTGCTCTGTAAACTTTTTGTATTGTAATACCTAGTAGGTAGGTTTATTGTTTTGTTTTGTAGGATAAGTTTTTTGCTATTACGGGCTATAGGTAGGTACTGCGGGTTTGGATTAGCCCCTCCAGTCACTCCCTCCACTTTAATATTAATTCGTCTGGTCGATTATTTTTGAAGTTACCTACGGTATTTTTAGGGTTTCGTACCCAAAGGGTTAAAACTGGACCCTATTCCTAAGACTCCGCTGTCCGTCTGTCTGTCACAAAGCATCTCACAACAATAAATCAAACGACTAGATACGAGTGCCACTACCGCGATAGTTTTTTGTGCATAAGCCATAGTTGACAACCCTAGAGCGACCGCCGAGCGTAGGTATGAAAAGTGAAGTACATACATGTGATTTACTTCTGTACTTATCTGTTCTGTGGCATAATGCTGTTTGTCAAACAGTCAGGCATGCATTTACCGTTAGATGGCGCTTGATTAGATCGACCAATATGATACACTTGTGTTTTTCTAAATACTATCTCAAATTCAGTAACGAATGTCAAAAATAGCTTTTAAAAAAATAAGTAAATACATAAATAGTTAATTATTTAACACGTAAAGGTTTTTTCATGAATAGCTGGCACGAATAGATCAATGAAAACTTTGGTCTACTAGGATTGTGTGAGTGCTATCTATCAGTTACAGTTTATATTTCGAACCAAAAATTTAATTATACATACTTTCATCCCCCATTTAATCGTTTCGTGCCAGCTCTTGTGAAACGACCCCTACGTGATTAGGATTTGGTACTATCACCGGCGGCTAGCATAACTTGCGCGCGTCATGTTTGTCGCTTTCTAACTAGACAGACGCACTAATGGCCGAACCCTATACAGTGTGTCTCTGGGTTCACTAATGTTTGACCAAAAAATTATCGACAAATAGTCATTTGACAAACAACGTTTCACCAAATGATCATTTGGCAAACGAGACAATTGACAAAAGTATCATCTTACAAAAACTCACTTAGTTGATCATTTAGCAATTAGTTTACCTATTTCTGGGCAGAAAAAAAAACAACCTCGAAGGCCAAGGCGGGAGCCAAGCTCCCGCCTTTGCCTTCTAACCTAACCTATCCGAGTCGGTTATGCCCTGATACGTCTTCCTCGTAAAATGTAAATTTAACTGTTGATCATTTGGAAAAATAAGTCATTTGTAAAATGACTAGTAGTAAAATTATCAATTGACTTAACATTTTTTTGCAAGACGTTGTTTGTCAAGTGTAATTTTGCCAAATGTCTTTTGGTCAAACGGCAGGACACCGTGTCTCTGACCTTGGGGCTTTAAATTCAACGATCGATTCTACTCGCTAAACTGAACTACTTTTGTTCTGCAACATGAAAAAAATAACTTAAATTTAGATAACTAATTGATGTTAAAGTCTAATTGTAAAATCAGTGTATTACATACTGGCCATGTAATCACTATCTCATGGTACGGGGGCGACATTACCTTGGTACGGGGGCTAAAGGAAAATGGAGAATTGGATCGCGTACATTGAAAATTAGATTTAACTTGTATGAAAAAATATAAATTTAAACTGAACATATTTTTAACAACTTACAGAACAAAAGAAGTTTAGTTTCAGGAGTAGAAATGATCTATGCATTTAAAGCCCCAAGGTCAGAGGCACCCTGTATTCAAACCATGGATAGATAGGCTTACTTCGGATTAAAATTTGACACATTTTGTAAGGGCAAATGTCAAGTTTTAACCCGAAGTAAGCCTTAAATGTCCGCGGTTTGAATATAGGGTTTGGCCGTAAGTGAGCGAGAAAAAACAAGGTGTGCTAGCCCGTACCCGACAAGCATAGGGATTAAATTGTTTCAATAATACTACTTTAAATGTATTAAAGTATTTTATTTTCGACGTGGTCTACGACAAGGCGGCGATTCGTCGAGAATTTCCTGGCCCGGTTTTCTTTTTTTTGGAGCTTCTTTTTTCTTTTCTTTTGGCTTCATGGCTTTACCTTTCTTTCCATTTTTGGGGTGTTGTGTAACCGTATCTCACCGCATACAACACGAAGTTCAATGTCAATAACAATAACAGATATAATAACAAAACAAATAATTAACACAACAGAAGCAAAACAACAACGCCAAAGCCAAATTATAAAACAACTGCAGTAGGTAGTTACTTGTTCGCACGGAATAGTAGAAACGCAACTGATTCAATTCTACTGAAATGACAGTGACTGACCGTTGGGTGGGAGTCAAAACAAAGTTCGAAGCATTCGAACTGTCAACCAAACCAACCCAACGGTCTGGCAACGCCGCGGCCGGCAGCCACACGCCAACCCAAACCGAGCACGCAACTTCGCTTTCATCGCTTTGTAGTTTTGAGTACCTACCTAGTTATAACTATAACTTTTACGATTTTTTACTGATCTAACGTGAATGCAAGTTCAAATCCATTATCTAACACTAAAATCAACTTTTATTCAAAACAATTTGTTTTTTTTTTCCTTTATATAGTTTTGTTTATTTTTTGAGTATTTTAAATTCTTATTTTAGTTTGTGTATATTTTTTTGGCCACATTCAACAAAAAGCTTCAAAACGCCTAGTCATAGTTTAAGAGCAAACATTTAGTTCATTGTTTCACTAGGAGCACATAGGTTTTGAGTCTATAATCTGTAAATTCTTATTAAAGCTAATATATTCAAGTTGACGCAACACATTAAATCCGTAAAAAGAAGTGTGGAAAGTTTGGCTGCAAACTAAATCGCCCAGCCGGAATAAAACGAATATGAACTTTTTTTAAACGGTTCATTTAAAGTGGTATATAGAGCTTACTATCAGTTAGATAACTATATTAATGAGTCAGAGCAAGACTTGAGGATATATGTCTTCAGATATTCATCATTTAAAACTACCACTTCCTATATTTTTCCCAATAAATTTATCCAAAAACACCTCGATTTCGTAATTTTGCCCTACCCTTCGCCTTAATCTATTGAAACGAACAGCCAATGAAGCAGGACAGCTAGCAAGCGGGAATTTGAATGTTGGCCGTTAAAAATATCGCATTGTTGACGGTCAAAACCGGCCTCCTTTTAGTAAATTATTTCAAGCAGTTTATTTTGTTATATTTACTTATGATCCCCACTGTTTATGAGTTCCCCGCGGCGGCGTTTATTGCGGCGAGCTTGATATGTCCTATAGGGCGATTATAAGAAAAACACTTAGCTAAGGCGTTAATTGAGACGATGTGAATTGCTTCCATCGTGTGACGCAAATTAACCATATAATCAACCAATCAATCATATGGTTATTTATTTAATTTTTATTGCACAAAAGAATAATGTTAACATACAAAAAGCGAACTGAATGCCGTAAGGCATTCTCTACCAGTTAACCTATGCTTAACAATAATCTCTTATTACATCAGCATTTTATTCTGTTAGTATATGTACTAAATAAATAAATAAATATGCTTAACTTTCGTCACACAATGCAAGAAAAATAACGTTTCTTAATAAAGGCCTTAACTACGTATTTTTTTATATAATCTCCCTATAGGACATTTAAATGTCGCTCAACTATCTTAATCGAGATACCTTATCGCCACCCTTGAAATTGGTATCGTTGAGGAGTTCCAGTGGCCATCTGTGGTCTCCATCATCAGTTCCACTTCACCAAATGATACGTCATTAATGCAAATGCTGGACTTATTACTGAATAGTACATTACTGCACAGTCCAGGGAGTAGGCCGTTGCGGGACGAGTAGAGTTAGCGTGGCCGAGACGCAGTCGAGGCCACGCTATATACGAGTCCAGCAACCGCCCTTCCTGGTCGAGGCTTGTATAGTGCTTTTCTCTAACAATGCGAGGAAATTAAACAAAATTTCAGGTTTTATATAATATGTATTCAAATGTATTAACAAAATCAAGTCAAATACGATGTGATAATATGACGAAGGCAAATGGCATTAGGTACTCATTTTACTTTTGTATTTTCGCGAAACAAAAATAATACGTACTGTACTTAAACTTCCCTAAGAAAAAAGTATTCCCGATTCTCGCCTTATTTTTTTTAATTCTAAACGCAGAATGTTTTAAAAAAAGTAAAACTATTTGACAATGGTAAATGCGCTGTAAACGCGATAAACGGCGTTTACCTTTTTAGTCTATGACATTTAAAAAGTAAATAAACATGGAAGAATTTTGAATTGTACGAGTGTTTGGCTGTTTAGAGGTAGTTATCATAGTCCAAATATGGTTTTAAAAAGTAAAAAACCGGGTACGTTATGAAATTTGTATACATTTTCGCGGCCGCTGCCGCTGGTAAATAATAACTTCTTTTTTTTTAATTTTGCCTGGGCCTGGAACTCGGAACTTCGCGGGCTGATTTTACAACAGTAAGGTTAACATTTCCGAGCATGTGGGAGAAAAATATTAAAATCGCTATATGTTTGCCTATAATGATATCAAAACAGCCCCCTTCCACACCAACCATCAATAACATAACAGTAAAAATTCACTCCTGTAAAGGTTTTCCACCCATCAGCTAGAGCTGGAACTGTGACATCATATAACGTTGTTAACGGATGTTATTGAATACCTCGGTCTATTCGTGGACGAAAACCTTAACTTTAAAACCCATCTTTAGAAACTGTCTTCAAGAATTAGAAAATCAATTGCATTTTTTAAATCTTATATGACATACATACATACCTTCACGCCGTCATTCCCAGAGTGGGGTAGGCAGAGCTACAGAATTACCAACAACTCCAAAAACCTGTTGATAACTCTGTAACCACAATTTGCACAATTAGGCCAAGATGTTTAACAGTGTATATTAGTGACAGGTAGCAAGCCCATCGCCTAACAGTACTACAAGCCTTTATTCCCTTAGTCGCCTCTTACGACTTCCACGGGAAGACATGGAGTGGCACAATTCTAAGCCGGCAACCACACGGCACTCTAAGCCGGCAACCACACGGCATCTTATATGAGTAACTGATAAACCCCTATTCACGCTAGTTTACATAGCATTGTGCCAGTCGGTACTTACCTACATACTGCAGCTTAGTTTGGAGTGGCGCAACAAAGTCAACCATGGTAGTCAGAGAGGGCTCAAAGATCGGTATTGAAAGTGATTAAAAAAACCATTCAGATACCCTACAGTATCGTTATACGCCGCAGTAACTGTTTCAACCGTTGGACAACGCTTCGTCTACAAATTCTTTTTTTTTACTCATAAACTTGCTCCATCCATGCCCAAAGCAACACCGATAAACGATTATAAACGAGTTTTTAAGCTATCAGTACCCAGAATTAAACGTTTCGGAGAACACTTTTAAGCACTTAGTCTGTGAAAATGTCTACTGTCCAACTATCACGGTTTATGAGATACAGCCTGGTGACAGACAGACAGACAGACAGACGGACATTGGAGTCTTAGTAATAGGGTCCCGTTTTTACCCTTTGGGTACGAAACCCAAAAAAACACATACAGTGGAACATAGTACCTCAAATCCTCCTTTTTTGTCACTTGTGGACTGATTTTAACCATTTTTTTTTGGTTTGATAGAGTATATTTCCGAGGTAGTTCCATTGTCACTCAATCTAAATCTGATGAGGGGATCCACTTTCTTTGCTATACTAATAGAATAAAGACAACACGTCACTAAACAAGCATTAAATTTAATTGATGTCTGAGTGCGGCAGTATGTTGATACATAATAAAATAACGTGTAGCGAAGCTACTGCTCGTGTCAAATAACTGTCACACTAACACTCTTTAACGAAATTAAGATAACAAAAATGTAAAAAACATTAAGAGGTGTGTCTTTTCATCACGTTTATAAATAAACATTCTTATCAGATAATTTAAATTGGTAGCAAAGTTCGTTTGCATTTCAAATTGCGATTAGATATTATTTTAAGGATTGATTCTCACAAACACGTATTGTGTGTATAATGATAGAGTTTTATCACTGTATATCAGACATTATTATCATGATTGGTAGAATAGTCGATGTATTAACCCTTGCACTGTTCATAGTCCGGTTAGTTAAAAGGACGTCCTCATTTAGTGCAATGAGTTCGCGCGGGAAGTTGGTTAACTGAACATTTAGCACAATTTTGCTCAATCACGATTTTGTGGTAACGGTGCTAAAAATGCCTTAACAAAGTAGACGTTTTCATCATTCTGGCTCACGTTTGCCAATTTATCTAAAATTCAAATTTAGAATTCATAATATTGATTCAGTAAATTGGCCATACCTTGAGGGATTTTTACACGTCGTCGGTTATATGGATTGAATCTACTATGGCTTCGGACAACAACATCATTGCAGAGAAGAAACTCTAGCAGAAGGTATTTTTTTCTTAAAAGTAAGTTACATTACGAGTACCTACAAGGTACCTAATAAAGTGATAAATAAAAAAAATAAAAAAATGTGTTACCCAGTTAATTTATAACTGGATTTAGTTTGATTACAAATGTGTGAGTAACTTGGTCAAAGACTAAATAAAAAAATAGAACATATCGTTACTATCTACTTTAGAAAAAACTCGTATCTGATATTTCGAAATGTACGAGCTTGAACTTAATTCTCTTCAAGTTTAAGTTTAAAATTGTACGTCACGAAATATGAGATACGAGGTTTATTTAAAGTAATGACGATATATCTTCACAATTAGAATCCAATACCTAAAGGTTTACAAAGCGATCTGTATACTGTCACTGCTGTCAGTACTGTCTCTAATGATGCGAAAACGGGTTCTTCCCGCGGCTTGAATTAATTTTCGGGTACCGAATATTTCGACGATGTTGCAATCGACCCGATTACGCTAAGAATATCCGGCGTAAGAACCGGTTCAATAATCATTACATTAGTGTAATGAATATTAACATTAATAACCGTGATAGTTTAAAAACTGTCTTATTAGCTTATTACGTTGTGTGTACCCGCTGCTCTT
This sequence comes from Acleris emargana, assembly GCA_927399475.2. Taxonomy (NCBI): domain Eukaryota; kingdom Metazoa; phylum Arthropoda; class Insecta; order Lepidoptera; family Tortricidae; genus Acleris; species Acleris emargana. The sequence continues at coordinate 15,001,559 of OV656840.1, read as the reverse complement.
TGGACTTTGCGCTACACTCAATTGCATAGGGACCGATAAAGATATGTTAGTACAATCTAAATGATATGTTTATTCATATCAGCTATATAATTACCTATAGTATAGTTTGTGTAAATAATGAAGAGTTTCTTGACATTATTTCCTTAAATTCGGTGCGTTCACAAAAGTCATAATGCCGAATTAATCGAAATCCCTGGTTATTGTAATTCTGAACGTTATTTTTCGATTGAAGACTTAATGGTATTCACATACATTGATTATTTATTTACTGTTTTCGCAACTCATTTTAATTCAATTAAATAAATATCGTGGGACAACCTCGCACACATTGACCTACTACACAGGACCGCTATAGCTTCATAGGCAGGGTCTATCAGTACCAACTAAGCTAAACGCGTCGTCAACTTCAAAATATTAGGGATTACAAATTATAGACCTATGTGGTGCGAGCTAAGCTTTGACTTTTCTATGAAAAAACGACGTTCTATACAAAATTACAATATTGATTAACGAAGTTCCTTAAAAATTTGTTCCGGGGTTTTTTTTAAAATAAAGTGACGTTTGAAATGCTTGCATAATTAAGCCAACAGATTCAAACTTGAAAACTATATTAGAAATAATTAGACTAAGCATAATAAAGTTTATTCATCCTTAATATAATTAAATAGATTCATATTCGTAATCGTTAATCGTGTTTTACGTAATTAAATCGTTTTTTTTTAAATATTAAAAGTTGTCTTTTGACCGAAAATATTATTTCTCTGACAACTCCTAGAGAGCCGTTCTGAAAACTGGAATTTTTAGTACCTTCCAGACTCTAGCAGCCCATTACAAATCCTTCCCGACAGTCTCACGATAGCAAACCCTAGTTAGATCCTCCAGACTACGATCATACCTCAAATGTACGAGACACCCAAGACAAAAATCTATAAAATAACTTGCAAGATATCGTTAAGGACCAAAAAGTTGGCCACGCTAACTTACTCAATAAAAAATTATATGAAACTTTTCCGTTGTGACACGAAAATGAACCATAATTGTACTTCTAATTCTCCTTCTAAATAATACTAATTGTGACTTCGGTGTTTGTATGGTTAACTGCGCTTAACTATGGTCCAACTTTTTGGTCTTACCCATGTGTGTGCAAGTATTACAAAGTTTCAGAAGCGGTAAGTCCTTAAACTTTCGTCTTGCCGTCTCTCTACGGTACTTGACCGATTTAGAGTCCTTAAAAACTCAACTGGGGGGTCTATTCCCAGTTGTCTACACCCGCACGCTTTTTCTGGCTTATATGTATGTATGTAAAACTCTTTATTGCACATAAACAATTACAAGACATGTTTGCATCAATATAAATAATGTACATAGGCGAACTTATCCCATATGGGATCTCTTCCAGTTAACCTTGGAGTAGAATGAGCAAGGACAATGCCGAAGGATAGACAAATTAACAAAATTTCAGGAAATAACAAATAGTACATACAACAGAGAAATTGGAAGAAAATAAAATATCTTCCTTAATAAGATACATACGTAAACATAGAAATAATATAATCACTACATAGTATAAAACAAAGTCGCTTGCGCTGTCTGTCCCTATGTATGCTTAAATCTTTAAAACTACGCAACGGATTTTGATGCGGTTTTTTTTAATAGATAGAGTGATTCTTAAGGAAGGTTTATATGTATAATACATTCAACGCGGGCGAAGCCGCGGGCGGGTCGCTAGTATACAATATAATACTACCAGACATACGTAAACAGCAGTTAAAACCTACAACAGAAGGATCAACACTCAGGCTCATCCTGTTTATTTAGCCACAACTTCTTTAATCTTTCCTTCAATGAACCGACAGATTTTGATTGCCTCAAGCACGATGGAAGCTCACACATAACAGAACAAAACAACAGACACAGAACACAGATACAGACGAATAAAGTTGAAAGTGGCAACATAAAAACGTCGGGTGTGGACAACTGGGAATAGCCCAACTGGGGCTGCATCACGTATGAAATCATGATGCGTATCACTTTGGAACTCAAACGATAGATTTCAATATTTCAAAAAGAGCTCTAATTTTTCTTATAATGCACTCGGCATGCATTGTTTAATTTATTCTGACTGTGATTTATTACTCTTAATTTTGTCAAAGACTGAAGATTTTCCGTTTTAATATTTTTACTTTCTACGTAAAATTAAAAAAAAAATACTTAGCACCTTAGCAGACACTCGGGTATGAGCGTCTCGCATTTGAAATATTGAAATCTATCGTTTGAGTTCCAAAATGAGTTGCATCAGGTTGATGCCTGTATATAAGCGTCGTTTTCACACACTTCACAGCGTGAATATAGGTACGTGAAGTGACAGATCTATTCATATACTTTTTATTTTTATTTTATTTTTGCCCCCGCGGCGACTTGAACAGCTACTACCGCAGGGATATGGCGTTTCCACGTGAAGTGATTTCGCCAGTATCAAGGTATATATGAGTATAAATCAATATAGCAATAAAACACAATCCAATCTTCTCTAGGATGATTGGGGGCAACGTTGTACGGTGATTTGTAGGTCAGAGGTCAAGATAGTTTTAACCTCTGCACCACTGCAAGTCCACTTGAAACGAGAAGAAAGATGCCAGATACACGAAATAAGTCCAAGTCTTCAATCACTGTGCGACACAAAGGCATAAAAAGTACAAATCACTATCAGAAAAGAACTTTGAACACCTAATTACCCAAAAATTAAAGTCTAAAACAAATTACACGTCCGCCATCTTTTAACGTTGCAAATGGCCTCCTTCATATACTTTTCGCTCGGTAAAATATATGACACATAGGCTTATAAAAGCGTGACATAAGGAATTAGCGTCCCGAGCCATTATCAGTAGCGACCCCGCGGCCGGCGCACGCGGCGATCTCGACTTGGCCAAGCAAGGTAATGTTTTTTCTTATCAACAACAAGAAAGATAATGATTTTTCTGTTTATGACATTTTTAAACAGAAATTATCAGATGCAGATTGGATTTTATGCGAGTTAGTTTACTAATAGGTAATAGGATAGTTTTATATTTATTTTATGTGTGTTAATCCGTGTGGTTGCCGGCTTAGAATAGTGCCACTCCATGTCTTCCCGTGGATGTCGTAAGAGGCGACTAGGGCCTACTTACTGAATAAACATCTTTTATCTTTTTTTATCTTTTAAGGCTTGTAGTAGGTACTGTTAGGCGATGGGCTTGCAACCTGTCACTAATATATACTGTTAAACATCTTAGTCTAATTGTGCAAGTTGTGGTTACAGAGTTATCAACAAGTTTTTGGAGTTGTTGGTAATTCTATAGCTCTGCCTACCCCACTCAGGGAATGAAGGCGTGAGGTATGTATGTATGTCGATCATACAAATAAATTTGACGAAACCACTATTAAAAATACCGGCAAAGTGCACGCATTAATTTAGGACTCTGTGCTGTTTAAAAGAAGGTGAGTTTTAATCTCAACCAAAATGTTTAATCCTAGACTTGTAGATATTGTATGAAATAAATAAAATGCAAGTATGTATTATCAAAGTGCTATTCAATATTTGTTTATTATCAGATTTTTTAACTTGCCGTTGGAAACTTATGGGTGGAAACACGATGAGGACATATCAACACATTAGTCATTAAAAAAATGTCAGTGTTATTTTTAAAGAACTATTGATATCCCATATTTGTCCTAACATGCGTTTTTTTCATAGGAATGCTAACGCCAGCTCATTATTTTCTGCTATAAAGTCGTTTAGCGGTTAACAAAATAGAATATAATAGGTACAAATAAAATTTAGGCAAATCGTCCTAATGGTTTTAATATAAGACAGTCAGCAGCCTATGACAGATTATGCGTTGTTTTTATTATATGTGCTGTTGGAAACTTGGAAGGCATACACGGAGCCGAACGCAACAAGCTGAACTGAAGTTTACTCGTAGTAATGTAATAGGACACCGACCAGCGATTATCCCTGCGTGCATACAAACTATAGAAGTGTACCCCACGGACGAATAATTAAGTAGGTAACTACATAAAAAAAAAATAGTTTATTTCAACTTATGTAATTAATTTCTCATGTAATTACGTCTTATTTAATAACTATCGTTAACAACTTGCACTATGTTTATTGTAAACTTTAAATATTGATAAGATGTATCCGAGTTTTGCCAGATATGGAAGATTGGCACCATTCGTACGCTTTTTGCTCTGAGCCTTGTAATATAATAACTAACAGCTATTTTAATATGAATCTAAAGCTACGAGGGTGGATTGAAAAGTTCTGAGCCTGGTAAAAAAAAGTAACGGGCTCACTTTTTATAACAATTTTATTTTTCGACATATTCTCCATGAAGGTCAATGCACTTAGTCCACCTCGCCTCCAACTTCATTATCCCATCAAAAAAAAAAGAATCGCTGAGGTCGTTAAAATATGAGGCTACTGCTTCTTGTACCTCCATATTAGTCGAAAATATTTGTCCTCCCAAGTGTTTTTTGAGGTTTGGGAAGAGATGATAATCGGAACGAGCTAGATCCGGCGAGTTAGGGGCATGCGGCAGCACTACAAATCCACAATCATATATTTGTGCCATTGATTTCGCCGAAGTGTGAACGCGAGCGTTGTCTTGGTGAAACAGTACTTTTTTCGACAGCATTCCAGGTCTCTTTATTTTAATTTCCTCACGCAGACGACGTAAAAGAGCACAATAGTAGTCCGAATTTATTGTTTTGCCCTTTTCGAGATAGTCTATCATGATATTCATGATAACCCCCCTGCAATCCCAGAAAACTGAGGCCATTACCTTATTAGCTGACAAAATGACCTTGGCTTTTTTGGGTGGTGGTGAACCTGGTCTTTTCCATTGCCTGGATTGTTCTTTCGATTCTGGTGTACTGTGGTGGACCCATGTCTCGTCCATAGTTATAAAACGATTGAAAAAATCGTCGGAGTCACGTTGAAACATACATAAACAATCTTGGGAAATTGTAACACGTACTCGTTTGTTCTCGACTGAAAGCAGTCTAGGCACCCACCTGGTTGACACCTTAGAAAATCCAAGAACATCGGTGATGATGTTCTGTGCCCGCTCATAAGAAATACCCATTGCTTCCGCTATCTCCACAATCTTCAATCGCCTATCCTTCATTATCGCATCTAATATATTATTGACATTTTCGTCCGTAGTAGCCGTCAACGGCCGCCCACTCCTAGGCTCGTCTTGAACAGTCTCCCGGCCACGTTTGAAACCAGCTACCCATCTTTTTATGGTAGCATACGATGGAGCAGATTGCCCTTATGTTTGATTCATATCTTCAAATATTTGTTTTGGTGTTAACCCCTTCTTTTGCAAACATTTTATGACAGAACGGTGCTCAATTTTATCCATTACTTGAAAAATCAGTGACCTTATGTAGCAGTTCCAGCATAAAATGCAAAATTGTGACAGGAAAAAAACAAAAGATAGTGCATAATTGCGTCTAAATATGGCACTTTGACCTGCCAGTTTTTTTTTTTTTTTTTTTTATTATATTCAAATCAAATCAAATCAAATCATATTTATTTGCCAGAACACAGTATTACATAAAGCAGATGTTCAAGAATAAAAAATCCATTGCGTTCAGCCTGCATGCAAGCGTGCAAATATTGATAGTTAGTCTAAAAAAATAATAATAATATAAATCTAAAATTCAATTATTAATTACAAATAAAAACATACAAATTATAATTCAATAAATAATAAAATTAATAAATAACATTCCGTAAAAACACAATTATTAATCATTAGAAGTAAGTACAATAGTCATATTTCCTTAGTATCTATTTAGCTTCAACCTTAGGCTCAGAACTTTTCAATGCACCCTCGTACTTTATCGTCCACTTATCTGACTATAATAACAGCTTATTTCTGATCTGATACAAAGCAATTTGGCCAAGTTATAACAATTTTCCCAAAAAGTGGGAATTGTACGAATGCACCCCACACGTGGGGTACGTTCGTACACCATTTGTTTCTTCCCGGGATTTATGTTTTTCTCAGCTATTTCACCTGTTTCATTTACCTTTTAGGCATATCTTATTGACCTGGTTTCATAATGATTATATTTTTGATTTTAATTTTTCTTTAGTTCCATGGGGTGCATTCGTACAGTAAAAAAATACATTCAATTTGATTGTACGAAGGTACGCCAATCAAACCGATCATAAAAAAACCAAAATAAAAAAATAACCGTTAAGGTAACTCCAAAACTATTGTTTAAATAACAATCTTAAGCATGTATTTACAAACTAGACTAAAGTATTTTTTCTCAATCGATTAAAACTTATTGAAGACAGATGCATTCAAAGGAGAACCAAAAATTACTTTCGAGTAGCCAAAACACATATTAACTCTTTCTGGCAAAGTCTGCTCCCGCACTACCATCATTTTTGGAGGGTAGCCTATACATATGAGCGACAGTCCCGTAAATAATTTTGAACGTTTCAACATGTTGGATACTCGAGATATGACCACTGTACGAAGCTTCCCCGTGTACGAATGGTGCCAATCTTCCCCTAAGTGTTCGAGGTGTTGCTATTGATAGTGATAATGTTATTTAATTTGCTTATTGATTGGCTTATCAAGCCATTTCAGGTTAATATATCTTTGGTAATATTTTAATTGCAAAAGGTTTGATTGTTTGTCCATCTTCACGGTTTTGGTCAATACATTTTTATCCTAAGGTTTTTTAATTTAGAGATATACCCGACCCGTGTTGTGTATGCAATACGTATGGCAGTAACAATTTGGCTTTATCATTTTATCGCTCTGGCTATCTCCCAAAACACGTGTATCTGAGCACTCGCAAAATAGGAATTTCCGCTGTCGGAGTTAGTTTAGTCGCCGGGTCCGCCGGCCAATTTCCGCTTCGTCAGCGTTGTTGGGTGTACAGACAAAGCGAAAATATCGTATATAAAATATCTTACTATACACCATAAATTGGTAATCCTAAGGTATGTATCGGGGTATGCAGTGAGTTAAATACTTACCAGTCCAGTCCAGTTTACCTAATAAAAATACAAAATAAAATAAAGTACCTAAATTGAAACGACAATTTTAGTATTTTGTATAAATTCTAAACCCAGGGTTTAGAAAGTGGGATTGCAGTCCCCTTAAAAGCAGAGGCCCAGAAAGGCGGGTGGGACCTCTGTTCGTAGCATATTTTCCTTATACTGAAAAAATTACGCTACGTGCTACGCTTTGCACGTAGCAAAGTTCGGCAACGAAAAGTCCTGTGCAGTGCAGTGCAATACGATTTTTTCTCAATGTAATGATTTTTCTGCGTATTGATATCATGTCGGTATTTTTAAGGGTTTTCTATACGCCATTAATAAGTAATTCTCCCGGCTATAATTCGCTGTGTTATAGCAAAAACTGCCGACGTGTGCTTGAAATTGACTCGTACTCGTAAAAGACCATTATTAAAATTTCTACGGGTTGGCACTGTTGGCAGTAAGGAACACGTCAAGCCTTGTGATTTGGCGGTAGCATCGCGTTAACAGCTGCAATATGTCCCACAAACCAAGGTTGACTGTACCCGCTAATACATGTTATCATTTGATAACGCTTATTAGATCGTTTATTGATTAGATTTTAGGTCTCCGTCACTAGTTTCAATTATTTGTTTTGTTTTAATTTTGATGTAGTTACGTTCCTGTAATTAAGAACTATCGCGTCACGGTCTCGACGAGACATGTAGAACCTCTTTTCGTTGATTGAGTTAAAATTCATGTCGTTGCGACAAAGATCTATGATCGATTTCCATATAAAACAGATCGGACAAAACCAAATCAGTTGTAACTCGTTGGATTTTTCTTTATAAATTTTACATTCTGTGAGCACTTAGAAAGTGACTCGGGCTGTCCGTCCGTCTCGTCTTTCACAGCCAATTTGCTCTGAATAAATACTGGACCAAATCAAGTGAAATTTGGTAGGATGGTGTAATCCTATGACCCAAACACAGATGTGATAAGTATTTTTTTTTTTTAATAATGGTCATTTTTGGGGCACAATTAAGGAAAAAAAAACCTTAATGTGTCAATGAAAGGGCTCGTTATCAGGATCTTAAATATATTTTTGTTATTATTGTAAAATAAATGATTATGATTTTATTCATAAAAGAAGACAAAAATTCAACTATCCCCCTTGATCTTCAAAAAAAATTATTACCTACATTGGTATGTACGGAGCCCTCTTCATGTGACTTCAACTCGCACTTGGCCGTTTTCTTTTTATTTTTACCTTATTGTACAGTCGACATTGAAATCTTGGAGTGTTTTTTTAACGGAACCGCGATAAAGAATTAAAGTTATTTAACCTCCTGGGAGCCCCGATCCTCGCTTGAGGACATAACAATAAATATAAAAGGCACCCTATATTTGTTTGACAAGGTTGCAATTACAATGTTACCGTGAGCACCCCCAGGCCCCAGGAGGTTATAAGCAAATTCACAGTAATTTACAGTAAAACCAGAGTTTAATAATTAATACTCGCGTTCGGCTGTCTATTGCTTTTACACTCTGTCTGACATAAAGTATGCTATAATAGATGCCAGAAAGAGTGCGACAGCGATACACAACCAAGTAGGTACTATTAAAAGGATTGTGATAAAAAAATTCAAAAATCATAAATATCTGACGGTTTAAGGGGAGGGAGCACCGCATTTCATAGGTAACGAAAATTTCAGCTTCACAATACTGTAAATAAGAATTGAGACTTTTCAAATGTTTTATGCAAACTCGTAAAGTTAGACAACTCTTTATTAGTTGCCAGTTGTAAACTACCTATTATAACAGCAAACAATGAGTTCTCCAGTTTCAATGTTTCATGATTCTGTGACTCAAAAGCATAATATTGTAACTCCAAATTCAGGACTTACATTCTCAACGTTACGTTTCAACTTATAACGCTTCAAGTGCTAGTTAAAACAATTTAGAGTTGCGGTATTATGGTAAAGTTCGGCTATGAATTAGAATCTAGGAAGGTCACAGAAAGAAAACGCAGACGTCATTCGTACGACTGTGGTTCGTGCAGCTAACATAAATTATCGACTGATGTCTTTCATGGGACACAAATGACACAACCGTTACAAATATCGATTGACTTAACTTTACCTTGGTCTGAGCTAGTCTCCTTTAACAAAAGTAGACTATCTCGATATGTATATTTAACAAGTTTCGATTTAACTGTGTGTGTTTGTCTTATTACAAGCTTTTGTTTGCTTATGTTTCGCCATGTCCGTCTTTCCGTCTGTCTTTCCTTACTTTGTCTTAAAAACTATTAAATTTATTAAGCTGAATTTTTGTACTCATATCCCGACTTCGGCGGGACGTCCTGATTTTTAAATCAAAATTAAATATCCCGCCCCGGACAGACTTAGTCCCATTTTTCCGGACACGGACGGAATTTCCTCAGACAGGTGTGGAAATTATAACATTTTCTATGACTATTTTTGATTTCTATTGTCACGTAAACGTATTTTAAAACTCAAATAATAAGATACATATTTAAAAACTTTCGACGAAAGAATCCCGATTTTTTTCTCTCAAAAGTTTCAAATCCCGACTCGGCAAAAAATATATCTGGCAACGCTAACTCATACATACTCACATCAAAAATACACGCATCAGATTAATCAGGCACACATATCAAAAATATCCAAGAATCAATCGAGTAGTAGGTACAACATTACACCTTTATGAGTTTAATAGTTTCTGAGAAAATGTCAGTGCGACATATCAGTGATTAACGTTTTATTGTAGGTACACCAATAAATAAAATAAAGACAGACAGAAAGACGGACATGGCTACACGGTTTCCTACGCAACCCTAAAAATAGCACTTGGCAAAAAAAACAACAAAACAAAAGCTTCTGTCTATAAAAAAATAACAGAAACAGAAACAAAGATCGTGTCAGACATTTATGAGCCCAATTTTGGCTCAGGGGGCCTAATATGGCTGCTTTAATCGTGTGACAAATTGTGGACAAACATCCGTCACTTTCTGACACTGATAATAAGCATGAGAGTGACGGGTGCTTTATCCACATTTTCTCACGCGATAAATGCAACAACGATACTAGGCCCACAGGTAGGTATAACTTATTGATCAAGACTGTATTACGGAAACCGCTGCTGTACCAAACGCGTTTTCTTGGGGATTATTTTTATAAATTGAAAAAGGGGATGTAAATTAAGCGTTTTCAATACAATCGAAAGCAATAAACAAAACAATGCACATTTAATTGGTTTTTCTAATATACTCTAGATGCTTACAATAATAACAATACACGTTGCTTCTCAGGAAAATACGCTTCGTTTTCCTTGAAAAATAGAGCTAAAAATAATTTGCACACTAAGTTTATTTGTGCATTGTGGTAGCAATAACTACCACGTATTAAAAAATCGTGGGAATGTGACTTGATTTAGGGGGCGAGAAAGAGATAAGTATGTATGTTTTTTTTGACAGCTACATGATTTAAGAATCGCTTCACAATTTTTAAAATAAAATATACTAGATACAAAATAGAATGCCGTGTGGTTGCCGGCTTAGAATTGTGCCACTCCATGTCTTCCCGTGCAAGTCGTAAGAGGCGACTAAAGGAATAAAGGCTTGTAGTACTGTTAGGCGATGGGCTTGCTACCTGTCACTATTATACACTGTTAAACATCTTAGCCTAATTGTGCAAATTGTGGTTAGAAAGTTATCAACAAGTTTTTAGAGTTGTTGGTAATTCTGTAGCTCTGCCTACTCCACTCTGGGAATGAAGGCGTGAAGGTATGTATGTATGTATGTACAAAATAGAGAGCGGCAAACCAGCATGCCGCGGGTTAACAGATGGGATGTTATCAACGCCGCAAACGAACATCGGGAACTGAAGGAACCCCTTCTTATCAGATCGGCCTTCTAGAACAAATTAATGCTCTTTGGTTGAGTAATAGTTGTTTGTCACACAGGTTCCGGCGGCAATCGGCGGCACCATGCCAGTGCTCCGCAACGCTGACCACCCCGCGGCGCAGGCGACCGACTCGGTCGCCACGCGGTATGCGGTCGCCGTTCTTGGCGCGTGGGCCGCGGAAATCGGTACGTTTCTAGTTTCTATTGATTGAGCAGCAATATAGGAAGTAGGTACCATTGGATGGGGCTACTTTAATTTACGGGGTGACTTTGATAGCAACTACCATTCTACATAAACATGTATTTTTTGAGGAGTTGGAATACGCCCCCATAATATTTTTTTCGCCACTGGTAGCGGCGATAGCTGCTCCTTCCGAAAGTTAAAGTACTTAGTGCGCATGTTACTGCCTATTTTCATATAGAAAAAAATATGAACAGTTAGTGCAGTGTTCACCAACAATTAAACGGATGGTTAGCGGTTTAACGGTTGTCAAGTGTATTGACTAACAGCTGATTAAGACTTAACCTTCTGTTAAATTGGTTGGTGAACTCGGCCCTTAGCGTGCTTTTTGTCTTGATTTTTGAGGCAAAAACACTTCATGTTATGCAAAAACGCATGTTATTTGAATGGTGTCATATGTTAAGCAAATCTAATTAGTGATATCCGAAAAGAACAACATCTATCCTATATTTCTTTAGATTTTACGTGATTTTCAGCGGGTTTACTTGAGATATTCACTCAAATATTTAGTGTTTTCAAAGTATTCGTAGTTTAACTTTGATCTTAGTGTTTTTATTTTGTTTACGGGAAACTAAAGGTCTCATTTTTTTCTAATTAGTCAAGTCAACAAAACAAGAAAAACCGATTATTGAATATTTTTATTTTATTATTTCGTCTTTTGGTTTCTTTAAAAACTCGTGTTAAACTTTGAATTTGATCAAAGTAACCCCGATACACGGTACCTACTTTTTGATTTCGATTATAAACCTTAAAAATTGGTATTTATCTAACAAGAGTGCCACGTTGGTTCAAAGACACGACATGCAAATAACTTTGGTCTCGTGTTCGCAAACTTTACATACCTACATTAAAAGGACCTAAAGGTAAAAAATACAAAATGGTAATAAAATAACCACATGTGAGTATATTATTAACAGTGATCGGAATTAGGTGAGCCAAAATACCTATTCTTCACAAGAGTACATAATATAGAGTGGTTACAACCGGGTAGAAAAAACATTTATTCTTGAATACCGGGTATTCGATATTCATCCGGGTATTACTCGTAATTTTAAACATCCATGTTTTTACAAAGTACGGGATGAAGTATGTTAATCTAAAAGTTGTAATAGTTCTAGTGGTTTTTCAAACTTCAAAGGGGTCAGTTCAGTCAGTGTAAATATTACATCTTTCGATATGTTTCGTCCTTGGGTAAAATCACCTACCACTGTGCCATGTGAAAATAATAAAGACAATAATTATACCACACACTTTTTCCTTCTTTATTTGTAAACCTTATGTCTAGCCCTTTTTACTACAAACTAACATAAAAGACCCCGTACTTAACAGTACCTAAAAACGACTAGATACCGAATAATACCCGGTTCCTATACAAGAAAAAAAAACTGCCCGGTAGTTATTACTCTATATTATGTCCTCTTGCGAAGAATAGGTATTTTGGCTCACCTAATTCCGATCACTGATTATTAACCCACCCATTTATATTGGCTATCAGCACTGATCTCGGCATTTTATTATTTCATTAAAACGTTACCTACTTTGTTACACGCTCGCATCAAAATCGAATGTTACGCACTCTTTCCCTCGCAGCATAACTAAATTAAGCCCAATGTCTTTAAACAGCAAAACCTGCATTTTTATGGTGCTGAGGTAAAAAAAGTTTAGTGTTTCAAAAGGGTTCCGTCACTTTAAAATAGCAAGCAGCAAAAATAGCTGATAGAGCCCTTTAAGTACCTATACAAAAAAAACAGGCCGTGGGAGAGGGTCACGTGACACGTCACATGCCTTTTCATACTTTGCCCTATGCAATTCCTACTATGCTTCATGGAGCAGTCGGTAGCACGCCGGTACTATTCTGTCAGTAGCCTTTTCGACGTCGTCAATATATTTTTTTAAATATTTATTTATATCTTGCAGTCACGTACCCTTTCGACTTGACGAAGACGCGGCTCCAAATTCAGTCTGAGGTTGCAGCCGCTAAACAGGGATTAAAGGTATATTTTTCATTTGATAAATAACAATAACCTCTAAAGAAAAACTAGACCTATATACGTTTCCACTATAAAAAATATTTAGAAAATTAAACGTATCGTATCCCTTTTCTTTCTAGTTAGAAAACATTGGCATGATCAAGACTGGAGTGGGCATAATCAAGCAGGAAGGTGTCCTAAAGCTGTGGAGTGGGCTGATGCCGATGTTCCAAAGGCACGTCATCTACTCCGGCAGTCGGCTCATATTCTACGAGTATTTTCGCGACTCTCTTAAGGACGAGAACGGAAAAATGTCTTTGGCAGCTGCGTCTTTAGGTGAGATTTAGGGATTTTGACAGTCCCATTCCACCATCCATCTGTCCAATCTGCATGTATCTACCCAGGTATCCCCTTAATTACTATAAAATCAATGGCTATAATATCACTTTCTCTAAATTAATTTGCTATAATCAGTCACATGCTATACATTCAAATGCTATTAACAGTTCGTTTCCATAATCTTCAGTTACCTACTATAAGTTTTAGACGCTATTTTCAAATTCTCAAAAACAAAAAAAAACTAATAATTATTAGCCATAAACTTTAAATGACGTAAGATTTATTTATTTTTACCTTCGAAATCTCTAATCATCACTAGCTAAATAAAGGGAGTTATCGATAAGGAAGGAAAGGACGTAATTAATTGTCAATATTCTAGATTTTGAATAGTAGGTAAAATAAACTTTATAGTAAATCAATAGTATAAAACACAATTATATAGATTTTAAATGTTATGCGTGATGAACATTATTTTTTTTTAAATTACTTATTGTAAGTGTACACATTATATAGAAAATGACTATTATAGCAAATGAATGATTATAGCAAGTGATTTTATAGGAAATGAATTTATAGCATCTAACTTTATTCGACTTGATTTTATAGGAAATATGGTAGACCCATCTACCCACTGCGCTGCCGTAATACCAAGGAAGGTGTAGTAGTCAAAGCATTTTATACTCTAATGGTGACTAAACCACATAGCCTTCTTCTTAATTCTCATCACACCACGCTCCTCGGTCTTGCGTTAATCGCATTAATTTTATTGTTGTTCATGTTTTACGAATGACATCCACTTCGTAATGAGTTTCTATACGAGGTATAGTTTTAGAAACTTTATAAAAAGAAGCCCATTTGACTACGAGTAGTCAGCCAACATCCTTGTTAGGTAGCTGTAAAATGCGGTTGTATGTTATTTTACAGACTGAAGTTTGTTTGCGTTGTTGAGTGAGAGTAGGGTTGCACACTGTAGACACCAGGCATTCGATATGACAGAATGCTAGTGGTGCACAGTGCGGGTTGGTCTGGCTTGCTGTGAAACTGCGTCATGTGCTTGAAAAGGTCGTCAGGTTGCGTAATTGTTCATCACGTCGGGGTCACCAATGTAGAAGGAGAGGGCAATAGAGAGATATCTCTCCAGGCGGGTGTTATGCCTGGGGACCGAAGTCCATTAGGATGAAGTTGGAAGTGGTATATATGTCAACCGACTTTAGAAACTTCGTTAGCGCGTTGTAGGATTCTTAGTTCCGCTGTCTGACACTGTTGGCGCTAGCGAGTTGTTGATACAAGTTTTCCGTTAGATGTCGCTAGGTCGCCACAAGTTGTTTAGAATTTCATTTCATAGAATTTTTTTCTCGTATTATCATTTCATAGAATAATCAATATGTAGAATAATTACTTTGAAGACATTTAAATCATCGTTTTTTATTTCAAATATAATTCAATGTTTAATTTTTTATATCATAGAATAGCAAATTAAATATTATTAGTTCTCATGTTATTTAGTTCATATATGACTTAATAACAATAAAATCATGTTATACAGTAGGTAGTTACCTATAAAAGTTTATTCAACGGATGTAAAAAAAATAACCTCGAAGGCTAAGGCGGGAGCTTGCTTCGCTTCGCTCCCGCCATAGCCTTCTAACCTAACCTATTCGAGTCGGTTCAGGGTAGTGATTCTCTCAACAACGTCGGTCGAACGGACAAATAATACCATATTATTTATCATTTTACCCTTATACTAAAAGATAATAATGTATTATATTGTATTGATTTTGTTATTATTGGTGTACCCTTATTATGCAGACAGTAATTTCGGTTTGTTTCACAAAAAATAATCACGGAACATATAGTTTCCCACGTGTTTTAATACTACATTTATTGAAAAAAAAAAAATTGTCCAAGCAATATTCTTTAAAAAATAACTATATTATTTGATGTTTGATAAATGAAAAAAATAAATTATAAAATTCATTGAATTGATTTTCTGTGGAATATGTTTCATTCAAGTAAACAGTTTTAGAAAAAAAAAATCGAAGCAAAAATACAAGAACCAAATAGTATATGAAACATTTTCTATGAAATAATATTAAATAATATTCTGTGTCGACACTTTTGCCCTATCTCACATACAAGCAACCCGAAATCAGGCCGGCGCAGCAGCTGATCAGGCCCAGACCCTCAAGCGTCGCAAATATTCATCATTAATTAATGATTACGAATTTGCGGCGCTTGCAGTGGAGACTCTGGGACCTTGGTCAGCTGACATGAAACGTTTCATAAAGACCCTGTCTGCCAAGCTCATCGACGCCTCCGGGGATCCCAGAGCTGGCGCTTACCTCTCCCAAAGGATAGGTTTGACTATCCAGAGAGGTAATGCAGCCAGCATCATGGGTACAATGCCGCGTGCCGATTTGCTAGAGGGAGTATTCTTTTTGTAGTTGTGCTAGTTTTAAGTAGATAATAGTTTACTTTCTTATTTATTATAATTAATATTGTATAGTGTATATTATGTATAGTGTAATTTTTTGTATTTTACTTTATTTGACTTAACTAATATTCTGAGAAATTTCAGTCTGTAAAATAAGGGGACACCGTAAAATGCAGCCAATTGAAACTACTTAAAAGGTACCTACTTTAATTGGCTAAAAACACGCAAACACTTAAAAATACAAAAAGCTTTAGTCATAAAAGAACATAAATAAATCATACATAATAGGTACTTAACAAAGTCCAAGTGATTGCAATAAACAGACCTTTGCACTTTTATCTCGCTCGTGCACGTTAATTAATGTTAATTGTTCTGATATTCCACGGTCAAAGTTCATAAGCAGACCTAGGAATATGCAGGGCAAAATTAAATGACAGCTAGGGATTGCCTATATCGATAAACTCAACTATCGATGCTATTCCCATATTACTAGTGATCACTCCAAGTATTGTTTGTAAAAATATTTATTAAAAATGTGAAAATAAAACAAAATAGCAACATAATTCTGGTTATTGTAAATTTTAAAAGGATCTTTGAACCTTCACTCATAATCATCTAATTTTTTTTCCCCACTGTGTATTTCAGAATTTCTGTCCCATTTACTATTGTTAAAGTAAACGATCAGAATTTGTTCCAAATTTTCGGGCGTTTATTTTCTCCGTCTCGAATGATGAATGCATTTCAAGTGGCTAAAAGACAATCAATTTCTGTGGAAGTGGTAGGGAGCATGTTAAAAAAATACACACTTACAAACAATGCAGGGGGCGACCACTAGTATATGGGAAAAGCATCGATAATTGAGTTTATCGATGTAGGCAATCCCTAGCAGAGCTGTCATTTAATTTTGCCCCGTATATTCCTAGGTCTGTTCATAAGTTAAACCTGTGAGTTTACTTCCTAGTAAAATTACGTACGTTTAGTTAGTTAGGTATTGTTCAACTGAACGCCCCTGTGTTTTACCACTCACATGACATGACACAGATGCATCTACCATCTTTAATAGGTCGATTAGTGGAGCGGCGCCCAGTTTTAAATCGTCATGTAGGAAAGCTGGCATATTGTAAAAACGCTCAAAAAACGTTTAAAGGGTACAGGAAAACGCCCTGTCCGTAGTAAATGTGTTATCATAACCGTAGGTCGATTGAATGTTGTGACAGCTGTTACGGCATCACTATGAGTATGAGTATAGGGTGCAGAAATAATGGTTTTTTACTTTTTGTGCACAGTATGCTCAACGATGGGGTCAGGTCAACTGGAAGAGATTCCTTAAAGGGAGAAGTTTGCCACGTACCTACAGGTGACTACAAAGAGATGTATCCACTTTTAGACCGTATTACAATGCAATAAGGTGAAAAAGTGGATAGGTTCTCTTTGTAGTCGACTGTACATTTAGTTAATCATACGATTATGTATTTTTTGTGCAATATTGTGTTAACGTACATACATAAAGTCGGGGTCAATAGAAATTATAAAAGATGTACCTAAACAAAACCAAACGGACCTATTTACTATTATTCCACCCACCATAATCACGTACTTTTGGTCATCGCGTGAGGTACATTTAATGATGAACACACTTGATTGTTATTTTTACATTCTGTTATAGAATAAATAACTATTAATTACCTATACGTTTTTTAAAATGAAAACTCGTTTGCAGAAATATATATCGTTACTACTACTTTAGACAAAACTCGTATCTAATATTTCGTCGGCTTAGAGTGAAAACCTGCTAAATCCTTTTTAAGAATAAATAGATTTGCACTTTATTTCATCTGTTTAGAGTGCAAACCTGCTAAATCCAAAAAACGGAGCAGGTTTTCACTCTAAGCCGACGATTTCGAGATGTATGAGTTTAAGCTTAATTCCCTTTATGGTTAAGTTTAAAATCGTACGTCACGAAATATGAGATACGAGGTTTTTTCAAAACAATGGCGATAATATATTTACTTGAGGTTAAGCATCAAACAGTTACTGATTTGTTTACATCTTTTATCATTTCTATTGACCCCGAGTTTAGGTACATCTCTAAGTATCGTTTGTCCCGAAGTGAAGGCGGGCTTGCGGCTGGGTCTCTGGCGCAGCTGATCGCGTCCCCGACCGACCTGGTGAAGGTCCAGATGCAGGCTGAGGGCCGCCGGTTGCTGCAAGGCTGTCCACCGCGGTTCTCTGGCTGCCTGGAGGCCTATAAGATGCTGTATAAGGAGAGCGGAATCCTCGGGTTTTGGAGAGGTGAGTTGTCATGGTAGCCAAGGGTTATTTTAACTATACTTCTATTCTTCTAGTCTTTTTCAGCCGTGTGGTTGCCGGGTTAGAATAGCACCACTCCATTTCTTCCCGTGGATGTCGTAAGAGGCGACTAAGGGAATAAAGGCTTGTAGTACTGTTAGGCGATGGGCTCGCAACCTGTCACTAATATGCTGGTAAACATCTTAGCCTAATTGTGCAAAGTGTGGTTACAACATTATCAACAAGTTTTAAAAGTTGTTGGTAATTCTTTAGCTCTGCCTACCCCACTTTGGGAATGAAGGCGTGAGTTTATGTATGTAGGTACTTCTAGTCTAGCCCGTTTGAACATCGGTGAAGCATGTGTTGATGTCGACTTCGTATCTGCTTCTTTTTTCGACTGTGAAACCTTCTCTTTAGCTAAAAGTTACTTCAACCGGTTGCTGTTACATATACCTACGCAAATGAAGAAACAATAAGTAACCATTAATTAGCGTGAATTACAATCACACAGATTGACCTAGTCCCAAACTAAGCTCTAGGCTTGTACTATGGATACTAGACAACGATAAACATACTTATATAGAGAAATATAAACTTAAATACATAGAAAACACCCATGACTCGGGAACAAATATTTGCGCTCAACACACAAACTACCCTTACCGGGATTTGAACCCAGGACTGCTAGCTTCATAGGCAGGGTCACTACCAACTAGGCCAACGCGTCGTCGAGAGGTGGAAGTGAGCTAATAAAAACGTGATAAGAAAAAAAAGCAAACCGGCAAATCTTTCCCAATTAGTTAAACCTGACGATTCCCGTATTAGTTAACCTTTTGAATGCCCCTGTCGTCAATATAATGTATTTTTGTGTCGCGGTCATTATTCTTAAACATGACGTCGGCGTCTTGAACACGTAAACAAGTTGGTTGTGTAGTTATAAAGGTAAAGACATGACAGTTATTACAAGCTCTTATTTAAGTCTGGGTACTCGTAGTTCAAGGGTTTTTTAATGGCAAGGAAATGGTGGAAATGAGCACACAGACCACCTGTGGCTTGTTTTAAAGTTACAAATTACAATTTACAGGTTACAAGTTTCCATTTGACACAACCTCGCCCTCGATCAATGACGACCAGAGGCATGTTTTACGAGTATAAAGCTACAATTTAGAATTTATAGGTAACAAGTTTCCATTTGACACAACCTCGACCCAATGACGACCAGCCCAGCTATTTGAGCAGTGTTGCCAGTTTTGACTTGTAGAATTGTTACTTGTAGCTTTATATACCAAAAGCTTGTAACTTGTAATATAAGTGGAAGTCGCCTTCTAATATACAGGGTGGGCCAAAAATTTTTGCACTTTTAAAACATCGATAAAAATTTAACTTTTCATGTTTTTTTATATTTTATTTATTTAACCTAGTAACAGATAAATGCAATTTATTTTTGAAAAATAACGTCATCCAGATATCCTCCGTCTCGTCGTTGCACTCCTGCAGTCGACTACACAAACACTTTGGAAAACTCGCTGACGCATGCTGCGAGGGATCGCAGCTATCTCATTCTGAATGTTTTGTTTTAACTGGGGTATTGTCATCGGATTATTAAGGTACACTCGACTCTTTAAATATATCCACTTGAAAACATCGCAAGGTGTTAGGTCCGGGCTCCTTGGCAGCCATGGGAATTGGGATGTCACCTCTGCGAGAAATCAACTTTTTCGGAAACATTTCTTTCACCACCGGTAAACTCATGTTTGACGTATGGCATGTTGTTCCATCTTGTTGCATCCATGTTCTGGTCACCTTCAAATTCATGCAGTGGGTGCAGTTTCAGATCTAGATGTAAAATTCGCCGTAGACTAGTTCTTGGTATTGCTAGAGCTGCTGAACGTTTACGCGTAGATAATTCTGGATTGTTCTCTACAGAAACTTTAACCTGCCGTATGTTCTCATCATTTCTTGTTAAACGTGGACGCCCTGTTTGTTTGATATTCAGTGTCGAACCAGTTTGCTTGAAGTTTTTGACCTAAGATTTAATTAAACTAACACTTGGATACTCACTCACTTGGCGTTATCCTTATTCAATTCTAAGTAGGCGTCGTACAGAAAGATACAAATCGTTGTTTTTATAAAACTGTTTAATACAAAAACCCCGTTGCTTTCCCGTGAAACGCTCCTTTATAAATAAAATTGCACGAAGTGACCTATAGTTTCCCACCAATTTCCCGCCGCTCACTCTGACAGAGTCCGAAAAAATCAGTGTTGCTATTTGCAAAAATTTATGGCCCACCCTGTATTTTGTTTGAAGAGAATTTTGCATGTGATTCAAGTTACAAGTGTTTGATAAACGGGCCCCAGTCATTTGTGCAGTGTTGCCAGTATAGACATGTAAAATTGCCACTTGTAGCTTTATAAAACATGCCCCTGATGGTGAGTTGGATCTGGAACCCATAAATTTACACTCTCAAGAGTACAATCCTAAGACAGCAAATGCGTTGCCAACACTGAGAACTGGGGTGGAATGCCTCTATACTATGTTGTTATTAAATCCGGTAGTTAGCAATTACGTTTTCCATTGAGCTGGTCTGACTGACGGAGAAGGGAGTTAACTAGTAGGATATTCGCTGTAACATACTTCTTTGTCTGAACCCGATTACTTTTTTTTATCAGGTGCCATACCAAACGTTCAACGCGCCGCCCTAGTCAACATGGGCGACTTAGCCGCTTACGACTGCACTAAGCAGTTCCTAATGCGTGAGTACGGCATGGCCGACACAACAGCTGTTCACGCGTGCGCCGCGTTCACCGCGGGCTTCATCGCAGCCGTCGTGGGTACGCCCGCGGACGTCATGAAGACTCGGCTGATGAACCAGCCCGTCGGGCTAGACGGGAGGTAAGGCCTATTGCTATAATTATTACTCAATCATTATAGGCGCGCCGTTATAAAAGAACCGATTAAACAGCTCTCAACGACGTACAAAATATAACCTCAAAGATGACTCAAACACACGTCATATTTTGTACAGCTGTCAAATCCGGATTTTTAAAACAGGCGCGACTATAATTGCTTTATAGTTTTATACAAGACTATATTTGGCCTTGACCGCAATCGATCCGACAATCGGTAGACGCTTTAAACGGTTAAACTGTGAAGAGGGATCATATAATCACAAACTTTCACATTTGTTTTTTGTATTAGTAACGAAGAAGTAAGGACTTTGTTGCCACTGGACAATTTATTCATCACTTTCATCAGTAATAAATAAATAACTAATAAGGCAGCAAAAGTGTCCAAGTGGTAACAGAGGTGATCAATCGAAATAAATAGTTCTAACCGCACTCTAATGAATGACCTATTAACATACATACATACATAAACTCACGCCTTCATTCCCAGAGTGGGGTAGGCAGAGCTACAGAATTACCAAGCACTCTTAAATAAGTTGTTGATAATTCTGTAACCACGTTTTGCACAATCAGGCTAAGATGTTTACCAGTGTATTAGTGACAGGTTGCAAGCCCATCGCCTAAGAGTATTAGAAGCCTTTATTATTCCCTTAGTCGCCTCTTACGACATCCACGAGAAGACATGGAGTGGCACTATTCTAACCCACAAGCACAAGGCAACCACAACAACACACAACAAGGCACAAGATAACATTAATTACGGACTAGTTCTCATTTTCTCACATTTACTGCTACGAAACTTCAAATAACATACACATTATGTTCTCGGCACTAAATGTGTTAATAGAAGTATTAATCAATTAAAATACAATGCAATTACAACACTTACTAGTATAATGATTATACCTGTCATGTGTAATTGGATGATTTGATTACAGTGTTAGGTAGATAATATAGTAGATTTTTCGACACGGGACTAAAACAAGCCATAATGACACGAGATGTTTAGCCACCGAGCGAGCGAGCGAGTGTCGATAATCCTCCATTCACAAACACCGTGATTGGCTGTTTAAGGGTTTCCAAAGTAAATTAATCAGAAATAGTAGATTGTATAACTAGGGTCAGAAATAAGCCATAGTACCCCGAGATGGTTATTTTCCCGAGCAAAGCGAGGGAAAATTGTGCGAGGGGTACCTAATATGGCTTTTAGACCCGAGTTATACACTCTACTTTTCACTTCGATTGTGAGAAAATAAAAGAATTATACAAAAGTAAAAAAAAATAACAATGATTATCCACCCACAATGTATTCCGCGGCAAAATATTGTTTTAATTTGGCGGCGTGTTTTTTTTAAAACTACTTTGACACAGATACAAAATATAGACTAAACGGCGCTGACCGAGTGAGTATTTAGCGCTTTAAAGCGTAGCTCAAACGATTTATGATATTTTAGCAATTGTAAAATAGGTACTAAAAAACACCTAATGTTTTGAGAAATGAATTCTGTTACCTGATTGGTCGGTTTTAATATAGCTTTATTATGGTTGGTTGATATCAAATACATTTTTTTTTAAAGATTTGAATTAGTTAACGAGTGTACGTACCAAAAAGAACCTAACGTTCCGACTGACAGTCGATGTGTATTGTGATTAGTGGATTTAATTTGGTGAAGTATTTTGATTGGTCAAATTAAGATGTTTTGTAAATATAAATCATTCTATTTTCAATTTCATATTTTCCCTAGTGAAAATATATATATATTATATTTTCCCTCGGTTGTACATGTATCACTTGAGTCTCGCTTGATAAGTCTAATTTGACAAACTTTTTGAGCATGAGAAGTGAAAAAATACTTTAGGCCCTAGGGTAGTGTTGTTTTAATCCCTAGGGATTAAATACATCACTTTGGTCCGCCTATACGCTATACGCTATTATATGAGTCATTTTAGAGCCTGAGGAGTGAAAACGAATAACCACCTTGCTGTATATTATTCTTGTAGATTTTCAATCCACCATTCTGACTTTTTTATAATTGGTATATACATGTTCATATAATTGGTATATAATTGGGTTGCGGCGTTGCTAAGGCTATACCTAAGTAAGGTTTCACTTCATTTGAACTCAATCAAACTGTCAATAAAAGTTCCGCGTATGACGAGGCACTAATTGAGCTCATGATTCATTAAAGTTAAAAGGTTTCGAAATACCAATCTATTCCATTAGGGACGAATGACGTTTACGGGCGTTTTCACTAAAAAGTGTACCCAATTAAGGACTGAAATTAAGGAACTTTAACTTTGTCAGTTTTGTGACGAAAATTAGCTATATATTGACGGCCGCAATGTATGGCTAATTTTCGTCACAAAACTGACTAAGTTAAAGTTCCTTAATTTCAGTCCTTAATTGGGTACACTTTTTAGTGAAAACGCCCTTACCACGTGTTTATTAAAAATAAATTGACACTCTTTTGTTAATTTGAAAAACTTATTTTTATACTCGTCGATTAAAATCTGTGTATTAAGATTTCATAGAGAATACTGCAACGTCACTCTTTTCATCGTTGTTACTTCCGAAACAATCGAAATAACTATTTCGATACGCTCTAGACAACCGAAAAAAATTTGAAAATAGAACTTCGGATATCCATATATGTGTCCTTGTTTAAGGAGACTCGATCCGATACAAAATTGCCAATCTGTGGCGTTTCGCAACGTAGCAGCGTCGCGGCATCTGTCAAAAATCTACTATTCAATTATCTTGTGTCAAAGAAGTCGGATAGTAGAACACTTACGATATTTAGATTTCTTGTATACTCGTATTAATGACTTAAATTATTAATTTTAATGAACTCGTACAAAAAGTATTGTTCACAATAGTGTCATAATTAAGCTTTTTAATCTCGTACCTTACTTAGGCCACTCAGCAAGCTTCGTGGCCTAAACACGGTACTCGACTAAAAAGCTCTCTATTATAACACGATTGTGAAAAATACTATTTAGGGCCTGTTGTTTGATCAGTAGTTATAGTAACTAATTGTTAAAAATCGTAACCAATGATTAAATCTCAAGGAAATGTGTCAAATTTTCCATTCCTTTTTCGAATTTTAACAATTAGTTGAGTTAACTACTGATCAAACAACAGGCCCTTAGTGATTGAACTTAATTTCTAAATTTTTCATTCGATTTTTTCTTTAAAAGGAAGTTTAAATAGCTATTAGGTAATCAAGTTCCTAAATATGTGTACACTTTAGTACCTTGTCACTTTAATCGCTGTGAAAAATCATATATTTCAGTTTAAACATGACATTAAATACGAGTAGAGAAGACAAGGTACTAAAGTGTAGGTACACATATTTATGAACTCGAGCGTACCTTAAAATGCATTAATTTGTTAGAGAAATTACATGACTCACGAATAAGGTACTTAAGTTGTTAGACAGGGCTGTGTTGCCTCACCATGGCTGTTCAATCTATTCATGGACAGTTGTATGTGGGATTTGAAAGAGTATGATAAGGGTTTGCGTATGCAAGAGTTGCTAATCAAATGCCTCTTATATGCCGATGATCAAGTTATACTTGCCTCATCGGTACTTGAGTTGCAGGAGATGGTGACAGTAATGAATGAGGGATTTAAGAAAAAGGGGATGAAAGTAAATGTTGCCAAGACCAAGGTCATGGTGATAGAGAAGGATGAGGAGATGACTGAGTGCGTGATAAATATAAATGGTGAATTAGTAGAACAAGTGAGCGAATTTGTGTACCTGGGAAGTATGTTTACAAGAGATGGTAAGTGTGAGAAGGATATCGAGAGGAGGGTGAATGCGGGGAATCAAATTAATGGGGCCCTGCACTCCTTTGTGAGCAGACAGGGCGTTTCACAAAAAGCCCGGCTGGCTGTTCACAATGGAGTGCTAGCCCCTACCCTGATGTATGGTAGTGAATGTTGGGTGTGGCAGGACAAGCATGTTAGTCGTGTAAATGCAGTTGAAATGCGTTCTTTGCGTAGTATGTGTGGTGTGAAACTGATTGATAGAGTTAGAAATGAAAAAATCAGAGAGAAATGTGGAATGAAAGAAGACGTAGTGACTAAGATTGAAAAGGGCATGCTTCGATGGTTCGGTCATTTGGAAAGGATGGATGAAAGTAGATTGACGAAAGAGATATACAGATCGAAAGTGAGTGGAAGGGTCGGAAGGGGCCGCCCTAGGCGTACTTTTTCGAATCAAATCGGAGAAATACTGGGAAAGGGCCGAATCTTAAGTACCCGAAACCGACGTGCGTGCATGACTCGATGTATGAATGTTGAAGAAGCGAAAGAAATTTGTCAAGATCGTAGCAAGTGGAAAGAAGTGGTCTCTGCCTACCCCTCTGGGAAACAGGCGTGATTTAATGTATGTATGTAAGTAGGTAGATACATACCTAAATACATTGCATCGGTCGAGGTCGATCGACCGCGGCCAAGCCAAAGTCGCGCGGTCGGTCGCCGCGCGGACAACGCAATGTCGTTGTACCTACTTATTATAGCGACTCGTTCTTTTGCGTGCGTGCGCGCGTAAGTAATCAAGAATATGCCGCGCTCAGAGGTAGCCCTACCTAAAACGAATGTCGAATACTTATGTTTGAAGAATGCTCTAAAACATTCTAACTCCAACTGACTCAAACTCGTAAGATTTATTTGACAAAAGGGCTAGTCGCCCATCGTGTGATTTATTCGATAGAGACTGAATCTGTTATTCTGTATAGGTATATTGTTTAGTTGTTTTCCATTTTTCTCTCTTCCTATCAGAATGGAATGTCAACATGGAAAGCAGATTGATTTATTTTCTGCAAACTATCTACACTTATTCGTCGTCGAATCCAAAGGACATGTATTTATAACCCAAAAGTTTATAAGATCGGTACGGTCGGCCTTACAAGTACTCGTAGCTGTAAACTTTAGTGGTTTGTTACTCGTCATATTTGCCGCACTAGTCTATCAAAGGCGTCATAGCGACAAGGTACAAAAGTAGCTGCTTAACAGGTGCAAAATTAAACACGTCCACTACGGCTGGCCTCCAACTCCTCGGATCCGGAGATCGACAAACTTACCGGTCGCGCAGTAGCCAGTATCTATGACTCCTGTGACCATCTATGTCGGTCCACCTTGCTTGCTCATACTTTCATGCTTTTATTTGTAAAAAAAAAATTTTAATTTTTCAGGGGACTTCTGTATCGCGGCATGATCGACTGCCTCCAGCAATCCGTGAGAAACGAGGGTATCCTGTCGCTATACAAGGGATTCCTGCCGCTCTGGATGCGTCTGGGTCCCTGGGCTCTAATTAACTGGATAGCCTTTGAGAATATCATGTTGGCCATAGGAGGGAAGACATTTTAGGCGTTCTTTAAGCACACGTGATGCAATGCAAGGAGACTTAAAGTACGGTCCCACTTTCCAACACGAGGTTGGCCTATTTAACCAAATGAATTTGAATCAAGGGATTCAAAACTTGATCAACTAAAGTTGACTCTTTAGTCTCGTAATAGGTACCCACATGACTAAAATGAGAATCTTGCGATACTTGATCAGGTACATTGACTTAAGTTTACATTTAGGATGTTTAGGAGTCTAGGGGTAACTTTTATACCTAAAGGGGATAAATCAGGAGTGGGATTAAGAACAGAACGTATTTAATTGAACGAATGAGGTAGGTTGGGGGATTATGTCCTAGCCTAGCCAAACTGTTGCAGTTTTTTTTTATGTTAAGCTTTGTAGGGAGTTAAAAAATTATACTAGCTCAGACATTTTTGTTTCGGGTGTTGAAAGGATGAGCTGAGTAGTTAGGACAGGTATTTGGCTCATTGCACTGTAAGCACAGATCACAGAAACAAGGGAGATATGTCATGAACGCCAATTCGTACAAGACCCGGTGTCGCCACTTTTAAACATGTGTGCGTCTTACGCTTACGCTCTATTAACTACTACAAAAACCACCTCCTCATAATTGGTTACAGCTTACGAACTAAAAACGCCGTAACATAGTTTTGATAGTAGCAGAAAATTAAACTTTATACTAAGTGCTCAAGGTTGAAAAATGCTGAAAGATCGTTTTTTTTCCATCGTAGTTCAGTCACTGAACGTAAGGTAGCGCTTACTCGTCACTTAGCTGCCATCTATGCGACGAGTAATTAATTAGTTCCTCAGAGCTAGATGGCGCCAAGGTAGTAGTCCCTATGTTCAGCAGGTTAAGGACTACCCACACACAGCGACATCAAGTTATACTTTTTTCAAGAGGTGTGCGTTTCTCTCCTGTCGTCCACTTAGGGATGCCACAAGGAATGTTTCAAAATATATCGATAAACAATTCAAACTTGTTTGCAACGTTAATATAGGTACTATTCAATTTACAGGCAATAAGTACTATTTTTATTATTTTACTACTAGGTTAATACAATTACATCATTTAAACTTAATATATTATTGTTAGAATAGAATAATATTTTATTAGCAAGAATACGGTTTGCGTAAAATTGATACATAAGATTTTAAAATTGGAACGATACCTATATTAGAACGTAACAAAAAAATGGCCGAATTTCTTTGGTTAAATTTTCTGGAGCTGTTTAAGATTTTCGTTTTGATTAGTACATAAAAGTCTTAATTGTAAACTTGGACTTTATGATGTTAATACAAATATACTAATAAAATGGGTTCGGTTGAGTGTCACGTCACAAGATCTCAGTTTGGGACAAACCAGTAGTTTACCGACTTGATTATGTAAACTTTATTTCATAAATGGTACAAATTACTTAAAACAGAAAGATAGACTTAATACTTGGGGCAATCTCTACCATCCAACCTTTAGGCTTGAATCCTTTTAAGAGTGAGTCGGCGCGAGCTGTCAATCAGCGCTGTGTGCAAACACAGCTCAATACTGAGCCAGAGCCCTTTGCCTTTGTGGTTGGTTAATTTATTTTTATCTTAATTGTATGATTTGCCTACTTATATTTGAATTGCTAGAGTCCTTCGTCGTTCGTTAATATTGTAAAGAAAATTAAATTTTGTATAACGTGAAAATTTATTAAAATTATTTTTCTTCTGTTTTAAGCGTGTCGTGGTAGTGATAAATAACTAGAACTATTAACACATTGAATTCTATTGATAGCTGTAGAATAAGCCATTTATCGATAGTCGATATAAATCACGTCAACACAACTTTCACAACCTTACGCTCTGAAATCCATTCAAATATTAAATATTCATTTAAAAATATAAATAATGCTTAAAAACAAAATTTACCGGTGGTACGTTATGCCCTTTGATTTTATATTAACGTTTGTATTTCGATTTTTGCACACTTTCACGCAACATACAGTCATTTTATCATTTAAACGGAGCTTCTATACTGACAGCGTTCAGTGAGTGACTGTGTCAACGCTTGACACGCCTCGTGCCGATATGGTCAATTTGACCATATCGAGGCGACACGAACCACGCCCCCATAACATATCTCCCTTGTTTCTGTGATCTGTGACTGTAAGTATTAAAAATGGCACAATAGCGCAAATTCTTTCTCTCAGCCTTTAGTACCAGAGATCATCTTGTTGAAAATATCAAAAGGACTTTGAGAACTGCAATTAAGATGAGGTTTTTTATTTTATTAGGTACTTGTAGATATTTGTTTTGTTATTTTTAAGAGAACAAATTACTTTAAGCGAACTCTGATTGAAACTTAATTTGTAGTTATTCAGGGGCCGTAGCCAAGATGCAAAACGCTACTAACATTTCTCATTTCACCCGACCGCCGAAGGAGGAGAATAGGTATTGTGTTTATCAGCCTATATGTATGTTTGTTCCTTTGTGGCGTTTGGTTCTAGAAACTAAACGCGTGGACCGATTTTGATGATTCTTATACTTTCTTAACTATCATTTAGGATTTATAACGATTTAAAGTTGGTTAGCAACAGTCGGGTTTCCTAAAGCTTGCTTTTTGTTGTTATCTATTACTCAAAATATATGGGATGACAGTTAAATACGTGGTTTACCGCTACGCACGAAAATGTTATTCCATACATTTTAAGTGATATAAATGAATAGACCTAGGTATTTTCCTAGCACGAACGACGTGTTGCTAGGGCTTGACACAAAAAAAACATCGACAATCCTGTTAGCATCGATAATCACCACTTCAACATCATAGAGGAAATAATTGTACATCATTAATTATAATAGTTATTAAGAAAATATTCACAATGTCCTAAAACTCATTGACGTACCTAACAGGAAAACAATTACAATCATATGTCTTATGATTCTTATAACAACGTGGTGCGTTTTAAAAATTAAAATAAGAATGATAAGTTAATATCAAAACTATCAATTTATTAATTTAATTTTACATCAGTGAATATCGGTCTATGACATTGAAGTGGTACTTATCGATAACAGGATTGTCGATGTTTGTATTATGTCAAGCACTAACAACACGTCGTTCGTGCTAGGAAAATCTCTAGGTCTACAAATGAAATACGATAGTAGCATTTGTATCTTGGCTAGGGCCCCAAACCTCTTTGACTTTGAATGATGGCATAGATAGGGTACATAATTTAATATTTGAATCGACGCATTCCCTGCAATGCCGACATTTTGCGCAAATCAAACTTATACAATTAAATCACACTTTTTCAACACTCAATTTTAATTTGTGCGTAAAAGTAACATCTCAGTAGTTATTTTTTATTTAGTGTGTAGTTAGTTAGGAAATGCCCAATCAAAATCATAGACCAAGTAGATTAAGACCATGGTGAAGAGCAACTTAACAACAAAGTAGTACTTAATTGAAGCAAATATACCTGATAGAGGGGTGCTATTTATTTAATAATAACATTATCCTTTTCATTAGTCAGATGGTTACCGCTAAGCACTAAATTCTAAACTACAGATGCATTATCCCTGTCACTCGTCATTAGAGATTAAATGGGGGGAAATAGATGGAGATAACGTATAACTTCGTTGATTATCACAGCGAACAATCTCATCTAATGCGAAAATACCCGCGGTATGACACTGCAAAGGATTAATAAACGAAACTTATTTTGAATTTTATTTTTATACCATTAGTAGTCACATTTTGTTGTCATCGTCACAATGTGGTACGGTTGCTGTAACTCACGATAGCGAGTTTGCCATACTTTTGTAGTCTGTGAGCACTTACACCCGTATTTATAAAGAAGTAATTACTTGTTGCTAAGTAATTTCTTAATTAAGTCATTACTTGATGATAGAATTCTTCAGAACAAAATCTTATTCTATAGTTAAGTAATACACATTACTTACATAAGCAATTGCTTAAGTAAGACTCGACGCTTGATAATTGTTTCTGTCTGGCAACATTTCTTTACTGCGTTTCGTTTCATGAAAAGACAAATGTGAGGTGTAGATTATTTTAGCAAAAGCTGGCATTATAACACTTAATTTCAATTAAATCCGTAATTCTGATAAAGTTATCGTTTTAGAAAGTAATTTCAACTGTAAAAGATAATTTTACTTTATCCAAACACAATACTAAAATTTGCAAAAATAAAACGTTTCACACGATATTATCCTACTCAATTTGAATGTTTAGTTTTAAGCCTTAAATGATGTACTGACAAGTGATTTGTTATTAAGTAGGATTATATGAGATTTGTTTGTGTTTCTGCTGTCTGTGCTTTTAGCAGCTGACACAGTGGACTAATAGGAAGCCCTCTTTGGGTCTCCCATTGTAAAGAGTGAATAATTTTCGGTAAAATCACATGCATCACTATGTTCTTGGAGAAACGAAACCTCATTTTTAAAAAATCTTCCGTATAATCATGGAATGGATCCACATCACGAAAGTAAACTTTGGGATTTCTAATTTCTATTTCCCCAAACATTTCATTATCCAAATCGTCTACAACAGAAAAAGTTTCTTCGATTCTGTCCAAAGATTCCATTTTATTAAATGTAGGTACCTAACCTCACAATATTGACAAGCGTCGCCGTCGCGTCGTAACCAGAAGTAAATGCTTAAGTAAAGAAAATGGTGACTATTACTTGGCCGAGAAATCTAACTTTTGTCAGTTCTATTTCTAAGCAATAGCTTAACTATAGAATAAAAATCGTTACTTTAGTAATTACTTTTACTCAAGTAATGACTTTTACTCGTCTATAAATACGGGTGTAAGAAGAGGCTTAGTTAGCTACGATCTTATTAAGAGCGAGTGAGAAAGAAGTACTAAACCGAAGCCTCTTCTAATTGCTCACAGACTGTAAGCTATCTTAGTCGCTCTCATACGATCTTATTAAGAGCGAGTGAGAGAGAAGTACTAAACCGAAGCCTCTTCTAATTGCTCACAGACTGTATGGAGATGCACGTGCACGTTCACTAAACGCGTAGCTGTCGCTGCCGTCGCTAAGCGACACAGTAGTGTGGATGTCTATACGTGTTACAACCTTACAACTACAAGTATGGCAAACCCTCTTTCGTCGCATAAAACAACTATGATGATGATGATGATGATTGGTCCGACCGATCTCGGTCACGGCGACCGTTCTAAAGGAGGCCCTGTTGTCACTGGTGAGCTCGCATGTGGCTTATGTAGCCAATTTTCTTCATGACAGTTCTTGCGCGTTGTGGGCATGTGAGCTCACCATTGACAGTATTGTAGGAAATTGCCGCACAACTACACAAAAGTATACCACCCCTTTACCTTTAATTAATACTTTGAGCAGCACGGCACCTTTACGACTCCATTCTGAATTTGAGCAGATAACTTAAGATTACAAGCTAGATCGTTTGATACCAAAGGTAACTTTTAGCATTACTCCGTTATAGGTTTTAGTGAGGAGAGAAAAGTTCATTAAGTAGTTGTTTTTCGCGATACATGCCTTTGACAAGTTTGAACATGGGCGCTACAGTCGGTGACGTTTCCATTGTACAGGCTGAGTTGAGATAAAGCGTGTTATCCAAGCTTACTTGCGAGAAAAAAAGGACGAAAGAGCCATTAAGGAATATCAGTGTTAATCTCGCCTCATTAACCTAACTTTTCTTTACCAAGCTTGTGTTGTGTAGGTAAATCAATTATTAACTAGATCATATAGTATAATAGAAGTATGTAGTAATAAAAGCCTTTATAAAAAAATACTGATGTTAAATTGATAATCAGATTTATTTTTTCATTTATTTTAACTATTTTTAGACAATCCTGTTAATGTGATGTAATTTAGTAAATTATTAAATTGTTGATCTAATTAGTGTTTTAACCCCTCAGGTGTCCTACGCACAACATGTGTGCGTAGATTTTTTGACATTACGTGACTTATTCATTTGACATAAAGTTTAATTTTGATGTACATCAATTTTGACATATCGCTCAACGGGTTAATGAAGTATCTTCCGTTGTCATAATTTAAGGCTAGTTTTGACGGGTAATAAAAGACAGATTACAATATTAAATTTATTAGTAAAAATATTATACATCTTCCACAATATTGGAGAATTATAACTTAATTAATTAAATATTTGATTATAGTAGATTATAGCACTTCCGATCTCTTAATTTGCCGTCATGCACTTAGGTACTAGTACTACAGCGAGAAGCAGTGTTCGGCTCTCGCCGGGTCGTGCCTCGCTCGCGTGTCGGACCCGTCGCCACGCTGCGACCTGTACCTACTTATCAAGTTATCATACACACAGTTTAGGCTTCGGCTGGTATGAACAACATGCAAAATTCTAACTGCACGCATAATTTGCATACTGTCCAAATGTACATACGTAAAATTTACATCATGACACGCTACAGGTACTTCTGCTGAAAGCACATATCGCAAAATGTGTAAATTGTTTAAATGGGTCATTTTGAGAAACAGACATTTTAAGGCTGAGCCTTTCGTACCATTGAGGTTCGAGTTGAGTATCCGAGGAGCACAGAGTGGGGTAAACGAAAGTTGAACCTCATAGTTATTTGATTGGCAACGCTTTGTCTCTATGTGTCTATCTGAGATACCATTGAAATTTTATCTGAGAAAATTGCGGCTGCGTGAGTGACCCTGTGTTACCATGTCATGATTTTTTACACTACAAAGAATGCACATTTTGCGTGTTGCTCATTCTAACTTTGCACATTTTGCCACTATCGCGTGGAGTACATTTTGCGTATTGTACAAGATGTACATATATTTGTTTGTACATTTTGCGTATGTACATTTTGACAGTTTGCAAATTATGCGTGGAGTTACCATTTTGCTTGTTGGTCCTTACCAGCCGAAGCCACAGTTTAAATGCTCAAGGGGAAACTCCGAAACATAAACAAGCAGGGGAAATCAAAATGCTAACGTAGCGATGTCCATACGCCTATGATCGGGCCGTACCTCCTTCAAACACGATATAATTCTACAGTACGCTTCCATAAATATAGTTATTTTGGGTATATCTCAACAAAAATAAATATCTACATTGGATCAACGAGCACTCGAAGCTTGAGTAATTTCAAAGTGTTGACTAAAAGTTATCGCTAAGTAAGTACGATGACACCCCCGAGTGCCCTCCGCCCGCCCAACAAAACGCATCCCGCAGCAGCTACGTCGACAAGCTGTTTACTTTTATTCTCATTTATTTATTATTAATAATTCCAATTAATTTAGACATTAAAATTTAGTTCACATCTCTTTTATTTATTCACTATAAAGATGGGTAACAAAATTTCAATCAAATAAACACATCAAAAGCGATTACAAGCGTAGTGTTACACATTTATTGTAAATTGTTATAAAATCCTCGCTGTACATCCGTCTATCAAAACATCGTCAATTCGTAAAACTAATTCGTGGATACTGATGTGCCAAAGGAAACTTTCCAAAATTGCGGAAAATTTCATGTAGGAAAATTTCGGAAACTTCTCACAATTTTGTATGGGGATTGAAACTTTCCGTTTCTTAAATTTAAATTTCCTATATTTCTTGTGAAAGTTTCCGGAAATTTCTTGCAACTTTTCCAACTTTTTGGAAACTTTCCGCAACTTGCACATCAGTATTCGTGGATAATATAAAATATTCGGGCGTTACAAGTTGTGCGACACAAACAATACTCTGAACCTATCTATACCTAAGGAGAGCTAAGCTTTTGGAGGACGCTACAATTTTATATCCTACATGACTATGGTACCAGATTATATATTTCGTATAGATAAAGATAAAAATAAGATCGAAACATGTAAAAAAGAACTTAAATGCTATTACTTAAAACGTAAATGGTAAAAAATTAAAATGAGCAATATACTATAAAAGGATAAATAATCTTCACATGTACTTTATAATCAAATAATATAATCATATGCCGGGAGAATTCAGCAATAGCCGAGTTGATCCCTTTACCGTTACATTACTAAACACAGGCATTAAAATACTACAATAACATTCTGGCACGTGTTTGAGGACAAAAAGAGCAATTTATCCTTCGAGTTGTCACAATTAAAATGAAAAGAAATCAATAAATTCGTCACACAGAAGAAACTGTACAGTTAAAAAACACGACACGAAACGAAGTTTTGTACTGGCGATGATAATTCGTACTAAGAAGTATTGCAGAACACAATGCAATTGTTAAAGGACAGACAGGCAATACGTAGTCATTATAGGAATTAATTATTATTATCTGCTCTTCGAGCAAGCGGGATAAAGCTCCAAGATGAAACGTCACCTCAACGCTTCAAACTGGACTCCTTGCCCGTTAAGCTTAGTGAAACATTAGCACAGTACATGCGAAACAACTCTACTTACTGACAATCTAACCTTATGCGAGAGCCTAACATATGTCCTAAATTTCCGAACATTACGTTTGCATATGGCAAGGTTATACGATAAATATCACTTCAGTCTGCTGTGAATCGTGTATCAAACCCAATAGACCTTTTAAAGGTTTCTGAATCAAGAAAAAAAAGATACGGGTGTTAAGTATAGATGACAGGCTCACAAAAGATAGAAGTGATAGATATAGAACTGGATAGTATATATCAGATATCCTGTTTTACGTCTCCTTCACACTATAAGATATAATTTACGAAGCCTAAATTTAACGCGATGTCCAGTAAGATCACCTGGTGGAATCCCCTACCTGTTAATTTTGTAGGTACGTAGTGGATCCTACCAGGTCATCTTACTGGACATCGCGAAATTTCAAGTCAAATGTATTACCCAGCAATCGTAATAAATGCGTCACCCTTAACAATTCTCAAGTGATACATATTTGGGCTAAAACCACCACACGCGGGTAATTGGTAGGGCAGATAAAACAAATTGTAAACTATCTAACGAGGCGACGGTCGGTTCTTGACTGACATCAGTAAGCAACACACAAACTCTCATACGAGCACAACCGCGTCGATATTTAGGCGTCGGTCAACACACTTGACCTTTCTTCAAATACAGACGAAGAATCAACTTATAATAACAGCAGTTTCTAAATGAATCGATCATTTCAAAATCTACAAGTCACACTCACACTATTCACTTATATTTTTGAAATTATCGATTTCATCATGTCAATATAAGAAGTCTGGAAACGATTGATCCCCTCTCATGGACTATTAAAACCCCGTGTTCAAAACGAAAGGGGACACTTCAGGCGACAAGAGAAAATGATACTTCTGGGGTGACTCTGACGTTAGGTGTTGGCTTATAGCCTGCCAGTGTCAGGTGTACCTCAGGTCCCGCCGGTAGCTGTGCGGCGCCGGGTGGTCAGGCGGCGGTGGGGTCCGGCGGAGCTGCGCGCGGCCGGCGCGTGTCAAGGCTGCACTATGAGTGGTATGCGGTTACGTACGAAGCCGGGAACAGGCCGCGGCGATGTGCGATTTCTCCCTGGGAAAACGAAGTACAATTTAACAATATTTGCATTACATTAGTAATTTTTAATACTTGTTAGAATACAGGTAATGAGTAAGGAGGATGTATAGAGCAGCGAGAATCTACGTGGGGCCCTTCGAGGTAGCCAGCGCAGCGGGCCTATTATGGTCGTATTTATTGATATAGATAAGACATCTGTCACTTTCTGACCTGTGAAGCGACGAGTGACCACCGCAATAAGGGTGCGGCTCCACTGAGGCGGAGACGAGAGGAGCGGAGCGGAGCTGTGCCAATATTAACCAATAAAAGGCGCATGCGGTCACGTCGAGCGCGCCTTGCGCACGTTAGTTTAGATTCCATTGGTTAATATTGGCACAGCTCCGCTCCGCTCCTCTCGTCTCCGCCTCAGTGGAGCCGCACCCTAAAGGCGATCATAAAACGGGCCCTGGTCACGCTACCGCCGGGAGCGGTTTTAGATAAAGTTCCTCGGAGTTATTGGGATCAGCCGCATACTATCAGTGTTGTTAAAATTAATTTTAAAGTACTTCTTTCTTTAATTCTTATTGCGAAGTTATGAGAAGAATGCAATGAAGTGCCTTGTGAACGCTACGGAATGTGATACGCCATAAACTAGGAATGCGACATCTTATTTCAAGTGGCCAAGCTTGGATATATTCTCACGGACGCTTTGCTGAGTCTGCGCAAACAGAGCGCAGAGGAAGTGTTGGGGTTTCATCAAACGGGCTGACAAATCGGTTTACCTTTCTTATTATGTTGGTAGGATAATGCCTAGGACTAAACTATACCACAGATAGGTACTCTTTATTGAACATCACGTTCAATTACACCGAGGCAAGAAAATATTTAAAATGTTACGAAGTAAGTCAACAGACGCAGAGTTCTTTTACAGATTTTTCTTAAGGAAGAAATGTGGATCAATAAATTAAATGATCGAACATATAATCCAAATTAATAAGTCAAATTACACAACCAACGTTTCAAATATAAAGAAAGGTCTATTACGAAGATGTCCTTTGAGTTAAATATAATTGGAGAAAATATAATTTGGTCCATGTTAGAAGTGGTATATAAAAATACAAAGACACCAAAGCTTCCAAGAGCTCTGGCCGCTTTTTATTTGCATTAAATGTGTATGCTTGATAAAAAACACTTGATTTGGAGAATACAATGGTAAACCCAAGAGCTATGCAATATTACGGTGTCTAAAAACAGTTGATGATGGACTCGGAAGGTAGCAACAGACCCACAGAATTTGGACTTGTTAGCAAATGATAAAAAAACATTCAGTAACAAAAACTTGTCCCAAAAGGGATTTTTTGGCAGACTTGCTAACTTAAAGTTGTCTATTTACCTGCCACCAGTGCTGGTCGGAGCGGTCGGTGACTGTGATGACGTCACCGCGCCGGAACTCCAGCTCGCCCGCCTCCTGCGGCGTGAAGTCGTACAGCGCTTGCACGAGTGTCTGCAAACGAGAGCACAACGGTGTAAACCGAGAACACTGACCGCTACAGCTGATGGAAATTTTATATGACACAGACGCTAGCGGGTCGAGCTTCTTTTTTTTTTATTATCTTCACTTGTCCACAAATCTTTTTTACTTGCATGACTCGAGTGAAATAAATGACATCGACCTTAGCGTTTTAGTTGTAAAGGTATGACATACAGACAGACAGACAGACAGACATACACTCACTTTCGCATTTATAATATCTCGTACGAGTGGATCAAACATTCATCAGCTTGTTTCTTTACTGGATGAGTGACAGACATAGAACAGAACATACAGAAGATTAAAACATGATAATTATTATTCGGAATAATCAATCGTCTATTGCAATCAACCCAAAGAGAATACCCATTTTTTAGTTTCGTTTTTGTTACTTTTCGTACAGCTGGGCCCTTTCGGAAACCCTTTGACAATCGTAAAGGGTCAAAGTGCTAATGCCCATCTGTATGATAAAACAAGATAAGATCTTGCGATATTACCCTATGTATGCACATATGTATGTATCTAAACTCTTTATTTCACACAAACAATTACATGACATATTTGCATCGATATAGATGGTGTGTACGTAGGCATGTTTGTATTGAATATGAAAGAGATTTTATAGAGTAACCCTCTAAACGCACAATAACTACAGTGTGCTTAAGGTATTATGGTTTGTCCTTCTCTATCGTTGTGACATTCGAATTTGACAGAAAGTGGAAAAGCGTACTTGAAGCAAAATAGGATTATCGTATTGTTACACGTTGAGAGGGTAAATCTATACGAGAATGAGCATACGAAGCGATGTATTTCCGTAAAACCGTAAACGTCCCCAATGAAGAGTAAACAAATTATGTCATATTCAAAAAGTCATTAGCGTAAATAGGAAAATAAAATAACTTTAATACATCATTAACAACTTAGGAAAACCCGAGTAAATAAAACTCTACCATGAAAAAACTACTAAACATTCTGCAGTTTCTACTA
The DNA here is from genome assembly GCA_927399475.2 of Acleris emargana. Taxonomy (NCBI): domain Eukaryota; kingdom Metazoa; phylum Arthropoda; class Insecta; order Lepidoptera; family Tortricidae; genus Acleris; species Acleris emargana. The sequence goes on along the minus strand of OV656840.1, from coordinate 14,963,088 downwards.
AATTCGAATTAAATTATTTTCTAGTTTTAACATCTGGGGACTGATCTCGTACAGATTATTCTAAATACGTCTTAGTCTCCCTTATATACAAAAATAATGTTACTAACAACCTTAACACTCGTACTAAATAAATAATAATAAGAATAAACGAGTTCCCTCCTACAACACCTAATAATAAACATACAACAGTAGCATGTATAGCATGACATGTGTTCAGAGGCAGCATTCGGTTTGCAACTAGTGATTACAGCAACACAAAGCTACCGGTTATTTTCGTTACTATATCAGGGTCACCGCGGACGCACTATTTACACTGACACCGGCGCGCCTCAGCCATGGACAAATATATTGATTGAATCGAACTTTCTGGAACTACTAGACTGATAGTTACAATTGTTTTAGACGTATACATGAGAATTCTGTCTCAAATTGCAATATGAAGCTTAGGTTAGCATGGCTTGGGTGTCAGCCAGAGACAGTATTCTGAGAGCGTTTAAAACGAGGCAGAATCTTGAAGGCTGTATTATTCTTGCCAGTTTAAGTGTGATGATCATGAACCTAACTTTTTAATATGAAAATAAATTGACTTCAATTACTAAAATAAGTGCTTGCTGCAATTCTAGACACGTCATATTTGCTTCCTTGTTTCATTTATGTCGTCTGTTGCGGATCGGGTGAATATGTTCGTAAACAAATGACGGCGACATTATAAGTCATATTATATAGGTGGAAAACTTAAGTAAATGCATGTAGTTGTGTACAAAACTAATATGGAATTTACGTAAAATTTCTATACAAATCACTTACTTAAGTTTTTCACCTATACAGAGCTGAGATTCCAAACGGTAAAACCTTATTGTTTTTGACGTGTTTCCGTATTGTCAACGTTTTGATAGCTCTTATTTACATGGCGGCCGAGGTAAAAACAATACGACAACACGTCAAAGGCAATATGGTTTTACCGACTTGGATACAGACTGTTATGTATCGGCTGATGATTTAAGAACACCAGACACCACAACCAAACCATCAGAAGCCAAAATAGGCAGATGCTTCCACTTTACTGTTCTCGTTGCTGCCTTTTAAAAACAACTAACTAATTATAAGGACCATCAAGATTTTATTACTCTCCTGCTCGTTCATTGGCATAGTTAACGTACGGCAATAAAAGACAAACAATGACACGTGTCATAATAGTTGCATCTGGCGATCTTGTTGGGTTTCAGTTTAAGATTTTTTTTATATTAAATTTGGTGAATGTTGTCTCTAAAATTGTGTGCGAGACATACGATTAAGTTACGAAGAAGGGCAAGTTTCCGGCGTTTTGAGAATGGCAAAAGTCAAATGTGTGTAAATGTTACGCTTTTGTTTAATTATTATGTCACTCAAAAGATAAAAGCAGAATGTGAAATATGAAGTCCATATGCGGATAATGCCTTTTTGTTGTAATTGACAGTATTATCATTTGTTACCTTGGCGACTCGTTCCATGCTTCGTTTATCTCGATGCATTAACTTATTGCCGCTCACCGCGCGTTTTGCGCCCGAAATTTGAGGAGTCAAAACATGCCAAATTCGAGTCAGTGAAAATCTTATCTTTATCTTGTCTTTACAACGCTGTCAATTTCACTGCATGGAACCTAGCAGAATTCTACACTTCATTATACGGTCTCAGTAGATTTCTGCGAACTCACCTCTTCCGGAACGACATCCTTGAGCTTGACATCCTGCAGACGGCTGACGGACGCGGTGCGGTGGTAGTCCACCAGCTCATTGAGCGAGTTGAACTTCACTACCCAGAGGAAGAACTTACTGGACGCGTCCCTCAGAACCTTGAAGTGCTGCACGCCATCTGGACATCTGGTGAAGAGGGAAACAAGTCTCGTTTTTATAATATTATACAGAATTTATTTAAAAATAATGTGTGATGAGACCAGGGGCCCTTGTCAAGATGCAAACCAGAGGATGGAATCAACACAAAACGGATCCCGGTATGTACCAATAATGAATTATGTGTTCCGACTTCTGACCCACAACAAATGACGCTGCTAACGCATTAAAATATACACATCACTATGAAATCACTTTAATAAGCCTGTTCTTCTGGAAATAAAGAAAACATGCAAATTTTGACGCCAGCTTAGACAGCTCATGTCACGTCATGTGTCTCTGAGATTCTTTACATAATAATATATTGAACCGTTGTATTGCCCGTGAGTGTATTATGAATATTATGATATTTATGATTATTATGGTAGAAGCCCGGGGAAAAGCAGTCGAGCCTTGGCCCTTCTAGGGTAAATTAATAAAAATGAAATACACGCACCGTGATAAAAACCCCCCCAGATTAAAAAATATAACACCGGATTAAAATAGGTCTTCATAATGTTTATTTTACTTCTTGGAAGAAAATGAGGCTTTTCGAGAGTACCTTTTTCAAAAGAATGGCTACCCACTTACGATAATGTTTAAGAAAAAACTATTTTGTAAACATCGCGATTCGGGTCCTAGGTACAGCTCGCATAGATATACAGACGACTCACACTTCTAACCTCGCAAAGATCATACTGCGTTCAGGACAACACAAAATCTGAACAGATATAAAGATCTTATTTATTACTATGACAAATAAATTACGTACAGGTATTCGTGCAACCTTTTCACGGATATTTATTTTTACCCATGACTTTACGAAGAAACCAACACTTCACTGAGTAAGAACAAATTGATTCACAGTCAACAAAGTTCTTGTGTAAGATTGAATTCCATTTATTAGTAGTTAACAAAATGAATTCGTGTACTACCGAAGAACCCTGTCGCAATGACGAGTCACATAATTGAAACTTGAGTAAAGCGGCGTTTGAAATACGTCACCTCATTGCAAAAAGGTTCTACGGCGGTACAGGAATACATTTTGTCGACTGGATATGCCTAAAAACGTATGCAAACGTAGAAGTGATTTCACTATAAGTGTCTAAAGACCCAAGTTCACATTATACCAACCAACTGAGTCATGTTTGTAAACAGTTCTTTTTTGTCAGATCTGCTAATTCAGTTTGAATTGAAACGGTAAACCAATTGTTTGTTCCGTTTCACACAATTGAGAATGATTGGGGCGCAAAAGATTAAGCTTAATAACAATTTCGTGAGAGGTTTACTATTAAACCACGTAGGTATTTTCGCTTGGAAATGATCGTCGTTCACTTCGCCCCTCATTTCACCTTGAAATCATAAGTCGAACCCCGAGCTCGTTTATTCTTATGATGAGTTAGGTACGAAGGAGAACCTTGCTTGAGCTGGTAGGACACTACTCTTCAGCGTTCAATAAAAACAAGAGTTTGGGAATTGTATACCTTTCACTTTACACTTTGTACAGTTCACGTCAAAGATATGTTTACATTTTTGCACTTTTTTTCAAAGGAATAAGGTGAAAAAATGTAAACATATCTTTGACTTCGATTGTACGTCGTGAAGAGGAAGGGACAGGGCTAGCGTAATCAGTAATTTTATGCAATATCATAATGTTACAAAGGTCGTGGTTAATACGTAACTCCGAACTGCGCTTTAAGGAGTAGACCACCCACGTCACTTCTGCGAACGGCGAAGGAGCTTGCCCGAGGAGGGTTCTTTTGGTGTTTTGTATTATAGCGACTATAACAAATGAAGAATATGTACATCGGACAGAACTTCATGGTCCAACTAGAAAAGTTAAAAACGAAATTCTAATTTCAACCTTATGTTACATACCTACATAGAGTTCTTTTTACAACCGTAACTTGGGACGACTTATCGGTTTTGAACACGCGTTCGCAGAATGAATGGTGCTTGTTTACATAACTTGTCACAGTTGTCACGATCAATGAGATGCTTGTTAGCAAGTTCAAATTACGTTGTACAAGATTTTGGCCGCTGTTTCGCGTATAAGTAGGACTTTGCATTTTTATAATGGTAAAGTTATTATTCTGTGTTTTTCCCAGATTATAAATCAATGTATGTTAAAGTTAATACAATGTCAAAGAGTAACAAGCACCTACGCCAGTTTCCGAATTGATAACGTTTGAAATGTAAAAATTACATGATATTCCATGCAAATCCATTATGTGACAGATATTTGCCCTATATCCTCTGGGAATAGCTAAAACTTAATTCGGTTTTTTAATGTTATGCCGATATTCAGTGGCTGGCAGTAAGGTGCAATTCGCGTGCAACTTTGCATAAATACATACATACATACATATACTCACGCCTTCGTTCCCAGAGAGGGGTAGGCAGAGCTACAGAATTACCAAAAACTGTAAAAATATTCAGAAAGACCCTAACTATCATCTCTTAAAACCCCTACACCCAATTACCAAACACCCTGTACCTATTGTGCACGATACGTTCTAATGCGAAAAAACAAAAAGGTCGTCCGATTTTTTTTTATGGACAAAGGCAAACGAGCACACAGGCCACTGACGCTAAGTGGGATCTGAGACCCATATACATACTCGTTACAATCTCGTCATTAACAAATCAAAAACCTCTGCCCTATCTTAATTTAACTCTCATTTCAAGCACTTAACACGGATCCCGGTGTGAATGGGCTAATATGTAATTAACAAGTCAATGACTAATTCTCGCATAGGCCCAATCAGTTTAGGAAGAAATAGTTGAAACTGGTTTTAAAACGATCTCCATACGAGGTGTGAGTCACTATTCGACTGGTTTTGAAACCTGGGAAATATCGATGGGCTCAAAACGCGAAAATATGTAAAATTGTTGAAACGCAAGTTTGTTTATTACTGCTAGTTTATTTTTTCGTGCTTATAATTTTAATTCAAGTAACATAGCATATATAGGGTTAGAGAAAACGAACGCCACATGGACGGCAACTACCTTGAATATTTGAAATAGCAAGTTCTACGCAAAGGAGACTAACTTTTATTTTTTAAAACAAGAAATCGACGGTTAACCACCAATCCCTCCTATCTCAATATGTTAAAACTTTACAGTAGACACAAAAAACTTTGTATTTTGGGCAAAAATTGCGCGTTTTTTATGTAACAGGTATTGCTAGGATAACAAAAACACTAGAAATATGCTTTATTTGAAATAGGAGATCTTTCTAATGTGTGCGTTAGAGGGTATTTATCATGAATTGCGAAAAAAAGTTGTTTGACTAAAAATGTCAGTTAGAAGGTATTGGTGGTTAACGGTCGAAATACGGCATTATTGGTTTTTATTAAAAACCCTCTTCCGGGAAGATCTATCAATGACCCTTTCGATCGGTATCATAAAATAAAACACGACTTTATTATTTTGTCATATTCGACCAGTTCTATTCCCGGCGAAGACAGAGTAATTTTCAAAAATACATAAAGGAGGGGTTTTTTTTTCAAAAATAAAAGTAAGTCTCATTTGCATAGAGTTTACTATTTCCAATATTTAAGGTAGTTGCCGTCCATGTGGAGTTCGTATTTACACCCTGTTTATTTTTCAAATGATTTTCTTAGCCTGTCAATGATATTATTGATGCCAATGTAAATAAAACATAAAAAGGCGGAAAAATGTAAAAATGGTGTCGCCTCTATTCTACGCACAACCGTTATCGAGAATACTCCGGGAATAATTTATGATGACTAACACAGCGTTCCGAGACTAATCCACAACTAAATAAAGCTACTACATTGCACACCGCGTGACATGACTCACACGCTAACTTTTTTCTACGCCAACTTAAGTAGATGCTTTTGATCCCGCGTTTACTTGATTTTAATTCTCTGTCGATTACTATTTGCGCTAATAAAAAAATCGAAAGCAAGAACATTCAACAAAATTTCAATTAAATTGAAAGGCTTGGTGTACATGAGCATTATAAGAATCGTCTTTACCGATAGCTGTCATATTTAGGCATTGACCCAGCGGCAAAATAATGTCTATCCAAGTTGTGGAAGCAAAGATGCTAAAGTAGATATGCGGTGTGACGTAACGAGATGCGCTATAATGTGCAACGAATACGTGCAAGATAGCCCGTAATCTGCGACGTCACCGACAAGCTCTTAAGAAAACTAGCTCCGATGCTTGGGAACAGAGTAGCCCTGTCCGGCAGTCGGCAGAGTGAGGGCAATAAGTTAAGATGGCTTCAGCGCATTAAAGAAAGATCTAAGCATAAAGCGAGCTGAAGTAATATGACATCAAGTCAAGGAGGAGCTAAGTGGAGGAGAGTGGAGACATATAAGTACGATACAAACACAATAACTCCGTAACCCTAAAAAGTGTTTTTTTTGGGAAAGGGGAAGGGAATCACACACGGGCCGCGGCCGCCTGATGGTAAATGGTATCTTTGGCCCATAGACTATACAAAAGCATTGCCAACCCTGCGAACCACATCCGTCATTTGCCGATAATTATGTTAGTGCGGATGCTTTATCCACATTTATTAATAGCGACAAACGCGACCATGATAGGCCCGCTGGGGTCTAGATGTAATGACTGTATGTTAGTTATTTTAACCCTAGTAAAACCAATTACGCTGTCGTATTCATAGCAACTGCACCAGGAGAATGCACACTAACTGTCTGCAAGACAAAAGAATAAGTGGTGCATCGTTGCATCACACTACTGGACTATCCGTCCTACATTCCGTACACGAAGAATAAATAAATATTTGTTATCTTATTGTCAACGCTGCAACGTTATGATATCCCTTATTAACTCCACAAAAATATCGGCCGAGTCGAAAGCAGTACAGCGGTAAATGCAATAGGAGATAATTCAATTTAGAATAAGGGCCCGAATCAAAGTGCCTTGCAATAAAATCTGATATCTTTACCTCTTAACCAATATTATACAGAAAGAGTACAATTTTTGTGAGTTTGTGTGTATGTGGAGGGTAATCTTCGGAACGACTTTTACAATTTAAGAGCTACATTATTTCAGATAGACATAAGCAGACCTAGGAATATACGGGGCAAAATTAAATGACAGCTAGGGATTGCTTATATTATATCGATAAACTCAGTTATCGATTCGATGTTTTTCCCATAAACTAGTGATCGCTCCAAGTTTAGTATGAAAATTTTTTTTTTTATTGAAAGTTTGCAAATGAAACAAAATAGCAACATAATATTCGTTATTCTTTATTTTAAAAGGATTTTTTAACCTTCACTCATCACATCATCATATATTTTTCCTTATTGTGTATTTCAGAATGATTGTCTCATTGAATTTAATATTGTTAGAATAAACTATCAGAATTTGATAGGAGTAAATAAAATATGATGATGATGTGAAGGTTAAAAAATCCTTTTAAAATAAAGAAAAACGAATATTATGTTGCTATTTTGTTTCATTTGCATACTTTCAATAAAAAGTTATTTTTACAAACAAAACTTGGAGCGATCACTAGTATATGGGAAAGGCATTGATAAAATTGATTTTATCGATATAGGCAATCCCTGGCTGTCATTTAATTTTGCCCCGTATATTCCTAGGTCTGGACATAAGCTATAACATGTTATGTATTTTATTATTCAACCCAGGACCAATAACATGATTTTTTCCTTATTTTTTTATTACTCGTGTAAAAAATCACAATAATCGAGAAATGATACCCAACTTGTTAGTACCTAGTAGCGCTTTTCACACGACTGGCCAATGAAAGTTTTCAGGGTTCATGTATACATGTATATTATGTATGATTCTTTATTGCCAGTTATTCTACCGAGTAAAAATGTTGAAAGCGATTACTAAAATTAGATCAGGCTAAACAACATAAATCAGTCTTTTTCATATGGATACTCTCTCTCATGCTAATGCTATTTCTGGTTTTACCTGAATACGTTTAAATCAAACGCCTTACTTTACGTTACGCTTATAAGTCGTCTTTAAGTCAATTGTTTTTTTTACAACAATTACGCATTTAAATTTTAAAAGTTATTATACTTCGATGTTAGACCTCCTTGTGTATAACGGACTAAGTGCGTGACGGGCACACTTTAGGTTTAGTAGTATCGATTTAAGTTTAACGGCTTAAACAAGCTTGGTTAATTACCATAAATAACAGATAAGCGCTAATCACAAAAACTTTGGGACGTATCTTCTTTTTAAATTATTAAATTATTTATCCGATACTATCCATACTCCATACCAATATTATAAATGTGAAAGTAACTGGTTCTGCCAGTCTGCGTGTATCTATGGCCAAACCGATGCACAGATTTCAATGAAATTTGGTATATAGATATCATGACATGGGTCCCATGGAATGGCATAAGAAGGTGTTTACACCGCAAAATTGTTCAGTTCCCGAGAAAATAGCGATCAACGACTTCTTCGCCGGCAACAGTAATTTCTTAAGAATACACTTATTTTTAATACCCCTTTTATAGTGCTTTGTCTAAACAATACTGCCTCCACCCCTTCCAGAAAGCGGATAGTAGGGTGCAGCAGTGGCAGTGCCTTGAAATCGTTTGGTTTTGGGTAGCCACAGCCAAGGATTCCGATTCCGGTGAAGCCATCAAATTCACATAGTATGTTTTTTTTTATTGTCTCTGCCTCTTCGCAACAGTAATTTACTTGAGAGTAGTTGAGTTGCGGTCATTGGATGAAATGGTGAACCCAACAAGACAATGATTCAGAGCAAAATTGACGCACACTCGAGATCGGGATAATGCTTGTATGAGATTGAACGTCAGATGCTATTCGTCATCGATTTGAAAATGCTTACACATTAGTGCTTCCATCCAATAAAGAAATGGCCATAGACCTGTCTGGGGAAAAAAAAAAACTGCAGGAATACTAGTGAAGTAAAGAATCACAGTTAGCCCCAATATTTTAAAATGAAAAGCGGTGTTTAGTTTAATTTAAATCCGTACGAGCAATTACGAACAAATCACAAAAGTAAAACGTTATGAATGTATTTTTTAATATTCTTATAAAAAAATACATTGAAATTATTACAATACAGAAATATGTATCATCATCCGCCCTAGCATAACCGCACAATATATCTATTGTTGTAATATTGTAAAGCAGGCTGGCTGATTTCCGCAACTCAGTGGTGAGCGTTATCTTGTTATATGTACATTACTGTAGAGATCGGGAAAAGGCCGCTGCGGGACGAGTATGAGTATACCAGTCCAGAAACCGACCTACTATATGGTTTTTCTCCAACAATGCAAGTAAATATAACACAATTACTAATTTATATTTTAGACACAGTACCAATATTAACTTCGAAAAAAAAACGTTGCCATCAGTATCGTCACCCCTCATAAAGCCATTTAAATTCAGAATAGGTACGGCATAGTATAAAACTGGAATGTACTATTTAAATAAAAACACAAAAAAAACAAGTCGTATAAATGAAGGGTTAAAATTATAACATTTATTATGTTAATGTTTTTTTTTAATAACGAAATATGTCAAAAAAAGTAAAACTATTTGACTTATACTCTGTAAACGACATTCGTAATTTTCCATTCCTTTTTAGTTTATGACATTTTTCAAAGTAAAATAACCATCCAAAAACTTTGGGGTACTTGTCTTTGGCTGTTTGGAGTTAGTAATCATAGCTCAAACATGGTTTTAAATTTCATAAATTTTTCGTAGCTGTTGCCATTGATAAAAGGTAACTTTATAAAAATTGCCTTGGCCTGGAACGCAGAACTTCGCGGGATGTTTTTACAACGCAAGGTTAACATTTCCGAACTTTTCGGAGAAAAAGAGTATTATTGCACAAAGCGGATTCTTGAAAACCACCAAGGATCCAGAGATTTCGGTATTTTTAACACATTCACAAATAAGGCGATTAAAGGTCACAGGTCACATAATTATTATACTTTCCAAGTAGCTATGCTATCACTCTGCATTCCATTGTGAAAGATAAGGAACAATAAATAACCATTATCAATCTTAGAAAAACAATTTAAATTTACCTAGTCTTCAAGTTTCGATAAGTCACAGAAAAGGAAAATGATTCCTTGACCACGTAACGTAATAGTGACGTAATCAATCCAAACGTATAAAGAGACTTCATGTTGGTTTTTTACAGTGTCACTATGACATAGCCCAAAGTAGTCTAGGAATCAATTTCCTTGACTGTACATACCTACTTAACGTAAGACCAAGATAAGTTGTCAAAAAACTAAGATACGTGAATATGGAGCGGCTATTTTTGTGTTGAGCGCGAATATTTGTTCTCGAGTCTTGTTTGTTTTATATGTATATAAGTAAGTTTACCGTGTTCTAGTCCCCATAGTAGGCACGAGTATTTTTTTCAAGGTGGAAATATTCTCAAGATTCCCGACTTCGTTAAGGGAAGAAGTCGGGTTACGTGGGATTAGCCACTGCATGAGTGAATACCCACTGAAAGTACTTAGGCTCATTTCGGCAGCTCTGGGACCTTCAAATGTATGTGCGCCAGAGAGCTTAGTTTGGGACTAGGTCAATCTGTGTGAAATTGTCCGCCCTGATATGCCCGTCTATCCACCATAACGCGGGTCGTATGTAATGCTGGTTTGCCACCAACACTACGTACTGCATATTCCGTGTTCTACGAAGGACGTGACGTTACTGTTTGACTCTTGGGACAAGCAATGCATTACAAAACATATTTCTTGAAAAAAAAAATTGGACTAACTTGTCGTTGCCTGGAACACATTTTCCAATATTCAAGTTAAATTTAAATTGTGAAAATATAAATAAGTACATTGCTGTTACAATTTTCTATAGATTTTAGAGCTTGTTTGTCGCTTTTCAGTTGACTTTTTTTTTATTGCAGTCGGGTTTTGCTTTAAAAATATTTTAATTTGTTTGTTTACTTGTTATTAATTCCGGGTAAAATTCTGTGATTGCTATTCTCTGGGGAACAGTCCGAATTTTCAGTGTAAAAGTATAAATTCCATATTATTATATTCGTCTCCATGCTATATAGAGATGTATCCACTACGAACCCGATTACAGTGCAAAAAGCATAAAGGCGTGTCAGATATTTTTAAGGGCAATGTTGTATCATATACCTACAGGGATCGGAAAATCGGATCGATATTTACCTATACTTTCGCATCGGCTTTGTTGTTCAGTTGTATGGAGGCGGACTCAATCATAGAATTCATTACTAAAATTTCTGGGATTACAAAATAAATAAATTGCACCGGCATTAATTCATAATCAATTATTTATATTAACTGTTTGAAGTTATTTTCCATGTATAGATTTACCAAATGTTATTTAATTTACCTGTAACTCATTAACCTAACGAATTTATACGAGCAAAAATGAATGGTTTATCCTACATGTAAAGTAATTATTATATTAACATTTTGTAGAATCCCAAAATCCCGGAACTTATATTATTAAAATAATATTTTTAAGAAGCCGACGCCATGTTTGCCTATCTTTTTCCGGTATTTTGCCAACTTTAGGTAAATATCGATCCGAGTTTCCGATCCCTGATCATATATTATTGCTGGTGACTGTACCTAGTCATTTGTACCAAATATCAGGTCGATCGGTTAAGGTGTTAAACATTAAAGACGGAACACTCCAACACACTTTCGCATTCATAATATTAGTAAGCATTCACGATGATTTTCCTCTGTTTTGTTTCAGAGGAAGTTTACCGCTGCATGGAGTTACCTACGTGATAATTTGCTAGTGAATCACATTAATAGTAGCAAACCCAGTTAAGACAGTAGCAAAACTTATAAGGAGGTATTTTTGTTTCCCCATGGGCCTTTTTCCCGCACGCAGGCCTGATCCACACACAAACCCTGAATACCGCATAAAGACAAAAAAACACACGTGACTATACATGTGTACAGGAAAACCGGAAAAAGGCCGTAAGAGATTGTGCAGACTTGTGTAGATGAAAAGAAAACTACACAGTCTGCCAATACAATAATAGAAAACAATGCAAGTAAAGGGTGAAGTCAAAATGCGTAGCCGAAATAACACGGCAATAGAAATACTAACGTTGGAGACATATGATGCACAATTAATACTGAAAAAGTGCGAGTCGGACTCGCGCATGAAGTATTCCGGACGATTCTTGTATGCTTGTATTTTTTTTATTAAGTAATTGACAACATTTCAAAAAAAAAGCATTATTGTTTTTTCGCGTTTATAATAGCTGGTTAAAAATTAGACTACCCGTATTTCTTGGTTTTTCTTTATTTAACTTAAATTCGTCGTTAATAATTTATTAAAGAAATAGTCATTAAAAAGACCGTATATACAAATTTAGGAATACTGATGTCGTGATCTTAGCCTGATATAAAATTAAATAAAGTACCTTTAAACATAAACAGAACTGACTGTCATGTCATGTCAATCATTCGCTGCCGTTCGTTCACAAATTTGTTATTTTGCGTAATTTAATTAATTATTTTGCGTAGAATTGAAAGCGTGTCGTCAGAATCAAGTAATCCGTCAGACAGATAAACAATGAACATGACAGTTGTAATTTTTTTTGAATTCCTTTGGTAATAAATGGACTAAGGGCACTATAAGTGTATTCCTAACATTCACAATCCAACTTTTTTTACTGTTTAGCCTAAATATAAAAAAAAACTACTGCATAAAAAAATCCAAAGATATTTTTACTGTAATCAGCAGTGTAAAATCTAGAAACGGTATTTTATTTTACTACCTTAGCACAAAATGAATTGTTGTCAATTGTCGTTATATCCCCTATCGAAATACACACTGTGAAACTTTCTACTGTCTATCTATTATGGTTCATGAAATACAGCCCGCTGACAGACCAACGGACGGACGGACGGACGGACGGACAGCGGAGGTTTAATAATACGGTCCCGTTGGCATCATTTGGGTACGAAACCCTAAAAAAGAGACTACGTATTCTCCAACTAACCATTCCAACTACTTCGAAGGTCATGTGTCATGTGAAAATTCTGCTCTTTTGTAAGACACCTAGTAGCATAAAACAATGCCTAATGAAATTATGCATACGCAATAATACGCATAGCATAGGTAGTCGGTCACAGAATCAGAAACACTAGGTGTTTTCCCCATACAATTGACTATAAATATGAAATATGACAACCAAGCTGCCAGAAAAGTTCTAGACCAATTTTACTGTTAGTAAACACTGATCTTGTGGATGACTCATATACTCAGGTTACAAAACTTAATACTAAAGGACGCCCGCAACTTCCTACGTGTAGAATGAGTGTATCGCTATTCCCCCTATTTTAACCCCTTGTAGGATGAATGTCCAAAAATGCTTTCTTAGTGCACCCCTAGGATAATATCCAAGGAATATTAATATAAGGTTTTTTTTTTATAACGAGTTGAGTAAAAATATTTTCGGTGCTTACATAAGCTTCCTATTTTTTCAAATTAGTGTGATCATTTAGTTTTTAAAATAAAAGGTTCCATTGCCACCAGAAGAGGTTCATACATAAATACTATATTGTACAGATATAGTATATAAACATACAAAATCATATTTTGTCGGAAAAGCTCGTATTTAACTCGCTTTCTCAGTCGACTTTATCTATTGATTAGCTAATTAAGATGAATACGAACTTATCTGGCGAAATACGATATCGTATCATTATGGACTACATTTGTTCTCCAGTTTAAACACTTTAAATATTATTATAACAGCAATAATATTGTTCAAGCACTATTGAATAGTGGTCAAATTTAATTAGACGTATTTGTATAGTCGGGACTTTTTCGTTACGTCACTCAGCACTCTTATAAACAAATCAATTTACCATTGTTACTCCATCACGTACTTTTTAAGATTGAGTATGGTCATATTATTTATTTATACAATTAATCATTGTCTTCATGTCCATTTTGAGGTAGTAATATCTATTAATATCGTATTTTTTAAATAAAGGAAACTTTCGGTGAAAATACAATTAGACTGACAGATTCTTGTCATAAAGATTTAAGCCGTGTGGTTGCCGGGTTAGAATAGTGCCACTCCATGTCTTCCCGTGGATGTCGTAAGAGGCGACTAAGGGAATAAAGGCTTGTAGTACTGTTAGGCGATGGGCTTGCCACCTGTCACTAATACACTGGGAAACATCTTAGCCTACTTGTGCAAAATGTGGTTACAGAATTATCAACAAGTTTTACGACTTACGTTTTACTCTGGGAATGAAGGCGTGAGTTTATGTATGTATGTAAAAAAAAATTGAACTATTTTTGACATTGAAGAGTAGTAATGTTGTGATAGATTTGATTGATAACAGATTGTTTCGTTTTGGTTGCACAAAGCATAATAATACGATGATGATGGATGATGAATAGGTATATTATTCCTCTATATAAAGGCAATTACAGTCGGGTATACTTGTTATTGTCATTGGCAGTCAGAATAAGAACAGACTAAGGGCCGAGTTCACCAACCAATTTAACAGAAGGTTAAGTCTTAATCAGCTGTTAGTCAATACACTTGACAACCGTTAAACCGCTAACCATCGGTTTAATTGTTGGTGAACACTGCACTAGGTATGGGAAAAACGCAATCGTTTTTAATTATTTGTATACTGAATAAAATTGTGTTTACTTATACATATACGGGTAAGGACCAAAAAGTTGGACCACTGTTAAGCGCAGTTAACCATACAAACAGCGAAGTTGAAAAAAGTTCCGTTGTGCGACGAAAATTATCCCTACAATTGTATGGCTAACTTTCGTGTCACAACGGAAAAGTTTCATAGAAAATTTAATTGAGTGAGTTAGCGTGGACAACTTTTTGGTCCTTACCCATACCTCGTCGCTATTTTCCCAGTACATCACCTCTACCCATAAATGTATCAGGCACAGGAATTGTTTATAGCTTGGAGACAAAAATGTGGCACTTTAAATATCAGAAGATTAGACGGACCTGTCTAATCTTCTGATATTTAAAGTGCCACATTAAGGGAATAGCGGTAAACGGCTCTTGCGCGGACGGAGTCGAGGGAAAACCTAGTATGTTTATATTCGAATTATAATTGATTACTGGGTTAAATTAATCAAAGTAGTAAAACAACAAAACAAAGTTGGCCTATTACAGAGTAGGTACCAGATATCAGTAAAGACAACATGACTCAGAAATTCAATGAACTGATAGGGTAATTGAATAGCTGTCATTAATAATATTCCAAAGTTATCTTCAATCCAATCCAAGTGAAAGTGTGATGCCTGGAGTTTTTTTTCCATTAAACTATGAGTACGCACCTTCGGTACGACAAGGGCACAATTTGGTCTTCTTGTCATATTATATAGTACATTGTGCCTTTGTTCTACCAAAGGTATGAGTAGTAAAGATAATTTTTTGTTAACGAGTACTATCTAAAATATCATAGGGACCATGCCACGAGCGGACCTGTTAGAGGCGGTGTTCTTTTTATAGTGGTGATTATTATTTACATCTTTAATATTTGAGTAGCTTAGTTTTATTTTAATTTGAGTAGCTTAGTTTAATTTTAATTTAAATAAGTTTAGTTTTATCTTTTCATTGTAGTACCTATGTTATTGTTAGAAACAATTCTAAAATCTAAAATTTTTAAATTTTTAATACAGTTTAACTAAGACAAAAATAACTTACTTTACGGATAAGGAGAAGTCACCAGGGCTTGATTCACTGATTCTTATGAGAAAACCACCTTCTGTCTTATTTGCTAATAATCTCTCTGCATCTGCTCTTGTGATCCTGCCGTAATACCAACTGAAATATAAAGTATATATGTAAAAATAATCTTAATTGTTAGATAAAGTTGGTGGAAAATTCCAAAGGGTGTTTGGTAGATGGACCATCAATTTTTTTTTTGGTTCTTGTAGAATCATTTGCTACCTTTCCACCCTTGGACCCTGGGTCCTACGAGTTACGGTCATGGAGGTACGATTTTTTTATTGGTTTATCCTGAATTACCTAAAATCTGTCATTTGAACTGACTTCTTAACTTTTTTTGATATATGCTTTTACATTCATAATTTGTTATAATGCCTTACGTGTTCGTTTGTGTGCTTAAAATACATTTTATTGTTACAAATAATATCACAAAATGAATACATGGGTTTTTTTTTTATGAATGTATACAACGACGCCACGAAAAATCCACTGACTGATTGACTGACTTTACACGCGGCAGAAAGGGACAAGCATTTTACACGCTCGCTATGTTTGGTTGAAATCCATTCATTTGTAAACAAATGACTTTCTTTACCCTTTTGACTAAAACCTTATTTGGAGTTTTATTTATTCATTTATTTATGTACTAATGTGAATAGCAGCGTGATAAACCAAAGAACATTTTGAAATAAAACGAAGCTCTCATTAGTTGTAACTTTTTTTATTATTGAATTTAGAAGTAGAGATGTTTTCGAACATTTTTTTTTTTTTATATTCGCGTAATATAAACCGCTTATATTGATATTGTTAATGGTATCAGAATACCACCTATTATTATTATTTTGTGTAACCGAGGCGTGGAAGTAATTGTATAATGAGCGTTGCCATGGTAATAAAAGTTCTATAATAATTATTATAGCATTGTTATTACCATGGTTACGGTCATTCCGGATATCAGTCTTGACGTTTAGTGAACACTTGACATCCTAATTTGTACACTGCCATTAATTTAAAGAAAAAGAAGAAGAATAAGAAGAAAGTGGTCTCTGCCTACCCCTTTGGGAAACAGGCGTGATTTAATGTATGTATGTATGTAAGAAGAATAAACCATTAAAAATATCTTAAAACCAATTAAAAGTACATATATTAAAACCGAAATTATTTTTGAGTCTAATTACATTTTAATTTAGTTACTAAAAATAGATTATTAATATCTAATCTATCAATTTGTTATTTGGTTACCATGGTTACGTTCAATATGGATATCAACAAAATGGCGTTTCGTTTGGCATTCCAATTATTCTGATAAATTGTCAGAACGTTTTTAGTAACTACATATTAAAATTTGCATGAAATTTGTAAACCTACAGCAATAAAATTCACAAACTATTAACGCCAATTGGGATAGTGAAAATAACTTTGCTGATAAAAAAAATTTAATGAGAAAAATTTAGGGAAGTATTAAGGAAAAGTTAACGATTGTTTATTTTCGTCATTATAATTTTAAGCTTGTAGAAAAAGTTATGTACGCAACGGTACATAATTAGCTCTTAATGTACTCGTAACTCCTTTCTTGTACTTTAAGAAGCTTCATATAGTACCAGTTACATAAATTTACTATTTTAAGCACAAATATAAATATGTTAGACAATTAAGCAAATTATGCATGTAAAAGCATACACAAAAAAGTTATGGGGCTTCAAATGGCAGATTTTGGGTAATTTGGGAAAAAAAAAAGAAAACGTACCTCCATGACCGTTACTCTAAAGACCCAGGCTCCAAGGGTGGAAAGGATGAAAATGACTTTACCAGCACCTCACAAAATTCTCACCGAACACCCTGTATTTTATCTGTTACATTTTTATAGTCTTTCCAATCCACTAATTTGAAAAGGTAGAAAGAAAGAATGAAAAAAAATACATTTTATTGGACTCCAAAGAGCACCTCCGCAAAACATTGGTAAGATATTGAATATTAAATAAGTATTGGTGGTGCTCATACCCTAATACCAATACAAACCCACTCAGTATGTGTTGCGGCATTTGAGCTTATGTACAATCAAGGAATTTGAATTTTTACCAGTTTTATACATAAACTAGCAATGTTATACACCGTGTTTTTATTGATTTACGATAACTTCGACATATTACTAGGTATATCCATAGAAACTAAGTGGTAGATTCTTTTTTTTTATATTGCAAAAAAAAAAAAAAAATTCTATGGAGCTAAGTTCATTTAGTTACTTTGCTCCATAGAGAAATTTTTTTTTTTTTTTGCAATATAAAAAAAAAGAATCTACCACTTAGTTTCTATGGATGTACCTAGTAATATGCCGAAGTTATCGTAAATCAATAAAAACACGGTGTATAGGGTAAAGTCACCAGTGGTCGGCCAGAGACCAGTAGTCGACCTTATATGAGTGCGAAGAGTGGGAAATATGTCTTTCGTACTCTTCCCACTGATACAAAGTATAGGTAGAGGCCGACTACAGGTCTCTGGCTGACCACGGGTCACTTTACCCTATTTCCCAACATGAGATGACAAAGTTGAAACTGTATAATGCTGAAAATGTATCAAACTGCTAAACATCTAAATTCCTCAATAGTACATTGAAACAATTAAGCAAAGTCAATTAGATTGGCCGGGAGTGCATTCTTAAATAGAGAAAACTACAAAATAATAGATTTGGGTTAATTTGAAAGGTATCTATGATATCTGGCATTATTATAGTTCATTTTATGTTAAATTTCTGGTAGTAAGTGAGCAGTGTAGCAGTTCTGCATAACCTTATATTTAGTTCACAGTTAAACAAGTTTCTTGTCTATTTGCATAAATTACTAATAACAACAGTTACACTAGTGAAAGGACACTTCTTTCAAACAAAATTAGGAGAAATTGCTGCCCCAGTGCAACCTGACAATTGGGTCAGTGTCGGATTATCCTCTTGACAGTATTTCATAGACATTTAGTTATTACAAATGCACACTATACTCACAAGCAAAGGCATGATAAAAGTTTTTTTTTTGAAATACGAGGGGAGGTCCAAAAGTTCGCGGAATGGAGGGGATGGGGGTGGGGATGACTATATTTTTTAGTATAGTACTAATGGCCAACTCATTAAGAGTATAAATACCAACTTTCAGCCTGAAGAGCTCATTACTTTACAAAATATCGTCGAGCAAGCAAGTCAATCTGGAAAAATCCTGGAAGTATGGAGCAAATTGAGTATCGAGCCATCATCAAGTTCCTGACTAAGCAAGGAAAAACTCCTCAGACCATCATGAGTGAGATGTCAGTAGTTTACTGTGATCATTGCCCTGGAAAAACAATGATTTACAAATGGCACGGTCTTTTTAAAATTGGCAGAGAGTCCATTGAAGACGACCCTCGCCCAGGACGGCCTGTCGAGGTCACCACATCAGATACCGACGGAAAAGTTGAAAAATTAGTATTAGAAGATGCTCGCCTGAAGAAGAAACAGATTTCTGCATTAGTTGGAGTATCTGAAACCACTATTTTGCGGATTCTACATGAACACCTCGGCATGATTAAAGTGAGTGCAAGATGGGTGCCGAGAATGCTTACGCCGCATCAGCGACAGCAGCGAATCGACGCGTGTAGCAGTTTTTTAGAACGGTGTGGAGAAGAAAGTACGTCGATTTTGAAGCGGATTGTTACTGGAGATGAAACTTGGGTTCATCATTTTGAACCTGACTCTAAACAGGAGTCGATGCAATGGCACAAGAAGGGTACCCCCCCACCTAAGAAATTTAAGGTGTCAGAATCGGCCGGAAAGTTGATGGCTACGATTTTCTGGGACTGCCAAGGAATTTTGATGATCGATTACAAAAGCAAAGATGTCACAATTACTGGAGAGTACTACTCTAGGCTACTGGAGCAGTTGCGGGAAGCTATCAAAGAAAAAAGGCGAGGAAAGCTGGCTAAGGGTGTGCTGTTACTTCAGGATAATGCTCCAGTTCACAAGAGTCGTATTGCGATGGCTGCCCTGAACAAATGTGGCTTCGAAGAATTGGTTCATCCCCCCTACAGCCCGAACCTGGCCCCCAGTGATTATTATTTATTCCCAAATTTGAAGAAAGAGTTGCGGGGAAGAAAATTTCACACCGATGATGAAGTAAAGGACGCAATTTTGGCTCATTTTGACAGCAAAGAAGAAAATTATTTTTATGTGGGTTTAGAAAAATTAATATCACGATCTAACAAATGTATTAACCTTAAGGGAGATTATATTGAAAAGGAAAAATAGTAACGTCTTTTTATTTAATTATTTAGCCCTCCATTCCGCGAACTTTTGGACCTCCCCTCGTAAGTAACATTGTAGGTTTGTATAAATGTGGTATTTTTTTGTATAAAAGTCATAAAAACAAGTATAATATGTGTTTGATCAGCTGTCACAGAGATCTCACTAGATGGACTTGATTATAACTAGGTAATAGAAGTTATCTAATGTAAGAGAAACAACCAAAAAAACCTTGAGTTAAAAAATATCTGAGGATATGTACAGACTCACCTCTCCAAGACTGACAGCCAAAAAATTTGACAAGGAACATAATTTCTCAGACTACACAGCAATTTCACCCAGCCTTGTCTTACTTAGCCTGCTCTGGAGTTTACTAAATTACTTTAAATTATAGCATGAACCACTCTGTGTGTCAAAGGGTACTTATTCTAATATGAAAAAATGCAAGAAAAGTATAAAGCTAGTCCTAACACTGCACATCACATTATAGCTATAATTTAAGATTGCCTTTTACTACTTTATAAAAATTATAAATAAATGACCTCATTATAATATTAGTATAGATAAGCAATTAATTGTAAAACTTAAGGTCTATCCTGAATAAAATAATATAACACCCTATTTAATAAGCAGATCTTAAATTCACATAAGTTTCCAACACCACATAATTTAGAGTTAGAAAAATAATTTAAAATAAGAATGA
Organism: Acleris emargana; assembly: GCA_927399475.2. Classification (NCBI taxonomy): domain Eukaryota; kingdom Metazoa; phylum Arthropoda; class Insecta; order Lepidoptera; family Tortricidae; genus Acleris; species Acleris emargana. The sequence goes on along the minus strand of OV656840.1, from coordinate 14,942,542 downwards.
TATTATCAGGACAAAGTTTATACAAAGTTTTTAGGGCTTTTAACTGATGAGGGTATGACAGTTACAGGTGAGAAAACTTAAGTGGAAATTCAGTTCATCCTAGTATAGTGAAATTAATAACAGTAAATAGGAAACACAAGTACAAAAGTCACTAACCTATGGTTTTTCATTTGAATATAGTTGCTAGGTATAAGTCCTTCTCTGCCGTCTAATTCTGCCCTGTACCAATTCATGTCCTCCTCCATGTTTAGTATCTGCAAGAACGGAATTCTAGATAGAATCTGTGTCGGTACTTTACATAATCACTGGGCAATTATTAAGACTGATGTAAAACTTACTTTGAGGACTTGGTTTTTCCTAAAACTCAACTCATCATCAGCAGTTGCAGTGAAATCGTGTTTTGCTATAGCCTCCATGATCAAATTAGGCACTTCACTGAAATGTCACCGATTACCAAAATAACTCAAGTACACGATATATCAACAATTCTCGGGGTCAAGGAAGTAGAGTAATCATAATGTATCAATTATATTATAATATGATATAAAAATAATATGTTACTGTAAAAATACGCAGGATAAAATTATTTATTCTTTCGTTCGTTCTTCACCCACAGCCACACATCTAGTACTAATGTTGCTAGGTTAAAAATATGATTAAACGCAGCGCAGTGTCCGCAGTGTAATAAATCCACACTAAATTCATTTAGTTTTATTTATTTTAATATATGATCATTACTTTATTACCTACTTATTTATGTTTCGTCGAAGGCAAGTTATATTATATCAGTATTTTTTGATCTTTAAACTACAATATTTCGATAAAAATTTATTTAGTAAGCTAATGATAAAAACGTTTCAAGTTCTGTCGCCTATACACACATTCAGGGTAGGTATATGGATATAATACGCTACATATATTTAAGTAGGTACACAATAGTAAAGGTCGGAACCGGGTTATACCGTTCTCACTCATATTCTCAAATAAAATAGAGACACTACGAAAGGAACTAAGGAGATATTGTATACCTGCGGGGGCGCAATACCCAAATATTTCTGGCGTGTTTTGAAAAACGTTCCTGTTGTGGAAAAATAAAATTCAAGCCTCTGATATTATTATGATCACAAGAAATCCAAACATCCGTCACGTTAGTATCCCTTAGTAGTCTGTGCATCAGTCCTAAAGGCAGACATGTGCGCATAATATAGCATAACTTTTTTTACATTTTTAAGGCGCTGTAAATAGACAACGCAGAGGCACCATTCTGGCAGACTATTTTTGCGTTGTCCTTCTCATTGTTTTTAATCGAACAATTCAAGTCTGCCTGCACTTGAAAAATGGAATACTACAACAGTCAGTGCCCTGGATGTCTGCCTCTTAGATTTATTGTGTTTATATAGCACAACGTCATTTTTTTACATTTTTGAAATGCTACCAATTGACAACGCAGCGCCATCATGGTGGCAGACGAGGTCCTTGTTGTTTGTTAGGGTATACCTAATTATCGATATTAATAACGTCTGTCACGTGTGCTGATTACATCGAAGTTTTGATCGCCAGCTCCCTAAGGGGGCCCCTCTAAACTATCGATGTGTATAGTCACCAGCAATAATATATTATCCAACATTGGGCGCAAAAATATCTGACACGATCTTATACCGCTAGTAATAAAGACGTGTCAGATATTTTTGCGCCCCAATGTTGGATTAATATATTATTGCTGGTGACTGTACATAGTTCAAGTTCTATCAGAATCTAATTTTGTATTAGCTAGCAACTCCACGGTTGTAGGATACAAAGATAGGTAGGTAAAAAAAAACAAGTGAAAGTTTCTTACTCGATTTGCCACCAATGTACATTAGGGTGGTCCAAAAAAAATATGTAATGTGGTCATTTATTTATTTGAACTTTATTACGCAATACACAAAGGAAGTGTACAAATGGCGTACTTAATGCCTTGAGCCATACTCTACCGGTCAACCATTGGCCGAAACAGAGACAAGTTGATGGTAGTGGATGTGATGTGGTTGCTTAAGCTTACTTACGCCCGCGCCTCCGTTAGCGAATAATCCTTATTTAAGATTTTAAGAACTATTCCATTTTTCGTGATGAAATTAAAATGTGTGTGCTACCAATTATTCCGTGAAGGTAGAACAAAGGAACATTCCGGGAGTAGAACTTTAAGCAGTACTGAATGCCCATGACGTCAATTCGCATAGAGGTACGAGTAGGTGATTGAAAATGAAAGGTTGATAATCGGTATCGCAGACCCGGTTCTACAGACCCTTAGACTATGCGCACACGAGCAGGCCTTTGGTAATTTGAAAATCGAAAATAGAATTTACTACGTTGGCTCCATCCATCCGCTGTGTGTCCTTTACTGTTGTTCAAGTTCTCGCAGTGCCCTACATAAGTGATTCGCTTCACGTTCACCTACGAATTTCTCACGCTTTATGACTATGAATATAAATATTTGTAAACAAATATCAGGCGACTATCTCATTGTGTTACGAATCAAAAATACAATTATGGAAATTTTATCAAATGAATTACACTGTAAATATCTTTCCGGAAAATTGTCATAAAAATATAACCATCGACAATGGTCTTTATGTACATATTGGACCGCAAAGGATAATGTACCGATTGCTGTCAAGTTGACAGTTCTTTTAAGTCCATTTCGCTCCCAGTGGCATTACACGCGTAAGTTTATCCCCTAAATATCTGTAATTATTTGAAGAATCTCAAGATATAGTTATCGAAATGTGTGTTAAATTGATTTCTTGCTGTTCTTATGTTACTGATGAAATGCTATTTTATTGTTTTCGGTGAAAAACTTTGTTTTTGTATCCCTTCTAACCATGTCATTGGTGTTACAGGTTTAGTCGTAACTCTAATAAACGCAACGATGTCGGGAGGATTAGATATATTGGCCCTCAACGAAGAGGATGTCACCAAGATGTTGGCGGCTACCACCCATCTTGGGGCAGACAATGTACACTTCCAGGTAAGAGCGGCATTATAACCTAACTTGTTGAACTTTTAATTCAGTTTTATTATGATGATTTAAGAATCCGTTCCATAAATTTGTCTGATGTAGACTGACGATTAATTCTCCCAACTGACTTAACTTCTGAAATTACTTGTTTCTTATGTTGTTACCATTTCTCTCATGCCTTATTAAATATTTTTAGATGGAAACCTATGTGTACAAACGCCGCGCTGACGGTACGCACGTGATCAACCTCCGCCGCACTTGGGAGAAGCTGGTGCTGGCTGCTCGTGCTGTGGTTGCCATTGAAAATCCTGCTGACGTGTTCGTTATCTCGTCACGTCCTTTCGGACAGCGTGCTGTCCTTAAGTTCGCAGCGCACACTGGCGCTACCCCAATTGCTGGACGCTTTACCCCTGGTGCATTTACTAATCAGGTAAGAAAGCTTGGGTTCATTAGTTATTAGTAGCAAATAGCGAATGTATTGTGGCCACTTAAGTCGGCAAGAAGTAGTACAGTGCAGTAGCTCTTAGGTGCTTCGGGTTTATACTTGCCTTTCACTCGCTCTCATACACTCTTATTAAGAGTGAATGAGAGAAGTACAAACCCCCAGAACTCTCTAAGTGCTTACAGACTGAAGTAGTTTAAATGATGATAACTTAACTAAGGAACCACTGACTGCATTAGCAGATATGATTAAACTTCATCTGATTAAACTGAGTTAATTGATTTAAACTGCCTTTTAATATTATATCTTGTATTCACTTCATTTATAATGTGTCCATAGATCCAAGCAGCTTTCCGTGAGCCCCGCCTCTTGATTGTGTTGGACCCTGCTCAGGACCACCAGCCCATTACTGAGGCATCCTATGTCAACATTCCAGTTATTGCTTTCTGCAACACGGATTCTCCATTGCGTTTTGTTGACATTGCCATCCCATGCAACACCAAAGTAAGTCAATTAAGTAAGCTTCAGTTGAGACCTTTTGACCCCTCGTATGCGGGAGGTCAAAAAAGTACCAAGTTCTAGTCTCTTTTGATTAAGATATAGTCCATAAAATTAGGCTTAAAAAAAATACAAAAAGATATTCAAATTTTGAGCACGGATCCGTGCCTAAGCATACTATGGGTTAAACAACAAAACATGAAGTGACAGCGACAGTGAACCTAACCTAACTTGTCAATTATTACCAAGGCCCGTTAAGTCTTAATCAGATGTTAGTCAATACATTTGACAACCGTCAGAATGCTAACTGTCCATTTAATTGTTGATGAACACTGCACTTATTGTTATAAAAATTAGAATACAAAGCATAACCTTTTGTTCAATCTCAACCAAATGTTTCTCATGTTTGATTTGATTTACTAAATTTCTAACCATTCATTCAGTTGACTACTGATCAAAGAACTCTCCCTTCGTGAACAATTTTAAACTCAATTTAGTAGCTAACCATTGTCAAGTCAGCTGTTGCAATTAATAACTAATGCACTAGTTGAATTCTAATAATAACTTGTTGCACAGTCATCCCACTCCATTGGTTTGATGTGGTGGCTGCTTGCCCGTGAAGTGCTGCGTCTCCGTGGTACTCTCGCTCGCGACCAGCGCTGGGATGTTGTGGTGGATCTCTTCTTCTACAGAGACCCTGAAGAGAGTGAGAAGGAAGAGCAGCAGGCTAAGGAACAGGTAAGCTTTTTATCTATTGGGTGATAATGTTGTGCAAAATGTAGTTTTTAGAGATTTTGGTAATTCTGTAGCTCTGCCTACCCCACTCTGGGAATGCAGGCGTGAAGGTATGTATTATGTATGTATGTATAATGTTTATGTTAAATTCAGTTGACATTTTTGCTTACTTTGTCAGCTTTAGTTGGTACAATAGGCTCTGTACAAGTGTTGCATTTTACAAGAACTACGGCAGTATACTATTTCTATTTCTAAATAGCCTAACTAGTGTCCCACTGCTGGGCAAAGGGCTAAAGGCCCTAGGTCCTAAGTAACAGTATGCAATACCTAATTAACAAAAAATAACTAACCTTACGAAGTGGTTAAGCATTACATTTGCAGTAATAAGGTCAATTTGATTGATTTTTTACTTGTATTGTTTAAAGGCTGTGGTTGCTGCCAAGCCTGAAGTGCCAGCGCCCGTGCACGAGGACTGGATCGAGCCCGCCGAGCCCGTGACTTCCTGGGCCGACGACAGCGCGCCTGCCGCCGCCGCCACCGCCGCGGCCCCTGCCGCCGCGCCCGCCTTCGGCGCTGCGCCCGCACAGGAGGACTGGGCTGCTCAGGTTAATACATCTTTCGGTCACTTTCGAATACCATTAGGTCCTCTAAGCAGATCTTATACTATAATTATTATTAACACTTATAATTTTGTAGCTTTACGCATAAAAGACTGATAGATCAAATCAGCTACTTTTTGTAGTGCCAAACAGATATATTTATAAGTACTTACAGATGACGTCATAATAGGACTCTTTAGGCCCAATAAATATGGTCACGCGGTACGCATATCGCGATATGTATTCCATCAGTTCCTTTCCGTATAAGTCTCGAAAATAAATAGTCCTGATATTTTTACGTTTGGGCATTTTGTCTAATCTGTACTATATTGTTTGGTATCCTATTTAATATCTCGGGCACTTGAGTCCTAATAATCATTTATGGTGACATGAAAATATATTTTTGTTAAGTCACAAGTACAAACAAGCTTATTGATGTGTAATAATAAATTTTATCTACTCTCATATCGTAAAGTTCGAATTATAAAATTCAAAACGAATTTATATTGGCATACTTTATAAACAAAATACCGAAAAAAAATTAAAAAATCACTTTATAACATTATTTCTCTAACAAAATAATGTTATAAAGTAATTTTTTTACCATTACGATACAAGTTAATCTAAAAAGTTAATGTCACCAACGAGGTTCCATATTTTTTATTTTTTTATAATGGAACGCACATGCGGTTCGCGTCATTTTTACAGAATTACAAAAAGTTTTCATTCCAATTTTTACTGGTCTGTGACAGCGCCCGCTTTAACGCATGCGCGGTGATGTGCTAGGTTTTGGCGCCATTCATTGAATACGTTTTGCTGTAGTTACATTAACTTTGATCTTTTATTTATTAGGTTGAATCGCAATGTATGAGAGTAGATAAAGTAGTGTATGAAACTGCACATAACCAGGTATTAAAACACTCGTGTGAAACTATTAAAAACCTCGCCTAGCGGCTCGGTACATAAACACACACCCGTGTCTTAATACCCCTCTTTATGCAACAATTTCATAAACTACTATTATTTTATTCAGGTTCAAGATGAGTGGGGCCCTGCCGCCGCCGGAGCCCCTGCGCCCGCCGCACCCGCCCCAACGCCCTCGTGGGGCGGCTCCGGCCAGGACTGGACCGCTTCCTAAATGCGTACCCAAAGGATAACGAAATAAACATAAAACAGTATCTTCTTGGGTTTAATTTTTACTATAATCAGTACTATCATTATTAAGCGTGAGTTTTGATCTGCTTATATTACATTTGTTTAGGTAATTGACTAAATTTATAAACAAAATAACCACTAAGTCAGCCAATACAAGCATAACCACAAGCAGAACGCGGTACGCCAAAGCTCGACAAAAGTTTTGATTGGTTTTATAACTAAGCCGAATTTGTTGATTTGATTGGGTGCAGACTCGTTGTCCAGTCAGACCAGTACTATTCGACGGAGCCCTGCCTCAGGCAGGGCTCCTATTTCTGAGCGATTTGCCCTTCGGGCATCTAAAGATACCTAACGAACCTAACCTACCTACTTTTGCGGAATAAAAATGATTTCTGTCGAATTTCCGACCAAAGCTAATAGCAGTGGTGTAACAACCAGGTGTGACCACGAGTCTGCCCCTATTTGATTTCTCTCTTATTTGTAAACGCGTACTAGTAGTTAGGGAGGCGAGGTAGCTAAATGGCGTAATTCAACGGCGCCGTCGAGACCTATCAAAAACGAAAGATAAAATAATTTCGAAAAGAAAAGCTCGTATGGTAAAAACCATTTTAGCGGTGGGTTTGGCGTGTACGGTTTTTCAAAAATGTTAAAAAAAAAACAGTTACTTGGGCATTCTCGAGCGCGTCAGATTTTCATACTACGTATGCCCCAAGTGCCTCTGATAACAACGGTATACTAATCTGCCGGTTTGCGTGGTGGGGGTAGGCATATAAAGTAGTCAAAAATGCAAAAAAAAGAAATTTACTCGAGCGCGTCAGATTTTCGGAAGGGGTGTTAAGTAGGCCCCAAGGAAGCTCCCTTTAAAAAAACTGACGATTTCGGCGTGACGATAAGTTACGATGAATTTTTGAAAATGCAAAAAAAAAAAGTTTTTTTGAAATACTCGAGCGCGTCAGATTTTCATAGGGGAGGTTTATCTCGGTATCCTGAAAGCATATTTTCTTTATCTGACAAAAATGTTGGTGGGTTCTCTTAATCTGACCGAGAAAGGTTTTTCGGTTTCTTTTTTTTCCTTTCTTTCTCCTTGATAAAACGGGGAATTTAAGAATGACAATAAAGCGATAGATATTCCCTTTTTTGTTTATTTAAACTTTTTTTTTGTAAAATGTATCGTTCGCGACCAAGGACCTTTTACTAAAGCAGGACTGAGGACTAACCAAAAATTGTTTTGCTAAAACAAACCTTATATTATAGGTTTAAGACATAATTTGGGCTGCTAGCTTTACAGGAGCAAAAACCGGTACGAGCGGCATAGATACAACGGAGGAGTTTGTCCCTTTCTAACACTTGCCATGCGATAAAATTTCGCCATTTAGTAGAAAATTAAAATTACGGTTTTAGACAGTTTATTAAATGTGAATCGTAACGTAAAGCTTATGTTATTTGTATAAATTAAATTCTTATAGTAATAGGTTTTTTACCCCATAAACTTAAAAATGTGACGATTTAAACCTACTTGGAAGTATTGCTTTTGATTAGGCTGTCAACCCATTGAGTGTATCAATCATGATCAATCATATCATGGCGGCTCGGTTTTCATCAAGGGTTTTCATATTCAAATTCAATTTAACGAATCTCAGTTTTAAAAGAGTACAAAATGGTGAAAACATGTTGCATACAATTTTGTAAAAGTGAATCCTATGTTGGCTGTGGGATATCGTTTCACAGGTAAGCCGATAAAAAGAGATTTTGGATTTTTACAAGTAGGGTGACCTTGCTTGTAGGTAGGGTTTCTGATCGGTACATTGTCGTAAGCAAGAAAAAAATTAATGATGTGATTTCATTTCATTGGCAGTTTTCCGAAGGATGAAAAAGTTTATCAAATGTGGTTGAATGTTATTCCGGTATCAAAAAAGATTAAATTAAACAGAACTCCGTTGTTTGTAGCCGTCGCAACGAAATCGCAGGCAAAGGCTTGTTTTGTTTTCAAAAATTTCATTAACCTACTAGTACAGCTAAATAATCGAGCATTCATTACATGGTGTGAAAATTGCTTCATACAAATAAATATAGTTTTTTGTTCCACGTTACTACAATATCATGGTCACCACATTAGAAAGAGATAAACAGCCTCTGTGCTTGACATCCTACTCGGACCGAATTTTGGTTAACAGTACTCAGTCCTGCTTTAGTAAAAGGTCCTTGTTCGCGACTTATATGCTGCAACGCGTTTTTCGGAAGACGAAATGGCTCCTCCACACTTCCGGTCATGCGGAAACCGGCAGATTTTGTATTTTTAGTAAGTTTTAGATTATATTATTCAAAAAAAAAAAAAAAAAATCGCGCTCGAGAATGCCGGATTAAAGTTTTTTTTTTACAAGTTCGCGACCCTATTACTCGGCGGCGTCAAGGACTTATCGTCAGAGTAGTTAAATTTAGTCTTAAAACACTAAAATCAACCCCCAATATCTTAATCTGACGCGCTCGAGTATTTCAGACTATCGTTTTTTTTTACTAATCTGATCGTCTATCCTAGGTGCGCGTCACTACATATAGAGCTAAATACTTTACAAGGTTGTTCTATTAGGTCTAAGGTATCTCTCATATCTTAAACTGCCACGCCCGAGTATTACCGAAAATTCCCCTATTCGCCTCCCTAACTATAGCTACAGTGCTTGAAAATACACTTGAAATATTCTGTTTTATCTGTCATTATGGCATTTTGAATTTGACAGAAAGGGAAAACCAATTACCATAGGTTTATTGTGCATCTTCGATCAACAATAATGCTCTTCAGTCGCAACCACCCTAGTATATAACTAGACCTGACAAGTGTGTGCTACCGTGAAGGATTATCCATTATCCATCCTTCACGGTACTGCGATCCATACTACACACGACACATGGGGTTACCAAAGTGGTAAAAAATTACCCCACTGTTGCAACTTCCATATAGGTCATATGCGTATAATATTTATTCTTAAAAACGACTGCTCTACTTCGTTTTTGACGGAGACCTCGTTAAAACGCTCCATACGAGATCGAGCGAAAAATATGATCTTAAGTAATCACAAAATCAACATGTATTTTTTATTTAAACTGCATTCACAAGATTACCCCTCAAAACTCTTCTTATAGCATGACTTGATTAAGCTTGTAGAAATAAAAGAGACTTAATTCTTGTTACATACATACATACATAAACTCACGCCTTCATTCCCAGAGTGGGGTAGGCAGAGCTACAGAATTACCAACAACTCTAAAATCTTGTTGATAATTCTGTAACCACATTTTGCATAAACAGGCTAAGATGTTTACCAGCGTATTAGTGACAGGTTGCAAGCCCATCGCCTAATAGTACGTAATTAATTAATTAATTAATTAATCTTAATTCTTGTTAAGTCAAATATAATACCTATTATACACATCACACAGTTTTTAAAATGAAACAAATGATCTTAAGTTCGAAGATTTGCATTAATTTACATTACATTAGTCCAAATGCTTAAAATTTGTTTAGAAAACATATAGATCTAGTAGATCTCAGCCGAATCGAATTGTTTGTATTATTTATTTATTATATTATACACACACTAGAGATAATTTCGCAGATGCATTTTCCGCCTTTAAAACACAAACATTACTTTGAGAAAGGGCTGAATACTGTACTTACGTATGAAAAGTTACGTTCTTCAATTTTCGCTTATCTACTGCGGTTTTACAGCCGATACCATCTTACAATCATGAAACAAATAATTGAAAACACAATTTAGAAGCGCGTCGATGACAAATACAAAAATAAAGGGCTCCTCTGTCTCTAAGACAGAACTCCGTAAACTATATTCATCTATCTTGGTATTGACATTTGCGTGTCAGATCCAGGTTATACTTCATCCAAGCAACCACCACTTAAAGCAGCGGGTTTTGGAAAAAATGGATTAACGCTGAAGGCATCAATTTTTTTTGTATCGAGCTGTGCTAAGCTGCTCTCTCTTGTTTTTTAACCCCTGACTAAAAAGAGGGACGTTTATCTGTGTCTGTCTGTGCTATCCTAGCTCCTTTAACGTAACGGATGGGCTGATTTTGACGCAGTTTAGATAGAGATAGATAGATACCTTCACGCCTTTAATCCCAGAGTGGGGTAGGCAGAGCTACAGAATTACCAACAACTCTAAAAACCCGTTGACAATTCTTCAACCACATTTTGCACAATTAGGCTAAGATGTTTACCTGCGTATTAGTGACAGGTAGCAAGCCCATCGCCTAATGGCACTACAAGCCTTTACTCCCTTAGTCGCTTCTTACGACATCCACGGTAAGACATGGAGTGGCACTATTCTAACCCGGCAACCACACAGACGCAGTTTATTTGGATAAAAACCTTTAAACGGGATGGTTCTGAGCTTTCATGTTAGGGCCGGTACAGACGGACAGCATTTCAACTGCAACCCAGCTGCAAAGTGGCAGTTCCAGGGCTGTTCTGATGCAGTTGGTGCAACTGCATCGAAACTGCAAACCCATTGTGCAGTCCGCTTGCAGGTGTCGTGCAGTTGGTTTGCAATGGGTTTGCAGTTTCGATGCAGTTGCACCAACTGCATCAGATCAGCCCTGGAACTGCCACTTTGCAGCTGGGTTGCAGTTGAAATGCTGTCCGTCTGTACTGGCCCTTAGGTTTCATGAAAATCGGTTGGGACGTGTAAGAAATATCAGCTCTGAAAGGAGTCTCCATTATATCGGAGGTTTTTACTTTATAAATAGATATCGGAGAAATACTGGAAGAGAGCCGAATCTTAAGTGCCCAGAAACCAACGTACATGTATGACTCGATGTATGGATGTAGAAGCGAAAGAGATTTGTCAGTATCGTAGCAGGTGGAGAAAGAAGTGGTCTGTAAATGGTCTGTTAATGTACATGGGTATGTAGGTATGTATGTGTAAGTAAATAGTGTAGTCGCGGATTGTAAACTCGAAACTGGAATTCAAGACCAAAAAAAAAAAAAAAAAAAAAAAAAAAAAAAAAAAAAAAAAAAAAAAAAAAAAAACTACGACAGATACGTCACTGTCAAATCCGTCAAAGTCACTTATGTCATTGTCAAATTAAGTTTTCAGGTTTCGCCAACCTTTTTGTTATGTTACAATTAATTAATTAGGATTTTCTCAAAAAAGGTACTTACAAACTTTATTTTCAACTCAACATTGACAAAATTTTATTGTAAAGAACTTAAACACGATAAGGGAAAAACTTAACAAGGAACAAAAACTTAACAAAAAACAAAAACTCAACAAGGCAGAAATAACCAAGGAGCAAAAAAAAACATTCGAACACTCAAAGCAGACCTCAGTCAGATGTCGAATGAGGGAGGCCATTTGCAACGTTAAAAGATGGCGGACGTGTAATTTGTTTTAGACTTTAATTTTTGGGTAATTAGGTGTTCAAAGTTCTTTTCTGATAGTGATTTGTACTTTTTATGCCTTTGTGTCGCACAGTGATTGAAGACTTGGACTTATTTCGTGTATCTGGCATCTTTCTTCTCGTTTCAAGTGGACTCGCAGTGGTGCAGAGGTTAAAACTATCTTGACCTCTGACCTACAAATCACCGTACAACGTTGCCCCCATCTTCCTAGAGAAGATTGGATTGTGTTTTATTGCTATATTGATTTATACTCATATAAACCTTGACACTGGCGAAATCACTTCACGTGGAAACGCCATAATATCCCTGCGGTAGTAGCTGTTCAAGTCGCCGCGGGGGCAAAAAAAAAAAAAAAAAAAAAAAAAAAAAAAAAAAAAAAAAAAAAAAAAAAGTCGAATGAGAATGACAATGACAAATATATGGTGTCATGGCGGCCATGACAACCATAAAGCACGCTTCACACAATTATTCTGCAATTAGTTAAATGTATGCAAAAATAGGTTATTAATTACTTATATGTAGTTAAAATTCTTGTACCAAATGTTATTAACACCTGAAGTGATACAAGCACAATACCAGCTTTGCAACCAAAAATTGCGGATGTTTAAGTTTTTATTAAGGCCTCTTGTATTTGTGTAAAAATAAGTAAATAAAATTACTTCTTTAAATAATGGAATTAAAATTACCAATAATTAATTATCTCAGCGTGTATTTTAAGAAAAAGGGGATATACTATTGTACGAACATTTTATTGCAGTGGCAACATTGTCGTAGGTTTTTTGGTCTTGAATTCCAGTTTCGAGTATAGTTCGTCACTTTTAAATTACACGACTTATTTTCACAAAGCTAGTATTATCAAATTAAATCGAAAGTTGGGTAGAGTACTTGGCTTGTTAGTTATAATATTCTTAAAAGGTTCCAGCCCAAACGAGAAAATGTATGCAAAGCGTTAATGAATTTGAGTTCCTACAATAAAAAAAGAATCAGTAGTGAAAGCTTTTTATTTTGAGACAACACAAAGTTTCAGATTATGGGTTTACACCTAATTAAGCTTAAACAGTAGGGTAAACAGCCCGGCACCCTACCGATTATTGTCACCATGAATTTTATTTTAAGTTCGTAGAGGTTATAAATCTACAATCAATAGATGGCATACATTGCTATTTCGGTTTGAAATAATTAGGTGTATTTTAGCACCCTACTTACGTTTAAAAATATGAGCAGGTACTACACTTCCGACATGGGTTCCCGAGTCATATTCTTACTGCTGATTTCGTGTTGTTTTAAGTGGACAGAAGGTTCTCGATTAAAATATTCAATAAAAAAGCAATACAAACCTGTTGAACATGTTAGTTCTAGCCACAGAAGTTCTAGTATTAGCACTCAAACAAAATATTACAAAAACAGCCGCATTACCTATGTATTTTATGTCAAAATTGTAAATAAAAATAGATTGAACGGGTAAATGAATATAAACATCAGTGTAAAATAAGTACAGGGTCTATTCCACTGCGTTTTTGCCTCTCACTGCAATCGAATTGTTGACAAATTAGCCGTCATCACTGTCAATTTAATAAGCTATCGTAATATTAACAATACCGTCAAGTCTGGCAACTTTGCCAAAATCAAGGTCTATCCAAAGTTCAAGATGCATTTTCTACAGACAAATATCACATCAAACAGTTTCAAGTCGACTTGTAGTAATATAAATATGTCAAAAAATATTTCAATACCATTGGAAATGGAATATACAAATGATTAAATTAACAAAAAGATCAAAACAAATTGTGGCAAAGAAGGCATTACCCTGTGGTAACTTTGCCAACTATGGTCGAGTCCGGAATTAGGCGAACTAACTTGACAGTTCATTGTACACTAATGTTGCCACAGTTTGGCTAGTGCTGTTAATATCGATATTTAAAAAGTCTAGTTTATCATTATTATTGTGTTTGGAATCTAACTAATAATTTTACTAAGCAAAATAATAATAATAATAAAAATTGGTTGGATTTAAAAATACATCGAACATCGTTTTAGACATCGTTAACGACGCAGTCCGCCATTTTGTTTTGTTGACAGTTCGGACCATGCCTAACAAACAAAGCAAGCAAGCCATTCGGCTTTCTGTCATCCTATGATTGATTTTTTTGGTCAGATTGTAACCTAGCAACAATACTTATTAGCGTATAAAATTAATTAAATCGAACACAACGGATTTGGAATTATCATCGACGATATATAGCGTTTGTCTCTATCGCACTTTCATATTTGCCAGCAAGAAAGGAATGAATGCTATATGTACGGTACGGTACATGAAATGTACGGAAGCCACCTAAAAGGATCACAATGGCCTGTTGTTATTTTTGTATTTTATTCCTAATTTGAGGAGTAAGTATCGTAAATATCCGCTTTAAACACATCCTTCAGATCATATTATATAGTAAAAATTGCTGTAGTTTTTCCCTATTTGGCAAGTATGTATGAGTGAGAAAGTTCCGACGACAATTACTTGATAAAATATAAATATAATCAGATTTATAGAAGGCACAAGGTTATATCGACATATTTGTGTCGACATAAACCTATCACTATTTATTTTTTCCTATGTCTGGCAACATTTTCGGCTGTCAAGTTAGTTCGCCTAATTCCGGACTCGACTTTAGAGTTGTGTTTATAAAACGACAGTGTTTCTTCTTGCTGTCCAAAAAGGTAATGTTGCTTGTTTCGTATGACAATAGACCCAAAGTCTTGTAAAAAAATTTTCTTTTAAAATACTATGAAAAACAAGTAAGTGGCAATGTTGAACACCCCTATATGCAATTTTCATATAATGTCAAAGATTGTCGTCAGGGTTGGCACTAATTGAAACATTTAAAATTATTTTATCAGCTTTTTTTATTGCCCATCAATATTATTGTCTTTACTCAGTTAGGTATCCCGAAAACTTTCTCTTCTATTTTGTATCGATATTCTGCATTGAGTAGGTATAATGACTATACTGGTGATAAAATTGACAACCCTAGGTCATGCCAGAACGTGGCAAAGTTGACTTCCCATCCTTTCTGCACCGGTATGGTAACTTTGCCAATGCAATTTTTGAAGGGTTTAACAAAGCGCACGTTTTACTCAAACGAAGAAATAACTCAAAATTGAACTACATTCGAAATTCAACCTTGGTTTTTGTCAATAGACTTCAAAACAAAAGTGAATTTTGTTTTGAATTATTTCTTTGTTTGAGTAAACGTGCGAAAGAATGGATCAAAATCAATGTAAGTATTTGAATCCCTGGGATATTAAACACGTTGACAAAAAAGTGAACACGCCTATATCCAGTCCTTATGCACAAATTCGTTTAAAGTTCCAGACTACTAAAAAGTTAGGTTAAGTTACCGGCGAACTTTGGATATCAACTAAAAGTATACACTATCCCTAGGAATGACATATATAAAACAGTATTGTCAGTTAATAATCCGATTTTCTACTCAGGGTATTCAACGATGAAAAAATATTGCCGTATTTAAAATATAGGCGTTATCGTTATAGCACACAGCAGGTGGCAAAGTTTGTATGCAAATGCAAAGTTGCCAGACTTGACGGTACGTAAAAGGTTTTACAGGGAAAATAAAATTTTGAATAAGCGCCCTGCTGGCACATAAATGCAATTACAAACACATATAACGTTAATTATTAGGCAGTCTTGTAAATCGACGTAATCCTGCACAAAGTTATGTACCAAAAATCCTAAACACCTCACTAGGCCGATTTTCTATAGAAATGAACCCTGTAAACACATGTATACTTTGGGTTGCCTTGATTGGTCAGAATTCGTAGTACTAATTGCTGTAGGGGGGTAATCTTCGGTGTCAATTCAAAGAATTGTATCGCTGGTCCAGGATCTTTGTACTCAGCTTCTATTGACTTTATCCATGTGCCGTTTTCTAAAACGCCCTGAAAAAAAGTAAGCAATAGACACGTTAGATGATATTTCTATTTCATCACATTTTATTACAACTCTAACGAAGTATTGTTGTTATTGTTCCACAATAGGCAAATAAATAGAAATTAAAAAAAGCAAGTAAGTTAATATAGCTAAACAAAAATATAGCAAATTTGGTATAAATAGAATGTTGGCAGCCACAGCTCTTAAAAGTCTATTAGGTCCTGGTAAAGCCGGTTACACTAGCATAAGAGCGTATGAGAACGAGTGAAAAAGAAGTTTAAACCCGAAGGCAGTTTTTAACACTATCGCACCAAGTTCATTTAGTTAAGGACTAGCGCGCACGAGCAACTTAGTTACACGGCAATTTGTTTGTCTCTCTCTGCGTCTACTCGATGCGATTAAAAAGATGCGCACACGAGAGCGACGGCAAATCAACTTTTTCTTTAAAATTTTACGCAGTCACCAACATGGATTTCGAAGAGTGGTTGTGTTTTCTTTTGAAACCAAAGACGAAAGTAAAATAATAATAATTAGGTGCATCAATTATGGAGTGGTAGGCTGACTAGGTACTAGGACAAGGTAAATTTCATACAATTTTCATGAAAAAAAATGAAAGACACGTTATCACCTCGGCGGTTGAGTGGTAACTGGCCGATTGGCAACTTATATGTCGCTTTGCACGTACCTGCATTAAACCAATAGAGAACGCGACGAAAGTTGCATTGCGGGCTTGTCCCTAAACCCGCGTCGCGTCGCGCACTTTCATATTAACCCCTAGATTTGATATGAGAGACAAAATAGTTTCGTAAACAAAAGTTGGTGGTGCGCGCTAGCGCTTAGGTATATTTGAATGCAGAAGCAGAACTACCCACATAGACAAGAAAATTCTTCGGAGCACTTTTTGCCGTATCGGGGCGAATGTGTTGGATGCTGATGTGTCGCACTTCCGTTGGCTGCGACAACTGTATGATCATTTCCCCTCGAGAACCACTAAAATGGAGATAACACTAGCTGAACGACTTAGGTAGGTACCTACCTACTATTGTTTTACCAAGTATGGGAGGTTCGAAGTTGCGCGTGTGATAAGTTCTATTTTTATTGTGCCGATCACAGATGTTATAATGTACCTATATATTAACCACTATTAACTGTGAGGTGGTCTAACGGCCGCACTCAGAGTCAGTTAACTATAAGTAAGTCGTTCCTTAGTGAGGATTTTTAACACACAAGTTCGATAAAGGGAAAGAAGGGTCTCTAAAATGTCTTTATTTCAAAATATGTACCTATTTGGCGCTTTGACTAACCTGAAAGGCCAACAGTCAGATGGGACTGGTGTTCGCAGAGCCAAAACAGTACTGGGTGGAGGGCTCGTCCGCCACAGAGGCAGTACTCCCCAGAGGGCTACTCGGCTCCCCCAGGCCTCAGTGCCGCTACCTCTTGTTACCATTGCATCTTCTATGTAATCTTTCTCGTACACCGAGCGTAGATGCTCTATTGGTAATTGAAGAAGCGAGGTCAATTAAAAATTAACTTATCAGTCTTTTTTCAACATGATTCACTGAAAGCTTAAAATAAATGCAAAGTTGTTAGGTATTTTTATTTAATTTATTGTAAGTACATCAAAAATAATGTTTCACAAGACATACATGGGTATACTGGGATGTACCATGTTGTTACGATGTCAAAGTACATTTTTTTATTTTGCATTCGCACTTTTCATACAAAAAAAAATCAAGAAGATCGATCTTTGCGAAATATTTACTAAGACATTTGCATAACAAGAGACTAATCAGCTACATCATTTAAAAAATGTCTGTTTTTATAACCGTTTGCCTCAAGGCTTCAAAACACCTACCACCACACCACCACCATTATTAGGTTTCATAATGATTACAACCTCTATACCTAAAAGGGTTTTCGGCCTAGAAACTAAATCTCATTCAAAGTCAAGCGAAACCACAACTCTCAGCTTAAGTTTCAAACAGTTATCTCTGTGCTTTTGTATGTACTTTCTGATAGACGCAATAGTTACTCGGTGCTAATGGACTTTGAAACACTTTTCTTGACCGTTTTATTTGTTCCCTTGAATTATTGTCAAAGTTTTCAACGTTAAATTATGGACTCGCAACATTGTGGAACTTTGAACATAATAAAAGCATCGTGATAAAAGAAAACCAACGTTTACATAGAGAGTGCCATTAGGATCTAAGTTCATGTTTTGTACTCAATTTAAATTGCATCATTATTATTTCATTTTACATAAATATTTTTCGGGGGAATATTTAGTTATTCAGGGTACTTATTCGATACCTAGTCCTATAAGTTCGTCTTTGTAAATTCCTATTTTTTTATTAATGTTATTTATTTTTTGTGTTTTCGTAGTCTGTAGGTACAAGTTTTTACGTTAGTGAAGAGGTAAAGCTAAGACAATGATTCAGATTAATATTGGCGCACACCAAGTCACGGTGCTTGTAAGATTTGTACATATTTACACACACAGTCACAATCGCTAGGCTGAAGTTATGCTATCACATGTTTTTGAAAGATAATATAACGTGAATTCAATTTTTATTTGTTTTATACGATCAATATAATTCAACTTATTTAAATGTCTATAGACCGACTAATGACCTATTAACCTATATCATTTAATTTGTTTTGGCATAACATTATTTAGTTACGTATATACTTACTATAGCTTTGAGTTAAATTTCTGTTATACCTACCAAGCATTCATCAAATTATTGTATCTACGAACCTCTCTTATTATATAGGTCTGTAAGCGCAGTGCAGAATTTTCTGCACTCGCCTATTGCAATCTCAAGGGGGGAAAGTTTGTATGCAATATTGTTCCTAGCAATTTCTCAGAAACAACTGAACGGATTTGTCTTGCCTTCTTTTCTTTGCTTTCCTTTTCTCGCCAACAACCAGTACCTAATAAATGACGAGATGCTTAGCCAACAAGTTGCTTAGAAAATCACTTTACATTATTACTCTAAAGCTTTCTTGTTGTGGTATGTCTTTAGAATCTTAAAAATATATGTTTGAGGTCGAAGTAATTAAAAGTTTGAACAATCTTTAATTATGAAGGTTTTTATTTACAATCCTAGCACTGGCAGCATGCAGCGTCTTATGTTATTTTTTTTTTTAAATTTAATTGAGGCTTAAAAACTTTTCTGTCCAATACTTTTCTGTACAATTCTTAAAATGTTACTAATTAACCATATTGACGTTTATTTTGTTTTAGAAATATCAGAATAAATTGAGTACATAGGACGTGACGATGCTGAATGAGTGTTTGCAGTGATGTGTTTCGGCGTGGTGGTTAACTTAGGAAGGTTGTATAGTCCGTTGTTATTCTTATTGATAATGGGTTCGCTCTTGACTAACTCTTGCCCTTGCAGGACGAAGATTTGGCAACTTTTGCATTATTGAGATTGGCGCGAGCTTTTGTGCTATTAGTTTGCCTTAATATTGGAAACATAGTTTTAATTACATGCTCGAAAATTATCAACCTTAAAAAAACAACATCATGGTCGGTTTTGCAATTATAACACTCCTAAGAACAAAGTCGGAATGTCGTGGCCGGAGGTGTTTCTAAAAAAAACTGTACACCTACTCGAATTAATAATAAAATATGACTTGTTATTACAACACGTCCAGTCCAGCACACGACACGACATTTCGCTCTGTATGAAATAGGTGCGGCTGAGTGCCCCAATTAGTTTGGTGTTAGGTGTTACCTGTTTTCGAAGTTCGCGAGCTAATTATCATCAGCCGACGAATCCGCTGTGTGTTCCTGTATATTTCATTATTCTAGTTAGCAAAATAATTGTGTTAAGCCTTTACACAGTGAGAGTATAGCAGAGATCGTGAAACAAAGCAACTATTAGGAGACAATAAATGGAACAAAATAGCAGGACCAAGATCTAGGTCCAATTTAGTTATGGCAGCTTAACTTGTCGATGAATAATAGAATTTAATAATTACGTACTCTGTATAATTTGCCCAAATAAAAATTGAAACGAGATGATGGTCTTGTCTCGCCTTAAACAGAAAATGTTGTACTGAATAATAAATAGTATTCGCGTTAAAATTTAAATGTTAACATTCTGATGAAATACCAATAACACAATAAATGAACCATTCAATGAAAAGTTCAAGCGATATAGTTAGTGTTACCTTAGAGCCTGTTCTGCACGCATGAGTGATGCGGCTAGGGTCTTCATGACATGACAGCACTCCTCATCAACTGAGGACTCCGAGGTAACTGAGAATCGGGATTAACATATTCAGTACCATAGATAACGTATTGCTAGAGTTTAACATACCTATTTAATCTGTGTGTGCATGCTCCCATAATAAACCGCTTTATTATGTAACAATTTAAACATCAACTGAAACTGATTCACTGGTATAGTTATTTGAGGTAATTTAAATGATTTAACTTAACTAAGGGTGTTCGGTTATACTGAGGTAAAAATCATTAACTCCTATACGGCGTGCAACTTTGTTTGAAAAATGGACTGAGTATAGTATTTCATAGTACTTACGCAGAGAGATTAACCTTGTTTTCGGAACAACTTTGGTCATAAATTTAGACCGTAGAATGTAGTCGGACAGCTGTGAGTAAGTCACTGAAAAGTATAGTATTTTGCTCATCACAAAATTAAATTATCAGGACCTATCCAATGATATCAATAAGAAAAAAGTTGAGTAATATTTTGATATTAGGTACATGGTTACGTAAACTTAAGTAAAATACATATATCATATCAGAAACAGATATTCTAGTTAATAATCTTATAAATATTTGCAATTATTGTTGATCGAACCCGGGACGATAGTTTCGTAGGGATCGTAGGTGCGCATTACCAACTAAGGTAATCACGGTGTCTAATTTTAATTAACCGGGGAAATCGTTACATGGGTAATAAATAAGTCAAATAGTTACTAGGATAAAAGCATACTAACTCATTAAAACACATAAAAGGACGCAAAACAATACGATCCACATCGTATTATTCGCCGCTGTTTTTTTCCTCCCGTTCGTTTGTTTACAACACGGTGCTCTAGTCCTTCCTTTAGAACTATAGTTAAACTTTTCCACGCTCTTATCTTCATTTAGATATTCCCAGATGTTCTCCTGCGAAGGATAGGCGGATCGTATTCCCCACGTCGGTGACGCAACTTTCCGTGGTTTGTTCCTTTCGTAAACTTTGCCTGGGGAAAATATGGGCCAAATGAACGGTTACCTGAGTACTGTAATTTACTTCTCGTTTGAAACGCTTTCACGCTTAATGAGTGCCGCCAGAAAGGTTGGCCGCACTCTAATATTCAAGTCCATCTCAGATAATGCGTGTCGCGATAATTACGGAGAAAATAAATAAACGAGAGCGTGAGGAAATATCACAGTGACCTGAGAATCGATTTGCAGACATTGGGGTTTAATAAAGGAAAGTGGTTTTTATACGATTAAGCCTTTAAAGTATTTGACTTGGAGCAGACGAGACGAGCTGTTCAAACACATTTGAATGCCATTAACCCCTTCAAACAATATTTAAGAGTTTATATGAAAAGCACTTAGTGGCTTCGATATACGCAATGGCAAATATACGTAGGTACACTGGAAGAGCGTAAAACTTTACAAGTAGTGGGTATTTGATCCATTTTCGTAAATGCCTATAATGAATGATGATGAAACATAGATTTTCTACACATTGTCTTCAGCCTCCTATATAGAGGACATGCCGAACATGGGCATTTGTTTTAATCTTGATAATTGTAAGTAGCATTTCGTTATCTGGGTCATAAAATGATACCCTATGCCTATTTAATGTCAATTTAAAATATTTGCGTTTGCTTTAAATTCACTTTGATTACTCGGCACTCACTTATTTGCTGATAATCATTTCACTCAAATTCAAACCAACAACACAAGCAAATGAGAACTGCTAAATCAATTTCTAAGTTAATTAATTCTACTAGTATCTAAGTTGATACACCTACACCTGGGTGTAGAATTAAGGATCAAAAACTATGTTCAGCCAAGCCTTATTACCTGTGAAATGAGGTTATTTACAGCATTATCATTAGGTATTTGTTTAGTTGGTAAATTTGCATCATTATTCAAAGCGGCAGGTGGCAGCAAGCTCCAATTGCATTATATAAGTTGCTCTCGCGGCGATTTGGTTTTTGGGTCGAGCAAATTAGGGATGGAACGGATATAGATGCTAATATTCTAATTCTACTATCGATCTGTATTACAGCGAGTCGTATTGAATATTTAAATCACTAGGATGAATTCGAATGATCTAGTTTAGCTATTTCTGTTTATGTTTTGTTGTGGCCTCGAACGTATTAATGCATTACTAATTCATTGGTTTAAGTGGTTTGACCAATAAAACTGTAAGGTATTAATTTAGGCCCATCTATTATTTAAGAGTGTTAAAACTCATTTCGGTCGAGCTTTCTTCGTTTAAAGGTTACAGTAACTTACGAATTCGAAGGAAATCCGTCGGAGTTAGAAAAATACATAAAGAAAAGAAAACATGTACCTATCTACTTCAAAGTTCTGCTTCGGCTGGTCTTTAGAATTAGTTTATTATTTTTAGTTAAATAAGTAGGTAAGTAAAAATTTTTTTCGCTACACCTCGAACCTATCTACCTTAGATTTGACTGTAAAGAGTAAAGTGTTGTGGTAATAAAAGGCAGCCTAGCCTTAAAATTTACGCACGTACAAATGGTTCGGGTTGAGCAAGTTAGTCGTTTCGTTCAAAAAGGCTTACATTCTGCACATAATGTTAGTGGTAAATTCCTACGGCCCGCTAAACATGATTAGCGTTGCGGCTACGAGTCTAGTATCACACTGAAATTGATCCTAAATAGGCATTTAGGATCGATTTCGGTCTGCCCAGATTGTAAGCCGAGAGATAGCCTTGTGCTGTTGTAATCATTTTGCGGTATAAATTAAGGCTTTAGAAAAAGTGATTAAATAGTACTTTAGTCTACACTAAATATAAGTATAATCTACTTCTAAACTAGAATGATTTGTAATATGGGTAAAAATGATAACGATATCGTCGGTGGCACTGCAAAACCACGTAACTAACAAATTTATGATAGAGCAAAATAAACCTTACTTTCTTATTAAAAAGGTGCATTTTGCTCCTTATTTAAAATGTTACTTACGCGGTTTTGCAGTTTCACCGACGATATATAACCTATACTGAAATCACTACATAGTATAAAACAAAGTCGCTTGCGCTGTCTGTCCCTATGTATGCTTAAATCTTTAAAACTACGCAACGGATTTTGATGCGGTTTTTTTTAATAGATAGAGTGATTCTTAAGGAAGGTTTAAATGTATAATACATTCCACGCGGGCGAAGCCGCGGGCGGGTCGCTAGTAGATAATAAATAGATAATTTTGACTTAAGACTATTTTCGTGTGTTACCTAGAAGAAAATTGCTCACTTCGTTATTAATAATATCTACTATAGCAAGTTTCAGTTCACTTTGCGGCCTAAACATCTTTACACAAAAGACAGCAACATAAAAACTTTTACCGGATTATGTCGATGTTTTATGTCTTATTAAGAAAGTTTCTACGAAATCCCTTGTAGCCCACGCATACTTATGAATTAGGTTTATAAATCTTTTTCATTACAATATTTCACAATAGCAACCATCTCACGACTTAATGACGTAAATAGTTAGTTACAATGGGGATGGTTTAATTATCGTACTAGTGTTTCCAAGGGGTTATAGATTATTACAAGGGTAAGATGGCGGCTGTCAAGTCGAGTGGCTGTAAACCACTCTCAACAGCCTGTTTATTTGATGACGCGGCGGACAGTCCGGGTCACGGCGAGTCGCTGACCGCGCGTATGTTGTGCCCCAAATATTATCGCGAATTTGTAATAGAATAGAAAGACATGCATGTTTATTATATAATATAAAACTTAAACTTAACAGTGAATTGCAAGAAAGACAAAAAGTAAGCAATTTTGTTAAGTACCTATTATTTACAAAAATAAATCGAATTCCAACCAATCAAAAAATAAATCATTTTGATCTACTTAATTTAAAAAAAAATACCTTACCTATTCAAATAGTTTTATTTAATTAACTGGATGCTATTCTACCCTGTAGGTACTCAACCCTACAGAACTTTGTTGGGAATCATAAAAGGAAGAGTGGCAGCCAGTAATACTGTGTTCACATTTAACAGCGTCATGAAAAAAATAGACGAATAAATTGAAGCGCTTGACAAAGAGACGTTTCACAATATTTTCAGAAAAACCCAAGAAGAATAAGAAAGATACTGGTTGATGGAACCTAAGATTCGAAAACCATAACCTCTTAATTAATCTTAACGAATCAGATGACCATACCAAGTAACTATAGTTTATAGACACATTTTTTTAACTGTTTTTATATGTATTAAAATAAATATTTAGGTATTTTTATTTACATTACCTCATTCATTCAATTCATTAACTTTTTTGCAAACAGTACTTCATGTAGCTGTGCGTGTAATCTAATCATTCACCTCAACTGTCGTGGCACTACCTATAGGTACCTACTTATGTAAATACATAATCGAAATCTTAAAAAGAAACACGAATTACTTAGGTACTACCTACATTTGATTTTGGTAAGACTACAAAGAACTATAAAAAAAATATTTTCTTGACTTAATAATGTTACTAAATTAACTAGCCATCGCAACTGAAAAGATAATATTAAGTACCTACTGACTTTTATTGTAAAACAAAACAATGTCTGCAATTATTTTATTTTCCATATTTAGTTAAAAATAAAATTTATTAAATTGATTTTATTCATATAATTATATAAAATAATACAGTAGCTGGTTACCTCTTGTACGCATTTGTAGACATGGTTTTAGTTGCGATAAAGACGAAACTATCATTTTTATGGCGTAGATATGAACTAACACAAATTAAAATGTCGTTTTATCAAACAATTTGTAGTTTTGGAACGGACAAGAATTTATTAAATCTTACCAGCAGCAGAGGAGTACCGTGGTCGCGGCATTATGCTTTTATACGATACATTGCTTCTGTCGAAATTTATAGATATCGTTTTACGCGTGATTGAAGCCATCTTTAACAACAATCTTATTAGCCCGTTGTATTTGTTTCGAACAATTTTCAAAGAAATATAAAGTTTAATACAGCAATCTAAAAGTGTGACCGGCAATCTTTTGACGTTTACTTAAACTACCACATTCCCGCCGTTTTGTTCGTCGTTTTTTAAGCAAAGCCGCTACTACCATTCAGCCTTATTTATTTTTGTTTTTTTTTAAACGTTCATCTTATTCACCTGTTTAGAATCTGTATTTTTTCAACGATCTTGTGCGTGCAATATCAAAATAAAATAGCGCCAGAAAATACTTGACTTGCTAAGTATTCGTGCGGGTCCAGGGAAAAAATTAAAAATAATATATAAACGTATGCTTTATTTATGGGAAACAGGCGGGTGTTTTACTTTTTAAAACCATGTTTGGACTAGGATAACTAACTCCAAACAGCCAAACAAAATTCCAATGAAAATTATTCCATGCATTTTTTACTTTTTAAATGCCATAGACTTAAAAGGTAAACCTTTTTAAACAGCGTTTACAGCTTACTTAGAAATGTATCAAATAGTTTGCCTTTAAAAAAATGCGTTAATAAACAAAATAAATTGCCAAAATGCTTAACATAAACGCGTATTAAATGTTATAATTTAAACTATATTTTGGTTTTACGGTAAGCATCGGGGAAGGAAGATGGCCGATGGAAAAAGTCCAGGATTTTATATACTCTATACTCACTTGACACTAGCGACATTACTGCGAAATACCGCGGTGTTACCGCTTTTAATAAAAAAAGAAGAACAAACCATATTTTATTTACATACCTTCACGCCTGTAATCCCAGAGTGGGGTAGGCAGAGCTACAGAATTATCAACAAATTTGTTGATAAGTCAGTAACCACATTTAGCACATTTGTGATTTAATTTAATGTTCTATTTCCGTTTCGTAATAAATTGTACCTGTTTCGAATGTAAATATAATTGTGAGTAACGTTGACGATGGCGACGACAATGTTCTTTGCTTTGCAAGGAAATTTTGGGACTGTGTTTAATATTACTAACAATTGTGTTATACGTATTTCTCGCATTGTTGGAGAAAAGCACTAATACAAGCCTCAGCCGGGAAGGGCGGTTGCTGGACTCGTATGTAGCGCGTAATTTTGCTTGTGCCTGGAACTCGGAGTATCGCGGGCTGATTTTACAACAGTAAGGTTAACATTTCCCAGCACTTGGGAGTTTTTTTTTTAGACTAGTCTATTTTCGTGTAGTAAGTCGGTTCTAAATTTATAAAATACCTGCTACACCGCACGACAGTTCTTTGCATATATTTTACAGATGCCAAACCGTTAACGTAATTAATCGATTGTAAATAAACTTTAATCTAGCTTTTATGTCGCTTGTTGTGTTAGCTATCAGTATAAAAAATAACCAATTTTAGCGTCAGACAAAGATATTAACGCAAAAAGCGATCTCAAAGCCCCGGACCCATAAAATAATAAAAGCTCTAGTTTCTCATTTGTAAGATATTTGCTATGTATTCTGCTAGCTAGAAGAACTTAATATTTTGCACCACTGCTGCTGAATTTAAGATTTAATAATTATGTCTACCTAATGAAAATCAAAACTAGGTACTACTCCACGACTTTGTTTACCAAGTGACCTTAAAAAGGCAATTCCACGAATCGGATGACCGCTTGACATTGATACCGTTACGCAGTTAATTGTTCGTTCACGCATTTTGGAACTCGAAATTTAAATTTCATGCCGGAGGTTTTAAGTAAAATGTTTTATTTGAAGCGTAACAGTTCTTTAGCCATGATTGTAACAATAGCACTTATTTTTATTGTCTCTCGAGTCAGTGGCCAGGAGAACCACCAGGCCTTGAGCACGGCCAGTCCCACGAACGCGCTCCCTCTACCCTTCATGGATTTATTTACTGGAGCTTCAAACTACTACCCAGAGCAGCATAGGAAAACCTACTCTGACCCAGGATATTATCACGTATCGTGCCCTAAATCCGACTCTCTTTCATCCTTCGCCAGTGTTCTAGGAAGTGCGGCTAAAATAATGATGTCCGCTGCTGTTATAGTGTTTCTGAAATTCGCCGCCGGAAAACTGCTGCTTCTACCGTTCACCGTAATGCTTATAGCTAAAGTAGGATTCAAAGCCGCGTTACTCTGGCCGATGTTGTCTAAGATGATAAAGTATTTTAAGAAGAAAAAGAAAAAGGGTCATAAGTCTAGAATGATAACGGATTGCTCGGAACGGATAGCTTGTGTGATTCAAAGGTCGTCGCGTGCTGGGTGGGCCAGCCACTTGGGCGCGGCGGCCACGTTCTCCTTAATAAACGATGCTGATGAAGAGGCGACGCTCGCGAAAGTCCTACTCAGCGTCTTGGCCGGCGATAAAGTTGCGCAATGTATGTCACTGGATTGCGGTTCCGGTGTAAACATTAGCTGACAGTTTAAAAGTGCAAAAACATAATGCGTCATAATTGCTTGTATAACCCAGATATTTCTAACCAAGATATGCCTAAATGCAGTTTATTATATTGTAATTATGTATAAATATTGAGAACACATTGTAAAAGATTTAAGTTAATAATTTACGATGGGGCTGGCAGCAGCACTACTTTTGGCGTCAGTTTTAATTCAATTTACAGAAAGGGCCATTGGGGATCCAAATCTGTACCAATATGAAGCGGGCCCTTTTATACCGGATAACACGCAGATATCGTTTCCTGTGTCAAACCCGTTATTATACCAACTAACGCCGAATGGCGTAGAAGAAATTCAAGTTCCTGGGCAGCGGAAACTGAGGCAGCTGCAGCATCTACAGCCATCTCCACCTCAGGTGCCGGTAGATACGTCTCGTGTAGCGAAGACTTTGAACTCCGAAATAAATGAAGTGATAGACGCCTTGAATCAGATGACGGAGAGAGAAGATGACCATCAGGAGTCGCGGGCAGCGGAACGCGGGGATGAGTACGGATACCCGTACCCTCGTCCACCATCGTATGGGTACCCAGTGAACCCGCCGAGTTACGGACCCTGGTCGCCTTCGTATGCTCCTCAACCACCTAGGGAAGAACATTACTCCACGTCGAAGTTGTCGCTGTTAAAGCCGGATTTGTTGGTGAAGCCAGTGGCAACGAAAGCTGCTACTAAGATCAGCGGTTTGATTGAGCTGGTACTCGCCTTACTCTCGGGGTCTTCATCAGGAAACTTAGAGTTAAACGGCTTCAAGGACATAGTGATCAACGGAATAGTGAAGCCGCTTCTAGTAGCTAAAGGCGGTTTGAAGTCTTTGATAAGTAAGTTGAGTATCCCGGTGATTTCGCTGTTATTGATTAATTTGGAGGTGTTGATAACTATATGGTGGTTATGGGAGGAGGACTGTCCTAAACCGGTTTACCACGCTCCAGCGTATAGTTACCATAGTAAACCGGTGTACCAACAACCTAGTTACCAAGCACCTCCCAGCTATAACTATAACACGTATCGATAAATTATATTTATATTTAAATCAGCCCAGTTTTAGAATTTTCTCTCCGTGCTCTCGTTATTGCTGTTTTATTTTCAATAATTGTGTAGACGGAGTAATTTAATGTGCGACTGAATACGTGCTTTGTATGTTATGTGTTTTTAATAATTAAATGTTTGTGTGTGATCTGACTATTAAATATATTTAATGAAATAACTTGTGAATATTATTTGTATGTTTCCTTGTCCAGCCCTAAGTATGACCCAGAATAAAGTATGAATTAAATTGCTTTCTTCTTTAATTGTCATTTTTACAAGGTTTTAAAACGTAAAATTTGAATCTGCGATCGTGTATGTAAACACTTTATTGTACAAAACACAGAAATTCAAATACAATATTTTTAGAATAGGAATGTACAAAGGAGAACTTATCCCTTTAAGGGATCTCTTCCAGCCAACCTTTGGGTGATTAAAGAAACCAAGAAAAACAGAATGTGGCCACGTATATTATCACCCAAAAGTTAACTGGAAGATATCCTTTAAAGGGATGTGTTCGCATTTGTACATTCTAATTCTGTAAATATTATTGTGTTTGAATTTCTGAATTTTATACGATAAATTGTTTGTGTTTACATACATACGTACATATAAGTACACACGTTCGATATTGAGGTTCATTTAAATTTTACGTTTTAAAACCTTGTAAAAATGTCAGTTAAAGAAGAGAGGAACAACCTATTTTTTTCCTTCATTTTCACTTCTTAGGTACCTACATAAGTAGAGAAAGATACCTGGTGTAAAGTTCATTTTTTAATTCGGCTTCTTTGCTAAAGTATGTTCTTATCGTATATATATTTCGTCTACATATTTTATTTAACTAGCAACTTTATATTTGACACCAATTGGGATAAATCAGATTTTTACAATTACTCTAATTCGAAAACCATTTCGAGGAATAGAGTTGCAGTTAATATTTTAGAATTTAAAGCAATTTAAATTGCAATCAAACCAATCAAACCTTTATTCCTGTGTATGTAAAGGTTATGATTTAATCCCTAGATATGTGTCAGGTTACTAAGCCCTCTTCTTTTTTTCTAATCTGAGGGGTTGCAAAGTTATCTCTCGCAATACATGGACGACGTCTATCAGTTTCACTTAGATCATTGTGAATTAAATTATCAGTCCGTATAGGTTCCTATGTCAAATGAATGATTTACAACTTATTTTCGGCCTTAAGAGGCCGTACACGAAATTTTGCCGATATCGCTGATTTACGTGATTTTACAGTTGAAATACTGTATTTCTACAAGTTTTAATACACAACACGAAAGATAAATTCTAATTTTATCGAATGTATGAGCTACTTTTCTGTTTTCATTATTTTATTTTGATTAATCGACCTGACACTGGCGACTGTTATGTGAATTTTGCTGGAAGAGGTTTAGAATGTCACATATTCATGAACCGTTTTGACGTCTAAACGGTATGAAAAATTTACAATCTATTGCTGTGAAAGTCGTCTAAAGAATGTATGAATTATTTTTTACCACTTTCAAATAAATTTTTCGAGTAAAAAAATAAATAAACTTGGTAATTTTTTATAGAAAACGGGCAAAAAATATATTTTATTTCGGCTACTCAGAACTCTTGTTTATAAAATTAAAACAATATAAATAAACTTTAGTTCATAATCAATCTATTACCTAAAAGAAATATCCAAAAAGTTCAAAAGAATTGGCAATAAATAATGTTTTAAAACAACCTAAATCTCGCATTTTGATACTCGACAAAAATTAAAAAAGTGGCTCATTTATTCGTAGCTCATTTATTCTATCATAACTTAAATGATATTTAATGTTGAGCATTAAAACTTATAGAAAAGCAGTATTTTAACTGTTAAATCACAAAAATAAGCAAAACGGTAAAAAAATCGTGTACGGCCTCTTAATTAACAACAAAAGCCGTTTTTTGACTAAGTATACGGCCTTTAATCTAATCTGAATGAATAGTCTGTTTATATAGTGTCCCGCTGAAGGCCTCTCCTTAATTTTTCGACTCATCTATAAGGTTCGTCTGAACTTAGAACTCATAATCTAAGGTGAGAACAAGAGA
The DNA here is from genome assembly GCA_927399475.2 of Acleris emargana. Lineage (NCBI taxonomy): Eukaryota > Metazoa > Arthropoda > Insecta > Lepidoptera > Tortricidae > Acleris > Acleris emargana. The sequence goes on along the minus strand of OV656840.1, from coordinate 14,912,062 downwards.
GCGTTTTTTTTTCGTACTACGGCGGTGGCAAACAAGCGTACGGCCCGCCTGATGGTAAGCGGTTACCGTAGCCTATGGACGTTGGTGCCTAGTGGCTTAGGCGGTCAACTCGTGATCGTAAGGTTTTTCTAACTTAAGTATATAACCCGATACTTTTACAGTGAAGGTGAAAACATGGTGAGGAAACCTGACACTCGAGCAGCTGTTTGTGTAAGAGGGTGATTGCACAAAAAATTCTAAGGGGGTCGAAATGTATCCGAAAGGGGCCATCTGTAAGATAAGATGAGATAAGATAAGGTCAGAACAAAACACGTAATGCAAAAAGATAGGCTTTCAATAAAAGTTAAAAATCTGAATACATTGACTATAGTTGGGTCAATCCAGCATGATATCTGTGACAACTTATAAACACCAATTAACCTTTTTATTCGACTTGAGATATTTTATAGGGATAAAGCTACCTATAGAAGTCCCTAATCCCCCATAGCTGTCCTTTTTAATGCTTGGAACTGGACATGGCCTTAGCGATGACAAAATTACTTGTCGTGAAACACGGCCTGACACGACCCGATTATTTTATGTAGCTCTTGTTATAACCGAGTGCTTAGTATCACCTAGACGTCCTAGATCAATGTCGTGCTGAGCCTTTGGTCCGTTGAGTCGTGTAGGCGTTTACGTAAATGCATATTTAATAGTCTGGGAATGAAGGCGTGAGTTTATGTACATACATACATACATAAACTCACGCCTTCATTCCTAGAGTGGGGTAGGCAGATCTAAAGAATAACCAACAAGTCTTAAAACTACTTGATAATTCTGTAACCACATTTTGCATTTTTGTTTATGTATGTATGTATATTTAATAGTCTAGTTACAGACAAGATGAGACGGAGAGGTCGAGTCTGTAGACGGGGAAGTTTCAAAGACGTAACGCAGACGGAAAAAGGGTTAGTGTTACGCATAATGGGATGTATCGAAACAGTGAACATTTTATACAGCTCCGCAGTCAAACAATGGGAATACACCTAAAACGCTCAACAAATACTCGCACTCATCTCACAAATATTTGCCCTAACCGGGAATTTAATCCGGGTCAGCTAGCTTCGTAAAGGCAAAAATTCTCGAGGGCACTAATTCTACTCGTTAAAATCTTCTTGCTAGACAATAAAAGTGGCCTAGTTAAAAACGATACAATAACATGTCAAAAACTATATGGGTTTACTGCGAAAAACGCGATTTTGTAATAAACATCTAAAAAAGATAGTAAAACGGGACTATAGGTTAGTTATTTATTTATGATCTTTTAGAACCTAGTTTCTAATTTAGGATTGTATATAACTAATAATTCGGTGTTCGCATTGTCTACGATACCGACGGCTGTCCCTTTGAGGCATTACTATAGGGATAAGGCATCAGGTGTTGCATTTGCTAGCCGAACCCTAATTGGGTGGAGGATAACATTGCAGATTTATTGAATAGACCCTCCGATTCACAATAAGACTCCATTGAAATTACACTGAATACCGTTACGGCTTTCCAATTCCAATGTAATATCATTTTCAACGTTTATTTGCTGTGAGGAATTTCAGAATTACGGATAAAAATAATGTGATAAAAATCATTTCAGAGAACTTCGTTTCATCCTTCAGATAGCCGAGGCTATATAATTACTGTTCAAGATTTCCTGAAAACGACAAGATTGTAGCAGAAAATACCTTTCGAAGAAAGGTTCTATTCTATTGCCGTTACTCGGTAATTCACTTAAAATAGCTATGATGTGATGCGCGGACTTGACACACTTAACTATTTTCGAACGATTTTCAGTAAATGAAAAACTTTGCAAACTTTACTTTAGCGACAGAATACAAGTAATAGTACAAGTGCTTTAACACACCATTTACCTACCATATAACTTACGGCCGGACCCAGAGATAATGTAAGAGACAATTAACTCGTTCCTTTTTCAAACTTGGTATATGAAAAAACGTCACTAAGGAACGACATAATTAACTGACCTTGAGTGCGGCCGTTTGACGTCAAACTACCTATAAGTCCCACGCAGTAACGTCATCAATCACAAAAACTTTACTATATATTATATGTACAAAAATGTTTAGGGTCAAGCCAAAGCTGCTATGAAAGATTGCGAAAAGCATCCAAGTGTGAACAACTTCAACTCCAAAACTACATGGTTAAAGTTGGAACTAGTCTAAAATGTTTTCTGCGAAGTTGTCAAACTGAATTTCTAAGTTAGGTGAAATTTAGGGGTTAAAAACGTTATTACGATTACATTTCTGCAGTAAATCGATTTAGGTTCGATTTGTATAGGTTATATTGACTATGTTATGGTGGTTATTTAGTTTGTTTCTAGTTAGTTACCCACTATAAATTAGTTTGTGGTTTACACTGCTGCGGTGGTTGTTTCTGTGTTTCATTTACATTCAACCGCTTTTATTAAACTAGCACTCAATCGCATTTAGGTACCCCCGAATGATTATGGTATACGTCCTGAAATATAACAAAGAAAAGGTAAATAAAATCAATATATTCTAAATTGAAAAGATTCTACTTTATATTAAAAAAGTAAAAGTATTTGTGTGGCAGGTCAAACAAGGCGACAACGGATCAACAAATTTCTCAGGTGGCAACAATTACATAAAACCGCGGTTTTTGGGTTAACGCCCTCATTTTTTCCTCTTTTTTCCCAAGCTATACGTTTATATTATAACATCAATGTACAGTCAACAGCATAAATAAGTGATCATTTATGTACCTTGTCGCTTTCAATCGATGCACAATTTTGTATAAAATTTCAAACACAACGTTAAAGTGAAAAGGTACATAAATGATCACTTATTTATGCTGTTGACTGTACAAATTTTATTATGGTTGCGTACAGTAAAGGACTCAAATTGTTGAGCCGCTATGGTACCCTGTCGCATAACGTTAATCTTAGAATTTCTGTAATGTGGCTTGACGCTGACATTATGACAGGGTTCCATAGTGGCTCAACAATGAAAGTCTATACATATTTACGTCAACCTTAATACGTCGTGATTTAGCTGAATAAGTATTATCAGACGGCTGACGTCGCTCAACGGCAAAAATGAGGTCAGACATATAGAGGTATGTCGACAATAAGTCGCGTAATTTGTTCCATTTTTATCGTGCCCAAACAGCTGGATTTTTTGAAGAATCGACAAATCTGGATTTACTGCCGTGTCTGCAGAACATCCTAAGATAGTGGTTCCCAAAGCTTTTTTTAGCAAATAAACCCTTTTGATATGGGTGCCATCTTTTTGGCATAATTATTAATGTCCGAAACGTATTAGGCATAACAAGGTTCGCCTAATTTATTTACGCCGAATTTTAGACTTGCTTTTGGCATAAATCTATATTATCTGAATGGTAAAAGTTAGTTAGTGAGTACATTAGCATAATATTGACATGACAGAATTTCATAATGCATAATATTTTTAATATTTTTTAGCATATCTGTAATTTAGCAAAATCAGAAGCCCAGATCATGATGTTCGAAACAAAAATAGCGCTATTTCTTGATTAGGAAAAAAAACTCAAATTTTGCGTAGTTACGTTACGTTAGATGTAGGTTAGGTCAAACTACGCGGAACAGGGGCTTCGTGCTGCGGAACTCTTCTCGTATAGGTCATTATTGGGTTATGTTAATATTAAATTATATTAACTACAGGAAACTTAATTTATTAATTCGGCGAAATAAGCTTATTCGGAAACTAACTTCTTATTATCTCAGCCTATTTGTGCAAAATGTGGTTACAGAATGAATAAATGAAAGAGTTGTTGGTAATTCTGTTTCTCTGCCTACCCCACTCTGGGAATCAAGGCGTGAGTTTATGTTTGTGTAAGTGTATGCGAAATCTAACTTTCTGGGAAACTAATTTATGTGTAAGTCATTTTCTGCCACATTACTATTCGGAATTCGGAAAATATATGCGTTAATCCAATTCTAATACAATTGGATATGCGTGATAGAATTCGGCGATATCAAATTATGCGAGAAAAATTTCTGCACAAATACGACTCGGTTTAAACAAATTATGCAATATTGAAATATGACTAAAAAAAATATGCGCCTATGTCAAAAGGTTCCCATGTCACCATTCCATATGACGAGACCCTAATGAAAACCAAGAAGGACAAGGTCAGTAAGTACCTTGACTTGGCGTACAAGGTGACCGCCATGAGTAGTAGGTATGTAGAGCCGAAAATCTGAAATTGGATCTGCGGTCTCTATCACCAGACTAGACAAGATGCATACAGCTAACGTACACGATTGTCGAAAATTGTATATGATTGGCATAATCGTTCAATAATACATGTTTTCGATAAAGGTAACGTTCTCGCAATGCATCAAGTCAATGAAATCACAATAATATACGTAGGTACGTCACCTTGGAAAGGAGTATTACTTGTGGGAGGGCCTTGTGCAGGGTCCGTCCGGGTTGGTACCACCATCTTATCCATTACCCTACCGCCAAACAACAGTGTTCGCATTGTTGTGTTCCGGTTTGGGGATAAGACAGCCGGTGAAATGACTAGCATAGAGGCATTCCATCTTAGTCCTCAGGGTTGGCAGTGCATTTGGAGTCTTGTGAATGCGAATGTCTATGGGTCACAGTTTTCACTTACCATCAGGTGGCCTGTGTGCTCGATTGCCTTCCTATGCCATAAAACGAAAACAAACAAACAGTATTTTATAGACGTCAACTGGTCTGATTTGTACATATTATAGGTATATAAAAATACCTAGTATTTTCCTAAGTTCTTCAGGAAATATTCAGGCCCTAGAGTCTAGCAGGCTGACAAGGTTAGATGAAACTCTGTGAAGAGGGTAACACGTTTAGGCTAAATGTCAGTTCGTTAGTCGGCCGTTCATTAGCTTATCAGATTGTTTGACTGACCGTGTATGCGAATAGTGCGCTAGTTAAAGTCTGTTCAGACTAAAATCATATTTGTTGGGAACTGCGGTTGCAATAGCGTGGTTCATCGCTCTTTAACCTCGAAAATATAGCTAGGGAGTAACTGAATTGCCATTTTCTGCTGCTGATCTACACACTTAATATTAATACTGGCTGTTTTCATCATTTCAACGCAAATGATGTTAAGCGAAAAACTATAACCAGATACAACAAGTTAGGAACGAATTTCAGTGTCATTCATTTAAATAAAATTCAAGCTTTATAATAAGAGTTTGAAATTATAATCCTAGCCTAACATACATCAGTCGCGGGCGGAAAGCTAGTTTTATATAATTAGTCAACTCATTTGATAGTTACCAGCTATTGCTGAACACTAATACACACTTTTCGTTTTTTTGTACATGTTGCGTGTTTAACTATTTGCTTATTGCACATTTTCCGTATTGTTCATTTTGCGTAATGTTCATTTTGCGTATGTACGTTTTGCGTTTTGTACGATCTGCGTATTTCATATTATGCGTTGTCTACATTTTGCGTTTTGTTCATTTTGCTCCGAAGGGGCACACGAATGTCTCTCCTACCATTATTCTTTGGGGTCCACTTTAATTTTTTATTATTTTTTGTTATAGTGGTCATAAATAACATTACTCGCTTTTTGATTTTCTCATGCGTACCAATTACGGTTCAAGATATCTATATCTTATATCTATATCTTCCCCTATCTCTTAATATATCTAAGTAAAACAGTTACCCTATGTCTTTTAGTTTCCGCGAACTCCCTATAGGAACCAACAACCGATTTGGATTGCTCACACTAACACTGTATAAAATGAAATAATCCTTTGTTACAGAAGGGTAAAATTTGTTCCAATGGACCAAGAGTGGGCGAGACTCGCCACTCGACTATCAAATGGATTAAACATCTCCCATTTGCAAGAGACAGCCAGTCTAGGGATATTATAGAGGTCAGTGACGTAGGGAGTATATTATTCTTTATTGAATTATGCGTGTTATACATTATTTAAGAATACAGTACTTGCAAGATTAGAACTCGCTCGTCATGTATGGATACAGGTCTGCAAAAAAATGATAGACGGTTGACGTAGTAGGTACAGTTGAGTTCATAAATATGTATACACTTTAGTACTTTGTCACTTTAATCGCTACGACAATTCATATAGGTATGCCAGTCTAAACATGACATTAAATAGACGAGGTACTAAAGTGTAGCTCTAAAACCCATTAAATCTATATGTAATCAGTTTTAAGATTTGAGTTACCGCGTTTAGGAGTAACATAAAGTGAAAACTACAAATACGAAAAATCTGCAAAATATCCTTAATAGAAGCACATACAACGAAATTAAATGGAAGACTGTCATAAATAAGTAGACTGTATTGATTCTTGAGTTACAGGCGATTCAAATATTTGTAACTACAAAAAAACAATATCAGATATAACCAAATAACTTTGTATAATAAATTAGCTCATTCTTGTCGTTTTTGGAGATAGTTTTTTGTGTTTGTAGTAACGACAACGGAACCCTACACGGAACATGGTCCGACATGCTTTTGCCCTGTTTTATTAATTAAAAAAGCCCTCATTCAAAAGTGAAAGGTTGTATCAAGTAATTAGTGCATGAATCGATAGTAAACGGTCAACGATAAATTAATTTGTTCGGAACAAATGGCGGCTCGTGACCGCTTCTGGCTATCTATTTGGTTTAGAATAAATACCATTAATTCGCCATTGGCCTAGCGTTACTGCTCGATTCTACTAGATAAAACTATATTTCCATTGACATGTTACTGTACTTACTCAGCAGAGTTAAATAAAATACAATATCATGTCAAAACCAATATGGTTTTACAGAGTCTTTTTTTTTTTAAGTTAGCTACAAACAACTATTTCTAGGAATTTAAATAGGGATTATGAATAGCTTGTCTCCCTAGATGCTGGAAGTTACAAATGGGATAAGTTTACCGTCGAATTATTTCATAGGAAACATCAAGTCGAAGATTTTTCATCTCACCTAAGTATGTAAACACTTTATTATTCTAAACATTAAGTACCTACACAAATATTAGTAGATAGTGCAAAGAAATGAAAGCAGTTCAAAGGCGAATTTATCCCTTTAAGGGATGTACGAGTATTTCAGTTAACCTTTGGGCAAGTAAGAAAAAAATAATGTTGTAAATAATAACTACTACGGGATTTTAAATAGCAAGAGTATTTTTGACAGAGAAATGAGGTATTAAACAAGCAGGGCTTATCCTTGATATAGCTAACTATATTATACAACTCTAGGGATTGATCAAAGTAGAGTTTTAATATTAAAAACCTCTATTTACTTATTCCACATGAGCACTAGGCACTTTCTAATTGACGTGTTCTTTCTAAAGTTTTTATCTCCACAGCCGGCAAGCTTTATGCTCGTTAGGGCTCCCAGTGCGGCCCCGGGGCGCCCCAGTCGCCCATTGATTCCCTACACGGTGCATTATCCTACATTACGCTAACTCCAAACTTCGTTTTCCTCAAACTTTTCGTAGGTAGTTTTCACGTTCTATTTATGTATTATTGGATTTCTTTGTTTGGAATATCTAGTACCTACGAGGAGTTCTATTAACATGTTGTGGTTTATTAAAATCTGAAAAAACCTACGACAAATAACTGAACTTATAATGAATAAACTTTTATATTATATAGCAACATCTTAAGTACTCTTGCAACTAAAGTTTCACTAATCAGAAACAATGTACGTTTTGGATATGAGCAGAATCCATCATTCCACCGCGACAAAGCCGTAGCTAAATTGAATTCTGCCACTTAACGAGGCACGGTACGTTAAGATGTTAAGTGGGAGCGTCGGGTACATCGCTCGAGATAGTTCCCTAAGCTCCATCACTGAGTATTTCTCATCTCAGTCAGATGTCATTGCGGCGATGCGTGTTATCCGTAACATGTGTTGAATAATACATAACCAGTTTGCATGTCAAGTGAAGATGTGATGCGGCGTGCTCGCAGCCGGGCTGGCTAACGACTTCCAGGTGGGCTGGATCAGCGTGACGTAACCCTGATATCGACACTCTTAGCCCGACTCGTTAAACTTCATCGTCGCCAGGGGTTAGAGCTCAACATACTACGATATAATTTAACTTACGAACTCGTATTTGAAGGTTTAAAATGTCATCTATCTCTAAACTTATTTTTCATGTCCTTCAGACGTGAATTGTATCCTTTCATTCTAAATAGAAAATGTGAAGAGCAAATAGATTGATATTGATTGAATTCTATAGAATTGTTGATGCGAATTTATCGGGATCGAATTTAAATGTATGATTAGATCTCTCTTAAGAAAAAATGGTTAGGATAGCGAAGGTTGTTTCGCATTGAATGTTTTTGTGGGTTCGACGTGAAGCCAGGCGTAAGGCAGCGGCGCAACGCAGCAGCGCGGCGCGGCGTCGATACGCGCCGCGCGCACCGGTCTGACGTCGCCGCGGGCCGCGGGCCGGCGCACTCCGCGGCACTCGGCCTGACTCGGCCTCGCGACGGACCGCCGCCGTCGCCGCGCACCGCGACAACCCCGATCGCATGAGGATACACGTTCCCCGCGCGGCACGCTGTCTACGACGACACTCAGTGATAGTTCAGTTAAATGTGAAAAAAACCGACCCCTAGCTGTTCAGTGCTCCTGATCTATGCCTCAACCTAGTCTGGTGAAAACAAACACATCGCAGTGTTATTCGCGCAAGCGCGCCGCACGCGGACATGTCGAGGTCGGCCATCTTGGCCGAAGACGCACTTTCGCCTCGCCCCAGCTTCAGAGTCTGAGCCGAAACCCTGAGCAGGGCCGAAGGGGGTCAGCGATGTGCGACGGGCGAGGCTTCGCGGCGGGCGGTCTGTGAGCCTGCCTGCCCGGCGCGGCTATCGATCGTGTCGAGCGCCATGGCGCTCGCGGAGTGAATGCGGACTTTGGGACCGTGCCGCAGCCCCCGCACGCGAGCGGCGCGTCCGGCGAGTGATAGTGCTAGAGTGCAGGCGCGGCATGTGAGTCGTCGTGCCCGCGTAGCTGGGAGGGCGCGCGGGCGGCGGCGGGCCCGGCTGGCCGCGCGCCATGGGCGAGGAGTATCCGCGGTCCCCCTGCGAGCGCTTCCCAGCGGCGGGCGCGTTCAGCGTGGCGCCGCCGGAGAGGCTCAGCCCACCGCCGCCCGCGCCTCTGCCGGATCGGTTCTCGGCGTCGCCGCGGCGGGTGCGCCGTTGTGCAGAGGCGGAGCGCGCGCGGCGGCCGCGCTATGTGCCCCCGGCGGCGCACGTGCCGGTGGAGCGGTACGTGCCGCGGCCGCCAGCGCCACTGCGCCCGCCGCCGCCGGTGTACTGCGGGCTGGCGTGCCGGCCGCCGCCGCCGTCGTCGCGCAAGTGCTGCGGCCCGGCGTGCCGCGAGGAGATTGCGGGATCGCCGCCGCCGACCCGCTACGTGGAGTACGTGGGCGCTGCCGCGGCGCGCCGCCTGGCCTGCACGCCGCCGCCACCGCCACCTCCGGCGTTGCAGCTACCCTGCGAGCCCCAGGAGCCGCCCTGCTGCGTCCAGGCTCGCAGGCGACCCCAACCACCACATGATTGGTGAGTACCTACTCCTTGTTATTGTTTGGCTTTATCTTTCTATTTATACTCTCGTATACAAACAAACTAAACTATTTAGTAACCACTATCACTTACAGAGATGGTAAATTCTTTAAAACACGTCCTTACATTTGAAAACACGTGTTCGTTTCGCATTATTCTGTCACTCGTGATCCCGCAAAATTTAAGTCCAGAAACGTTTAATTCATCATACACGATCTTTATGTTCGTTATGAATGCTCATGCTTATTTTAATCATAGATGTAGGTGGTTAAGAAAAGGATTATATGAGTACGTAGTACGTACATATACTGAGTAGATAGAAAACGTTGGTGGGTTTTGTCATAATTTCCTGTGGATTTCTAGTTAGCAACTCCATAATTTCCTCTAGATTTTTAGTTGGCAATTCGAACATACTCGTAGGTCTCGTAGCATACTAAAAACCACTTGCTCTTTAATTTAACGAAACTGAAACCAACTGTACCGTTTGAAATATTTGTGGGCCGAGCGTGCATATAAATTACTGATGAATTTGGAAGCACCCGATGAGGCACGGGCAGGCCCCGGGGCTGGCGTGACGTCATGGGATGAGCAGTTATAGCGTAATTGGCAAAAATTTCGTGGATGGGATTGATAACGTGTGATTTATGGCGCTGGGTAACGATCGGCGGCGCCGCAAAATGAGTGACGACCGAAACAAACTGATTACGCTTCAGTCCTCCGCCCTCCTACGCCGAGGCCTAGGCTATCGGTAAACCCTTTTAATATGTATAATAAAATTTACAGTATAAATTCATCAATAAAAGTTGTAAACAAAAATATTTTGCTTCAATTAAATAAGTATGCTCTTTTGAACGTCGCAACAAGAAAACTTTACCGAGATATAACAGGCTATATTGCTACTAATTGACCTTTTCCAGGCTTAATTTTCTTGTAGGTAAAATCAAGCGTATTTGTATAGGATCAACATTAGGATTATTCCCAAAATGGAATTTAATCAATGAGTTAAACATTCCCGAACGTTTGTGAACCCAAATAGTAACGGACGTGAAAGATAAACACGGTTTAATTAGCGAAGATACCACGACGAACGTGTTTTCAATACCAACCAGAGCTTGAGTGTGACAGTGTACTCAGAAGCCTATAAATGTTATGTACAGTCACCCAATAAAAATGTTGAGGATACTTAGAACCTTGTCATTGTGACTGCCATTGTTATTGTCATACCTACTCTACTTGTCATGTGATGTTCAGTTTGAAGTTTATTATGACAGTGCACTAAATAAGTGCATTGCTTGCATTTACGTTCCCATAGACTAGTCTTTTGTTTTCTGTTTCCTTAGTGTTGCCAACCTTAACATTGTGTTATTCTTATGGTCGTTTGAGATAATCTCGAACAAATGATTTTAATTTTGATCTTTCATGTTTTTAATTTTACGTTATTTTGTGTTAAGTGTGTCACTATCCGTCACTTCACCAAGCGGTTCCAACGGAAGACCAGTGCTGGCTTTACGGCTAGCGAATGCTGAGTTGGGACCGTTTCGCAACTGTTTCTTTGTCTTGTTCTTTTTGTATCTATGTACCTAATGTGGTTTTGTATTGTTGCGAATAAATATCTCTTTATCTTTATCTTTTATCTTTTAAATTGCTTAACATTTTCGTTGGGGTACTGGGCTTCGAAAATAACAATGTTTTTTGCATGTTGTTAGGTCATGGAATATATTTTATGTTTATAACTAGGGCTCTATTCCGCTCGGTAAATCTGTATTGATTTTAATATGTTATCGTTTGGTCAAGGTTATGATATTGTCAACATTACTTGACGTTACAGTCACCAGCAATAATAACTTATCCAACATTGGGTGCAAAAATATCTGACACGGCTTTATTCTCGTAATAAGAGCGTGTCAGATATTATTGCGCCCAATGTTGGATAATATATTATTGCTGGTGACTGTACATAATGACATTCAAGTTAAAAACAATACCATAAGTACCAAAAAATGACAAAAGCAATATGATTTTAGCAAGTAGAATAGGATCCCTGTTCCTTTTTGTAATAGGTATTAACAATTTTTCTTTCGAGATAGATATTATTTTAATACTATACATGCTTATTATTTCACATAAATAGATTTTTATGGCCACTACAACTCATGCATTTTCAATATATTCAAAATAGTATAACGTAAACAATACAATACAACTCACTTTATTGCACACCAAACAAAAACATTACAGAGAAACACGTATACATATAAAAGTTGATAATATTTATTTCAGTTAAAATGGCGGTGGCATGACTAAGGCACGGAACCCTTAAAAGACTTAAACTAATGAAAATAAGCGAGGCTAGATTGAATTACCGACCGAAAAGGTCGTATTAGCACAGTAATGGGTGTAAAAGACACCTAGCCTTTAGATAAAGGCTGCCCGAAAGGGTGTCTACGGCCCGCGACATTGGATAAACATGAAATTCAAATTACACGAATTTGAAGTCCCGTCAGGTAAATTATTATTTCAGTCTTAATGAAGATAACGACTACAGTGTCGCTCTTATATAAAACGCATTGTACAACTTGAACTATGTCAGAGCTCAAGTTGTACAATAAGTTGGCATCACATCACCATCACAGTAACTCATTATAATAAAAACACGACTGGTGAATACGCTAGGTTTAGCCAACTTTTACGTCTCGTTAAAATCCCTTTTTAGCATCAGTCTCGTTTTCAAAAATAAAAATTACTTTATGAAACATCCCAAAAATCCTACTAACTAGTCCCCTTCGATTAATCTATAAACAATCTCTAAATTAAATATTGTCTATAAAACCCGGTGAATATTTCACTGAAAATTATTGATAAAAGACCTTACATACCATCACAATTAATATATAATAATAATAATAGCAGTGATCGGGATAGCCGTTCGATCCAACCTCAAGCTGAATGCGTCAGGTACTTATGAGTCATCCTCATCGTTATCTAGAAAATTATCAGCAAATAAAATGCTAACTGTAACATGATTAGTCACAGTCGCGTTACACGGACTATTAAATAATTTCAAACTACCCGTTCCATCTTTACTTTGACCTCAATTTTCCAATCCGCAAATCCTGTGTCTAAGGAAGATAACATCCACGATTACCTCATTGATACCAGTCCTTATCTTTTCTGTACGGTCATGGATCTGATAAGTGGTTTTAGTACGTAACTGAAATTGATATACCTTTATTTCATTTTATAAAAGGGAGACGTGAGACTATACACAAATGCGATAGCGAATGATGATATAGAATTGTTTCGATGCTATGGGTGTGACAACGTTATATGTCCATTGTTGTTTGCAAGGTTTTTTGTACAGTTGTAGCTTTGTGTAATCTTACGTGAGTTTTGTTTCGTGCTCCTTTAATAAAATTTAAGTGATGAGTGAAAAGTGCTACTGTGTGTGTGTTACAAAGGATTGAATTTGAAGGTTATGCATAAAAAGTAAGTGGTAGTGTGTAAATTTATTCAGTGTTCCTTTGTTGTTACGAAGGTTTTTAATGTATTGCATCATTTAACCTGTTTCTACTTACATTGTGTAGTGATAAACGTTTCTAATTAAGTTATCAGTTAGTTTTATCTTGTTTAGGAACGTAAGGATTACGAGTACGTGTACAAGAACATTGCTTGGGATATCGAACATTTTCATTTACAATTACTATTAAATGCCATTTTCTTGCTTCTTTTCACTGCTCAAAATATTGCGGAAACGTTTGTAAAAACATACCAAAAAACGTCTCGGGCTTCCGCCCGTAATAATGAATTTCAATTGTAACGCTAATTATGTTTTCGTTCTGAAACCAGTCCAATTTTTCCTTTTTTATTTAGCTAATGACATCGGTTCAAAATTGAAAACACCAGATAAAATCAGCTCGTTTGAAAGGAGCTGACGTCCATCGGATATTTTTTTGTCGAATGCTGGCTGAAATAAATTTTCGCTTTTGGCCAATTCCCTTGATTTGTGAGGGTCTTGGCGTGTATTATGCAGAGCCATGCCCGTATTTTAAAGTAAAGTAGGTAGATGTTATTTCTTTTAAATAAAGTGTTTGCTATCTTGTCCAGTGCGTAGCCTGGGTGTTCTGTGTAAGATTTATTACTACCTTTTGGAAAATTAAGTCTGTTTTGCTTTAATATTTCGTTTCGTTACAAGTTGGTAATAAAAAACTAATTTAATTCCGGTACTTCGAGTTTCTTAGCGTGTTTTTAATCACACGCAACAACTTGGAGGTCTTTAAATCAAATTAACTCGCAAGAAACCATCGTTAATGTTCAAAACAAAAAGTTTTAGCGTGCCCGCAAAAAATAAATATTATCCAGACGTACAAAAGGATACAAATGGATTTTCGAGAAAGGTAAAAGAAATTATCCTAAGTAAGGAAGCAAGGTGCGTGATTTATTGATAGGCGCACTGAAAAAGTACCGCCGAAGCAAAACAAGCGAATAAGGAAGATAAATGAATTACTTTCATTTTGAGCACACCCATTCGGCCTTCGGGAGGGTCTGGCGCCGAACAACCGCGATTTTGATCAGTCAATAATCGTATAAATCGATAATAAGTATTGTACTGATTCCATGTATGCTGTTAGTTTTGAATATATTTCTTTAGGGATCCGTTTTTAAATTTCACGGTTTAACCGCTAAAATATTTTTAATTAAATTTGGTATTGGATCATGGACATGTTTTTTATCTTCATTGTCTTGTTTTTGTTTTTTATCTTGTACTATAAAGTGTTTACATACATACATACATACTAATAACGCATACTTCTTCGACGTTATCTCTCGCTATATTTCGATTTTCTATATCACCTCGCCAGACTAATAATCAAATGAGGCCCATATACTGAGAAAACTAGATATCGCCTCACTCCGCTAGCCGCAATACGAGTACATGCTCATCAGGCAATTATCGAATATCGAGAGCTTTGAATAGTCTGTGTGATTCAACGTTAAATCGGTCCCGTAATAACATGTTTGATGTAATGACGTTATTACTCATATGTATAACCCTAAACTAGTGGGTTTTTATTTAGCTACGTTACGAGTATAATTGAAAACGTTCTCAATGCCGAGTATTTAGGGTATAGGTAGACGACCGCATTCTTCATGCGTCAAACTGCACTTTAAAAAATCGACCACACCGAAGCTAAAAATTACGCTGACGCAACGTTGACGCTGTGATCCGTCTACTGCGTCATGTTTTTAAAGCGACTTTTGCACCGACCAGTGTGGTCAAATCAAATCAAATCAAATCAAATTTATTCACTTGAGAAGCGGTTACAATGGTTTTTTTTAACATATTAAAGTATATCGCTCTGAACAGTGTTGACACTCCAATCCGTATTAGTACACATTAATTGTTATTAATAAGTTTTAAGGATAAGAATCTTTTAATACAATAAAATCTCTTTTCCAGCAACCATTTACATAGCGCACTCACAAATCTATTATAGGGCAACGTTTTAATTTCATCAGGAATATTATTGAATATCTTTATAGCTATGCAACAACAATTTCTTTGGCGTAATTTTGACACAGTTTTCACTTCCAAAATAACGCAATGTAATTAGGATAGAGCCATTCCATCTTAGTCCTCAGGGTTGGCAATACATTTGGGGTCTTAAGATTGTAGTCTTGGGAATGTAAATGTCTATGGGTCACAGATCCCACTTACCACCAGGCGGCCTGTGTACTCCTTTGCCTTCTTCATACCATAAAAAAAACACTTTTTGCGATTTAGATGCAGATTAACGCAGTTTTGATGGTTTTTAGGGTTCCGGACCAAATTGGTAAAAAAGGAAACGTTATGGTGAGACTTCGGTGTCTGTCTGACTGTATGTCACACCAGTTTGTCTCAGAATCTATAAAAGCTATCAACTTGAAATTTGGCATAGTTGCTGTGTTTTTATTAAAATAAAAAAATAAAATGAAATATTTGAAAAATGAATGGGGGTTGAAAAATGAAAGTGATTTGACTATAGCAAACGGGCCGGGCCGGGTCGTATGAAAGGGCTTAGTCTGTAAATTTCAAAACAAAAAACCAATTCGTACAACCGAAGTCAAAACTAGCGATATTTAAAACCCTCGGACACTCTCGGACTCCCACTTGACCCGTGCGCTTTGTGTGCGTGTCCTCGTAAGGCAGTCATTAGTACCAAAAAATGAAGTATATTATTTAACTTGTGGTTCAACGCACCATACAGGTAATTTTACACTAGTTGGCACGAGTTGGCATAGGTTGAACGAGTGCGCGAAATATGCACGTTTTGTACAGGTTATTTGAAATAACATCTTCTTTTTTTTATTACCGCGGTCCATCGCGGTATTGCGTAGTGATTTCGCAAATTTCAAGTACTTACTGAAGTTAGAGTAAATCAGGAACGAGAATAAATTAAAAGTAAACGACATCTTTCAACCGGCCATCTAGCCTCCCCGAAGGTTACCGAAATACCTCAACGAAATTGCATCTATTTTAAAATACTGACACAATCATAAGTAACATTTTATTTATTTCATTCAATGCGTACAGACAAATAAGGTATGTAGAGTAACAGCAATGATAGATGTATTGGGGCAGTGAAATGAAAGGGGCAGCTATATAAGTCAGCGAAGCGACGTAATGTAATGAATGAACTTAAGTGGTACATACCGAACAACCGAGTTTGCAGAGGGGAGTACACTATAATATTCTGAAGCATTATAACGTCAAATTATTCACGATCCCGAATCTTTATATAAGCTTTTATTTAACTTGCAATGTATGTATGTATGTAGTATGTATGTATGTAGTATGTATGTATGTAGTATGTATGTATGTAAGTATGTATGAATGTATGTACGGGTCAAATCATGCAAGTTAAATTTGATCAACTTCCCGTTACCAAGCGGAAGGGCCTGAAATTTGAACCACTGGTATCTGTCATGCCATTTATTGTAACAAATATTATAAATTATTATAAATGAATAACAACGGTTGCAATAAATAACAATAATGATAACATCACAACAAAAATAATTAATTATACATAAAGGTAATGTAAACCAATTTGGTAAATTAGGTCAATCTCACTATACGTCAGGTTAGGTCAGAGTTTTGCGTCGTGCCTTAACTACGTGGGGTAGAGGCTCCCTTAGACGTACAGTCAGCAGCAATAATATATTATCCAACATTGGGCGCAAAAATACCTGACATACTCTTATACATTTAGTAACAAAGACGTGTCAGATATTTTTGCGCCCATTGTTAGATAATAAATATCTCAGATCACAGATAATATATTATTGCTGGTAACATCTTTTTTTTTTACATTATTGTCTTGATGCCTGCATTAAATGTAAATTATTAACTTACCTATAATTTTCATAGGTAAAGAAATAAAATGACAAACCCTTTTTCAGACTGAAACGCACCCCTAGCATGTTTAGCAGGACACAATTAATATGACGAGCCTCAAAGCTCTTACGCCGTTGACCAAGAGTCTATTATTGCCTTATCCACGCGCCATATTAATTGTATCTTGCAATAAGGCAAATTAATGTACCTACCACTAGCCGAGCTGCTTGTCGACAAAACAGCAGACCAAATTAAAAACACACGCCCTGAAAAAAAATGCTCTGACCAACTTACGCTCGCCGGTTAACATGGTACCTACATCTCCAAATTGAAAAGCAAGTTGTTTAAGAGAACCACCTGAGTTGTATTTCGAAGTGGACTTAAACGATATTGCTAAAGTTTTTATTGCACCACGATTCCAATGAACAGAGAATTAGCTCTTGACGCCAGTGCTTGTACAAAATACCAATCAAAGTTGAAATGGTTGAACATCGCAACGGATCAACTACCTCCTTGCTTCTTATTTTTAATTGGGTACATTTTTTAACTGTTTGTAGGTGGTCGATGTAGATGTTTCTTGATAATTGCTTTGTTAGAAGTTAGAAGATAATTGCTTCTGCTTGAATGTACATATAACGGTACATTAATTGGTTCTTGTGGTGAAGTTTTAGTTTGACAGATGAAGTTTTGATGTAAAGTGTGTCACAAACTCGGCTATACCTATATGTCCCTATACTGAGAGGCTTTTAGATTTGAGCCACACAAAAAATCTAAACGGCGGTTTTTTTCTTGAATCATGTATTTAAACTTAGCTCTCCAAATAATAACGAAAAATTAATCATTTTCCATGACCGGAACAAAATAATAGTACATTGTGTATTAAGGTCGGTAAGTAAGGAATTACGATCGAGGCTCTAGTAGAAGCCCGAAGTCGAAGACTGAGGGCTTTCTGAGTCGAGGTACGTAATTCCTGTACCGACCGTGAAACATACAATGTTTTTCATCACATTTGCGAGTAAATAAATAAAATTATAGGACAGAAAAAACTTATAATCACACACAAGTCAGCACAACTATTATTACGAATTACTTGAACTTTTTTTAAGCGGATGACGGGCGGACTCCACAGATTATACAAATGTTTCGTTCAGAAACGTTAAGGGCAAATACTTACGTAGGTATACATACAGCCCTGAAGGAGTGTAAAAAAAAACGACGTTTTGATACAGAAAACTATTAAAATCGATTATTAAGAACATTAATTGAGTATTTAAGTAACATGTAGCGAGATTGCAATGAAATTCCTGTTTAAATAACATTTTAAGACAATTTTTCAATTGCGTGTAAACTCTTTGCTTGAACTTGCATGACATGTGTGCTGTGCTATAAATTAAAAAAAAATTACTTACCGACCTTGGGTTTCATGGTAAATAAAAAGGTCGAGGGTTTTATACCGGGCATTGCGGCCAAGTTAACCTGTATGTTTAGATACTGTTTACGTGCAAGTGTGATGAAAAAAAATAAAAAGGCGTTTTTGTGAATTCAGTGTGCATTAAATTTTAGTTACAGTATGTAAATAATTACCTATACATTCTTGCAAAATTAAACAAATTCGTCATTAGAAATTAATATAAACGATATTTTAGATTTTTTTCATTGTAAGTACTTCAAGCAAAAATATAAACAGAGATTTTTTTACATAAAATAATTAAAATTAATATAATTTGGAATAAAGCAAATTAGTATTGAAAGTTTTTTCAATAACCTTAAATAACCTTAAAAATTTAACAAAGGTGAATTTAGTTTAACTTTCATTTATAGTCAATTATATGCAAATCAAACGAAACGCAAACGTACGAAGTAGTCCTTTTTTAACTCTGACTTCTTGAGATGTAGTCGCAAAGCCATCTGGTCGTATTTTCTACCTAGTACTAACGAGATGTGGACCTAAAGGTTCCCTCTCTTAATTAGTTTAGTTTTAATATTAGGAAGTTTAGTTTATTCCATGCTCTAGTCTAATTTGGTGTACAATAAATAAAATTAAACATTATTTATTTATTCTTTACTATTTATCGGAGCTTCCAAGTCGATGCAGCTTACCACTAATACGAGTATCGCAATCAAAGTAAAAGTGAATATAATGCGATTGGAATCTCTAATCAAGGGTAAAAGGTAATCTAGGTCAATCTGGTAGAAAGTAAGTTACATGTTGGAAGCCGTGAACCGCTTAGACTTTTGAAACGCCTTTTTCGTGGTTTGACCTAATTCCGCTCGGAGGGTGCTCCCCTCGGTTTCGCCCTACGTCAAAAAACCATGCATTTAAAGGACACAAACCGTTAACTTTTGGGTCCGGGTCCGTGTTATGAACTGTTAAACCATCCAAGTTTCAGGCAGCAAAGGGGACAGAGCTACGTGACCGCTGTAACTGTGTCTCTGTCTATGCCTTTAAATTAAACGGTTAAAATACAGCCCCAAGGGAGACATGATTATAGGAATATATTTTATTTCGACGGCGCAAAGCCCAATTAAAACACATAAGGATTTATATTTGACCAATGTTACTTGCGTACGGTCAACCACATGGATATTGGGGTCATTAGAAACTAATGAAAATTCATAAGAGACTTTATTAGTCACTTTGATATTCTGGCTATGATCCACAATAAAATATTGCAAATACCAAAAAGGAGAGTGGGCAAAAATGTTTGGACGGCACACCCAATTCCGCCACAGCTTAGACTACTTTTGTTTGGAAGGTATCAAAGCTATGTACTCCCGTGCCAATGTGCATCAAGTTCTGTCCATGGGTTCTCTATTTATTTTAAATCGAATGGGTTTAACTTACTGAGCATTATTGAAACAAGCATAACATATTAAACCTTTTTTTCAACAAAATAAACTTAATACTAACGTTATAAATTAAAAAAACTATTTAACAGTGTTCAATTATCATTACGATCTATTATTATTATTTTTGTTACATCTTAGCCTAATTGTGCAAATTGTGGTTACAGAGTTATCAACAAGTTTTTTAGAGTTGTTGGTAATTCTGTAGCTCTGCCTACCCCACTCTGGGAATGAAGGCGTGAAGGTATGTATGTATGTATGTTACATGTTTCGAGTCATATTTAATGTATGGCTGGCGTAGCTGGGTGTATTTTGCCCACTATCCTTTGAATTAATTTATGTTTTTTTACCTAAACTACAAATGACAATTACATTTAGCACAAAATACCGTTGGTCATTTGAGTTAAATCAATAATTAATTGGTAGATATACTTACCTTTCCTCTTACTTTAAATCTGCCATTTAAATAACATTTAAAAGTTATATATGAACTGCCTTAGCCAATTACCAAATATTAATCCACTCTTGAATAATTGATCTGGGTTATGAGGAATGTTTATGCGATCTTTTTTTAGAAAAGTGGAGCAGAATGGGCTAAATAAGGTATAACCTGGAAAGGCCCACTGTACTACAAACAGCCAGTTGTTTGTCAGTGGGACTTTGAATCTACCATCAAGCCAATAAAGTTCAATTACGTTTGTTCAAAAATACCATTTTCAATTTATGACGAATGTTTTTTTTTATTGCCGTTGCAATAAAGTTCAAATTAAATTGCCTTGGTAATGTACCTATATCCTATTGCACACTGGGTCTTACGACGATAATAGTTTTAAAATGAGCGTAGACAGATAACGTTACGAACCTCCGTTCATAGGGTCTTTCTTATCTAGTTCAGCCAGGGTCTCTATTCTGCTTAGTGAAGCTATATTGTTTTTGCCATGTTCTCGTACGGTCCGCGTTATGATAGCTCTTATTTAATTGTTAATAATGGCGGCCAAATTAAATCGTTTAATCTAGTAGAATAGAACGCTAGATGTATATAATTAGTATTGCATACTAGCTTCTGATCGCGACTTGGTCCGCGTAGATTTTGACTATTGTTACTCTATCAGGAACTTTTAAATTTTCCGTGATGAAAAGTAGCTAGCTATCTTCATTCCAAATTTCATATAAATTCGCCCTGCCGTTCCAGCGTAAAAGAATAAGAAACGAACACATACAAATTTTCGCATTTATAATATTAGTAGGATCGTATTTAAAACATAAGTTCGCATGCAGGTGCTATAGCTACTGTTTGGAATGTATTTAGCGACGTTATTTGGTAACAGCGCGTGTTTGTAAAATTTAACCAAACTCCAGTTACTTTTGAACTGTAGATTAACGCTAAACATAGACGAGCGTAAAATCGATAAGTCTTGACGAGCTCTATCGACCTGCTTTGTTCGATCCACCCCTCCAGTTACATACATACTTTCACACCTTCAATCAAAGCGTGGGCTAGGCAGAGCTACAGAATTACCAAAAACTCTAAAAACTTGTTGTTAATTGTAAAACAGGCCAAGATGTTTACCAGTGTATTAGTGACAGGTTGCAAGCCTTTATTCCTTTTGCCGCCTCTTGATTATGAGGTAATTTGTTTTGTCTTCTTTGATAGTACGTATTCGTATTAAATAGACATTAATTTTTTGGTTTTATTTTCCGTGTAAAAGTATGCCAGAGCCATTTTTCCGGGCAACGCTCGATTTCCGTCGACTTCCTTTTAGGATCCATTGTTTTGATTTGCTCTCTTGAATCAACATTACCTTGGGAAATATACCTATAAAAACATGGTTCTACATTTTGATGAGATTGTTTGTGTACTGAAACCTTATTTCCAGGAATTCTTAATTATATTTTTTATTACCCAATTAAGTACGCTAAGTTCAGGAAATTAAATTTAACAGTTATGTGCCGGTACCTAAGTACGTGAGCAAATATTGAATGTAAGCCCCGCTTTGTCTCCTGATATATATTAATAAGTCCTAACCTAAGCCTTTATTTTATTGGGTAAAAGAATATTGCTTTTGACGTGATCGTATTGTCAAAATAACGATAGTCTTATTTACTTAACAGTACTGGCGGCCGATTTAATAACAATACCATAACACGCCATAAGCAATACGGTTTTGCAAAGTAGAGTAGAGGCCCTGACTGATTTTAACAAATGGGGTATCATATTATTATTATGATTCGTGGATTGCGAGTTTAAACGCTAAAATATAAATTATAAAGTCACCGGTTTAAATCTTGAAACAAGACATTATCGGTTTTAAATCTTACGATGAACTGTCATAGTATCGTCTTTAATAAATGTATGCATAATGCACTGCATAATGTTTTTGCAAAGGAATAAACAATACAAGAAATTGTAATTTTGAGGTAATTTTTAACGTTTTCACGGTACGGAAGTAGATGTAAAAGTCGAGTCGATCCTACTTTGTTTTTAGACGTGGGTAAGTTGAATTAAAAATAAGCGAAAATCTCGAGTAAAAAAGTTTAATCACTGCCCTTTTGGCCGTGTTGGGTTGTTGGGGGACTTCAAAGGCGAGGCAAGAAAGGGTTGCGAGGGGGCTCGTCCCTTCATTTTCTAGATAACAAATGACGGGGACAAACCAAATTTCCTCTCTGACAGATGTTAGATTATTGAACACGGAACTCGGAAAAGGTATGCTCAAAAAATTGTAAATTATAAATTAAATCGTACATTTTGTTCAATGAAAGATGTGACTTCGATTTGTATTATCATATAGTTGCAAATCAAATTCGAATACCTTGAATCATGAAGACAACTAACATTCAAAAGTTTGAATTCATGAGTCATGATCATAGAGTGTAAATATTTCATGTGGTGTTCAATGAAGAATACTTGTACACACAGCAACACATCTAGCTATACACTTCAGAAATCTGAAATATTGCATGAAAGAGAGTCGCACTAGAATGCATAGAAGTTGACATAATACACATATATACATCTCTTTCTTTTTCTCTCTGCTCTGTCTTTAATGGTTAGTTAGGTGTGATGTTGTGTGTACCGTATTGTTTTTTTGAAACAGAACGACGGCTACATTGCTTTAACTTTGCGTTTGCAAAAGTTTACACACACGTTTATGTACACTACAAAACTACAATCAGTAGACAATCCTGATGCTACTCGTATTTTATCTCGCTCGTAAACCGCGTCGTGTCTTTATTCGTTTTATTTCCAAATCACTCTTGTGTTGGTTTAACACACTGTTATAACCGAGGACCGCATCCCTATATTAGTCTACCGATATCTAAGATTGTCTTTTTAAGTTCACGTAGGTACGAAGTGGGTTTTTGGTTGTTGGCGGGCTCCCAAATCGCCTTGTGGCCTTGGCAGCTGACGGGTGGCTTAATGATGACATTGTCTCAGCCTGCTAGTTCATTATCACTTAATTAAACAATAAATGGATACCCACTAGTAATGCTTCTTTATAATTGGGTTTATTGTCCGCAACTTTTAGGCTTGATTCACTGTATACTCTTCTTAATTGGGGATCGATTACTAGTTGAGTTTTTTTAATGAATACAGCTTTACAATTCGGAAATCACATAATTTGTAGTTAGTAGTTCTTGGAGACCTGTCGTGATTAATTTTTAGGTTAAACCATCTGAGAAAACGTATAATTATAAATTAAAACTACCTATTCAAAATCAATCTTTCAGAGCTGAAATCTCTTAGACGGCCCAATCGATTTTCATGAAAGTTAGCTAAAAACGATCCCAATTAAGTTAGCTTTCCTTTAAAAAAAACCCGTCCACACAGATATTCCTATCTGTGTGGACGATATTGGATATTGGATACAGACACACATACGCTTACACACATACAGTACTACAATTTTCCTAATAGCTATCGGCAATCTTTTACTATGATACACGAGTGACAAATGTACTGCCAGCTGCGAGTGCAAGCGTGATAGCGATAGCCAGTCAAAAGCATAAATTGGTAAAAATAAAAAAACGTAATTTCAAACCCTATTTGATTTTAAATCAGTATAAAAAATCCGCCAATTTAAGAGTTAAGTAGTTTAATACTGTTGTACACAGATACACCCCTTTTTTTGTCCCGTGTAAATATTCTTGCGAGAGCTACAGATTTAATGAATAGTCAAACGACGTCGAATTTATCTTTCCTTCTCAGTTAGCATTAGAACTATTGATAATCTAACTGAATCCGGTAGGAATTCATCTTTGTTCTATATTTCTATAAGATTGTCTCATTTTCGGGAGTACAAATAATCATTCTCCCTTTCAGAATCAAAAACAACCGTGTTATTTTGATATTTTGCAATACATATAACTGCGTTACGATACATTGAAAAATACCAAAATAATGTAGGGATATTTTTAGTCCTTAGGGCCCCGTTGTTTCATCAGTAGTTAAACTAAATAATCGTTAAAAATTGTAAGCAATTGTTAAATCTGAACCAAATGTGTCAAAATTTCGATTTGATTTTCGAATTTTAACCATTATTTCAGATAACTACTGATCAAACAACGGACCCTTAGACATTTTCGTCGTGTGTATCTTGGTGCAAAAATAACGCCTAGGCGTAACTGCGTTCAGACTTAAAATGAAGGCAACCAAGGAATCGCGTATTATTGTAAACAATAAAACCTTTTTTTACCTGGCAGAAGCCGGTTACTTCAATCGCTTTAGCAATAATATTTGTGATTCTGTAAACGAATTTGCAGATAAACTGCGAGCAGCTGTTTGAATATTGAGTTAGTACTTAAGTTAGGCAGCACAGGTATTAAGTCCTGAGACCAGCTTCAATCGCATTTTGTGTAATGAGTCTGCAAATTACCCTACTGCCCAAGTTTATATTGAATTTGGGCAAACTGGATACTCGGATGGAGATCGTTTGGAGTGTAAGATTAGATCGGAGATTGGTAATACGGTGTTTGAGCGTTTCTGATTAATTACCTTTAAGTAGGATGATAGAGTACTCGTAAATGAAATCTTATTTTATTCTGTGATATAATATTTTCTACTAGCCGTAACTCAGCACTTTTTTCGAGTTCAATATTTCCTAAATGGTCCCTCAAATCGAAAAAATTGTAGTATCGTGTACATAATGAATTTGTAAGAGCTATCCACTGACACCACACTCGATATAATGTAAAATAAAACCTTTGCTTTACTTGTCCACACAAGTAAAGCGCCAGTCCGGTACCCCTTTTTTTTTTGAAAAATTACCTTATTTATTTGTGTTTTTTCTTCTAAGTGAAGCTTTGTAGGACAAGACGGTTCAATAACACATATTCGTTACACCTATACAGTTCAGTTTGCACATTCGTAATAAATTAATAAAAACTCAAATTAAACTGTCACTATGCAAAAAGAGATTACAAAGCACTTACTGTTGAAGGGATAACGCAATGAGAAGGGAGAAAGGTCGGAATTAGTTCAAGGACGCGCAAGTTTGCGTCAGAAACTTAAATTATGCGTATCCAGACAAAGGCCGTGCGTTTGAGCCACGTTTACCATTACTTTGTGTTCTCTATGTAATCGTTTCTAGGTATTCACCTTCATAATTAAATTTTATCGCAATGAACTACGTCGCATGACTAGTTGCCGTAAGGCGTCACGATTCCTCGTCGTTTAAGTCAACAGCGTGCAATAGTGCACCAGAAATCTGGTTGTGATTAGAGAACTCAAAAAACAGGTAGAACAAAAGAGGCATCGTTAAATATTATTGCATACGAAGTTGCCAGCTGATGCTATTTTACTTAATACAACTGCAGCAGTTTCAGTGCACAGGTTCTTATTATTTAAAGTTAGTTCGTCTACAAAGTTACGCCATTCATTTCAATATTCAGAGCTGCGAAGCCTAGTACGAGTACTAAAATGTACAAACTTGGCTATTACAGGAGTTTTACTTCTGCAGCGCTGAAAGTATTTAAGGATTTACCCACTAGATAAATGGCTTAAGTATTCTAGAGGAAGCCAAGGAAATCATCCTAGGTGAGCAAACAAAAGCGAAGCCAAAGTTACCTGGGTGTTTTTTGCTATGGGAAAATTCTTTATGTATATTGTTCAAGTTGTAGGAGTTGTTTAGCAAAAACTAGCCTTGTTAAATTTACATAACCTACCGTAAAACCTGGTAACTATGGTCCAAAATCTTCCAACTATGGTCCAAAATCAATGACCAAAAGTACAAGTTCCCATTATCTTTAGTTAAGGAAACGTGTTGTTTTAGAGACATTTCTTGTTGACTAAAGTTTTAAAATGCTTAAACTTAAGTCATCTATGAGGAATCAAAGAAATTAGACTTGGACCACAGTTGAAGTACTGGACCATAGTTACCAGGTTTTACGGTACTTATTGTTTGTATTAGTACTTTAACTAACTTACGTGTGCTAAATATGTCCTCACCCCTCCTGTGTCTCATCATCTGACCCGAATAATACATAAATGAACATTAGGTACCTACTGTCTATTGTTTAGTAGGTGTAACGTTTCATTATATTACGAGTATTTTCATCTCTATTACTGAAATGAGGTTAAACGGGGTACGAACAAGACTAGATAATAAGCCTCTACAGTCTCTAAAACCGGCAAAATCTCAGAAAGGTGGCAAAACAGCCTTTACGTCGTCTCAGCCAAATACGCTTTTGGGTCGAGTGCCGACCCAGTTGTCAGGTCTCGATATGCTGCGCTGTCACCGCCCGCGTTATATTTGCCACAGAATGAGTGCAGATTTTGAAGTAAAGTGCATAGCTCATTTTGTTATGCTGACGTATTCAACACCACCTACTTTGCTGAATCAATTAAGCAAAATAAATATGCGAACAAAGTTCGAATAAAAGGACGTATAAATAAACATACCTACTTTTAGTGGAAGTTCTTACGGTTTTAAGCCTTTTGTTTACTGCGAGGTAGTTGGAACACTAGAGGCGGCAAAAGACTTTTGCACTTGGCGTATTCACTGAGGACGTATTGGATTGTTCTGAGAATAATCTGGATTTCATAAATGTACAGTCACTCTTTATTTATTAACCTTATAAAAATGTTCGGTGGGCTTTCTGTTTAGCACACTGTTACTCGCAACTGACAGCATGTTCCTCGTGTTTCATACATAAAATTGCCGATATACTGTTAAGGTACACTTTATCTCAAAAAAAAAAACAGCGTTATATGAAAATTTCTACCATAAAATTGCCCCAGTTATATATTTTCTTTATACTGGTTTTTATACAAGCATGTTTATTTAAAGAGAGTATTCAAATGTTATTTTTAAAATTACCAAGTAATTGATTACTTACGTGCATTCTTTCGCCAAGAGTAAATTTACTAATGTTAGAATGTTTCATTTCAATGATTGTGATAAGGCATTGGCACAGCGCTATCGGAATGGAACTCTGCTTTGTTAGCTTTCGGTTGCATTCAGACTCTGTATTTGTTTTGGTGCCTGCTCCATTGGCCTTTTCCTGGCAGGATCTCTTGGATTATCAACGTTTCCAGCTCCTTCGTTTTTTCTGTTGTAAGTTCTACATTGAGCATTAAATGGAACACCAATTGACTCTCGTTTTTATTTACTATTTTATTTTGAAATACAATAAAATAAGGTGTTATTCCCAAACAATAAAGGTTTTAATTGTTTACTATCGTTATTTTTTATAATACATAAAGCAATTGTTCAGTTTGTATTTTGAAACTGTGTAAAAAGCAAGCTAATTCCGTGATTCTAGAGTGTTGGTTGAAAAGCATAAATGGTAATGATCAATGAACCTCGATGAATGATTACAGCTGGTTAAGGAATTTAAGGTAAAGTAGGTACTATTTACGTCTTTTTTAATTTCCGTGTTGAAGTGTATTTCCCAATTAACACTGGGAAACTATAACGTTATCCACAAGTATATCAAATACGTTACAACGTTTTAAAAAGAAAACCGAAAAAAATTCGCCGACCAATTACGCTAAGTACTTGTGGTATTTCTAGGTAAGTACTTTTTGTTTCGCGTTGTGATAAAGGGATTTCGTATTTTAGACAAATCGCACCTTTGCGACAAAACTGTGACATCTGCGCAAATCACAGCATTGGAGATGTCACAGTTTTGTCGCAAAGGAGCGAAATATTCACAAAGGTATTTTTCAAAATCTTTTAAACATTTTCGTAACAACTTGCGACACGTAGTAGTTAGTACTGTAGTCAATTTGAAGCAAATTGTCAACACTGTGTAGCTATGTCCACATCAGAAATCAACTAGTAATTCGATTAATTACTCGATTGAGTCGGAACAGTCCACTTTGATCATATGGCTCTCCGATTAACGAACGGTACCTTGATGTGAGGATCTATTTTACACTGAACTTTACTCTGTGTTAAGATATTGGAACTAACAGCATGTAGATACATGGTAAAAACAAAGTTTGCCTTTAAAAAGAAAGTTCGCGAATTTTTTTGTTGGTAGAATTACATCATCTTGATTTTCTGATTGTGTTATCTGTAATGTTTTGTGCTTATCCTCATTTTTATATTATGTATTTATGTAAGTATTTATATTAATTTTAATAAATTGGTATGTAGATGTATATTATTACGTTTAAGTTACATATATGTTAGACCCTATGTTGCACCGCTACCACAATCTCTGCTTTGCCCAAAGGTAAACTGGTAGAGAATGCCTTACGGCATTAAGTTCGCCTTTTATACATAAAGTGTATTATTTTGTGCAATAAAGGTTAAATAAATAAATAAAGAAGATTTGTAATTTCTGAACATGTTCCACTTAGGGCCGTTAAAAAAACTATGACATTACAATTTATAGTGACAGAAGAAACTGAATATCGCGTGTCAGCAGTTGAATACCGCCCACGCCACGGTATGTTTATTATTTATTTCAATGCACTGTCGTGCTTTGCCGCTTATGAAAATTGCAATCGCTGTCGTGTTGAATGACCTCATTACGTATAAAGCCACAATTTTCGTAACAGCAGAATTATGGGGAATATGAGGCAGTTTCTTGGCTAATGCTTGTGACATTTCAAAAAATAACACGGATTATCAGAAAGGTTTTGTTTATAAGAGGCTTTGAATATAAAAATAGGTGTCACGTGAGAAATGTCACACCAAGACAGTCAGAATCAATTTAGGACTTAGCAAAGTTGAATGTATTTCCAGGAATTAGTAGCTTATCTTTTCAATTAGGTGATAGTTTTCCCAAAAAACTCCTTATTATTGATTTACACAGGGTGTGTATAACTAGCTCTAGCGATACTATAGGCGGGAAGGTTGTGAAAACATGTCACGCATTTAAGCTCAAGAGCTTGACTTCTATTTAAAGATGGTAATGTTTTTGAATTGTATGAAAGATTCTCTATTCCCTCGTAGAGGTTAAACAGATGGTTTGATTTCGACCAACGAAAGAATAGCGAATTTAAACGTACTTATGATATTATTCCAAAATTAAGATTAAGAAGCTTCACTATTAAACAATAAGAGATCGGGGCAAGTAACTATGATTAAAATGATTTGAGATTTTGCAAAAAGGTTACTTACGACTTAAGCAATACAAACGCAACATACGTCGACGATTTCCTTTAATAAAAAAACAGCGGGGTTATTATGACATAGCTATGCATTTCAGTTTACGCTGAGAGAAAAGGACAAAGCTTATATAAGTGCTATAGCTCTGTCCTTTACGCTCGCCGTAAAATGAACTGCATATTTACGTCATAATAATCCCCCAGCATTATTGCATTATTATCATACTATAAACTACTAACTACACTATTTACTTCTTAAACTACTTCATAAACCTTGAAATTCCAATCATATCCTAAATATAGTGGTTAACTGCGTGATCCAGTGGAAGTTCCCCCTTGTCCTGCTTCACAAATGAATAGATCATCGGTAGGTTCTAGATAGGTCAGTGTACTGTCCCGTGGCTCTTGTCCCCTTCTCTGTGCCCTTACCATATGTTAGAATTAAACTGCTCGCTAGCGAGCCGAATGCTCTGACCCTCGCTACCTCGCAGTATTCTAGTAGACTGCGAGGGACAGAGCATTCGACTCGCTAGTGAGTACGGTAATTGTAACTCATGGTAAGGGTACTGAAGTGCTTGCCCGACGTGTGTTGAATTACGTGTGCGTCCCCATCCAAAACTGCTATCAATCACCGATCAGTGCCAACTGTTGACAACAGAAAGCGATATTTATTTGGCCAGTGAAATTAAACCATTCCGGGAATGTAATGTCAGCTCTTTTACGATGCAATATATTATACGTTTTGTTTACCATTTTGTAGGAGTAGTCATTTGTACCGACTATACTCGCTCAGTCTAGTACTTATTCTTCGCACGAAGATACACGAATCTCAAATATAGATGTCACAACTGACCACCATAAAAAAAAACACTGACCAACAATCAAACTGTAAGACCACTGTGAGTCACTAGACGACATGGACAGACTAAAATAACTATTATCTCGTCCTAAAACTTAGACTAATTTTGTGTCCAACGTTGAGACGGACGCGTCAAAAATGACAACCAACCTTTACATATTACTATTTTAAGACTTACTGCCGCACTCAGAGACGTCAATTAAAATTAATGCTTGTTAAATAACGTGTTGTCTTATTCTATTCCTATAGCAAAGAAAGTGACAACAGCAACTTTAATCAAGCATTAAGTTTAATTGACGTCTCTGAGTGCGGCAGTTATCCTTAGATCTAACTCAATCCTTTATAAACACGGCCCATAGACAAGCAAGATACAGATTTCTTAGAGTTATTAAACAGGACGTATAGAAAATGAAATTGGTTAGAAGCTAAGGGGAGAATCGTCGCCGGATGCGTTCAAGCTTAATTCGTTTGAGTTAAATCCCTCGTCTCAGGCAGTGGGCCTGTAGTCTGTACGTCAGCAATCGTTTTCCGTTTTGCTGGATACCGGGCTGAAACCCGGATCAGTAATGGGTACGTTTACAAGCAATTGAACGTCAATACGTATTGGGTTTTATGGTGATTGTTTATGGCAAGATATGCCGTATTGGTTTTTAGTATTAGAGTAAAGAAGGTCGTTTTCCAAAAAAAAGTGCACGTATGTAGGAATACAAAATGTAATTAACAACTGTAACTTTTCCATTACGTCACGATAGTTAACTATATTGCTCATAAGACAAATAGTGCCATCTCAGACAAAATTCCTGAAACAAATGCAACCGTTTTATTAACGAGTGAGGATTGAAACTGCTTCGATGATTGAATGTGAGATACGGCCTATTGGCGTATGAGGGCAGTACATAAATATTTAACTAACTATCGTGACGTAATGAAAAAGTTGACGTTGTTAATTTTAGTCCTTAACTACGTGCACTTTTTTTGGAAAACGCCCAGAAATTATTAATAATGGTTTCTAGGGAAAGATTCTTACTCTTAATCTAAGAAAACAATTGTATGTAATATTTTTATTTTCGAAAAAGCAATAGCTTAATATCAACAAATAAAACTGCTATAGTTCAGTCAATAAGTTTAATAGAAGAGAGCCACAGACGATAAATTATTAATTTAGAAATAATTTATTTTTCTTGACATGTCATTATATCGTCGCTCGCTGGCTGGTGGCTCAACAATTAAGGACAGTACAAACTACCTTGTTGTTTACACTAACTTGTTTTGAAGCTATGTCCAAGAACCATGACTATGTACTTATAACTCATTCGTCAAACCGAAGAAGCCCAGTGTTAATGACTACGTAACAATACTTAGCTATTTCTTCCCCAAAAAATGGATAAGCATTCCCCGAAAAATCATGAACACGTAGCAGTAAATGCAACCTAATTTAAAATCACTCAAGAGTGCCTGCGAAGCGGGCCGCTATCTCGCCGCCATCACGATAGGCCGCGTTTAGCGCGGCTGCAGCTTGGCTTGCGCCCAGGCTGGAGTCTTGGCAGCCAAAAGCAGCCGCCGTACCCACTTACCAGATAGCTGCCGCTCTGGCAAAATGTTAAAAGCAATAAGCGAGCAACTTTGTTAAATAGAAATTAAAATGAAGAAGTCTCTGCGCTTCGGCGGCGGTTGAGAGAACATCTTGGATTTTTATCAAGATGTCAGTAACACGATTACAAGACGGTACGACATGTTTTATAATCAATAGAACTCCTTCATAAGTTGTTAACTAAATATAGAAAAAAATAAGGAAATGAGTGAATTTGCTGTGTGCGTTTTTTCCATTATAATGAACCTTTTCTCACACGTTACTACGTCAGCAACATTTGTTTATGAAAAATTATTGTCCGTTCAATATTTCCATTATGTTAACATGTATCTGAAATACAGAAAATAGAATAGTGAAGCTACAAAGATAACACCCAGATTGGTTCACTAATAGACCTAGGACGGAAGGGACCGTTTCCAGACCCCAGAAATAACTAGATAAAATAAACACTGAAACTAGTGCCGTGGCCCTGATAGCACACTGCTACCCCGCTACTGCTACTCCACTAGCAATTTACATTTACTCTCCTGAGTTGCTAGTAAAATAAAACTATTAAGACTAGGTACCGCGGCACGGAGCGCATCCTTGATGAGCCGAGTAAACCCTTCTCAAGTTGAATTTTAATTTTCTAGTTAAATCTCCAAGGGAATTAAGCTGGACGATTAAAATTAAATGAGATTAGAAGAGACTTATAAGTTTCTCGGGCACTCAAATGTTTGTTACACCGCTGGCCTCTACTTCACTTGGGTTTGATCAATGTCATCATCATATTCACAGTCGTATCATTCACAACGCACATGATAGAAATAGAGGTTTATTACATAGTAAAATAGGGGTCTCTATCAATTCTTTTTAGAATTGATTGATGATTTTTCATAACTGCTTATGTTTTTTGGGGATGTTGTTATTCACGACATGAAACCCTTTAGTCAGTTAGCACGAGGTGTCTTAAGTAGTTACGCGCCTTACAATATTTCAGAGGTTGTCAAATAAGCCTAAAAGTGTTTTCTAAAAACGTCATTTTGTCAAGTTGGCTCCGTCAGTGCTTAGGCGCAATAGCCAAGTGACTGGCGTAAGCCTATTATCTACTCGCGTCGCGGCGGCGGTCTGTCCTATACGTCACGTTGCCCAAAACTTTCCACGCTGATAATTAATCACGAAGACACAAAGTTTTCTCCCCAAAAGGTCTTGTTTCCAAACCGGCGAACTAAGGACAGCTAAATTGAGTTTTGATTAGGTAACGACCGATTCGGCTGCGTAACCGGCGGCGATGGCACGCCGTAACACGTGCTACTCTTCTAATAGCCCTAATACTCAGAGCAATGCTTTTGTATACTTTACAATTGCGTTACATACCTGGGGGTTACCGTGACATTCTAAAGCTGTATGTTCAAATTAGGTTGAGAGAAAGGGATAGAGCTGCTTAACTGCTTTAACTCTGTGTATGTATGTAACAGGTCTGTAACGCAATTGTAAAGTATACAAAAGCATTAGATACGGCTATTAAAAGAGTACAGCACGTGTTACGGCGCGTGCCATCGCCACCGGTTACGCAGCCCCTGTACCTACAGTAATATGAATGGTTTTGTTCGATGCCTTTAAATGCAAGTTGCTTCACCAATTAAAATTATAAGTAAGATAACATGTTCTTCGACCACAAACCGCTTTTCACTGCGCCGTTTGTACATGATTACTCAATTTATTATTAACATAGTATTTTTCATTTTAATTAGTGACCATGAAAATAATAGGTAACCATAAATGATAACTTTGCTTTGTTTTCTTTTATTACTTGTTCGCTAATCCAACGTTAGAGTACAAGTATATTCGAAATAACATTGCTAGATAGCATTTCAAGATTTTACGTCTGAACTTTTCTGTGAAAATCGACTGACAGACAGGCGGGGGCACGCATGAGTGATCGTATAGGGATTTGCAACTCCTAAGGCACGGAGTGCTTAAAATGTAGTGTTAGAGATTTCAAATATAGAAACAACTTGCGACTTCGTAATACAGAGCCGATAGCTTCTAGAAACAAAAGACAAGTATAATTTGATAATGGAAATACGTATACGTGTAAGTTACAATCGCGAGTAAGTTCGGTCACGTAGTCGCGATCGAGTACGAACTAAACGGTTTCTTGGGAGTTCTTCAATCTCTGAGCACTGAAGGTGAATTACCTCGGGCGATCGCACTCTTTGTCTCCGTAACCGGGCGAAGTTCCACGTCTCTCAAGTTACAGAAAGCTCGGAGGACGGAATACTAAATAAACCGAACAGCGATCAGCTAAGCAGCAAGCGGTGCTCTAACTTGCACTTCCCGACTCCAAATAATTCTTGCTGTCCAAGTTAACGTACTATTTTTATACAGACACATTTATTATGTAGGTATGAGGCTTTTAGCGTGTAAGAATGCGTGCGAAACTATTTATGATTCGAATGAGAGACTCGTTTTATTTTAAAGGATATATTCAACGGTTTTTTCATTGCGCTTTGCAGTGTAACTGAACTCGGTCCTAGAGCGACGTAGTCAATGTCCTCATAAAGTTCATGAGGTAGGTATTTGATTTGATCGATTCAGTGGCAAATTACTGAACCGGGCTGAGATTTGTATGCAAAGAGCAAGTCGTTATTAGTCTCCTGTCTGGACGTGATTCTCTTCCAAGATTTCAAAGCATCGAGTACCGCCGGGTTTGCATTATTAATAAGTATGACGTCAGTTCGTTTATGAAAACTATTCTTCGTTTCATACTTGTTTGCGAATATTCTAGAAAAGATTTCAAGCACAAGCTTGCTACAGAAACACGGGTTTTACATAAATCGCCACGACATGCAACACGAGACAAGCTGTTAGGTTGATATATTAAACGTGGAGAAAAAGAATGGATCGTTCCAAGTGGAAGGTGAACAATAACACGGGGAAGTATCATGCATTCCGCAATGCTAAGTGGTCTGATTAGGCTCGGAGCAGCATCAATCACTCGGCCGGTAACCGCGTTACGTCGCCACTAATTGTGATCCGGCGCTCGCGACCGAAGGCACAGTACCGATCGATCCCACCCTCGACCCGCCACTATCGCTCTCGCGACTCGCTTTTCTTTCCACTTTGCGAGCTTTACATCGAAGTGCGAACTCCGTCGCAGCTGTCTGAAGCCCGTATAAATGCGGCGATAGTAATGGCCGGGGCGGCGCGCCCGCGGGCCCGGGAAGTAGGTCGGGCCGGCGACCCCCTCCTTGTCCTCGCTTTCACTGCGTCCGCTGCTCGGGATAAAGCCTAATTTTATTGCGCTGCGTTCGATCGTGTCTTTTCCTGTCGGTTGTTCGTTTGTACAAATAACTCAATTTTATGGCGAAACAAATAGGTACCCTGTCCTGGTTAATTAGAACACTTTTTTTCATCTCAATTTCTAATACTGCGTTAACACTTCCAGTGCCAGCAACCCTCTAGGCGTGTTCTCAGTTCGTAAGCAGTTTTCGCTACAAAGCGGAAAAACGCTGAAATCGGTTACGAGCGTAGCGCATAGCGCTACAGGCAGCGAATGTGATAACTGTGTACCTACGTGTTGGCGCGAAACTAAAATCACACAAAAAGTTCCATCGATGCTATTTTTTCACGGCTTCATACAGTGCCATAACTCACGCCCGTCTAGAATGGCAGCGGTGTTTGTAACAGTCGTTATAAACTGACGTCGCAGCTAACTGACTGCAGTCACAAACAAAACAGCAACTCAGACAGTTTTTAATGAATACAGTGTTGCCGTTAAAAATGATATGTATTTCTCGCACAATTGTAGAAAGCTATTAAAACATATACGACAGACTGCGACCGCTCCGATGGTCCATATAACATTGTAACGACTTCCTTTTAAGTGTCTTCTTGCGGAATATAACAAAGTTTGTTATTTGATATGTTGCAGGCAATTTATTTTAAACCTAGACCTTGTGATATTGCTACAGGCTGCTTTGTCGGGTAGAATGCAAGCGCGGCCTTATCACGGCTACGATTTATTACGAACAAAGGTAGCAATATTGCGGCTCTTAGCTACATAATGTGTAGTAGGAATAAATCCCAAAAACAAAACAAAGACCCCGCGACCACTCGGCAATGCACGCTTTTAAGATTTAATTCTCAAGGTGCCGGCTCTTTCCTGCTCGTAAAAGTAATGAATGCATTCGGAATGAGAGCGAACATTTCATTCTGTATTCGTACCTACTGCTACAGGTGTCGCAAACTTGAATGTGCATTTCTCGCTAAAATTGGTAATTGGAGCAGGAAAGACGTTCCGCTTTAGAGCTAAATTCATTTATTATACTTCCCGAGCGTTAAAATTATAATGCCATTCATTTGTTAATTGAGTGAGCACAAATTTGTTTTTCAATGCAAATTAATTTGTTATTTGTAGGTATTAATGACGCTTTTGAATTTATGGCAACAGTGTACCTACCCAAATGCCTTTCCAAATTAAGAACATGGCAGTTTTTTGGCATAGTGGTATATTATTAATATTTTCTTTAAAAGTTCATTTATTTTCTCTTTAATTAGTGCGACTAGTTAAATTTTAAACTTTTATAAGAAGGTAATTTTAATTCGTCAATGTCGAAAAAAAAAAGTTAACGCACTAATTTCACAAAAATAAAGATATCTTAATACATTCAATGCAAAGCGGTCAGATTTGAAAGTTAATAAGGAAATACGTTGCCCACTCCCCGTCGCGTTGATACTAGGTATAGTGCTTTCGACTCACGAAGAGACTTTCCTCACTAGTTTAGTTTACGTACCATATTATAAAGGTATTTTAATGTTTACGATTAGCCGTGTTATACTTTAACGTTTGACCTGGCAAATTTACGTATGATCAAATTGCTAAACATTCAAATTCCTTGATAATTATGTCATTGACGCAATAGTGCAGTGTCTATTTGGATGACGCGGCGCATCTTTGAATTGAAAACACTATTCGCACTAATTTGTAATTTGATTAGCGTATTTAAACAATGTTTTATTCATGTTTGATCTTTGATTGTGAACAATACAAAAGCAATTTCATTTAACTTATTGGACGGTCTGCACCAAAAGTTGGCATTCATTTTAAATTGCTCCCATTTAATTTGTAATCAAGTCCCAAATTGCATTTAAAAGCAGCAATTTGATAAACCTTCATTACGCATTGCGTTAAACAATGCCATTTATGGTATTTATCATTTATGAAACGTTAATTGTGTGATTGTATGTTCAATAAAGTCTTCTTTTTAAGATCTTATGAAGCTTAACTAGATTGTTGGGTTCTTATCGTGCCTTTGTCTGCATTTGATAAAGTTTTCGGTACTAAAAAGTATTGTGTTAAATTTCTTAAACTTAAATTACACATTTACAAAAAATGTTATTTCTTGTTATTAAAAAATATTTTTGTTTCATATAACACAAAGAATTACAAAACTACTTAAAATACTAAATATTTACCTATAAATAAAATAACCCTCGCAGTTCACTCAGTCGAGGTTTTCTCTTAGTTGACATAAAATTAATACAATATTCATGACATTAGCTAATTAAGTGTTTGTGTGTGTATGTGTATAACGTCTTGTTAGGCTCGTATGGGATCAAGACACCTATATCTACACAACAATCACAATCTTGTTAGAAGCGATCTTTTTTTCGATTTTTAAGCGATCCAGTTTAGGTACTTTAGACGCTTAAAATGTTTTCTATCCTCTTTCCAAATTACTTCAATCGTAAACACGGTAAGCTAAATTATTTTCAGGTCAGCGATCGATGGTCACAACATATTTGTTAGTTTCAAGAAAAATACACCGTTTTGACTTGGAAATTGTACCAGTAAAAGGATTAACATACGAGGTTGTTACTGTGGGTGGTCACGTTCACGTCTTAGCATCTATAGCAATTTGTGCCATGAGCAATATCAATTTGCATTGGAGCCAGTGGTCTCGAGCAGGAGATCAATCTCGAATCTCAAAGGGGATGGACTCTTGAGAGGATTCTAGTAATATTGCTGAAGTTATCTTGTAGCGTTACTTCGTTATGCAAGATGTATATTGTGAATGCAAATTCTGTATCCTACATTTGGATTAGTCTGTTACGAGTTGGATAGTAGAAATATATACTTAGATGAAGATTATGCTCTCATACATATTCAAGATAAAAAACCGGTCAAGTGCGAGTCCGACTCGCGCACCGAGGGTCCCGTATTTAAGATAACATGCTTATTGCTTGGTAACCACAAAAGAAAATACTCATTTATTGATAAACTTTATCTTCTATGCAATAAAGGTCCATTTTGACTAGCCTAAATTGTATACAACTTTTCTAAGTTTTTTGTTATTTCTCAAAAACTGAACACTTCATTTTATATTTTAAAATATAATAAAATAATATAGGTGGGTGGTACGGCAGGATTTTAACTGATTTTTTTATTATTACATCATATGTACGAATCGCGACAGTAAAATAAATACAAAACGTAAGTTATCAGTTCAACTTTTGAGGTTATTATATATATATATATATATATATATTTTTATAGAGAAGACAAACGAGCACACAGGCCACCTGATGGTAAGTGGAAACTGTGACCCATAGACATTCGCATTCACAAGACTGCAATGCAATCCTGAGACTGCAAATGCGTTGCCAACCCTGAGGACTAAGACGGAATGCCTCTATGCTAGTCATTTCACTATGACATAAACCAGCGTAAATGACAACTGTTTTGATAATAATATGGAGCTGGATCTTATTGTTGTACGCCTTTTACGGTAGCCAAATAATATAACATATCGGGCCCTTGTGTGACCTTTACCGCACTATACGCAAATCTCTCTCGTTTACATTGTTAACGTGTCATTTGGTCGCTACAAAGAAACTTTCCGCCTCAACATTCCGAGTTGAAAATAAATGTTTTTGCTTATTCAATGAAACATGCGGATGTTCTTATTTATCCTTTGTTAAACATTCTTGTTAGGCTGTTTAGATGACGATAGTTGTATTTTCTTGGACTACTTCTTCGAAGTACTTAGCCATTGCCATGCGCCTTTATTCCGACAGTTATTTGTGATTAGGTCTGAGCGTTTTTGTGGTTGACTTGGTAAAACTATATTTCTTTTGATATGTGGTCGTATTGTTAAATATTATACGATAACATGACAAAGGCATATGGTCTTACTGGGTAGAACAGCGCCCCTGTACGTCCACCAACAAACTGATTAAGTTTTTGACCTCTTCCTTCTCTTGCATTTTTTTCCAATCCATTTGCTGCTGGACATTCCAACGGAGCACGACCCTAATCCATCTTCAGCTCAAAAACTTGGGATAAATCGGTAAGTATTAGATGCATACCAAGTTACAGCATGGCCTCCAGCCCGGGAGCCGGAAACTTCAATGATAAGTTCCGACTGAGATTAACTCCTGCCCCACCAACTTTGATCCAAGATACATTTCCAGTTTGCAATTCTAGAGTTTTAATTGAACTTTGAACCAAATGATACGAAATGGCTTATTGGCAAAACATTGGAATAAACTCATGAAATGTTTTCTGTTAAGTGAGGCTACACAACGCTAACGTAAACGATTTTCGACAACTGTCAATATGGATGGGATTGTGACATTAGCACTTGACGCGACCGTCCAATCGTATACATTTTCGATAACGATAACGATTTCGCAGTGAATCCTGTCTGTCTAGGGCCAAAGGATTGTCCGGCAGTATTTGCCGGCTCAATTTTGCCGAATAGATTAAGATGATCTTACAAAGATGTTTATAAATATGGTTTCATGAAAAACATTATTGTGTCCATGTTCGTTGAAATAAATAATCAGAATTAAAGTTTATTATATTTATTATATTTAAGCCGGTGCCGGGAATATAATAGCAATGCAACTTGATTCTTGCCACTGACTTCGATATGTCTCACGTATTATTCAGTATACGAAATAGATACAAGCACCAAATAGGCAATTCCAAGGAGGCTGGTCATTATTTAACGCAGTTTAGTGGGTTCTTGAAGATTGGTTTAGCTTTAGTTAAGTTTGATGTTTACAAAATTAGTAAGTGATTCACTACAGCACATAAAAACCACGTTAAGAATCAATAGCCCAGCAATTGACACTACGCTGTTGTTTTATAAAGTAGTTTTTATAATAATCACCCGTAAAAAAGGTCGCTTTCCAAGGTACAAAGACGTTCATAGTTAAGCAGTTCTCTTGGTACTTCACCATCGGTTCCACTGTTCCACATACATCATGAGTAAAAGTAGCTTGCTATTGAAATACTTATTACTATGAGGTCGAGGGTCATCTCTGGGTCTTCAACATCGCTTCCACTTTACCATGCCCATGTTTAAGCTCTTACTTAAAATACCAAAATCGTTGTAATTTGTGCCTAACTTTGGCGGATTCGACATTTCTTCACAGATCCCATCATCAGATCACGGTATACTTTTCTATGTTTTTTTTTTTTTTTGTATTGCATGGGAAGGCAAACGAGCACACAGGCCACCTGATGGTAAGTGGAAACTGTGACTCATAGACATTCGCATTCACAAGACTGCAAATGCGTTGCCAACCCTGAGGACTAAGTTGGAATGCTTCTATGCTAGTCATTTCACCGGCTGTCTTATCCCCAAACCGGAAAACAACAATGCAAACACTGCTGCTTGGCGGTAGGTTAATGGATAAGTTGGTGGTACCAACCCGGACGGACCCTGCACAAGGTCCTCCCACAAGTGAAATAAAAATGAGGTTCCGATGAATGAAGGATCTCCTCGGTTAATAAGGTTTCTTGACGTATTAACGTATTTATTAGTGAGGTAAAAGTCGCACTAGAACTGCGGGAAGTTACCTTCGTTCCATATTATATTATTTCTGGTATTAAATATGTTTCCATACCTAGCGTATTTACTCTACCTCTGAGTGCAACCTCTTGTATTATACGCAATTACTTTATAATACTTGTTTGCAAAATACATTCTCAAATCTTCACCAACACACTCAACAAAACTGGCATTAACAAATTGATGTGTTGCCTCAGAGAGAATTCATAAGTGCCTTATAAAATGTTAAGTAGATAGCTAACAAGCTTCCGCGGCAAAACTTTCCAACAAAACGTGCCAAACTTTTTGCATAATCGTTATAACATTTGGACAGGCTTGTCATATTTTATTTCATCGATCTGCTTTGGAAAAGGGATATCGATTTTAGCTAATAACTTCGAGACGCTGGTTGCCAAAGCGTGAAATTATTTTACCTATCCCTGTTCCCTCTTACCTTTACTTTACTCCTGTGGGGATTAGTTTGAAAAATGTACCTCTGCAATATTAAACGTTACACGCACTCCAAATTGCATATTTTGTACGTTCAAATGTTTGGGTATTGCGTTATTTATTATTTAGCCAGACGAACTTTTAGTCAACAGTAAAGTTTTGTTATTAAAATGTACACAGAATCCAAGACTTTATTTCTTTCATACATACCTTCACGCCTGTAATCCCAGAGTGGGCTAGGCAGAGCTACAGAAATACAACTTAAAAAGTTGTTGATAAAGAGGTGGCAAGCCCATCGCCTAACAGTACTAACTACAAGCCTATATTCGATACGACATCCACAGGAAGACATGGAGTGGCACTATTCTAACCCGGCAACCACACGGGAAAAGAAAACGAACAAGTAAATTTATACAAAAAGTGATCCGTTTTCATAACAATGGTATGCTGGTCCACGGTATCTACGTATCACTTGCTGGTACAGGCAGTAAGTCAGGCTATATAGATAGCGTGGAGCTTGTTAGCGAACTTTAAGTTGATACTTTAAATAATAATTTGGCTAACCATCAAATACTTGCTTTTGTCCGCGTGGAAGTCGTTTATCGCTGGTCCCTCTGGAACTGTCTATGTTTCCAAGATATAAAGTACCGACCCTATTTCCTATTCCTAGCTTTATTTTTGTGCCAAGTTTCTCGTCGATCAGGTAAGTCGATGAACTGTTAGGACGTAGCTAACAAACCAACCAACTTTCGTATTGATTATATTAGTAAGAATTAAA
Organism: Acleris emargana; assembly: GCA_927399475.2. Lineage (NCBI taxonomy): Eukaryota > Metazoa > Arthropoda > Insecta > Lepidoptera > Tortricidae > Acleris > Acleris emargana. Next base: position 14,870,197 of record OV656840.1, on the reverse strand, counting down.
CAGAAGAATTTATATCACTTTAGGGTATTAAACAAAAAAAATGTTCTGTAAAACAAAACATCTTTAAGCTTCCGAAAGATATTTGTATTGCGACCCTACTTCATCGGGAACTGCGTCAACTGCCTGAAGTAATAAATAGATATCTCCTTCAATACAATTTCATTGTGATCGCTCCGTGCCTGTAATACAGTAGTACCTTCATTTTTACTCAACTCGCAAGAGTTTTATTTCTCCCGGCCTGGATTAAGTCAATTTACAAAACGTCGACCTTAACTTTAATTGACCTACGCTCAAGAACGTGCCCGATATTGTCAAAGCGATATGTTATTTCATTAAGTTTTGTGTTATTTATCAGGAATGAAAAGGAAAGGGAGGAATAAACAGTCCGAGAAACCGAAAGTCAATCAAAGTCCTAGACCTAGTTTTTTGTCAAAAGTGTTAGGGATACATCCCGGTTAAATTTAATTGAGTTTTTTTATGATAAAAATATTTTAATTTCGATAAAAATCAAACCTTCTATGATTATAATACTCGTATCATAGTAAGCTAACTTCCTTACTCTTTCTATGAAAACTTCGAATGGCGTTAAGATATTTCTTTGTATAACAAATAATGATGCAAATGCAAGGACGCGTCCTTCTAAATCAAACACATGACATCTTTGTCTCACGATCATAAAGTCATACCAAAGTTAACGTCGAAAAGAGAACTCTATACAAAACAAAGGACCGTATGTACCAGAGTTACCAAACGTACGTCGATGGTATAGTTACTGATATTGCGCAAGACAACGGAGCGTAGGGTATTAGCTTGTTTTTCTCTGTCCGGAGTTCTCCTGTAAAAAATAATGGAAAGCTTATGGACATGAGCGGAGCGGAGAGCGATGCAGAGTCTTTTGTCTGAAAAAAATTGATCTCGTGATTTGGAATCAGGGTTCATAGATTTTGAAGGTAAAATAAATTGGTCAGATTAGGATTTTTGTACAATATTTACAACCTTGTAAAAGTTTAAGCAGTTGAAAAGATTTGGAAGAAATTTGATAAGTTCATATAGGTAATTTGTTAGGGCATAAAATGTTTTTGTTCTGGAAAATTGCGTGATTAGGTAAATAAGTTCTATCACTTCTACGTGGGTGAAATTGTTGGTAAATGCGAGTATTATACATGATGAATGACTTAAAAATTCCACGCTTTATAAAAGTTTTTAGTACAATAGGCCTGTTGTATACCTATAGTTAAAATGTACTGTTCCGTGTTTTGTTTTCTTTTGGTGTTCAATAAAGAGTATTTGTATTGTATTGTATTGTAGTATTTCAAGACAACCTGATTGCGATATCTATGAAGATTAAAAAAATCCAATATCCAGTTCTCCGAGAAATTAGCTGAGATGCGATGGACTTCTTGGACATAAGACACTAAAACACTCGGACAGCCGCTTAAACCGATTTAAGAGTAAATAGACTCGGGGAACTTAATATGTATGGCGTAGACAGTCCGAAATCTTACCGTACACCTTAGTTAGTACCTTATACAAACGGACACTTGGGATACAGATGCCATCACCAAACAAAATTGGATCGGATTTGCTTGGAACGCGGTCAAACGTGCTGCAAAACGCTCTAGTTGTTTAGACTTGCCCGCTGCCGCCTCTGACTGCGTCCCGCCCCGAACCCCACTCCGGCGCAGTTCACCGACCTCCACAATAGCTAGGGAGCTACTCTCGTTGAATACGAAACGAAAGCATCCTCGCGAACTGCCCCACCGCTTGCAAAAATGAAAACGACTACATTTTCTATTTATTTTGCTAATGGCAGCTTGCGGCTTAAAAATACGAATACTTTGTGAAAATATGTTGGGGATTTGATGTCAGCTTGATTGCATTTGGTGGGATTGACCGGCTTTCTTCATTCAGGCTTATGTTTTGAATAAACCGATTTTTTTACTGCATGAATTAGTCGATTATACGGTTCAATGGCAGTATTATTTAACTTAATCAAGTTCTTAAGGCTACTGAACAATAATAAGCTAGCCGATTTCTTAACAGAAAACCGATGATTTCCAATCTCGTTTCTCGTTCCATCAGAATCTAGTATAAAATTCAGTCGCATGATTTGACCACGTACTGGCAAATGAAGTTACATAAAAACAATGATATAATATAGCCAGACCTTAATTATTAAAAATTGCATGTGTACATATGAATATTATTTTATTTCAATTACGTACTAATCACAACATACTACGCTAAACAGTGCAGTTTGATTTCGTTACAAAGAGTTTTATTCGAGGATAAGGATTTCAAAAATGATGTTGATTTAAAATTTCAAAATGGTGGACATGCAATATTTTTTCAAGTTTTATCTGGAGTCAGTTCCTTTTTTTTGAATACCTTGAACGAGGTAGTTAAACAATTTTTTGTAGTCGGTAGTGTAACGAAAAGCAGATTTAGAACCTCGCATTAAGAAATTTATAATTACATTCGTGCTTTTACAGCTCTCGTTGAGGCTCGGGCTCCAAGTCAGCACTCGGTGCTACAGTAAATTACTTTCTGCTTGGTACAATCTACTATAAATGCGAAATATTTCAAGATTTTGTACTTACCATTTTCAACCCTGTTGCAATCGTACTATTTATGAATTGGGATATACCAAAAAAAAAAACTCACGGTTTTTACCTTCTAATTCGAAAGAACAGGTAATTTAAAGAGACCAATTTCATTAATTTTGTATTTGACCCAATAGTTTTGTTTTAATATCTTTTCTCAAACATGCTATGTAATGTCGGCGTTATGTTAGTTATTTTAGGCTTCAAAGTGCCACGTTCCCGACGGAACAACTCGAGAGAACTGTAAAGGAATTTCATACAAACTTGAAGGCCTAGGCCGGGAAGTAATTTTATTTTAATTTTAATATGGCCATGACAGCTAGTTTTATGAACAGGCTGAATAGCTGAAAATCGTTTTTTTTTTGTATCTGTGTGGTTCGGACCAAAAATATCCGCGTTAATGCCTATTACACAAATGTTTTTTGAGTGATGTTTTTTTTTTATTTCATTGCATATGTTTGAGAAAAGCACTATACATACCTCGCCGTGAAAAGGGGTTGCCAGCCTCGTAACTATCCGACCTCGCTACGCTCGGCCGTCTATATGAACTCGGCCTGCAACCACCTACTTCCCGGCGTCTGTAGTAATGTTCTATTATTTATTTAGCAGACATTTTATGGATGACATGATTATTTTATGGCTTGGCATGGCTTTAAAACCCTATTCCTCGAAATGGTTTTCAAACCAGAGCAATTTAAAAAATATGATCAATCCCAATTGGTCGCGTTTAATGTCAAGTTAATAATATATATCACAACGTTAACTATACGATCGCAATAGAAGTAAAACCAAAGTAGAATAAGGCACTTTGTCTTTCGCTTGTTTTTATGCTAGTTTTACTTTTTAGGTTTCCGTACCAAAATGGTGCAAAAGGAACCCTTATAGTGAGACTTCGTTGTCTGTCTGTATGTCACAGCAGATTTTCTCAGTAGCTATAAATGCTATCAACCTGAAATAAATAGTTGTACAAATTGCTTGCCCGCATCTGTTTTGAATATGAAATTCTTTAAGTAAGTATAATTTTTTTTGGGGGGTCACATCTGCACATTTCAAGACATAAAAAAAAACTTTTTGGTTAAGGGCCAAAAGTGTAAAAAAAAAACCGTTTATTTATAGTTTTTTTGAGAAATAGCAAAAAACTTTGAAAATCAGTTTTAAAAATTTAGGCTACTCAAAATGGACCTTATGTAATAGAAAATAAAGTTCATATCAAAATGAGTTTTTTCTTTTGTAGTTTAAATAAGTAACGAGGTGCGAGTCCGACTCGCACTTGACCGGTTTTTATTGGTTATGAAGTTCAAGAAACTGTTAGAAGGTAGCAGCTTGAAAATATTTGCGATCTAAAGCGACTTCCTTTGATATCTCCCCAATTTTCTTCTCCGAGTACCTAACGGTTAGAGTTCAATGAATCTCATTCGTGGATAGCGAGGCAGTAGCTTAGTTAATTCGGGATATACTATGAAGAGTCGTTGCTCTTAATTGGTTGGGGTTGTCAGGGACATTTGCCCAAGGGAGCCTTTCACAAGTTTATGTCGTCATGTCTACTAAAAAACTTAACACTGGAGATAATGTCATATAGGTACTGTGGACTGAGAAACCTCGTGATCCAATTAGGTTAAATTTAAGTATATATACTATAATAATGGATGCGAAAAGCACAAGACCGGTCTGAGTGGAGAGCCATGGGGGAACGCCAGCAGTGGCCGTCTTTCGGCTGACATATAATAATATAGTAATTTTTGAACGTAAATGCGGAAGCGTATTTTGAAAAAATACTGCACATATTACTTTTAGTTATACGTCTTAAGTATAATTATACTGAAAAGATACAAATAGTAACTTAAATTATCTTAGATACGAGTTTGTATTCGGGCATGGTTCATCTACAAAGGTCTGAAAGTAGTTTATTTCACTGTTACTTAACAATACCACACTTTAAATTCCGGAAAAGCCTAGTCAAGGCAATATGTAATTAGGCTTCAAATATTTTACTAACGCAGACATATCATGACCATCGTCATCGTCAATTTCCGGACTGCCGGACAAATGTTTTTCCCAAAGATCTCCATCATTATCAGTCCTGCGAGTAGCAGACAAAGATCGTCACAAAGTAAGTTTAAAGACATTACAAATACTTGTACTCTGAAGGTAAATGACCTAGGGTCTGTTATTTATTCCGATGTTGCCTCGGGATACAGGCCGGCAGGAATTAAACTACGGCTTTTATCCTTCTCTCGCTAGCTGACTTTCGATTGCTTTTAACTAAATTTTAAGAAACTGTAATCCCATTTGGTCTAATGTAGTGTTCGTGAACACGCAAATATGACTTCAAAGGGATCTTTTGTCAGTGTCAGGTTCATTTTCGTAGATAGCGACCAGATTGAACCTTTTAAACACGTGAACAAAACGTCGTATCAAGACGCAATAAATGTAAACCTTTAACAACTCACTGACAGTTGGGCGGCTACGACGCGAAAATCGGTTAACGTGAATTTCCGGCTGTGGCATTCAAGGTTATAAGATACACAGCCATATTTTACTTCGTCTCTACACGTGTTGCTATCGTATCCCCGAAAACACGTCGTCTATTCTCCATTGTGGAATAGACCACGTGGTTTCGGAGAATGACCTAGTCTGACGATATTGTTACAAGTATTGCTATAGTTAGTACTTATTATTTTAACTCGGCCGTTATATTGTTAAGTAAATAAGACGATGACGATGACAATACGATAACAATAAGTGTAAAAACACGTAAGTATCGTATGGTGTTTTCGGGGAATTACAGAGTTTGACGATTTTGAAAGCAATGCCCGATATTATGAATCATAAATCATTTAGTTGCAACAACGTAGTAGAATGGTGTCTAGATAACCCAGTGTCACGGTCGTCGTCAAGTCGTAATTTTGGACACAAAGTTATTTCTACCTACTTCAATGAACTATTTGCAGAATGTGTACTTAAAAAAACCATCAACTTGTTGGTAGCGTCTGCGCGGCTCTCTTAAATATTCATAAAACATTAGACTTTTAAAATAAACCAATTTAAATGTATTGTATTGTGTTAACAGTCATTCCAGATCGCAAATGTTTTCAAAAAGAGACGTTTATTTATTTCATTTCGAACAATGGAAGTTTATTGGGAGCGTAACAATATAGGAATATTCGATATCTCTGTTAATTTTGTTTCAATGTCACCATAAATTACACGAACAACGAGTGATTTTATCCTCGTGTATTATGTCTAAATGTAACTCAAATCAAAATAATGGAGACATGAAAAAGTGACATTAATTATGGCTGGTTTGACTATTTCGTAAGCAATGAAATGTATATTTTCTGAAGAAAAGCTTTAGCCATTTCGGAGAAAATACGCTTATGGGTATATTATTACATTAGTTTACAGACAGACGGACCACACAGTCATCTTATAAGGGTTCCGTTTTTTGGAACTCCTAAAATCATAAATTAAAACGAAATAATAAAGCAGTCACAGTCCTTTTACTAGAATAATCAAAAGTGTTGTATGTGTAACAAGCACACATGTCGCTGCGCGCTATGGTTCTAAAAATATTCCAACTTTGAACCGCTTAACTTAACTGAAGTCATGACAAATAGCAAAACTTAAAGTGTCTAAAAAGCGCTGCTTTAGTTAATTTATTTAATAAGTTTAATCGTCAACAAAAACATAAAAGACGATTTTCTTGCAAAATTTTCCGAAAAAAATCACAATCTTTAAAAATTCTTCATTGTCGAAATATTTAAAAAAGGGCTCTGAAATAGCCGCATTTAATCCCTCTCCCGATGCAAAATACCTACTCAAGACCCCGCTATCCAATTACGACGTTTTAGACGATTTCCTGACCCTTAAAGCAAATTTTAAATGCCTTTTCAATTCTATTTAACAAAGTGGCCAAAATCGGAAAAGGTATTTGGAGGGTTAGCATTTATTTCTACTAGTACATCTATAGTATTTATATTATGTTACATAATTATAGTAGTTATAATGTTAATTTGTTTAAAACAATGAATAAATACTTAATCTTAATGAATAAATACTTAATATATGCCTATACATGAATCGAACCCACGTGTGAAAAAGGAATGAGTTTATTGGTCTCTACCTGTGTCTCTACAATGTCTCTGAGCACGGCGGTAGTACAGGCAGCCGTTCAATTGTTCAAGTTAAGTACTTATATCACAATACAGTTTAAAAACAGAGAACTTTACTTCCAAAATCCCTTATCAATAGACAATGGTGATACGAAGAAGCGGTGACAAAAAAGTTGATAAATATTTCTAACAGTTCCCACCCCCGCTATCGGGACCACACCAGCCCCGCCGCGCTCCATTTTGCAGAACAATGTTATCGATCAGGCGACAGGTCTATCCCGTGTTTATCTTAACATCTACCGCCTCTACAAAACTTTTCCTTCACCGTCAGTTTTCTAGAATCCAACAAAATCACGGCTAAAATACTTTTGCAGCTTATAACTTAGTTTAATACCTAGGAAACCGAACGTCGCTCGGGTTGACAACGGGTCGGGTTGCCACGGGTTATTTGGTCAGTAGTTAACCGAAACACTTAAAACAGATTCGAATCGAAAATGTGACACATTTGGTTGAGATTTAATAATTGGTAACGATTTTTAACTATAGTACCTATGTTTAACTAGGGTAACGACACCAATGCTTGACACTTGACTCCTAATTCAATTAAATAACCTTTATAAGGTTGAAATTGATTGTCTCAATCTAAATGTCTCAACCTTTATCTTCTGTTACATAAGAATCAAGTGTCCAGTCCATCATGGGATCTTGTTCATTAGGTACTGGTTCCATCACCCTTCTCATCTAATAACGGGCCCTAAGGGCCGTTTTTCTATCTTATCTATCAGTAGTCGACTGAACTAATGGTTACAATTTGAAATTTGAATCGATTACGTGACAACCGATAAAAAGTAATAACAAACGACTTAACCGTCATCAACTGTTTCTGTGCGGTCGTAAGACTCATTGGTGGGCTCAGGTATCCTCTTAGTCATATGATAAAATTAAAGGCAAAAGCAAACCTCCCCTCATTGCTACAGAACAAAGAAAATAAAATCATTTACACAAGCTTTCATTTCACTTCACTCCGCAGATGTTTCTTTTATATTTTGAAATGTTATAATCGAATTTGAATTCACTTCCGATATTGGATCGACTGAATTACTTTGCAAATGCAACATTTTGGTATCATTGCGCTGATCTGATGAGAGAAACGGAAATTAGCATAGCAACTGGATCACCACTGTAATGTAGACCCATTGATGTTCTGGACGAGCAGTTAATGACTGCGAAAAATAAGCAAAACAGTTCATCTCAAAACTTCGACCAAGCAAACAACAACCAAGAACTTTGAAGTCAAGTAAACTATAAGCCTTCTTTAATGTTCCTGATGAATTTGACCAACCGCTAACGGTTGAAGATTCTAAACTCTAAAATATGAAACGGTTTTCTCGAAGCCATTAGAGCAATACTGTGAATCGTGATCCGATGAAAGATGTCTGGGACATTCAAGGTCGACATCTAGATTATTTCAGCAAGTATTGGAAAAATGTACAGCGTCGACGTAATTAACTATTAGTATTTTGTTTAACAGATATATGAGTCATTTATGACAACCGTGGAATCTTTTTATGGAATTGTGAAAAAGTGTAATCAAATCTGCAAGTATTTAAATTACTTTTTCTCAAACATGCTCGGAAAAAACGGTATTCCGATTGAAAGACAAGGACGGAAAGAGCCTCATTTTACTCCTAGGAGTAAAAAAACTATATGAAAACACTTTCCGTCCATGTCCATATATTTCTTAAAAATTCTGTCAATTTGCATACAAAATCAAAAGGACCAAGACAACAATTCCAAACAGCCAAGGTAACTGCTCGCTTTTTTAGCACAGTGCGTGTGTTTCTTTTTGAATTTGCATTCCAATGTCTATGGTTAGTATTTAAAAACAATTGACAGTCGGTAACATTCGTTCATTCTGCATAATATAATTGTGAAACCGAATATTAAACTATTTGTTGTGTGAAATACTTACTATAAAAAATGAGCTCAAGCGACGAAAGCGACGAAATAGGTACCACACCGCCTATATTAAAATCTGAAGCTGCCTCGGTTAGGCAAAACCTGCTTCCCGCTAAATCTAAGGAAAAATATAACCGAACTTATGACCAATTTATGCTGTGGAGGGCAAACAAAAATGAAAATTAAATTACTTGCTTTTTAGAAATGTATTTGTATTATTTCCTCACATGTTTGAGAAAAGCATTATGTATGCCTCGGCGGAAACGAGGATTTCCTGACTCGTATTTTAGCAGGCCTCGCTGTTGCTCGGCCTGCTAACCACCTCGTCAGGAAAACCCTTACTTTCCGCGCCTAGGCAACAATGTACTATTTCTGGATTCAAATGTTGAACGAAAAGGTTTTACTGCAGTATCGCCGGTTTCTTTTAAATTCAAAAGCAAAGTTAAGACGCTGTTAGAAAATTAAGCAACCAAGTTCATCAAACTCGTCTACAATATGAATGAAGTTAAATTGTGTAGATCAAAAAGAAACGTCCTTAACTTTTGATTTAAAATAACTTTCCCATTTTATAGGGCGGCTGAGAGGTATCTTAACAAAGGTTATTGATAAAATAACAAGGTGTATTTTATAGAAAAAAAATCTTGTACTTTCAATACATTATTTTTAAAGTTTTTCTTTTGACAAAGTAAGTATTTATTTATTAAGAGTAACGTCTTGTTATATTTTGTAGCCTTTTGACTATGTGTTTAATAAACCGTTTATAATGTAAGTAAGGAGCACATATTTTAACTTTAGAAACGAGAAAAAGATCAGGCGGGTAATAATATGGTGGGTGTATCAATCACTGCTGCCTGTGAACAGTCGAACACCACTCCAGGTACGTGAACGAAGTGTCGGAGAGAAAAGCTATAGTAAATAATTTAGTTTACTAAATATTTTTGTGGATAAGAAACTCTCCTGCTTAGGGCATAATGCGTATATATCAGAAATAAAACTTTTACAAAAATTATGTGAGCCAGGGTCACTTATGTTTTCTTGTAAAATATTATAATATATCAAGCTAATTTTTCTTTTGAAGCTAACAAAAAATTATACAGTAAGTTGCTGAGTTTAAGTTGAGTAAAGAGTTCCTTTTTTTTACAAAAATATGTTATACAAGGACTGAAACAAAAATCTCAAAGACAATGTAACAGGAAACATAAAAGTTTAGAGCCAAGTGATTTAACTTTTTTATTGCTAAAACCATTTATCCTTTTTATTTGCGTTTGGATCTCCCGATCTGATTTTTATTCTTCTTAAAGACGACTCGGGTCAATCAACTTAGGATAATTTAATATCATCTATGCAAAGTGTGCTCCGATTTTTTTTATGTTTGCCGAAGTTGAGGGTAATGTACTCGGTGTAGGTATGCCATAAATCAGAGGGTACTCTTTGACAGATGTTTACTCTTTTTAACATTCACTTTTAATGTCGAGCGTGCTTCGAGTTCGACACGAATGTTAAATGTAGGTAAACATATTTAAAAACGCTTGATAGCGCAAAATATCCATTTATATCACATGAAGTTATGATTCAACATTTAAATAGTACTTGGTTTTTAGGGTTCCGTAGTCAAACTAGGAACCCTTATAGTTTCGCCATGTCCGTCCGTCCGTCCACAGCCTAGCTCAGAGACTCTTAGTACTAGAAATCTATAATTAGGCATGAATATACATTATTAGTCACGCCAACAAAGTGGTAAAATAAAATCTTGGAAAAAAAAATTTTTTGGTGCACCTCCCCTACACTTAACGTGAGTATGTATTTTTTTTCTCGTCTACCCTAAACTGGGGGGTATCGTTAAATAGGTCTTTCAAAAATATTGCGGATTTATGCCAGCAATTTTTTTTATTAAGGTATCCATTTATGGAATATTAAGCTTTAAAGGGCTAATTTTTGATAGACTGAAGTGTCCAGCCAAAACTACAAATACTAAAAATCTGTAAAATATCTTAAATGAAAGGACATATAATAAATTTAATAGGAAAACTATCATTACTAAGTTGACTTCAGTGGTTCTTGTGTTACAAACGGTTTAAATGTTTTTACCTACCGAAGTAGGGTGCAATCAACTGTTTAGAATTGCGTAGTTACCTTTCTACCTACCTACTTACAAGTGAATTTCAAAAAAAGCTTGAATGAGCAGAGCTAAGCTTTACTTTTTATTGTTGAATTGTATCATTGTTCCAGCATCAATATTATCTAGGGAGGGAAAACTTTTCCGGATTTCGGTGTTTTTTCGGTTTGAATAGAATGCGTCTCGTCTAGTCTATCTTGGTGGTGTTTAGATCTTTGATGTAATTTTTATAACATGCTAAAATTAGATCTACAAAAAAAATACAAAAATCAACAAGATTAGTCGCGTTTCTCATGACTATATTAAATATATCCATTGGTTTGGAAACTCATCAACTCGGAGAAAACCAAGTTAACAGACCTCGGATAACTTTAACTTTTCGATAATAATCACCGGACTTTCTGCCAGTCAATTGCCAAAATTAAAGTTATTTAACGTTGGAACCTCGGCATGGCATTACAATGCCGGGTGCGGCAGTCGTTGAGAGTTGGCGAGTGTAAGCGAGTTGAGATAACTCGCCGCTAAGTCGCGACGTGACTTAGACGACGAGCACTCTTCGAAATTAACAGCGTTTTCAAAGCAGTGGCTTTGCAGACGGGGTTGTAGGTACATTACACAACGTTACTATCTGTTTTTGATACGTGTGTGTTCTTTGTCTGCGTTGAGTTTAATCAATGTTTACAAATATGCTAGAGCGGATTTTGGGGGGCAGTATCCTTGAGCCTTGGGCGATAAGATTTGGGCTGAGTTGGTTATGCTCTTTTTGTAAAAGATTTTTCATAAGAACTGTCCAGCAATGATCAAGAATGTGAAACGTTAACTAATGATGCTCTGAAAAGTTAAGTAAAAACTGTAAAATACGTAAGACTTTATAGAAATCGATACGAACGTGACTTGGACAAAGAGTTTGGATCCCGTATATTGTCGATAATGTTGGTACTCGTACAATCTTATTTCAGAAACCATTTTAACTTGTACAGTCGGCGACTTCGAGACTTATGTCAATGTTTGGGAATACAAAGATGAACAAAGATTTATATCTTCACTTGCATCATAGATGTGTGTGGCACCAGGGAACAAAATAATATATTTACGGTCGAGGTACCTATATATTGAATTCAAAGCGAAGCGAATAATTTATAAGCGTATCGGGATTTCAAAATAGAGTTCTGAGCGTTGCGAGGACAAACGCAAATAAAATAATTCATAACACTTTTATGAATAAAATTGTGTGGCTTATTTATTTAGGTCAATTAAATTGCACGCAACTAAACTCCAATAAAGAAAACCAACATTACCTTTATTTTCCAGTATATGATCATTGAAGGAGTCATCGCGTAACAAGAAAAAATGGTCTAATTGAGAAAGAACATCTTTGTTTTGTTGAAGTCGGTTGAAAAGACATGTTATTTTATGAAAGTAAAAGTAAAATATGCACAGTCCCCGAACAACTTTAAAAATTAAAAGCTTAATAACTCCCTAAAAGTGCCACTTTAAATGTAAATCTGTTCACAACTCGGCACTAAAGCCGAAAAAAGCTACTTTAATCTTCACAAAACCTATCTATTTATCATGCGGGCCTTTCGTGTTTCATAGCTCGTAAAACTCGGAGATTCAATGCCTCGAAGAGATTAAAATACATCCAATGGGTACCTCTTGGGTATGATTTAGATCTAGAGTATTGTGCAAGATACTGTCATAGAACGAGAACCGATGGAGCATTCGCGAGAGCTGGGCCGTCATAAATACACATCAGCTGCATGAGTGCGATGCCTTAAAGATGCCGAGATTCCGAGAAAGGATGCCGAGAAAGGATGCCCTGTAATGTACGCGATCTGTCTTCTCGGGACAGTGACCGAAGTAATTGGAGATCACAGCGTTTGTCCGTTATTGATTGCTGCTTTGATTTTGTCTTACAATTATAGCATCGTAATATAGGGGAAAGATGAATTGAGGAATAGATTGCTTGATTTAGTGCAATCGCGTGTTTTTACAAAAGGCATCCATACGTAATATGTATGTTAAAAACTACGCTGTTTCAGACTTAAATATAGCTCAGTAATACTATTTAAATCAGCTTATACCCGAGACTTATTCATCATTGATATTAATAGCAGTTTTCTTGAAAATCACTTGACAATTGCCAAGTAACTTTGTAAAAACACGATTCCTCTGCTTTATCCGTACAAAAGCATGCGTTAGAAAACAGGGAACAGTTTTGTGTTTGTATTTTAGTAAGTAGTACCTAATGAAGTGTCCTAAATAAAAAATCTGACGGGCAAAGGTACCACCTACAGCAAAACCAAAGTCAGAACTTAATAGCAGTTGATAATTTTTTTATTAGTTTCGAAGTTTTTCACCTTTTATATTTCATACAGTTGACGTTACTTTTAAAACGAGTATTGCGAGGGAATACGGTCGAGGATATTCCAAAACACAATTAATAATATTAATTTAATATAGCTCGCGTCAAACCGCTTACGATGTTGACCGAGAGTTAATTATTGCTTGTTTCGCGCGCCATATTATCTGTCTTGCTATGCTACACTTTATCCGCTACTGTATGTAACGTGAGACGTGACATACATTTAGTTCATCTTCAGTCCTTACAAAGCGTCTAGCCTATTGTTGTAATATAACACGATACGTTTTATCTTTTCGTTAACAAAATGTAACAAGACAAGTCAATAACAAATTACAAGATAATCCATTTAAATAATTATGCAAGTAAATATTAAAACAAATATGATATATTATGGTAAAATAACGTATATTTACGTCAGTGTCTCTCTAGATATTTTTGAACTAAAACTCTACATATTTAGAAACATCAAGCTTAATAGCCCAGTCATTTAGTATTTTTACCTGGAAAGTTTTCCGGGAGTTTTGAAATTTGGCAATTTTATAGATTTTGGGATGCTCTTGCCAAATTTCAACTTTGCCACTTCGTATGGCTGCCGCTCGCGCCGCCATATTGAAAAAATGGCGCCGAAAAGCAGTTTTTTGATAATAACTCCTTTCTAGCGCATTTTACAGGAAAAACATATTTATACAAAATAAAAGAAGAGAAAATTTCCTACAATTTATGTCTTAACCTTTTCTTTCCTAAAATCAATAGTTTCGGCGTACGAGCACCGTAAACCATTATACATCCACGCCAACGTGTAATATTTACTTTAAACTGTTCATATTGTGATTTGTAAATTATAAAAATTATACGAAGGTTAAATATTGTTCCATAGAATGAAAACCTACCTAACTACTAGTCTACCATGTCTAGCTAGTCTGTTATGTCTCCGCAGGTATAAAGGAATGCGTCCCTTTTGTGTCAGGCCCCCTTCTTTCCCTTCTAAGAAACATCTGGCCCCAGCTGAGCTCAATAGAAATATTTTTAAATTGACCTAAATACTTAAATAGTGAGTCAGATGTGGATTAGACCTACTGGGGATACCACGATAAAAAAATGCGCCGATTTCTCTACCTCATGGTGGTGTGGAAACGAGTATTTCTGCCGAAACGTGTATTGAATTACACTTTACGGCGCTCCTACGCCGAAACTATTGATTTTAGGAAAGAAAAGGTTAAGACATAAATTGTAGGAAATTTTTTCTACTTTTATTTTGTATAAATATGTTTTTCCTGTAAAATGCGCCAGAAAGGAGTTATTATCAAAAAACTGCTTTTCGGCGCCATTTTTTCAATATGGCGGCGCGAGCGGCAGCCATACGAGGTGGCAAAGTTGAAATTTGGCAAGAGCATCCCAAAATCTATAAAATTGCCAAATTTCAAAACTCCCGGAAAACTTTCCAGGTAACCTCTATTTTTTCGACCAAATGACTGTACTATAATGGCTAAGAAGTCCTTTTGTTCCACGTGACACTAATGTTATAATTTTAAGTAATTATTTGTGCATTACTTAAAAAAACAGTTTGAATTTTGCAAGTAAATAATTGCGAGGCAAAAAATACAAACTCAATATACCTAATATAAGTTGAATGTAAGTACCCTTTGTTCTCTACTTAACTAGTTAATTGAATTGAGTTGTTTAAGAAGTAGATTCATTTTCGATACAATATATTTAGCTTAAAGAGGTCGGGTAACCCGTTTAAGAGTCTCGGGATATTCGATAAGGTCCTCAGGGCCTATTAACTAAAGGTTTTATTTTACATTGGTCATTCTAACGCGAGGTCGTCAAATTCGTTGATGAGACCCGCCGATTTGGCGCTCTTTTATTTTACTTCGCAACAGCACCAACGACCATAATTATACTCATAATATAACCTCTGGACTCTTAACAACTCTTACAAGCAGTAATTTACCGGGCGAACGTATAGTTCTGTCTGTCTTTGCAAGATTAGACGACAAAATCGACGTAGAAATTTGAAACGTACGTTACTGTGCGTTAAAGAATATGCGGTTTGAAATTGAAAAACATCACAGAACCGTTATAATAATTACGTGAATTTTGATCTCAGGTTTCCCATATTTTTTGATTTCCAGTGGTCAAAATAACAACCAATTTACCACTCGTAAGGTTTTACCCATTCAGAATTCAGAAAACCAATTGCGAGACTGGAATATCACGTTTTAAAATCCCACTATCTCACTATCCTATCCTACTAATATTAATAATGCGAAAGTGTGTGTTTGTGTTTGTTAGTCCTTCACGCTAGACGGATTAATGAAATTTGAAATGGAGATAGCTTATACCTCGGATTAACACATAGGCTACTTTTCATCCCGGATTTTTTTTAAAGTTCCTGAGGGAATAACGATAATCGAAATCTACGCGGACAAAGTCGAAGGCAGAAGCTATTTCTGTAATAAAATTAACGATAAATTAAACTTTATGTATTTATAAGTTTGTTTTAAAATGTGACTAATTTTAATTATGTTTGGTTTCAGGTACGTTTCAAAGGAATCGGCAAGTTAAATTTCCAATTCAGTTTTTCCAATCACAGATAAAAATTAGAAAACCCGTGAATATAAAATATTAAATGGTAGTCTTAGAAAAAAGTCCAAAGTGAGAAACGGTTCGGAAAATAGCGGAGTGAAAAACAGATGCTTGCATTTCTGAGTACGATGAATACTTTATGTATCATTTCGCAGTCCCGGGAATTCATCTCCACTTGAAAGATTTATATCGGACGAAATCTCGAGTTTATAGCCGACGTGCGCTTTAAATGTCCCGATATTTTTCCGGGATACATTGCAATTTTTTCCTCAAGTGCATCGGGAGTGTGTGCGGTAGAATTTAAATTCGATTGCAATGGCACGCGCGCATTTATGTTGTAATGTATTTAAAGTGTTTTACCAGTTTAGGTTTTGTTTTTCAGTTCTACTACTTGACATTGCCTGTTATTTCTTCTTTTACATGGCTTATCAGACATAAATTTAATGATTTCGTACCATATTCAACGATCCAACAACTCCACACCTAGACCTGTATTCAACGAGGTAAAAACCATATCGTGTTTGAGCTGTTATCGTATCGTCACCGTTTTTATAGCTCTTATTTACTTGACTCTTGGCTCTTATTGACTTACGTCAAAACAATACCATAACAGGTCGAAGGCCATATGTTTTTTACCGTCGGGAATAGAGGCCCAGGTTAGTTTTGTATAAATATGTCAAGGGCTGGGCTCTCAACGTGTGAACCTTTATAAGCTCGTCTCCTGCATCTGGCTTATTTATGCTTTTCTTTATTTTCGTTTCGCTTATAGAAACAGCCCGAGGCAAATAGAGATGAATGGTGCCGCCATTATTAACACCACACAAGTGTTGCCAGCTTACACATAACTATCGCGAAAATCTCTATCAACAATAACCACTCTCCAAGTAGTTGTCGGCTCTGAAATATTGTTTAGTGTTTGAATAATCAAGTTCCCTAGTGGATCGGAGCTACAAACTATTCAATAATGTTCCATTGTTCGAAACTTGGTAACAGTACTAGTTTTAAATAATTTCGTGTTTACTCACCAAGAGTTTCATGGTTACATGGAAAATGGACTAGACTAAAGAGATTAATTACATAATGATGTTCAACATTGTTAGTTAGGATTATAACGGCCCCGGATTTGAGAGACTGTGGCACAGTTAACGACAAGCGTTAAGCTGAAAAAAATAGTTCATATAGTTGTATGAAGCATGCTACGACGCACCGTTGAGGCAATAAAGCGATTTCATATTTTCACCGCTAACTTTGCTGCAGTCTAAAGTCGTAGCCGAGCTGTAAAGCTACTGCGTCAGGTTCGTCAATAATTTGGTAATAATATTTATGCTGACAAAAATTCATGATTCATCATTCTGACAATACTTACGTAGATATACAAATCTATTTCTAATCTCGCGGAAAGTTTTCGTAATACATAACCTAATTGGGATCCACCAATAAAAATAACTGCTAGCTATTACATTTTTATTCGAAAGAATAACCTTTTCTAAGCATCTTAAGCATTTCGGGATTAAAAGTGTTAAAATAATTTCTTAAATAAAAGTAACGTCGCCTATTTACCATGACAAAATGGCATAGCTATTTAGATAAATGGGTAAGTTTCATCTAAGATTTATAGAGACGATTTTTATTTATTAAGTTCGCTTGTTTCCTCCGTTTTTCTAGAATTATATAACTTAGGTGTCTTCAAATCTGGAGCCAATAGGCTGCTACTGAGCCAGTGAACTCCATACTGCATCGAACCTACCATCAGGTAAGACATAATAAAATCACTGGTCAGAAAAACAAAATATTTACAAATCAGTATGTCACCCCCAATCCCAGCATGTAACACATAAAGGGGCCAAAACTGGAGCAACGTTTTCTTCACAACATTTGGTGACCTCGATATGTCTAGAATAAGCTGTGAAACTTGAGCCAAACTGAACCTAAATCTTTATTATGTACTTAATTTATAACAATGTCGTGAAACCACCCTAGTTCTTATTGCACCATTAAATTGTGTATGGTGCCACCTCACGTTTGTCATCAGGTATTAAATGGCGTGGTACGAGATAATGGCAGGCAACTTTGTTAGTTCCTTGAACTTAAAATATTTGTAATCTTTTCTGCGATTATTTCTATATTTCTAACAATCCTGTGATCCTGGTGATCCAACTCCGTCATTACACTATACTTTTAATATAGTATTTTATGACGATACTGTATCGTCATTCAAACATTGCAATAAATATTGTACCTACCCAAGTGTAGCATTTGCCTAGAACTTATTTCAAAAACATCAATTTCATCTCCGTCAAATACATAATGTGCGAAGTTGAAATGTTTAAAGTTGAAACTCGATTAACATTCGGCGTACATTCGTACATTCTTAGCTTCCTTATTATGTACGACAGTACAAATTAACGCTGTTAAAGATGACGGGAATTATGTTAATTGCTAGGACGCTTTGAGATACGTGTGCGTTACTGGAGGCAAAAGACAGCCAAATTATTAAACTGGCCCGACCTGTTTTCCACGCAAGTGCTTAAGCTGAGATATACTTTAATGTCACTGTATAAATCATTAATGGCATGATAATGAAGATTTTTGTAATGTTGTATTCATTTTTAGATCCGTAGCGTTTGAAACCCCTGTTTTGTACCGTCGAATATCTAGTACCTTGTTAGAGTCAGACATGCTCCAGGTATGGTAATGAATAAATGAAGAGTATATAATTATTTATGGAATTACGTAAGCCAATGACTTACGTCAAAAGACTGACCGCTTTATTCAATTGACCATATTACTTTAGACGGCTAAACCTAAACATTCATTATTTAAAAACCCTTGTTCATCACTCTGTCCTCTTAGAACTTGTATAAGTTTCCCTCGGGAAATATATCATTAATACATCCATCAAATAATCCAATACAATACAACTTCCACATTTATAATAGGTAGGTAGGATAAAAGAAAATTATTTTATAAAGTTAACTATTAGTATGGGACAGATGACCGACCCTTACAAAAGCGTCTAAATTTAGGTGTCCACACGAACTCATTAATGCATGGCCGAACCGCTGAAGCGAGGATCTTGAAATTTTGCGAGCGCACGCCATTATAACTAAAGCGGTCGAGTAAGAACGGATTACAGAAACCCTACTAAAAGAACCTTCTTATTTCCACGAGTTTTAATTAATAACCTGCTATACAATGTGGCTGGCCTTTATAATTTATCTTGCGACGCAAAAGTGGAAAAGACGTTAAAACCGTTTACCTATGTATTTTATATCGTATAGAAACAACACTATGGACGTATACATCGAACAGACAATGCAATGCGTGCACAGTAGTGGGCATTGCAATAAACATGAACGTCTGAACGATTAAGCTTTCTCAAAGGCACGTCACGAGGTACCAGAGTCGCAGAGATCTGTAGGGCGCTATCGATTTTCCCCTGCCCGTGAGGGAGTAAGGGGGAGGATCTCAGCTGGGCGACCCCCCTCCCCGCACCCCACCCTGTAAACATAAACACGACCGCGTTACAGATGACTGAGGTATGGTACGAATGTATGAGGACGCGATGATGACGCATTGAAACTGAAAAAATCATAGCTACCTATCTCTATATCGCTTTTAGCACCTATTTTGCATGCTGAGTAGGTACGTTAAAATATCTAATACTTAATTAGATTACCCGATCTGGGTTCATGAAACGCTAATTCTGGGAACGCTTTAACAATGTCGGGATTTAGATTTAGGTTTAATTATTATATTAGTGTATTCTCCTATTGTGTAGGACGATTGTTTTGCATATTTTTCTTTGAAAAGACATGACCCGTTTTACTGTGGCGCTTTGCCCCAGAACGTACAGCAATCGTTGATATGTCAAATTGAACTTTACAAATCAAATAAATTTATATTTTATAACGCAGACGTTTAAAAGTCATCATAAAATTCGGCATCTAATTATTTACATAACCTCAAAACACATCATTATGTTCAAGGCGCCGTCACCTCATGACCACTGTACACATTGGGCCGATGAGTTGGGCCAGGGTAATGGACTAAACTATGGAATAATGTTTACACATTGGCGTATAAAGATCCTTTTGGCCCCTGTGCACATTGGGCCAATGCGTTTTGGGCCACGGTAATGGACCAACGTGTAGAGGACGACTTGGCGTGTACTTACACAAAAAACCGACACCAGCCGGTTGGCCGGCCGGCGTTGGTCGCCAACTACGAACAAGCCAATAGCGTAGCAAAGTACATCAAGTCCTCTACATTTTTTTTATATCTAAAGTCATGCATGCCATCAGAAAATAATAACTGTGCACTATATATACCATATTCAGAGCTATTAAGCATTAAATTCATCATTTTTAATAACACGCTGGCACGCGTATGTTTGCAGGCAAACTTTCAAGTGGGTGGTTTCCGGAACACAATATATAGTTTTTTTAAACACTTTTTTCCACTGCTTTTACAGAGATTAAATAAATTTCACGTGTAATTATTAATTATTTAATATATTTTACATATATCTTATCCATGTACAGTCAGCGTCAAAAGTAACTGGTCACTTCAAGGTACTTTTGTACTTTGTCACATTAACACATTAGACAATCTTGTTTGACATTATTTATGTGACAGTAAAGCGACAAGGTATTTAAGTGATCAGTTTATTTTGACGCTGACTGTACAAATTGGGGCACAAAGGGGCCATGTCCTTTCAACCTGTTATTTATAGTTACTTAGCAACGTACCTACCATAAACACCCACACTGATTATATTCAATACCTTTTATTTATTTTTAACTTCAAATCCGCCGTTGTTTAGGAAATATTGTAATTTTGTATAATTCTGAATCACAAAAAACTAAAATTTTCTTTCTCTATAAAACGACCGTTAGCATGTCGAAAATAGACTCTGGTTGATACTTGATGTTTATTAAAGCTTCTAATCACATTCCAATTATCAAGAACAAAGAAACAATCGATAGACGGTCGGTGCCGCAACAACGTCACACAGTGAACTAGACCGTCAGTATGCCGACGATATTATTCTAATCTATCTCTTATTTTCATCCACTGACGATATTTTATCTATTTTCATGTTATGGACGACGAGTATGACTATATAAATTGCATACTTATTTGATATTAGAATTGGTAATTTGTCGACATAATTTATTTATTTATTTACATCCATACAAGCTAACCTAATTCAACAGTGTGGGTTTCCATACGATTTAAGACTTGCAATTACGTTAGTTTATAAGCATATGCTCTCTTTGTTTGACTTAAGATGTTTATTCATGAAACCTTCAGAAAAAATACTTTTAACCAATGTAAACATTAGTAAAACTAATCAAGTTATATTCAAATTAAAAGAACCGAATATAAATGCAGATGACTTAAGCTCTCCTAAAGTTGATGTAAGAAAATGTCTTACGCATTAGGGACAAACCTATCCATGACAGTCAGCATGCCTATCGTAGTGGCAGATCTACAGAGACAGCCCTACTAAACCTAGTTGATAGGATCGAGAAAGCGCTGGAAGATAAGGAGATTGCTCTCACAGCTTTCCTGGATATAGAGGGTGCCTTTGATAACACTCCCATCGGAACGTTGGTCAGTGGGCTGGCTGTGAAAGGCGTAGACACTACCACTATCCGATGGGTGCAAGGGATGCTCTCAAGTAGAGTGGTCAGGTTAGAACTACTCGGCACTACACTAGAGGTGACCACAGTAAGAGGCTGCCCGCAGGGAGGTGTATTATCTCCTTTGCTCTGGACTCTTGCCGTGGATGGGCTCCTGCATAAGATGGCAGAGCTTCGCATCGATACACAGGGGTACGCTGACGACCTTGTAGTTACGGTGCGTGGCAGCTGCCAAAGTACTCTATCGTACCTAATGCAAAGGGCTCTAAACACAATAAACTCGTGGTGTAAAGATAACGAACTATCCATAAATGCGGATAAAACCATTATTGTCCCATTCACTAATAAGCGGAAACTAGTGGGACTTAGACCGCCTATCATGAATGGGAAAATAATACCGTTCTCCTCAGAGGCCAAGTATTTGGGAGTCACAATAGACCAGAAACTTACATGGAATCTGCACGTGAACGGAACCTTACAGAAGGCTAAATCAGCTCTGGCAATTTGTTGCCGGCTAGCAGGAAGCAGATGGGGACTAAAACCCAAAATTGCACTCTGGCTCTACACATCCATAGTGAGGCCGATGGTGTCTTACGCCTCAGTGGTATGGTGTAGAAAAGCGGCACAAAAAACTGTAATATCAAAACTTGGCAGCCTCCAAAGAACTGCCTGTATTATCGCTACTGGAGCCATGTCAACCTCTCCGACACTAGCTCTTGAAGCACTGCTAAACCTGCCGCCCCTTCACCTGTATTTGGAAAAGGAGGCGAAGGCAAGCATGCATAGAATCTCGAGCTTGAAGAGAGGCCACTGGCTATCCCAAAATATGAGATCCCTCGAGAACTCTGTAAGCGATATTCCTGTGATGGGGATGTTATCAGACACCATGCCCCCTAAACTTTGTCCACAGAAGCTGTTTTCTGTGGAATTTCCGTCCAGGGAAGACTGGTCACACGGTCACTTAACATGGAAACCAGGCAGCCTAAGGTGGTACACTGATGGCTCCAAATCCGGTTCTGAGGTAGGCTGCGGAATATATGGAGAGGCGCCTAAAAAGGAGTTAAGTCTGAATTTAGGCAAGTACTCTTCTATTTTCCAGGCGGAGGTGTACGCCATAATTGAATGTGCGGCAACCAATCTGCAAAGCAACTACCTCAACAGTACCATCTATATCCACTCGGATAGTCAGGCGGCTCTCTTGGCCCTAACCTCTGATGTCATGAACTCAAGGCTGGTCGAGAACTGCTGGACACTCTTAAATACTCTGGGTACAAATAACAGGGTGATTTTACGTTGGGTCCCAGGGCATGCGGGCATCGTGGGCAACGAGAAAGCTGACGAACTCGCACGGGTAGGAGCTAGGGGTACACAATTTGGTCCGGAACCATTTTGCGGCATCCCTAAAAGCCTAACAAAACTTACCTTGTGGACATATTACTTTTATGCAGCCATTCAACTCTGGAGAACAACTCCAGGATTAAACCATTCCAAGGCTCTCATAAGAGCATTTAGCAAAAAGGCATCGACGGAGGCCTTAGCGCTAAGTAGGAACAATATTCGCACTCTGGTCAGGGCGCTCACAGGGCACTGTTGCCTGAACAAGCACATGCAGACGATTGGGAAAGGTGACACAAGGTTGTGCAGACTCTGCCATCTGGAGGAGGAAACGCCTATGCACCTTCTCACCGTCTGCCCGGCCTTAATGCGACACCGTAGCTCCTCACTGGGAAAGCATCTAATGTGCCCAGAGGAGATCAAATATCTCGGCGCCAACAAAGTCCTGAAATTCCTCGCAATAACAGGACTCAGCGGAAAACTGTAGGCCGTGGCGATCACAATAGATCAATTCTGGTCGCAGTGATACTAGGCTTTTGAGCCTTGAATAGCCACTCCCTGAATAATAATAAATACGCATTAGGGACTCCGTTCCATTTTAAAACGAACCTCCTTCGGAATAATCCAAAATTGCATCTTAAGATCGGTATTATATACCTCTATATATATAGATTAAATTGAATGTTATTAACTGTATTTTGTTCGTGGCCACATTCAATGCCTGGGTGTATTCTACTTTGCCTGGGACCTAAAACTTTGCCAGAACTCTGTTTTTTCCTTTCCCTGTCGTACAAAACTGTTTAGGCACTTTAGACAAAGTCGAATATGGACTTTAGGATCGTGTAGCTCTGATTGTGGTTGTGTGCGTCAATTGTAGGATTTATTTCTTATTAATTAACGATTAAAAAATATGCAAGGTCAGCTTAGTTTTAGTAAGACAAGGGATCATCGATCGTAAATTTTCAAGCTAGGATTAAATAATCAAAACAAGTTGGTTCTACCTATACGATCCCTTATACCGAAGTAGTAAAACATAACACCGTGGAACGCCATCCGGCGAGGTGAAACAACGCTGAATATTTATGAACCCCCCGTATAAGGGATTAAGAACCGACTTTTCTAGGTCATCAATTCCAGCATTTATTGCGGGATGAACATTGTGTCCGTAACGACTTTTGTTCTGCTTGATTAATTCCCCATTATAGTTTATTGATATGTTTATAATTCAATTTCCGTCCTTTACAAATCCGTTTCTGACTTTTCGTTAGCTGTGACCACTGTTAGCATACATTTAATTAATGAATACACCATTAATGAGTAATTTAAGCTCATGTGTAATCAGAGCGAGTAATTTAAAATAAACTGTCGGTATCTGTTATGCCGTAGTTTCATTGGATAATTTTGATCAATAATAAATATCCAAGTCAACGTCAAGAAAATTACTACCTTAGCCTTAGCAATAACGTTTACTGGAACCACTTCATCACCAATTTGTCTGATTAACTCACCACTCCGTGTCATTTATCATTATGTTAGCTATTCATGGAATATTAGGTGTAGGCTGCTTATTTAAAAATGAATTTCACTATTCTTGTTAAAGAAAAACCTAGAATTGACCTTTATTTTCAAATCGAAAGTGGTTTTATTAGTTAAATTAGTTGGCGAATTACCATAATAATACATATACTCGAAACTGTAATTAGATTCCAAAATCCTAACCTCAACCGACGCACATTCGCTGTGATTACTGCATTTTGGTTTAAGTGTAGGTATTTTTATCAAATAAACTGACCCTAATATTACTGGTTACACGAGTTCTCATTGATATGTTTATGAAATAATATTTTAATAAAGAAATAATCAAGATGGGAACTGTCAGATTTTGGAATCTAATTAGATTTTCGAGTATAGCGTTCGTGATAATGCGATAATGCTTAATTAACAAATTAACAAGCAGCAGTGTTTGCATTGTTGTGTTCCGGTTTGGGGATAAGACAGCCGGTGAAATGACTAGCATAGAGGCATTCCATCTTAGTCCTCAGGGTTGGCAGTGCATTTGCAGTCTTGTGAATGCGAATGTCTATGGGTCACAGTTTCCACTTAGCATCAGGTGACCTGTGCGCTCGTATGCCTTCCTATGCCATAAAAAAAAATGCGTTGCAAAATGTACCTTACTGACTTACTTGCTAGGGTGTATTTTGCACTTTATTTCATTTGTTGGTTACACTACTTACGAGGTATTCCAGTTTCGCTGACGATAAGTATTATGTCGAAAGTATCATGCCCGCCGATTTGTTAATACAAGAAAACTATAACCACCTATAAAGTAACCTATTCATTAGCTTTTAATTGAATGGTATTGTTACAGAGTTATCAACTGTAACTGTAAGTTTTTAGATTTGTTGGTAATTCTGTAGCTCAGCCTACCCCACTCTGGGAATGAAGGCGTGAAGGTATGTATGTATGATATTTAAGTTAAATTTATGTTTTAACGTAGGTATGTACCCTGATTTGTATGAACCAGTTATATATTTCGTGGATCGTGTAACTCTGTTGCTTATACAATCTTTCACTAATGTATCCTTATTACATATTCTAAGGTGTTATACTGGTCTCGTTATAAGAGGAAGACTGAAGAATACTAAAATGTTCGTCAAAATACCAATATTATGTCTTATGTTTTATATAAAAAGCGTTTTAGAAATAGCAACCTCCTACACTCTATGCTTAAATTGATTTGGTATTTTTTTTCTTAACTTTTTCTTAGACGAAGAAATTTGCGTAAGAATGCTATGACGAGGCTTTAAGAAAAGATTATTATTGTTGGTTATTACTTACCCTCTATTACATGACATTATTTGTATTAAATAGGTTAGGTAATCAGTGACGTCGGTGATAGAATGAGTATAACAAAATACTTCAACAATGCATGCACCTTGGTGTTTTCAAGACAAGAGACTAGGCATTTTCTGGGTAAGCGTGTACCACCTTCGATCTCGTCGTCACTTAGGATCAGGTGAGACTGAGGTCAAACGCAAACCCATTTTGAAAAAAAAAATAACAACTTAACTTATTTAAAAACAACTTAACAAACTTATACATCTTTCTTTTTAGAGCCAGGAGACATATATAATACAATTTGTTAAACGTGCGAAATTGAATGACATATACACCGTGTTTTTTTTTGATTTACGATAACTTCGGCATATTACTAGGTACATCCAAATTAAGTTTTTTTTTTTTTTTTTTTTTTTCTGTTTAGAACAAAGTAATTAAATGTTTTATCTTTGGTCGTTCTAAAAGAGCCTTTAGAATTAACTCATAGTCAGTGTCAAATACGTCAATGTTGACGTGACATACATAGACAGTTAAGAGCCTCTTAGACAAGTTCAACGTGATTAACTGATTAAATTTAAAAATTAAATATCTTTAAAATCGTAACAGTTATCATTTGTCTGTCTTCGGGAAATTAACTTTATTTGACCTAAAGAACGTTCCCTTAAAGTTATCGTAAATAAAAAAAAACACGGTGTATAACTTTTGGTATTTCACGTGAAAATTCTAGGCAAGATGGTCTTGTCCAAATAGGTCCTAAAAATGTGTTACTCAGGTACTTATTTGATTCTGTCATCATCATCATAGTTTCAGCCGAAAGATGTGCACTGATGGACATAAACAGGCTTCTCCAAGGGTTTGTCACAAGGACCGTGCCGCCCGCATCCATCGGTTTCCCGTAACCTCAGCCACGTTCTCGGTCCACCATGTTACAGTTATTTGTGTACGAAGAAAAAATATTTTCCAATCTGTTCAATGTTATTGCTCTCGGAATGATTAAAAATTACATTTGCATTCGCAACACTTAAATTTAAAGACTATAATCCTAAGACCGCAAATGCATTGCCTGCCCAGAAATCCGAAATAGAATGCCTCTATGCTAGTAACTTCACCGGTTGTATTATTACCACACCGAAACATAACAATGCAAACGTTGCTTGGCTGTAGGTAGGTAGGTAGGGATAATGTGGTAGCGATGCGGACGAACCACACAAAAGTTCCTCCACTCTAAAAGTATAGTCATCAAGGCCGTGCATCGTTTTTGTTAAACATACTTCCTAATAAGATTACTATCCTATTTGTACCCTTGTATATACTTCACATTAAAGCCATCAAGCCTCCAAAAATACAAAGCGACTGAAATTTCCGTTTTACACCATATTCACAATGGCGACAATCATTAAGAGCTTCGCGCCTGTATTCTCGCAATTTGGGCACTCTTTGCTTCTCGGGATTTAATAGAGCCGAAGCAACTGCGTGACAGAGTGTTAATGGCGTCGTAAATAACGGTTATCCGGCACTACTCACGTGTGTCTACAACGTCGCTTATTATAAATCCTTTATAAAGGTAATAGGTAATCAATCAGATGCCAAGCTAATAACCGAATGTGAAACTAAAATTAGTACAGATAGATTAATTAAAAGAGGAATGTAGTAGCAGCGACAGATTTTGCGGGTGGTAGGACCTTGTGCAGGGTCCGTCCGGATCGCTACCACCATCTTATCCATTAACCTACCGCCAAACAGCAGTGTTCGCATTGTTGTGTTCCGATTTGGGGATAAGACAGCCGGTGAAATGACTAGCATAGAGGCATTCCATCTTAGTCCTCAGGGTTGGCAACGCATTTGCAGTCTTAGGATTGCATTGCAGTCTTGTGAATGCGAATGTCTATGGGTCACAGTTTCCACTTACCATCAGGTGGCCTGTGTGCTCGTTTGTCTTCTCTATGCGATAAAAAAAAAAAGATAAACGAGTAAATGAACAAACTTCTCCTATTTCATACAAAAGGACCTCGTATTGTCTCCGAACGTAATTGTTTTTGTAGAACACTGCCGTTAGTTATTTTTAAATGAATGATATATAATAAGTTATCGCAAAAATTGTAAAGTATATTGTGTACGATCTTAATAAGGTAAATACGATTGTTTATTTACATGTTCGGCCATTTTTCTTGATTTAAATTTTGTCAAGAAATTATCAGGATAATGAATTCGTTTGAAAAGAGAGTACTTAAAATGTGTCCGAAAATTTGTACTCTTGTCCAAATAACTATTTCACTACTTGTAAAGGGTATTTGCCCAGTCTTGTTTAATATCTCGCTTCTATATCGTAAACATATGAAATAAATAAATTTAATACCAGGGAATAGTCTCACATAAATCGATCGAGTCCCAAACTAAGCTCTAGGCTTGTACTATCGGTAATAGACAACAATATAAATACTCATCATCAGCCACAAGACGTCCACTGCTTGACAAAAGCGTTCCCCAAGGTTTTCCACAACGATCGGTCCTCCGCTGCTGTCCTGTCATCCAGCCGTTTCCCGCGACCTTTATCAGATCGTCGTTCCACCCAGTGAAGCCCTGCCGACACTTCGATACTTACTTATGTAGATAAATATTATTTGAATACATAGATAGCATCCAAGACACAGAAACAAATACTCGCGCTCATCACAGAAATATTTGCTCATATTCGAGAATGGAACCTAGCTAGCTTCGTATGCAGTCACTACCAACGGGCCCAACGCGTCGTCCAATTAAATATGACTACGGTATAAAGGCGAAATCACACAATTCACATATTATTTATTCACGGGAATGGAATATTTTATCTCGTTATCACTGGCCCTGGAGCGGCAATACTTCCGTAATAGGAAGAAGAATACTACTGCTGTCCGACCGGCCGGGCCTTCTATCATACCCTCACGAGTTATAGTTATTGCCCGCGCTGTGCTCGCATGGTTACAATCCATTAGGGGTCGAGAGCTATTTCTGCTTGCCATTCCGTTTCATTTATGATTTCGTTTGTATTGTTAGTGTTTTTATTCAAGTGATTACAGTGTTCAAAGATTTAACGATATACACTAGAATTGGTTGTTCGCAATGCTTTTGCTAGCTTTTTGATTACGAACACTTTTAACTGCGATACTTAAAAGACATTTAGCGGAAACCGGATTTTTAAAGTACCATGTCATCTAGCGAAATGTCAAAGTCCGCCACCCCAATTAAGTTCAATAATCCAGGTTTACCTCGATAATTTGATTCTAACGATTAAATGGTTGTGACCTCAATGTCATTTAATGCTTTGTAGGATTAAATAAAATAAATGTTTATATGACACTAGCTGACCCGGCAAACGTTGTTTTGCCATCTATGTAAAATATAGGGGTGGACAATCCTTAACATTTAGGGGTATTATAAAATATATGTCCGATCCGCAGACCTAGTTTAATTACAAACACCGTGACACGAGAATTTTATATATTTGAAAGAAGATTACAAATAAGTGATTTAGGAGTGTTTTTCATTCTTATTCTTTTTTAATAAGTAAACGAGACCGAGTTGGGTCATTGTCATAATAAAAAAATATATAGAACGACACAAACAAAGTATTACTATCGAACAATTTGAAAATAATCGCGCGCTGACCGGGCGTGAAATTGACCCGTCGAGTTCAAATTACTTTACTTTGCACTGAAATCTATTTGGGTTGGGCCGAGGTGTGAAAACAATAGCTGGTGTTTTAAACAGTTGAATAAGTGACGTTTCAATTTGATTTGGATAGTTTTTATACAGGGTTAAATTTAATTTGGTAATTAGGATTAAGTAAAAAAATTGGTCGTCTTACCTAAGGGTTCCAACTGCTACCAAGAGCTAGTCACACATAAATTAAATTGACTTTTATGATCCAAGACTTAATAACAAATGCAGCAACAATATTTTTGCTTATTTATAATTGCAAAATTGTTTACATACACCAATGATATCTCTGTTATAGTAATGAAAGGTACGCACTACTGTAACGCTAGCTGTTACAATAACGAGCCCATAGTGGAAACCAGTGTCGTTGTTTAAGAAAATAATTGAATTTATAGGTACTTTAGGCAGCTCGATAAGTTTAAGGCGAGATTGAGCTGCAGTTAGTAAAAGTTTGGTTACTCTCGGTAAGGATAGGTGCAGTACACATATCTACGAGTTTGTGCTTCACCGGAGTCGGAGGACGTTGACCCTTAGCGCCTTCGTGGTAGCTAAGCAGTTCAGTCTACGGTGAGAGAAAAGGACAGAGCTATACACAGTGTTTTTTTTTATTTACGATAACTTTAAGGTAACGTTCTTCAGGTCAAATAAAGTTAATTTCCCGAAGACAGACCAATGATAACTATAACGGTTTAAAGATATTTAATTTTTAAATTTAATCTGTTAATCACGTTGAACTGGTCTAAAAGGCTCTTAACTGTCTGTGTATGTCACGCTAAACGCCCTTTTAGAATGACCAAAGATACAAAATTTAATTACTTTGTTCTGGACAGTTTTTTTATTTTTATTGCAATATTTTAAAATCTAATCTACCACATATTTTATCGTAAATCAAAAAAAATACGGTGCATAACTGCTATAGCTCTGTCCTTTGCGCTCGACGCAAAATAAACTGCATAACCCTGTCATAATAACCCCCCAGGTCCTTGGCGGGATAAAGCGGGTAACATAAGCGATATTTCCCCTTCCCCGTGTATTTCCGCGCAATTAGCGAAGTTGCATGATGCGAGTGTTTTGGAAACATAAATTCTGCACCGCTAATGAATTCAAGCTGAACTTTTCCGCTTGGAAATGACGGAGCTTTTAATTGATATTCCTTCGTTTTATTTTGAGCTGAAACTGTTAAGTCGTTCATAACATAATATTGTTACGAATTATTTAACCGCATTGTGCAAACGAAACTAATGAAATAGATAAATATAAAATTCAGTTTCAACTTTGAGAAATTACTATTGTTCTTGGTCAAGCACACATACAGCCGATGATGGGACATAGGTATAAGGAGGATTAGAGCATGAGGATTAGAGAAAACCCGGATATACCTACTGTGTATTAACAGCCGCACTCAGAGATATTTTAGAGACAAAACTTGTTCTTTTTTCATTGTATGAAAACTTAAAAGTCATTACTGGTTCCAAACAAGATAGTTTTCCACTAAAAAATAAGAATTAACGAGGATAAATTAACGTTTTTTTTTTGCAACAATTTATCTTGTAACATTACATTCATGAATAAATAAACTAAACTAAACTAATAAATGTAGGCTTGGGCCAAGAATTCAGCCAGGACCTTTTCGCCGAAGCAACGCTTGTTGAATACCTACTCGTATTTACCAATGGAGCAACATGAAGCCCACGGGCAGGAAAGGGTTCCAGTCGAAATTATTTAGTTGGTAACCGTTTTGAAAACTGGTACTCTATTCATCGCGGTAAAACAATATTGCTTTTGACGAGCTATCGTATAGTTTTTAACTCGGCGGTCAATACTTCAAGTAATGTACGGCCAATGAGACGAGATACGGAATGCAGACAGACTGACCGTTACTAAGGTATATTGTGATAGCCAGCGATTATTTTCTGTCTTTATTTCTCGAACGCAATAATATCTTGAGTTAGTCGATCTTACCGTCTACAATCTCAGCCCTGGGCCTGTATTCGACATTGTATTGATTAGCCCATTTTGCTTTAATGTTGTAATAATGTAGTGAGGTTATGACAGCTCTTATTTCCACATTCATGAAGTTTGATATAACTATAACGATAACAAGATGAGCAAAGTACAATGAAGGCCCTACTTGTGCCTGAGAACAGCGCCAACACAAATTGCATTCAAGCAAGGTCGACTGTAGATATCAAACACAATGTAACTAAATATTCACGTTTGCCCTGTCATTACCTACTTGATTAGAATTCTTTAGTTTATAGCTGTCTTAGAAAACATCTCTCACGTCAGATGTATTTCGAATAAAAAACATTGGACCCGATTCTACAGTGAGTGGCCTCTAAACTTCCTAATTTTTTTTAGGTGTCGCTAAAACACTTTGCTATTCTATGATCAGCAGTCATAATCAAATAACAGCGCCATGATAACGCTAATTTGAATCTGACGCTTCTTATTTAAGGCGGTCTTATACATTGTCAGCTTGACATTCTGGAATAGCGCTGTTTAAATCGGCCGTCTAATCTTTGTCTAAAAATTTGACAATTTAGTTTTAGGCTATTTAAGCGATGTACACGTAGAATCGGGTCCATTGTTTTGTTAAGCTTGAATATTTTAACAAGTGCATAACAACGTTATGGTCTGTGGTGGACACAAAACTAACATTGGGTGAAACTTCTCAAAACATCTGGCAGTGACGCTCTTCAGACGACCAGACGGCCAAAAGTTTGCGGTTCCATCACTACGAGCACAAAATGTAATCAAATCCACAAAAAGCAAATTTGAATAGCACCGTCGTGTTCTATTTGCCGTATCTACAGTTCGTCCTTGTACAAAACAAAGAAGAAAAATCGAGAGTTGTATTTCTCAAAGAAGCAAAACCGCTACTGCGCTTCGTTCGCAATAGCTTTTGTTTTCAGGTTCTTTGGTATTTTCTGCTGAAACCGAGACGATGCAATGGCTCGTAGGATAATGAGGATAAATCTGCGATTTTCTTTAAGAAACTTAATTGAGAGTGGAGTTAAAGTTATTGAACATTTACTTCGATGTCTCATCTAAGAAATACTTTTCTATTAGACGCAATAATCATACTATAAAGTACGATAAGTCTTAAAAGGTCCTTCAGGCTCTATTATTCTGGGTAAAAACATATTGATTTTGACTCGCTATCGTATTTCGTCAGTGTTATGATATCTCTTATTTAATTAAAAGTAATGGCGTGAAAGTAATGGTGTATGTATGTATGTAAGTAATGGCTAAGCTTAAATATTTTTTACGATAACCTGTAAAAAGCTAATTAGTTCTAAGAATTAGAATAGACCCCCAGGTTTGTATTTATCTCTCACTGGCTGTCATACGCCCTTAAGAGAATATATCTGAATTAACTAAACTAGAAGCCTTTTTGTCAAAACAATATTGTCTTAGTAATAATAGATAAATAGGATTAGTCTTTAGTTTAGTAGATAGACGATACTTGGGCGAAGAATCTGATGTAAATGGAATTGATTTTTTTTTATGGCATTGGAAGGCAATCGAGCACACAGGCCACCTGATGGTAAGTGGAAAGTGTGACCCATAGACATTCGCATTCACAAGACTGCAAATGCACTGCCAACCACGAGGACTAAGATGGAATGCCTCTATGCTAGTCATTTCACCGGTTGAAATCGGACCGAGTTTTATGAGTTTATAGGTATTTCTAAACCTCCTTGCGTTTTACGATATCATTAAGCTATCTATACCAGGAGTTTATTCTATAAGTCTTGACTTTTATTTAAAAAAAACCTTAGTTTTGATAGCGAAGATTTTCGTAAGAGGTTTACAGTCGTCTGGGAAATTTAATAGGGGTACTTTGGGTTATAAATTTGAGAAACACTGATCTAGACATTCGTAACGTCACTTATTACTCAGTAAGGTAAGGAAGGGGAAGATAAAAAAAGGGGAAAGATGAAAAGTCTCACATAACTCCCTATTTGGTTTAATTTTTTTTGTGCTGGTATCATCGACCGCTCGGAGTAAGTAGACGTGTGTTATGTGCTATTTTGTGAAGGTCGGCATTTCGTGGTGAATTCGTCGATTTTCAATCTTACCCCGTGTTTCATAACTTGATTAATAAGGGGAGTATAAAAGTTCTGACTGACTATTTATGTGTTATTTGAGATTCTATTTTTATTTACTTCTGCTAGGTGTAGCTATTAATCATATATTGAGATTTACGAGAAGTTTCCATCTTTACCCAGCCAATTTCGCTGGGGTAACATTGAAATAGTAATGTTTCAATCTTCCCCCGTTTTTGAAAGTCATAGAAAAAGACACATATTCTCAAACTTTGCACTTAAAAAAATAATTAACGTAAGGTTTATTTTCTGACCTAATATAACGATAAGATAAATAGTAACTAAGAAGTGTTGTGTGAAACTATTGTGTGAAATCAATAATAAATCTGTATTTTTTTGTTTGGAGAGAAAAAAAACCTCTTAAAGTTTACTAGAAGTACTTATTTGGATTTCTAATACTATAAATGTAAGTAAGTCTGTGACTAAATTTTCTACACAGATTACTAAGTATTTGGTATATTTTTGTATTTTAAATGTGTCTTAATTTGTTACACAGATTCATATTTATTTTCTAATATTTTACATGTAAGTGGCTTAATTTGTGACAAAATTAGTCATGCTGCAAGAAAATACTTACTTTTTTGTATTCATTTCTTTTATAAAATAAATAATTGTTTCCATGCAACTGTTATTTTAATTCCAAACTGATCTTCTTAATATTAAAAAAAATGTGTTTACGTTTTTTTATATGAAGAATATACAATAAAAAGTTTGAGTATCACTGTCGTTTTCCCTGTGAAGCGGGGTAAGAGTAAAATACTTTTTTTTTCAACTGCACTTTTCTTGTTACCTATCAGGAATATTTACGCAAAAATCATCTGTATCTGTTAAGCGTAAGGAATTCTATACAATAACGAGCAACAGTAACCGTTTCCATTAATTTAAAAGACTTTAGACACTATGTCTATCTTACCCCTCGACCATTCCATCTTAACCCGTCAATTTTTTAGACAAAATTTGATTTGATTTTATTATTTTTATATATTAGAATAGGCGTAACCGAGTTTTATCGAAAGATTACAAAAATATAGCCCTTGCCCATACCTACCAATTTATGCAATTGAAAGGAAGTAAATAGTTTTTTATTTTACGAGGGTTTTAACACAACACCACACCAACATCTCATCAAAAAACCATTCAATCTTCCCCCACCTTACCTTACAGTACTGTTTGTGAGCACTAAGACGCTCTAATAAGAGCGTATGAGATCGTGTGAGAGATAAGTTCCAACGAAGTACATTCTAAGAGCTATAACACTACAAAAGCTCCGTAAAAGACCTTTAGGTTTATTTTTCTCTCTTTCTTGCACTCATACGCTCTTATTCGAGTTCGACTTTTTGAATGTCGATATTTAGTGGTCAATGTATATCAAACCTACGTTAATCTCATAACATAACCATGTAATTTTTACACGTTAGTAATTTAGTTTAGGAATTACGTCATCGATACAGTCACCGATAGTAATTTTATTATACTAAGGTTTAAAAGTACTTGTACTCAACATCTCTACTACTAGAGGCATAATAGCATGTTAGATGAGCATGTGTAATCTGTGGTTCCAACGGAAGACCAGCAGCGCATTTAAATGCCAGCATAACGCTGAGTTAGAAACATTTCGTGCCAACAGGCCTTTCGTCTACGTCAGCATTTTGTTCCTTTTTGCTTGTCTGTTTGTCATTTTTTTTTTTTTTTTTCTTACTTTCAGATATAATTGAACCCAATGTAGATAATAATATTATTACCGTCCTAATAAGCGAGTACAATAAAACCATGATATTAAAAGTACCTACAGTGCAATAGCTCTAAAAAGGTGATTCGCGTTTGTACTTGTCTCTCACTCGCTCTCATACGCTCTTATTAAGAGCGAGTAAGAGAGAAGTACAAACCCGAAGCACCTTCCATCCTTGGAAGTGCTCACAGACTGTACTCGATTGTTTATTGCCGTCACAGTCTCTCTGGCATCTGTCAGTATATTCGTGCTAAGTATATACTATTAATATTGTGGTTTTACTGTATGTATATACAAACTTTATTGAAATACAATACTGTTGTACAAAGGAAAACTTAGCTCGTAAACTTAGTAGCGCGAAAGTAAAACAACACGGCCAAGATCAAAATGAGTCTAGGCATTGTCTACCTTTTCTATGCCTGTAACAATAATGTCCTCATTATGCAAGGCAACACGTAGAGTGCATAAACTTAGGTAAGCTCCTCGGCGCTGTGCTCCGCGCTGCCTCCGGAGCCCTATTAACTCCAGCGGTTCATCTCCCGAATATACTGCTGGCCGCGGCAGACGCCTTAATTATACGCTGCTCGTATGAATGTGCGGTCTGTAGCTCCTAATTTACTTTTACCTCCAGTTTATTGAGCTACCAAGCTCTAATACATCTAAGACGACCGGGAATATCTTATTTCCTTTGTTATATAACGGGACATAATTGTCTTGTTGTCTCTGTTTGAGCTATTTTTAATGTTGGTTGTTGTTCTTTATGTAATAGATAAATAATATTTGTTAGCTATCTTGATTTACTTTTATTATTTTGTAACGGTTCCTGGCTTATAATTATAACAAAGAATATTATGCAATTTTATAATTACCTAGTCTTAAATACCTACCTAATTCTTTCATAACAATAATCGCGACAAACGTCTAATAATGAATTTGTAACTCTCCTATTAAATCTCACGTAAATAAAAGCATGGTTTAATTCATACAAAAATAACATAAATCAGTTAAATCACCAATCTAAATAACAAAACTCCGTATCTGACTATCGAATATAGAGCGTGGAATTTGCTTGAAGTTCGAACAGATTTCTACTGTAGTTAATGCTTTTCAAACACATTTAGTTTTCTAACGGTTTCTGTGTGTCTTTTTTATCTATTTAAGTTTGCAATTATTAAGGTTTATGGTTTCTGTGGTCCGGAGTTCCGGTATCCGAGCACGGTCGTCAGGGAGTTGGTATCGTACTCACAGAGCGAATGGCTGAATGTATGCAAGAGTATGAATGTGCGAGCCCAAGACTTCTCTGGGTGAGACTCAAGGTAGGTCTCACCCGTTTATTCGTAATTGGGGCTTATGCCCCAGATACGAATAAATCGAAAAAAGAAAGGGAGGAGTTTTGGGAAAGTTTGCATGAGGTTTCAACAAAATGCAAGGAGAATGAAAGGATGATTTTGCTAGGTGATTTTAATGGTTGGACAGGCGTGCAAAGGGATGGTTATGAATCGGTACTGGGTAAGTATGGTGATGAGCGAGTGAACGAGAATGGCAAATGCCTTCTCAATGTATGTTTGGCTAAGAATCTCTGCGTGACAAACACTTTGTTTGATCACAAAGAGATTC
Source organism: Acleris emargana (assembly GCA_927399475.2). Classification (NCBI taxonomy): domain Eukaryota; kingdom Metazoa; phylum Arthropoda; class Insecta; order Lepidoptera; family Tortricidae; genus Acleris; species Acleris emargana. The sequence goes on along the minus strand of OV656840.1, from coordinate 14,833,475 downwards.
ATCAGTATACATGGAGACGGCAGAATGAGAAGTCTATGATAGACTTGATGATTGTGGATGAACGGCTGCGTAACAAAGTTGTAGATACCAGAGCATTTCGAGGAGTTAGCGTAGGTTCAGATCACTACTTAGTGGTAACACGAGTAAGGGGTCTGTTCACACGTTGGCGCCATCGTGTTCCCGTACCTACCACTGCGTTAGAGAGGATAAAAGTAGAGAAACTGAAAGACGAAGTTATACAAGATGAGTACGTAAGAAAGCTGAAAGATTGTTTTGAATGTGTCAATAAGATGAATGACAGTGAAGTTGAGAATAATGTTAATAATGTATGGGAGATTATGAAGAATGGCATGGTCAAATCGGCCACTGAAGTATGCGGTGTAGTCAAAAGAAGAAAAAGCAAGAATGAACGTCCGGAATGGTGGGATAGAGAGGTAGATGATGTAGTGAAAGAGAAGAAAAAGTGTTGGTTGGATTTTGTAGCTGTAGATCCAGGACAAGATCTAAGCGACAGAAAGAAAAAAGAGTATAATAGATCAAAGAAAAGAGTGAAAGACGTTGTGGCTAGAAAGAAAGATTTACTGAATGAAAAGTATGATAGGAGTTTCTCTGACAACTTCCGGTCGAATATTAAACTCTTTTGGAGCTTGATTAAATCGGCTCGGGGGAAATCAGAGAAAACTAAATTAAGCGCGGTGAGGGATGAGTCTGGAAACTTAATATGTGAGGAAGAAAAAATGCTTGATAGATGGAAAACTTATTTTGAAAGCTTGTTTGAATGCGAAGATATTTCTCGTGAGCCAGAAAGCATGAGTAAAGGTGCAAGTAGCGAAGATGAAAGTGTGATTAGTATGAGTGAAATCATGAAAGCATTAAAAAGTATGAAAGCGGGAAAATCAGCAGGTTGTGATAGAGTGTCGATAGAAATGCTGAGGAGAGGAGATGGCCTGGTGGGTAGTCTGTTGTACCGCCTTTTCAATGCATGTTGGAGAAGCGGCCGAGTCCCGGAAGATTGGGTCAAGGCCGTTATCGTCCCACTGTATAAAGGAAAGGGGTCAAAGCAAGACTGCAAAAACTACCGCGGTATCAGCCTCCTTAGTGTTGTCGGCAAAGTATATGCGAAGATTTTAATTGAAAGGGTATTGAATGTTACGAATGACAAAATCTGGGATGTACAAGCGGGATTTCGAAAGGGAATGGGATGTACGGATCAGGTCTTTTCACTACGGTCCATCACAGAAAAGTTCTTGGCTGTCAACCAAAGGGTTTTCTGTGCTTTTGTGGACCTGGAAAAGGCCTATGATAGGGTAGATAGAAAGGAGTTGTGGACGGTGTTGTCTATGTATGGAGTGAGCAGCAACCTGGTGCAGGCTTTGAGGTCCCTTTATGAGGGCTCCAGAGCCTGTGTCAGGATCAATGGGTCATACTCGGCCTGGTTTAACATCTCTAAAGGTGTTAGACAGGGCTGTGTTGCCTCACCATGGCTGTTCAATCTATTCATGGACAGTTGTATGAGGGATTTGAAAGAGTATGATAAGGGTTTGCGTGTGCAAGAGTTGCTAATCAAATGCCTCTTATATGCCGATGATCAAGTTATACTTGCCCCATCGGTACTTGAGTTGCAGGAGATGTTGACAGTGATGAATGAGGGATTTAAGCAAAAGGGGATGAAAGTAAATGTTGCCAAGACCAAGGTCATGGTGATAGAGAAGGATGAAGAGATGACTGAGTGCGTGATAAATGTAAATGGCGAATTAGTAGAACAAGTGAGCGAATTTGTGTACCTGGGAAGTGTGTTTACAAGAGATGGTAAGTGTGAGAAGGATATCGAGAGGAGGGTAAATGCGGGGAATCAAATTAATGGGGCACTGTACTCCTTTGTGAGCAGACAGGGCGTTTCACAAAAAGCCCGGCTGGCTGTTCACAATGGAGTGCTGGCCCCTACCCTGATGTATGGTAGTGAATGTTGGGTGTGGCTGGACAAGCATGTAAGTCGTGTAAATGCAGTTGAAATGCGCTCTTTGCGTAGTATGTGTGGTGTGAAACTGATTGATAGAGTTAGAAATGAAAAAATCAGAGAGAAGTGTGGAATAAAAGAAGATGTAGTGACTAAGATTGAAAAGGGCATGCTTCGATGGTTCGGTCATTTGGAAAGGATGGATGAGGGAAGATTGACGAAAGAGATATACAGATCGAAAGTGTGTGGAAGGGTCGGAAGGGGCCGCCCTAGGCGTACTTTTTCGAATCAAATCGGAGAAATACTGGAAAAGGGCCGAATCTTAAGTACCCGAAACCGACGTGCGTGCATGACTCGATGTATGAATGTTGAAGAAGCGAAGGAAATTTGTCAGGATCGTAGCAAGTGGAAAGAAGTGGTCTTTGCCTACCCCTCTGGGAAACAGGCGTGATTTAATGTATGTATGTATGTATGGTTTCCTAAATTTCTATGTAGCTTTCCGAGTAAGTGTAAGTACTCGTAATGTAAGTAATAACCAAAACCCACGTTGTAACTTACTCTTACGTAACTCGAAAGGTACATTAGAGCAAACCATAAACGTTGATGTAAGCAACAACCAAACCCACAGTTTAAATGCATTATAATTCAAATCCCAATGAAGTTAGAAGTGAACTATGGTGTTATAAACCTATTAAAAGGTATTTTAAACCATGCACCGGCATTTCTTATTTATTATACGATTTCTCATGGTGTATAATGAAATAAGTAAAAAGTGATCTTGGCAATTTAGAAATAAAAGTACTCGAGAGTTTACGAAATAAAAGTTACTCTTATTTTTCCCCAAAATGCTTTCTGTTCGCCCCAGGCAGTGGCAGTTCAACGAAACAATTTAGCCCATTTTAATCGGACAAACTCATTCAACTGTACTACAGAAAGACGGTAAGCCAAATGGTTTTATGTTGAAAACAATTGTCTAAGACGCCGTGAAACAATGTATTTCTAAAGTACAATTCAATTCCAAGAGCTTCGAAAGGTTTTAAATGTTTATAATAAAAAATTGCTAAACGTGTAAACTTTTGTGAAACTGCACAATCTTTTAGAGATACGTATGAATGCCTTTAGCTGAAGCACTAAGTATCATTGGTAGTAGGTATCATTGGTACCTACCTATTCGGTAAACCAATTTTTCTGTTATTGTCGTTATTAAGCAGGTCATGTGATTATTCTACAGACTTTCCTTTCTAACAAAGCAGCGGTCCATGATAGCTGCTGGACTATATTGTTGAGAATTCAGCCACCCGAAGCTTTGTGTTTAGGTTCGGTATTTGTATCCAGCCTTTGTTTGTTTGCCGGTTGACCTAAAATCGGTAACAGGTAACAAAAGCTGACCTCTCTTCCAATTACTATTCATAGTTGGTAATTCGAAACAAAATGGCGCGAGGAAAGAATGGCAGGTTCGTAGGTAGAAAAATCGCCGAATCAGCGGCAGTTTTGATGTCACTAACGTTAATATTCTAGAACTCTATATCTTCTGTAGTGGTGCATTTATCCTATAGTATGTTACTTCTCCCCCAATTCCTCCGTCTTTATTTTCATCATAATTTCTGTAAGGCTCACCGCGCCATTAAATTTCACTCGCAACTTGTTTATTGTATAAATACTTAGTTGCACATACGTTCATTTAGTGTTATGGCGGTTTATGTCGCGTAGTATCACTTTCTATTTTAGCGAATTAGACAGTGTCTAAAGGTGTCTAAATAACACCATTAGTGTTAGTGAACGTTTTTGCAACTGGGGTAAATATTTAATAACTTGAAAGGTACTTCATTCATGTTAATACTGTTAAGACAAATGCAGGGCAATTTAGAAGGGTCGTAGAAACCCCTCTAAACGTACCTCAAAGGAACAATACCGAAGAATACTGGCAAAAATCTTCATGTTATTGACTTTGTTTATGCATCGAGGCAATAGTCAAAACATCTAAAAAGTCACTGCCTACACCTTCGGGAGACGTAGGCCTATGCCGTTAGCTATTCCTTTACGAGTATGATGTGACAGTGGGTGAAATGTGTTCACGTGCCTGAGAATATCTTTTTGAGGGCACTATTGGGATTTGGAATTGACCAAAAAAAAAAAAAACTCACGGTTTTTACATTCTAATTCGAAACAATGGGTAATTTTAAGAAACCGATTTCATTAATTTAGTATTTGATCCAATAGTGTTTTCATATCATTATTTATTTAGCAGACATTTTATGGATGACATGATTATTTTAAATTTGGGTTGGCATTTTCTAATAAGTTACAACAATCAAATTATATCTAATGAAAAAAACTGATTGTATTATTAGTGTATTCAAACATGTTATTTCTCGCGGTTTTCGCCTAAACCGTGAAATATACCTAAGAGGGCTTCAAGCCGAAACCGAAAGTAAAAAAAACGTGTATTTCCATATATTATATTTCAAAAACTTAATAATGCACAACGGCTTTAAAACCCTATCCCTCGAAATGGTAGAGTAATCGTAACAATATGAACAATCCCCATTGCTGTTATTAAACCACAGTATAGTGCCCGTGCGGCCTACTTACTGAATAAACATCTTTTTTTTAAGTACAATTTCAAGAAATTACTTTTTTCGCGATTTTTTTTTTTACTCTCGAGCTTAAATTAGTTTTGTTCTCGTTTAAAGAGAAAAATCAAGAGTAATGATTCAGTGTAAATACTTTATCATGATAAATAATTACTTAAAAAAATGTTCGAACCTCCATAGTAGGTAATATCGGTCGTAGGACCCCAATATTCTATCTTTAAAATATTAATTTCCTCCGGTTTTATTACAGACATTCTTACATAAAAAATGTACTAGTTATTAAGATCAAACGTTATTTCTTCGAAAGTAATTAGTTTATTTTTACTCATAATGAAGTTTTCAGGTAAAATTGGAATTTATGAAAACACTGGTCTCAAGAGTAATCAATGCTCACCAGGGCTTATTTAACACTAGTACACTCAATTAGCCATTCAGTCATTCAGTTTATATGAACATTTGTCACGCAAACCAATTCATCGAACCAGCGACATATTTCAGAAACGACATTTGCTAAGAAGTCAAGTGATGTTGCCTCTAAATTATAACAAGCGATGCAAACTATACTCTATAACAGCGTTGAAAAAGTTCAAGATCGATGAGGGCTCACGGTATTCCGTGTGACCTTTGACTCGTGTCACGCTGGTATTGGCATGGCTGTAATGGCATTACTCCAAACCACTACACCACACTTCGCTCGCTCGATGTTTTTAAATTTATGAAATGTATTTTGTGCTATAATGCTTGACGCCAAAGGGAATAAAACATTTTATCAAATACCTATTTTTGTGTTTAGGTACGAATAACGAGAAATGGTGTCATGACAACTGTGATTATATTGTCCTGATTAAATACTGATACGAGTATACGCAGACCTTCTATTCGACCTCTGATCTTGAATGCTATTCGGTTTTACTTTTTAGGTTTTGTAGTGTAAATATAGCCTTTACAAGTTCTATATATCCTCTTGTCCGTTTGTGTAATATGATCGTCCGTTGTCAGACTTCGCTAGCGCATATCACTCAGAAATAACGCTACTTTCTATGAGTTCAACAATTTTCAAAATTGCATCCATAGTTTAATGATTTTCTGCTTCAATAACTTACAAACTTACTCTTTTTTAATTATTAGTATAGATAGCCGAATTATATCGTGGATATCGTAACAATCTAGCTTTCATTCCTCAGGCTGCACGGCTGTCTTGGAAAAGTGGTAAAACCGCCGTGCAGTTAAATTAAGAAATATACGCTACTGTCATGGACTTACAGCTGAAGTTAAAAGTTCGTTGAAAAAACTGAATTGCACTTGCATTTCCTTGGCAATGTACAATTTAGTATGCATGCCTATTCGCGGGTTCATTGCAAAGTCATATAGTCTTGGCGGCTAGCTGCGCTCTCGCCTTGTAATAGGCAATCAAACTTTAAAACGACCTTTCTTTGCCGGAACTCGTAACTCAACAAGTTCTTAATATAAACAAGATTTTAAAATTTAATTTCCGAACGTACTTTGGCAAGGGTCAGAGGTGGTACCTGGGACCTTAGTAGGTATCGGTTTAAGTTAAACCAAATATATGCCATTATACAGGGTGTATTAAGTTGAATGTGATGCCCATCACAAGATGCGTCAGAAATAACGGAAAACGTAGAGGTTTAGGTGAAAAACGGTATGAGTCTAGCATACTCTGACCATCATTGTCAGACTAGGTCGATTGGTATTCGTTTTCGCTAGAACCACAGAATTTAGGCAGACTGTGTCGAATATAAGCCAAGAGGTACAAGTCCGTCTCTGCCATAAGTCCGTCTAAAGATATCACTTCGCTTTTGCTTTCTTAATACGTAGGTATGTGTATTCATATCCTTTACAGTCATCAACAGAAGAACCTTGGTGGATAGTCGAAGAGCTCAAAATTATCTATACACGCCCTTATTCCGTAATAGAATGACATGTATATAATTTTGAATTCTTTGACTGTCCTACTTTTGCTGCTGAATGTAACTACAGTCAGCCACCCTTTGATGGAACTTCGTTTACACATCATAAAACATAAGGTCAATAAAATGCGTCTGGTCATCTGTCGACTGTAACGACATTTTCATTCGATAAATTATTAAAATATCACTTTCACTTTATCTCGTATAAGTACAATGTGCGTGTTAACACTGTTCTGAATTACTGACGTCTTTCTTTTTAATAGAGGTCAAACAGAAAAGAACAAAAGGGATTAGGTCCTCATTTCGTTGCGTTTGTATTTTGCTGTTGCAAATGCGCTATATTTCACATTGACCTAATCGAAAACGAAGGTCTAAGCTGGTACTAGGGAATGTAAACCGGCTAACCGGTTAACCGAAAAACCGATTAACCGAAACTTTTTGATCTCGGTTAAAAACCGGTTTTTTATAACTTTCGCCGGTTATTAACCGAATTGGAACTTTTCCTTAAAAGACTGTAAATTGCCTTAAATAGATACCCCAGAATATTCTTCAGACTTGTTAGATAAATTTCACATAATCATTATTTCTGTGAAGCGATATTTCTTTTCGCTTTTTTTCCCTTTCTTAATTTTACCCAATTTGGTTTTTCCCCAGTCAATTTTACTACCGTCGCTTTTGTTCACGGTCGACTTATTTCCCAGTCGCATTTTTTCCCGATCGATTTCTATCCCAAAAGTAATTACATCATTATGTAGGTAGGTTTAGGTTATGTTAGTTTTGCAGCAGGCCCGGAGGGCCAAATAATTTAGAAATAGGAGCTCCGCGACAGCGGAGCTCCGTCAACTCCGTCTAATTTAATTTTTGAAGTGTGTAACACACTACTGTGAATATATAAAGCTAGGAAATGACGCGACTGGATAAAACTCGCAAGGGTAAAAACACAAATGTGAAAATACACCGCCGGAAAAAAAGCGACTGTTAATTATCACTTTCGGGAAAAAACGCGAAACGAAAATCATCTTCAAAGAAAAAATGCGTTTGGGAAAGTCATCTAACAAATCATTCTTCAGACTATAAAATGACAAATATAGCCGGGAAACGTATTTTTATTTTGTAAAACATAAGAATACATACTCGAATTTTTCGTGTAGCGAATAGCAAGAAGTTTTATTAATTAAATTTCTTCATGAACGTGCTGAACGATACAATACAATACACGAGCCACATGATGACAAGGATGACATACCTAGTTTCTATTTTAGTGTCGTTATTGGGCAAAAGTACCAACTATACTGCTATTACAGTAACAGCCCTTGACCCCTCACCAGAAACGTCGCAAAATATTGTTCCGTCTACATCTGGTTTATCCGGAAGTTCTATGTCTGCGAAAGATTTATTAAGAGAAGAGTTGAAACAGAAATCATTGATGAGACGTGAAGCAGAAAAGACCCATATGGAAGTCCTGCAACAACAGTTGTGTCCTAACGTGATGATCGTGACAGATCGAGATGGCACTGCATGAAAGTGGCGGAACCAGAGGGCAATATTTAGAAATGGCATACAGCTCAAAAATTCACCAATAGTAACCAAGAATAGTAAAACTATCGTCTAATACTTCGATTTCAAATAGTTTGCAAAAAACCGGTTAAAAACCGGTTTTTGATTTACACCGGTTTTTACATTCCCTAGCTGGTACTGTGTGTAAGTTAATAAGTTCGCCTTTGTACTTGTTTTTTGTTATATTGCCTTTATTTTTCAATTTATTCTTGTACAATGGCGAGTAAAGATACATAAATAAATAAATAAATTTCAAGGGACAATCTCACACAAATTGACCTAGTCCCAAACTATTTAAGCTCTAGACTTTTACTATGGGTACTAGACAACGATATAAATACTTATATCCATGACTCAGTAACAAATATTAGCGCTCATTACACAAATATCTGCCCTTACCGGGATTTGAACCCAGGACCGCTAGCTTCGTAGGCAGGGTCACTACCAACTAGGCCAGCGCGTCGTCAAATAAACATAATTGACTCCGTTTCGCAGTAATTGCGATCAAGTGACAACATAAAAAAAAAAAAGCATTATTGTTTTTTCGCGTTTATAATAGCTGGTTAAAAATTAGACTACCCGTATTTCTTGGTTTTTCTTTATTTAACTTAAATTCGTCGTTAATAATTTATTAAAGAAATAGTCATTAAAAAGACCGTATATACCAAGTTAGGAATACTGATGTCGTGATCTTAGCCTGATATAAAATAAAAATAACGTAACTTTAAACATAAACAGAACTGACTGTCATGTCATTGTCATGTCACTCACTTGTCAATCATTCGCTGCCGTTCGTTCACAAATTTGTTATTTTGCGTAATTTAATTAATTACGTAATTTGTAGACGCCATTAAAATAAATAAACTGTTTTGCGTAGAATCGAAAGCGTGTCGTTAGAATCAAGTAATCCGTCAGACAACATGACAGTTGCATATTTTTTTGAATTCCCTTTGTAATAAATGGACTAAGGGCACTATAAGTGTATTCCTAACATTCACAATCCAACTTTTTTTACAGTTTTTCCTAAATATAAAAAAAATACTTCATAAAAAAATCCAAAGATATTTTTACTGTAATCAGCAGTGTAAAATCTAGAAACGGTATTTTATTTTACTACCTTAGTACAAAATGAATTGTTGTCAATTGCTACAATCGTCACCCGCGTGAATTTAATATCTCGAGAATCATCTCTCGAGCGTGATCTCGCATCAAGTTAATAAGGATGGAACCGATTACTCAACATAAATAGGTCAAAGTACCTTTGGCCTACATAATATAATATCAATAAGAGCGGCTGGAAGCCATCTATCATGGGATTAGTCTTCCGAAAGTCGCACTCGTGTGAGAAGCTAATGTTGGGGAACGAGCTAACGGCCCGGGGTCGCAAAAATTGCATGTAAATATGTAGGATATCTACTAATATCTTGAACCTAGTGTTATTTGAAATCCCAAAACACATGTATCCAAGTTAAATTGATCCCTGATGCTCAGGAAACGTGTGCTGACTTATATTTATAATACGCACGAGCGCTTCGAACCCCATATACTGCAAATTTAATACATTATCTAGGAATTATCTAGGCTAGTAAGACGCAGGGGTAGACGACCTCGCTTTAATTGATAGAGAATAGCGCCGCCGCAGATGGATCCTAGCCGTTGACCTGTTTTATTACAATAGAAAAAAGTATTGTTTATTTTCGCATAGTAGTAAAAACCATCCCTCATCGACAAAATTGATATTAAGTCAACTACAAAGAGATTTTTCCACTCATTCACAGCAATTTAATAAGGTCCAAAAGTGGATACATCGTTACGATACTTGCGTTGGACTGAATGTCGATTATAATTGCCATTCGTTTGTACGCTTGTTCACAAAGATTTCCTGACCACCATGGAAATTAGTTAAAGTGTCGGACAAAATTTAATTCTAAATAGAATTTGACAGTGGTATGCAAACACGAAGATATTTTAATATAGTGAACAGTCAACGTCATAAATATATACATTCACAAGACGACAAAAATATCTGCACGTCTCTATATCTACCGCTGACAAATAAATATATGAATTATTGAGCTCGTCCCAAACTAATCGCTAAGCTTGTCCAGTCGAGTTCATAAATATATCTACACTTTAGTACCTTGTTACTTTCATCGTTGTGACAATTCATGTATAGCAGTTTGAACATGACATTAAATAGACAAGGTACTAAAGTGTGTTCATATTTATGAAATCGATTGTACTATGGAAACTTGGCAACGATAAATATACTTAAATAAAGAAATACATACTTAAATAGAAAACATCGTAGACTCGGAAACAACCACTCGCGCTCAACACACAAATATTTGCCCATACCGGGAATCGTAACCAGAACCACTAACTTCATATATTATGTATAGGGTCACTATCACTACCAATTAGGCTAAACGCTTCGACAAAATATAAGAGAGTGAGAGAGTAGTACAGTCAGCGTCAAAAATAACTGGTCATTTCAAGCTACTTTTGTAAACTTTATCGCATTAACACATTAGACAATCTTGTTTGACATTGCTTATGTGACAGTAAAGCGACAAGGTATTTAAGTGATCAGTTTCTTTTGACGCTGACCGTACTACTCTCTCACTCTCTTATATTTGACGAAGTGTTTAGCCTAGTTGGTAGTGAGTGACCCTATTGGGTTGTTTTATGTGATTTTGGACAGTAGGTCAATGTGTATTTTTCGTTCGATTTAGTTCAGCCGGTTTGTAGGAAAATACACGTAACTTGTTGATTCAAATTGTTGAAACATCGCATGTGTGAGTGTCACTCTGCGCCCCCGCGGACAGTAATCTAGCTAAAAGCCGGGACAACCTTGCATCGTACAAAAAGCGCGGAACCCACTATTTGTATGTTAATTCTTTTGTACGTCTTTGTTTTGGATTTGGTAAAAATGAATAATATTTTGTTACAGCATTGTGGCACCATGCCCGAGCGTTCTATAATAACTGCGTACTACTCGAGTGCCATACTTAAGTCATTGTCATTTCCTTATTGAAAAATAAAGTTGTTCCTTCTTGATGCTTGGAGACATTTGACAAGCTGTTATTACGCGACAATACGAAGTGTAGTCATTATTTCCTAATGCGATCGTGAGTAAAGTAGGTCGGACGTCATTTTTATTAGAGCTACGTAGTAGAAAAAGTAGCTAATCGAAAAAATGGTTGAACATATCTTAAGCTCATGCTTTTTCGCTTCAGAATACTTGGGTACCTATTATTACCACATTGTCCGCCCCAACTTTAGTTACCTACCTATTGAGTGCACAAAACTGTGAAACGGAAACAGAAATGCAGCCCGGAAAAAAACTTAGTGGCAAATTTCACGTTAAATAAGACTTTTCTCTAGAACTTTTAAACATTTTCCTTTGAAAATGCATCGAGGATCGTGTTTTGTCATGATGTCGACCACTCGTTAGCTTAAAAGAGAATTTCTAGAGTAAAATTAAGGTAAACGGGAAACTAGAAAGTCGATACGTTATTACTTATTACCATAGCTGGGCACCGTTAATCAAATAGTTAACTTCGTTAATAGTTAATCCGCTACAAAAAAAGTTAGCTTGTTTAAACGTTAAAGCGTTACATTTCGGAAGAATTAATGCAAGTTAACGTTATTCGTTAATCCGTTAATATGTGTAAAAAAAATGCATTTTTATATCGTTGCGTTAGTGAACTTATAAAACCTGTTGGTTTAGGTTCTGGAAGTTAACAGGATAGGAACAAAACAAAATACAAAAGGGCATAAGGTGCATATTCCCTTTCATGAACATTAACATGTTGAAGTTCTCGTCTGAAAGCGAAGCTCGTTTTGGAGTTAAAATGTCTTTACCCGTGGAAAACAGACGTTTAGTTGCAGCGCTTGAGGGTATAGCAGTATTGTATTTAATGAATAGATTTATGAATATCTGTTCCCCGAGGAATGCAGCATCTTTGAACGAGTCTTTTGATTTCATGTCCAGCCACATTTTAACGAGACTTTGCGCTTTACTCTTTAAAGAGTTGGAGCTCTTCGGTTTTTCTATAGACTGAGTGACAGAATTGAAAAAGTCTTCCTTGTCATCATCGTTGTTTCTCACACTACACACACACTCGCTGCTACGCGCCGCCCGGCAATTGTCGTTTCATACTTGTCTGAACCTGTTTTTCTTGCAGCGCCGCGGTGCCGTTCGGTAAATAGTAGGCATTGGATTAACGATTAACGGACTTCTGCATATTAACGGAAGTTAACGTGTCCGTTAACATTTTAAAAAGTTAACTTAAAAGTTAATCCGTTAATCAAAATGTTAACTTCGTTAATTAACGATTAACGGATTAACGAGTTAATGCCCAGCTATGCTTATTACCTACCTAAAAATTATATTATGCTTGAAGAATAAGTACCTGTGTAGAATAGGTTTTCATTGTAGATTCACTTCTTGAAAGTTAATTTTAGTGTCTCATTTTTTTGTAATTGAGTGCATTTAAATAATAACCAGATGATTATCTTATTACGTCTAAGAGTTAATCTGATGAAAGTGTCGGAAGGTGGCAACAGAAGGTCACGGTACTTAAGGTTGAATGAACCACTGAATTTTGGCTCCTTAGACACCATAGACGTAAGGCTTACTTTCATTAGGCATTGGCATGCTTTTAGTGGTACATTGCGTCGCTGCTATACCTTCCAGCGCAATAATGATTAAACAACTCGTCAAGGGATTTCTGCAAGCTTGTTTTGGCTACGTGACAAAGTTAAGGCAAATCACTCATACCAGTACTAATAGACAGATAAAAGCCCCGATATGGTGACTCCTTCTTTCAGAGCCGATATCTCTAAAATGGCCCAATCGATTTTTATGGAACCACCGCTAAAAAACCTGCTTTCAAATCGCATCTAAATTGTTTCACCCTTTTAAGAGTTACGGTGCCACAGACAGACATACACACGCACATAGCGATCAAAGACTTAAAACAGTCCTCTTTTTGCGCCGGGGTAAGAGGAATGTCAAATTTCGGCCAGGAATGTCAAAACTTGTTTGAAGTTACTAAAATTTGATCTGTCATTTTTACTTACGGTCTAAGATCCAAAAAGGAGACGATCTTCGTAACAAATGTACGGTTCGGAACGAAGATTGGAACGGTGCGTGGCATTTCTCGCGTACCGAACTTTACGTGTAAAAGCCACTATTTGCCCTTTATTCTTAGGAGGACAACACAATACTTTCGTCTACGTAAACCTTCAGATTTGTCTGTAAGAAACGTGTGAAACTGAATTCTTTCTATTGTTCTAGGAGTGAAATATCTCAACTAAAACACCGGAACAGGGCTTACGACGGCCATATAAATGGAAATTGTCGCGACTTAAGTTGCCCCGAGCTCCTCATATTGTTGACTGGTTTCGGAAATGACGCAGACCGAGAGCGCGGGCCCGGTTCACACGTAAACTATATTATTATTCGACGACAATGAAAAGAAAATTGTTAAGATTATTTTGTGTTTGTTTTTTTTCTGATGAGGTAAATCATAGTCTATGTTTATTTTTACCTTTTTTATCCCTCATGTCATATCAGAGTCTGTATTCAACACGGTAAAAACCATATCGTGATTGAGCTGTTATCGTATTGTCACCGTTTTGATAGCTCTTATTTACTTGACAGTAATGGCGGGTGACGTCATAACTATACCATAACAGATTAACTAAGATATCATTTTTACCGCCAAGAATACTGGCCCTGGGCTAACGATTATCTCTGGAAAATTCAGTTTTTTTTGTGTAGGACTGTTTCATCTACACATACACAGCTCTAAGAATTTAAATCAGGTATTAGTTAGATTAAAATAACGAAAAATAAATTTTAGGTTAGGTATTTACTTGCATCAACTTAATAGTTTTCAGTGACAGAATAAGCAAATCCTATTAAACATCTTTCCGATATAGGTACTTAAACTGAAAACGATACTAAATAAAACGCAGTAGAACTTACATACCCATTACTCTCTTACTGCCACAATATTAAGTAAAAGTGAAAGCTTGTATATTTTCAGAAGCATTTATAACTCGCTCTGAGATCGATGACGAATTTTCCCGAACGCTAACGTAACCGTGGCGAGTGTAGAGACTCTACATTATTAATGTTAACAGCACGGCAACACTGGAACTAGCTTTTATATTTGATATAACACTATTTACCGTCTGCCAACATAACTCGCTTGAACTACGAGTATATATTGATCTCTTTAATCGACAGATGCGGGATAGTGTACCGGCCGCACTCAAGTCAGTTACTGATGAGTGATGATTAACACAAAAGTTTGAAAAAGGAACGAGTTAGTGGTCTCTAGAAGCTTTAAGTACTTTACATTTGTGGTAACTCAAACATTGTAAAGAGTGGTAAATGACGAGGTTTGACTGTTTTTCGCGTAATTTGTTTCTCTTATTGTGTATTAATCAAAGATAGATATAAACTTATAACCTAACAAATTTATTTAATAACGTTTCACATAGACTAATAATATTTATGAAAGTAGTCTTACTGAAAACGTAATAAAAATGCTGTGTTTAATTTCAAAGTGACGGGTCCTTGGAAACTAAACATAGGGTGTTAAGTTAAATAAGGCGTGGTGTAGTTACTGCTTTATAATAGCATGTCTTGAAAAAGTAATTAAAATCCTAAATGGAAATTATACTGCTCAAGGTAATTTTATACTGCCACTCTGACTCTATAATATATAGTATACTAGCTTATGCCTGCGACTTCACTCGTGTAGATTTCGATTACCATTATTCCCTCGGGAACTTTTACATTTATAAGGATAAAAACCATCCTTTGTCCTATTCCAGAATCTAAACTATATGTGTGCCAAGTTTTACCCCGATCCGTTCAGTAGTTGAAGCGTGATTGAGTAAAAAAACCTCCAAACGAAAAAACATCCAAACTTTCTCATTTTTAATATAATAATAGTAAGAGGACATAGTAGGTATATAGTATAGTAAGTATTTAGTATATTTACATGCCTCTTCAAAGAGTTTAAGCCAGACCCCTTAATTTCAATACGAAACGAGCGCAACATTTAGTTTTTAGGATTGAGTGTGACATGGGTTTGCTTAAATATAAGCCCCTTTATTCATAAACGCACAATGAACCTATTTTAGTTAGAGTATTCTGTGTCACTTTCCAACAAATTCTAATTTCATATTGAAAGAAAAGGACAAAGTTTACTTAAACCACACTTTGGGTATATTAGTTAAGTTACGTGTGTATAAGACACATTGACCCAATTCGATCAACACAGGTGTCGTATCCATCATGTTTTAATTAATCTAATGCAGTTATGGATAAATTGACAGCTTAATTAACCTTCTCGTGGTTTTGGTGGTTAGAAATACTTCAATGATTAATTAGTTATAAAGATTTCACTGTTATGTAAATTGTAATTGGATTAGCAAAATGGTGGTTGTGTAACAATGTATATTTAAATATGTTGGATACTGGTAACACCAGCGACGAACTATGTCGATGGTAACACTGAACGATCCCTGTACTATGTTAAGTTATTAAACAGTTAAAGAGTTTGTATTAGTGGATGTAAGTGAGCATCGTTATTTTTAAACGTATTTACTATTCAGTGTTGAGTTAAAAACATAATTTCACGAAATTGCAAGAATCATTCACATTTCCTAGTAAAATTAAATAAAGAACTCAGTATTTTTTACTCGAAATTTTCAAAGATATCTACATAGAAATCAATAATACCTAGTCACTGGTAAAAAAAGATTTTCAGATCTTACGACACACGAAACACTTTCTGCAGGTTGCTAAACCTTCGCAAGAAAAAGTTGACTGAATTCCCTTACTATGTTGTTTGCTGCTAATATACCCATCGGAAACCATCACTCTCCCGTTAAAAAGACTGTAGCAAAAAGACAACAGTGTTTTCGCAACGGCCGAAGATAAATTCCTTGCAGCTACCCTCATTTACATTGAAAGCAGTTAGCTCTGACCGGCAGACCCGCGAGACCGTATTTGCATGTTATACCAATTACTTTTTACAAGTTCGCTAATTTTGTCTACCCACTTTATATTTACAGCAAACGTTCCTGTTTAGAACAAATTTGACATTTGGGTGACTGGAACTGGTATACGGAATGTTAATGAATGGCAACACTGACACGAATGATTTCGGCCCTCGTGCATTTCAATTAACCACTGTTATACCGCAAGGCCAGCCAGTTTGGAGCAGACTCTTCCAGGTTCTAAACTCCTGGTAATAGGATGACTAAACACCCCCATCTTAATGTTTAGTGGTTATCACATTTGTTGCTAAGAAATACACATAGGTTCCATTTTATATGAAACTAATAGTCTAAGATCCGAACCTAAATCGACCTTCACCGAGCTGATAATAGAACGAAACATATTTTATCATGAATTTAGTATATTAGAAAACATATTAAAAGTGGGTTCGCTAAAAAAATCCTGGGCAGACTATTTTTAATTATTTTTCAAAAAATGATTTTTAATTAAATGTTGCAACATCAGGATAATAAAAAAAAATTGTCCTGACTGAAAGTATAAAACATATAGAATGTGCAGCCGTTGGGTTGTCCACTATTTACCTGGGCGAACTACTGGGTTGTCAGGTATAAACAGGTATATCGATGCCAGTTACTTTCACTGGATTGGATAATAAAAAAAAAAAAAAAACATCATAAGCGCTGTTTTATTGCGAACACGTTGATATAGGGTTGTCTGCGAAAATTCCGGTCCTATTAGGGGTTTGCGAATTTTAAAGATTTGAGGAGGAATCTAATGAATCAGACGAATTCGAGAGTCAAAATGATACTTCTGATGAATCAGATATTGAATAGAAAATATTTATTAGAATATATTTTTCATTAATGTTATTTTTGTATTTATACTGTTTTGTAATAAAATTTTAAATCGTAATATAAGATGTCTAGTCTATCTTTTTTGTTATTTTTTAATTTGAATTTTCGGCTGTCCACTGTTTCTATTTCCAGAAAGAGCAAAAATACTTCAAAGTAAGTAATTGATATTTTTATTGTCTATTATAGATTATAGATATATTATTATGGTTATAACTCAATATATTGATATTATATTGTTTTATATTAAATATATTTAATTATTATGTAATTAATTAATTATTTTTTTTGCAACTGAAATATCAGTTGCTCCAAAATAACACGCACTGTTTACTATATGAAGGGTAGTAGAGGTACTTCTACCCTCCATAGTTTACACACCGAGCATGCGCACTTTCTACTATTCAAGGTCCCATCACAAGCGACTGCGATGTTGGGTCCTTTATTATTACACAGTATACTTACCTCGGATCTCTCTGTCACACATTTCCACGCGCGTTGAAATTAAAATCTTTAAAATTCGCAAACCCCTAATAGGACCGGAATTTTCGCAGACAACCCTATATCAACGTGTTCGCAATATAACAGCGCTTATGATGATATAATTTTTTTTTAATTATCCAATCCAGTGAAAGTAACTGGCATCGATATACCTGTTTATACCTGACAACCCAGTAGTTCGCCCAGGTAAATAGTAGACAACCCAACGGCTGCACATTCTATATGTTTTATACTTTCAGTCAGGACAATTTTTTTTTATTATCCTGATGTTGCAACATTTAATTAAAAATAATTTTTTGAAAAATAATTAAAAATAGTCTGCCCAGGATTTTTTTAGCGAACCCACTTTTAATATGTTTTCTAATATACTAAATTCATGATAAAATATGTTTCGTTCTATTATCAGCTCGGTGAAGGTCGATTTAGGTTCGGATCTTCCACTATAACCTGAGGTTGTAAATTCGTCCGTCAATTATATGATATCATATATGATGTTATTTTCTGTGATGAAAAGTACTATGTCCTATTCCGTGGTTCCGAGGGACGCCACACTGTAAAAAGAAAAGTCGACGAATTATGACAAGTGTTTCTTTCACCATTTTCCTTATTGGATGATCATCAAGGATTCAAAACGATTTAAAGTTGGTTAGCAACAGCCGGGTTTTTAACAGTTCCTTTTTTTATGTTATTTACCATGTAACTCGTTGTGATATTCTGGCAAGTATTAATGCTTACATCAAAAAATTGTAATACGTGTGTTAGTTTTACTTTTAGTCTAGTTTCTGCACGCTACTTTGTTCGCGTAGATTTCGATTATCGTTATTCCCTCGGGAACTTTTTAATTTTCGGGAATTAAAACTATTTTATATCTTATTCCAGAACCTCTTTTATGTGTCAAGTTTCGTCCCGATCCGTTCAGCGGGATAAGATAAGATGACCCACATTTCAGACTTATTGTGCATCTAAAGTACAATAAGCGCAAGATAGAATGCGTGGAATCCAAATCCTGTACAAAAAACACATATTACCAGTCTTATTAGCCCTGATTGCCACTTGATCGCTCCTTCCATTCGGCTGTCTAAGCCACGTAAGCTTGAATTGATTGGCTCTTGTGTGAGAGCATCTATCTGCGGCGCGGAAATCATAAGGCTTTCTGTTCGGCAAGGCGCTCTGATGTATTTTCTGTTTTTTGAACTAAAAAGAGTTTTGTAAAACACTTATCGTCGAAATTTCAAGGTCATTTAACCAATGCTCAATCAATATGAGTTAAAGATAAAACATATTTATTTTAACTAATTTGAAATCGGAAAAATACTGGAAAAGGGTCGAATCTTAAGTAACCGAAACCGACACGTGCGTTCGTGACTCGATGTATGAATGTGGAAGAAGCGAAATAAATTTGTCAAGATCGTAGCAAGTGGAAATAAGTGGTTTCTGCCTACCCCTCTGGGAAACAGGCGTGATTTAATGTATGTATGTATGGGTGATTATCTCAGCGAGAAAATTTTGCGGCGGAGCTGATAAGACAGTTAAATTATTTTACAAGTTTTTATTTAAGTTTTAGTCAAGACCAGTTTCCGTTGATGTAATGAGCTGAAATTTTGACCACATGTATTGTGTGAACCCAATAACTAGGGTTAGGAATTTTGGTGGCATATCGTGGTTCTAAAATCTATGGAGTCGCTTTTTCCTAATTATTATAATACATGACACTTTGATTTTGACCTTCAGTGTGGTCATATTTTAAAATGAACCAAATACATTTTTAGTTCGGTAATTCCATACCTACTAATATTTGCTTGTTTGTAACGCTTTCACAGAAGAGATATCCTTCATACCAAATTGCATTGAAATTGGTTTAGTGGTTTAATCATCGACATACCAACCAATAGACACCGGGTTCCATACAGAATTCTCTCCCAAAAGTGTCCTAGGGCGACCTATACAAACTTCATACTTGTATAAAATCATTGTCAAAATAAAACATCCTAATTTAAATGGTATATCATTAACGCAATGCTTAATTTTCCATGAAACAATTTATCATCTTATGTCGCTTCGACTAGAGGCTCGTTTTTTACCTTATGCAGCTTCTATTAGCAGAGTGCCAATGTCACCGCGAACAGAGTACAAATGGAGTAGCTTTATACTCATTATTATATCTGTTTTGACGTCTCAGGTGGGTTTCATTTAAACAAAAACTCAACGCTATTTTTATTATTTAAGACAATATAAATAATATTGTGGGCTCGTAACGTAACCCATCATATATTTTTCTAGCAACAAAAAGTAAAAGCGTCTTCAAAAACCCTAATAGCTACTTGAAAAACTTATATCGACTGACTTATTATTTCGGTGGCAAAAATCATGTGGCATTGCTATTTGTGTAAGTATACCTACTTGACACTGGCTTGGATATAATTATAAAATATCATATATTTGATATACCTGTTAGGCAACGATAGGGAATTTCTAGGAGACCGGTCATTTATTTCACCTTGTTCAGTGGGTCAAAATTATGAATGTAGAGGAAGCGAAAGTTATACTTGTATGCTTAGACCGGTGCACCTGGCATTCCGTAGTCTCTGCCTACACCACAGGGGAACAAATGTGAAGCGAGGTATAGGTATGTTTAGTGGATTTTTGAAGACGGTTTTATTTTTAAAAAGAAAAATCGCTTTTTAGTGATATTTCTCATATCATTGAGATTTTCTACAGCACATAATTATACTCGTTCATTACATTAAAAAACCTTATAGTCTAATAACAATTTCCAATCAGCCTTAACAATATTTCGCTATCCAATATGCAGGGCCGTTAATTATTAAAGAGTTCTCCCGGTACTTCACCATCAATTGCACTTCACTACATGCATTACGTGAATAAAAGTAATTTCATATTCTTAATAGAGAAATCTCATCACTGCCCGTTAAACAATTATGATTAATGATTTCCGGTGTTCATCTTTGGTCTGCATCAGTTAAAAAACTCCTGCCGTTCACTCGCGACAATATAACTCTATATCGCAATAAAATGGATCACGAGGAATCCACAAACTAATACTTATTTAATTTATTACTGCAATAATATAAAGTATAAAACTACTCCATTGACATACTGTTCTCCAACATCCAAATATTGACAATTGTTGGTCCGAAACTAAAATATATTTTTTATTAGAAAGATTTAGCTATTTATCAATTAATATTACGAATCGACATTTACATGCCGAAAGTATGACACTCCGTCTGAAAGATTTTTGTAACGGTGATTATTTTTGCAGTTTCTGAAAACGCATTGAGGCATTGTGATACGTGTCACTGTTGGCGTAGTTGACAACGAACTAAATTGAAGTAAGCTCTCAATTTGAAGTGGGTATATATTCGCTGGGCCGTGTTTTGTTCTCTGACCCGTTATCTAGTTGTATTGTTGATTGAAGGGTTTAATGCATAAACGAAATTTGAATATTAAAAAAATAAAGGTCAAAATCAAAATGGTATTTATTATAAAAAGTAAGAAATAGCGACTCCATGGATTTTAGAACCACGATATGCCACCAAAATTCCTAACCCTACCAATAACAATGCAATATTATGGTATGTAGCTAAGACGTGATCTGACGATGGAGTCGAAAGTTGGCTAAATAATCAACGTAGACCACTTGGGACACATTACTTTGGTCTTTATAAGTGGATAGCGAATTTGGCAATAAGTCTGTATCAGTCGGCAATAAAAGTTGGTCCCAAAATTAAAATTTTGAATGAAACTTATTCTTATTAGAGTTAGCCATTTCATATTGTTTACAAGCAAGAGATAAGTAGTTAAATCTATTTCAAGAGCAAAACAAATTGTTTCCTAAAAAAAGATTTCAAACTGAAAGTTATCTTATAAATTCGCAAATACTTACAGTAATTAAATAGCATAGTCATGTACTTCCAAGCACATTATGTTCCGAACGTTCATTAATAAGGCCTTGCGGGGGAAGACGGACGCCCCAACACAAAGTTCGAGAACAGTAGATACTTCGATATTGAAGTTTGTTTTATGGGAACCACAAATATTTACGCTCAATGTTTAACGCGTTCATTACGATAGTTAGATTTAAGTTTTAATACGAACTGGTTCGAATGTACCTACATTCAACTTGAGAAGCAGTTAACTATACTTACATGGTTTTGGAGGCCTCTTTGAGCCGATCTAAAAGAGGAGTAACAAAATATACGTAATAGTAGGAACACGTCAATGTCGACACGGTAAAACAATAATGCTTGACATGTAGTGTCAACGTGGCGATAGTTCTTGGTGACTGGACAGTAATGGCGTCCGAGTTAAAGATAATATACGATGTCGATAACATAACAAATAAAATAAATAAACAAAAAAATGTTTATTGTCACAAAAAAGAAAACATTAACACAGTTTAAATGTGAACACTTTACGGTAGGGATATATATTTTTTTAGTGACAACAGGCTCAGGTCTCAGCTTATGCTGCGAGCTGGGTCAGCTGCACAGCGCTGGTTTTCAGCCTGCACCTAGCTTTCGGCTATATTTCAGCAAGTTACAAGGGAACATTACGCTACAACATGGCAATATGGTTTTACTCAGTATATGTAATAGAGACCCGGGTAAATGTAAGTAATTTTAATGTATGTAATTCTCACACGGCTTTTCATTGGCGCCGAATCTTCAAAATTTTGGTCTACGAGAGAAATTGAAAGAAATCCAATTTATCAAAATAGAAATGTAATATATTTTCAAAGAAATCAAGTCGAACGTTTACGATTGGTTTATTATAACAACAAATATTGTTCATTAATTGGTTTAACCCGAATTCGAAATCGTAACAATACATTTCAGGCCGTACGAGTTTCCACGTAACTTTACGTCGATTGTTATTCGCTATTTCCTGGAAAAATATTATTTACTCGAATCGTGTTTGTCAGATAAATACGAAAATACGAGAGTCATTTTATAAGAGAGTAATCGGTTTAATAACTGTGTAAACACAAACTTACTTATCCACTTAAATAATGGTTATTATTGAATATTATACCCGTCATTTTATCGAATTTCACTTCATCAATTGTATCATTCCTCGAATTTAATTTCATAGAACGCTATTTTCTGCTGAAACTATGATCTTAAACATTGATTACGCAGGTTAGACTTGTAAGTAAGTACCAAAAAAACTATAATAATATACAGTGCGAATTGCCTTTCGATGAAATTAAAATTCTGCGTATACCTCTGTTGCAAGGTCTTTCGATGAAATAATAGGAACCATTAGATAGATAAAAGTTTCGTTAGAATGACAAACGTCTTAACCGACTTTCATAAAAAATATTAGCTAAGAGTCACGTCGATTCGAATTAGCTATCTTTTTACACACTACACAGAAACAAACGTTAACTTATGTTCACGCCTAGTGGCGACACCTACCGGATACAGCGCCGAAGCTTCCCCCACCCCCTCTACATGACGAAGCTTAAACGATACACAATTTTAACCGCTACAAGAGCGCCATCGATTTTTATAATATAATTTTTTACTCCAATAAACGCTTTGTAAAACGAAATAATCGACTCCACTTAATTAGACAACCTGAAAGCCACCGAATCCTGCACATAATTGGTCCTGCGACCTCGGATATAAGAAGATTGGAGAAATCATCTCGTCAGGAAGACGAATCCCCTTACGTAGATGACACCAGCACCTAGCCAGCGTCTGCAGCAGTGAACGGTCAGGCTTTCAATCCTGTCTACTCCATTCCTAATCGATTTGTGTTCAAAACCGTGCTATTTGTGCATTTCAGTGCGATCTCGTTACGTTACCTTGAGCGGCGGCTCTAGCTACCCACCGCACTGCCTGTTTCTCACGTAAGTACCTTGACTTTACCTTTGGGTTTCCAAAATGAGTACAGATCCTAGTGTAAAAGGGGCTATTCCTTCCGTTTCTGCTAAAAAAAATACGAAAGAAGATCAACTGTTAGAACTTCGCAAACAAAGAGGTCATTTGAAAGGACGGTTGACACAATTTAAAAAATCCGTTGACTCCTTTCAAGAGGCTACTCTTTCTAGATTTCAAGTCTCTGAGTTAAAGTTTAGAATGCAGGCAGCTTCCGATACGTTTAAAAAGTTTAACGAACTGGAGAATGATATCGAGCTACGTAGTGATGAGTCTGAAATGCAGCTTCATGACGAATACGTCGAAGCAATAGAGTTTTTATATTTTGGTGCTATGGCTACTGCTAACTGTTTAATCGAGAGTGTTGAGACCGAGAGCGGCGCTAGCTCAAGGAGTTGTAATCATACAGGTTCGGATAAAGCACGGTCAAACATGAAATTACCCGACATTAAACTGCCCGGTTTCGATGGGTCGTATGACCGTTGGCTCGAGTTTAAAAATTCATACGTTACAATGATTCATAACCATTTAGATCTCAATGCAATTCAAAAATTCCATTACCTGCGATCCTCACTCAGCGGTAGTGCATTGCAAGTAATTAGTGCATTAGAATTTACGGCTGCTAATTACATTCACGCATGGGAGTTACTCGAGAATCGTTTTCACAATCCTAGGCTTTTATTGCACAATCACTTGAAATCACTGTTTAATATTTCACCTTTAAAGCAAGAATCGCCGTGGCAAATACGAAAACTGATAGACACCGTACTACGCAATTTACGAGCTTTAAAAACGCTAGATGAATCCACCGAGTCATGGGACACTTTAATTATTTATTTAATCGCCACGAAACTCGATGCGCCCACGGAACGCGAGTGGGAGCATTACAAAGGGTCTGTCGGTTTTAGTACGCCAAACAACGCATCTAAAAAGCTCACTTTAGACGATCTCATTTCATTCTTAAGAAACCGTGCCGATATGCTTGAAATGATAAGCGCGAATCACACCAAACCACCATCCACGGCACCGAGCAGCAAATCTTATCTCGCATCGAATAAAGGTTCTACCCATGTCGTTAGTTGTGTTTCCGCTAATGGCGCCGGTGCTGCTAAGTCTAAACCACTTCATAATAAACGGATTCGCACTTGTGTCTTATATGCAACGAAAATCACGCACTTTACATGTGTGTCAAGTTTTTAAATATGACTGTACATGATCGGTTTAACTTCACACGAGATAAAAACTTGTGTCACAACTGTTTACGCGAGGGTCATTCTATAAATGAATGCCTATTCGGTCCGTGCAAACAGTGTCAACAAAAACATAATAGTTTACTCCATACGGACAGTAGTCGCGGTGAGAGTGTGTGCGTACGCCCATCGAATGCGCCTGCACACAGTAGCGGCTCCCCAGCCAACACATCTACTCATTGCGCGTCAGCTGATTATGATTATTCGCAAACAGCTGAGTGCAGCGCCTACGTTCCGGAGGGACCGCATTTCGTTCCTCGGCAGGTTCTTTTATCTACGGCATTGATAGAAGTAGCTGGAGCTGATAATCAATTCCATACAGCGCGGGCACTTCTTGACAATGGCAGTGAACACTGTTTTATTACGGAAGATCTACGTAAACGTCTAAATGCGGAAAATATACAGTCCACTATTCGGATATCGGGTGTAGGGCAGTCTATAACACAGTCCAACCACTCATGCGCTATTTCAATACGGTCGAGAACTAGTGACTATATTGCTTCGATTAAATGTTTTGTCTTGCAGCGCATAACAACCAGTTTGCCCTCGACTAACATAGATTTCGATTTTATAAATATACCAGAAAATATTCAGTTAGCTGACCCCAACTTCAACGTGCCTTCAAAAATCGATTTATTAATAGGAGCGGATAAGTTTTGGGAACTTTTAGACGACAATAGGTTTCGATTATCAAATGGACCATACCTACAGAATTCGAAATTAGGTTGGCTATTATCAGGTCCTGTATGCACTCGGAACATGCGCAATAACAGTCAAGTCCAGTGCAATTTTACTCAGAGTGTTGACCTTCAACTCAGACGGTTCTGGGAGTTGGAAGACATTCCACACGTAGGTAGTGTTCTCACCGCTGATGAGCGGCAGTGTGAAGAGCTATTTCTCAAGACGACTCAACGCGATAAGGATGGTAGATTCTCTGTCCGTATACCGCTAAGAGAATCAGCTGACGCACTCGGTGATTCTTATACGTTAGCGAAAAATCGGTTTTTGTCACTCGAACGTAAACTTGAATGTTTGCCAGACTATAAACGTATGTATAGTGACTTCATGCGCGAGTATGCGCGCATGGGTCACATGACCCGTATAAACGAATATAGGAAACCTCATTATTTTCTTCCTCACCACGGGGTGTATCGTGAGGGCAGCAGTACAACGAAGTTACGAGTAGTTTACGACGCGAGTGCTGCCACCACCTCGAACAAATCGTTAAACGACATACAGCTGCCGGGACCAGCACTTCAAAATGTCATTTTTTCTATTT
Source organism: Acleris emargana (assembly GCA_927399475.2). Classification (NCBI taxonomy): domain Eukaryota; kingdom Metazoa; phylum Arthropoda; class Insecta; order Lepidoptera; family Tortricidae; genus Acleris; species Acleris emargana. Next base: position 14,807,602 of record OV656840.1, on the reverse strand, counting down.
TACTACGCTTTAGGCAATATAAATTCGTAGCATGCGCCGACGTAGAGAAAATGTTTAGGCAGGTTCTGATTCAGCCGGACCAGAGATTCTTACAGCTGATACTCTGGCGCGAGAATCCTACGGACCCCTTAGACGTGTATCAGCTCAATACTGTCACGTATGGTACGGCATCTGCGCCTTACTTAAGTATGCGAAGTATACGCCAGTTGGCGTCAGAATGCAACGATGACGTCATCGCACGAGTCATCAATCAAGACGTATTCGTAGATGATTTAATTACAGGTCATGACGATATCCAATACCTACTTGACATCTGCCAAAAAACTCATGACATTCTGCTGTCAGGATGTTTTCCGTTACGAAAGTGGACCTTTAACTGTGACGTAACGCACGACAAAACCAAGGAACATTTTATCGGCGAGCACACGCAGAACAAGACTCTCGGGTTGGGTTGGAATAACGTCAGCGACCAACTGTACTTTACGACTAAAATCGACCATCAGATTGACTTGTCTAAATTAAATAAACGAACTATGCTATCTACAATTTCTCAGATATATGACCCTTTAGGCTTACTTTCACCGGCTGTAATCATTTCAAAAATATTACTTCAAAGGCTATGGTTGAGTAAAATCGACTGGGACACTCCTGTACCCCATGACATTGCTATGACTTGGAATAACTTTATTCAAACTCTCAACTGTTTAGGCGACTTACGCATTTCTCGTCATGTCAGGAGTGACCAGACTCACTACACAGAACTACACATATTCACAGACGCGTCAATACAGGCTTACGGGGCGTGTGCATATATACGTTCATACAATGAAGGGTCAAAGGTCACTGTCAAATTACTATGTGGCAAAAGTAAAGTTGCGCCTTTAAAGGCAGTTACCATTCCTCGTATGGAACTGTGCGGTGCTCTCATAGGCGCTCGATTATACAAAAGGATTGTAGATTCGTTAAGGCTCGTATTCGCTAGTGTTTATTTCTGGACCGACTCGACAATAGTCATGGGTTGGTTACGTATGTCTCCGCATTTATTAAAGCCGTTTGTACAGAATCGAGTATCTGAAATAAACAAACTAACAGGTGACTCGATATGGTTACACGTGAGAAGTCAAGACAACCCAGCCGACTTACTGTCGAGAGGACTAGGATTAGATGGCTTAATAAAAAACGATCTTTGGTGGAACGGACCTACTTACTTACAAAATAACAATCTGGATTCAATCAAAAGTAGTTCATCACAAAACGTCGTCTTAGATAATTTACCAGAGGTACGAACTCAAATAACTAGTTTAGTTTCTACTCCCTGCGAAGACTTATTTGATTTTAATAGATATTCGTCCTACATTAAACTAATTCGCGTCGGCTCGTATGTACTCCGCTTTATACAAAACTCACGAATTCGTTCAGAGCGTAAACAACTCCGAGAAACCGGTTCCTTATCGGCGGACGAGCTCAGTGCATCTCGACGCATGCTAGTTAGATTTGCTCAAATTCAATCATTCCCGGATATTTACGATAATTTACTTAATAAATCAACTAGCAAACAATCGAGTCGCATAGCCAGTCTTAACGTGTTTCTAGATTCGGGAGATAAAGTTCGCGTTATTCGAGTGGGTGGGCGGCTATGTAATTCATCTAGCTTCGATTTTAGCAAGAAACATCCGATACTGTTGTGCAGTAAAAACAGATTCACTGTGTTGTTGTTCGAGCACGAGCACAAGCGGCTACTCCACGCCAGCCCGCAGCTTCTCCTGTCCACCATGCGCGAGTGTTGGTGGCCATTAGGTGCCAGAAACTTGGCCAGGAAAATAGTGCAACAATGTGTGACGTGCACCAGATTTAAAGGTAAAGTTTTGCAGCCTATTATGGGTAACTTGCCGTCGGAACGATTAGACCCCGGGTTTCCATTTATTCGTACAGGCGTTGATTACGCCGGGCCAATGCTCATACTAAATCGAAAGGGCCGGGGCGCGCCACTTATTAAGTCGTATGTTTGTCTGTTCGTCTGTATGATCACACGAGCGATTCACTTAGAGTTAGTTACGAGTCTCACCACTGACGATTATCTTTTAGCACTTAAGCGTTTCATTAGCAGAAGAGGTAAACCTCAAGTTATTTTCTCGGATAATGCGAAGAATTTCGTAGGTGCAGATAAGGATCTCCCTACGTTTCTAAATAGCAGAACGGGGGAAATAGTCGATTTTGCCACCAATAAAGGCATTAAATTTACTTTCATTCCGCCTTATTCTCCGCATTTTGGAGGCCTTTGGGAGAGTGGGGTACGGTCATGTAAATACCATTTGAAACGAGTAGTAGGCACCGCTAGGTTAACGTACGAAGAATTTAGCACGGTTCTAACTCAAATCGAAGCCGTACTAAACTCTCGTCCCATGTCACCTATGTCCTCAGACCCTAACGATTTGTCTCCACTCACTCCTGCCCATTTCCTAATCGGCCGACCGCTGACCAGCCCTGCGAGTGAAGATATGATAGCTGACCAGCCGACCCGCCTCGCGCGATATGCCAGGATCGAGCAACTACGTCAGCAATTTTGGCAGCGGTGGTCCAAAGAATATATCTCAGAGCTACAATTAAGGACCAAGTGGAAGACAAACCACGGTGACATCACACAGGACAGCCTGGTTCTAATTAAAGAAGACAACCTACCACCACTTAAATGGCGGCTAGGACGCGTGTCACGATTGTTCCCAGGCAACGACGGCATCTCCCGCGTCGCTGATATCCGTACAGCGACGGGCACAGTTCGACGTGCTTTTTCAAAAATCTGCCCGCTACTGCAGCTGGCGAACAACGACGGATGAAGCTTTCCGTTCCTGTTGGAAGTCGGTGCTTCCAAGGCCGGGGCCATGTTCACGCCTAGTGGCGACACCTACCGGATACAGCGCCGAAGCTTCCCCCACCCCCTCTACATGACGAAGCTTAAACGATACACAATTTTAACCGCTACAAGAGCGCCATCGATTTTTATAATATAATTTTTTACTCCAATAAACGCTTTGTAAAACGAAATAATCGACTCCACTTAATTAGACAACCTGAAACTTATTTTTACGTCGCGGGGTAAAACGGAGCTATTTAACCCGCGTAGCTCTTTTAGAGTGCCTTTCCACCAGAACTGCAGAGATGTGCTACGCTGCGTTGCTATGGATGTGTTGATATCCACCAATCATATTCATCAGTCCACATAGCATAGCACTGTTGGAAACGCGTAGGTTTCACATCCTTGCAGCTGCATAGCACATCATTGATTGATGGATAGGCACCCTTAGGCACCCATTGTGAATGGCAACCATCAATTAATGAACTTGAGATAGTGGCAGATAGTTCAGTGAACGAAAAGGTAAACTTTCTCATCAACTCATGTTGAAAAGTTCTTATTGAAAAACTCGGCGAGGGAAGTGTCTCGTTGTTTCTAGGTCACTGGCTTCTGGCCCACAACTTTCGGAATGACAAACTTCGCCTTTGTAATTTAGATCGACTGCCGTTGACTTCTTTCGCCACTTAAAAGTAGTAAATTGCCTTGATCAAAATCCTCGGTTACCGGGTTGCTTTAATACATTCAGTACGGCTGACACGCCTGAAGTGATCATCTTAAATAATAATTGCCAGTTTGTGGCAGTAAACGCGTTAATTGGACTAGTTGGAACCTATCACTCACATTTCAACTCTGTTTAACATCTTTGATGGTAATCCTGTGATGATCCTTTGAGAATAATTTCTCCGATAAGACTTGGGAATAAGAATAAAATTAACTTCGTCTTTTTGGTTGGGCGAGTTTCAGGGGCGTTCTGAGACAGTTTTAATTGCTTTCGACCTATCTGTTTGCTTGAGGTCCGATTAAGGGAAGATAATAACGAGATTATTGCGTTTATAGCCTCTATTGGTCGGTCTGAGGATTTAATACTACACAAAGTCTATAAAAACCGGCGAAATGCTAGTCGAGCATGCATCAATAAGATGTTCTTTTAAATACACTAATGAATTTAGAAAAACCTTGGACTTGTAGAGATGATTTGAAATAATAGGGCAACATAAGCTGGTAATAGTATCACATAAAGTTAATTTGTAATATTAGTATCGGTAAGCTACCTGCAAGCTTGGTTATTTCTATTTCTTCAGTTTGGGGTTTTAACGAGTCTAGCGACTTTCGGAGTTAACATCTCGCCAAATATTTGACACAATACAGAACTCATAACCATAGTTGAATTAATTAAAAAAAAAACTTGATGCCAATGATTGGCGGATTGATTTATCTTGGCAGTATCAGTTTTTCGATGAACTTAAAAAAGCGGTAAACAATTGTTGATTTGTAATAATTGAACCATATTATTTCAGTAAAGTATTTACGTGATTAAGACAATGATACAAACATAGCCCGAGAGACGGACATGTTGAAATTATAAGGGTTCAGTCTGTCAGTTGGCTACCCTAAAAAGTACCTATGTAAGTAGCTATAACAATTGGACTATATTTAGAGAGCGGTATTTAACGCAAATTGATTTAGGTAACACTAACCTACAAAGGCAAATTTAACATACCTTGACTTGGAATCGAGTACATTTACCAACCGGAGAGAGGGATAATTGCTTAGACTGTTGTTCTTGATCTATTCTCGGCAGATTACTGAAATAATTCGCGTCTTTTCATCCTGCTTCGAGTTCATATTTGGCTTTTACTTTGAGATCCGTTTTTAAGGTTTCGTTCTCAAAGGGTTTCAATCGAAACCCAAGTATTAGTATTTTAAAGAGTTCTAATTTAATAAACTATGTTATTAAGAAGGCATTAATAATTCCCGGTCAATTGTTGTTATAAAAATACAGAATGTTATTTTTCACATTTGGTCAGTTGGATACCCAGATGAGGACAGCAATTTTCTAGACATCTTTAAATGCAGTATTATTTTTAATTTGTCATCATACTAATATCCCTTCTAAGGTTGTCTCATATCAGCGATGAGACCGCCTGTTGTATACTTGTATATTTTTTATGGTACTTTGTCTCTGTAATGTTTTCGTTTGTACTACAGAGTGTATTGGACTTAGGAAAATATATTTTAGACGGTATTAAAACTACTTTCTCATCGTGTTGCATAGTCGTGGGTTGGTTGGGTAGACCAGCTTCCTTTGAACAGGGAAACGTACACAATTCACTGGTAACATTTTTCTTACTCTGGCAAACCTAAACCAAGCTGTAGCTTGAAAGGTGCTTCTCTTAGCGCATCACTAACCGTCATAACGTGACCTCCCTTATTGTATTATTTAACGTGCCACTCGATTTACTCACTCCGTAGTAAAGTTGGACGCTGTATCACGGCAGGGTTTATGCATCGCGTAAACGAACAACGCGCCGATAAAACAGGAGGGCGAACGACGGCAACAAGAGAAATGTGTTTTTAGCTCTGTATAAGGTTCGTGGTAAGTGCTCGGATCACGCGCAGGGCTGTGTGGGGTATTCATTCAGTTCACTAATCACATGACAAATTACAAAAATCGGTCAAGCGCGATTCGTTGCGTACCGAGGTTTCCGTAGTTTTGTATTTTATACTTATCACACTAAATTTAACGCTACATACTATAGCCAATCGTTTAATTTTACTATAGATCATAACCAACTAAATGGGTCATACGCAGAGTTAGGTTCGCGTCTTTCCTGTGGACATACCCGAAGTTAACGTTTTTAAGGCCTAATTTTCTAGTTTGACCCAAATATGTTCGTAAATAACTTGGCAAGTGCGAGTTTCACTCGCGCACCGCGGGTTTCGTTTTGAATTTTATTTCGAATCAAATCAGCGCCAGCGCAACACACACTTGATCCTTTTTTTAGTAATTGTTTTTTTCTTCAGGGTTTGAACTAAAATTTGACGCCTTTATTGGACCGTTTTTACGATAGAAAAAAATAAAAATATATTGAAAAAATCGTTTCTTGTATGGGGAAACCCTTTTTTATTTCAGTTTCTTTCATTTTTTATATCTGTTAGTATTTCCGAATTGCTTTAGTGGAAGCGTTTATATCAATATTTAAAACCGTTTATTTTTTAGAGAAACCCAATTTTTAGTACATAATTACAGTTTCTAACTAAACCAGTTTTATTTTAAAGCACAATTTTCACGAACCATTTTCCCTCGTAGCGTGTTGGCTAACATTCAACCCTAAGAGAACCAACACCCTTACAGGTTGCTTGCTAATTTGTATTTATGTCTCACATAAACTACATTCGCATGACCCTACCGTTTGTTACGTTTGTGTGCGTGCATCCACTACACACGAGGTCCGTGTGTGCGTGTGGCTGTTGTTTTACGTGTTGTCGTGTCGCGTTAATTGGAAAGTGTTATTATTGTGGACGTAAAAGGTTTATATGCTAGTTTTACTGCAACATGAAATAATAAAAAGTTCCTTACTGCTGTCATTGCTGTTTAATGAAATTCCCCTTTTGAAGCACACATACCTATGTCTAGCAATTTGATACATAGAGAAACGGTATGGCAGGGGACAACTTGAAGTTAAGGCTACTTACCACTACAAACTAATTCCGCATACTTAATATTTATAAGGTTAGTTAATTATTACAATAATAATGAGTAACACTAGAATTTCAGCATTAATTTACTAAAGTAATACCTAATTAATCATATCTCATAATTATCATAAATTACGACACTAATTGCCATCTATTTCTATTTCTATTTTACACTTACAAAAGCTCAGATAATCATAATTATAACACCAAATGCTTATGACTATGAAACCGAATAAATCCGTGAGATATTAAACCGTGTCAAGTCCGAGGCATAATTGCGGTGACCTAGTTTGGCCCGCGACTCAGCCCGCGCAAAAGAGACGCGATTTAGGGACGCGCACCGCGAGGAGAAGTATTAATATGGCCTATAAAAAAATCATTTCGCTATAATCGAGATCGCGCCCCTGGTGACCGAGCCGCACTCTTGCCGCACAGCATACATGTGTAGGGGGGGTATTTTTATAAATAAGTCACTTTTCAACTCGTGGATGAGTAAATAACCGGCGAACTACCTACCTACATTAACCTACCGCCAAGCAGCAGTGTTCGCATTGTTGTGTTCCGGTTTGGGGATAAGACAGCCGGTGAAATGACTAGCATAGAGGCATTCCAACTTAGTCCTCAGGGTTGGCAGTGCATTTGCAGTCTTGTGAATGCGAATGTCTATGAGTCACAGTTTCCACTTACCATCAGGTGGCCTGTGTGCTCGTTTGCCTTCCTACGCCATAAAAAAAAAGCACAAAAGTTGCCGTGCGCGCTCGTAGGCATGCACAATAGGATGAAGCGAGAATTCCACACACGGTACACACGTGATTTCTGACGGGATCACTTGGGCTCGCTGGTTTACTTAGGCTGGATGTTTTAGAGAATCAGCGACTTGTACAGATCCGAAATAAGCTCCGCATCTATTTCTGCGGACGCTTACCAATGCGGATTCCTAAATGAATGCGGAAGTTCCGTGGATGCGGACGCGGATGCGAATATCCGCAACATTTCTGCTCCGCACTTAAGGCGCGAAGATACAAGTTCATCGGCTTGCAGCTCTGCGTGTTACTTTTGTATTGACTGTGTGCGAATGAATATACAATTCAAACGTACGCGAAAGAAAGAGAAGTACGGGGTAGGCACGTTCCGCTTACCTAAACTCTGTTTTTTAGTAAGAACGCCTTCTGTAGTTGTACTTTATATTGTGTGGTACTCGTATTGACTCGGTTCAAGTTTCTAATTTGGGACATTTGAGCAATACGTGTACAGCCTACATTATCCTGTCTTACTCTCGATAGCACACAGGCTCATTCTCTTAATTGCCTCTGAAACCTTGTCAACGTGAAAATGAAATTACATTGCGACGGTGGAACTCCAAAAGCTATATTAAAGTGAGCTAGGCAATGTGATTGCTGTAAGAATGTTACAAAGTAAATATAAAAATAAACGATTAACATTGCAACCACTAATAAAATTTATTAAAAGTAACATCGGATTAAACGTCTTCGTGATAAAGGTTAACTGGAAAAGAAATTCAATTATTAATTTTGATTGTGTTCTCGGTAATAAACAGTTTGACTTTGACTTTGACTTAGGAAGGAATATAATACTTGTTGAACAAGTTGGTGGAAGTTGGTGTATTGTTGTGAAAGTCTCACTGTTTGGAAACTTATTTTCCCGCTGAACCGAATAGTGTTATGAGGTTACTTGCCGATGTGTTCAAATAAAACGGTGTTATGCTAGCTTTCACTTGGGCCTAAATTGAGCCATGTCGCTTTAACGCCGATTCATGTGTGCTACACCGGCTCGAATTACGATCGACTAAACAATCTCGACTCTGCTAAGGGAATAACACCATTTCATTGTACTGAGCCTGTATATTGTTATGTATAACAACTGTCTGGGTGATATTGGAGATGATGAATTAAAATCAGATGCCTCATTTTATACGGAAAGACGATTCTTAGACGTGACATCTCGATTTATATCGGTTTTATATTTATTTCAACCTCTAATGTAGTTTGACAACAAGTTCTTGCCTATAAATATCTAGCTTCAAGGCTAGTAAACCCGTTGTAAATGAGGTTTGGAGTAATAGTCGATCACGAATCTTTTTTACCCTATTTTCGACTCTTATTGTAGGTCCGTAGGGTCCAAAAGTGGAAAGGGGTGTCTTAATCGACTGTGCCTGTAAGTAACGCAATGAAAAGAGCTTTTAGGCTGAGCTAGCCTTTTCTAAAAACACTTTATTCTGTAAAGGTTCAACAGTCATAACGTATTAAGGCCTTTTCTACTTTCGACGAACTAGGGCCCTATTCCTCAAGGTAAAAACCAATCGCTTTTTATTGTTATCGTATTGTTTTTAACTAGGTTGCCATTAATTTATAGTAAACATACATACATGCATACCTTCACGCCTTCATTCCCAGAGTAGGCAGACCTACAGAATTACCAACAACTCTAAAAACTTGTTGATAACTCTTTAATCACAATTTGCACAATTAGGCTAAAATGTTTAACAGTGTATATTAGTGACAGGTAGCAAGCCCATCGCCTAACAGTACTACAAGCCTTTATTCCCTTAGTCGCCTCTTACGACTTCCACGGGAAGATATGGAGTGGTACAATTCTAAGCCGGCAACCACACGGGCAATAATAATTATAGTAAATAAGAGCTATAATAGGATAACATGTATAAATCATTATTATGTATGCGAGAGTGGCTTTGTTTGTTAGCCGGTCTAAATAGTAATAAGTCCCAGAAAATAATACTTGTAAAGTACTTTTTATTCCGGAAAATTTGTCTGTGTCTGAAAGAGAAAATCGATAAACAAGTTCTACGCGGTCCTTACCCTTAAGACTATGTTTAATACAGGCTGGAGTAGCATTTAGTAGGTCCTGATTATAGGGCTTACTGTAGGCATCGCTGGTTCCCGCTCAATAAACGGTAAGTGCACGCTTGAAGTAATTTCAGATCGAGACTCAGTTTACGTTGTGAATTGAGGGGGATTTATGCAGCCCAGTCACGAACCAGGCCGCTTCTGGAATAATATTCATTACCGCTTCACCCACCTAGCGAACAAGGTAGCTAATGTTAGAAACTAGCCTTTGCCTGTGATTCTGTCTGTGTTGAATTAAACCTTATTAAAGTTCGTTCAGCTGTCATGCGTCATTAGGTAAATAATTTAAATCAACCATCTAAACGGTCACGTTATAAATGTAAATGAGATTCGTTTGTGTGTCCGATAATTGTTACGTATTTATGGCTCCCAGAAACAAAGATAAACTACGCGTTCTAGCGCCGGGAAGAGCTAGTCCAAGTACAAGATGGACTTCTGAACCGATTCAATATCAAACCCGAACACCACCGACGTTCCGATCTTGATTTTATTCTGAATCATTGCTGTGTTGGTTTTACCACTGTGGTAGTGGTAGGACCTTGTGTGCGTCCAAATCGTACCGTACCTACTTAAACTGCCCTAGGCCCTGCAGCATATGTAACCTACGTAAATACGTACTAGTTTTACTCTTTATCACGTTGGCGTTGATAGTGTCGCTACAGATAGATTAGGAACTCTCCTTTGTTTAAATGCCATCGTTGGACGAGCAGGTGGACGGCCCACAGGAGGCGTCACGTCATCAATGCTTCACACTAAGACTTTTAACCTGATAATGAACGTCAATCTGTGAGAAGTAATTAGGCAATAAATTAAATATTCCAAGTGAGTCAGATGCCCGAACTTAGGAACTATTCTCACTCAACTTAAAATGTCCGATTAAGATTTAACTTGAGATTTCGACAAATATTTTCTGAGTTATTATAGTTAGTACTATAATTACAATTCACGTTCTTTATTTGGATTTATTGTACGTACTGAAAAGTAACCTATCAAATTGTGAAAGTTTCTTATGGAAACTTGTCGGATTTTTGTAAGAATATTCGTAAATTTTGCATGTAAAGAGAACATTCTTAATGCTCTCAAATGTTTCCGATAATACTCTCAGTTATTTCTTCAGAAGATTTCTTACCTTCTGTGCGACATTAGGATACATTTTTGTGTGGGTACCGATTTAAGTAGATGTGGAAGGAGAACACGATAAACAAGACATGTTATGTTCCTATAAATCGTTTGTGAACATCAGTGATAGTTTTATTGTTATTGGTTGGTTATTTTGATTTTTATGAATTGTCTTCGATTGATTAATCATTTGGTAAGAGCGAAAGAAATTTGTCGAGATCGTAGCAAGTGGAAAAAAGTGGACTCTGCCTAACTTTCTGGGAAACAGGCGTGATTTAATGTATGTATGTATGTTGACCATAAGTAACCGTTAACGACCGACGTGACCTTGTAAGCGTGTGAAACATTGTAAGCCATCTTAGCTATATTTAAACTATTCTCAAAACTAAACATGGGTAAATAAACGCGGAATTCCATCGAAATTGCATTGTACCGTTAACAATTCGCAGGCATGTCTCGGAAAATGGGAACGATTCCTTTAAATCTGGTATTGTCAGGAAATAGACTTCATAGGGAGTTTGCGAGCTATTTGATAGGGCGATAAAATCGACGGAGGGGAGAAAATGTGATTTTTATGCTGGGCCAATAGGATGCGTTGTCGGAGCCACTTACCTCGAATTAAAGTTTGTATTACCTTATTGAAGAAAAGTTAGCTAATTTGCTACGTTTATCCCCTGACGAAGATTTATTGTTGTAAACAGAGCCGATTCAGCTTTTGTTCTCTCATTTTAAATATGTGTAAACCTAAATTTATAAATGTCAAACTCTATTGTTGTTAGACTAGAATTGAGTTTCAAGTTTATAAATTTAGGTTTACATATATTTGTGTTACTTTGTGATGTGTTGCGGAGGCCAGTAACAGAAGCCGATGGAAGCTAGCCGTTCTTTGAAAAACTTAGGAAGTCCACTAATCACAATCTTCAGTCATGAAGGAACGACTAAAGATGATGGTAATATGTGGTAATAATAAATAAATAAACAATATTAACTGGGGTCTCTAGTTTAAGATTGTGTTTTATTTAAAGATAAAGATAAAGATAAAGACATTTATTCAGTAAGTAGGCCGCACGGGCACTTTTACACGTCAAGAATCTACCAGCGCATCACAAGAGGAGACCACTGCTGAGAAGGAAGCGCCGCAAGAAACTCAGCAGTCAGTCATTTTTTTAAATATATTTAATATTACAATGGTACTACTTAGTCTAGCATTATATAAATCTATAAATAACAAATTAAAAATATTTCAAATATCCTGCGTAGTTTCCGCAGGAAAACACACCAAAATCTTAAGATAGAAAGAGAGAAAAGGAAAAAAGAACTCCTACGTATGTGTATATAAGACGGTGCAAGATGACCACATAAGATTGATATGTTTTCCTACATCAACGGTGTCCCCCAGACAAGATAAAGCTTTTGAACTTGAAAAAAAAATAAAAAAAAATTACTGATTAAGTTTCGGGTTTAGGCCAAGCATTTTTGTCTATTATATGTATAGTCCTCGATCCTATAATACGCTTTAGACATTAACGACTTTTTCAAGTAATTTTTGAGTGCTGGAAAGGGTAACTTTAATACTACCTCAGGTAATTTATTATAGAAATGAATGCATTGACCAACAAATGATTTATGTACTTTACGGACGCGGAATTTTCGAATAGCTATTTTATTTTTATTTCTAGTATTTAAATTATGTATATCAGATTTTTTTGTGAAAGAATCCAAATTTTTTATAACATAAATAATATTCTCATAAATAAATTGTGTCGTGTGATTGTGTTAAAAAGATCTCTTAAGGAGTCACGGGAATTTAAGTGGTAAATAGAACGAATGGCCCTTTTTTGTAACACCAATATAGTTTGTATGTCAGCTGCCTTACCCCAAACCAGAATACCGTACGACATAACACTATGGAAATAACTATAATAAACTAAGCGAGCTGTCTCAACATTGTTGGTTAGTTGTCTAATTTTCCTAACTGCGTAAGCTGCCGAACTTAGTTTACCTGCCAGTACAGCTATATGGGGACTCCATTGCAAATTTTTATCTATTGTTATGCCTAGGAAAACTGCCTTATCTACGATTTGCAAACACTCGTCATTTAGAAAAATACTAGAATCTAACGGTTTAACATTAGGCAAAGCGAATCTAACACATTTAGTTTTCTTAGCATTTAGTAGCAAATTGTTGCTAGTAAACCAATTAAGTACTTTAACTAGTGTGGAGTTTATGCTACTGTAGTCTATGGATTTTCTGTCTACCTTGAAAATTAGTGAAGTATCATCAGCATAAAGTACAATATCACAAAGTTTATCTACTGATGGTGGCAAGTCATTTATGTAAACCAAAAATAGAAAAGGACCTAAAATAGAGCCTTGAGGCACACCTATTTTCACTGTAGCTCCAATTTATTTATTATTACCACATTAGATGAACAGAGCAAGCACTAAAGGCCACCTAGGAGGTTATTATGACACAGCAATGCAGTTAATTTTACGGCGAGCATATAGGACAGAGCTATAGCTTTTATATAGCTCTGTCCTTTTCTCTCCGCGTAAACTGAACTGCAAAGCTAGGTCATAATAACCCCACCGATGGTTACTGGGCTCTGAAGCGTAACACATACATTGTACTCGTACATTAGAAAATCTTCTTTTCTGTCGTATCCTTTGTTTGTGCCTCGATCTGCTTTTTGGTTTTGTAGTTGGACTTGTGTTGTTTTTCATGAAATACAATTTCGCATTTGTATCATTAGTAAAGATTGAGCGATAGATTAAAAATAAATATTCAGCAAAAATATGTTCTCATTAAATTAAGAAAAATGTCAAAGTCGTAATTTTTTTGTGATGAATTCACAATTAAGGAATGTTAGCAATTAAAAACGAATTTCTGAATATTTGACGGAAAGTCGTTCGAATTAAGCCTGATGGGATGGCTCGAAACAGTTAGGTAAGAATGGAAAAATATGCTTAAATATTTTGTAACTTGCCAAGATCTTTTCAAACTCCAGATATCTTAAGGACTCTTGACAAAGAATTAAACAAAAGTTAGCTTATCTTTGTGTTATTTTGGGGTTTAAAAATGCCCTATTTAATAAATATATTTTAAAAGAAAGCTTAATTTTTCCAACATTCGCTTTAGTTGTGTAGCTTCTGAATGTCCTATTTCATGTAACATAAAATAAGGATGTATAATTTTTAATAATGATAATTATACAAATAGTAGGTATGCAGTAAACACTGATTATGTCTTGGGATAGATTAACTGAGGAACACTGTACAATACAACATATGCCAGATGTTTCTGTCTGGCGTAGACAAGTTTGTGTCTAGACCTAGACCTACAGGAAATTATACCCTTTGATTATAGACTGAGGGGTTCTCTGGCTTTTTGCATGTTTTTTCATTTGCAAACCACCCTTTTTTTTGTTACTGTAATGTGGTGTAGTTTTAGGATTTTTATAAAAACTAACCTAACCTATAGCGTTCTACACGATGGTACTGAAATAAATCCTGAAATATTTTCAGTTACAGGAAAAAAGTGGGTTGGCAAATGAAACTGTTGGGAAACGATCCATTTTGCCAAACTATTTTCGGCCAAGGCATGATACCAGGCTGACGATACTGCGTTTAATAGAAAATACTTTTCAAATATGTAGTCTCAGTGACGGCGAGGCTTACTCAAAACAATATTTTGAGGGTTAAAATCATCTTTTCTGAACAAGTAGAGTGAAAAATATATTTTATATCTTTCAAAATATTTAATCACTACTATTAAACACGCACACTTACGACTCTAGCAGGCCAGAGGTGCTCCTATACACGGCCCGACCCGCCGCCGCCCCTGTAATACGTTTGATTACTCCCATATTTCACGCGTCCATTTTTACCGCGGCAAACTTGTGACAGCATTTCCATTTCAGTAAATTGTGACGCTTCACTTTTTACTGCCACATCTGGCCTGTGTAAAACATAAAATTCATTTCTGCGGCGAGCTGCTATAATATTATGTGTGTTCTGTGCATTTTCATTTTAGATACGCACATCCATGTAAAGTCGGGGTCAATAGAAATGACAAAAGATGCAAACAACAGTACTGTTTGACACATAACCTCTATATTTCTGCAAACCAGTTTTGATAAAAAAAGTACAGTTAATAGTTATTTAATCTTAAAGAGAATGTAAAAGTAACAATCAAGCGTGTACAAGATTAAATATACCTCACGCGATGTCCAAAAGCACAGAATATGTAATCGTGCCAAAAGTACGTGATTATGGTGTTATAATGGTAAATAGGTACGTTTGGTTTATTTTACATCTTTTGTTATTTCTATTGACCCTGACTCTACCTAGTGACAACGAAAATGTGACTCAAGTAGTAGTATCTAATGAAATAACAAGGTCACATTTAAAAGAGCTGCTCCTACAGTTTATTTTTGTTTTCATCCTTTGTAGTTAAAAACTATGAACAAAAATGACACCACTTACGATCACGCTAACCAGGATTTTCCAAGTAGAATAAATACTACTATAGAGGAATTCAATCGTAGTCCGGGCAAATATACAGTCTAGTCTTGAGAATTAAAACATCTTTGGGTCTCAGATCCTACTTACTTATCTAGGTTTTTCTCCAATCTCCAAATAAGGCCGTTAGTGCCGTTAAAAGCTGAAAAGTTTCAATGTGGAACAAATCGATCTGGCTAACACATATATTTGTCAGAGTATTCTCCTATTGGAAATACCCGAGCCGAGCGTAATTTTAATTGTCTTATTATGGAAATCCACCCATGATTGATCGGCTTTATTCCCGCTCGAACGCTTTCATAATTCACGTGTCACGTTATTCCGGAAGGGTAAAATTAAACAATGTTTTAATTAATATTGAGAATCTTAAAGCGCCCTTGTTGTTTATCTTGATATAACGCGACACGTTACGTTGTTGTGTTATAAGTAAAAACGTTTGTAAATATTTTTAATCTACTTTTCACTGTGTTTTCAAGGCTTGAATGCTTCTCTTTGGTTATTTTGTTTACTGCAGGCTCGCAACCACTTACAAAATTGTAAATGTTTCTTCGTGTTGTACTCTCCGAGGGCAAATCTTTGCTCTAAGTTGAAATTCATCGCTGCCAGAACAAATAAAACAAATGCAACTTCCAGTATGAAGCATTCGCGCATTAATTAACAAGAGTAGACAATTAAACTACGTGCTATGTACTCTAGAATTAATGAAATAAGTCATAATTATTAAAATGGGCGTTCGCTGGGGCTTTGTTGGCAGAGAGCCCGGTGTAGAATCGGAGCGCAATCTTAAAGTAATTGTTGAACTCCGGACCTCCACTGAAAGCTTTTCACTGTTAATTAATTTATAATTTGCTCGCCAACTTTCAACTTTCTCACTAACGCTTTGTTCCGGGTGTTTTAAAATTTTCAAATCAACCCTCGTTTTCAGTTCAGTGGCCTATCGTAACCGATACTGTATTTTTCTGGACGTGGTCTGAAAGCTGTAAAATGTTGTCGTAAAGCTCGCTGTTGGTGAAATTCTACTTGTAACATAGCTGTATTCTTGAAGGGTATTCCTTTTCGATAGTTATAAGTACAAAACTGGAAAAGTTTTAGTCATGATTTGTTCTACAAAGTTTAAAACTATAGTAATTTTTTATTAGACAAAATAAACAGACTGTTTTTGACTCATTCTTTAGTTATTTTTTTTTTACAGAAAATGTAGTCATAGTACATATTTTTTAACAACCTTGATCCTTGTTTTTATCATAATTACACAAATTAGTTTTTAAGATAAAAAACGGCTATTGATAAAATAAGCCATACATAAACAGGTAACTTCATCTAATGAATTTAAGGTTAAATTTTTCTGTAAAGTTATAGTTATATATTTACAATTTTTCATTTCGATCTGAGGAGATACATATGTCATGGTTTAATAATTAAGGAACTCACTACCTCATTGATACAAAGGCATTTTCAAAGTGATGTCAAACTGACAAGCTAAAAAAAATTGTCGCGTTTTAATATCGGCCAATTATTTCGAGAAGGGTGACCGAAAATAACATCGAGAACCCTTTAGTCGCTCGCAAAGATCAAAGAAGAATCCGCCTTTGTGTTTGCAAGTAATTTGGTACCATCACAACACCGTAGGTACTTATACTTTGTCTACGTTAAGAGTTAGTACTTACCAGAAAACTTAGAAATGCACGCAAGTGGCCAGTGATAAAGGCACCGCTTGCGCACATGATGGGGTTACACGTCGGCCAAAATCAGTCAACGTCTGTCTCCTGTACCGTGAGGACACGTTACATACATAGGTAGTGCTCTTCTTTGTATTCATGTTTTTTACTTTTATCCTGCTTAATCTGTGACTCGACTTGTTTATCGGACTGTTTTCTGATAACGAACAAACACATGGTTTTATTAATATGAGTTATCCTATCACCTTCACACATATTTAATTTAATAATTTCTTTTCAATTACATATTCATGATAAATAGGTGAATAATCATGAATATGTAATGGTTCTATTAAGCAAGTAGGTCATTTAATATGCCAAATCAAATTATGAACCAAAATCATAAGGAATAATAAATAAACCAATATTCCGAGCCAGGGCATGTACGCCGACCCCGCCAGTGAGGTGCGATTGTTCACGCCCACTGACAATTTATTGTCCTATTCATTTTCATACAAAAGTGCGACAGAGAGACCCCTTGGATAACTCTTTAATATAGACAAGGTATAGTTGCAAATGAAAATATGCCTTTGTCCATGCATCCCGCTACAGCATGAATAACAGATGATATCACGGAAATTGCAAAATTGTACCAAACGACGTATAAATTTAGATCATTTTAATATTTAACAAGCTAGGTATTAAATTATGATGGACATTTCGGTTGCGATTCATGAATACATGTGTTTGCTAAACGTTTAGAGCTACGCGGTAAGCCCAATGGCCTTATTAGTGGAATTTGCATGTGCCAACAATATCACCCTGTAGGTAGTGTTTGTTGCTATGCATACATTAGTAATGCGAATAGATGACTGACTAACAAACACGAAGCATTCATAATTATGTATGATCAGCACTAATTGTGTATACCTACCCGTACAGTAGAGGTAGATTAAGTTAGAGTACTGGTACCTACAAGTAATTCAGTTTTAATTGAGTTTTATATCACAGAGTTAATTGCGAAAGGTAATACCCGTGAGATTTATATTAAAAATTGAAATGAAGGGATTATAATATTAAATGTAACCCAACTTACATCGTTGTAGCCTTACGATATAGCTATGTATAAGTACCCACAGCAGCATTACAAAACGCCTTAGAGAAACGGTAGTAGGATGGAAAATGGTATTCACCCTGTGTTTTAATTGGAGTCGTATCATAATTCCCCATTAGGCGCGCATCACGGAAACCCGGGGATCGGAGCGGTGTATGACGCATTGCATGTTTATGCTGGTTATTTGCATGTGGTGTACTGCAATATGACAGAGTTATCATGAGCAGGACAGCGGCATGCTACTGTGGCTGTTCAAACAAGTAGAAGCATGCAAGAGAATAAACAATACTTTGTACGCGTACCACTATTTCTTGTTATTGGATGGATGTCGAAAGTTCTTTCTTTGTGCACCCCTAAGGCACTCAAGGAATACTCCTTTTATTTCTAGTGCCTAGGTCTAGCGGTTTTAGCTGTAGGTTGTCTTTTAGCCGAAGAGTTTTATATGTACCTACACGTTTCGATTTTTAAGATCGTCGGTGGCCTAGTGGTTTAAGGCCTGGCCACATCACCATGGCATGAAGTCGTTAAAGTGTCACGGCGTAGCACAGTAGAAAGGCACGTTGCCGCGTCGTATAGATACACGGTGCCATGTTTTATTGTAAAGTGCAATGCAATATTAAGTAGAACGTCCTGGCCATAGTGATCAAAATAGCTTGAAGCCGTTAAAGCTTCACGACGCTGCAACGTGCCTTTCAACGGTGTCGCGCCGTTTTACGCTAACGATGCCATGCCGGCCGTGGTGATGTTGTCAGGACCTTAGTCAGTCGACTCATGATCGTAATGATCCAGAGTTTGAAACCCCGCGGTCACCATGTGCCAATGAGTTTTTCCATCAAGTACATAACCCGATGCTCTTACGGTGAAGGAAAAACAGTATGTGAGAGGGTAATTGTGCAAAAGATCCTAATGTGTTTAATTTTGTAATGGCAGTTAAAAAGTTGTTGCTGTAAAATGGTTCTGCGGTACTAATCATTTTTAATGAAGACATTCCAACTCGGGCAACGTACTCAACGTTTAACTTTAAAAATTGATTTAAGAAAGAAAAAACGTAATAATCTTCGAGTTTTATTACACAGTAGGTACTAGTTCAATGTGCAAAGAATATCAGGTTTCAAAATGAATTTTGTGAGAAACTCCCTTGAAGAAATAAGATTTCTATTTATTTATTCACTTATGCGGCCATTGATTCTGTCTGCCTTTTACAGACTCTTCGGAGATATTAATGCGTAATGTATGTTAGAGTATGTGTGGTGTGAAACTGATTGATAGAGTTAGAAATGAAAAAATCAGAGAGAAATGTGGAATAAAAGAAGATGTAGTGACTAAGATTGAAAAGGGCATGCTTCGATGGTTCGGTCATTTGGAAAGGATGGATGAAAGAAGATTGACGAAAGAGATATACAGATCGAATGTGAGTGGAAGGGTCGGAAGGGGCCGCCCTAGGCGTACTTTTTCGATTCAAATTGGAGAAATACTGGAAAAGGCCCGAATCTTAAGTACCCGAAACCGACGTGCGTGCATGACTCGATGTATGAATGTTGAAGAAGCGAAAGAAATTTATCAAGATCGTAGCAAGTGGAAAGAAGTGGTCTCTGCCTACCCCTCTGGGAAACAGGCGTGATTTAATGTATGTATGTATGTATGTTAGAGTCTGTATTCATATGCACACACGCACACACACACAGACACTTCTCATTCTTAAATACATATCATGTATGTGATCCATCATGTGCACAGTCAAAGATTTAAATTGTGACCCACCGAAGGTCAATCTGGCATTCTAAAACAAACATTGTAAAACAAGCGTTATTTTCTGTAATGGCATTCTCAATCTGGCTGTTTTGCAGCATTAAACTAGGCAGATCTTGATCCGAAAATGTGTCGAAAAAAAACCATGTCTTAGAACATTTAAGGCGGCAGAAATAACGTCCTCAAATACAAATCCCTACAATACATTTCCAAAGCACAATACGACACGACGTAGCTGAGATTAGGTTGTAATTATGATAAGGCACTTCAGAATATCCGAGCCCTAAGTAAGGGGTAATCCGTCTTGGGCTAAAAAAGACCGTACAAACAAATTACACGAATTCAGGTCGAATCGTTTGCCAACGCGTTGGGAATTAAACGGATAAAATATTGCTTTCCTAAACTTTCAACTCTACTGCTATTAGTGAGAGCTAGGGGTGGGAGAAATAGCCCCTTATTGTTGTCGATAGTGTGGCTATATCGATAAACTGAGTTGAACAATTTCAACGCCACGACCATTACCCCAATGCAATTCTCAATTTTCATAGCGATATCTGAAATGTTAAATTTGGAAGTACATTTCGATATCTTTAGAATTCTATGATAAATGGAGACAATGGAAGATAGGACCGATAGATCAAAATGCAGTATTAAAATGTTTCATTTCGTTGTAGCCCTCTTTGTGTTGGTGTTTTGTCACTCACTGCCGATCTCAAGTTAATCGGAATTCGGATCATAATAATATGCTACCTGCATTTTATAATCATCATATGATATTTAAATATCTTGAGGCCTTGCATTAGTATATAAGCCAAGTCAACAAGTCGTGGCACGTCCCTATGCAAAGTTCTTACTCATGCTACATACATGTCGCCATGTGCTTTCGTATTTGGGAGGAAAGGTTCATAAAGTTTGCCTTGGAAATGCATTGTAACAGGAATATAGTTTTTGGGCAGACGGAAATATTACATTACACAACAAGTTTGCTAACAACTTGTTATGACAACGTGCGCTACTGAATTAATTTTGTTTTGATCCAAATAAAATTTATTTTCGTCTGGATTTAGCTCTAAATTTAAATCAAAGCTGGGTAGTTGTTAAACTTCTTTTGCCGTTCTCATTCTTAAAACAAGTAAATATTTTGCCTCAAGTTTTCGTCCAACTTACTTTACCTGCTTGTTTAAAACAGTATTGTTAATTAAATGGAACAAAATTCGACGAATTTACAAAGTTTTTAAAGTTTACAATTTATTTTTGGAATAAATCAAAAGAAAATAATTTTACAACTGGATTACAACATATTAAACAGTAAGTTGATAATTACCAGGACCCTCGCATCCACATAAAAACTTAACTTCGTTTTAATTTCGAAATGCCTCGATAATAATAAATAAATATATGGAAAAAAAATCCATATTAATTCATGCAATACTTCAAAATATCTCTTTTATTACTTACTGGTTTTTTCGGTCCACGTACGATTTTCGATATGAAAGTTGCAATTCCATTAGGCCCGAAAAGATTACATGTATGCCGATTAAATATTAATACGAAATAACATTTCTATAAGGCCGCGAACGTACTGGCGTCGCCTTACCTTTAGCAACACTCATTTAGCTGGTTCTTAACTAAGTCATTAATTAGTCTGCATTTGCATTTCTAATGTTTGAAAATCGTGAAATCTAGCTCGCTTGAGCAACTTTTTGAAACTATTAAATAAAATTACTTTGCATGTATTTGTTAACTTAAAAACTTTGGAATTTATAACGTCATTAAAAGTCACTGAGCTTTATGATTAAAGGTCCGTAAACTCTGATAATAGACAAAGAAGTACATTTCTAAACGTCAAATAAAGATATTGGATCGTTTAGTTTTTGTACACGGAGTATTTTATTTATAAACTTGTTAGTTATAGTTGTCGCAAGTTTCACCAAAATGTTTTACATCACTATTCAATTCAACTGTTTCAAATTCGAAACGCGAACCAAAAAATATTAATTATTCAACAAACAACGCGATACAGTCCCGTCTTAATAAGAACTGTTTCCTGTATCGACGTGGCAGGCTCCGCAAAGCGGGAGACAGTTTCCCGACATCTCGCGTAATAGTGCCACGAGTACAGCCGCTCAGGGTTGCCATGTGCCAGAATCTGCTGGCACTGAGACGCTTTATATTGGCTCCAGGAAGACAGCCGCGGGATTAAGTTATCCCGCTCTATTTACCAGACGCGGTTGTTTTGAGGAAATTCAACATTCACTTGAGCTGTGTTTTATGAATGTCGCGGTGGTTAGCTGGGAATAGTTTCTGCGACTAGGCGATGTCGAAACGCTTTGCAGTGGTTACGTTGGACTCGAATGCTGGGAGGTTATAAATTGTGTTCATGTAAAGCGTAGGTAATTATTATTTTGAAAACTATTTAAGCAACTAACGTTTTGGTACGTTGCATTTACAATGAAACGTCGAGTGTATCAGTATTATATTATTTGATCATTTAAAACATAATATACCTATTCAATTAATGTCTATGAATAAACTTATTTTCATGCCATTTTACTAATTAATAACTTGCTTTTTATACAGTAGGGGAAACTTGCCTTATTCGTATCCCCTAAGAACAAACGCTAATAACTTTAAAATGCACTTAAAAAAAAAAAAAACGATTTGTGTTTTTAAAAACTTTATTTTATGAGTAATCAACAACAGCATAAATTTTAACTTAAATAATACAAATCTTTGAGAAAAAAAAGATTTAAAAAAAAGTAGAAAAAGTACGAAATAGGCTCATTCTTCTTAAATCGTACTGGGGTAATCTTAAATCGTACTTAGAGATCCATTAATTGCTATCAGTCTCATGATCACAATTCCGTAGAAAAAGAATTACAATACTCCATACTCTAATTCTGCATAGCATATTTAACTGTTTTTGCTAGTTTGGACAAATAAATGATTTTGATTTGGATTTTTGATTTTGATTTTGCGTACAATCATCACAGATACAGTTAAGAGTTTTTTTATCAACAGCACATAGCTCGTGAATCCAGGTCTCACAATGGGTACACTGTATAATGTCTTCTTTTCTATTTTCTTCGCATAACTTACAATACCAGTTTTCTTCTTTATTTTCTATTTTGGTTTTCTTTGTGTTCTTCTTCTCTTTGGTATTTTTCCTCATCAAAACATTTTTTCTGTAAAGTTTCTACATACTGACTTCTTCGGCTGATCTATTTTTTTACCCGACTGCGTCAGAAGAAGGGTTATTTTATTTGTTACTCTGACTGATTTACGTTCTAATTCATTTTAAAGGACTTTCTGTTAAGGCATGTGATTTCGATGTGTTTTTTCTTGGGGCCCTATTCAATTGACGAAGACTACACTTAGGAGAGATGCTTCGAATAACCGACTGAATCCTTGCCAAATTCTGACTGACTTGACTGTCGATAACTTGCGAATTCACGATTGTAGGTGATGATTGACCTCCTAAAATCTGTTTCTCGTCTGGAGACAAAATATCTAATGAGATATTTTTTTTATTCTGCTGACCAATCGGTGTTCTATTTTCAGATGTTACAGAACTCGTCAAAGTGGCTGATTGTTTCTGTTCTTGTTATTTTTCGGTTACAGGTTCTTGACAACTAGTGGAAATAGATGGGCCAACATCTAGAGGTATTTGTTTTTCAGCTAGCTATTATATTTTCGCTTAGCCATCTCAACCTTAAACAAAATTAATGAATTAATTCCTAATTCGTACCAGTACGAATTACGCCAAACCGTTGAGTACGAATTAGGAGCACGGTACAATTCAATTTCAAATTTGCCGCTAAAATAAATGTCATGCAGTTAACGTCATTACCTACACAGTATTAACTTATACATTTATGTAGAATTAGATCATAAAATGCTAATTTTAGTTTTTCTTCATGAATTTGGACCAAAATGCTTATGAAGGAACTAAGAAAAATACTCGAAAATAGTGAAATTACTTACTTTTCTAATATTTTCGAGCGGAGTGGCAGCACTAAGACGTTCGACGCATGAAGTAACATGGCGGACTAATGGTTTCGTTTTTTGACACGAGTGTCGCTACTGCTGTTCTAAGTTTGGAAATAATAGTAGGGTACGTTTTAGGAACAAGTACGAGTTAGGCAAGTTTACCCTATTTAGTACCATGAATTGAAATATTTTGCGAGTTACCGATATTTTAATGGTATTGTAGTTGTTACAATTAAGGGATTATCGTGGAATAACATCCCATTTAGTAAAGAGTCATAAATAAGAATCATCATAGCGTGAGTAAATTGCGAAAATATGGTACGCTTTTACGGACTAAATAAATGAAACTGTTTTTTTTTTCGTTTGTGTAACGTAATTTAATCATATAATTATGACAAATTGTCGATACACAATGGAAAACGTGAACGTTTCCTTCATTAAGTCTTTAACTCTGTACAATATTTTGGAGATTTACCCTGTGTATTTTTTAAGTGTTTTGTAAGTTCACCAACCCTAGGCTCCGGTACAGTCGCGTTCAGCTGTTGAATTATTAACGTCCTCCCAGCAGAGACATGATACTTCGCGACGTCGGCACGTTCGGCGAAAGTGTAACTACCAGTACCGACGGCGCAATCAGACAACACCCGCGTTGCTGAGAGGGATCCTTTGACGGAAGGCACAAAAATAACTTTAAAATAAATATTTAATCTTCGTTGGTTTTTAATTACATTTTTCATTAGTGTTCTCCATTATTTGAATTTGTTCTACGGTACAGTAAACTCCCACTGGTATGAGTTCTTTACGTTAGGGGCAAATAAAAAAACACACCTTAATCTAGAGTATCCTAAAAATATTCCTTCAAAATTTTGAGTCCATTAACGTATGTTTGGCGGTCAGTTAGGGCCCGTTGTTTGATCAGTAGCTATCTCAACTAATTGTTAAAAATCTAAATAAGAATCGAAAATTTTACACATTTCCTTAAGATTTAATCATTACTTACGGTTTTAACGATCAGTTAGTTTAACTACTGATCAAACAACAGGCCCTTAGTAAATCAGTCACGAAAGCGTTTAAAATGTAATAGAATTACTTATTATGCACCCAATTATCTTATTTTCTTAACCTTCACCGACATTTTAAACTCGCTGTACCAATAAAATATGACGCTGTAAGTTTTCATTTTCACTTTACGAGGGTTTTTTGTCAGTAAACAGTGGGCGGAGAGCCTCCTCGTTTTCCTGCGGAAAAGATGCCGTTGATAACATTCCCTGTATTATATAGCCGCATCGCACGCCAACTCACGGAGCCCGCTAACTGGATATTCCGCTACACTTGCAGCCTTCTGGGACAAAACGGTATCATGGTGGGCGATAAAGATCAAACTGTATTACGTGAGGTCTTTAAGGTACCAGTTTTATGTATAATGTTACGAAAAAAATATCAGGGGACACAATCACACAAGTTGATTATAGTCCTAAACCAAGCTCCAGGCTTGTGCGGGTGTGTGGTACATACTGAATTTCATAAAAACTAATGCACTAATGTTCATTTCGCATAACACAAATTGCATAATGTCCATCTATAATAAACCAAAGGTATAATTATTATTTTGCGTAACAACGATATGCATAGTTTCTTAAATTATAATGTTCACAGGACATTTCTTACGTCTTTGATTACCACTAATGAGGTCAAAGTTCTAACCTAACCTAACCTAATTAGAGGAAAATGACTTAAAATGCATAATAAAAAGAAAAATATCATTATGATACAAATGAGTTATGTTTTCTGATAGTATTTCTGATAAAATTAAACAATTTGTTTTCATGCTAAATGGTGCTTTTCGTAGGAAGTTTAAATGAAATCATGCAAAATGTTTAAGACTGACTGAAGCGTGTTACCCCTTATTTAATATATATTTTATTCCCGGTACATCTATATGAATATTTTATTTGCGAGTATAGTAACATAACAATTTTAAAACCAATAAGCATCCGCCACGTTCGCTTTGCATCCACCTCATTTTAAAACGTCTTTATCGGTAGTCCCGTATTGACTCCATTCTAGGTATTCCTTGCTTCCAGAACATTTACTGCAGAATTGCCTGCATGCCGCGGCTGTTTACCCGAATAGTTTTACAAGCCGTAGTTAAAGCAAACAGGAAAAGCATATTCCAGAAATATGCCAATGCGCAATGCGAATAACTTTAAAGATACTTGTGTTATAGTCGTACGCTCAACCAATTTGATTTAATAGGCTATAATGGAACTCTGTCAACGTGACGTTATAGTTAAATTCTTAAGAAGGCTTACATGATTTGAATCGTTATATCACTTTGACATAGTTCTATAGTGGCCTATGATTCAAAGTTGACTGAACATACATGATGTACAGTGCTCGGAATAGGTGATGGCTATTTATCTTATCTTGATGCATGTCATGTCATTTCGAATAAGTTTCCGACCGAAATTAATTTGCTGATTTAAGTCATAGGTATTATGTTTTTCATAAGGCGATCGACCCTTAAATTTTTAAACTCAATATTTTTTATCGTTTACAATTGCTTTAGGTGGACACTGAATATAAACTAATCAACTAATTTTATTTCGGGCGAGTGCCCGAAATGCATGCCTGATATAAGGAAAAATTCATCCATTTAAGTCTCAAACAAAGTAATAATTTCTCCCAGTAGGTATATTAATGAACTAAGAAGAAATATTCCAATTTACTGTAATGAGATAAAAAAGTGTAAAATTTAACGATCAATGTCAGAAATACCTCAGACAGTAAACGAAGTTATGGAAATGAAATGAGAAAATCGTCGTAAAAATAATGAAATTCTATTCAGAAATTTCGTTTACCAAGTAGCCGTTCAATTAAGATATTATCGCAAAGAATAAATATTTCCTTAATATTTAAATACTTCCATCCATTTAATTAATAATGGCATATTCTTGTTCAACAATAAAAAAATATTTATTTTTCCTTGCTAACTTCGTACACTCGCCGTCAAATAATTACTTTTTTCATACTAAAGAGGCTATTTCGAAGCGTTGGTTCCTCGCCAGGGGATGCTTTTAATGAAATCTGATGATGGACACCCCGAGCATCGATACAAGACTTTCAGAGTAGCTAGGATACCCAACTGATTGAATCTGCGGGTAACGCCGGAATCGTGTATGTTCAGAAAAACATCTAAAATGGCAATATAATGTAAAGAAATCCGAATGCTGAGCCAAACTCTCTCGCTGTGGTGTTACCTGATTGTGCGATCAGTTAGGTATCTTAAGCACTTTTGACCTCCTCTATTGAACCTCAGAGTATCCACTATTAAACCTCACTCAAAACAACCAATGCCCTAGAACCAAGGCTTCAAAATAGACTCGTTTGTATGAAAAACGCACTCTGACCCGTATTATTTGACCGAGAGTGTATTTACTCACAAGTAATACGTTTTTGTATGATCTCCCTACAAAGTCTTAAAATACATCGACTATAAAGTCTCTTCAATTACTGCTTTGTACCCATCGAAATATGCTCTACCCATCATGACCTTCGCAGCCAAAACGTCATCCACAAATTAAAGTTCAGCGACCCATTGTATTATTTCTGTGTTGAATCTGTCTTAATCACATCGTCCACCCTTGTTAACATATTTCAGGCGAACTAGTAATTTAAACGTGTTTACAACTGAATATTTATTTGGGTAATATTATTACATTTCTTACTGCAGTGTTAATTACTAGCCCTTTTAATATTTCCTCTGCCGTAGCTCCACTTGAGTTATTGGCGGCGCGCTCTGCATGAGAAATCGGGTGCTACGTTTGTAGCAGAGAGGCGCGGCGTAGACGGCTACGAGTGGCTACGAGCCCACTTGGTAACCCGCCGGTTTCGTCCGCGAGATTTTAGCATAGCTCTTTAGAGATGTAGGTAATGCACCGTCACGTACCAAAATGAGATGCTTTAAAGCATTTTATTTTAAAGACGTGTCTGGTATTATGGTAAAGTACATTATACCATCGATATTTGGGTTTTGAATTTAATGTTGAAGTGAATTTAGTCTGGCCGAGATTTTATTATACAAGTAATAATAAACGCTTATTCGATTTATTCGTGACTAGTTTTTTTTCTTAAGTAACGTTATGAAATTTTTATTGTATTCTGTCGTGAATAGAAAATCAGTATGTTTAGAAACACTATATCAAAGTGGGTCCTTTCTAATTGATTAGAGTAAATTAAGCGTTTTCGGCCGGTTTCATTAAACTACAGAAAGGGTTTAATACAGGATTCAATTACAAAGTACCACAGACCGTTCTTTGAACAAAGTTTGCTCTTGTTTGGTCGAACTTTAGTTATTTATATGTCTAAAGGTCAGACTTTCCGTTATTATAAATTATTACTGTTTTAGAATTCCGTACGAAATAATAAATTATACTTTATAATTATGAAAATTTACATATAAAAGCAAACTTAATTATGACTAATCAATCGGATTCTCTATGCTCTAGATCAATGTGATACGCGAATTCAACTTAGTTTTTTTTCATGAATTATTTAAAACGACTCAATAAAACCTAACCGTGCTCCTGTATATACTAAAAAACCTAATTAGATTCCAACATACGTCAAAAAAGTGTTGCCATTAAAATGACATATTAGGTGGATCGGTAAATTTTCACTTCTGTAAATGTTATAGGTAGCTGTTTATTTTATTTATAATATTAAAGGCAACATTTAATTATCCTTCTTAAATAAACAATCTTATTTAAATACTCGTCGCAAAAAAAGATATTTAATTAAATTGTTTTATAGGAGAAAAGTTTAAATAACAATGGCAATAACTCAGGGTTTAATAACATTTGGTACCAATTATTATTCTCATTATGTGCGATTACATTTTTAGGAAAAAAAATCAATCATATTTTTACTTACGTCTTCAAAACTTGACCGAAATCTTCAAAAAATCTTCATGTCTTCAAAAAATTATCAGTTGATCATGTGTGGTAACCTTTATGGTGGACATGGTGGTTCTGTGGCGGCCATAACATCTATTGTCACTTCATTCGACATCTGACGTTTGGATAGCTCGAATGTTTTCTGTACCTATTCGCCCCGTGGTGATTTCCATTGTTAAGTTTTTGTTTTCCGTTAAGTTTTTGTTGTTTCATTTCGTTATTATTTTGACCTTTATCATATTGTGGAAATAACTTATATTGTTTTATTTTAACATAATTATTGTACCAAAAGGTTGGTTTTTCCTGAAACGTCACAATGATGATGACACGTGTAACTGTGACATTTCGCCATCTTTGGTAGTTTTTTTGACGTATATTGGAATCTAATTAGGTTTCCAAGTTTAGCTAATATGACGCGTATCGGCATATTCGCCTAGTTTATTGCAAGGCTCTTAAAAAGACACTTTTACTGCACTACTTTACGGAGTTAAAACGATGTAATAAAAAAGTAATAACCTTTAAAAGGTTATGCTTCTCGACGACGTAACTTTTTAACCGCAAATGCACGGCAATTTGTATTGAAAAATATTATACATTACTTTTTATACGTCCAGGAACATCAAAGACTAGTTTTTACGCAGAAATTTATGCAGTAAGTTATTTGTTAAGGCCTTCCTACACTTATCGACGCTGAATAGGATCTTGACAGAGCCAGTGGCTCTATTCTATTAGATAAAACTCTATTGCTTTTGACATATTGTCGTATAGTTTTTAGCTTGGCCGCCATGACTGTTAAGTTAATCAGAACTGTCGTAACGTTGTCAATATACAATGTCTAAGGTACATACATATACATACATTAAATCACGCCTGTTTCCCAGAGGGGTAGGCAGAGACCACTTCTTTCCACTTGCTACGATCTTGACAAATTTATTTCGCTTCTTCAACATTCGTACATCGAGTCATGCACGCACGTCGGTTTCGGGTACTTAAGATTCGGCCCTTTTCCAGTATTTCTCAGATTTGATTCGAAAAAGTACGCCTAGGGCGGCCCCTTCCGACCCTTCCACTCACTTTTGATCTGTATATCTCTTTCGTCAATCTTATTTCATCCATCCTTTCCAAATGACCGAACCATCGAAGCATGCTCTTTTCAATCTTAGTCACTACATCTTCTTTTATTTCACATTTCTCTCTGATTTTTTCATTTCTTACTCTATCAATCAGTTTCATACCGCACTCTAAGGTGATATGGCATTACAGCGTTGAATAGATCCCGAATAAACTATTCGTGTGAAGGACTCCCTACATATGTCGAAGCTGATTTTTGACAAACAGGACCCGTATTATGGTCGCTTTTATCACAGTGGATAATGCACTGTCACTCTCGCACTTACTCACTGATTAAAAAGTGACAGATGTCTTATCCACTTTTATCGACATCGATAAACACGAAAATAACCGGCCCAGGAGGTATCCACGTTAATTTTCATATATTGACGCATATGCGTAGAGTATTTCCAGTTTCTTAATAGCTTTCGGCTGGCTATCGCTATCACGCTTGCACTCGCAACTGAGAGTATATTTGTCACTAGTGTCTCATAGAAAACAAAGGTTTCCGATCACTATTAAGAAAATGGTAGCACTGTTACGGCATTTTGACTGGCAGGGTTTGCCGTTGCGGACTGAATGTAACGTTCGTTTTTTATTACAAAAAGAGACAAGGCTACATAAAATTGCAATTCGGTATCTATGTGTATAGTCAATCATTTAAAAGATCTATCTTTTTTTTTACATACATAGGTGCATACATACCTTCACGCCTTCATTCCCAGAGTGGGGTAGGCAGAGCTACAGAATATTCTTTTATTAAACACTTATTTACTTACATATTTAAAATATCGTTTAAGATAGAATAGAAATATTGTTTCGGTTAGAACGGACTAGTTTTTCGAAACTCCGCGTCTATTTTGCGTGAAGATATTTAGCACTCTCCGAAACAAAGGAAACTCTAACTGCCTTTTTCGCTTCGTTAGAGAGTAAACAACGCGGAAAACTTTACTAAGATTTATATCAAAGAGCCTTTAGATATGATATAACCTAATTTTGAAACAAATACGGCTCTAGGCATTCGGAAGAGTTAACTCCGACAAATTGCCTCTAGCTGGGAGCTAGCTAATGCCTGGATGAGAGTAAACTTCACGGAATCGGAAAATACGTTCCCGTGGCTAATGTACTTTTGAGGCGTTATGATTCTGAATAACTCACCAACGAGCCTAATGTGACCCTTTATGGTATAAACGACGATGTAGTTAGCCTGGTTGGAAGTGACCCTGCCTACGAATCTAGCGGTCCTGAGTTTGATTCCCGATCAGGGCAAATGTTTGTTTGATGAGTTCGAGTATTTATTTATGAGTCTTGGGTATTTTCTATATGTGTATAAGTATTTATTTCTCTATGTTTAACGTTGCTTAATGGGTAAAAAAGTTGATTGACCCTAATCCCAATTATAACATACAACCCTAGAACTTAGTTTGGAACTGGGTCAATTTGTGCAAGATTGTCCTAGATATTTGGTCTATTTCCACTTGTTCCATTATTCAAAGGACTTCAGATAATGTAACTAGTGGGAAATATTTTTTCCCAGTAGTTCCATTTTATTAAAAAATAAAAATAAAATGACGAATATTTTCTTTTATGATTACGAATATTTACTATCGAATGCAACTTTTTCACTAACGGTTTTAGTGAGACAAACATATTTAATAAAAAATAGAACTACTGGGAAGAAGAAACCCACTAGTTCCATTATCTGAAGTTCTTTAAATAATAAAATTTCCCACTAGCTCTATTAGTGGAACTGTGAACGGAACTAGTGGGAATAGACCCGATATTTATTTATTGAAAAAGAAGAGCAAGCATGAAGAGATAATTGATGAATATTGAGAAAGCTAAAGTTATATGTTTATACCGGTGCACCTGGCGTTCCAATCTCTGCTCTATTGGGAGACACGCGTGACAGTATGCATGTATGTATGTATTTATTTATTTATTCATAACAACATATAATTACATATTTAATGTCAACTTTGGTCAATAATTTACTAGCAGTTCGGCCTGTCAAGATCTTGTGCAGAGTCCGTACGAATTGCTACCACCATTTTACCGTTAAGTTAAAAACGATACCAAAGCACGTCAAAGGTAATATCATTTTACCGTGTAGAATACAAACACTGCACATCCTTTGTGTTATGTATTTTAAAACTCGTAGAGTAAATTTTTAAGGTAACTATGTTAACAAAGAAACGGGTACATTTGATAGTAATATGACAAAAGCAGAACATTCGACGATTATTTTCTTGGAAAAACATTGTGTATTTATTACATTTACGTTTCAGAACATTTCATCAGCCCGCTTAAAATAGACGCTAAGTCAATTGAATGTCACCGCCAGAGGTACTTATGTGAGCAGGTATATACATACTGATAAACATATTTAGAAGTCGTATGTATCTCGGAGTCGTGGTTGAATAATGATACATTAGAATAACGCAAGCTAGTTTTTCTGTCGCGATCAACACGAAGGTGGTCCCGTATACACATAGGATCCAGGCATGTAATGAATTTCTTCTGGGGCTAATGATGATGATGCTTTTAAAATATAAAATTTTGAATTATTACATTACTATACATAAGCAGTATCATACCAAACCTCCGATAAGATCTAAATACTCGTAAAAGAGGTTTAGAAATTAATAAAAGATATATAAACTTGGTAATTTATTATGATGATTGAAAATTTATTTTTAACAATGTCGATAAAACTCAGTCGATATTTAATTAATCACTAGCACTGGTACATTTTTGCACCCGTCAATTCGGGGTTTGCTATTAGGTATTACCACGCAAGTATCGTCTCTTGAGCCTCTGTATTTACATTAGCTGATGTTAAGTTCCAAAGAACAGCAATATTTATCAGGGGCTCTATTCTAAAGGGTAAAACAATATTGCTTTTGACGTAGGTACTATGGCATTGTTAATAACCCGGCCGCCATTACTGTCGAGTAAATAATAGCTAAAGTAACGTTGAAATTACGATGAAACGTCAAAAGTAATGTTTTTTTACCGCTAGAAAAGGTGATTTTTTGATTTGACCAAAGATATACACTTTAGAAGATGACACTACCTGAGGGTCTAGGACAAGACGCATCACGCTAACGATAGATCGTTTTGTCCCAGTTCCTTCAATTGTTTACTAATTGAACATTACTTAATTAATTTATAATATTAACACACATTTATATTTACTGTCAAACAGTGTTTGGCCGCAAGCTTTAACTGTTTTTGAACCGGTAGTAACAATAACAATTTCGAACGGTAGGATATTATAAGTATGGTGGAAAGTAGGGAAATTTCATGTTTATTCCGTTTTGCATACTGTTTCTTTTAGTGTTACACTTTATTACTTTCGCAGAAAATCTTTAAGGCGTAATATTTATCGATAAACCGACTACCGCTATCAGTCCCAGCCTTAAAAATACAAGAGTTCTCAATAAAGGTACGATAATAGGCGTGATGAAACTGGCAATATTTTCACTTTGTTAGTTTCGCAGAAAATCGTTAACGCGTAATATTTATCGGTTTACCGAATCCGCTATCATTCCCAGTCTAAAAAATACAAGAGTTCTCAATAAAAGTACGATAATAGGCGTGATGAGACAGGCGATATTTACACTTTGTTAGTTTCGCAGAAAATCGCTAACGCATAACGTTTATCGGTTTACCGAATACCGCCGTCAGTCCCAGTCTTAAAAATACAAGAGTTCTCAAGAAAGGTACGATAATAGGCGTGGTGAAACTGGCAATATTTTCACTTTGTTAGTTTCGCAGAAAATCGCTAACACGTAATGTTTAACGGTATACCAACTACCGCTATCATTCCCATTCTTAAAAATACAAGAGTTCTCAATAAAGGTACGATAATAGGCGTGGTGAAACTGGCGATATTGAGCGCCCGCGTAGAATAGTAATCAGCTCACAGCGGGCCCGGCTGCATTATTGCCCTACTGCGTGATCGAAACTTGCGAATTGCTTTTCACGTCCAATACTTAATAATTATTATTGGAATTACTATTGTCCAGCTTCTGCCCGCATTTACCATCTCACGGGAAGAGTCTGTCTGATGAAAGGTAGTAAGTTAATTTCTTTCTCCATTCCAAATTGCATGGTGGAGTAACAGGGGTACTTTCATATTTATAATATTAGTGTGATTGATTTATAAACTCTTGGTTTATATCTATAAACAGGGCATTTTTTTACAGTGTTCAAATTTTAACATATGATTTTGTATCGTTAATTTAATATGTTACAACAATAAAATCAGTTTTTTTTGTAAATTGTCAAATTTTTACATTCTTTTGTGTGCACCAAGTCATACTCATAATCCCTTTCTAAAAACCTTTTTAAAGCACGCTACTCTCCTTGCACCCCTGCATTACAGGGCCTATGAAGTTAGTGGAATCATTGAATCGGCAATATCTCTAATGTTTTTAAAGCTATAGTAAAAACCTTACATGTGTTATGGATTAACAATAGCGAAGCAAATATAAAAAAATGTGCATCTATTAAAAAAATACCCTGGATATTATATACTCGTAGGCTCCGTTTTATAAAGGCCCGTTAGTATATACGTCAGATCAAATTATAGTAAATAGGGTAAAGTAACCAGTGGTCCGCCAGAGACCTGTAGTCGGCCTCTGCCTATACTTTGAATGAGAGGGAAGATTACGGAAGATAATATTTCCCGCTCTTCGCACTCATATAAGGTCGACTACTGGTCTCTGGCTGACTACTGGTGGCTTTACCCTACATCCAATTTCTGACATTCTTGATCGAAATCTGATCTAGGGACCTTTGTGAAACCCTTACCAACCTGAATAAAACAACGGATATAAGTGTTCTGAAAACAAAGGTAATGTTAGAGTGCCGTGAGCTGTGAATCGCTACACGAGACGTATCGTGTTGTTTTATACCCTGTGAGGCCAAGGTTTACACCG
Source organism: Acleris emargana (assembly GCA_927399475.2). Lineage (NCBI taxonomy): Eukaryota > Metazoa > Arthropoda > Insecta > Lepidoptera > Tortricidae > Acleris > Acleris emargana. Next base: position 14,773,006 of record OV656840.1, on the reverse strand, counting down.
CAAAATTTTCGACTCAGTACCCTTATTTAACTTGGTAAACCCTTATTGCCTTTGACGTGTTATGGTATTGTTTTTAAATCAGCCGCCATAACTGTCAAGTACATAAGAGCTATCAAAACAACGTTGAATTTATATCGATAAAAAATATGTCGATATACATGTGCTCATTGAAAATTCTCGATTACTATAAAACGGTTCGATATCAAGAGAACGTTTAGTAATTTAAAGTGGATATTTTCACCTAGACGGCAACCCTTAATACCGACGAATATGGAAATAGTTATTTGTTCAACAAGAGAGCAAAGTTGGTTTTTGCTGCGAGTGATGATTCAAAGATACGAGACGTAAAAAACTTTGGTCTCGTGTGAGACATACAACTTTTCACCTCAGCAGCGAGAACAACACAGCGTGAAGCTGGTAGGGCCAACGCACGTCTTCCGTTGTGACCATTTGGTGAATACTAGGGCTCCTGGTCGTGTCCGTGTTTCGTGTACCCGTAGCCGAATCTCCGTTACCGAGTAACACGGCAACGGAGATCCGGCCCGTTCGACACGTGAAATTCGGCTACGTGTAATTAAGATACGTAGCTCCGTGTTACACGGAGATACGTTTCTTATTTACACGTAATACACGTAGATCCGTTCCGCCCGTGACCGTGACGTTTAATGAAGATTTTTTACACTACTTATACCACTAATTACTAAAAAGAAAAATATAACTAAAGTTTGACAAATAAGAATAAACTAGAACACATATCACATATCTAATAAGGCTCCGTTCGACAAGCTTTCATTCAATAACCGTGCGGAGCGGAGCTGGAGAAGAGATCCGCAGATACGTAGCCGAACGCAGACACGGATACGTATCTTGGCGTGACCGTGTAGTTCGGGAACTTAGCACCGCCGGTGCTAAGATCACGGAGCTACGGTTCCGCGTGTAACACGGATATCAGGACCACTAGTGAATACACGACTAAATAACGACACGATCGCATATGCATCAATCACAAGCATTTTTGCAAAATACTAATAAAATAAAAAGTGGAAAAAATAAACATGAAACAGATAAAACCTGTCACTCAACTTGATAATGCCGTAGTGCAAACACAACTTTATACAGCTTCATGTAGTCTGTGGCTTTAAAAAAAACCTAACTAGGCCTTGTCTATGGCTATTGGCTACAATAATACCACTATTTTTGAAATGCGTTCTGAAACTGCCCCCGCGGTTTATGTCACGAAATTAAAGATTGTTAAAACGATAACAAAATTATGTAGATACATGATAAACTTCTTATTTGTCATTAATTTTGTCTTCAAAACATTAAATAAAAAAAATGATTGTTACCTACTGTATAATACATACATAAACTCACGCCTTCATTCCCAGAGTGGGGTAGGCAGAAAAATAATAATAATAAAAATAAAAATAATACTGTATAAAATAGTTATAATAAACACATTTCAAACTTTAACAGTTAGTTTTATTTGCAATTTTACGGTTATGTGTGCATCCGAACGTGCGTTTCTTTTTGGGCCTACTATGTGTAGAATTTGAAAATCGAACTTCGAATCAAGTTGTTTCTATCTCTCGCTTTTTTCCTATCGAAGTGAAAGTGACAGAACAAAGTGAAGTTCAATTTTTTCGAATGTTGTGAGTAGCCCCAGCACTGCTCATGGCATTTAAAAATAATAATTAAAAAGCTACTTTGCCTATTGCTCGCAGCAAAATTGAATTTTGCTCACTGGTTTTAAGCAGCAAAACCTTCTTGTTTGAGCTGCTGAGGTGAAAAAATATTAACTAGACTATCTTAAAATAAACAAATAATAAATGTTTTAATTTGTTTATTAAGATGTCGATAGTGACATTGATATATTTTTTTGTCGATAAAATATTTTGCTACATCACTTTAGTATAGGTGCCCCGAGTTAGCACAGGTATGTTGATAATACGGAAACAAAGTCATAAACAATAAGGTTTTACCGTGTGGAAGCTCAGCCCAGCCAGCCCAGCCATCTCTGGATCTAGTTACACTGCCGAAAAAATATCGCGCTAGGTCGTTTTGGCTTCCATGTATCGTTAGATTATGTCGTTATTTTTCTTACTTTTCCTTCGTAAAGCACAGGTAAGACCAAATTAAGTGACACAGAAAGGAATCAGAAACAATATTGTTTAAACATTGTAGAAAACTTTGGCATGAGAAGCTGCCGAAAGCAGACGGACTGATTGCAAATGGGTGAAGTGTTGTAGACACACAATGTATATAATAGATCACGTTTCAAGTATATTTGTAGGACGTTAATCTCCAAAAGTGGGAAAGGAATTTTTTGCTACAAAATTAAAATTGTATCGACACACTTTTAAAGCATATGTGCTAATTTGACAAATGATTACATTCGAATATTTTACTCGAAAAGTGTAACATTTGAGCCGAATGTGTGTAATGGATACAAGCGAGGCCCAACATTGTTAATATCACTCAGGCGACGCGTGAAGGATGGCGCTCGCAGAATGGATAAAAATGTGTATAAAGACTAATACCTCAACGTCTTTACAAAGCACTCGTCGTAAATTCGTACAGTCTGCCCCAGTTTTAGTTTCTAATAAAATCTTTTATGTGTAACAGGACACGTTTTTACTTTTATTTAGATGGAGATCCGACCCCGGCATACATTTCAGAATCCCCGCTACAAATGTGTTTGAAATATACTGTGTGAGTAGTTTTAAATTTAACCCACATCTTAAATCTCACTAATATTATAAATATGAAAGTTTGTACGTCTGTGTTAATTTGTTACTCGTGCAAGCAGCAACGGCTAGACGGATTTAGATGAAATCTTGAATTGAGATAGTTTAACAAGCAGGCTAATCTAACCTAAAATAATAGATTTTGACTATCGTAATTCCCTTGGATAAAAGTTTCCAAGGGAATTACAATAATCGAAATCTACGGAGGCGACGAAAAAATTCAACTTCGAATATATTTTCTAAACCTAATTTATTGGAAAAAAAAATAATGAAAAATAACATCTCGCAATTTTTCATGTTTTTCTTAGTATTATATTATAAGTACATAACATTACAAATTTAAACTTAGTTTTAGTTGTTTTCGTTTTAGCGAAGTTCAAAAATCGAACCACTGTTAAAGCTAAAACGCTTGTTTTAAGCGCTTCTTAGCATGCAGTAGTATCATATTAAGCGCCCTTTCACTCCACTAGTTGACTGTACACGTTGCCAAGTGTGAGAGGCACCTGTGATCCACAGTTCATACCGCGTCACGCAATAATAAGGTATACATATTTGTCAAAGGCATTCCTCAGAGCGAGTATATCTTGATTTACGCCGCTGTTCAAATTATTGCCGCTTGCGAGACGCACCTGTGCCTGCATTATACGTGTGCGCAATTATTTCGCCTGAATTATGGTGTCACGTTGGCATTGAATTCATATCCGTATTAAATATCCATTTAATACGTTGCTTGTACAGAGTTGTAAAGGCAGGTCGTAGTATAAGTAAAGGCACTCTCTTTATCGACCAAACGATCTGGGGATTTATTCTGCTGGATAAAAAAATATCGCTCATGAGTTCATGGCATTAGTAAAAAAAAAAACTATAAAATGTCAGTGCAATATAGTTTTACCAAGTAGAATAGAGCCCAAGTTCGTTCAGAATATTTTTAGAGACAGTTAACTCGTTCCTTTTTCAAACTTATGTATGAAAAATCATCCTTATAAGACTTATCGTCATTAACTGACTATAAATTGGGCCGTTAGAGTCAACTGGGACGGTGTAGGGCATTCGTATGTTTAGTTGTTTGCTCGATAATAACTTTAGTATTGTTGATCCGATCTTTTGAAAGGCAGAGTCTAGGCAAATCCATGTGAAATATTGTGAATTTTGGTATTATGGTTATTAAATATTTACACTTGAATATGTCCATGATTCAACGCGTATTTCAAATTCAAACGTCTAAACGAGCTGTGAATGTGATTTCAATAGACATTCACTCATTGGCCGTGGAATTGCAATCGGAAATACCGAATGAATCCGTCCAATTTTCCGATGACGTCGCACCGGATTCCACGGCTGGACGGCAAGCGGCAATCATCTCGATTCACTTGGATTTCACTGGTTTATTGAATTACTCGACGTTAACAACCTATTTTCGTTTATTATTAAGCGTGTTAAAACGATTTACGGTTACAAATACACTTCCGTTCTCGTCTCGAGCACACGCAACAATACCTACTTCTTTAGTTGGCCGTGTGCTTTCACTTCAAGTATTCTACCCTACGAATGTTATTTAGGTTATAATCAGATAAAAAAGTTACCCTTTTACATTATTTACGTGGTTTTCACGGTCGATGTACGGTTTGAACCTAATTGGAAATAAAAATACTTACGAGTATAAACTCATGAGTATTTACTAGTATGATACAAACACTGTGGTACAAAAGCAGTTCCGTTCGAGTTGTGATACTCGTGACTATTACTTTTACGTGGAACAAGGACACAAACCCATCAAACCCATTAAAGACAACCCGTCAATCATGAACGCTCACGACGAAGCTCATGGTATTCATGGTTTTCTAAATTTTATAGAATAATAAAATATTTTGAAGGTATAGTTTCTGGGAGTGTGAAATTGCGTTCACATTGCTTTGGTACAATACCATATATCGTTACTGATTTAAAAAAAAACTCTTATCTGATATTTCGAGATGTATGAGTTTGAACTTAATTCTCTTCACGCTTAAGTTCAAAATCGTACGTCAACAAATATGAGATACGAGGTTTTTTCTAAGCAATGACGATATGGTACATAGGTACAATTTCACTGGACTCGTGGGACGTTCTTAACCAGAAGGATGCGTGGGCGTACCTTGTTTGCTATAATGCGCTGGCCATATTATACTTTCAAACGGGCTATCGACCAATTTACTGCGTAAGAGATATTAGGGAATACACATGCCTGTCGCTGTACACTTACATAGCAGCTCCTTGCACGTGCCATCTATGTGTATACACTAACTGTATCTGGCAAGCAAGTATATCGCATGCAATATGAGAGAGGGGACACGGGGGGCTGCACGTCGTATGCGTATGGCACGTGTGAATGAACGCGACAACTACAGGCATGCCTGCCTGTATGAAATTGCATGCAAGTTCACTTGCAAATGTATACACTGTGTGCCAGTTGCTTGTACATGCTGTTATCTAGTATGCACGCTAGTATGTAGCTAGTGTTCTCGGCTTTAAGGTTGTAAATAGCTTAGCTTACCGCCGTATTCAGACATTTAGGAGATAATTTACTCGTTCCTTTTCAAGGTTCCGCGTACCCGAAGGGAGCCCAAAACGGGACCCTTTTAATATGCCTACGGTTTCCGTCCGTCCATCTGTTCGTTCGTCTAAATTTTAAACCGTATTTCCGTATCCGTGTTGTAAATCTTTTTAACCGTAATAGATAGCGGTTGATAATTTTTTCAAAATACTTATTTGTTATTACGGCGGATTCACATTCTTAATAATAAAGGGAGTCCCATACTTACAGGAAACTTTTTTTGTTGTGTCGTAAAAACAGTAAAACATAAGATTATTTATTATAGGACAAATCCTGAACAAAAAAACAAAAATACCAAAAACGGTCAAGTGTGAGTTGGGCTCCTCGATTCGATTCGGATTCAAATTCGATTAAGAAACCCACTGTGTGGCGGTACGGAACCCTCGGTGCGCGAGTCCCACTCACACTTGACCGGTTTTTCTTCAAACATGTCTATAAAAAATCCTCATCAGGAAAGACTTACTCATTCATGAACTGACTGCTGCTCTTTCTTTTATAAAATATTTGAACATGATGTTTCTTTGTTGCAGGCGTTCGAGCGCGGGCCTGTTGGCACCGCAGCTGGCCTGCCAGAGCGCGTCGCCCGCGCCGGCCGCTGCGGCGCCGCTCCCCGCGCCCGCGTCACCCCCCCGGGTGGTCTCCGCGCCGCCCGCGCCCCTCGCTCCGCCCCCCGACCCCGTACCGCAACCCGCCCATGAAGACGGCGTCAGATTGCGCCGCGTCCACACCGTTGCGGTGCGGGACTACCTCAAAAGAGAGACGCAAACGTTTTTCGGTGTACAGAAGGATAATGAGAGGGAACAAAGGAGGCTGTGGTACGAGAGGCGGAGGAGGCACGCAGCGCGGGCGCTCGGCGACCTCCGCCTAGACCTACCGCCGGACCATCATCCTGATGATGATGATATTAGGTAAAGTATTTGTATTACACTTTTGTACTATCTCTAAGAAGAAAAAATATACATAAATGGATCTTTGTAGACCCATACTAAGCGTACTTATACCGACATGAATATTCAAATATAAAGGAAACTCACAGTTAAACATTCGGTCTCATCACACAAAGAATTTTACCGTTTCTTAGAACCGGGGACCACTAACTTCGTAGGCAGATTCTCTATCACAATAGGCTTATCAAGTCGTCAATAAAAAAATATAGAATACTTTAGATCAGTCCTGTAATACAGGAGCTTACTAAGGACAACCTTTCTTTGTGAAAAAAAGGTTATACATATACATTTATTTAAAAAACACATGACCTTGATAGTTGTTTTAATCGTTACATGCAACATGCGGAGTGAACGTCCGGCTCTTCCGCTAACCAATTAGTGAAACAAGCTAACCTTACCCTACCGTTCTTAACTATAACAGTTAAGTGCAGTTCCCAAACCGGAATCCATTATCATTACAGCTAACATACGGGAGTAACATACTGCAGAAGCTTAGTGCCCCGGCCGAGTCAATCCAAGATTATTACAGGCTTAATCTGTCTGGAACTGATCTTGCCCACTTATGTTGACGAAGGATAATAATAATTAATTCTCAGTCGTTTGTCTTCGAGATTATTACTTCATTGCTTAGCATATTCTGTTTATAACGCTTCCTGGTATGCTTTGGAGTTACATATATGTAATATATGGAAGTTATTAATTATCTAACTTCAGTGTAATGAAGTGAGGTGGCCATTATCGAAGATATATCACTTTTGGCTTAAAAGTTTCTCTATTCCTCCTCATTAACCGACTTCAAATATAAAAACATAAAAGAATCGTCTTTACAACCCAATTAAGCGTTAATAAAATACTGGTTCCTCGGTAAGAGTCAGCGTAGGTTACTCATACATTGCTATTGATTTCTTGCCACCAAATTTCAAATAATGTATATAATGCAGTTGCCGAAATATTAGACGCAGCAGGTACCAAACCGGCCATTCCAAGGAAACCAGTAATTATTTTAGTGGTTTTTGAAGATAGTTATTTGTAAAAAAAACTCAATTCCATCATTTCAATGTAACTAGTTACCAACCAAAAGAATGTTACAGATTCGTTTAAGAGGAATTGTAATTTAAAAGATAATGCCTAATTAAAAAAAAAAAAAAAACTTTGTATAGAAACAATGTTATGTATAGATCGTCATAAGTCTGCCAGATTGCGTAAAAAACAACATACCTAAAATTAAACGCATTTAATACTTATAAATTCGTTGATTCTAACGTAAATAATTATGTTAATACTTAAGTATTCTGGGCATTCCCTTTAACAAATAAACCCTGATTTATAACTACATTCTCAAACCACAACGCCGCAAAGGTAAATAGGTCATGAAGGTTTAGGTGAACATAATGTTACACTCCACCACATTATTTAGGAGGTTCCTGGAAATATATCGCAAGAAACAACTCGAGCTGAAAAAGCGGAATATGCCCGAGTACGTACAGTACATGGTTCATAACACGCCAAAACCGTACTTTAGTGTCAAGCCAATTTACGTAAAAGGTTTTTTGAATAGTCTTGGGACTGAATTATGTAGGTTGCCGTTGCCAACGAATGTGGGATGTACGTTCGTTCGGTTTAATCAGTTTATTTCTTAAGAGCTTCGAATGTAGGTACTATTAATTTTTAGTTAAGTAGTTTTCAAGTTACCAACAAAGATTTTGATAAGATATAATTGCTAAGCAAAGTTTCGGTGCTTACAATGAGATTGAGTCTCGAACATGATAACCATTTTGTATAGATTTGACGAAAACATTTGACGGTTATTATTTATCTAACGCGACCCACCGTACCCTGTACAAACCCTCACCCCGAGGAATGTGTAGCGGTGGTACGACCTTCTGTAAGGTCCGCCGGATCGCAACCACCATCTTATCTTTAACGTAACACCAAGCATTCGTTTTCGCATAGTTGAATTCCGGTATGCGGATAAGACAACCGATGAAATTACTCAAAATCATCTTAATTCTCAGGGTCGGAAACGCATTTGCAGTGTTAGGATTGCAGTTTTAAGCATGCACATACATCGCACTCCCAGATCAAAAGTGTAGTAACTCAAAATATATTATTTCATAGTATTTTAAAATCAACTTTAATACAACGTCTATGAGCTTAAAATAAAACTAACAATGATTTTGAGTTGATACTGTCTTGATCTGCGATATACAGGTATTAGATCCCACTTACTTACTATCAGTTGGCCTGTGAGCTTGTTTTTATTTTACTTGCCATAAGAAAATATAATATGACGAACGTTGGCAGAATGCAATCCCCACATTAAGCACGTTCGCCGTCGTACTGCCACTGGCAACTTCTATAATTGTCCATAAAACATTTGAATAGTCTGCCATTGTTTCATTTACACAGGGTGCCTCTGACCTTGGGGCTTTAAATTCATGGATCGTTTCTACTCCTCAAACTGAACTTCTTTGTTCAGTAAGTTGGTAAAAATATGTCCAAGTTAAATTTTTTTTTTTTCATAAAAGTCAAATGTAATTTTCAATGTACGCGATCCAATTCTCGATTTTCCTTTAGCCCTCGAACCAAGGAAATGTCGCCCCCGTACCCTGAGATAGTGATTATATGGCCATGATTTAATTCACTGATTTTTCAATTAGACTTTAAAACCAATTAGTTATTTAAGCTTAAGTTATTTTTTAATGTTGCAGAATGAAAGTAGTTCAGTAGAAGTAGTAGTAGTCGAGTAGAATCGACCGTTGCATTTAAAGCCCTTATGCCAGAGGCACCCTGTATAGTGTTTGTGCATAAACATTACACCCATCTAACTCACGAGCAGGAATGTATGAATATTTAGTTCATTGGTACATTGTTAATCAAGAGATCGAGCATATATTACAGCGCAAAATAAAATACAGACCGTTTTTTTTTGCTTTTTTTTTTTAAATTGGTTTTCATACTCTGTTATCTATTCCATTTGTGCATATTGATTATATTTTCAAGTCAAGCTCAAGGGAAAAAACAGGTTTTAAATGTGTTGTGGACTTTGTTTTGTTTACACTGAATCCATTTAGCGAAGCAACAGTGAAGCAATTTGAAATACACGGAAAACTACTATCGTCATCAATTTATTTTCCATTTATGTACCAGACGATCAATTCCAAAAATTGTAGGTATTTCTAGCGCTTTCTTACAATTCCAAAAACTGTATAGTGAAAAGAACGGAGCATTCATCAGTTCTATTCATTGATATTATTAAGTCCCAGTCGTTTAGAGTTCATCGACCGACAAATCGTCAGTCACTTACTCTGAAAATTGTTAGTGTATGGACAAATGCACTGTTTCACTACTACGAGGTCATGGCAACTTAATCGGCCGCGTACACTTATACATAATGCCTTATTTATAAACTCATCTTGGCTGAGATGCCCGTCTCAAGATGCGTCAAAACTGACAGTTTTCTATGGTTTGACGTTTACTTTGACGTATCTCGAGGCGGGCGTCTTAGGGCCCTAATAATAAACTGATCTTGACTCTAATGCTCATCTCAAGATAAGTAAAAATTCAGTTTTCAATGGGATGACTTTTACTTTGACGTATCTTGTGACGGGCATGGCAGTCAAGACGAGTTCGTGAATACGGCCCTTAGTCTAGTGATCCTATTTGGTGCCTAAACAACATGCTTAACGCTAACGTCAACTACTTTTAAAAACTGTAAGACCCGTATTAATAAACTCGTCTTGGCTGAGATGCCCGTCACAAGATACGTCAACATAAACGTCAATCCATGCAAAACTGACATCTTGAGACGAGCATTACAGCCGAGATCAGTTTATTAATACGGCCCTAAAATGTATGGAATTGAAATAAGCGCTCGACGCGCCCGTCCAGCAGCTAACGTCAATCCAATACATTTTTGAAAACGTTAACGTTCCTTAAACTCATATTGTCTAGGGAAAAATATACGTTTATTAATACGGCCATGTAGTGTATTTTACGGCGAGTGTAAAGGACTCTCAGCGTAAACAAAACTGCATAGTTATGTCATAATAACCCCTCTGTCTGTAGTCTTCTAGAAGTTGTTTTATCTCGCTAATACAAAGTACAATTGTGTTATTGTGTGTGCAATTGTGATAGATTTTGCAGCGTTGTTTTACAAGTAGCAAAATAAATTTGTTGTATAGTTTAGGAAAAGTCGTTATGTTTTGCTAGCTGGGTGATATTTAAGTTTCAACAACGTGGACATTGTTATATTCCTAGAACCCGGTCGGTTGTTTCGCCAGCTATCCGGCAACCAATAACAGTTTATTAGTATTGAAAGCCATTTCACGAACAACGGAAATAAAATGTTTTAACTTTGAATAAAAAAATAGACTCGGTCAGTGCAAACAGCTCTTCGCAATATCGGAGTCTCGCATTTTAAAAAGTAGACAATAACTTTTCGGTGAATGTTTTTGTACAGTTATCTACCTGGGGTTGTAGTGTTGTGTTGTAAATATGAAAGGTCACTAAAAGTATTATTTCTATACTTTTGCGTATGCGTTATTAGTCAAATTACTAAATTTATGTAAAGCTGTTGGTTTTCCACGGATTGATAAATAGTAATCAAAATGTTATCTAGAAGAATAATTTACAATAAAAAACCATGGATGTTTGTGTTCCTAACAAATTAAATTTAGCAGAGATTATAACCCATGTCCTGCAAAAAAGAGTTAGTAAATGTTAATTCTCGACGTAAACGATAAGTTTCAAAAATTTACTATTATTAAAGACTAGCTCCTGCCCGCGAGTTCGTTCACGTAGATTTCATATATCGTTATTCCCTCTTGGAATTTTAAATGTTCCGGGATGAAATGTAGCCTATGTGTTAATTCAGTGTATAAGCTACCTTCATTCCAAATTTCATAGAAATCTGTTCTGCCGTTGTAGCATGAAGAAGTAACAAACACACACACGAAATTTCGCATTTATAATATTAGTAGGGAGTAGGACAGGATAGGATTAGTAGGATTGACCATTGAATAGCACAGAATAGAGCTAAAGCTAATGCAATTTCGCTAATACTCCATTGCGTTGGTGTGGACACAAGTCTATACACACCGTATTATCAGTAGCTATTATGTGTTGGTTGTTGTGTGTGGTTGCAATTAATTTTATTATGATACACGGTTCAAGCAGTTTTTCTCTACGATGTTTTACAGCGTATCGTTTACCACGGAAGCTCAGTATACTAAAGTAAGTAGCAAATAGAAGGAAAATTATGTAATATATAAACATTGTATATCGTCTTTTGTCATATATCCCAGTAAATTTATCGATGGGGAGTTACTGAAGTTAATAAAATATCGGGATTGAAGGAAACACATAATTCACCCGGAGGCAAATTTTTTTTTTTACTTCGTCTTAGTGCTACATTTAGGAAGTCACGTGGATTGAAAATGTTTACCATAACATCCTGCCACTTTAAAAGCTACGTATTTCTTAGTGGCGGCACCCTAGGGCTCTTACTCCGCTCAAGAAATGGCGCTCTATCTCAGAGTAGTTTGCCTTGTTACTTTTATGCTTAGCTTAGAGTACAAATATTTTAGAACAAACTTTATACCGAAATAAAGAAACGACAGTTTTAAAAGTATTTGGAAACCGAACAATTTATATAATTTATCACTCTATCGAAATAATATTTTTGGTTTTGATAATGGCTGTATTAGCTCAATAAAAGTTTATACTCGTATGTATTATATTTATTCTAATGCATTTATGGTAGGATGACTAAGTGTGTGATAAACTCGTAGCGAACTAATTGTGTCCTGTGATTGATTCAGTACTCGAGGTCAAACTTATGGGCAATTCGTTTTGTTTCGCATATCCAACCCATTGAAAAGTGGATGATCATTGATCCACCATGATTGACCATGCAAATGTTGCGTATGCGCATGTCAAAAATGGGCGCGCTTTAATCAGTATTAAAACATTTTGTATAATTTCATTTAACTAATCACGAAAAGCATAATGAACGTTTAGCATAAAAACCAATTGTATAATTTTATCTGGCACACGATCGAAAAACATAACACTCATTTAGTATAAATATAATTTTCTTGTTATTATGCATTTATTTTAAGTCAATTTCTTTTAACTAGGTTAGGTTAGGCTAAAACTGTGACCACATTAATAATAATGAAAGCTGTTGGAAATATTTATTTACTAATTTGTAAATATTATAGTTCTTGAAATTATGCATTTCGTTTTATGCATGATGACTATTATATCGATCGTGTTATGTAAAATGATTATTAGATTGTTTTTATGCTAAACATTACACACTCTTCAAAATATCTAAACATAAAAAATAACCTAAATTATTTTGATATTTCGCAATGTATCGGCAAGTATAGTCGCTGTATGAAAAGTATTCTGACTTTTGGATCTTAACAGCATTGAAATAGAGTCGAAAAATTATAAACCTTTTCATACCGCGTCTATACATTGCAATAATCATAATAATTATGAGAAATTTTTACATTTCTGATGTGTGTATATTATTATTTATAACATGTTTGTTTGTGCAGTATGTATGGAGCGTCGGGCGCCGCACCGCGAGAGGCGCGGGGGCGCGTGCGCGAGCGGCCGGACGTGCTGCCCGCGCCCGCGCCGGTCGAGGAGCCCGCGCCACCCCCGCCCCCGCGCCCCGGCAAGGACAGCGTGGCGCGGCTCACCCTCAGCGGCCTTTCTTATGTTGTTACTGTAAGTGTACCTTATAGCTCTGTCCTTCTCAGTAAAAAGGAAGCATGCGCTATTTGATAGATAGTCTACATACATACATACCTTCACGCCTGTAATCCCAGTGGGTTTGGCAGAGCTACAGAATTACAACTTTAAAAAGTTGTTGACAATTCAGTAACCACAAATTGCACAAATAGGCTAAAATGTTTACCAGCATATTAGTGACAGGTTGCAAGCCCATCGCCTAACAGTACTACAACCCTATACTCCCTTAGTCGCCTCTTACGACATCCACGGGACGACATGGCGTGGCACTATTCTAACCCGGCAACCACACGGGGAAACGATAGATAGTCTAAGCTAATTTAACCCCCTGTACAGCGAAATAAGGTCACGTATACATACGCGGTTTTATGAGACATGCGCTATTTTTTTTCTAAGGAGGCAGAGTGGTTGCATTGAATTTTTTTATGTGGTTACTGTAACGAGGACAGTCAGCGGGTTAGGACACTCGACGGCGATTTTCATGTTGTTGCCGTTGGTGTACCTGATGCTGGTTGCAATCTGCGAACATCTACACAAAGATTTGCGCACAACTTACGTCAGGCGGTCTTTTTTATGTTGTAACCGTGAGTGTTGCAATTTACGAGTCCGCCAATAATACAAACATATGCAGGACAAAACGAGAGTTAAAAATTTAGTCCGCGTGGTAGGGCATAGTAGTATATGTTGAACCATAATATATCGATGGAACCAATACAGAGTTCAAGTACCTATAGTTGTTACGTTAATCGATATATTCGTCTCTGTTATATCATAAATGCTCAATATAAATCACACTGAAACCACTATTATGAGCAGCTCAGTAGGTTGACTACATAAAATATGGAACGCTTTTCTTCATGCGAAAGAACCCTGCCTCTACCAACAATAAGCTCATAAAGACACTTTAAGAAATTGGTATAAACTACCTACAAATAAAGTAAACCTATAACGGAGAGGCTGTTATATTAATAATGTTGAATACGGACACTATAGTTAATTGACCTGAGACAGGCCATTACGGCCACAGGTGGCGCTACCTCATAACCTAGTTTCCAGGTTCAGCATTTAAAAGTTAGGTATATAATACTTAGGTAAATATCTTGCAGAGTAGCTTCTCGCGGGTGCAAAATGTGCGGGCGAGCGGGAAATGTCAACTGGCATTAAATAGACGTTCACGGTTTTATTGCGTTCGGAATAGCTCTGGGCGACGTAGTTTTGTATCATTGAGAATTTAATTTATTTCTGCAGCTGCCTAAAGTCGAAGTGATTTGTTGTGCGTGCTAACTGTATCGCGTTTGATAGGTCACGCGTTTTCAATTATAGTCCGTACCCCGAGCACGAGTTTTTACCTTCTATCGAGTGAGTAACGTTATCTTATCATTTAGAAAATGTGTATGGCGATTGGTATCCGTCCGTATTTGTAACAATTTTTTCATAGTTAGTTTACATTGAAGTTAAAGATAAAAGTATACTTACAATAGTGTATGAAAATATTATGAGTCGTGCTATAGATAGGTTATAACTCAGCAGCCATGACTGCTTATCTAGTTTTAACAATACCGTAATAGCACAAAAGAAGATATGGTTTTCACCGCCTTGAATAGAAGCCCGGAACACGTTTGAATAGTAAAAGTGATTCGAAAACTTGACGTATGATTGAAATGAAATGCTCGGGCTACTTTTAATGTGCATGTATTTTAAACTCGGCTTCTTACAAGATGATACCTCATCAAGAGTCAACAAGAGCTCCGAGTGGTATGATAGTCATTGTTCAGGCGAGTCATTGGCGGTGGATTTCCGCATAGTTATTCCGCTTGTTGTTTATTTAACTTTATACACACTCTCAACGGTATATTGTTTTACAACAAGATCTATATAACTATCTTTATTTGGTAACTCTGCATTTAACTTTGAACGAGAAAGGTTGTCTCAATGAATCCTAGCATTACACTGCGTTTCTTGGCACTGCAAATCACACAAACGAATTTGGAAACGAAACGTACATAACTTTTCCGTTCTTGTCTATGGTGGTGATAGACAAAAACAATCCTAAACTTATCATATTAAAACTTGACATTTTAATTAACTACTCCAGTATTAGCAAAGTAACACAAAAGTTTTATCTGAAATCAACCCTTCACGAAACTACACACAAGGAATCAATTTATATCCGTACGAAGTTCATTGGGCCATATTTGTCACACGAGGATACTAGTGCATAATATAGCCTAAGTAAGCCAAACCATAACGCTGAGTATACTCAGTTCACTTATAAAGTTTCGCTATAGCTTGCGTTACGCTTCCGCTCTTTACTTGCTCCTGAAAGAGCTCAGCTGCTTAACTATGCTAAAAGCGCTTTATCAGCGAAATCCCCGACTAAGTATTTCATACGTCTAACGCGACTTCGCTGAAAGACTTGGAAATGCACTACTTCGAATCGATTTTCCCATTATTAATGGGCTGTGATTAGCTCGGGCCCGCTTAATGGATGCGGGGTTTAATAGGTTAAACAAATTTCTAGCAAGCTGAGTAAATAGGATGGTGGTTTTCCGCCCGTGGAGCGACTACGTACCTACTCACTCGTACATGCATGAGCTATATTTTTCTCGCTCGCTAGCGTGTAGTCTTAGCTGTACCTATGTTAATATTATTGTTATGTCGCATCGTTGTTTAAAACAATGATATCTGATATACTATACTTTTGTTAAAATGTTTCTTTGATGAAGTCTGCTGTGCATTTGAGTTTCGAATTTATGATTAGGTAGGCAGGGTTCTCAAGTTTTTTTATATGGCTTTGTAGCGATACTCGAATCTGCTTTGTGTACCTATTAAAAGCACAGATATGAGTAGCTACACGATGCTTGAGTAATTGAGTATGCAGTTACGCATAATGTAGGGTTCGTCTACAAAGCCTAATGTTATATAGTTTTAATAACGCAACGACAACTCAAGGAACAATTTTCTGTGGCTTTACACATTACGCAGCTTGTTACAAATTAATTAGGTTAAAGCGATGTTTTGTTTCAGTTACACGGCAACCCCTATTCAAGTTAAATTTATATTAAAAACTTCACCGAAAATAGTCAACAAACTCGTAGCAAAGAGTGATCATTATGCTAATATGGTCATTAATCCTTCCATTCAAATCAATTTATTCGCTTGATTGTTTACATTTTAATATTCAATAGCTCGTCAGTGCTTTTACGGCATATTAATTTGGAAACACTGTAATGGAATGATAATGTAATTGTTATATCATGTAATAACTTATAAAGGCTCTTCGCAAAATGAAACTGCTATTTAAAGGCTTTCTCGGAGAGCCCGACGCTAAATGGAGACACTTTTGTGTAGAGTTTATAAATTAAATGCTTTGTTAAAGTTGTTAACATGAAACTAACCGATTACAGGATCCGTTTCTGGTATAATTGGTTTCATAAAACAGGGGGGTTCATTATTTTGAGCATTATTTTGACACTTCGGTTCATGCGATCTTCGAGCTCGAAAACTAGGTACTCGTAGAAGGTATTCAGCCACTTAGTCAAGAATTACTGTGGGTCTTTTATATTTAAACATTGGAAAAAAATGTACACAGCGGTTTTTTTCTTTAATCATGTAGTATCTGTTTAAACTATGCTCTCCAAAAATATCGAAAAATTAAACACTTTCCATTAATAAAAACGCGTGTTTGTGAATAAAATTTAAAGCAAAATAGTTAACAGGATAACTTTAATAGCTGTATGTAAAGAATTGGTAGAAGAAACTTGTCCATGGCAAATATTACACATATACAATTTAATTTTCGCCTTTGTTATACTCAACGTATTTAATGAAAAAAAAAGCAATTTAATTCGTGCATGGCTGGCCTAGTTTTTGGTTCAATTTCCCCGGGCTAAATACTTAGTTTCTAGTACCTCATATAACATAGTTTTTGATGCCGTTCTTAAAAGCATTTAACCCATTCTAGTATAGATAATATTAATAACTTCAGTATTCCAATTCCTATAACATTTCAACTTAAACATTAAGTAATACCAGCCCAATAAATGTCAATACATTATTCGTAGGACGTAGCGCATTTCAAACTCCCTCGATAACCAGGGGTTTAAAGTAATGGCGGGCTCCGACATTTTTACACTTGCCACCCTAACCCCAATATTTTTTACACAGTAAACCTTAAATATATGGCCGACGAATTAGGATACCATATTTCCGAGCAATAAATTATAAAAGCGGTGTCTTTTGGGATCGGCTGGGCCGTTATGGCCTCGTAAATAATAGGCCAAGACGCTCGCTGTCCTGCCAAGGATGTACCGGAAGGAACTCGCCCAGTCCAAAATTCTAGCGCTTCCGCTGCAAGGAGCTGATGCCACCGTTTGCGAGGGGCCTGTTGTTGTATTGATTTCTCTACACGCTGAGTTGGCAATAATGTTGGATTTAGACCTTTGGTTACCGTTATGAGTGCTTGTCCAATTTTAATGAGGGTTTATTTTATTTTTAATGGCAGTGTTTTACTTTGTAAGCTATAATGGCAGCTGGGGTATTGAGCATTTGGCATTCAAATAGTTTTATTTAATAGCTAAATAGGATTGACATCTTTTGTTATAATTAAATGAATTTCTGGGATAAACATTTAACTATAAGAATATTATTTTTACACGGTAGGGTGCGAAAACCCTACGAACGGATTTAACAATAGTTGTGATTTGAGGTGTTTTTCTCTTAATAACGGCTTCTTGCCGATCGTTCGATCGAGCAAGCGAACTGGTATGAGCGAATGTTACTACGCAACTGAGAATATACGTCCTAAAATTATGTTTGTAAGTACGATTTGATGGAACTGGCATAGTGTTTTTTTTCTCTAAAAAGAAGATAAGCACAATAATTCTTGACTACTGTTGCCCTATCTATTTCACTCGTCATTTAACACTCAGTAATTCGAAAGAAATTGATGGTACTCAGAAACATTTTAGAGACATTAAATTCGCTCCTTTTTCAAACTTGTGAATGTAACATCGTGAGTAAAGAACGACTATCGTCATAAACTATCTTTGCGTGTGGACGTTCGAATTTCAAAGGCCCCTGATCTTTGTCGCAGGCGGTGACGCGGCGGTCACGCCAGTCCTCCTCTGCGCAGTGGTCGCGATCATTTCGGAGCAGCGCGCCCGCGCACGACGACAGCGACGTCGACGACGTGTTCTTCGCGGCGACCACCACCACACTCGACGAGGACGCCGTCGACTCATCTAAAAGGTATGAGTATCTTTACTCTTTATAGTGTGTTCAAGATAAATATATTATTTATAAGTATAAGTTTATATTTATTAGCATTCGGTGAAAGCCTGTGTCCTCCATGATGCGCGTTTTAGCGTTTAATTTGTCAATTTACGAAAGCACGCCACGCTCTTTAAATTAATATTGCATGGTTGCGTCAAACAATTGGTTGATAATGTAAAACACGTTTGAACTTTGTCATTTTCAAAGTCATTACATAAACAGTACGTGTCATTCTTTGTATACAATAAAGTTCATTATCTTTACTAAAGTGCTCATGCGGCATGGCTATGAAATTGAATACACAATAGCAAAAAGGTAGTAGTTTAAAAAACCAGCCAAAATAATTTATTCATAGGTAATACTTTAAGAATCTCTCTGACTAACATGTATGACCTTAGAGAGAGATCTTTGGAATAAAGAGAAAGGCTCAATTATTTTAAGAATTTAACACCTGAGCACTAAGCAATTTATGTAAGCACTTGCGTACTCGATGCTTTTGACTGAAATTTATGCATAAATGAAAATTCTACTCAGACTAATATTCGTGTTTATATCTGACGTATTTCGAGAACAAAAGCTGCCACTGTTGAAAAACATATTTTATAAAGGGGTAATTATTTGCTCGAAATATTATAACCATGTAACTTAAGTATTTTTTCACAAACGATTTCTGTTTTAACAGTAAAGAGTTAAAGTACCTACTTACTTACCTACTTACTTACTTATACTCTGAATTAGCACTGAGGCAACCGTTTGTCCTTAAAAACATCCTGTTTCCGTGGGATGGTCAACAAAATGGGAAGTGTAGCAAGCAGTGCTTAGTAAGTCATATTAATATAACTAGCTTACGAGGGATAACTATACAAGTACTTTTATTTGCAATTTCATATAAATGTTATATCCTTAAAAGCCTGCTGCGTGTTTGTAAGTCACTAAGTAGGCAAGATATTTGCTAACGATCCAAAGCACACCGAACCTCCTTAACAGATCGACTGGCACGTCAAAAACTACTTTAACTTCCGATTGTTTAAACCACGCTTTCAAAACTATTTTGACAGAGGTTATGAAGTGTTCCCCACGTACTGAGTAACTTAGCGCAGAGCCAAGTTTGAGCAAAGTTTGCCCCATAATCGTGCTCGAGCCGGGCAAACTCGAGTAATTCGCCATGTTGCGCTAACTTGACAGAATAATTAGCTCGCGTTCCTTATAATTTATAAATACACTTACATTATCTTTTGTCGAACTGAGTTGCGAAATGAGCTACCCGTTTTGATAGTCTGCTTTCTTTATTTTTATAAAAAGTAACTACTTTAATATTAATATAGAAATGAAATTGTTATCTTTGCAGACATCTTAAGGACAAAATACTTTTTTGGTCTTGTAGTCTTTACGCAATATAAAATTTAGTTTAGGTACCAATTTTTTATTTGAGTCAGCTCTTACAACTTGGTATAATTTGAGTTGTGACGATATAAGCCAATTTCAGCTCATTTCATTTATTAAAACCAATTTTAACTTGACAGTTTTTTATATTTTTACATAACTAAACCAAACTTATGCCTATTTTTTTGCTGCAAGTGACCCTAGGGGCCACTTAATGAAAAATTTAATAGCCCTAGCGGCCCTCAGTGTATGATTTTATTCTACTGGAATTAAATATTAAACAATCAAAAGCGTAGGCTTTTGAAACGTCAACAAAACCAAATTGGTTTTAGTAATAAAAACACTTGACAACGTTCATTTTAGCTTATTGATTTATGAGACTCTGGTAGTTTGGAGCAGATTAAAGTTCAAATTTAGAACATTTAGCCTTAGGTCTATAAATTCTCAGTTCGTAGGCATGTTATCTGACACGGATATCGTTGAACCTTAAGCCTTGTGACGCGGGTCTGTGAAATCTAAGATTTAATCTGTCCCATATCACTGGCCAGCAAACAGGGAGTAGTTGAACAGTATTGGGATATATTATGTAACTTGGTTTTTACATGTTATTATGTAATGTCCCATCAAACTGAATCAAAGAACACTGGTTACAGACGGTTTTGAATTTATCAATGGAGATGTAATACGTGTCATTAGTATTACGATTTTTAATAGAGATATTGTGCTTAGACCCTAGACAAGATGCATAACGCTATCGTCAATGATTTTCAAAAACATTTTTGGTAACGATAACGTTCTCTTAGAGTCATTACATTACACACTGTCGACTGGTCGTCGGCGACTCGGTCTCTGGGTGACCAAAACATAGGTGGGCAACCGGCGTCCAAGTGCGTAAATACCTATATAAATTATAGAAAGTCGGAGTCGCCATCGACTGAGTCGTCAGCGACCAGTCGATAGTGCGTAATGGCTCTTAATGCATCTTGTCTGGGGTCACTGTTCCGTCCATCCGATTCAATATCCGGATCAATGATTGCCACTCACCTATGAACCGCGTGAAGTACATAAACAGTTTAAGATCGAAGTTTAACAGTTGTAAGGAGTTGTGAGGTAAGGTACGAGTAGAAAGCTGTTGGCTATAGGAATCATCGCCATGGCATTACGCCGAGTGGTACCCTGTTTGATACAGTAAGTACCAATTTCACCAAACGATGTTAACCACTCAACAGACGATTAGAGCGTTAACACTTGTCAATATGTATGAAATAACAGTTAATTAACATTTATTAAATTTAACATCGTTTGGTGAAATTGTTACGCATTTAATTGTATTAGCGTTTGTTAACCTGACTTAATTAATGTGTTCAAATTTTAATGTGTGTCAAATAAACTATAGGTATTTACTTTTCCTTTTAACCTTAGCTTACAACTCCTTATTTTTTTAGGTTAGTAGTTTTTAAATTCTTATTTTGTCTTATATTATGGTCCGTTTATTACTAAAGATAAATAACAAGGAATCCATCACCCTCGCACTTACATCGAAAGAGATCTTCAAAAGTCTATCGGGTTCGGGTAAAGTTAGATGGACTCGCATGAGAGCATATGAGATCAAACGAGCGAGAGGTAAAAACAAACTCGGAGGTTTTTAAAAGAGCTATTTACACTGTACTCAATAAAATTGTTCAGCATATTTAGAACCTTGTTTTTGTGTGTATCATTGTTATGCTTGCCATTTGATCATCGGCTAGGACTTGATTATGATAAGGCAAAGTGCTTAACATTTTCTTTGGCTTACTGAACGTAAATGTCAGAAAAAAAAATGAAAAATGAAAATGAAAATGTTTATTGCATAAATGAAACCTTACAAGAATTAGAAGCAGTACAGTGGGTCCTGTGCTAGGGATCCCTGTGTTACAGAAAGAAAAAGAAGTGTGGAGAAAGTGACGTATGTTTCCCCGGCTGACTGAGTTCCCTGTCTGATGTCCCTGGTGTTCCAGCGCGCGCTCCCCCCTCGGCTCCGGCGGTGTGGAGTACCGGAGGCCGGAGCGCAGCGTGTCGTGGGGCGCGGGCGGCGCGCGCATCCACACGCCCATGCTGGAGCCCCTCGCCGACAACTCCAACCGGCGGCAATTCGGCATGGGCGTCGTCGGCAGATTCTTCAGGTTAGTAAACTTTTAACACGACTGTGACAACTATCCCTTATGTCCTTACCTTGACTTAATTGTTCATTCATTGTATAGTCCCCGCGCGTATTGCGAAGAGTCGGGGGTGGTGAAGAAGACGGGTGTGCGCCGCCCCCGCCCGTCGCATCGTACCCCGCCTCTCCCAGTACGAGAGTTGGCCTTATCGCCTTAGTTGGCTATATCATTGACGTAATATTGACTAAATCACGTAATATTCAATAAATCCTGACGTCAGCTTTTCTTGAGATTCCTCGGAGCTCACGCGCGGACTATAAGTAAGTAGGTACATAAAACTATCTTAATGTTTTATTAAAATGAGAACACCGTGATTCAAAGAAGCGGGTAGAAACTTAAAAGGGAGGATAATATGAAATAGGTTGTCCGATAAGTAATCGGAAAAAGGGGAACTGTCATCGGGCTATTCAAAGCTAATATATTTTTATCACTGGTAATTATTAAAATGTTATATCCTCCAGCACAAAGATTGCCGATGTCAGCCCTGTAGCAGCAAAGTTTAAATGGGATTGTACTAGTCATGCGTGCCGCATGCCAAGTGAGCATTTGTCCAAATTTTTCACTTAGTGGAAACCAAACCACAACGAGAAGAAAAAGCAGACCAATAAGGAGATGGCTGGTCAAACTAGACCCGCTCTGTCTATATAGATAATATGTATGCCTGGGCTTAGGAGTCACTGGAAAAGAAGCTTCCTGAGGGAGGCTTTTGCTCAGCTCAGTAGTGGTACATAGAGATAGCTAGATAAGATTTAACTTTACATGACATCATGTAAAAAAATAATTAACATTTCAGTTTAAAACCCATTTCAATACCCTGATCGGATAGTCAGAGGTGGCATTTGGATCTCCATTACAATACAATACAATACAAAACAAATACTCTTTATTGAACACCAAAAAAAACAAAACACGGAACAGTACATTTTAACTATAGGTATACAACAGGCGTCTTACCGCTAAATAGCGATCTCTTCCAGACAACCTTGGACAGAGAAATAATAATGACAAAAATACATGGCAGGCGGTGTAAACTAAATTCTTCAGAACTCAAACTAAACTACAAGAAACACTTCTGTTATTGTAAAAACTACTTACACATATATAAACTACATATAAATATACACATACACAAAGTAAATGAGTTAATAAATACATACTAAATACACGCTAAATACATATTATTATACAACTATAAAATATATATGTAACATAAATTCTAGAAATCAGCCAAACAAAGATAACACACGAGGTCATACGATGGTAAAAATAAAAGTAAAGGAAATCATGGAAAAACTACGGAAGCGATAGATAATAGTCCTTTAGCTTGCTTTTAAAAATAAAAATAGACTGAGCACGCCTTACTTCTGTAGGCAAAGCGTTCCATAGCCTTATTGCCTGGATTGTGAAGGAATTGGAGTAAAACTTAGTGGAAGAAAAGGGGACTGACAAAAGAAGGTTTTGGGAAGGTCTAACTGAATTAAAATAATTGAAACGCTCCTTAAGATAACACGGGGTTGCAGGGTTGAAAAGTACGCTGAAGAGGAGACTTAAAATATGAAAGTTACGACGAGCACGGATTGGGAGTAGCGAATGCAAATAAAACCGTAAATCGAATATCTGTTATTATTCGGTTAAAATCGAACTCGAACCGAATTTCGGTTAAAAACCGAGTTTTTTTTACTGTAGAACCTGAGCAAGTTTTAATCCTTTTGGCGAGGTCGGTCACTTTCTTGGGATGTCAACTAAATTAACTACTCAACCTTTTCTTTGTTGTTACGGGGTGCTTGTGATTTGGGGATAAACCATGACTCATGAGCCATCTAGGTAAGATAAGAGACCTTTCCGTTTCATTCTATTATAGCTTTCTCTTTCTAACGCATATAATGCATTTAAAATTACTTATATTGGATCGTAAGTAAGCGTCAGAACCCCTGGACCAATGGAGATATACATACATACATACATACATAAAGGCACGCCTTCATTCCCCGAGTGGGGTAGGCAGAGCTAAAGAATTACCAACAAGGAGATATGTGATGTTTAGAAACTACCAAAATGCAGTACCTTATTGGTACTATTTGGTACCTAACTTCAAATAATTAGTACCTCTATTGACAGCGAAAAAAAGAGTAAAGAAAGTGGCCAGACATTCTGACGTCAGGATGACTGGACCATTTTTTTTTACATAGTTTTAGACAACAAAACTAACTTATCTCTTTGTAAATATTTAATACCTTTTTAGTACCCTAAGATATCATTTTTTCCATTTTTTTTTGGCGTACCAGAAAAATGTGACTCGTGAAACACTTGTTTTTATGTTTAGATAATACCAAAATGCACTACCTTTTTGTTACTATTTGATACCTAACTTCAAATTATTAGTACCTACCTACCTCTATTGACAGCCAGCGAAAAAACGAGTAAAGAAAGTGGCTAGACATTCTGACGTCAGGATGTCTGGACCACTTTTTTTTTACTTAGTTTGAGACAGCAGACAGGTATCAAAAAGAGCCGTGTTGGTGCCGGCCGAGAATATCACCACCCCATTTCTTCCCGTGGGTGTCGAAAGAGGCGACTAAGGGATAAACCGGAGGATGGGCAGCAGCGTCCTCCGCGGACTAAGCTTGGCATTTTTCCCCCCAACGGTTCTAGATCAAAGCCAAACATGAATGTACAAAAACAGCCCAGACCCCTAGTCCCCGGCAGCCTCGCTATTCCTGGCTCCGGTAGCGGACATGGTAACGGCGGGGCAGGGGGTGCTTTAGGTAATCTCCGACATAGACCCGGCTACCATAAACGACGACCTTTGGCCTTGGCAACATACAACTACCGAACATTGCGGACCGACGAAAAGTTGCTGGAACTGGAGGAGGAATTGAGCAGGTTACGATGGGCAATCATAGGGTTGTCAGAAGTCCGTAGAGAGAGGGAGGACATGATAACCCTGAAGTCCGGTAACTTGCTCTTTTCTATATCCGGTGTTGCCAGTGATGACTTACGGTTCTCAGACGTGGGTGCTAACAATGGGCCTCATAAGGAAGCTTAAAGTCACTCAGAGGGCTATAGAGAGGGCTATGCTTGGGGTTTCTCTGCGTGATAGAATCAGAAATGATGATATCCGCAGTAGAACTAAGGTTACCGACATAGCCCGAAAAATAGCTAAACTGAAGTGGCAGTGGGGCACATCGCTCGCAGGACTGATGGCCGATGGGGCCAGTAGGTTCTTGAGTGGCGTCCGTGGACCGGGAGACGAGCTGTAGGTAGGCCTCCAACAAAATGGAGTGACGACCTTGTAAGGATCACGGGAACGCGGTGGATGCGAAAAGCACAAGACCGGTCTGAGTGGAGAGCCTTGGGGGAGGCCTATGTCCAGTAGTGGACGTCTTTCGGCTGACATGATAGGTATCAAATAGTCACAAAAGGGTAGTGCTTTTTGGTATTATCTAAACATCAAATCAAGTTTTTAGTGAGTAAAATTTTTCTGGTACTCCAAAAAAATTGGAAAAAATTATATCTTAGGGTAGGTACTAAAAAGGTACTAAATATATACAAAGAGATTAGTTAGTTTTGTTGTCTAAAACTTTGTAAAAAAAAAATGAACCAGACATCCTGACGTCAGAATGTCTGGCCACTTTCTTTACTCTTTCTGTCGCTGTCAATAGAGGTACTAATTATTTGAAGTTAAGTACCAAATAGTACCAATAAGGTACTGCATTTTGGTAGTTTCTAAACATCAAATATCTCCATTGGTCCAGGGGTTCTGACTCTTACGGATCGTAAGTATGTATAATACATACATACATACATAAACTCACGCCTTCATTCCCGAGTGGGGTAGGCAGAGCTACAGAATTACCAAGCACTCTTAAATAAGTTGTTGATAATTCTGTAACCACGTTTTGCACAATCAGGCCAAGACGTTTACGAGTGTATTAGTGACAGGTTGCAAGCCCATCGCCTAAGAGTACTAGAAGCCTTTATTATTCCCTTAGTCGCCTCTTACGACATCCACGAGAAGACATGGAGTGGCACTATTCTAACCCGGTGACCACACAGGTTATAATATTACATAAAATATGTGAAATATACCTTTTATTGCTTAACCATTTTAAACTCGAAACCGCGGTTTTTAACCAAAATTAAAACCGAGTTTTTATCGGTGAATAACTGTCGGTTAAAATCGATACTCGGTTTTTTCATAACTCGGTTGCAATCCCTAGTTAGGACTCATTAGTTAGGTCTCAATAATGGCTATATAAAGAAAAATATAATCAGCATCAGCTTCTCTTAACAATGGTATTTAGACGGATAAAATGTTTAAATTTATATTTTAGGTTTAAGATTATCGATTGGCGACATTTCGTCATTTGGAATACGTGTAAAGTCAGGTGGGGTAAGTACGACAAACCATATCATATGAGGCACTTGCCCCATACACGCATTGGCCCTACCTTACCTTACATCATATTTAAATAATATAATATTACAATAAATGATGTCGCAAATAACAACTATTGATTGTATAACCTTCTCTGTAAGGTAATAATACCAAGTTATACTGCTGATTGATGTATTTTCAATAAGTTATCTGTCAGTACCACTAGGACCGAGTTGGAAACTTTCATGTAATTGATTTACGTAGTTATTGACTGAAAACAAAATTGCAAATAGCTTCTAGCCGTAATTTGTTTCGAAGCAAAGTCAAAGTTTTAAGTAAACAATTTATATTGGTTACTAAGTAATTTATAAAATTTCTAGACCCATTTCTATCAATCTCAGGACGGTTAACAAATACTTTATACTCCACTGCCCAAGCAAAAAAGAAGGGTAATGTTTTCGCGGTTTATTAATACGTTTGTCCGTTTCTGTATTTTCTCGTTGTGGCTCGTTAAAATCTGGCTATCCGTTAGAAAAAAACTATCAATTATTTGTTGGTATGTATGGAATTATCATAAGCGGTCTACGCGATCGTCCAGCAGCTTTTACGTCAATCCTATATAATTTCGCATTGGATTAAAAAAAACGAATGAAAAAAAGGCAGTTATTAATACAACCTTTTGGTTTCTAACGATGTGGAAATGCATTTAAGTATACCACCCAGGACCCCAGGTCCTGGGGGACCCGGGATGGTTATGTGGGACTCGCCAACCGATACCAGCTCGAACACGCGCTAAAACCCTTTCTAGGAAGTGCCACGCGATCACGGGCAAGAGCATTTGGATGTGGCACCACGATGCTATGATTCCAGGGAGGGTGCTTTGGTTTAAAAAGAAACCCTCAGACATCTGGTGCACACCCCGCCCACCCTCTAAAGAATGAGTAGGTAACTTGAGAGACGCGTCATCTAAACTATCTAGATAGTTTACATTAGCTTTGGCGGTTATAATGCACTCACGAGATGTGCTAGACAATATCTAAACTTCTATAAACCTAAAAATGTTAATAGTAGTTAACACATTAATTATAAACAAATTCCAACTAAGCGGATCCCTAGTTTTTTTACATTAAAAACCACCGCTCACGTGTATCGATTTTCATCTCTAATTAAAATAAACGGGTTCATAATGTTGGTCGGCCTTTTTAATAAACATGAAAATAGGCAAATGAAAAACCGAAAACCAGGTTTGCGAGCTAGCTGGTAGTTCGTTTGGTTTCAAAACATTCTATTCTGCAGTTTAAGTACCTAAAATCATCCAAACTGCAGCCGATTAAAATATCTTTCGATTCTCATTTATATTTCTCGCATTGATGTTTGGGCATATAATTACATTATTTTTGGAGGCGGTTTATTTTCCATTATTACTTTCTTAAGTTGAAGGACGTTTTGACATTTATGAAAGTAAAGGCGAACTTTGAGAAGTTATAATTATAAATATTATTAATTATCGTGATCGAGCCAGAGCATTCATGATAGATAATACCTACCTTATCATTGTATAACTCTGTTGACTACTACTACTACTAGATAAATAATGTTTAGTTTGTTTAAGAAGTTCCCATACTTTAAATAACATACGGTACATTATTCCGTGTCGTAATTAAACGATACGGTAAATGATTTTATTTTCGATAACGTTTCATGACTGTAGAGTATAAAGAACCTAAATATTAAAAAAATTAAATAGTTGTGTAACGGATTCATACCTTCAAAAGATTTCTCTAACTTTTGTAACATATTCTTTTGAATGTTTTCATTCATAAAATATTTATGTACTCAGATACTTATTTATGACGGACGGCCCGTACGAATAACGATGGATAAAAAAGATGAAATCCCTAATATGACCGATGAAGAAATTGACATATAAAAAACACATTACAGCTCGAAATAATTGAATAAAAGTTAAAATGGCTTAAAAGGTTTTGTTGCTTATACGTATAGGTGTATTTGTCGGACGTCAACGCCCTACCATTATAAACCCTTGTTAAAGGGACGTAATATATTTAGAAACCTCACGTTAAAAAGTTAGGCGGCAGCTTTAATGACTTCAAACGGCAACGCAGTTAAATCCTCGTTAATAGCTCTGTAATGTTTTACACAAATATTCTTTTAAGAAATGTTTTTTTTATATTTCTAATATTATTGCACCTGCAGATTCAGGTTTTAATACTGCTGAGTTTGAAACAAGACACTTAACTCAAAGTTTTTCATTTAATATTCTGATGAAGATTAAGTTCAAGTACAAATGTACTTAAATATTAATTTTATAGTTCGAACTTCGAACAAAAAGACTGTTTAATGTATGAACTTACGTGCATTTACGTGAAGCATAATAGATTTCACAAGCTTGTTTACAAAAGTAATTTGACGATGTACTTTTTTTCTTATTTGATACTTAAGATTTAGGTTTGTACTCTATTTAAAGGGATAGAGTGAACGTTACTGTACATTTCTAATTGTCTTACGAGTATATCAAATGAAGCAAAAATGGTTTTATTTATGACCTGACTGTGTGTCACACTGCAGCGGCTGGACTGGGTGGTTAGAGACATGATTTACTCTTAGGTTAGGCGATGATAGGCTTAGAAACGTAAAATAATTGTCACGATGTGTTTCGCTCTGTGTCTTTGTTTTGTGTTGTACCAATTTAAATTTATAAAAACCGTTTTTTGTTCTTTGCTTTTGGCATTCACCATGTCATTTTTGGAACAGCCCATGAAATTTAAAGAGACAAAGGAATTCTACGACACCACTACTAAACTATCATAAACTATTTCAAATCCATAATCCAAATTAGTAAAAGAACATGGTGTGTGAAACGCGCCGTTCCTAAAACGGTATTTCTTCGTTCATTAAAGTCGGATGCGTGCGAATTCAAGGAAATCGAAGTAAAGGGCGATGTATCACGTTTACGTGTAGCGGTGACAGGTCGTTAAGGGAATAGCTTTACAAATGACGTACTCAGGGCAGCACTAAGCCGTCGCCGCGTACGGCACCCGGGGCACGGCGTCTGCGACGACATAATGACAGGAACGCGCGATCTGCCTAATGCTTGCTTCCATGTCTTCGTATTGACTACTGAGAGAAACTTTAAAAACCCTTTTGTATGTACCTTATTGTTTTTTACTGTAAAGGTCTTGGAAATTGTCTTTACCCGCCACGCAATGGCGGGTAAAGACAATTTCCAAGACCTTTGATGATGTGTTGTCTCTCTCTGTCGAAGACTCCAAACAAATAACCATTGTTTCGTCCTAACTGCAGGAGTTCGTTTAACATAATTATATACTTAAATATAATTTTATTATTATTTAATTGATAGTTAAACAGTAACAGACAAGAGGAAAAAGGCATACCGTTCCCATAGGGGTACATACTTTGATCTCAGTTTACGAGTGTCGTAAAATATTTTCGAGTTCAAACCTATTTCAGAATACGAGTATTGTGTTACTTATTAAATTATGGTTTATGTTTGAATGTTGTGTTGTTATAAAATTGTGTAATTCCGCAGAATGAATATAAAATATCATGAACGAGTTCCCGGCCTTTCAATAAAACAACACATTTTAGCCCCGGTATAAATTACCATATCGTGTGGTTTGCTCAAAACGCATAATTTATAAACGAGAACTCTTGAAAATGATTCATAACTTATGCACGAAAAAAATTGCACAATGAAACCCAACTTCGGAGCTACTGTAATTCTATTTTCAATTTTATTTACATAACGTGCTCGCATACATATAGTGTATATTTTCCTTTTGAATATAAATTTGTGAGATGCATTTTAACATTTTGTTTTTAAATACGCTGTTATTTAACTTGCAACGTTCGAATGTTCGTTTTAGTAAAAAAAAGGGAATTTATTTTTCGTAATTTTCAAGATTATTTTATTTTTCTGCAGAAATTGCAAATATTTGTGATTGTTGCTTTTACTTGGACCAGTTTGAGCAGATTCTGCAATCAGAACTACTTACCTGCGTAGATTGTAATACTCCCTAAAATCTGAAGATTGTAGCGCTTGAGCTAATTTTGTATTGAATCTCAGACCTAAATAAACTTTCCACGAATCTTTATTTATTTATATACCATTTAATCCCGAGATACCTGGAGTTGTTTTTAATTAAGAAAACACGAGCGTTTGTTGCGAGTCCCGGCGTCGACCGATGCGCTCGGGTTTTTCCCACAAGACCCTAATATTACCCCGGTCACGTGAACGGCGTCGTCCCGGTCAAAGTTTGATAAGAAACCTTTCGGAATTATTAGTTTGATTAAACTGAAACGAGCACCACATACTTTTTATCTGTAGTGCAGTTTGTTTTTTCTTATTTCGACAAATAGGGGTTTAATTATTTAGCTTTCAATTACGTATGTTCAGTTTGCGAACAATTTTTTTGTTTTTTTTTGTTCTTCACACCCGGAGTTTTTTACGCATTTCACTTTTCAATTGGTTGATGAAGTAAACCGGCAAATTAAAGTTGCCCTGCACGGTCGTAGGTACCTAAGGCAGAGTTAGGTTCCTACCATTTTGTCTGATCTGCGTCGTCGACGAGACCAACGACCAAACTAAATACACAGTAAGATGCTCTGTCGGGTCAACTGAGGCGCACCAATCGATAATTCGTCGACGCAGTAATCATCCCTTTGAGCGTTTGCAATGCTGCTTTTAATTATAATTGAGAGCCTACGATTAAAAACCTCTCACTCATTAATAAAAGTAAACAAAATAAATCTTTTAACAACACTGATTTGATGATTCAATTAATTTAGTTTTATATTGCTTAAAATATCTAAGATAATAGGTAAACAAGTACGATTATGGACTCGGTGTCTGAAATAAAAGATTTGACTTGAATGTAAATAAAATGTTGATTTCTCAGTCGCAATACTCGCAATAGTTACTGTACCGAGAAAATAAATTTAAAATTTGCAAATCATCATGTTCGTTAGTTAATACATAATAGGGAATGCAAATAACCGGTTAACCGGTTATAACCGCTTTTAACCGGTTATTTTCATACAAAAGCTGTTAATAACCGGTTAAATTGCATTTCCTAATACCTACGTAATGATTTCCAATATTACATTAAACGCAGACGCACGAAAAGGAACACGAAGAAAAAAAACTGTTCGCCTTCAAACTGCTTTCACCCTGCTTTCAAAACATTACCCGTATTTACCCGGAATATTCCGTGTAAAAGTGTGCCGTAACAGCTTTTGAATTAATAACCCCTGGACATGACATGATGCATGGCGGTATTTATGTTCGTTATTTACGCCTTCGACCCCGGCAAGTCACGTTATTTATAATGAACAGGAATTCTTAGTTAGATGTAAATAATTTTAATGTTATCACTATGTCATAATATGATTAAAACTGATTAGTGATTCTCTTAACTAACTCGCTTTTCAACCTGCTGGATTTATTAGTGTTGGTGGGTTTAAGTTGCCTCGTTGGAGTGTCCAAACAATGTTTTAGGGTGTGCATTTTCAATTAGGTAGAAGTAACTTTAAACGTCTTTCAAATGACTTCGCGCTACCGATCGACACTTCGATAAGAGCCGTTATTAAGAAAAGAACACCTCTTACTAAGACAGAGAATACTATACCATCTATAGAGAATTTGTAGGCATTGGTGATCAAGAAATAATTTACAAATGACGATGTATTTACAGAATTACAGTGGGAAATTGGAAAAAGTTTCGTTATTAAATTTGAAAATTTTGCTTTTATTTTTTTCTTGTTTTGGCCAAATCTTTGGTTTGGGTCAAACAAGTGCCGCACCTTTCACACATTTTAAAAGTTTCGGTTTCGGTATCGGTTTCGGCCGAAACTAGAACCGAAACTGAACTTTCGGTTTCGGTTTCGGCGAAAAAACATGTTTCGGTCAGACACTAAAGGTATAAAAAATAAAAAATCCGATGCACCGAGAACCTCCTTCTTTTTTGAAGTCAGTTAAAAATACCATGGCATCCAAATCAAAGCTAAAAAACTGAAAAATATGTTTTCATTAACGTTGTTAACAAAGGACTATTTAATTTCCAGGCGATCCCTGCGCAAGTCCATGACGCACCAGGACGACGTGGTGCGCCAGCTGGACGAGCTGACAGATTACCGGCCGTACTTCACGTGGTGGGTCAGCACGGTGCAGACGCTGGTGCTGCTGCTGTCGCTGCTCTGCTACGGGTTCGGGCCCGTCGGGTTTGGCCGGCACACGCACTCGGGGCAGGTGCTGGTCAAGAGCCTGAGCTTGCAGCAGGTGAGATCTCAAATTGACTATAGGTACACTTTGGATTGTCATTTGCATGTTCTGACGACGCGTCAGCCTAATTGGTAGTGACCCTGCCTACGAAGTAGCGACTGTTTGAGATCGAAAGAAAAGAAAGAAAAGAAAATAAATTATTAATTCGTGACAAACATTAATTAACACATAAAAAAAATTGAAAACATGCACAGTTTGTCACGAAATGGTCACAACTCAGCGTGATGCTGGGAGAGCTAGCGCTGGTCTTCTGTTGCGACCATTTGGTGAAGTGAAGTGTAAAGATTGTCCCCTGATATTTATTTATTTATATTGAGGCTGGTTCGGATCAGTGTTCTCTAACTTTAATTAAATATCTGTAAACCTAAATTTATAAACGTCGAAGTCGATTGTAAATAGTGTGGCAGTCGTGTAAAAATAGAGTTAAACGTTTATAAATTCTTGAGTGGCGTCCGCGGACCGGGAGACGAGCTGTAGGTAGGCCTCCAACAAGATGGAGTGACGACCTTGTAAGGATCGCGGGAACGCGGTGGATGCGAAAAGCACAAGATTGGTCTGAGTGGAGAGCCTTGGGGGAGGCCTATGTATGAGCAGTGGACGTCTTTCGACTGACATGATGATGGTGAAATTTAGGATTAAAGGGTGAACACTATTAAATTGTCGCCTACATTTTTACTTTGCTAGCGTGTTTCATCGAACCTTTTTTGAATATTGTTTTGAAATTTGAAATTTAAAATGTTCGTGAATTATTAGGCAACCATAAAATGTTAATTTGTTTTTTATTTATGAAAATGGCGTTACACGAAAAAAATATTCGAATTCGAATTATTATGAATTTTGTAAGAATTTAGTAAAAATCGACATTTATCAACTTTAGATGTGGCAAAATCTTGTTCAACCACGCGGACGACGGTTCAACGGACCCTAAAAAAAATTAAACAAGGTGAAACTATAGATAGGAAGCGGCGTGAGAGTCAACCCACCAGAAAATCTAATGTTAAGTTACAATCAAAGGTGTGCAAGTTATTTGATAAGAATCCGAGTATCTCTTCCCGGGATGTGGCGAGAAAAGTAGGAACAAGTCAAGCAAATATCCAAAAAATTAAAAAAGAATGCGGCATTGCAACATATAAGAAGCAAAAGGCTCCAAAGAGAACCGTGGATCAATATAATCGTGCTGTTAGACGTTCCAGGTTATTGTACTTATACCTTGTTGATTGAGAAAAAATGTTGCCTAATTATTGACGATGAAACCTACGTCAAGGCAGACTTCCAGTCTTTACCAGGTAACCAGTACTATTCCTCTCGTGACATTTCGAATCTCGACGAATCGGAAAAGGTTATCCCAGTAGAAAAATTTGCTGAGAAATACCTTGTTTGGCAAGCTATATGCCAGTTCGGCATGAGGAGCTCACCATTTATCACTACCGGGACAATTAATACCGATATTTATATATCAGAATGCTTGAAAAAGAGACTGTTACCATTCATGAAGAAGCACACTTCCTCAACATAGTTTTGGCCAGATTTAGCAAGTTGCCATTATTCGTCTCGAACTTTGGAATGGTATAAGGCGAATTCAGTCGAGGTAGTGCCTAAGGAGAGTAATCCACCAAACTGTCCCGAACTTCGCCCCATCGAAAAATATTGGGCTAATATAAAAACTAAACTGCGAAAAACTTGCCAACCTGCCACTTCATTGCCAGATTTTCAACGAAATGCGTTGCGTATATCGCGTGACAAATGGATAAAGCATCCTTCACCCTCGTATTTAGATTATTGTGTATAAGTACGAGAGTGGCGGCTGCTTTATCCACATTTTGTCATGCGATAAACGCAACCATACCAGGCCCGCTGAAGAAACACTAAAAATAAGAGCCGAATAGGAGTTCCGAAGTCAATTTTGTTTAGGGGTTCTTAAATGCCAGGCGAACAAATCAGGTGGGTGGGTCCGGTGGGTCCTTAAAATTATTTAGATCCGAATCAGCCTTAATAAAAATAATGACCTATTAGTAGGTAGGAACCTACGCTTTAAGAGGAAAATAAAGTATCCCCAATTCTACGTTAAAGAGATTTACATTATCAATAGGAGTCTGTAGCGTAGCTGTATTGTTCCAGCGTTAGAAAGAGATTTATACATATAAGGTTTGTAAAATTTGGTCCCGTGTGGTTGCCGAGTTAGAATAGTGCCACTCCATGTGTTCCCTTGGATGTCGTATGACGCGACTAAGGGAATAAAGGCTTGAAGTCCTGTTAGGCGATGAGCTTGCAACCTGTCACTAATACTCTGGTCAACATCTTAGCCAAATTGTGCAAAATGTGGTTACAGAATTATCAACAAGTTTTTAGAGTTGTTGGTAATTCTGTAGCTCTGCCTACCCCACTGTGGGAATGAAGGCATGAGTTCATGTATGTATGTGTAAAATTTACTCTAGGCCTCTATCTTATTAAGTAAATATGGTATTAATTTTTGACTCGGACGCCATTACTGTCGGGTAAATAAGGCTGCCGTCCTACCAAAGAAGGCGGCTAACTGCAATGTAGTATTTGAACCATTTTAAACTCTATTGGTAACCACGCTAAATTTAAAATGCTAATACCACTACTGTGCACTTAGCCGCCTTCTTTGGAAGGACGGCAGAAGGGCTATCGTGTCGTTGACAATACTATAAAATGTCAAAAGCAATATTGAGTTACCTGGTATTTAGGATAGAGGCCCTGGCATAAAGCCAATATCAAATAAATAGAGAGAAATTCGATGCTGAAGCTACTTGTCTCAAACTCAGTAGCTCAATCGGGAGAGCGTTATTTAGACGAAAGAAGTTCTTAGCACAAATTATACCAGCATGATGTAGGCGTTTCAAAACTGGAATAAACTTTTTTTGACGGTAAAATGCTAAATCAAAATCTATTTGGGTTAAGGGATTTATAATCACTTCTCATTGTTAGATTGTATGGTTTCGATTTAAATAAGTAGTTGTTGTTATTACTAGCTGTTTAGTGACGTCATTACAGACATTTGAATATTAAAATCATTCATGACACTGATAAGTAGAATTGGGTCATGACATGATACTCATGATATTTAATACCTTAAAAGCCAATTTCACAAACTTCTTACTATTGAATACATTACAAATATTATTTTATTTAGTAATTGCTGCTATATTAAAATCTTAGATTAAACACGATGATCACAACAGTAAATGCATGATGAACAAAGTAACAGTAATAAAAAACTGCTAAGTACGGGTGATTAATAATTAAAATGAATATAATTATTAATCGGGAATTATTTTATTTTTAGATTTCCAATTGCATTATACTAAAAGTAGAACAAGTTATATTTATTCGTTGTTGAATTATTATTAGATCTCTACTTAAAATGTACTCTAAGTGAATAAAGGCTGAGCAGGTGAGCATAATAAATGTAAGTGAACCGAAATGAAAATAACGTAACAAATTACCGGTTTTAAATTTTAATTTCTAGGTGTTACTCGATTTGACAAATTAACTATTAACTAATATACTTATACATACATACGATCGATTCTACTCGCGAAACTGCATTACTTATGTTCTGCAACATTAAAAAATAACTTAAGCTAAGATAAATAACTAATTGATGTTAAAATCGTATTGTAAAATCAGTGTATTAAATACTAGCCATATAATCACTATCTCATGGTACGGGGGCGAAATTTCCTTGGTACGAGGGCTAAAGGAAAATGGAGAATTGGATCGCGTACATTGAAAATTACATTTGACATAATAATATGAAGACATAAAATTTAAATTGGACATATTTTTAACAACTTACAGATACAAAAGAAGTTCAGTTTTAGTAGTAGAAACGATCCATACATTTAAAGCCCCCAAGGTCAGAGGCATATAGGTACGCAGGTAGGCAGAGGTGTATAGGTACGCATAATTAATTCAAAGAATCCATGGGCAGGGCCTCTATTCAACTGGATAAAATATTATTGCTTTTGATTTGTTATGATAGGTCTTTATGGTATTGTTTTTAGCTCGGCCGCCATTACTGTCAAGTAAATAAGGCATACCTCGAACAAATCATGCGGATGACGTCAAACCACTCGTAGGATGATTTCAAAAAGTATTTTCATAAACAATTACTACTTATCAATTATCAATCTCTTTAATAAAACGATATCGCCACTTAACATGAGCCGAGTAGGTAGGTACATAACATCTTTGACTGACATTGTCATTCAGTTGAACAATAAAGTGACTTCGTAATTATTTAGATTTTTCTTTACAACTTTTTCAAAAGACGCAAAAGAATGTCGCGTTTACAAGAATATTGTTGTAATTTTCCGTTTTTGGAGATACGTGATAAAAACGTGTATTGCTCGTGCTGTGATCAAAACATAGCACCGAAAATAAGCAACATTAAAGTGCATTTGGGGACAACCAAACACATCAAAAACATAGAACAAAAAAAAACGCAAAGTGAATTTAACATGGACCTCACAAATTTTATGATTGCCGCAAACATACCCTGGGTGCAACTACAAAATAAAAAATTCCGCAGTTTCACTAAAAAATACATTGATGGTGAATATGCAAAAACAGTGAGTTTACCGACGGAAGCAAACCTAAGATTACGCTATTTGCCAAAAATGTATCAGAATGCGTTTACTGCTATACGAAAAGATGTCGGACAATCCTATATTTAGGTCTGTGTGGACGAGACAAAGGACGGTTAACAACAAAATGTTGCTAACGTACTCGTATCGTACTTACGTAAACAAATCTCGTAACATTTATTTTATTCACATCATCCTATCATTCAGATAATTCTGTAGGTATAGATTTCTTGAAATTATACGCGGTTAATCTGTTACTTCGTGCAATATGACATACGGATGTTGCAATACAGACATCATCCTGTGTGCAAAATTAGGTACGTCATTTTTACGTCATCCGCATGATTTGTTCGAGGTATGTAAGAGCTATCGTAACGGTGACAATTCGATAACACGTCGAAGACAATACGGTTCTTTAGGTTGGCGCTGACATAACCGCTCGACGCTGTCTCACTTTGAGCTTATCCGGTGCCGAGCGGTTTTGTCTGCGCCAACCTTTACCAATTATTTATATATATATTATTTATCTAGAGTAAATGCTAAACAGTTATGTCTTAAAATTACATGTAGAAATCAGAATATTAAAACTGTAATATAGGTAAACACTAAGCAAAAAAACGACAGATGGCGCTGTGCACACGTAAACATTAGACCGCGGCTTGAAAAAATATTTATATTAGTTTAACTGGTAGTTTTCGTACAGAAATGTGATTAAAATAAAGTTAATAGTCCATTTCGTCTGTGTTATTATGGATAAAGTGAAAGGATAATCCTAAACAATATAATTACCTGTTTATCATCAAGGGTTTTAGGGTCAATATGCTTTATCCTTAGTTGAGTTATCAAAGGTGATCAAAAGTGATTAAAGTGAAGAGACTAAATTCATATAATTGTGACTATAACTAACCGAATCTTTTGTGAATTACGTACTTACAGAGTTAATGTTTTGTGATTTGCTTGTGGATAAAAGTGTACCTACATTTGAAAGCAAATAAAATAAACCACTAGTGACTCATCGGGCAGTTAAAAGTAACGACGAGTTTAGCAACGTACTACTTAATTCACTACCACAGTGGTAGCGGGCACAGACTAACGGCCAGTGCGGCGGTAAATCAATCCGTAGACTGGAGATCGATTCCGCGCTGTGAGCAAAGAGATTACCTTTTTTTTTTTTTTTTTTCTTCTTTTTTTTTTTTTTTTTTTTTTTTTTTTTTTTTTTTTTTTTTTTTTTTTTTTTTTTTTTTTTTTTTTTTCTCTCTTCTTTTCCTTTAAAGATGTCATCAAAAACAAAAAGTGTTGTGTGCCAATTATGTAGGGGAGGAATAAGGAATAGAGAATTCTTGAAATGCTCTATTTGTAGTATGACCTTTGACATTTACTGTGTTTCGGTCACATACAAACGGTTTGCTTTAATGAGACAGGAAAGCAAGCTGTGTTGGAAGTGTCCGTCATGCCGCAGCTTAACTAGCCACAATAAAGTAACAAAGGTGGGCAGGCAGTCTAGCTTCAGTGTTACAGACATTTGCAAAGACAGAATTTCGTCTCCGTCTCCGTCCAAAGTTGACAAGCGAGATAACATTACGCCTAGGAATGAAAAGCAGATGCCCTTATCCTGTCCTTCCTCCAATACGTCAACAATGTTTTTAATAAAATCCCAAGATGTAGAACCAAATATTAAAAATCTCAGTCTTGAGCAGACTTCTGTTGTTGATGTCAGTTTGCTGTCTCCTCAAGCAGCGTCGGATGATCAGAATGTGACAATGAGGAAAAAAATCGTCGTCAATGTCCCCATAAGTAATTCCTTTGACTCTTTAACCGAGATAGAGGATTCGACAGACGATCTATTCTCAGATGGGGATTTAGATGTTAATGGCATGTTAACCAAATCAAGTTGTAATTCTGGCCTAAATAGAAGCTGTCCAGACCTGACGCCAAAAAGTGTTTTCGTCGCTGAATATCTTCAGGACAAGCTCACAGTTCTTCAACAACAATATGACTCTGCCGAAAATGAGATAGGGATCCTTTTGTCGGAAAATACACTTTTGAAGAAAAAGTTACAGGAATCTGAGCTGAAAATAAAGAAATTAACAACAATTTGCACATCGACGAATACTACTCCGACATCAAAATTATACTTTAAATCCACTCAAAAAAAGAAGAAAAAAATTAACCTTGATACGAGTATGTCCTTTACATCGCCAGCCCCTACTTCAAGCTGTGACCGCAACCAGCAATCCAGCAACCCTCCGCTGGAGCAAGAGATTAACGACGGCGAATCAAAACAATCGAAAATATGCATTATAAGCAGCAGTACTGTCAGCCTGGTAAAAATCACAGATCGCATACTCAACCACAATATCTCATGTCATTATCGTATGCCCGGCGGCGGAATTTTACAACTTTTTAGTGGACTGAATGAAAAACTGAAGGATTTCACTTATGGTGACTACTGTATTATTTACGTTGGTGAAAAAGACTTTACTATAACATCTGACTATCCTAAATTAGTTGTATTTATAAGAGAACAGTTGCTTAAGTTGCAACATACTAATGTTGTAATATGTTTACCAAATTTTAGGTTGAATTACAATGCAATTTTGCACAACAAAAGGATTGACTTTTTTAACAATCTGTTGTACATGGATAATTTATCATACGAATTCGCTTACATCTTGGACTCTAACAGAAACTTATCGTTTTCAAATTTTATGTTTACGCGTGGGCTTGGGGCGATTAATAAAAACGGGATTCTCAAAATATTTGAGGATGTCGCTAACCTCATTGAAGTAATTAATGCTAAACAAATCGCGACTCAGTTTTTTCGTTAGTAATCCAACAGATCAAAGCAATCGTTTGACTTCTGCCAATTTAAACGTGTTTCATCAAAATCTGTGTGGCATTAACAATAAATGTCAAGAACTTGAACTCTATATAGATGACTTAAATAAGACTTTGCATTATGTCTGTATTAGTGAACACTTTTTGAGCAAAGCTTCCATATCCTCTTTTAATCTAACAAACTATGTTTTAGCTGCTTACAATGTTAGAAAAAATAAAAAAAGAGGCGGCACACTTATATTATCGGTAACTGACAGAGGTTGTGAAGAACTATTAATATGTAATACGTTATATATGATGGAATGCTTTGAGGTATGTGGTGTCAAAGACTGCCTTACGAATGTTTCTATACTTTGTTTGTATCGTAACCCGATTGATAAAAACTTTGATTTATTTATGCAACAGCTTGAAAGTACGTTGGAGCACTTTGTTAGTAAAAGGTGTATAATTTGCGGGGATTTTAACATTAATCTTCTAATTAAGGACAAAAAAACCATGGAATTTGTTTCTTTATTGCAATGTTATGGCTTTAGGCTTTTGTTGGATGCTCCGACTTTCATGAGAGGTGATACTGAATCCTGCATTGATAATATCATTACTAATCTTCCGGATCCGAATATTGTTCAATTTGATGTAGATCATAACAACCTAGCTGATGGCCATGCTGGAATATTCTGTGATATTGTTTCTGAAATATCGCGGAAAAACAACCAAAACCGTCAATATACAATTAAGGAAGTAAGATCTTTTAATGAGGCCAATAAAACTAAATTCAGAAATCACTTGCTATCGGTAAATTGGTATGATATTGGAATAAATAAGTTCTTGGAGAAATTGAAAAGCATTTTTCAACTATGTTTTAAAAAAAGGAGAAAGAAAATTTTCCACAAAAAGCGAGATAAATTAAAATGGGTAACTAAAGGAATTAAAGAGTCTAGTAGAATGAAAAGGCTACTAAATACCTTTAATAAAGCTAAATGTGATGCGACTATTATGAATTATCGTGCTAAGTATTTACAACTATACAAAAAAGTAATTCGAAATGCCAGAAAACGGGCAATTCAAGCTGAAATTGATAAAGCCAAAGATTCGAAAAAATGTATATGGCAAATTGTAAATAGATATAGAAATTCCAACAAAAACAATGAAAGAGGAACAATAATATTAAAACAGAAGAATTTGATCATTCATAACCCACAAACTATTGCTGACATTTTCTCTGAAAATTTCGAGTACAGTAAAGTAGACCACAAGGGAAGTGAGCGTAATGGAGCGCTTAAGCTGCTTCAGGATAATTCAGACAAAATCAATGTGGATATGACTTGGTGCCCGGTTGCGTCTGAGGAAGTTTTGAATCTAATATCTTCAATGAAAAGTAAAAGATCATGTGGGTATGATGATATGCCAATTTCAATCCTCAAAGATAACGTAGACCTGCTTGCGGGTCCATTGGCTTACTTTTTTAACAAGTGCTATCAGATCGGCAATTTTCCTGATCAGCTAAAAATTGCAAAAATTTTGCCTATTTACAAAAAGAAAGCCAAAACAGACGCAAAAAATTATCGCCCTATCTCATTGCTACCCGTGATATCGAAGTTGTTCGAAGGGATAATTAAACGAAGACTAACTACTCACTTTCATGATCATAACATTGTTAGCCCAAGGCAATTCGGATACCAGAAAGACATTGGCACCACTAATGCAATAGATACTCTGCTTCACGACGTGGTAGAAAAACTCAATGAAGGTAAGAAGGTCGCAGGACTGTTTTTGGATTTGAGCTCGGCGTTTGATACAGTTGAACATTCGATTTTGCTCAGTAAACTGGACTATTGTGGTGTCAGAGGGGACGCACTACAACTGCTTAAAAGCTACCTGCAGAACCGAAAACAGTACGTTGAGATAAGGCAACTGGTAGATGGATGCGAGAGAGTCATTAAATCAAAGATTACGAATGTTACAAGAGGAGTTCCGCAGGGGTCAATTTTAGGACCGATCCTTTTCGTAATCTACTTTAATGATCTCATCAACTATATGAGGAACTCTTTGCACGATCTCAAACTGGTGGTT
Organism: Acleris emargana; assembly: GCA_927399475.2. NCBI lineage: Eukaryota > Metazoa > Arthropoda > Insecta > Lepidoptera > Tortricidae > Acleris > Acleris emargana. The sequence goes on along the minus strand of OV656840.1, from coordinate 14,730,878 downwards.
TTTGCGGATGACACAAGTGCTATTGTCTCTGCTGAAAGTGCTAAAGAGCTGGAGACAAAGCTTGGTAATGTACTTACTGTTTTCGATAGCTGGTTCAAACTGAATAATTTAAAACTTAATACAGAAAAAACAAATGTTATTTTATTTAAAACAAATTATAAAAATACAGACAAACTGGAACTTCTCTTTCAAAATAGGCATTTGGAAACAGTTCAAGTGGTGAAATTTCTAGGTGTACACATCGACTCTTATCTCAACTGGAAACTAGAGCTTGAACATATTGTGAACTCTATAAGCTCAGCTTGTTACGCCTTGAGAACTTTAAGAGACGTCATAACTAGTGACCAACTGAAGGCTGTATATTACGCCCTAGTAGAATCTAAGCTGCGTTACAGCATCAAGTTTTGGGGAGCCTCGTATGATTATAACATTAGAAGAGCGTTCACTATACAGAAAAGGGCAATAAGGACAATGGTGCGTATCCCGCAATGGGTTTCCTGTAAGGATCACTTTGACAGCCTTCAGATACTTACAGTACCTAGTTTGTATATTTTAATTCTGGTCACTGATTTAGTGAAATATCTCGAAAAATATGAAACTGAGGAAAAAAGACAGAAACGACTAGCAACAAGAACAAAAAATGTAATTTTTTCCTTTTCCCCAAAACTAAGACTGGCAAATAACTGTGCACGTTTCCAATCGGTAAAGGTTTTTAATAATCTGCCAATGGAGCTTAAGGCCATTACTAATCCTAATGTGTTTAAAAGCAGAGCAAGACATTTTTTGCTGTCAAAGCGCTACTATAGTATTTATGATTTTTTAAATTAGTTAATATAGGTATTTAATTTACTATAACTGACATTATTAATACTGCAATGTGATAGTTAGGTATCTTAAGTTATTTTTAAAATTTGTGTTAGCTTGTAAGAGTCGTTTTTCAAACACAATGTATATTGTTCCTGAAATAAACTTGAATTGAATTGAATTGAATTGAAAAACTATTGTTCTTGTTTCCTTATGGTAGAGAGTGATGAAACCATAGAACAAACTACCACACACAGTATTAGTACTGAACGTCAATCAGTTTAAAAACCGACTGGACCAACACATTAGCAGTACAATTAACACTTGCTCAAGAAAGAACTGGATAAAGGCACCTATCTAGTAATAATAACATATTGTCCACCCTTTTATAGGGTCCTTGCTATTCCTATGCATTCCTAAGCTCCAAAAACATAGAGACACAACTTACAACTAAGTTAATATGTACAAAAGATAAAATTATGTAGCCCATAACAACAATGTACGCGCAGCCGATCCCGTCCCGCGGGAGGAGTGACGCGAGTCAACTCCAAATTCGGTTTCTTTGTTACGCGCCGTATAATAAGCTTAAATGACACAAAGCTTTTAGACAACACGCTTCTGCAGATTTAATGTCTGAGGCGGTGCTTAGGCAACAATGCACAATGTTTTCCCGCGGGATTTATCGCTATTGTCTTTGACTGCAGGGTTACTCCTACAACTTGGAAACTTCCCACGTCCCATGCTCCATCCGTAACTTTTTATTTGGGATAAAACAATTGAAAGGGACAGAAAAACGTAACATTACAGCCGTATGTATGTGTTTTGACAAAAATATCACGTTACCTTTGGGCAAAATTAATTAAGTAGCGTTTAATATTGAAATATAATAAATTGACGATAAGTAAGGTATTTATCAGATACAAATTCAATCTATTAAAACCTAGGAAAACAAAGTAAATATGCGTAGTAAACCGTACGTACGAATCAATAAGTAAGTACCTGTACCTGTACTAGGTAAACCATAAGTACCTAAACAATAGGTACCTACGAGGGGAAGTAAATGGAACAATTGTGGGATCCTACCGTCTTTCATACAGAGTAAAGTAATCGAAACCAAAACAAACCCGAGGGCAGTAACGAACAAGTCTCATAAACAAGCCGAAACATGACCCCATTTGCAAACTATGGAGAGACATAAGTACATTCGCAATGCGAAATTAGCAGGTGAAAGACACGAGAGGGCGCTACGGGCGATACAAAGTAAGGGTATTAAAGCAACCCCGGAATTTAGGTCACACAGGCTTTGTCAGGAATCCCTTTGTCTTAGTTTTTGCCTCTGAACAATCTTTCGGATTGTAGCGGATGGGGATTGGCTTAAGTAATGAAAGCGGGTTATGAACTCGTTGATTTATGAGATAGGTGCATGTGGCTATTGGGTACGACTAGCGGAATGTAGGTCGATAGGGAAGTTAAGTAGTTGTTGACAAGGTTCAGGTTTCAAACAATAGTTGATAATCAATGATAGTTACACGATTGTTGCCTTAATAACTTTAATTTTAATACAAAAACAGGCATCTAACTTATGGTTATGTTCATGCCATATATTTTTTGCTGGTATTTGAATAAAACATTAATTATTAGCATTACGTTGTTGTTACCTTTGAACATTTAACCATCCATTAGGCTTTCATAATTTGAAATAGAAAGTTTCCAAACGCATGTTTACACGAACAACATTGTTTTATGGAATAATTTTGTTAATTTTTTTTTTGGGCACGCTGTCCGGTTCGATCTATCTGACGCTGACTGTACATTTCAAAACATCGTGTAAATTAATTTAGAACTTTTCAAAGTTTTTTTAGGACGTGATGGTTTATGGACGTGGCCGGATTACTCAAACAAACATCCTTAACATAATGGCATCAACTTGATGTCGGGTCAATCTTGAATGAAAATTGTGAAACAGGCATAGAATGTATTAACATTTCATTTTTATGGAATCGGAGAACGCTAGGTCCGGACAGTACAATTACTATCTCGCATACGAGTAGATAAGAAGAAAAGCAAATCTAGTATCACTCGCTGGTCGCTCAAAGCTGTCGATGAAATACGAATATCTGAACGACCAACAAGGTCACAGACAAGTTGCTAGTCAACCCGTTGTTTTTTGTTTGAAGAAAACGTCAAAAATAATGCTTTTTTATCTTAATTTCAGGTGGAATGGGAGGAGCCGGCTTCCTTCTGGCTCGGGCCGCGGGCCGCCGATCTGATACATTTGGGGGCGAAATTCGCTCCGTGCATGAGGAGGGACGCGAGGATAGCGAGGGCGATAGCAGCCTCCGCGAGGAGGGAGCGAGACACGGCATGTTGCATACGAAACGACGACTCAGGCTGTGTGCAGTCGTCGAAAGCCGACTGCTCTGTAAGTTATCGTTGTTGTGGACAGTAGACAGTAAACCGGCAGACACGGCTTATCGACACAGCAACAGTCCTTCTAATTAAAAGTTTTAAAAGTTCTTACTGTATTAACTTTTGCAATAACATCACGGACGCATCTGATGCGATTCCGTTTGAAGACATTTGAAACATTTACTAAAAAAATGTGAATTGTAACGCAAAGTAATAAAATATTTGCCTCTGCTCCTGTGACCCTCTTGTGGGGTTCAATCGGTAACCGTTCAGCAAAACTAGACGAATTTACGTTAGCATTATGAATTCTATTCGTAACGATTATCGAAAACTGATAAAATTGACTCCCACATCTGCGATATCGATCTTGGGGTACAGTTCAGTGTTGAGGGCCACCGGAGCAAAGGAATATTTGGCCACGTTTCGAAAGGATTGATTGGTTGATTTTTTATTGATAAAATACAGGGTGACTACAAATTCGCCGTATTCCTTGAAAGGGGTTATTCTACAGCTCATTTGTAACGATTTAAGTCCAGTCAACTAGGGGTCAAAACTCATTGGTTTTCAAGTTATTCACGTTTTTAGAATTTAAAAAAATACCCGCCTTTCGACCTAAAACTACCTATCTGAGGACAAAGGACAATTTCATATATACCATGACTCAAACTAAGCTCTTTTCGTGTACAACAGTACTAGACAACGATATACACGTCAGCAGTATATAATTAGAAAGCAGTAGGTATATAAAAATAAATATGAACTTAAAACGACACGCAAAATTCTGTGCTCATCACACAAATATGTCTCTACCGGTATTTGAACGCCTTGCGTCCGTGGGCAATTGAGCTACCGTGCCGTTTAAAGTGAGTATGTGTATGTATATACTGTATCTTCTTATATATAGTATTTATATATTCTTTAATTAATACAATCGTTACATAATGAAGCCCTTAAGACGAGTTCCATCGAGTCGAGTAGGTTGGATTGGGTTAGACTAATTATGAAATGGTTGTATATTGCTGGGATAAGGTATTATATTAACATTATTGCTCACAAATAAAATAATAAACACACCATTATTTCTATGAGTATAAAAAAGTAGTGCTGGGAACCCCTGTAATAAGTAACATTTACGTAAGACAAAATATACCTAAACCTAAAAGTATCAAAACCGTTTGTTTCAACTTACCGGTCAACTCCACGACACGCTTTAAAATTGAAGATTGTGATTGATTTACACCTCCTTCTTCGCGTATTGTATTATATAAATTGTATACAATATTCCTCGCTTGAGATCTAAGCGGCTTTCTCGACATTTTCACCAGATAATAATCGTTGAAGTCGAATTACAAAATGTAAGCAACAGTAAACAAACGATTTGACACAGCTGCCAGTTGACAGTTGCCATATGAAAACCATTATTTTTTACTTTTTAAAATGCCATCAGATTCTGGTACACTCCCGGCCGCCGTAAAATAATACCATTTCACTATGAACTGTATAAAGCAATGCATTTGCATTCTTTTCATGCTTTTTATGAGAGTACGATCCCACTTATCATCAGGTCGCTTGTGTGTGCATGAAATAAATAAACCTCCATGTCATGAAATTATACAGGCTCATTGGGATAAAAGACTGGTTAACTTATAAAAAAAATCGAGTTTAAGTTCAAAACCATTAGTCATGGGTTTGATTTACGATGCATCTGCCAAATACAAGTATTAAAATGTACCTACCTAGGTACCAATCAATTATCATGGGCATGAAAAAGTTTCAAAACATTAGCATAGGTAGGAAATTTAAGACTTATTAGCAAACAATATTTGACGTGTCAACTCGCTTTTGTGGTCTTTTTCATTTTACTTATCATCTAAACTTCAAACATGTGACTTCTTCTGGTGGCACTTTACTTGGTTGTGATTTGTCAAATATTCGCTTGAGTGCTACTATTAAGTCTTATGATTATGACCACGGATCTAACGTTACATTTATTTGTTTCTGCTAACATTTAGATAAGAGGATTAGTAGCTAAGGTGAGTATGAAATTTATAAAGGTGGTAGATGCTTAATCGAGTACAATTACACGATAAAAAGTTGACCGTGTTGATTTAAAATCACAGATTGTAGAATTAGCGGCGAGGAAGTGGAAACAATGAAGCATTTACTTACTGTGTAAATGTGATGCCCTCGCCGGAGTAAGAATGTAAATCCTCGGTTGTGGCTACCGAGACCAAACGATTTCAGGGCACTGCCATTGCACTCCACTATCCTTTTTCTAGGAGGGGTGGGGGGAGGGGGCTCTTTTAGCGCTTAATCCAATGCAGCCTTACACTTACACAAAAGGTCCCATGGGGTCGAAGTGAATCCGTAAGGACCCCACCAACATGATATGATAAGATAAGATTTGAAATAGTTAAAGCTTAAATTAAAACGTAACAATAAATAAATGAAATAAGCACGCAGCCGTACGTACCAAGTTTGGTGCCCAGTAGCCACCATAAATCAAGTAACTTCACGGCCGCACTCAGAGTAAGTAGTTAATTATGATTAAGTCATTCCGTACACGATTTTTCAAACACAAGTTTGAAAAAAGAACGAGTTAACAGTCTCTAAAATGTCTCTGAGTACGGCGGTAAGAGTAGACTTCTTAAGTGCCTTCAGTCTTTCCGTGCTGATGGTTTCCTCGGTACTGAAGAACATCGTTACAAGAGAGGTTACAGCACAGATTCTACATGGAGAGGGCCCATCTGTATGATAATAACTTTATCAAAATTTCTTGACTTCCAGAACACAATATCTACGTGGAAGAAATGGTCATCAGGAGAGTCCGGCCCTGGCGGTCGGATATCGGGCTCCGTTTGTGGGTTAGATCCCAAGTAAGTAATCCAGATATCTTGTACTCGTACGGACTCTTAAAATCCAAAATTAAATTATTAAATAGTTGACGACTCTCCTCTTTTATTTTACCAAAGTTTTTACCAAATTGGTTTTAATGATAAAATCTATATATGTGTATTCATTTCCGAGGTCTTATTTTGAGCTGTTCCTTATTCCAAGTTTCAAACAGGGAAAGCGACACAGCTGTACTGCTTGAAATTATCTGGCATCATATCATAAAATACCAAACAATAACAAAACAATAATTACTACGAAGATTAACTTATTTCTTATTGTGAGTTTTCCCGTAAACAAACAGATAACGAGAATAAGACAAAGAGCGTTGAATAATAGATTTAGTTAGAGAATGATGGTGAACGGGTATTTATTGCATACTTGTATGAAATTAATATGCTGACGTTTTGTGTGTGACAAAATGATTTACAAATAATAATTTCACATCGTTTTATTTTTATGAACAAGCCTTTGTTTTAAAGTGATATTTTACTATAGTATTGTTGATGATTTTGTTACCTTTACGTTCGAGTTAATACGAGTAAACAAATTGATAACAATGTTTCGTAAATCGTTTAATGCAAAGGACTACTCGCTATAAAACGTAACAACTTCTCTATTCCAGATTTTGCGAAGCACCGCGTTCGATAGCGCCGCACGAATGGCCTGACGACATCACAAAATGGCCGATTTGCCGCAAGTCTGTGATAGATGGGTCGGCGGCAGCCGGCCGGGCGGGCCACGCCGCGGAGCACATGGCCTGCGAGGTCATCGGCCACCCCTGCTGCATAGGCGTCCATGGCCAGTGCGTCATCACCACGAGGGAGCACTGCGATTTCGTTAAGGGTTATTTTCACGAGGACGCGTCGTTGTGTTCACAGGTATGATTACGAAAACTAAGCTGACCTGTGCCTAGACAAGATGCATTGCCGGAACGTTATCGCTGTCGAAAATATATAGGATTGACTTAAACGGATGGTTACAGAGTGTGGTACTCGTACAGCACGTATGTCAGTTTGATAGTTTTCGAAAATCGACAGTTTACGTTTGCGTTATGAATCTTGCCTAGGAGCTCATCTTCTTAGTTAAGTATAGTATTTTTATCTGTATGTTTTGAGTAGATATACAATTAAACTCATTTGATGAACTTCTTGAATCATGCTGTATTAGTCTTAACTCCATACTTGGTGCGTATGAGTGCTGTTAAAGATGTACATTCAGCTTAATCTCCCGTAGTGTCTTATTTTTATTTCTACATACATTAACAAGTTTATTGCATGTTTACTGCTGCTATAAATATACAATAAACAGTTTTTGTATAGCGTGCCCAACCGGGCAGCTGGCAGCATTTACTGATCAAACGATGATGATATCAAAGACTAAGATTCTAAGTTACTATAAAAGTAAGCGGTGCTTGAATAATAATTCCTTAAATTTGCGGTTTTCAGGTGTCCTGTCTAGACAACGTTTGCGGCATGCTTCCATTTATGCGGCGGCGACGTCCCGATCAGCTGTACAGAGCTTGGACGTCGCTCTTCGTACACGCAGGGCTCCTACATCTAGCAGCCTCATTGGCGCTCCAGTGGCTTTTTATGCGGGACCTGGAGAAAATGGCGGGGCCGGTTAGAATAGCAGTAGTGTATCTTGGAAGTGGTGTTGCTGGCAACATGGCGTCGGCTATATTTGAGCCTTATAGAGCGGAGGTAAGTAAACAGTATCATTTCAATTTCATAAAAATAAGTCTTAATAAGTAAGCAAAAGTAAGATAAGCAGTCTATCGTCGTAGTATAATTTATAACCTCAGTCTCAAGAATAGGTTTTCAATTCTACTGCGGTGACAGTTGTTGTCCGGATTTATTTCGGTGGGAAAGCTTATGGAAATATAACGTTAATTATTAGTGTTTTGGTTTGTAGATAGTGGCCATATGGCACTGAAATGTGTATGGTAAGCGTGAAAGGATATGCCCCGTAAGAGTTTCAGTTTGACTGGTTATCATCCAGATAAGAACCAACGTGACCAAGTAGTTAAAATAACATAATGAAGCGGTGTGGGGCAGAGCGTTGTGTAGCATTTCATGGAAGAATAATGCCCACTGAGAGTCTTAGCCTGATATGACGATGACGATTACTAAAAAGTTTAATTAGAAATTAATACTTACGTTTTGTTTACATTTCAGGTGGGACCGGCTGGATCTCACTTCGGTTTGCTCGCGTGTTTAATAGTGGAAGTTATCGGTGCGTGGCCGCTGTTAAAACACCCTCGTCGCGCGCTTCTAAAGCTTATCGGGCTCGCGGTGGCGCTTTTTCTGTTGGGGCTATTGCCGTGGATCGACAATTTCGCTCACGTTTTCGGTTTCGTGTTCGGTTTCTTACTCTCGTATGCGTTGTTACCGTTTATCACGTTCGGACCTTACGAACGCCGGAGGAAAATAGTATTAGTATGGGTGTGTATAGTGTCCGCGGCGGGCATGATGTGCGCGTTGGTGGCGTTGTTCTACGCTGCGCCGGCGTACGAGTGTGCGGCGTGCGCGTACTTCACGTGCCTGCCGTTCGCGCCGGACATGTGCGCGTCGCAGGACGTGCGCGTACGGCAGCTGGACGGGGTATGACGGCGCGCGGCCCGGGCGCCCCCGCCGCCGCCTCCCCGCGCCCCCCGCCCGCCGGCCTGCCGCCGCGCCGCAGCGTGAACTAGGCACACCGCCTAACGTAAGGTACAAATCGAAGAACTCCGATCAGAAACGCCAAAACTTATTAGGTACGTACGACGATGGGTTTGCAACAGCTTGGGGCTAAATTTAGTCGAGAAACAATATGTTGTTGTGTTAATTTCGTAAGCAATAATCTCAGCTGAGTTCCTGTTTAAAATTGGGTACACAGTTTGAGAAAAATGGAATGCAATAAAAAGTTATACATTGAAATGTCCGAAAATATTAAAATATACATTTTAACTACGTATATTATTCCTTGCTCGTGTGTATCATCAGCGTGGACGGTATAATGTTATCAATCAATGACTGTTCGTCGCACTGCCTTATGAGAATAATTACTGCCCATGAATGTTGAGAATATAAGTGTTAACGTATCAGAGTTATGCATAATTATAAAGAGCGGCTGGAACCCATTGCCTGTTAAGTCCGTTTGTGTTGTTTGAATGAACTAAAGTACCTCCGAGTGTATCATACATTTTAATAATAATGTGATAATATCCATGGTAACATACTTGTTGTTCGAGTGCGAGTAATCGTTGTACATACCTTGTACTATATATGTAAGGAGCTGTATTTATATGTGAGTATGTCCTGTATGCAATTTACGGGAACGACGTGATGTCACAACGGTATAGATACCTACTTATACATAAAAGTATTTTTCTAATTCTGTAATAATTCGGGAAATATCAAGAGTTTTATTCGAATTTAGGGTACTCTGTTCGATTTGCGATTGAGAGTATGTATTTCTGATCAACATGTTTGGGGGGCTGTCTCTGCGAGTCATGAAAACAAACATGCACGCTTTTGTCTCAAATTAAAGTACGAAAGAAAACTGGCTCGAGAGAGAGCTCTCCAGAATATCTAGAGCTCTTTGTTCGTCGGTTGTAGCATATAACGTGTTCCCGTAATGGTGTCAAAATACACATAATTTAGTATATTACTAAATAATGTAAATAGCATGTTAAATAAATATTTGATATTTTCATGTCTTATGTTTACCGTGCATAACGAATTCAGTCTTATCTATAAGTATCACCATAATTAAATTTTCATTTCGTCAATTTATATAGGTATCTAATGAAGTCTGCGTAGGTGGTTTGTATATGTTATTTTATAAAATATGCTAGTTACTATTTAAACCATCTATCTTTAGGATTATTTATTTGATTACAGCAGTATATGGGTATATTTCCGCAGTAAATGAATAGTTTTTTATAAGCGACCATATGAGTGTGAATGTTAATTCTTTACACACAAATATATGTAAAAAATGTCTAGGGATAAAAAATATCCCTTAATTATTTTTGTATTTTGCAATGTATCGCAACCTATTACATTACAATATTATGGTGATGATGATGTTAATGATGATGATGATGTTAATGATGATGATGATGATGTTGATGATGATAATGCTATCCAGCCGATTCCGGCCAAGCCCGCTGCTTCAGCTCCGTGAAAAGTGTCAATCGTGTGCTCGCATGAGGCTAACGTAGCCAACCTTTTTGGAAAAACTTCACCACAGAGTAAGCACGTGAGCACGCCATTGACATAATTATAATCAATTGCCGTGGGTCGTCGGGCTTTAAATTCGTCCCTTTTAGCGTCCAGGGGGGTTATTATGACATAGCTATGCAGTTCATTTTACGCTGAAAGAAAAGGACAGAGCTATGAAATTGATATAGCCCTGTCCTTTACGCTCGCCGTTAAATGAACTGCAAAGCTATGTCATAATAACCCCCTCCTGGGCGAACACCACAGTGACTCAAAGTCATGGACACTGGTTTTAACCAGAGCCCTCCAGTCCGGGCCGGTATTCTAGGCGGTAAAAACGATATCATTGTTAATCTGTTATGGTATTGTTATCACGTCACCCGCCATACTGTCTAGTAAATAAGAGCCATCAAAACGGTGACAATACGATAACAGCTCAAACACGATATGGTTTTTACCGTGTTGAGTAAAGGCCCTGATCGGTTGGCCGCAACATTGCAAGTTATAAAAATAATGTAGGGATAATTTTGAGCCTTAGCCATTTTTGATGTGTATGTATAGTACTGCAAAACAATAATTATACTTACTTACCAATAAAGCGGTGGTCTTTCTAAATGGTTTATTTACTTGTTGTGCTATTGTGAACGAACTATACTTCATTGCAAAAGCAGAACCATTGTACATAACAAAAGATTTCTGTAAGTAGTTCTTATAGGTACAAGACAAAGATGTCGCATACATTTATTTTTATATCGTGCTGAACTATTTGTGTTCCAAATTGAGTTGATTGGATTACTCAGCAATAATCAACAGAAAGTTGAATAGATTGGTGATGAGATTTATGTTAAATTGTTTGTATTCAAATGAAAAAAATCATGCTTTGACAACATATTCGTAAATCAAATGCCTGTTTAGATATTCAAAGATAGTAATATTAATAAATGAAAAGCTCAAACGTATTTGAAGACCATACTTTTGCAAAGCAAAAAGCAAATGTTTTATATTTTGTATGAATTTTTCAGACAAGTTACTAGTTTTAGGGCCACTTGCAGGGAAAAGAAAATCTAGTTTAAGCCTAAGGTATTTTCAGTGTCTAAGTGTTCACAAACCGGACTGGTACCAGGAGTATCATTATTTTATGAGGGCCCCATTTAATTTTTAATTTTATTTAATTTTGTTATTTGTTGATAGTGGCAATAGAAATGCACACTTTATGATATGTCCACCTGTTAAAGCTTATGATGATGTCATAAAACACGCTTATAGACAGACGGCGGATGGACTGATGGAGAGGATAGGCGTAGTAATAGGGTCCCGTTGGTACTCGCTGGGTACGAGAATCTAATAATTAATGCAAATATGTGTCAATCTTAAATCATAATTTTAAACTAAAACTAGATTTAATTACTTTTGTCATGCAAGTGGCCCGTAATGTTTCTTTTTGAATAATATTTTTAAATAGCTAACATTTGATTACACTCATCAGGAGATACCAGTGTTTGCTAAAGTATTGTTGTCTCTAAAAATATCGTTTCTTTAAAGCAATAATATTTCTAATTTGACCGACCGGCCAAAGATTTAAGGCTAACAACACTGTTTTTCTTCCATACCATGCATGCCTTACCCATATCTTCAGCTACCAATGCCTTCAAACGCGCTATATCAATAGCTATTCTTTAAGAAAAAGCTCGTCAAAAAATATTTAAAGCGCGTTTATTGCCATCAATTTCAATCTTATATCATTGGAATAATAGCTATTATGATACACTGCCTGCCTAAGCTCCATAACATTATCCGTCGCTAATATTATTTTTATGTAATAATACCACGAAATGATTGTGAGAATGTATGTATTTTGGAGTGAAAATAAGTACTTATTATGATCTCTTTTCTTTGGTTAGACTACACTTAGCCGCACAGAATTGCATTTTGGTATAAAGTTATACTTTCCTTATATTTAGTCGAGAAAACCGCAGGAAAAATATGTTTATTGGAAATCGTAATATCGATTAGTCTCAATACATAGTAATTTAGAATAATCATTTATCTTTTTAAAAAAATTGCCTCAATTATTTGAATTTACATTGTTGTTATAATACAACTCTAAACCAACCGGAGTTCATTTGGCAATTTTAAATGGGCTCCGACAAATAAATTATTGGCTAAAGCAAAATGCAGTTCTGAGCGAGCTTAATAGCAATATTAAAGTCGACCTCTGTTAAGAAACCAACCTTTAAATTAAATTAAATATTTACTGTAATTTATGTAAAATAGATTTATTTTAAATTCCTTTGCGAATTGAGTAATAACTGACAGAACTGCCATGTATCGATTCTTATGATAATATGCAAGTAGTGTTAACTTTTGTTTTGATTTTGATGTTTTTGGTTCTCAGAGGTATAAATAATGTCCGTGTATAACTGACAAACGTGTGATGATTCTGTTTTGCACTTTGATACTAGCTCATTCAAGTTTTGTCCAGTTTCATACTTTAATAGATAAACGCATACATAATTTGTGAATTTGTGCAGTCGTTTCAGACGAATTTTGGTTTTCTTTTACCGTTGCTGTTGATCAAAACTTAATTAAAGAAAAAGTGTTACGAGCGACATAATTTAATTTGCAAGATTCAGTTCCATTCACAACATTCGGATCCGGATATCACGAAATTAAAATTAAATTCAGTCTCCCGCAATCAAACCAAATATATTTCAGACTGTTACTGAATTCCAACGTATACTTAATGTACGTAATTCACTTTTATAAAGACACTTTACAGCTTCCTTATGCAATTCAGTATGAGTTCTAAAAGGACACCACTTATTTGAACTTAAACGGTTCCGTGAGACGTTTAACCATTAAAATTCGAGAAGCGACTGCACTTAACATCGCCTGTTTTGTCAAAGAATTACCTACGAAGTTATAAAGTTTGACTGTTGTGAGGAGTGTGTTCGGATACTGGCTGTCGACATGAGCCAAGATGAGTTTACCGCGATATCTCAAAGTGCCCTTGCGGCCGGCGGCGGCCCGGCGGACTGTTTTCAGAATTTAACTCTAAGACAAAATTTACACATTGTACATTGTGAACATACAATTAATTAACTTACGATATAAGAAGTGGTAAAGTAATCTTATTGTAAACTAGCATTAATCGAACAAGAAAACTTATTATCATAATATGATTGTGTTTTATTTAATACTAGCTTTTTCCCGCAACTTCTTCTGCGTAGAACTCGTTTATTGCAGTTAAGTAAATTAATAGATTTAAGTCATATTATAGTTTGACATCCCACACATGTTATATTGAGCTCGAAATTTAAAAAGTACTTAAGTAATATATTCATAACTAAAAACCTAATTACACTAAGGATTCCAGTAGTAATCTTTTTCGTGGGTATTTATGAAAAATCATCTGCAATATGATACAAAATCACTAAGATTCAATAACAACCTGGGAATGGTTCATGTCTATTCTTTCGAAGTAAAAATTGTATTTTCCTCTCCATTTCCTTATTATATGTATATAGCTTTACATTTCTCGTGGTTAACACGCCGCCTAGTATGGAAGGGTTTCTCGTAATATCGGGTAAGCCTGAACTGTTCCAGGATACCTTCTTTGCCCTTTACCAGCCTTTCGCCAATTATCCACGTTGTCGTTCTTAACGAAGGGTGCCTATTGCCTAATAACTTCAACGTTAAGAAAATTTTGTAATTATTATTATTTTATAGGAAAAAAACTCAAATATAAGGTTATGTTATAGACTCACGTCAAACTTGACAGCACGTTGAATACTGTTTATTGCATATTGAATAACGTCATCTAGGTTAATTCATTTTAGTATACAATATTTTTGTTTTGCCATCTTTTGTTAAAACATGAAGATTTCGAGAGCTACTCGTGAGCATGCTTCATATAGTGCCAGTCAGTCAGTAGCCCATAGAAAAACAGTTTGCTTCTAAATGTACTATCAGCCCAATGGAACCCTGACCCACCATAGAACTATGTCATAGTGACGTAATGATTCAAGTCGTAAGAAGTGTCAATGTGACACCGTTCTATGGTGGGTCAGCGTTCCATTGGGCTGATAGTACACCAGCTACTTTTAGTGTTTATCCTTGCGCTTTGTTTATGGTCAAGAAAAAAGCAGTTTTTAAAAGGAATTGCTGTCTTTTAAAGTTAAATGGTAAATCTGTCGGAATTATAGGAATGCGGGGAACTAAAACATTTTCTCCTTTCGCAAATTCAGACATAATTATTGCCCTAACGATATTCTGACCTAGGTAGGTGCGTAATTTGCAACCGTGCGTCATTACATAATCAATACATATTACGCATAAGGAGTACTGGGAAACCAACTTTATAGTCTAGGATCATTCTTGAAACAGTAGAATGCAAGCGGCAAATCTTGTAACAGTTAGGGTGACAACGTTATTAGAGGGTTTTGACCCTGCAAAATACGGATCTGCCTGTCACCATTCCAAAATTTGAACCGGAAGTATGCTATACCGGAAAAGGGGCAGCCCATACAAAAATGTTCTTCTTACATTTTGTAAATCGTTGTTCCAGTACCCTTTTAAGAAAGGTCCGATTGTTATGGTTGTATAATATTTTATAAAGGTCAATATAGTCATAGTAACCCAAATTTTTCGTCCCGGCAGCTCTGTCTTTCTCCGCCATCTTGCAAAAACTTTACTTTTTCTGTTTTTTGCCTATACTGTCGTTGGAATTCATTCTAGTCTTAATCATAGTTCGAAAATATTTGTAGAGTACAAAGTTTGCTAAAACTTTTGGCGTTAAAGATTTTTTCCACGACACCTAGGGTCGAAGATGGAATCGTCTATGGAGAGCTAGCGTCAAAAAAGGCGGTTTTTTTCTAGTTTTCCTTCCATATTTGCGTTATAGTGCATTTTAGCGCAAACTGTACTTGGGCAATATTGTAGGTCACAAAATTTGCTTTAACCACTCTAGGAAAATATATATGGAATTATGGTGTCCCCTTATTTTACAGACTGAAATTTCTCAGAATATTATTTCATAGAAAATGTTTCATATACTATTTGGTTCCTATATTTTTGCTTCGATTTTTTTTTTCTAAAACTGTTTACTTGAATGAAACATATTCCACAGAAAATCAATTCAATGAATTTTATAATTTATTTTTTTCATTTATCAAACTTATCAAATAATATAGTTATTTTTTAAAGAATATTGCTAGGACAATGTATTTTTTTTTCAATAAAAGTACCTAGTATAAAAACACGTGGGAAACTATATGTTCCGTGATTATTTTTTGTGAAACAAACCGAAATTACTGTCTGCATAATAAGGGTACACCAATAATAACAAAAGCAATACAATATAATACATTATTATCTTTTAGTATAAGGGTAATATGATAAATAATGGTATTATTTGTCCGTTCGACCGACGTTGTTGAGAGAATCATTACCCTGAACCGACTCGAATAGGTTAGGTTAGAAGGCTATGGCGGGAGCGAAGCGAAGCAAGCTCCCGCCTTAGCCTTCGAGGTTATTTTTTTTACATCCGTTGAATAAACTTTTATAGGTAACTACCTACTGTATAACATGATTTTATTGTGAACTAAATAACATGAGAACTAATAATATTTAATTTGCTATTCTGTGATATGAAAAAAGAAACATTGAATTTTATTTGAAATAAAAAACGATGATTTAAATGTCTTCAAAGTAATTATTCTACATATTGATTATTCTATGAAATGATAATACGAGAAATTTTTTCTATGAAATGAAATTCTAAACAACTTCAGTCTGTAAAATAACGTACAACCATGGAATTATTTATGGAGTGCTCGTATAAAATCAATTGCTTTTGCGGTACTGAATTATTTATTTAAAATCTTTCAGGTGAATGTATGGGAAAATGGAAAATAAGTCATATGGATGGAGACCTCATCAAAACCAATATATTCCCATTCTAATGACCTTCGAGCCCTAAAGCCTGCACGGATATTGTATCTTTCAATTGTTAATCCCATTACCTGAACACCATGTGCTCGTGCATGAAGAACGGATTGACATGCATTAAATGGTGCCACCGTTTTCGCCAATGTTCGAATTTTAACTCCATTTTCTAAGATGTGATGTTCGAAAGTCACAAGCTCCTTAGTGGATCTCTACACTGTATAAGGTATATATCTATGTGCAAATTTTCAAGTCTCTAGGTTCATGGTTTGGGCTGAGCGTTGATACATCAGTCAATCACTTTTGCCTTTTATATATTTACATAGATAATATTATAATAAAATACTGGAAAAGGGCCGAATCTTTAGTACCCGACGTGCGTGCATGACTCGATGTATGAATGTTGAAGAAGCGAAAGAAATTTGTCAAGATCGTAGCAAATGGAAAGAAGTGGTCTCTGCCTACCCCTCTGGGAAACAGGAGTGATTTAATGTATGTATGTATGTAATAATAAAATATAGAATAAGTATTCCTAAATCATATTAAGGTGGCGCACTGTGAAAGGGTACATAATGGATAGGATTATAATTGCCATGCATTATTTTATTATGGATTCTGGGCAAAAATATACTATAGAAACTTTCGTCATTTTGACATCGCGGGCGCCAGACGTTCGAAAGATAGGTAATTATTATTATTATACTCTTACAGCGTTACTTATAAACGTGGAGTAACCATGGAACAGCTATGCCATGTTTTGTCCTTACCTGTCGTTTTGACATTTGAATTCGACGGATAAGGACAAAACATGGCTTAGCTACTCCATGGTTACTCCATGTTTATAAGTAACGCCGTAAGAGTTACCACAAAAAAAGGGTGCAAACTTATTGAATTGCCCCTAACCACTGAGCCATACCATAATTATTAATTTGCAGCTGTGTATCGGTGCGCGTCAATTGAAAGTGTTAAAATTTATAAAGCACTACTGGGTTGACTATACGAGTATTTCGCTCATTTCTCGCTCTTTATCAAGGCTTGGTGGGGTGTTCGGCTAGATCTCACATACTTGTAAGAGTCACAAGATATATCCTAACATCTCAATTGTAAGTATTGTAAGAGATCGTCTGTAATCATTCAAGTGGTTCAAGATACAGCCGACGTCAGAGCCAAGGGAGATTAAGAACATACATCATAATAGGGTTCGGAGTTTTCATGGCACGGTAAGACGAAAGAGAGCTGTGCAGTCGACATTAAAATTAAAAGTCAACTCTTACTCATACTCATACTCATTTTTTTATGTAATTGCAAATTTGAGCTATGAAGTTATAACTATTTCAAACTTAGGTACCTAGGTACTTTGGTTTGTTTGTAATAATATAATATAATTTTATTTTGTTTTTATCGAATTGTTATCTTTATTACTTTATTACTTAGCTTAGTAGCTTTACAGCTACTTTAAAAACATTTTGGAATTAAATGAATGAATGAGTATGAATATGAGTTGACTTTTAATGCTAACGTCGACTCCACAGCTCTCTTTCGTCGTACCGTGCTATGAAAACTCCGAACCCTGATCATAATACAAGAAAAATAGCATATTTTGGACGAAAAATATGATGGCACTAGAAATTGGGATCTGCCGAGTCCTATTAGTAGTAGTCCTCCTTCGGGTAATAATTTCTTATCTTAATTTTTTACAGCAGTTAATATAATTCAGCGCAATAAATTATATGGATAATGTAATGACTTATTAATGACACTTCACTCGTATAGTAATATTTCCAGCCTAAATTTTGGTAGGACTCTGCAGTTCCTCAATTCTAGTGCCAAGATAAAGTTATAAACAAAGTTCCATTGATGTACATAATTTGCTGCCAAACTCTCATATTTAGTCTTACTTTACTTAACAAGTCGAGCGTAACTCTGAAATTCTGTATCTACGTAATAATTTAATCAATTTATCTATCGTAAACAACGTGTCACAGAAGACTTATCAACCCTATGGTTTTTAAGGAATAAAAAAAAATGAAATAAATGTACTACTTTGATTTAAGAGAGCAGCGGTCTAATATTTAATTCTATTTCATCTTTGTTTTCCTTTTGGAAAAGTTTCGTAGATTTCAAGTTGATAAACAAGGTATCTTGAAACCGTTTGGGTGATCTTGACTCAGCTATCTTATTGATAACAGAATACGCAATAAGAAGATACGCGTGAGAGATCTCCGTCTTATCGACAACTACAATCTCGTAGGTACACATTTTATGTACCTAAATCGAAGAGTAGGGGAAAATAAAATGTCAACGTTTTGCTCTAATTTTGCGTAAAACTCTGTCAACTGTGTTAAAATAGGACTGTCTGACTGAGTCCTAGAATAGGACATATTATAGTTTTAAACCCGATTTTTTTTCAAGTTCCCGAGGGTATAACGATAATGATAATCTACGTGGACGAAGTCGCGGGCAGAACCTAGTCTACACATAAACCTAAAATTATTGTAATGCCTCATGATTTCGATGAAATACTTCGTGGACACTCACGGCTGGACGCGGCCACCAATTAAAAATCGCTATCACTGAAAGAGAGTATCACTGAAAGATCGCATTAGAAATGATGTGATCCGACAAAGAATCAAAGTAACCAACATAGCCCGTATTTTATCAAGCTGAAGTGGCAGTGGCCGGTCATGTCTGCCGCAGAACTTACAACCGTCGGACCCGTCGTGTTTTTGAGTGGAGACCTCATCTCGGTAAACGTCATGTGGGGTGCCCTGGGGCAAGATGGAGTGATGATATGCGCAGACTAGCCGGTATTGGTTGGATGAGAAAACTACTATATGAATGACTCTTTAGGATGGACAATTTTTGGGGCATGGAAATAACCTCAAAATGACAACTCCAAAAATATTTAAAAAAAACGATTCAATTTCGTAAAACACGATTAATGATTACAATCTATATGAATCTATTTAATTATATTAAGGAAAAATTCATTTCATGGTATGGTCCAATTATTTATGAAATAGTTTTCAAGTTTGAATCTGTTGGCTAAATATGCAAGCATTTAAAGCGTAACTTACAAAAAAATAAGATAAGAAAAAGCTGCGGAACAAATTTGTAACAAACTTTGTTAAAATTAATATTGTAATTTTGAATAGAACGTCGTTTTTTATCCTCGCATTTAAAGTGAAAAGTAGAGTATTTAACGAGAGACTAAACAACTACAATGGCACTCGAACTATAGCCACCACCGCTCCGCTTGGGTGGCTAAACATCTCGTCATTATGGTTGGTTTTAGTCCCTTGTTTGATAATCTACTATTTTATTAAAATAACCGCGTTATAATATCAAACTGCCAACCTCTGTAGAGCTGAAGGTTCAGATTTTCATTTCAATTAAAAATGTTTCATATGTAGTATAAAAAAACATGCAGAAATCACCGAGTGATTCAACAGACTTTATCAAATACTTACCACGACGCCAACCTTTAGAAAATATTGGTCATAATTCGAGTTACCGTGATCAAACATAAGATATAAGCCATTTGTCATATCTTATGTAAACATTTAAGTAAAAACGTTTTAAGTAACATTACATTTGTGAAAAATAGGTGTTAGTATGTTTTATGGAGTAATTAACATATAAATTATTAGTTGACGATTACACCGTACATTGCGTCATCAACCTTGACCTAATTTTACCTTCAATTCAAATTGGTTATACCTATTGTAGGTTAGTTCATGTTCAACAATCAATAAAGTATGCACACATACGAGGGCTGTTTGATAAGTCCTTTTCAAAACTATTTGTAAAACCTTTTTTCTGGTAAATGGCATTAACGGTTCACTAATGTTTGACCAAAAAATTATTGACAAATGATCATTTGACAAACAACGTTTCACCAAATGATCATTTGGCAAACGAGACATTTGACAAAAGTATCATCTTACAAAAACTCACTTAGCAATTGATCATTTAGCAATTAGTTTACCTATTTCTGGGCAGAAAAAAAAATAACCTCGAAAATAACCCCTTCTAACCTAACCTATCCGAGTCGGTTATGCCCTGGTTCGTCTTCCTCGTAAAATGTAAATTTAAATGTTGATCATTTGGAAAAGTAAATCATTTGTAACATGACTAGTAATAAAATGATCAATTGACTTAACATTTTTTTGCAAAACGTTGTTTGTCAAGTGTAATTTTGACAAATGACTTTTGGTCAAACGGCAGGACACCGGCATTAACACTGGCAGGCACAATCTTTCAAATGAAGACTGTCAAAAATTCAGCAAAAAAAAACAAGTTTTTGTCAGTTTAACTATTGTTTAACTGTGATCACTCGTAAATTTTCAACAACTATGGAAAAATCTGAATTTCGTGCCGTTATAAAACATTTTTTTATGAAGGGTTGCAGTGCTGCCACAATAAAAACTGAACTTGATTCTGTTCATGGCACTAACGCACCAACGTTGCAGACTGTTTATAACTGGATAAATTATTTTAAACGTGGTCGGTCAAGCACATCTGATGCTCCACGCTCTGGTCTCCCAATCGAAGTCACTACTGAGGATGTTGTTGAAGAAGTCCAGGAATCATTATGATTGATTACTTGGAAAAGGGAAAGACTGACGTTCGAAAGATAGGTAATTATTATTATTATACTCTTACAGCGTTACTTATAAACGTGGAGTAACCATGGAACAGCTATGCCATGTTTTGTCCTTACCTGTCGTTTTGACATTTGAATTCGACGGATAAGGACAAAACATGGCTTAGCTACTCCATGGTTACTCCATGTTTATAAGTAACGCCGTAAGAGTTACCACAAAAAAAGGGTGCAAACTTATTGAATTGCCCCTAACCACTGAGCCATACCATAATTATTAATTTGCAGCTGTGTATCGGTGCGCGTCAATTGAAAGTGTTAAAATTTATAAAGCACTACTGGGTTGACTATACGAGTATTTCGCTCATTTCTCGCTCTTTATCAAGGCTTGGTGGGGTGTTCGGCTAGATCTCACATACTTGTAAGAGTCACAAGATATATCCTAACATCTCAATTGTAAGTATTGTAAGAGATCGTCTGTAATCATTCAAGTGGTTCAAGATACAGCCGACGTCAGAGCCAAGGGAGATTAAGAACATACATCATAATAGGGTTCGGAGTTTTCATGGCACGGTAAGACGAAAGAGAGCTGTGCAGTCGACATTAAAATTAAAAGTCAACTCTTACTCATACTCATACTCATTTTTTTATGTAATTGCAAATTTGAGCTATGAAGTTATAACTATTTCAAACTTAGGTACCTAGGTACTTTGGTTTGTTTGTAATAATATAATATAATTTTATTTTGTTTTTATCGAATTGTTATCTTTATTACTTTATTACTTAGCTTAGTAGCTTTACAGCTACTTTAAAAACATTTTGGAATTAAATGAATGAATGAGTATGAATATGAGTTGACTTTTAATGCTAACGTCGACTCCACAGCTCTCTTTCGTCGTACCGTGCTATGAAAACTCCGAACCCTGATCATAATACAAGAAAAATAGCATATTTTGGACGAAAAATATGACGGCACTAGAAATTGGGATCTGCCGAGTCCTATTAGTAGTAGTCCTCCTTCGGGTAATAATTTCTTATCTTAATTTTTTACAGCAGTTAATATAATTCAGCGCAATAAATTATATGGATAATGTAATGACTTATTAATGACACTTCACTCGTATAGTAATATTTCCAGCCTAAATTTTGGTAGGACTCTGCAGTTCCTCAATTCTAGTGCCAAGATAAAGTTATAAACAAAGTTCCATTGATGTACATAATTTGCTGCCAAACTCTCATATTTAGTCTTACTTTACTTAACAAGTCGAGCGTAACTCTGAAATTCTGTATCTACGTAATAATTTAATCAATTTATCTATCGTAAACAACGTGTCACAGAAGACTTATCAACCCTATGGTTTTTAAGGAATAAAAAAAAATGAAATAAATGTACTACTTTGATTTAAGAGAGCAGCGGTCTAATATTTAATTCTATTTCATCTTTGTTTTCCTTTTGGAAAAGTTTCGTAGATTTCAAGTTGATAAACAAGGTATCTTGAAACCGTTTGGGTGATCTTGACTCAGCTATCTTATTGATAACAGAATACGCAATAAGAAGATACGCGTGAGAGATCTCCGTCTTATCGACAACTACAATCTCGTAGGTACACATTTTATGTACCTAAATCGAAGAGTAGGGGAAAATAAAATGTCAACGTTTTGCTCTAATTTTGCGTAAAACTCTGTCAACTGTGTTAAAATTTAAATTATCTTACAAATATTTATAAATGAGAAAGGTTGTAAATTTGGATATTTGTAACTCAATCACGCTTCAACCACTGAATACGGGATAAAACTTGGGAAACATATACGAGTAGGTTAGGTCCTAGAATAGGACATATTATAGTTTTAAACCCGATTTTTTTTCAAGTTCCCGAGGGTATAACGATAATGATAATCTACGTGGACGAAGTCGCGGGCAGAACCTAGTCTACACATAAACCTAAAATTATTGTAATGCCTCATGATTTCGATGAAATACTTCGTGGACACTCACGGCTGGACGCGGCCACCAATTAAAAATCGCTATCACTGAAAGAGAGTATCACTGAAAGATCGCATTAGAAATGATGTGATCCGACAAAGAATCAAAGTAACCAACATAGCCCGTATTTTATCAAGCTGAAGTGGCAGTGGCCGGTCATGTCTGCCGCAGAACTTACAACCGTCGGACCCGTCGTGTTTTTGAGTGGAGACCTCATCTCGGTAAACGTCATGTGGGGTGCCCTGGGGCAAGATGGAGTGATGATATGCGCAGACTAGCCGGTATTGGTTGGATGAGAAAACTACTATATGAATGACTCTTTAGGATGGACAATTTTTGGGGCATGGAAATAACCTCAAAATGACAACTCCAAAAATATTTAAAAAAAACGATTCAATTTCGTAAAACACGATTAATGATTACAATCTATATGAATCTATTTAATTATATTAAGGAAAAATTCATTTCATGGTATGGTCCAATTATTTATGAAATAGTTTTCAAGTTTGAATCTGTTGGCTAAATATGCAAGCATTTAAAGCGTAACTTACAAAAAAATAAGATAAGAAAAAGCTGCGGAACAAATTTGTAACAAACTTTGTTAAAATTAATATTGTAATTTTGAATAGAACGTCGTTTTTTATCCTCGCATTTAAAGTGAAAAGTAGAGTATTTAACGAGAGACTAAACAACTACAATGGCACTCGAACTATAGCCACCACCGCTCCGCTTGGGTGGCTAAACATCTCGTCATTATGGTTGGTTTTAGTCCCTTGTTTGATAATCTACTATTTTATTAAAATAACCGCGTTATAATATCAAACTGCCAACCTCTGTAGAGCTGAAGGTTCAGATTTTCATTTCAATTAAAAATGTTTCATATGTAGTATAAAAAAACATGCAGCAATCACCGAGTGATTCAACAGACTTTATCAAATACTTACCACGACGCCAACCTTTAGAAAATATTGGTCATAATTCGAGTTACCGTGATCAAACATAAGATATAAGCCATTTGTCATATCTTATGTAAACATTTAAGTAAAAACGTTTTAAGTAACATTACATTTGTGAAAAATAGGTGTTAGTATGTTTTATGGAGTAATTAACATATAAATTATTAGTTGACGATTACACCGTACATTGCGTCATCAACCTTGACCTAATTTTACCTTCAATTCAAATTGGTTATACCTATTGTAGGTTAGTTCATGTTCAACAATCAATAAAGTATGCACACATACGAGGGCTGTTTGATAAGTCCTTTTCAAAACTATTTGTAAAACCTTTTTTCTGGTAAATGGCATTAACGGTTCACTAATGTTTGACCAAAAAATTATTGACAAATGATCATTTGACAAACAACGTTTCACCAAATGATCATTTGGCAAACGAGACATTTGACAAAAGTATCATCTTACAAAAACTCACTTAGCAATTGATCATTTAGCAATTAGTTTACCTATTTCTGGGCAGAAAAAAAAATAACCTCGAAAATAACCCCTTCTAACCTAACCTATCCGAGTCGGTTATGCCCTGGTTCGTCTTCCTCGTAAAATGTAAATTTAAATGTTGATCATTTGGAAAAGTAAATCATTTGTAACATGACTAGTAATAAAATGATCAATTGACTTAACATTTTTTTGCAAAACGTTGTTTGTCAAGTGTAATTTTGACAAATGACTTTTGGTCAAACGGCAGGACACCGGCATTAACACTGGCAGGCACAATCTTTCAAATGAAGACTGTCAAAAATTCAGCAAAAAAAAACAAGTTTTTGTCAGTTTAACTATTGTTTAACTGTGATCACTCGTAAATTTTCAACAACTATGGAAAAATCTGAATTTCGTGCCGTTATAAAACATTTTTTTATGAAGGGTTGCAGTGCTGCCACAATAAAAACTGAACTTGATTCTGTTCATGGCACTAACGCACCAACGTTGCAGACTGTTTATAACTGGATAAATTATTTTAAACGTGGTCGGTCAAGCACATCTGATGCTCCACGCTCTGGTCTCCCAATCGAAGTCACTACTGAGGATGTTGTTGAAGAAGTCCAGGAATCATTATGATTGATTACTTGGAAAAGGGAAAGACTACCACTGGTCGTTATTACGCAGAGTTATTGGACCGTTTCAATGCCGAATTGTTGGAAAAACGACCAAAATTGCCCCCCAAGAAAGTCCTCTTTTATCAAGACAATGCCCCAGTTCACACGTCCACTATTTCAATGGCCGAAATCCACGAGTTGGGCTTCGAGCTGGTTCCGCATGCTCCGTATTCGCCGGACCTAGCTCCGTGCGATTATTACCTATTTCCAAATCTAAAAAGATGGCTAGGAGGGCAAACATTTTTGACAAATGAGGACTGCATTGCAGGTGTAAGCGGCTATTTTGAAGTCCTCAACAAAACGTATTTTTTGGAGGGCATAAAAAAATTGGAAACTCGCTGGAACAAGTGTTTGGCCCTCAAAGGAGACTATGCTGAGAAATAAATGTAAATTGTTAAAAAAAAAACAATCTTTTTTGCTTTTTAAAACGACTTATCAAACAGCCCTCGTATTTAACAAGATTAATAAAAAATATTTATCTAGAAAGTCTTTCCTGTCACTAATTAAGTTATCCTATCAAGAATGATACGAGCTACCAGGAGTTCATATAATTAGAGTTATACTAGGGGTGTTCCATAAGTTTTAATAATCGGTAATAAAATATGAAAAGAGAGATATGTAAATCGTTATATTTTAATTGGAATATGCCACTTTCTTTATTTGCAAACACTAATAAACATCATTAAATTGTTTTATTTTACCACAATAAAATAATTTTATAGGTACTTTTGGAGGTCAAATTTTATACATTCACTACGTCATCAGCATCACCAGCTCGTGATTTTTATGTAGTTGTTTTTGAACATTAGTGAATGAAAAGTAGTAGTCGAAAGTTAGTGGATAGTTCATCCTAATTCTCAAAACGTATGGATCACCCCTCGTACATGTAAGTCTATGCTATTAGTATTTCATTGAATATGATATCATTATTCTACAAACTGGCAATGACATCTGTCAGTTAACTTTGTTTAAAAAATATGACCTTAGATCTAAAGCAGGGGCTTTATTTCTTTGTTTAACCCATGCTCTAGTTGACTTAATGTATGAATGTAAAAAAAATATTGAACAAACAAAAGACATAACAATTATAAAATAGACAAAAATACAAAAGGGATATACATAGGCGAAATTATCCCTTTAAGGGATCTCTTCCAGTTAACCTTACTACTAATAAGTAACCTTTATACTTGCTCTTATTTGAAAATGAATAATAGTTGCCAAAACGTCAACAATATGATAACGATTTTAAAGCGAGAGGGTTAAAGCAAGGTTGAATACGCGTACCTTGTTCTGCAACAACCGAGATATCGCAGAAACCGAGATAAAATTTGCGTTTTGAAGCAAGTATTTGCTTTAGATTTTGGTAATAAAGGTTTTTCAACAGTCTTTATCGATACTGTGCGGCGCTGTTAAAATAATAAAACCAAACCTAAATTGTTGCTCCTTTGGGCCACTTGAGCATATTGAATGAGTTTGAATGTATGAAAATGTAAGAGCCGGTACAGAGTACAGACGGACTGCAAAATGGAAGTTCGAGGGCAGTTCTGATGCAGTTGCGTAACTGCATCTAAACGTAGGTATACGTCCAGTCTGGAAACCTTTGCTTGGATTCATCGGAACTGTTCAAATTAAAACAAATGGCGTCTATTTACATCGCGTCTATTACATCTGTCTTATATTCAAATTCGTAGACTACGTAATAATTACTACGGACTTAGAACCTCTTGCATTTAACAGTAAAATTTTATTTTAGTCCACATTGAACACTAAAAGCCGGTACAGACGGACAGCATTTAAACTGCTTCCCAGGTGCAAAATGGCATTTCGAGTGCAGTTGACGTACATCTACGTTTTGATGCAGTTACGTCAACTGCATCAGAACTGTACTCGAATTGCCATTTTGCTGTCCGTCTGTACCGGCCCTTAAGACGGAATATTTTACAAGTTATTAAAATCTCAAGGAGATTTTAGGAGTTTCTGAACGAATGATCATATTTTTTATTAAAAAAGAATAGAATAGATAACATTAATTTCATCATCATATTTATTTATTTAAAATATATTTTAACCGGTCTTCTTACGATTTAATATACGCTGACCGAGCGCTGGAGCACTCTGTATGCTAGGATTATATATTTAAGAATCAGTGTTGACGTCTAAGGCCAAGCGCATCGAAAATCGAATGGGCCCTAAACTAGGTGTTTCTTGCAAAAATACGACAGGTACAGTTGGAAGAGTTTGCTCTACAATTTCGTAATGATCTGAGGTACGTTTTTTTGTGACGCTGTTACGCAAGTATGTTTAATAAAACAAATATTATATTTTCTTCGTTTCCACTACTCATGCACATTGGCGCGGCAATATCCTTCTTGTTATATTTAAATCGTCGATGATACTGCAAAACCACGTTACTAACAAATTTACGATAGAGCAAAATAAACCTTACGTCTTATTACAAAGGTGCATTTTGCTCCTTATTTAAAATGTTACTTACGCGGTTTTGCAGTTTCACCGACGAAATAGCTTACAGAAAATACTTTAACATTAATGATGTATTCGGCGATCCAGGTGTACAGAAAAACCTTGCATGGTTTATGTTACACGCCTTCATTCCCAAAGTGGGGTAGGCAGAGCTACAGAATTGCCAACAACTTTTAAAACTTGTTGATAATTCTGTAACCACACTTTCCACAAGTAGGCTAAGATGTTTACCAGCGTATTAGTGACAGGTTGCAAGCCCATCGCCTAACAGGACTTCAAGCCTTTATTCCCTTAATCGCCTCTTATGACATCCACGGGAAGAAATGGAATGGTACTATTCTAACCCGGCAACCACACGGGGTTTTGTAACTGTTTATATAAAATAAATAAATAAATACTGACAAACACCACATCTTATTATTAGGTAACACAACTGCAGTCGTAGAATAGCTAAGCGTTTGACTTGTTTGTAAAGTATAAATTATATAAAATAAGAATAGTGCTTATAGCACCCTAACATGGGGGATTCAATAGATTGGCTAAGACGACACTTGTATATGACAAGATATCATCTTTAAACGTCAATGTGATATCTGCTTGAGATTATTTTGAATAGATGTGGAATAAACAACGAACGACTTCGGTATTCTTCTTTGGTTTTAGAAATTCCGTAACCGAATAGTCAACGTTACGATTGCTTTTATTAAGTTGACAAAAATGGCGGCTGAGTTAAAAACAATACGATGTCAATACGGTCACAACTATAGTAGAATGATAATGGGGCCCTGCGCTTTTGTAAGCAATTTTCGAAAACTGTCAAAATGTAAAACATAAGAATCAGAATCAGTTTTTTTATTTCCCACTCTTAACACAGTAGTTTTTTTTTCCTTGACATCCTAAGTCCCCGAGTACAAAAAAATTACATAATTCGGCCATTGCAATAAAATATCAATTGTAAAGAAGATAAAGTAGAATTTCTCTTGTTTTTATGACTGGCAATTAAATTAGAAAATAGACTTTATTGCGATTGCATTCAGTTTATTTTCCACTGGTAAATTTCGGTGTATGGTAGGTCTTAGGAGGTTAAGTTACATACACTAAAATTCTCTCAGAACTTAGCATTTCCTGGGAGACTGAGGTCTACACAGCGCATAAGCAGTCAATGTCGATACATCGCCGTCTTATTTCAAATTAATATCTTTTGTCAGTTTTTGAACATGCTAACGTTAGTTTAATACATCTTGTCTATACGAGATGCTCCAACGCCTTGAGGGTTTGCTTGCATTAAACAATCTTCCAGTGGGTACTATACATATCGCTCATCCAATAGAATAATGACATAATTGTACTTTTAGCATGCATGTTATGTCATTGTTCCACGCGATAGACCTGACCTTTAGAACACTTATGACGGTAAAATCTCAAAACCCGATTTTTTTGCAATTATGTCGTTATTCTATTGGATGAGCGAATTATATTAAGTCTAGGTTATGGTACCGTAAAACCTGGTAACTATGGTCCAGTACTTCAACTGTGGTCCAAGTCTAATTTCTTTAATTTCTCATAGATGACTTAAGTATAAGCATTTTAAAACTTTAGTCAGCAAGAAATGTCTATAAAACAACACGTTTCCTTAACTAAAGATAATGGGAACTTGTACTTTTGGTCATTGATTTTGGATCATAGTTGGAAGATTTTGGACCATAGTTACCAGGTTTTACGGTACATGTTGTTATACATATTAAAGAATAAAGTATAATTGTTTATAGACATGGTCAACACTGGCACAAGATTTATATAATAATAAGTTGAAGGTAGTTAAGGTATTTGAGCATAACTTGTATAGTAGGGGAGACGAATAGGAAATGACCTTCACCCAGCTGTTTATTCGATAAAAAGTATTATTTATCAAATTTAATAGAGGTAATGTAGTATATATCACTAATACTTCAACACCGCTAATAACAGTAACTTATTAAATGAAACCACTTGATACCATACACTTTGAATTTATTCCGGATTTCTTCACTATGACTATAACAATATTCCACTTTCAAAGTTCCAACTGAATGCCTCGATCAGCTTCGTGTTTCACCTTTTATCCCCTTCTACCCACAGTCAAATGACTGTCTTTTTACCACTATCACAACCTTTACTTTACTCAAATAACATTCTTATTAATTATATCTCCAATTTAAATGCATTAAAACTTAAAACCTAACAGTAGGGGAAGATGGGGTGGCTTCGTACAAAGGGAGCATTCGTACGTTCGTCATATCTCGACTATACATCATGCTAAAGCGTTCATATTTATATGCGTGACTGCCGCTCATATGCATAGGCTACCCTCCAAAAGTGATGGCAGTGCAGCAGCAGATTTCGCCAGAAATAATTAATATGTGTTTCCGCGACCCGAAAGTAATTTTTGGTACTCCTTTGAATGCGTCTGTCTCTAATAAGTTTTACTTGAATTAGAAAAAATATTTGTATACAGTTGGTAATTAGATGTTTGAGATTAATATGTGAACAATGGTTTTGCGATTACTTTAACGGTTATTTTCTATTTCGATTATTTCTCTGATAGTTTTGGTTGGGGTACCTTCGTACAGTCAAAATGTATGTAATTTTATACCGTACGAATGCACCCCATATAAGTAAAAAAATTGTATATCAAGAATAATTATAATTACAAAACCAGGTCAGTAAGATATGCCTAAAAGATGACTAACACAGGTGAAATAGCTGAAAATCCAATGAATCCTCGGAAAAAACGAATAGTGTATGAAGGCACCCCACGTACGGGGTGCATTCGTACAATTCCCATTTTTTGGGAAAACCATTATATCATGGCAAAGTTGCTTTGTATCAAAACTGAAATACAAAATTATTATAGCCAAATAAGTGGATGATGAAGTAGCATTCATCTCATATTGAAATAGCGGTTAGTTTTTTTTTTACACGGCTTTGAGTAAAAAGTGTACGAATCCACCCCATCTTCCCCTAAGTAATATATGACTGATATTTACGTAGGTAATAATAAAAAAAAACAACTTTCCAACAAAAAATTGCAATTGTTTGTTTAATAGACAAATTACATACCAATCGGAAGTAGAGATGCAAACGTTAGGTTGACTATTTTTTTCCATCATAACTATTGGGTAGGTAAACTGATAAACAGGTAAGTCGGTACTAATAATTTGCAGTAAACCTAATGTTTGCATATTCAATAGGCTTCATTCTTTCGATAAGTATGTAATCTGACTATTCAACAAGCAATTGCATATTTTTTTAAAGTTCATTTTAAGTGTTTTTTTTAATTATAGGTACTGGACTGAGCAGTAACATGCTGCGACTAAAAATTACAGCGCTGATTTTCAGTTGGACCCAGAGTCTGAAGTGCGGCTCCGCAATAATTAATTATCATATCACAGTTTTTGAACAACACAAAACGTTGGCATAGGTACTTAAAAGTCAGAGAAACTCGAAGTTTGCAGTGAAGACTATGGTCATTCGTTGAATAATTAGATCGAGAATTAAACATTGTTTCCTATAAAACACAATTCGACACCAAATTGGGAACCTACCCTAAATTTTTACTTCATCGATTTTTATGTTTAGACCTGGTTGCCTTGTATGGCTGACTCTCTTACACGTGTCCCATGTCACGTGTCAGGAAAGGACGTCCCGTGAAAGGACGGATTTTTTATCAACATTTTGACACACGACAAACGTAACCATACTAGGCCCTCAAGAGAGCATCGTCATCGGTAAGCTTGCATCGTTCCCAGCCTCCTATTTCAGGTGATGATTTAGTATATTTCTACAATACATTGTAAAGTCAACAAGTTTCTACATACCTAGACTTCATCTAAGCTGCGCATCGTATGCTGAATTGTTGCATGTCACCTGTTACTGTCCTCTTTGTGAAATTGGGAGCAGATGGGTGTTTCCACGGTCTAGATGTGTTTGTCCACATTATGGAATATATACGAATTTAAAGTGTTTAAAGGCAAGGGCTTTATTCTTTCCATGATTAGTGTTAACAATTTTAAAGGTTAATTAAGGCATTGTTTTTATGAAATATTAATTCAATAAACTTTCTTCATATTTAAGTTGAGCATGAACCTAAGACGTTTAGGAACCCTATTTAAGAAACTAAGCGTGTGATTTTGGATTCGTTTTAATACAAATGATGTGTCATTCATCCTTCTATTTTGTCCTCGAGAACCATTGTTATCTGTGTGTTTTCATAGGAGACCAACTAAGTAGTAATACATTGCAGGACTATTATTCTTTAAACTTGTTCGTTTGCTAGTCAGCGCGACGGTAGTCATAATGTAATCGGTCTGCCCGTTAGCAATACGCAGTGTTAGACACCTGCGACCTTGGTAAAGTTGCATCGAAATAAGTATCAAATGTCCAACGTGGTAGAAACATAAAAGGCAACACAGACTAATATTGGCCGCCAGCCGATATTGGCCTGTCAGTCCATCGTAATACACAGACTGCGATTTCTTCCCGCAAGTGCGGGGCTCGCCGCGATCTCGGACTGTCAGTCTGCAGCTCACGGTTAAATTTGTTTAACATTTGCAGGTGTCAGCAGGTGGCCTGACGATCGGGGTCACTTAGCGGTTTGATAGTGTGTGGTGAGCTACAGTTTTAAACCCGGCCGTAAGAATATTGACGGTAGGTATACATCGTGAAGTCAATACGCTGCATTAATTTGGGACTATCTAAACAGTCCCAAGACTGCAGGTTATCTGTAAGTAATTGATGCCCTTAAGCGCTTGCGCACATACAGCAAAGCCACTCCACAAGACTGAGGAAACGCTCGCGGAGAATTTGTTTTAGTTTATTTCGATCTTACTTTAATACATCCATAGACGAAATTATCTTTGTTGAGCTTCGCTGTATGTTCACCTAATGCTACGTAATTTTTATAGGCAGACCGATCAAGTTACCATTGCCGTCAAGATAGGCATCATCAATATAGGATTTACAGAGCATCATCCTATTGTGATTTCTAAGTCGAGCGGATTAAAACACTACAATTGACTAAGAAATTCAGTTCACGCGTCTCTACTGCGCTGAATGTTCTAATTAAAGCTTCGCAAACATTTAGATTCGTAATTATCAATGTCAGTTATGTAAGTGTACAAACTAATCAAAACATTCAGAACTGAATGAATTCCATCACCAGACCTTGTTTAATTACCGCGCTGTTGACATTTCTCCTCGAATGTTTATCTAATAAAATTAACAGAAAAGGAAAACTTTCATTGTGTTGTCTAAATTGTTCCATGGGAAAAACTACGAAGTTATTTTCAACACGACTGTTTAGGTTGTAAAAAGGGATAGGTTTTATTTTGTATTGTGGTTAAAGTGATAAATGTGATCATTTCAAGACAAGTAAGTAGATGTAGTATACAAATACGGATAAGAAATATAAACTCAGTGATATTTTAATTAGACCAAGTAAACTGACAGTTCATGTAACTTCAGTGAATTTCAATAAAAGTCGTTATAATTGTGAAAATGAACAAGTTAAGTATTGATTAATAAATGCTTAAGATAAGTTTTGTTTATATTTTCTGGTAACTTTCATCAAAACAACGTCTCGAGAACTGAGTGTTTGCTTCGTCACCGACTTCTCTAGAACCCGATTTTTACTATCTACGTTTCGTCTTATTTTGTATAACTTAGTATAAAAACCGGCCAAGTGCGAGTCGGACTTGCACACTAATGGTTCGTCCATTCTTCCATTTTGTTGTTACAAAGGTATTGTGAAGCGCGGCTATAGTCGCGAAGCGGTCAAGAAAAAACCATACATATTTAGCTCCGACTGTATCCACAACATATTCAAAAATCGTAAAAATTGAACTAGGGAAGGGAAACGTTATCTCTTTCTTTTTAGGGATCCGAAATCAACATAGGCCGAACGGACAGATGGACATGGTGAAATTATAATTGCCATGGCCGCCGCTATTGCTGGCCGAGGTCTAGCTCAGAGACTGTTTATTTATTTTGAATGAAAGCACATTATAATGAAGGAAAATTATCACGACTAAATAGACTTGAGAATCAAGCGACTAAAGTGTATCTACTAACAATCATATAAACATCAACTTATTTGTATTTAATACATACTCTGAAAAAAATCTAATCTAGCTGTTACAATTCATGAGATACACCCGCTGACAGACACAGAGAGACCGACGGACAGCAGAGGCTTGGTAATAGGGTACCGTCGACACACTTTGGGTACCCTGAAAACTAGCACTCGCTGGTTAAGCGGTGGACGGTGATTTAATTTAGCGCACTTGTCGTCAGTTACAATGTCTCAGCAGATAAATTAACTGAAGGGAAAAAAAAATCGTGACCGTGACCGTCGTACACGAGGACCGAGGAAATCAATCCGATGCTGCCTGAGTGCTAGAGTACTTGAAACAAGGCAGTAAAATCGTAAAACAAGGAAGCAAATCGGTATCGTGGTCTGTCTAGAACCGGGCGTCGGGCCGACAACACCGCCATTTAAACGGGCCGTTATCTATAGATATAGTTTAAGTCAACATTTTTAAAAGGCTGTTAAAATTCTAGGTACAATACGAAAATGTTAACGGGATGGAGACTTGTGTTGTCAAAATGTAAGTTTTTTGTGGATTTTGGATTAAAGTTGCCTCTGTATTTGTAAGTATAGACTTCTTAAGTATACTTGTGCGACTAATATAATTTGTGATTTAAGTGAAACATTTAAAACACTTGACATCGTAAAGGAGTTGAAAGTAGAAAGTTAGCAATAATTAAAAAAAATACCCAGTTACTTTAAAGTATGTACTAACTGACAAAGACCAAAGCAAGTGAATGAAAGGACGGTTTTACCCCACCTCTCCCCTATATAGCATCAAATTAATTTGTAAACAAACTTAACTTCCTGGGAATTCAACTGATATCATGAATTTATGGAAATATTATGACTGTATGGCAGAAACTATGAATAACATACAAAGTAAACTAAAAATAATACAAAGTGAACTAAAAACACCACTGAATTTAATAATTACGATCTAACTTGGGAACTTTCAAAACCAAAATAGAAATTAAATCTACAGCTGTTTTTTTTAATTATCAATATTAGGTTTGCGTGTGACCTCAGTCTCACCTGATGTTAAGCGTTTGTTTGTAATTTACCACAATTCAGTGACTTGTATACTGTATTTAGGTGAAAACAACGAGATGAAACCTGCACAGCTACGAAGTTAGATTTTTCGCAACAAACAGAACAATTTCAGCCATACAATATTACAGGACAATTTTACAGTTTTATTTAGGTAGTTCGATAGAAAATACCTTAAATTAAATACCAACATACAGAACGTTTAAAACTCATAAACGTGTAAGTGGGACCTTTTGCTTGTGGGAGGACCTTGTGCGGGGTCCGTCCGGGTTGGTACCACCATCTTATCCATTAACCTACCGCCAAGCAGCAGTGTTTGCATTGTTGTGTTCCGGTTTGGGGATAAGACAGCCGGTCAAATGACTAGGATAGAGGCATTCCATCTTAGTCCTCAGGGTTGGCAGTGCATTTGCAGTCTTGTGAATGCGAATGTTGTTTGAAGAGTTCAAAATTCTAAGCCCGCACCAGGGCTGCAAAGGATCGATGCGCCGGGTACCTCTCATCAAGAGTAGAGGCCTGTACCGATAATACCAATCCTAAAGAATTTAAGAGTGAGAAATAAATATGTTTAATTCATTAGACAAAAAGTTGCAAAACACGTAGTCACATGATTGGGTCTTCCTAGCAAGTGTTTTATTTAGTTGTTTTGGAAGGGATATTATTAACGGAGCATGTTTATTTCGTGAATATTTGGCGGTTATAACATTAAACAGGTGTCAATTAATATGGTATGACGTCTTCTTGATTTTTCCATAAGTAATATGTTATTTTATAATCCAACATAAATATCATCACAGTAACCGTCGTTGCTTGAAGTGACAGCTACTTAAAATATAATAATATACAGAAGATATTTAACACTTAGGTGCTTGATATTAACATGTTGCGATTTTTCCAAATTTGCGGTGCTCCTTTTCATTTAAATTTCTTCTTATTTTTATCACTAGTATTAAAATTGCGAACTTAAAATTATCCGAAAATACTTCTTATTTGCTGTTTAGCAATGGAAATGGAAAACTGCTAAAGCACATAAGATAAAACTATGGTAACTAAAAAAAAACTTGTTTTGTAACTAAACATCAATACAGAAATCTTTTAAATACAATATTAACATAGGTACATACACACCTTCACGTCTGTAATCACAGAGCGGGGTAGGCAGAGCCATAGTATTACGTAAAACTTCAAAAAATTGTTGATAATTCAGCAACAACACTTTGCACAAACAGGCCAAGATTAACAGTAGGTACTTAAGTAATTGAAACACTAACAATTTTCAACGTAAAATCATTTATAAGTTAAAAATAAAAGTTGTGTCGGCCTTTAAACTACGTCGTTGCACCTCACAAAAGTCATAAATAAAAGTAAGTGCCTGGCTCGGTCGACACGACATTGTTGACAAATTGAAGCAACAATCACATGCTTTGAGACTAGTTTAACATTCGTCGCTTAACTTACAATACATTTCATAGTAATGTATTTGTTGACTAGGTCGGATGATTTAAAGGTAATTGTAAAATCAGCGAGCATGTTGTACACGACTATCTTTTTATTTAAAAAACTAGCGGCCCGCAAGCGGTTTCGCCCCGCTGCAAATTTCTGACTTTCCCGGTAGATTTTTCAATTATTTGCCTTAATAAAAACCTTGTCCTGACAATGACGAACATAACAAAAAAAAACAGCCAAATCGGTTAAGCCGCTCTCAAGTTTTGCGCTTAGCAACACATTTAGCGATTCATTTTTATTAGATAGTCAACAAAACGTATTCAATGTTAAATATAAAATAATTAAATGTTTTTTACAGTACAAATGAAATGTACCTAAAAGTGTTCATGTTATCTACTTTTATTATATAAAAACAATGACGTCCTCATTGGTAAACCTAGAAACCTCGACTTTTGATTGTTTGATTAAAATTTGGTTTTCACATTTGGGTTTTCTTGTTGAATTATATTTATGCATATTCCAAAACAAATGGCTTTGTGCTAGTGTTCGGGGTCTATTTACGGCGTTCAGAACCATCTAAATTTAATGTCAAGTTATATTTAAAAAAAACAGGGAACAATCTCACACCAATTGACCCAGTCCCTAACTAAACTCTAGGCTTGTACTATATGTAGGTACACTAGACAACTAATAACATCGCACTGCTAGATCAATACAGTATCAACTCAGAATCTTTGCTAGTTTTGTTTCAAGTTCACAGAAGTTGTAATAATGTTGTAGTTTGAGTTACTACTGTTTTGATCTAGCAGTGTGAATTACTTATAAAGAGAATTATATAGTGACAGAGCGAGTGTATAAGTTGATATTAGTTAAAGTGAGTTGTTAAGAAAATGTATTGGAACCAAATTAAAGATTAATAAAAAAAAACAGGTGAAAAAAACGTTAATTAGGAATTATAAGCTAAAAAAATCCTTTAAATTCGCACTTAAAATAGTTTATGCTGTCCATCCTTCTTTACTGGCGTAAAAAGAACTTGATGAAACGTTCACTCGACCCTCGAAACGTTTCCGCGAAAGATTCACTACCGTGTTTAATCCACGTAGAATGTTTACCTACTGTTAAATAATTTTATTTGAATACATTCAGATACACCACTTGTATTTACTATTTTTTTCTAACGAGGTTAACTGGAAGACATCCTATATGAAATCAGTTCGCCTATGTACGTTTACTTTATAGATGCAAATATGTCTTGCAATTGTTTATTTACAGTAAAGAGTTTATTCATACGATTACATAATGGTAAGGAAAATTTATAACCTTTTTATAAGTACATAAACATAAACTCTACGTATCTCGTTCAGTTGTAGAACATTATTAATTTAAAAACAAATTACATGTTTACGAAATGTTTACTCAACAAGGACAGAGCTATAGCAATTATATAGCTATGTCCTTTTCTCCCAGCGCAAAATGAACTGCATAGCTACGTCATAGTAAACTCTCTGGTCAATGATTTTAAATTATTAGGTGTATATTTTTTGCCCCAAAATAAAAGTTTGGAAAAGACGACATAATGTTGTAAATATTTAATATTGTCTACAAACGTATACCTTTTACCTTTTTATTTCAGGTTTCATAATACCGCAGCGGTATGTGTTCGCGATTATGGCCCTGCTGGCGATCGCCAACGCTTACACGATGCGAGTGTGCCTGAGCATGGCGATTACCCAGATGGTGCAGAAGACCGCGGCGGTTGAGGGAGACGCCCATTACGATCCCAATGCCTGCCCAGACCCGAACGCTGTCGTCGTCGTCGCTGACAACTCAAGCATTGACATTTCTGATATGATGCCTGAGGTAAGGCAGTTTGGCTGGAATGTCGGCTGCTGATTTTGTAACAGAGGATTGTGTGGTGTTCGTGTCCATTTGTTCAAAGTTTGTGGAGACAATGGGACGGTTACTTAGTCCACAGTATGCGCTGCCTAATGTATCCAGGTCGTGTTATAAAACTTATAAGGATTATTAGGACCTTGATATCCACCTACGAACTTTATTCCCTAATTGCTAGATTATTATTTTTTAGGGTTCCGTACTTAAATTGGCAGTTCCATCCACCTGTTAACTGTTTTTTCGAACGCACTTATGCATTAAGTTGTTGATTTTACTTGGTAAATCTATATTGCTTTTGACATGTTATCGTATTGTGTTTAACTCAGCTGCCATTGCAATACGATAACATGTCAAAAAGTTGTATGGAATAACATGTCATATCGTTTTACCGAGTAGAAAAGAGCCCCTGCTGGCATATTATCACGTAATACTTTGTGACCAGCATTCAAAAATGCTTTTGTTAGAACTGCGGCGCTATTATGACGTAGCTAAGCGTTCAGTTTACGCTGAGAGAAAAGGACAGAGCTATAACAGTTATATAGCTCTGTCTTTGTCTCTCAGCGTAAACTGAACTGCATATCTACGTCATAATAACCCCCCTAAACAAGCGGTCTGCCTGTCTATCGTAATCATTTTTTTTTATTTTATCTAAAAAATATATAAGTTGTAACAACAACGTACCTATTTCGTATGGAGATATATTAACGAGGCGTGATAAAATTTTCCTCTCAAATAAAATAAAATGTTTGCTTGTGTTACCAAATGGGAGATCACTGATAACTATTGCCCTATCCGTCAATCATGTAATCTTATTTCTATGAAGGTACAGCTAAGTCAATGGATTTTTAAGTAGAACGTTATATTTATTTGATTTTCCGTACAAAAGAGAGTATAGCCGTATTTCACAGCGCTGATCGCCACACACGCACACGTGAGGGTATACATTCGCTTCGTGTCAAAATGATTGTAGATGCACCTAAAATAGTGGCACAAGCATGAAATGAATTCGCACAGAACTTTTTGATTTTTATCAGAACAATAAAAATAAACCTATTATGCGTGCGTGCGTGCGTAGTGTGCGTGCCGATTTAATTATTATTATGTAAACTGTACCATATTTTGTTTTGGCGCTGTATATGTATATTTATTTGTTTCACTGAAACGATATAGAAACTTTCAGTGTCATTCTGAACAAAAGGTTATTTGCTTTATGAGTGAGTTATTAAACGCGCAATTGTGAATGCACTTTGTCGAACTATGTTCAAAACAAACAATAAACAGAGTAACTAACTTGTCATACATATTAATAAGGTAGTTAATCACATCGGCAAAACCAAACACTTTTCGCATGAAACCGTACTTGCAGAGGATTACATGAACGTGCCTTATCTACATGTCAGTAGGTTGTAGATAAAATATTTTGATGCGTAAAATAATAATTTTACTATTCTGTAATGAATGTCTCAGATTATGGTCTAAGATCCGAATAAGATACGACCTTCACCCAGCTGTTTATTTGATAAAAGTAGTTTATATCAAATTTAATATGATAAGTAATATATGGCGAATAGGTTGGCTTGCAATTGGTTGTTTAATAAACAAATTCAGACTAATCGACTAACGTTTGCATATTCTATAGGCTTCATACCTTCGATTGGTATGTAATTTGTTTATTAAACAAGCATTTCTCTTTTTTTCCAATTCAATGAGGATTATATTTTTTTTATTAATTATATACAAGACTAAAAAAAACAGTATATTTTTCAGCCTTATATAACTTACCATATTATAGTACATTTTGACAAAAGTACGGAAAGTATGTAAGTAAGACTTGGGACGATTGAAAATGATAGTTCCGCACGTGTATCAAACGACGTTTTTAAATACATTTGCGAAATGTGTGTCTGCGTATGTGTGTATGTACCGCACCCCTGAAGTGAGCTTAACGTGTGCACACATTCTGTCCAAAATTACCTAAATTTCAATAAAATTATTAAAATCAAAATTTTATCGTCAAATACTAGGAGTGCATAAACATTACAAGTACCAACCTAACCTTCAGTCCTCAACATTGTGTCGGGCGCGCCCGTCCGCCCGCCGCTGCGCCGGACCGTGCTACCTCCTAATTGCCTCTGCGCTCCTGGTACTTTATTTAAACATGCAAACTCTTTAGTTGTATGCACGGTTTAGTATATTTAAAAAAAATGGATAAGTAAATTGCACTAGTGCGAATATTAAAACTCAAAAGTACTAGTTCGAAAATCTCCTACTTTCCGCACGATATATGTACAGCTACGAAAAGTACCACTTTTTGAGCAACTGTATAAAAAAAAAAGATATGAAGTACTTTTTATCGAATAAACAGCTGGGTGAAGGTCGTCTTTTATTCGGATCCTGTAACAAAAGACGCAGTGATTAAAGAAAGAATATTGAAATTAAGTAAATATTATTAATGTTTGTTATAATATTTTTCAGGCCGTGCTTTTTGAATGGAGCGAAGCTACCCAAGGCTTGCTGCTAAGCGCTTTCTACTATGGCTATGTGCTCACTCATATTCCTGGGGGGATGCTGGCGGAGCGGTATGGGGGGAAATGGGTCCTCGGGCTGGGTTTGCTGTCCACCGCCGTATGCACCATTGCCACTCCTGCGTTGGTAAAATTAGGAGGAGCACCGACACTGTTTGTTTTAAGAGTTATCGAAGGTTTTGGAGAAGTAAGTACACAACAACATTTTAATTTACAACTTAGATTTTTTTCGTGCGAGGATGTGGTGCAAGGACCTGTCAAGCCGAACAGGCTGTCTTTGCACTTTCGTGTCTCACCTCACTATTATAAAATTACAAAGAGGCATTCCATATCAGTTCTCTGAGTTGAGAAAGCATTTGCAATAATCCTATGTCCGTAGGCATCAGAGCTCAAATACCATCTTTTTTTGCCATTTCCAAGTCATAAAAACATTTACGATGCTCTTTAAAACATCGTTACCATCAGTCGGGGTAATACAATGATGGACTGAAGTTAAAATTTTCACTTACATCAACTCTGAGCTCGCCAGTCTAATACTTCTCTTTATTTTTAGATAGAACCAATAGATTAATTGTATCTCTTTCAACGTCTAGGGTCCCACCATGCCTGCGTTGATGGTCATGTTATCCCGATGGGCGCCAAAGACGGAGCGAGCTAGGATCGGGTCCATAGTATTTGGCGGTGCTCAAATCGGAAACATTGCTGGAACATTCCTGTCTGGAATAATTCTGCATGACGGGATTTGGGACCACGTCTTCTACTTGTTTGGAGGCCTGGGACTTATTTGGTTTTTAATTTGGGCAAGTACGCACAGAATACGAAAGCAAATAAATATGTAAGATTTGAACACAAAAGCAAGCTTTTTAACGTAAATCTTCATTGTGAACTTCTTAAACTAAAATGTATTCATATATTATGTGTTGTAGTCTGCGAACACATCTTTTTAAAATCATTGTTTAAATCCTATATTTTTATGAGACTCACGATGTGGTTGGACGGTTTTTCGGTCGAAACAACCACTTGTGTTTTCCAGGCTGCTTCTAACTTTTTAATTCTAGTCTTTTTATAGCTATTATTAATGTTTTAAACGTGTCTAGTATTGCCTAAAACATTTCAAAACTGTATACAAAAACTTATAAGAACATACTTAGTTGGAATCTGTACAACTGCTACTTGATTACCTCGCGGTTTACATAATTATTACTTTTCAGATTGTGATCTGCTACAGCACACCAAACACGCATCCTTTTATATCAGATAGGGAGAAGAAGTTCCTCAATGAGAACGTAGCGTCCCTGATTAGCACCAAGGAACAGGAGTTGGACCCCGTTCCATGGAAAGCCCTGCTGCGGTCCGTTCCTCTTTGGGCTTTGATCATTGCAGGAGTAAGTACCAAAATCAAGAACATTTTTCTAGAGGAAAATAAGAAAAACATGCAAACACACACATACACACACCCATACACACACACACACACACACATACCCACAAATATAC
The DNA here is from genome assembly GCA_927399475.2 of Acleris emargana. Lineage (NCBI taxonomy): Eukaryota > Metazoa > Arthropoda > Insecta > Lepidoptera > Tortricidae > Acleris > Acleris emargana. Next base: position 14,688,909 of record OV656840.1, on the reverse strand, counting down.
ACACACACACAAACACATTGATTGGTTGGGCCACTGTTGTTACCTTTACTACTACTTATACTGAAAGATGAATCCCCTAAGGCAAGGCTACTCATTTTTTTGGCAGTAGGGCCAAACGGGCGAATCAGAAGCCCTAGACCAGATGCATTCAGCGTTCGTTATCGTTATAAAAATGTATAGGATTGATGTAAGCTGTCAGACGGTCGCGTCAAGCGCCTACGCTAATTACATACATTTCACAGTTTTCGCAAATCGTTAACGTTAGCGTTCAGCAACTAGTCTAGCCTTACGGATATGTGTGTCGGGCTCGGGTTATGCTCGCAAGGTTGAGCAGTCTTTACCAATATTGTTTCATCGTTCTAGGTTGGCCATGACTGGGGCTACTTCACGATGGTCACTGACTTGCCCAAGTACATGACCGACGTCCTCAAGTTCAACATCAAGTCGACCGGCATCCTCTCCTCGATGCCGTACGTCGCCATGTGGATCGCTGGGTTCTTCTTCGGTCTTGTCTGCGACTTCTGCGTCAAGCGAGACTATCACTCCATTCTTACCGCTAGAAAGATTTACACTACGATTGGTAAGCTCATTTTTAATAGTAATGTTACGTCAATAAAACAAGTTTTACATTTTGTGGTTAGTTTTTCGCTTTTATACATTCAAAAGCACAATTCTTCATAATCTTTCCCAAACTGTAAAGAAATTTAAAAAACTTTTTAAATGAAATTAATTTGTAAATTGGAAAAGATACAGCAATATAATTGTAAAAGTCAGAAATTTACAAAAACAGTTTGCAATAAAAAATCACTTACTCAATTCAGATCAGGCTGGTCAGATAAGAAAAATTATACTTTTTCATCATATTGAATAAATATTGGGCGAGAATTTCATTGTATGGTTTTAAGACAATTGCTGTGCCGTATCATTTGCACCTGTAATTTTATTGATTACCATTAATAACAAAAAGCAAACGTTATAATTGTACTTTAAACTCTTCACAGCCGCCACGGGTCCCGGTATTTGTATCATAATGGCTTCGTATTCGGGCTGTGACACAACCCTGGCGGTGCTGTGGTTCGTGGCAGCCATGACGTTGATGGGCGCGTATTACAGCGGTATGAAGATCAACGCTCTGGACATCACACCTAACTACGCTGGCACCGCCACGGCAATGGTCAACGGCATTGCCGCCATCTCGGCAATTATTACACCTTACCTCATTGGCCTGTTAACACCAGAGGTATGTACTGATAGAGTCTATCAGCTTTGAAATGATGTATAATAGATGTTGCAGCCTAATTACCAGCAATCATTACACTGCCCGTTAACTCTAGTCCAACGGTATTTTTATAAAAAATGTCTACCAGCTTTGAAATCATGACCATCTATAACCATGCCCAACTATAACCATGCCCAACTACGCAATTGCAGCTATCGTTACAGGGTATCTTTGATAAACTCAATCCAGAGGTATGTTTAGGCAAAATCTATACCAGTTTTGACATCACGCTTAATTAAGCAGGCATCACTGCAATGGTCAATTTTGCTGACGATGATGGCATTGCCTCAATTGTATCAATTTTGTTACTCGGTTCCTTTGGCATTTCAACTCCAGAGGTAAGAGGCTAGATCATAAACAAGTTGGCACTATTTACCGAATTACTATTTAAGACAAATTTGCTTAACGAGTGAAAGCGACAAGGTATAAATATGACTATGAAGTGGAAGAAGTTCATATACTAAAACGGAATGTTATTATTCAAAACTACCTATATTTTGCCTGAGATCGTAAAGTGTAACCCTCTTATTCATAGACGTACATTAGCAAAAATACGCTTAAAACATACGTACTTTTTCCTAATGTATCATATCGTGACATTTGCATTGGACAGAAAGAGACAAAGGGCGTATTATGAATAAAGGCGTTCGTCTTTAGTTCTTAAAGAAGTTCTTACATGCCAACCATTTTCTAGGTAACTTTAGTGGCATTTCCACTACCCGCAAATCTTAAGAGAAATTTACATTTACTGTCGATCCTTAAGAAACGAGTAAACCTAGAGAAGTAAGGAGAGTAGTGACAGGAAAAATTGGATTTTTTTAGAAGATTTTTCTCTTTATACCCGACTGTGGCAAAGCCCAAAAGGAGGGATATTTGTATGACCTGTATGTATGTCCGACTCTATGGTCCCTGGTTATCCCTATTCGTGGTTAGATAACATTACTATGACGACATTATCCGAACAGCAGATGGGTTTTATTAAACCTTGCTTTTTGTTATATATGTTTAAGTACATGAATTAAGTTTTTTGTAAAAAGTATACTTGTATCACGCTGGCTTATTCTATAGGTACTGTAAGCAGTCACTTTTTACAATGTAATTCTAAAGAATAGGCAGTTTTAAGGGACCTATTTCATTTATTTTGTATTTGACCCAATAGTTTTGTTTTAATATCTTTATTTATTTAGCAGACTTTTTATGGATGACATGATTATTATAAATTTCGGTTAGCATTTTCTAATAAATTACAACAATTAAGTGATATCTAATGATGAAAAGTGATTGTAATAGTGTAATAAAACATACCATTTCAAGCGGTTTTCGCCTGACCCGTAAGATACACTAGGAGGGTTTCAAGCCATAAACGAAAGTCAAACAAAGGTCAAATATACTTTTGTTGAAATGTCAGAAATAGATAAATATTTCAAAATCGTAATAATGCAGAACGGCTTTAAAACCCTACTATTCCTCGAAATGGTTTTCAAATTAGAGTATTTTTTAAAATATGAACAATCCTAATTTATGTATTTAAAATAATCTTCTTTGTTGCAGTCTACGCTCGTACAATGGCGCGTAGCATTCTGGGTGTGCCTCGCGGTTTTAGTGTTCACAAACATTATATACCTCATCTGGGCCCAAGGCGAGCCGCAATGGTGGGATGACGTTAAGAAATACGGGTACCCGGCCAGCTGGAAACATGGACCCTTGCCCACCAAGAAGAATAAGGATGGCGAAGCGATAAAGAGTGAAAAAGAAATACAGAAAGAAAATGAGAAACACATAGAGTGACCTTAATATGACATGTTATATTTATTGCTACAAGATAAGATTATTAAATACGTTATTGTTCATGACTACTAACTTTGATTTATTAAATCGTTTTGTATATCCTAGCAAAAGTAAACCTAATAAAATGGTAACTTAGTCGGCATCAAATACATCGTAGCAGACAAGATGCCCAATATTATCTGAGCTGGCTCTTCTCCCTCTATGAATAAAGGTGAGGGCGACAATTTTACGCATCTTGTCTGATCCGATTTATTTGACGGTGTTACAGGAAACGCGCACAACCTTGTCGAACTATCAACTGACTCAAATATAAAACTCAAATATGCCAGTAAATATGTTTGTATGTAAGTATAGGCCCAAAGATTTAACAGTTTACTAATATTTCGTGAGTAAAACATAGATTACACGAATCTTTATAGGGTGTTTCAGAAAGTATAAGCATGAGTTATATATGATATAAAACAAAGTTTTTTTTAATTTTTACAATTATATATTAATTGATGTAAAATTAACTTATTGTGTAACAAGATAAAGGCATAATTTTTTCGACATCATTAATTGTAAGCCAGAGACCGCACCTTGGACCTTACGCTGGACATAAGCTTCAGCACAGATCTGTTTCCGATGACTTTGGAGGCTTTCAACCAGTTTCTTTTGAAGGCATCGATGGAATTTGCAGGCTTAATGTTTTCCCGAAGATATGCTTTGGTTAGAGCCCAAAAAGTTTCGATTGGTCTGGCTTCAGGACAGTTCGGCGGATTCATCTCCTTAGGTACATATGCGACTCTGTTGTCTTTATACCAAGCTAACGTGGTCTTCGAGTAGTGTACAGATGCCAGATCTAGCCAAAACAGAACAGGGCCACTGTGCTCGCGGATCATGGGCAATAAGCGGCGATTCAAGCACTCCGAGATGTAGGTATCGGCCTTCATTGTTTGAGTGGTGACGAATGGCTTGGACAACTTCCCACACTCACAAATGGCCTGCCAAACCATTGCTTTTTTATTGAACTTTTCTACGAAAATTGACTTTTCGATATAGTTGACATCCTGGTTTTCTCGTACAGTATAAAATTGGTCACCCGGAAGCATTTTATAATCAAATTGAATGTACGTTTCGTCATCCATAATAGCGCACGCTGGTTTTCGGCACAACAGGCTATCATAAAACTTTCTTGCTCTCGGTTTCACGCATGCGGCTCGTTTAGTGCTCCGTTTAGGTTTCTTCTGCTTTTTAAATGTCTTAAAACCAATTCTTGCCTTGGCCCGTTGGACATTGCTAGCTGATTATCGTAGGTTTTGGGCTACGTCCCTGACAGATGAGTCCTTTTTTCTAATTAATACTTGTGCAATCTTCCGGTCCAAGTTTCGATCCACAGGCCTTTTCGATCGCTTTTTGGTGCATCGTAAAAAGTACATTCCTCACCATACTTTTGAATAGCTGTACGTACGGCTCCGATGCTAACTTCCACAGATATCGCCAACTCTTTGAGAGTGATGTTAAGGATTGTACACCATTTGTGCACGATCAGTTTTAGTTTTTCTGGAGAAATGCCTCGCATTTCGCGTATTTTGCGTAAAAACACAGTAACGAATGGAAATATTTGTTGGTAAGTAAGGAAACAACAATTCTAGATTCAATTTTTTTTCTAATCATTATTACGACCAAAAAAGTAGCACTGCGAATTTGTGCTTATACTTTCTGAAACACTCGATATATTATCATAATCTTAGTACTTGAAATTAGTGCTTGTTACAAATGCAATAGAAAAACCTATTCAACTACTTATATGACAATACTACCTACGAGTAAACTTAAGTAGGTACAACGTAATTTTGGTCTACTTAATTTTTTTAATACTTCAGGTAGTAGGTATATTATAGATTTTTCTTGACTTGGGATAGGACCCAGCGGGCCCAAAACGTGGATAAAATATCCGTCACTATCTGACACGTACATACATACATACATACCTTCACGCCTTCATTCCCAGAGTGGGGTAGGCAGAGCAACAGAATTACCAACAACTCTAAAAACTTGTAGATAACTCTGTAACCACAATTTGCACAAATTACACGTATACACGATATCGTATATATGACACGTATATACTCATATACGACAAGTAAAAGAGTGACGGATACTTTACCCACATTTTGTCACGCGATAAACGCAACCGTACTAGGCCCGCAGAACTATGTAAAGTTAAAGTAGAATTAGTTATAAAGAGGTTACTTCCACCAGGATCCAGAACTACAAAATAACTATATTTCGATCTCATAGTATATTCATGGAATTTAAGTGGAAGCGTTATTACTATGAAAAACGCAATTGTTTTTCGATCCCATAAATATGTGAGCCGAGCGGAAAAAATATTATACTACAATCCCAAAGGAACGAAAGCATAGGAGCCAAGTGGATTGAGGGGCCTTTTCAAGCCGTGTAAACAAATTAAGCAGCATATGATATTCTTTTTAGGGAATTACGAAAACCTATTAAAATGACCTTGTAGGGATCGCGGGAACGCAGTGGATGCGAAAAGCACAAGACCAGTCTGAGTGGAGAGCCTTGGGGGAGGCCTATGTCCAGCAGTGGTCGACGTCTTTCGGGTGACACGATCATGATGGATTAAAATTACACTTTTGTCCGCCTATCCGTCTATATCTTTCTGAAAAGGCTAAAGCTAACGCCCTGAAATTTGGAATGAATGTTATATTTAGTAGTCCACACAAGGCCTTACTACTAAATTATGCAATGGACGTCTTTCGGCTGAAATGATGACGATGAATCCAGGCTTGCAAAATCTTTACTATATTGAGAATAAAACCGGCTTTCTACACAATACAATGCCCCAAAATTGAGTAGTACGTTAATATCTCTTTAATGTACTGAACTACGAAGTAACTCAGTCTGCTCCATTTTTTTATTTCATTACAAGGCCCCCCTCTGGCTTTTGTATGTCAATAGTTTCGTTTCTGATCAGCCAAAGGATTCGCACTTGTACGAATATGTACCTAAATATCGATCTAGAAATTGATATTTTATGAAAAGCTATAAGGTAAAAGGCAAACTAAAATAATGACCTACGTGAATAGTTACGAGTAGGTATGTTCGTCATAAGGTCTTATCATTTAGATAATATTTTATTTAATAATGAGGTACGTAATAAGTACTTGTACATTTTTTTTGAATAACCTAATTCGAAAAATGGTCTAAAAATTAATCTACACAAAGACGAGTGAAACACAGAAAATGTACGACTTTCCTTATCTTGTATTTGTTTTTACGGCAAATGCCTTCACAAGGCTATACTGCATCATCACCTCAGCTGTTACTTTTTGGGGTTCCGTATGCAAGGGGTGCCCCATTACTGAGCCTCCGCCGTCTGTCTATCCGTGTGTCCGTCCGTCTATTACCAGACTGCATCTCATGAGACAGTTAATAATTTTGCAGAGTGTGTATTTCTATTGCCGCTGCGCTATAGGGTAATGGCATTAGTGTTGGACACGTTTAGCTGATAGGCACCAGTAATGGACACTTAACTCTTAATTCAGTATACGGTCTTAAATTGATTCTTATAAAACCAATGAATAACCCTTATCTTCTGTAAAATAAGAATCAAGTGTCCATCACATTATTGGTCCTATTCCATTACTGGTTCCTTCATCCTAATAATAAATAATTTAAATAAAACCGAATACAATATTTATCGTTACGTGACTTTTTGAGCGTCTTTTTGCTTAATTATAACAATCACTGTATATCTTGAACCCAGTTAATTCATTGTATACCTATAGGTAGGCACTTGATTTTTACCGGCGGCAAAACAACGTATGAATGTAATTAAATAAAGTATGAAGAGGTGACCGCCTTACAAAAAGCGCCAGGAGATTTTTTGCTCGATCCTTGCCTATATTATACGGTGTTACGGAACCGTTTGCGTGCGAGTGCGACTCGCACTTGGCCGGTTTTTATAACTGAATGACTACAGCATATACCTTTTGCTGCAAGATTATCATAGCTTCTTATTTTTCTACTTATCAGCTTCTCGTAATATATTATCTCACGGCTGCCTGACAGTACCTTATCAGTTATCATATCCAAACTTAAGATGACAATTGGCAGAGCCTTGTGTCGATACTGCCGCGTCAAGACTTTAAGATAGTGCAGGGATATTGTTTACATCGTCATATTACAAAAGTTTATACACTTCGGAGTTAATAAGGTAAGTTACAATTCTATACTTTAAACCTGAATTGGGATGGTCCAAAAAAAATAACTCCCGGTTTTTACATTGTAATTCGAAAGAATAGGTACTTAATTCTAATATTCCAATTTCATTAATTTTGTATTTAACCCTATACTTTTGTTTAAATATCTTTAATTATTTAGCAGGTATATTATGGATGACATGATTATTTTTAACTTGGGTTGGCATATGTCGTTGTCGCTGATATGCTGTTAAAATAATTCTCCATCGATAAATGTCAAGAAAGGGTTAATACAAGGGTGTTTTGAGCTGCTTTTCGTGAGATAAAACAACTATATGACTTTAGTTTCCTTTTACTTTACTTTCAGCAATGCATCAAACTTACTAGATAATATCTAATGGAATTAATTTCTTGAAGTAGGAGAAATATGACACTTACAGGATGGAGACTGTTTTTAAATCGGGGTAAGTGGAAATAATATTGATTGAAAACTAGTTAATCTGATAGACCGTTTATATTTTTTTGGCAATGAAAGGGACAGAACCATAAACATCTTATAACTCTATCCCTGTCTTTTCTTCCCTGTCATTCCTTACTTTGTCTTGAGAAGTATGGTTTTCACAAACAAATCTAGTGATGGGCGGTTTGTAACTTTCAAAAGTGAAACTTTCACTTAAATTTTTGCAGTATTCTGAAAGTTACCAAAGTGAAATCGTTTAATATCTGAAAATTACTATACAGTGTGTCTCTGACCTTGGGGCTTTAAATTCAACGATCGATTCTACTCGCTAAACTGAACTACTTTTGTTCTGCAACATGAAAAAATAACTTAAATTTAGATAACTAATTGATGTTAAAGTCTAATTGTAAAATCAGTGTATTACATACTGGCCATGTAATCACTATCTCATGGTACGGGGGCGACATTACCTTGGTACGGGGGCTAAAGGAAAATGGAGAATTGGATCGCGTACATTGAAAATTAGATTTAACTTGTATGATAAAAAATAAATTTAAACTGAACATATTTTTAACAACTTACAGAACAAAATAAGTTTAGTTTCAGGAGTAGAAATGATCTATGCATTTAAAGCCCCAAGGTCAGAGGCACCCTGAAGTTTTGATATGTAACGTAAGTAACGGAAACTATTCATGAAATTTACTTGTGCCAGAATCATTTCCATCTAATTATGTAATTTTCAGAAGCTGTAATTTTCACAGTTTAGGAAAGTTATGCAATTTTTCAAAAATAGCTTATCACTTGTTATTAACACCCAGGGCTCTGTTCTACTAAGTTAAGTCATATTTCTTTTGACACGTTATCGTGTTGTTTTTAACTCGGGTGTCATTACTATCAAGTAAATACGAGCTTTCGAAACCGACGTACGTGCATGAAGAGATTGATGATGAATGTAGAGGAAGCGAAAGTGGTATGTTTAGATCGATGCACCTGGCGTTCCATAGTCTCTGCCTACCCCATTGGGAGACAGGCTTAAAGTTATGTATGTAAATACGAGCTATCGTAAACTATACGATGTTGTATGAGCTATAATCATACAACATCGTATTCCATTGGATAAGTTCTAATTTATCACACTTTCGTAAATGGATAGCAATGAAGAAAAACCAAATGAGTAAGGAAGATTAATAAACAAAAATGCATCCACAAAAACGATTTTATATCATTCCTTAAATATTAACCGACTTCATGATAAAATGAGGCGGTTCCGTGCACGCACAACACCTTACACGTGTATGAAGTAAAGTCGTAGTCAGCATTCTATCGGCAGCGTATCGAGTGCCGACATAGAGTACAAGTAATAAGTTATAAGCAGAGATCGGAATAGGCAGAGCTAATTTGCCTAAACTTGAAGCATGTTCATTCAATAAAGTATCCCCATCTCACTCACGAATGAATGTAAATGCTTCAAGTTTAGGCAAATTAGCTCTGCCTATTCCGATCTCTGGTTATAAGTTAGGGCATGTTATGTCGGAACTAACGTGACCTGGTGCATTCGATTATAACGTTTATAATTATATATTTGACGACGCGCTGGCCTAGTTGGTAGTGACCCTGCCTACGAAGCGAGCGGTCCTGGGTTCAAATCCCGGTAAGGGCAGATATTTGTGTGATGAGCGCGAATATTTGTTCCTGAGTCATGGATGTTTTCTATGTATTTAAGTATTTATTTCTCTATATAAGTATTTATATCGTTGTCTAGTACCCATAGTACAAGCCTAGAGCTTAGTTTGGGACTAGGTCAATTGGTGTGAGATTGTCCCCTGATATTTATTTATTTATTTTATTTATAATATTTTAACATTTCTTGAACTTTTTTCCCTAACATAGTTTCTAAAGAGTCTTATAACAAGTACTTTTAAGTCAATACGATTCATCGTGTTTTAACATTCACCGCAAATCCAATGCGAGTAGAGGGTTTCTTATCGACTGTCCTTTTTTTTTAGTGATGATCATACCTCAGCGCTATGTCCTCGGCGTCATGGGTTTATTCGCTTTAGCGAACTCTTTCACGATGCGAGTCTGCCTGAGCATGACCATCACCCAGATGGTGACACGTGTGGCATCATCTGAGCACATCATCGGTGAAACTTGTCCGGACACCTATGTGAGCTCCAACGAGACGGCCAATGTCACATTGATGTATGAGGTACAGTCATTCTCTCCTAGAAATAAAATTGATTGTCCATACAATGACAACAATAAATTGAAACGATAACATCTAATAATCCAAAAAATCTGTATAAACGGGGCTCCCTCCGCCTATGTCCAGCAGTGGACGTCTTTCGGCTGACATGAGACTTTGGATTTTACAGTAAGGTTGATTTTAAAAGGAATTAACAGGACTAAATGCACTGCAATTTGTTTTTTCAATCATTTCTATTTCCTTAACAGTTAACGAGAAACAACACTTCCATTTATACGCGGTTTTATTTGTACTGGATGGGGGTGATCCTTGTACTCAAAACCTTAATGAACTATTTGCAAAGCCAGGTTAAGAAACGTTAAACTATGCCATTTGGCACTAGCTCAATATTCTGCATACTTTCACTAAAATCTTACTTATCACCAAGTCCTTGGGATTGATAAATAATCTCTTCTAGATTTACTTTTTCTGTACATACTTACCAGTTTTTATGTTCTCAATCTTCACATAGATAATTGAAAAAGTACTTAATGCTAATGCGGATGCAGATTTTATATTTAAACACTTAAGAAAACGCTTTATTTTTCAGGGTCGTGATAAGTACGACTGGGATGAGGCAACACAGGGATTTCTGCTAAGTGCTTTCTACTACGGCTATGTTCTCACGCACCTGCCCGGCGGTCTTCTAGCAGAGAAGTTTGGGGGCAAATGGACCATAGGAATAGGTCTGCTTTTAACGTCTGTGGCTACCATACTGACTCCCTGGGCAGTGAGCGTCGGAGGAGCAATAGGATTGTTCATTATAAGAGTCATCGAGGGCATGGGAGAGGTAAGATCTATTTTTAAATTAACCTTGTCCATAAATCTTAGACTTAGACTTTGCTTTTGTAAGAAGAGATTAATGTATGGTGTGTTTGCTTATGAAGAATAAATAACATTGCGTCACCTATCACTTCCACTAACGTTAACACGTTGTTCTGACACAATGAACCAAGAAATGAACGAAGTTACTTCGTATTTTCAAAGTACTTCTACACGCCTAACCATTAATATTTTACTATAAAAGGTACTTACCAACATACTTCGGGTGATATTATAATTGCCATTAATATGTCATATTGGATGTGCGTTAGGAACACGAGCTTTTCAAAAATGTGTTTTAAATCTACAAAGATACGCTCCATTACCCAATTTTACGTACAGTCTCACAAATTGTGCAAAGTCAATTGAAGTAAAGGGTTGCGTCTTTGTGGATTGATAAGTAAGTTACCAAATGACATTAAAATAAAACGAAATACTAACCATCCTAATTCCTGAAAGTCTGCTGATGAGTCTACACAATCTATTTTTCTTAAACATGCTCGGAAATAACGGTTTTCCGATTAAAACACAAGGACGGAAAATGCCTCATTTTATGCCTAGGAGTAACAAAATCATATGATAAGATAACACTTTCCATCCCTGTCCATATTGTTTTTTAAAAGTGCTCTCTATTGCGTATAAAATCGAAAGGACCATGAAAAAAATCCCGTTCACCCAATTTTTGGGTGGAGGCGTGTGGTGCGGCGGGGCTCTGCGGTGCTGGCGGCGGCTCGTCGTGCGTGGAACTATCTGAACAAAATACTCGTAGTTTTCAAACTAAAATTCTCTCTGAATTTTTCAAAGGTTTTTAAAAATACTTATAATCATATATTTGGAAGATTTCCTCGCATAATTTAAGAAAATCATGTATTTCGCGTTAGGGTATTGTCGGTTATACCAGCTTAAGAGCGCGAGAGAGCGAGTATGTAGTTTCTTACGACGACAACAGTTGGAAGAATTATAAGTCTTATTATGTACGAGTATGTGTGATCCGCTTCTTCTGAGCAGTGGTCTCCTATTGGGAAGCGCTGGTACATTTTTTTGACGTGTTAAAGTGCCCATGCGGCGTACTTACTGAATAAACATTGTTTTTTTTTCGTGGGTATTTCATTCTTAATATCATTTAAAAGGCAAAGTTATTTGGTATTGATTGTATAAGACTCTCTTACGGTCCAATAACGAATCGAAAATGGATGAGGGTTTGACCAAAATCCTTTTCTTCCTAGCATTGGAGATTATATTTTTACTTCGCTACAAAGATATAGAAATCCTTACTTTTCGAACAAGAGATATTGTTCACCACAAACTGGATAATTCTAACGCCTATTTACTGCGTAAAAGCAAAAGAGTTCGCACGTATCTTTGTATATGTGTGTGTTTATAGACAATACATTGTTTTGTGATATTAATGTTACATTTACAGAATATAAGGGTATATGTACATTGTTGAAATAATTCAAAACTCATCGACTTTTCTTTCTAAATTTTTCATACGAAAGTTGTTCCTGCATTTAGAGGTCATTTAATATTTAATTTACAGGGCCCTGTAACCCCAGCATTTGTCCTCCTGCTAGCTCGCTGGGCCCCCCCTTCAGAGAGGTCCCGCTTTGGCGCCATGATATTCGGTGGCGCCCAAGTTGGGAACATTTTCGGACCCTACATCTCAGGTCTGCTAATGGCCGATGGCGGAGATTGGGCTAATGTATTCTATGTCTTCGGTGGACTTGGGGTCATTTGGTTCTTTTTCTGGGTAAGAAAAAGCAATGGAAAAGAAACGTACCCAAATTATGTTTAACTTCTATTCCTTCATTTCTATTGCACTATTACATCTATTCTATTTTTTGAATTCGACGTAGTCAAACAATATTTTAGTTTTTGTACTTAGTGTTTTGTTTTGTCTTTTCCTTTTCTTTCTTAAATACAAGTAAAAAATCATTTTATCATAGCACTGATATTTAATTTCTTTACAGTGCCTGTTATGCTACAGTACCCCAAATTCCCACCCATACATATCCGACAAAGAGCAGCGCTACTTACAAGAGACTGTTGTAGCTTCGGGTCTCCACAAGAAACTGGATCCTGTACCATTTAAAGCTTTATTGAGATCTGGTCCTCTTTGGGTCCTCGTTCTGGCAGCTGTAAGTCACTATATACACCGTGTTTTTTTTGATTTACGATAACTTCGGCATATTACTAGGTACATCCATAGAAACTAAGTGGTAGATTAGATTTTTAAATATTGAAAAAAAAAAAAAAAAAAACTGTTTTGAACAAAGTATCGTATTGTATCTTTGGTCATTCTAAAAGGGCCAAAAGAGATAACTCATAGTCAGTGTCAAATACGTCAATGTTGGCGTGACATACACAGACAGTTAAGAGCCTTTTAGATCAGTTCAACGTGATTAACTGATTAAATTTAAAAATTAAATATCTTTAAAACCGTAACAGTTATCATTTGTCTGAATTCGGGAAATTAACTTTATTTGACCTAAATAACGTTTCCTTAAAATTATCGTAAATAAAAAAAAACACGGTGTATAGATACCTTATTATACATAAGGTAGTAAGTCAGGAAGTAAGTAACTTTTAAGAAAATTTACAGTCGACAAATTTTATTTATTATCATTAATGACGATACTTTGAATTGACTCACACATCTTATCGACCTGTATCTGTTTTTATTATTTTGGTCGTATACGGAGCAATATTTTGGTTGACTGTACATTAATTCCATTGAATAAATATTATAATAAGTGTCAATTTAACCTGGCGTTACTCGTTACTGGGTAAAAAAAACACAGTACTTAAAATTTAACTTTCAAATTATATTTATAAGATATCGCGAAATTCCGTAAAATACCTAGCGAGTAACGCCAGGTTGATTAGTCGGTTGGTTAAGTTAAAATAAGGCATGTGGAGATACTAATAAGAAAAGTATATCTTTTCGATTCTGGACTACATGCCATCATCATTAGCCTTGTTGAGATTTTTGCAAGAATATGAATAAATGGGCACGTGTTGGAAAACTTCGATATTGTATGAACCTTTGAAAGGTAAACAAAGTGAAATTACCTTGGAAGTAAATACAAACAGCAACTTTTTCTTGTTAGTTTGCCTCGTACAAGCAAAGGAACGAATATGTTGATATTCGTTTAACTTGTTTCCGTTTTTTATATTTGAAATCATTTCGAGTACGAATTTATGTAATTTAATTTCTTTTCGTGTGGTTGCAGGCTTAGAATAGTGCCACTCCATGTCTTCCCGTGGATGTCGTAAGAGGCGACTAAGGGAATAAAGGCTTGTAGTACTGTTAGGCGATGGGCTTGCCACCCTGTCACTAATACACTGGGAAATATCTTAGCCTACTTGTGCAAAATGTGGTTACAGAATTGTCAAGAAGTTTTAAGACTTGTTGGCAATTCTTTAGCTCTGCCTACCCCACACTGGGAATGAAGGCGTGAGTGTATGTGTATGTGTGTGTAATTTATTTTCATTCATTATTGAAACGCAAAGCTTATTAAACATCAAAATAATATAATCTCTACTCTCTAATAATACATTTTGGTTGCCAACCAAAAAGTTTGCAGGGCGTGCTAGTTTTTATTTTTATTCTAAATTGCACCATGCACCAATGAATTGAACAAAGCATCTAGGAAATCAAGCGTCATCCTTCTGCAGGATAATTTGCGATTATTTTTGAGTAGCTATTTTCCTCAGGTCGGCCATGATTGCGGATATTTTACGATGATCACCGACCTTCCCAAGTATTTCTCCGACGTGCTGAAGTTCAACATCAAAGAGACGGGTCTGATGTCCGCCCTGCCGTACATAGCTATGTACGTGTTCTCATTTGTGTTTGCTAGCTTATGCGATCTTTGCATTAGAAAGAAATGGCATAGCATTAGCACAGGCAGAAAGATATACACGACTATATGTAAGTACGAAACGACCGTTTTGAAACACTTTACCACGGGCAAAACATGATTATAACTCCTATTAAACCATGGTTTTGCCTGTCACTCCTATACCGAATAGAAGTAGCTTATCGTTATTCCTTTCCTTTATTTTACTTTTAATGCTTAAATTTTTTAATGTTCTACTCGCCGTATTTAGAGACATTTAAAAACAATTGACCCATTATTATTTTTTAACTTGTTCTTGGATAATTGTCGCTGAGCTGAGGAACGACTGAATTGTCATTAACTGATTCTTAATGCGCACGTTAGTGTGCTTATTTTATCCCAATTCAGGTGTTCGTGCGTCAGTCAATCACTAACATCCAAGATACCACCAAAATACAAATATCTGCTAGATTAGAATAGAATAACTCTATTTCAGGCTCCAAGGCCCATACTCATAAATACCTCTCAGACTAACATACATAACGATATATGTATAACATAAAATTAATACGACTACTAATGACACCCCTCGGCCGGAATTCCTCCTTTAAAAACGTCGACAGATCGATACTCTCACCACAAATGACTTAAAATTAACCTTGTGGCGGGGTTCCAACCACTTGACCCTAGGAGTACCTAACTCCGGTCTCAACTCGTACATTCTCAACATAGCAACGACATAGCAAGTGGTTCGGTCACTATCACAAACTTTATCGTTATTTGCATAATTAAATCAAGGTAAAACATAACACTGCATCTTTGCTGCAACATAATTTTCTTCTCTTTATAAAATACAAAAAGCCACCAAATGAAAAACCCGTTCACGTGCATAACAAACTAGACCGATTAAGGAAAACTTTTTTCCGCAGCGTCTTCCGTGCCTGCAGTTTTTATAATTCTGGCCTCGTACTCCGGTTGTAACCGGTTGGAGGTTGTCGGGCTGTTCGTCACCTCCATGGCTTTCATGGGGGGATTCTACAGCAGTGTGAAGATCAATGCCATGGACATCGCGCCCAACTACGCGGGCACATGTTCTGCCTTCGTCAACGGCATCGCTGCGATATCTGGCATCGTCGCGCCGTACTTGATCGGCCTGTTGACGCCTGACGTACGTATTTTTTGCACCATGATTTAAATGAACGGGTCAAGTTCTTGTAGAATACGTTAGATGTTACTCGTTTTTTAAGCTTTTGAATTATGAATACACTGGCATTAAACTATGATTGACGGTTAATTAAAAAGAGTAAGCATTATTTCGCTCTTGGAACCGCACATACTCTTATACTTAATCTAATCAATAAGTAAAATAATTTAAGTTTACCCATGGTACCTTGTCAAAATAACTTACAAGGATATTGGCCGATAACAATGCCCTTTTGATGTGTAAAATATTATGTTTAACCTATGAGTCAGTATAATTTAGCGTTACGTACTTTATAACTTAACATATTATACTTAAGTATAACTTTGTAACATTTATCAAGTAACAATAAAGCCATTGTTAAGCAATTCGCTACATTTTAAAAAACCTGTAAAAACAAAAACTTTTTGCGGTACGGGTTCGTGAACTGGCAAATTAATTCGAGGACGTTTTGACAACTGAACGCTCTCACGAGAGAAATAAGTTCAACCAGATTTCCTATTCCGCGATGACTGTCTCAGTTCATTAGGTAATGTGAGTTACCAACCGGCAACAATTAGGAAAAAAAACCGTTTTTTAGATTTTATTTAGTAAACTGACGAACTTAAGGAAAATGTGGCCGAAGCGACTTTTAAGAATTAGTTATTAGAACAAACTATATTGATGATGCTCTGAATTGAATGAGATATGGGTAACTGCAGCTCCAATTGAAAATCAAACCAATTAAAAGATTTTTTTAATCCGAATAAGTCGAACGTATAAAAAAAAATGATTGCTCTATTGCAATCGTATCTAATGTGGTTGAAGAATTTACAGTATCTTTACGAGTATAATGAGTAATGCATCAACAGTCGCGCAGAAAACGAATTAATAATAAAATATTCTGATGAAATCAATTGAATGATGAAAAATAAGCGAAATAGGCTTTTTAAGCCACTGAAGCTACATAATACTCCATACGGTCGATCTAAGTACTAAATGAACCAAATAACGCATAACTGAATTCAAATATTGATGGGACTCTTCTTCTATGTTTCTGAGAATCGTAGATCTAACGAAATGCACACGCCGTACTGATAAGTGCTAATATTTTAAGTAACACGTGCCAAGAATTATTCGATAAGCTGATTACTTTAAGTAAGTAATTGACTTTTAATTGTTAAGTACTTGCAATAAAACGTTAACAATTCAAACCATTATAATAATGAGCCGATACTAAAGATAACTTTAGATTTTTAGACTTAGTTTAAGGTATGACGCAATTAATCTACAAGAAATTAAGAAATGACAAAAAGACAATTATTTTTGTATTTATTTGGTAAATATCGTTCCTCAACTGTTTCATTCAGAAAAACTTTTTTTTCTGGAACCGTTTTAGTATTTTGGATCTGTTAAAAATACCACCTTGGTAGATGACGTGATACGAAGAGTCACGTGATCTACCATTGTCGTGATTGGTTTAAAAACGAAACGAATAGCAACGCTAGCTAGCGTAATGCATATTGGCAAGGGCACCACATGTAGAATTAAAAGATTAGGTAGTGTTGATTAATACAAACCCTTAAAAGTCAAACAGTTCTAGAAAACAAATAGTTGGAGCAAAGAAAATTCGGCCTAAAGATTAGATCAAGAAATCCTGTTATTTAAACAAAAGTAAACAAAAAACGCTTAGTATTTTAGGCTGCTTGAATTGAATTTAACACTGACTGATTTAATTTTTATTTCAGCAAACTGTAAGCCAGTGGCGCGTAGCATTTTGGGCCGTTTTTGCAGTGCTCGTAGGAACCAATGTGATATACGTGATTTGGGGAAGTGGCGAGCAGCAGTGGTGGGATGATGTGGATAAACATGGTTACCCCCCTGACTGGAAGCACGGACCTTTGAAGAAAACCACACCTGCTACTGCAAAGAAGATTGTATACCCTAAACACGATCATTCTCCGATATCCACCGATTAAGAATAAATATAGGTCTCTTGCTGCATTTGTTTGATATTTATGGGCCTCTACTGACTGCCATAATTATTTTTAGTCATAGATAGTTTTGGGTCATAATTATCGCAAGGCAAAACGTAATTTTTTAAGAAACTGTTGCTGTATGAGCATTTTTATAAATCAAACCTAACCTTTAATATTATTTAAATACTTAATTAAAAGTGAACACAACATTTTATCTGTAGAATAGGTTTATAAAAAATTACTTAAGCCATGAAATAAATACTAATGTATATTTTTTTATGCTATGTCGATAACTTTGGTTCTCAGTCGGATGTATTCGTTACGAATCCTATCCTTCAGTGAAACTTCGAGCATAGCTCAGAAAGAATCAGCAAGCTGCAGTGGCAGTGGGACGGCCATATCTCGCGAAGAACCGACAACCGTTGGGGTAAACGTATTCTTGAGTGGAGACCGCGTCTCTGCAAACGTAGTGTAGGACGCCCTCAGGCCAGGTGGGTGACGAACTGCGAAAGACTGCAGGCAGATGCTGGATGCGGCAAGCTGAGGACAGGGCGCTATGGCGCTCATTAGGGGAGGCCTTTGTCCAGCAGTGGACTACTATGATGATGTGATGTGGCTGATGATGATATTTTTGATATAGTTTTTTTTTATAAAACGACTTTAATTTTTTCTAAGAAATAAGAAAGATATATTTTATGTTAGGAGCGAAACGAGCGTAATAGTAAAATTAAACGATATAGAAACCAGGTAGATGCTCAGTGTTGGTTCTAAAGCCTACTACACAAACACTATCTCAGAAAACAAGTATGAACGAATTCTCTCCATTTAAAGTTATTACACTTTAGTCGCCTGTATCTCAGGATCCACTCAAGTCTCCTTAATCGTGAAAGTTTTTCTTCAAAATTCGTTATAATATAACATATTATGTGCTTTAATTTAAGATATATTAAAAAAAATAGTATTGGGAATTTTGCCTGTAAGACGATGGCGGGGACGATGACGATGACGACGACGACGACGACGACGCTTGAGTAATATTTCACAAACGAACCACTTAATATAATAATTGTTTTCACGAACCCACAATATTTTTTAAATTTCTGTGCAACGGCACCCCATACTAAGGGGCAGACGAGAAAAAAATACATTCCCAGGTTACGTATATAGGGGAGGTACCCTAAAAAGTATTAATTAATTAATATGTATATTCATGCCAAATTAAAGCTTTCGAGAACGAAGAGTCTCAGAGGTAAGCTGCGGACGGACGATCGGACGGACGGAAGGACATGAAGAAACTATATATGTTCCTAGCTTGACACGGAACCCTATAATAATATTCCCTGAAAAATAGCTAAAAAGTTGTCGGATTAATAACTAAGAAAATAATGGGGCCAGATGTAAAATGGATGTAGAGTGGATGATAAACCAGTTCTATTAAAAAAAAATAGTTGAGAGCTGTCTTTATGTATGATTGTGAAGTCGCAACTACAAACAATATGGAAGAGAAACTAATTTAGACAAAATAACAATAATTAGAAAACCACACGATTTATATGTAACAATACTTCAGTCGATGTGGTCCGTCGGATAATATGATCGGATAACATGCAAGTTTCTATCATGTTTTGATTAGTAAATAAGTACCTATGCAGTTTGAGCATGATTAAGAAACAGAAAGCGTCAGAGATAAAGATATTCGTCGTCAGCAGAGAGATTTCTCAACCAACATCAATTTTGTAATTCATAGTAAGAATGCATTCGCGACAGAAATGTGTAAGTCAGGGTTACCAGTCAAGTCTATTTAAATGTTTCGACTAGTACAGTCAGCGTCAAAAGAAACTGATCACTTCAATACCTTGTCGCTTTACTGTCACATAAGCAATGTCAAACAAGATTGTCTAATGTGTTAATGCGATAAAGTACAAAAGTAGCTTGAAGTGACCAGTTACTTTTGACGCTGACTGTACATGATTAAATTGATAAATCGAATAATCGGAATATGGGACGAGAGACAAGAAGAGGAAAACAATGTAATAATAAGAAACGATCAACTAATATGTTTTTAAGGGAAAATAGCAAAATTGCTAAATCTAACTGTGAACTACAACTATGTTCTTAGCTTACAGAAATAGTGCAAGTTTCCTCATACATTGTAAGAAAAGTAAGGAAGTTTTACTGCCCTATAATTGATACTTGAGTGATTTAATTAATGTAAAGTAAAATAATAAAATTAAAAATACTGCTGTCGGCAAGGTTTGTGCTATTTTTAGGAAAGACAACGCACACATGTTTACTATTTATTATGAAATAAGACGCCTATTGAATAAGAACGAACGACACCACAAAATCGAATTACACCGAATAATTTACTTCTACAGTTGACTATAAGTAGTTACGAAACTTTAATTAATAATGATGCTTTCTACAACACTAAAATGTCTGAACCTTAAATTGCCATGAGACCTAAACATAGATTTAATTTGTGTACAAAGTGTACATCTTCGAATCGTATTGGCAACCCTAATACATTTTGACATTTATAATCCAGTTTAACAAATTATCTGCATTGTGAAATTAAATTGAATATGTCGTTTTACTAACAAGTTAACATAACGTAAGAGTTATTAAAGATCGTGTCAGTAGGTCGTCATTAAGTTAGTTTAAATAACCTTCGTTGTACGGAGTTAGTTCTCGGGGCCATTCTATTTTTCGATAAAACTTCCCTTAGCGTAATCGTATATGTATACATATACGTACATATATGTATATGTATATTTTCAATTAAATAAGATTTTGCAAGAAGACATGGAGACTGGTTACAAAGTGGTAATAATGAGAAGAATTGGTCGTTGGATTGGTGTAAAACTATCTCAGGATATCTTCCAATTTTTAAAATTGATTTTTAGCTTAATTTATAGTTATTAACATCGAAATGAAGAATGGCCCTTTGCATAAAATAGTAGTGACCTTCGCTTTGGGTTTATTAATGTGATGAGCCCACGTGTTCCATTCGCGAAAGGTCAGGTGCGCACGTCGCCTTTCTCGGTGAAGGCCGGCATGTGATTGACCAGTATGTCCGAGTTGTTTATGCTGCTTCCCCAAGCCTTTGACACTTCTGTACTAAGATTAAAATATAACAAACAGGCGAGATTATTCTCGCACGGAAGAGTATTTGATATTATTAAGGAAAAAAAGGAAAAGGTATTTTTTTGGTAAAAATGCATCGAATATTATGAAATAAATCGTTAATTAGGTACAGCAAATAATAGCTTAGCTACAGCCAAGTCATGAATAAGTATATGTAGGTATACACGTTCCCAAGAAGTCCAAATTACAACCTAACCCTATTACAGATATTTATTTGTCGTGTGCCGTTGATAAAGTACTTTTCACTGTACATATAGATTTTTTAATGAACAAAAAACAAAAACATTTAATGTTTAGCAAAATCTTATTAATTACGGGGTTTGTTTTTTAATTAATCAGCGTATAGAGACAATGAAACAGGATTTCACTTGCGAGTAAATACTTCACTGGTAGGAGGTCAAACCCGCAAGTCAACTGCGAAAAACTAATAAATAGAAAACTTGATAGACCTCAAAAACTAGTAACTTGAGGGGAGAAGCGAATACAATGTTTGCTGTCTAGCAAAACCAGTCCATAGGTCCACATAACCAGCGTCGCACTTCCAAAAGGTGGTGCGATATATAGCTGAGTGGTCACCATTTGGCAGCACTACTTTTCACACAGTGTAATAATTTATAATGAAGCGAAATAAATGTTTTTCATTTCTATTTCTATTTAAAAATGCGATGCCTCACTATTAGAGGAATACTTATCTACTTGTCTAAAAGAGCCCTGATGTAGCCAATTTACTTAATCAATGTTTTGAATCTTGTCACTTAATCGGCCCGCAGCCTCTTAAAGATTAAACTAACATAGGCATAATAACTGTTACATTTTTAAAGTAAATGATCTTTGCTACAACTGTCTATGCAAGCGCGAGCGCAGTTTTACTGTGCCAGTCGAGTTCCACGCTGCTCGACAGTCACTCGCTCCCAAGTTACTCGACGCAATAAAAAAGGTGTGCAAAGAAAAGTAAAAATTTAATTGAAAAAAATAAACAGCCGGTGTTAAACGACGCGGGAAATTTACTAGGAGATAAGAAGGTAAGTTTAGTCATTTTTCATAATTGAGATATAATTGACTGGTAATAATCTGCGGAATTTTCTTTTATGTATATTTAAACAATGATGGCTTATCTGCTGTCGTTTATTGAAGTAAATGTCACAAAGATTTTCATGGCAATGAGTCGTTTTCACAACTTTGTTTACATTAGTGTATAAATAAAGTTGATCTTTATTGACTTAATTATACCATACCTACGTGCGTCTTATAAAATTGCATTGCAGGAGACCTTCATGCTCGATTGATATTATTTTTTATAGTTGGTAGTTACGTATCAATTAAGTTCAAATTGAAGGTTTACTAGTCAGCGGGTAATAAGGTCAAGTATTTCAAATAAATGGTTTTTTAATAACAATCGTTTAGATAATTACGGACATAAAATGATAAGATTCGCGATATACTGAATAAGGGTAAAATCAAAAGCACCCGAAACCGACGTACGTGCATGAAGAGGATGATGAATTTAGAGGAAGCGAGAGTTGTATGTTTAGACTAGGGCATCCGGCGTTCCATATCTCTGTCTACCCCATTGGGAAACAGGCGTGAAAGTATGCATACATGTCATCTAATTACACCCTTATAAGCCCTTCAAAAAGTAAAACCTTATATATTATTAGCATATTCGAAATGTCTTTCAAGTTTCTTTACTTTGCGAAATAATATTACACAGATTCGTAATGCCAGGCAAACAGTTCTATTAACTGAAGCTAGTGCAAAGTTATTTTTATTTTTATTCACTTTAATTAAAGTACGTACAATATTTCAATTATGTGAAAAATTCATAAGGTATTGTTACGACTAACATGCACGTTATTTATCGCAATGTGTTTTATGAAGCGGAACTAATGACGGAGTTTGATGAAGAATTATTCTTAAGCAGTTTATTTACTTCGTAAATACATACTTTCATATGAACAGAATCGTGATCTTGATATTTCAATATGTTTCAACCAAGGTTATTGCCAAATGTTGATCTACAACGGTGCTTTGGGTGTTGAATCGTGATCGTAAGGTACAGTCAAGGAAATTGATTCCTAGACCATTTTGGACTATGTCATAGTGACGTAATCAATCAAAGCGTAAGTGACTTCTTATGATTATATTATTTAGTGTCACTTTGACATAGCCCAAAATGGTCTACGAATCAATTTCCTTGACTGTACATAGTTCGAGCCCCTGCAGTTGCCATGAACCAATGGCTTTTCCTTACTTAAGTATATTTACCCGATGCTCTTACATTAAAGGAGAAAGATCGTGAGGAATCTGCAAATTCGATCAGCTGAGTGTTAAGAGCGTATTAAAATTTATAGGTGCTAAATATCTCAAAGAATCGAAGTACATATTTGAGTAAAAAATCATAACAACGACGACTATGAACAACGATTATGTTATCTGAAATCGTAGAAATCGGACTTGATTTAATGTTTAATGTTTAATGTTTATTTGGGCACAAACGGTACAAGTAAAGAAAACAAATTTTTCAGAAAAACTTACATAACACATTGACCAGTGAAGTTGCCACAATTAACTAATACAGTACAGAGTTACACGTAAGAAAAAATGTGTGCTTACATTATATTAAATTAAATTACACACTTCACTTAATGTTTAGACAACGCAATCTTAAATCTAAGAAGGGAAAGACTAAATATATCTAAGTGAGAAAATGTGCTATTATAGTTTTTCAAAGTTCTACATAAAAAAGAATTTGACGCATATTTGTTACGAGTAAGGGGAACGTTAAGGGATGAGAAACGTTATCGCCCGGAGCTAAATTTATATGCAGCAATTGTGACAGCTACGCAATTTTAGCGTCGGTTGACAATCTTCTTAATCGTCTGAACCAGGCGGATCCGTGTAATAACCGCGTTAAAGTCCGTGTTTACGTCCGGACACGGATACCCGTGCGGGCAGATCTTAATTTACCCGCGAGTATTACCGCGAGTTTGACGCAGACACGGGCTGTTGTCAATAAGGGCCGCTATTCCAAATCCACAATATATTCGTTACTACCAACAGCGTTAATTCACAGCTCTTATTAACAATGGCCCGGCTGAGCGCTACCCTTCAAAGACGGGTATTTTCTGCGGGTAATCGAGATCATCAAGGTATACACAAATGTATCGGAAGACTAACTACATGGGCACCCGTTATAAAAACGTACTCAAAATCCGGATACAACCGCGAGTCCTAGTAAATAATAAGTAAACCACTGGCACTGTGGCTTTACTAATTACTACAATAAAATACGATAAACTTATGATATACGTTAGACGATGAACTTTACTATATTCTCCTGAGTCTCCAGGTTCTTGTTTAAGGGCATAAAACTTAATATCAAAGACACCTTATAACTTATTTAAAAAGGTTGCAATTACAGTGATACTAAAATAGCTATTAGGGTCTTATGAGGATTAAAGAGAAATACATAGAAAACTTCCAAGACTCAGGAACAACTACTCGTGCTCATCACACAAATATTTGCCCATACCGGGAATCGAACCAACGACCGCTGGCTTCGTAGGCGCGGTCACTAACAACTATGTAGGCTAACTCTTCGTCGTATGTTACGCTTCTTATACTTACATTAACCGAAAAACCCCTACAGCTGCTGAATCCAAAACTAATTTTTCTTGTACCTAAGAGCGTCTTAAATGTCGAGAGCTTCCTCAAGATGAGATCTAAATGACAGTACATAGGCGTCGAACTTTACAATCCCCCTCTTTCTGCGTGAGTACTAAATATAACCTCGTAAGACCCCAATTGCTATTTTAGTATCATTGTAATTGCAACCTTGTTAAATGAGCTATAAGATGCCTTTTATAATAATAATATAATATAATAATAATAATATCGTTTATTTTCAGGCAATTACATAACCCATTTATACAAGAGAAAGAGCGTGAAGGATGACTAAAACCAGCTAAAATAAAATAAGTTAAGAATATAAATTTAAAAATAATGTTTTTTGTAAAAGTAAAATTGTAAAATAAAAACAGGAAATAAACAATAAACTTAAAGCTTTAGGTACAGTTATAACTGCCCGTTGGCTGACCGGTGCAAGTAGACCCAATGCTTTTTGAATACGTCGCTGAAATCATCAGATACCATCGACAATATTTCGTTATCTGAGGCTCGTAATCTCTCCCAAAAGGCCGCAGAGCGCGCTCGAAGAACGGCAAAGAAATCTGGCACTCCCGCATCAGCGAACATGCCCTTCGCACTGCAGAAACGCGGTAGTTTCAGCAAAATACGAAAAGCATTGTTGTACTGTACTCTTAGCGCATTGAACGAACGTTTGGTGTATTTGGTCCACAGCTGGCATGTATAAAAACATTGACAGTAGGCTTTAAATAAGCTTATTTTGACCTCGTTTGAACAACGCGCAAAGCGTCGGGCCAGCATGTTGCTCCGCGCCGCGAGGGCCCGGCGCTCCCGCTCCATGTCGGCGTCGTCGTTCAAATACTCGGTCAGAACGTGACCTAAGTATTTGAAGCTCTTTACAACCCGAATTGACGATCCGTTTAACCAAACCGGATGAACAGTCTCCGGACCTTTTCCTGCCCTGAAGACAAGCATTTCAGACTTTAGAACATTGTATTTTAATCCATGTCTTTCCGCGTAGCCTTCACAGATAGTTAGCAGTTTTCTAAGTCCATTAATCGAGGGGCTGAGAATCACCATATCGTCCGCATAGCTCAGATTGTTAACACAAAGGTTACCAATATGGCATCCGACCCCGGCACTCCTCAGCTCCTCGATCAGATCGTTAGTATATAAGTTAAAAAGGTCCGGAGACGTAAGTCCACCTTGACGCACTCCACAGTCCAACCTGTAGTCGCTGGACAGAGAGTCGCCCCATTTCACGTTATTAACTTGGTTCTCGTACCAAAACTTCACCAGCTCCACAATTTCAGGAGAAGTGCCTGACTGTAATAGTTTACTCCACAAGATGTTGTAATTCACGAGATCGAACGCGCGACTTAAATCTAAAAAGCAAGCATATACTGAGGTGTCTCTATTTACAAAATAGTTGACCGTATACTTTAGACTCAATATTGCGGAATTGGTAGACAGCCGTGGACGGAAATCAAACTGCGCTTGATCAATCTCAAGCTTCCTTGTCAATTCGGGTTGCAGAAGCCTCTCAAACACCTTACCCACAATAGTACCCAGGGAGATAGGACGATAGTTACTTAACTTAGACAAGTCACCGGTTTTGTTTTTTATAATCGGAACAACGACTGTTTTCATCATGTCAGAAGGTAAAAAAACTAAGGTCCAAGCAAAAGTTAAAGAGGTCAGCCAAAACTCGATATAATTCGTCACTGGCATAAAATAAGTGTTCCACGGAAAGCCCGTCGTGCCCCGGCGACTTGCCGCGCTTCATGCTCTTCACCACGTCAGCCACCTCGGCCGCTGAGAATCGAGTCTTTGTAACAGGCAAAGCCGCCGGGACGGCAGGCCCGGTCTCCGCGGGCACACAGTCCACATCAATAGGATTGACTTTAAAGTGTGACGCAAACATGTCAGCTATCAGTTTTGGCTCCTGGGTATTATTTACGGACACTGGAAGACTTTGTTTGTAGTTAAGTGATTTAGTCACTTTCCAGAATTTTGAAAAATTATTAGTGGCTCTGCTTATTGTTAATATATTCATTTTGATCTCCTCTTCATATTCATTCATTTATATTTGGTTTTATTCCCGTATGCAAGAACCTGGACACTCAGGAGGCTAAAGACCATGTCCAATCTTTAAAAGTTAGTGATTACGAAGTAACAATGGTATTGTCATGTGGACGCATTTGACCGTTACTATCGATTTACGGCTATGGTTGAGTTATGTTATTAAATAAACAAGTGATACTCGATAGTGTGTGTATAGTGGATAGCCCGAAGTACGAGTAAATAGTACACGTTAATCGGTAAACATTGACATAACGTATCAATTTAGCATAGAAAATAAACAAAGTTTTTTGTTAAGTGATCTAATAAAACCCTGGGTAGTGATTTTGAAGAGTGCGTCAATATTTTAACTTGTTTACAAACACATAATTAAGTTCCATGGGGGGTTTCCAAATATATATTTTTTACACGAATTTTTGGGACATCCTGTAGGTGTATAAAATGTTTGATTTGAGGCTTTACATCAATGACTGGTTTTCTTATATAAACAATACGCAGTACTGATGAGAAGTGAGGCGCGAATGTTCCGACTGAATAGCTAACGACCTCGAATGTATCGCCATGACCGCTACAGCTCACGAAACCATTTTAAAAACACTCACGTTCCTACTTAATTCAATTTAAAATTACCCTGTTCCGGTCCGTGAACAAATTTAGTGTCAATTCGATACGTACATTGCTTTATTTTTAGTGAAAAGTGCTTATGTATCTGCGAGTTATTTTTAATAGTTTCGCCACGTTCGTCGGTTTACATGGCATACTAACTTTTCTAATAAATATTTTCTGTCACTTTAATCTCGTCCAATTGTGGTTTAACAAGCTACTACTCCGATTTTTGGATCAGACTGCTATTCACCAAAAAAAAAATGTAGCGTAGAAAATGAAGATTTTAAAACAGAAATCTTGAAACGGTTTACATTGAGCCCTAAATACTGGGCGGTAAATTTATCGCACCTTTAACTTGCGTCACTTTGATTAATTTAGAAAATAAATCTTATGTAACTCATTGCATTTCATCGTTGTATTTATTTAAAATATAATTGCGTTGGTGCATATATCAATTAGCTTAGCAGGAAAAAACATCCCGTAGCTTAAAATCTTGATTTCTAAAATTAAGCTATTTGGGTTTTCCTTATCTTAACCCGGCTAGGTATTTAGCGGTATTTCAGTATATCTTACTCGTATAATAAATGTAAAGTTTAAATTCAAGTACTGTGAGTGTTGCAGTAGTGAGTATCGCCAGGTTAACTATATGTTATATGTATGTATGTATGTGTGTATGTTTCGTTTAATAGTAGGTAAATAAAGGACGTTAGAAGTTGTTCGGGTAGAAAAAGATTTTTCCCGAAGATGGTAACGTGACAGATCGATTTTTCAGATTATAGCCATTAGAAGGCGCATCGTATCACGGGCTTCATTCTACTCGGTAAAACGTTTTGTTTTTGACATGCATTGTTTTTAAATTGGCCGTAGCCTTTCTTCCTGGACAGTAAAATCAGTCGAGTTAAAAACGATACGATTACATTTTAAAAGTAATATGGCTTTAGCAAGTAGATTAGAACCCTGTGGCGGTGCTACTCATCATCATGATCCACACCTTCACTTGTACATATTTAACACATCCCATTCATTCATTGAAACAGCAGGAGTTTTTTAATAAACTCCATGGCCTTTGACCTCAAGAGCCCGCCGTCTGGTTTGCTTACGTTGAAGGGCAGTTTGCACTGTCCAATAACACAACGGATTCTACAAAAAAAAAAAATCAATTTGTCACAACTTGAACATCAATATGCAGCAGAAATTAAATATATAATTATCTCACCACCTTTCGGCACCTCCGGCACAAATCGGGCCTTTCGGTTCCTGAATATTTACCACCACCAGGAAGCCAGACCAGCCGTTTGCCCGTAAATATACAATCAATTATTGAAATCTGGCTGATCGAGTCTGGGATGACGTTCCAGGCAGCGCACAAGTAGGTAGCACTTGTAACAACTCAACGATGGATTTCATGGCTTACCAGATTGCTGATCTCAACCAGGAAGGTGCAGGTACTGTCCACGGAAATGCAAATAAGGTCCCGCTCTAAACTCAGTCGTGGCGGTCCACAGGGCCGTGGGCGGTCGTCAAGATCAATCAAGTCTTATAAAAATTGGGATTATTCATAATTTTTAAATTACTCTAATTAGAAAGCCGTTCTGCATGATTAAGTTTTTGAAATATTTATCTATTTCGGACATTTTGACAAAAGTATATTTGACCTTTGTTTGACTTTCGTTTTTGGCTTGAAGCCCTCCTAGGTGTATCTTATGGGTTAGGCGAAAACTGCTTAATCTCTTTTCATCATTAGTAATCATTTAATTGTTGTAATTTACTAGAAAATGCCAACCCAAATTTAAAAGAATCATGTCATCCATAAAATGTCTGCTAAATAAATAAAGATATTACAACAAAACTATTGGGTCAAATACAAAATTAATGAAATTGGTCACTTAAAATTACCTATTCTAATACCTGGCTTTATATATATATTTCAGGTATTAATGAAACTCGGGTATTTAAAAAAGCTTGAATCAATCAAGCTCAAGGTAAATTCCCACTGCAATGTATTTGACTGAGTTACCAAGCTTTACAAATAACACTCGAGAGAGACCTTCCATGAATGATTAGTGATCCTAGGATTGCATTAAGAAAGGATTCCCCCCCCCCCCCCCCTCCCCCAATGGGAAGAAACAAGGAGAGTAGCTGGACACGAATTTAATTCTACGCGTACGAAACTGCGGGTGTCCTCTAGTCTTTAATACTTCATGAGTATGCCATATCGTAAACGACGATCGACGGCTTGTCAATGTTCTTTACTACGCATTGTATGCTCGTTATGTTCTTGTAGGTAGTTGAGATATTATTGTTCTTCCGCATAATTTTCTGCCGTAATATTTTTTTTAAGGAACACTGCGACAATGCTACTGATTCTTTCGTTAATACATACAATCTGTGTATCATTTTATTTTGCATTGAAACTGCACTCATTACATAGTAAGAAACTGCAAAGACTCTTACCTGTCTATAAATACTTTATCTCAAATCATATCGTTATCGTATTAAAGCAAAAGACTTGTAATAGTAAGGTAAAAGTATCGAGTTCAAACCCCAGTCGTGGCCCTGACGTTAAAAGATTCTCTAAGTTGTTCGTGAGGAAACGTGCACATTTGACCAAGGCTTGTATTCTACGGGTAAAACCATATTGCCATTGGAATGCTATCGTATTGTAAATGTTACGATAGCTCTTATTTAAATTGACAGTAATGGCGGTTGAGTTAAAATCAATACTTTATTATTGTTATACCCAGTAAAATAGAGTGTCAGCTGAGTGTATAAAATTAAGAGGATAATCGCACAAACGATCTTTCAGGGTTGAAAAGATCTCTGCAAAGATAAGACACAGACTGTATGACATCGAGGCGGCCGTATCGTTAACGCTTCGATTGCATAAAATATATATTTATTCTTAGAATTGGTCGCCACTCTATCTAGATGATTGAATGATTTCTTGTCAAAAACATTGAAATAAATGAAAATACTCATTATAATGGCGACTTATTATTTGAAAGGTAATATTTCTGAATCGGCCAAACTGATTTTCATGAAACTTGGCTATGAACCATTTTGATTAAAATAGCCATTTAAAAGAAAAACTAGGTCCGTATTGGTTGATCCGTTCCGGAGCTACGGTGCCATAGATAGACACTCACATGTATGTATGTATGTATGTAAACTCTTTATTGCACAAAAATATAAATATTACAATATAAATATTAAAGTAATGTACAAAGGCGAACTTATCCCTAAATGGGATCTCTTCCAGCTAACCCTGAAGTTAATGAGTTAGGACAATGCATAGGGTTGGACACATACAAGTTTGCACAAAAAATATCGAAAACAGATGATAATACTAATAATTTAAAAAAAAACTAAACGAATAAACCAGTAGGTACTCAAAGTAATATAAACTTAGGTACCTACATATAAAATACACATATAATATGATATATATATCATATATATTACATCACATTTATTTGTTGAAGATTAAAAATATTAGTTACCTATTTACAGTAAACATTTTGTTTAGTTTTCAGTTACTTGGCCAATATGTAGAATACGATGTTATGGATTAGATAAGGAGATACGCGTTACAGTTCGTGCGACTTAGTCACATTTACATAAATGGCCAAATATATGTTGTTACAGAATTATCAACAAGTTTTTAAAGTTGTAGGTAATTCTGTAGCTCTGCCTACCCCTCTCCGGGAACGAATGCGTGAGTTTATGTATGTATGTATGCATGTATGTATCAATATTTTTTAACTGTAATAACCTGACCATCTGTGCGATGACATACCGTATATTTTTAATATACTAGTATCTAGTATCTATATTTTTAGTATATTTCATTTCTATGGCTGCGCAGGGGAAATAATGTTGCAAAAATATCACTAATGTCAGTAATATGTCACATCACAAATAACAGGATTTTTTAGGCAGGTATTATATTCGCATTAAGTGCTGCTTGCTGGGTAAGGTACATTATACTGTAAATGACTTCCTAGATGATACTTGTAAAGACGTTTTTAAGTAGTGTGAGCTATTTACTGAAATTAGGGTTTTTTTTCTTTTTGCATTATGGTAATAATGCATGAGCACTGAGCAGCGCTCATTGCAAAATGACTTTCAGCCAATAATGTAGTTTTTTTTAATTTAGGTGTTTTTTCTAATTTTTATTGGTTTTCGTGTGAAAAAGACACTTTAGAAATCAGAAAACATTGTGATGTTTCTCGTAGGATAGCTACTTTTTTATTGTTATCTTTTGTCCTTCAGCATGAGCATGTTATACTCCATCAAAGGTCTTTGCTAACGGCGGCGTCGTTGATCGGGTCACCACCTTCCCAAACACATGGTTGAGGGAGGCGATGGCTGAGATACGCGTCATACTCGTGAACGGGTGCTGTCTGTGGGGTCCGGCCTGTTCAGTAGGCTTGCAAGGACCTAATTTTCAGTTAGTTATTTCAATGATTGTTCCTCACGTAGAGACGTCATCATGTCGTTCTCTAGACATTATTTTTAATATTGTTATTTGTACTAGTAATGATTTTGTTTCTGTTAGTTTTAAAAATAATTATTGTAATATAACGTACTTTTATGTATTAATGTATTTTATGTTTGAAAAAATTACCTTCTGCTGGAGTTTCTTGCGGCGCTTCTTCTGTGCAATGATGGTCTTGTCCGAAGCGTTAGTAGATTCACTCCATATTACCGACGTGTAAAAGAGCCCTCATGTGGCCAATTTACTGAACAAATATTTAGAATTTTGAGTTTTTGATAAAAATTGTTTGTGAAAACCCTTTTTTTTATGAAAACCTTAATAGATAAGAATTATATTGAGCAATATTGACCATTTCGTTTGAGCTACATATTTTTGAGATATGATTTGCTAGATTCAGGTTTGGCCTACTTTGGGGTTCGCTTTAAGCTGCTTTAGGAATAAAATATATAATTTTTCGGATATTTTTTTTTAATTTTTATTGTATATTTAAGACCTTTTTGTTGGTTACCTTTTTAATTAAATAGCAGTGAAAAACAGTAATGGCAAACTTTGTATTTAATATCTTTACCTTATCTTAAACTGCTCGTAAAGTTATAAGAGCCCGTTGTTTATCGTTTTGAAAGGCGACAGGAAAATACATTGACAAGTCGGGTATTAACTGATTACCTCGTGCACCATACGTTTGGGTTTAGTTTTACTTACATGGCTCGAAATCGTACCTTCAAAGATTGAGAGTAGATACTTACTAGATGAACTCTCATTGTGTTGTTCTCCTAGTCATTATTGACACACACTTATTTGTATATGATTCAACAAATCTGTTTTTTGTGTTTTTAATTCTTATTTATTACTTGACTATACTTTTGATGTGCTTCCTTATAAGTTTGGTTTACAAATATTACACCTTCTGCAAGAGTTTCTTTAACTTGTTCTCTGTAATGATGTCTTGTCCGAAGCGCTGGTACGAGTAGATTCAGTAGATTCAGATGTAAAAACCATAATGTGGGCAAAATACTGAATTAATTATTTAAGTTCAATTATCATCATCGACTTTGATGATGCGGAAGCTCCAGTTAGATTCCTGGAAAGGGCAAATATTTCTGTGATGAGCGCGAATAGGTTGTTCCTGAGCCATGGATTTTTCTATGTACGGACTAGGCCAATTTATATAAGATTACCCCCTAATATTACTACTTATACCTAGTGTGGCAAACGTAGTTTAGGACGCCCCCCGGCTAGATGGACCAATGATCTGAAGAAGGCAGCGGGCAGTGTCTGGATAAAAGGGCGGGAGATCGTGCGCTGTGGCGCTCCTTGGGGGGCGGCCTGTGTCCAGCAGTGGACTGCAACAGGCTGATATGATGATGATTACTATACCTTACACAGTATTTTGCAGTACACTCACTATTATCTTACTTTATGTTCCGGTGTGGGGGGAAAGCCACTCCCCCTCGGATCTGCTTACAGAAAACGAACATACACGAACTCACCAAATGGGGAAGCAGGTTAGGATAGCTGAATTAAATTACTAGCATTGACTCTTCACATCTTAGCTGCTATCTTGAGATTGTTTGAGATTGCAAATATTCATGAGCCTTTGAGCCCACTTACTATTAAGTGGCCTGTGTGTACGTTCGCCTTAAGCTGAGGCTAAAATGTGTGTGTGCGTGTGTGTAATTAATGAAATATGATAAAATTAATACCAGCAACCTTAAATATTGGAAATAGCAACTTCGACGCAATGGAGACTTACTTTTATTTTAGAAAAAAAAAACTGCTTTTATGGATTTAAAAAAATCAAAATACCTACAAGTAATTCTTAATTTTCACGGTTTTTATTTAATTCATGGGATGTATTGTAAACTATCGTTATGAAAGATCCTTTCAATTTTCATCTTAAAATACGGTATGTTATTTCTGTCATATTTGACCTGTTCGATTCCCGGTTAAGTCAGACGATTTTTCAGCTGGATTTGACCCCTAACGCATTAATGAGGTCAAATTGTTTATCACGGACCCTTAATTCGGTTTTAATGTTTTATTTAGGAAGCTATTGGAAGAAGAAAAGAAAGCATAATTATAAAGCAATAAAATCCCTTTTTGAATGATATTTTAATCATCAAAATCGGTTCGGTAGTTTAGGCAGAAGTGATTGCCAAAATAATCGGCGCCGTCTCCAATAATGTACTTTTTAGCATTCCTACGGGTCCTTATTTATACTACATTTTAATTACAATATATGTGTAATATTTTACAACACTATTGATAATGTACATTTAAGAGATTATTTATTTGAGTACCTAGGTTTACGGCAACTTCCAGTTTTACGTCGAATCCTTGATACGGATTAGGTACACCTAGGTATACTCATTACACAAGAGTATTTGCAAATCCGCGATATGAATACACTTGGCCAGAAACACTCTGATATTATTACTCTATTCACTTCAAGTCTGGGAATTTTGTGGTACATAAAACCAGCATCAAGTTTCTTGCCATGGCACTGGACCAGTGCCAGGAGCAAAACATTACTCTTATAAAACGTTCATGAAGAGCGGTTGAACTAACAATACCCCAGCAGCACTCTGGCGCTAGATGATAGTGGTGCCAGGAAATACAAGAGTAACTACCTACTGAATTCGAAATCACCAACATTATCACCATGACCAAAACATTAAGGTTCAAAAATATTTCCAGAAAGATGTCAAAGTTTTAGTAAAAGTGTTCAAATAGATGGAGAATCCATTTGCAGAACGCAGTGAAGATCTACTAGTAATGGACTGAAAAGGTACCATTGACAACCAAGTGGCTGACAGTCAGAAAAATTGAGACTGTTGGTGCTCAACAACATCAAGAATTTGTATTTATGAGGCTCTATGAACGCACAATGGCTGTCCAAAGCCCATTCCGAATTATAATTTCCCACCATTTAACAGACCACCCGTAAAAAACAAACTAAACAAAAATAATAATTGGCTGCCCTAAAAATGAGTGTTCACTATTTCCGAGACTATAATTATGTATATCATGTCAAGTCCATAATGGAGACTGACAGTTTTTTCCCACGAAAACCATGCCGCTAAGCCGTCACTAAGTATAATGGCGGAATAATGTGCACAGAAAAAAGGCAGACCTGCTTAAGTGTCTAGACCTAATGAACCTGTCGTTCAACAACAACTAACCAACCTATTAGTGGTTGGTTGGTTGTTCGCGCCTGATAGCTTCGATGAGAGAGAGGAGAGGAAAGGGTATAAGAAAAGAGTGGCCCCGTCTAATGTAATGTCAAACAATTGAAAGGACTTCCTCAGAGTTAACGGAAACAAAACTGTAAGGCTGGACAAGTTACTTAACGCTAACGTAATCGATTTTCGAAAACTGACATAATGTATAGAATTGACGTAGGCGCTTGTCTCACTGCTTCTAATTTGACTAAATTTGCTCCATGGTCACAGGAGTCACTTCAACGCTGAAAGATCTTTTGTGCAATTACTCCTCTTATTTACACTCTCAGCTGGCCCTTTATTCTAGACCTCGTCAAAAAACAATCATTAAACATGAGGGTTGTCATCATTATTAAGCATTTATTTTAAAATATGTACATACATACATACATACATACATAAACTCACGCCTTTATTCCCAGAGTGGGGTAGGCAGAGCTAGAGAATTACCAACCACTCTAAAAAATTGTTGATAATTCTGTAACCACATTTTGCACAATTAGGCTAAGATGTTTACCAGTGTATTAGTGACAGGTTGCAAGCCCATCGCCTAACAGTACTGCAAGCCTTTATTTCAAATAAACTCTTACTTTAGTAAAGGCTCTCTTCACCCTGTATAAATGTTTTCCTATATGTTTCACTTTAAATTCCCCTAGCATTTTTGCTAATAGATAACTGAATGTATTTCGAACTCAGGCGGATTCTATTCGAGA
Organism: Acleris emargana; assembly: GCA_927399475.2. NCBI lineage: Eukaryota > Metazoa > Arthropoda > Insecta > Lepidoptera > Tortricidae > Acleris > Acleris emargana. Next base: position 14,653,191 of record OV656840.1, on the reverse strand, counting down.
ATGAACCAAAAGTACCTAAGTTAATTATGTACCACGTCACTGAGGCATCGGTACTGTGTAATTAGCATCTACCAGAAATAACGATGTTGCTAGCATTTCCGATTCAGTCTTGACATGAATTGACTTACATAACGCTAGAAAAATAAGTTATACGTTAGATAAAAAGGTTAAAAATAGTTATATCTTTATTAATATTATAAATTCAAAAGTGAGTTTCGATCCAACGCCTCAACAAATCAATGTAAATCTACTCCTCAGATAGATTAAAGCCATAAAGTACCTACTTATATCTTAAAAATCGAAAAGTTCCCGGGAATAGGAATACACAACTTCAATACAGACGGAGTCGCGGGCAAAAATTAGTAGTGTTGTTAATGAAACTCTTACGCAGATAATATATGCTTATCTCTCATTGCATTAAAACATTTCAAATGATACGACTTGTTCAGTTAACTAGGTGAAAACACTTAAAGAGTCATTTCACTCGACAAACCCTTTGAGTGTGTCATCATGAAAGCCATAGTTGCCAGTATGATTGCGTTCTCGTTAAAATTTTAGGTACCTATTCGGATTAAAATTAAATATTCCCAATATTTCCTCAATATTCCCAATGAGATTTCAATTTAAAGTAAAGTTTATTCGCGAACTAGTTAGATAGTCACCATCATCATGTCAGCCGAAAGACGTCCACTGCTGGACATGGTCCTCCCCCAAGGCTCTTCACTCAGACCGGTCTTGTGCTCTTAGTAAGATAGTATCGTGACGTGAGGTAATCATGAAATCGTCGGTGGTGGTGCGTATCGCACTGACTTACTCAGTAAGCTCCATTTTGGCACTTATTCAAGTTGTTACTTACGTGGTTTACAGAAAATATTTTAATATTTATGATGTTTTCAGCGATCCAGTTGTACAGAATAATCTTGCATGGTTTATGTTACATTTGTTTTTTGCGGGTGGTAGGACCTTGTGCAGGGTCCGTTCGGATCGCTACCACCATCTTATCCATTAACCTACCGCCAAACAGCAATGTTAGCATTGTTGTGTTCCGGTTTGGGGATAAGACAGCCGGTGAAATGACTAGCATAGAGGCATTCCATCTTAGTCCTCAGGGTTGGCACGCATTTGCAGTGTTAGGATTGCATTGCAGTCTTGTGAATGCGAATGTCTATGGGTCACAGTTTCCACTTACCATCAGGTGGCCTGTGTGCTCGTTTGTCTTCTCTATGCCATAAAAAAAAAAATGTTTTGTAATTAAAAAACGATTTAAAAAAAAAATGAGGAAAATGTAGATTTTTCTGTGTCGAATCAACCTACGTAGCCGTGGGTAGTTGTATACAGTAGATAGGTACTCGTAGTACACAACATACATGTTATTAATTATGTAATCATTTTCAATGTCTAATTCTTTAAAGTTATGATAAATGTAAAATATTTAAATCTTAACCACTGTTAAGCCACAAAGAAAGGTAAAGAAAGGTAAGGTAAAGATACCTAGCCATAATTAAGACTTTTTTTTTTTGGATTCTATTAATAATGTTTGTTTATAATGTTATTTGCATTATAATTCACTCCAAGAAACAAAAAATAATAAAAGTTTTTCTGCTCCGTTCAAGGGTGAATACGAGTAATATGCAAAATTATTAATACTCGTATGTCACAATCTGTCTAGAGAATTCGCAATTTGTTTTTTCCTTGAACGAATGCTTTTCGTATGACGTCATTTATTCAAATCTTGATGCTACTTCTCCGTGCTGTGTTAAAGTGAAACAAAAAACTAGGCAGCACCTGGCCGAATTAAATCATAAATCTTTTCCGCGTATGCTATCGCTCTGTGCGCATAAAAATATAAACATTATTACTACACTTTATAAATAAGTATTGAATTCGTTGCTGAATTTTGCGAATAGTTTTCTAGGTGTAGATAATTCCGTAATACGATTTGATTGAGCTGCAACACAGGATTTATGCAAAAACAAAAAAGACATGAAATTTGATAGTGTGTATTTTTTCTTAAATCTGTAGGTATCGCTAATAATAAACTTTACTTTTGTTCCCTGGATCTTTTGACTTTTCCCATCCCCACCGAAACACTGTTGTACTTAGGCATATATTTATAACTTTATTACTCCTAAGAAAACCACTGAAGTGTTAAAAACACTATTTGCAGGTATAAGATAAATTAAAGCTGCTTAGCATTTCGTCGGTGATACTGCAAAACCGCGTAACTAACAAAATTATGATAGAGCAAAATAAACCTTACAGTCTTATTAAAAAGGTGCATTTTGATCCTTATTTAAAATGTTACTTACGCGGTTTGGCAGTTTCACCGACGATTTGCTATCTCATTTATTGTCCGTCATTCAGAGATCCTTTACAACATGAGTTTTTGACAGCTTAGTTATATTATAAATTTTGTTTCAGGTTTATTACTTTTAAGAAAAAAACTGCCTTGAAATGATACCACGATGGCGGCGTATATTATCAAAACGTAAGTTTGGCTAAATATTTCGATTTAGAAATAATCCATTCATTACTATTTAGTGTGACTGCCATAAGCAACTGAGTATTATTTATATTTATTCTAGTTTTACTGCACTTAACGTGTCGTAGGTACAACCTATGATATTAATTTAAAAATTACCAGATAAAGGAGATAAATTATTTCCAAGTCTATCAGACGTTAGATAAATCGATGTTCAAATGATAGATGTGCTTTATCTACATCACTCGATCAGCAATCTATCACAAATCGAAACACACATTATTACCAGATTTTACTAGTTCCTAGATATATTCATATTTAATCTTAATATTACGACCGATTAAAAAGCCGTTATGTCGTCTATGATACTCACTAGTTCGAACTTTTATGTTATTAAAGTTAAAATAATAACAACAAATACTGGAGATTTTGCTATATTTTTACTAAACAAAAATTTTGCTATTTCGTTTCTTAATTTCCCAAAATAGTTAAAAGTAAATGCATTCCTGTTCCCTTCAAAAATCAAGATTCACTTATTCGTAGTCATAGGGCATCTTATACATAACGGTTTTGAAAACCAACAAACACTTTAAAAATGGTCGCGTTACATGAATGTCTTGCTGGATTCCATAAGAGCCTAACGAGACGTCAGATACACCAACTAAAGAACTTGCTGTTGCTACTTTCAGCTTTGGTTGATATAACTAATATCATTATTATTATATTCATTTTATGTCAACTAAGAGAAAATCTCCGTACCTCTGGTCTATTCCACAGCTCCAAGAAACTTATCGCACGTTGAAAAGGAAAGTGACGTTATTAAAAAAACGGCTTTTGTTTTATTGCATGATTGGACTACACTTTAACCAAAGTATATCGTAGTAAAGTGGTGCTCTAAATTTTTTGCTTTTCGCGATAGATGGTGCTCATGTCACATTCATCATTTCAGCATTTACAATGATATTATCACATTCACCAATGCAGAATTTACAATGAAAAGACACTATATTTTTGATTTTCTCTGCTTAGTGTTCCTAATTCCCCAGCGGTACGTCCTGGGCATCATGGGACTGTTCGCCGTGTGCAATGCGTACACGATGCGGGTGTGCCTCAACCTCGCGGTCACACAGATGGTCAAGAGCAGCGACCACGGCAGCGCGCACTACGACCCCAACGCCTGTCCTGATGACAGCGAGATCATTGTCAATGGGACTGTCAGTAGCAAACCTGTAAGTGATGCTCTTTTTATTTACCGCTGACGTATTTTTTTATTTCTTTCTTTCATCCATTCTTTCTTTATTTTTTTTATTATAAGTATAATCTGTGTGTCTGTCTGTGACATCGTAGCTCCTAAACGGAAGAAAGAGACTCGGAAGCGGTTTTTTTTTAAATAATGACTATCGGGATGGTCTTTAGTTAGGTTTGGTGATTACTATTACATAGATAAAAACACCCAATTTGATGGTGACCCCTTCTTTAAGAGCGGATATCTCTTAAACAGCCAAACCAATTTGCATTAAACGTTGCTTACTTTCCTTGCGGTGCTTCTAAGCTACACTGCTAGAAGTCCAGCTTTCAAATAAAAAAAACATTGAAAACGGTTTCCCCTTTTAAGGGCTGCGGTGCCACAGACAAACACACAGAACACACACACACACATAGCGGTCAAACTCGTCATTAATTATATCGAGATATTCTTTGTGAACTGAAAAAAATGGTTAAAAGAAGCGAGGGATCGAAAACGCTGGTCATCTCTGGAGGAGGCCTTTACTTTCGCAAGAGGGGTTCTTGCATGACAATTTAAATACCTAGTACTAATAATAGCTACCATTGAGTATATATTTTATTTGCAAAGTCAAGTAATAATAAAAATAATTTTCTAAATTGAATTTACAATGTAATTATTAACTGTTAAATATGGATCTATTGAAATTATTATCAACTCTAAATTATAACTAGGATCTAAAATAGGAATTACCTAATGGTTGCTATTTTGTTTTTTATATACAATTTTAGAATGTCAAACAAAAATCTATTTAAACATAAAAAAATATTTGACCACTTTTTTTAATAATGTCAAAATTTTTATATATTAATTATTATTATTATTCTTTACCATTCACGGGACTATGGGAGTCCCGGACTTTTGGAAGGCGTACATGGAGCCGAAGCCAACACGCAGAGGCCCTTTAGACAAGTTTAATTTAGTAAAGTGATGGGACACCAACCGGCGATTGTCCCTGAGTTCAAACTATGGAAGTATGCTCCCACGGACAACCAATGGTTAGTGTAGGACTATTTAAGTAGGATGGAAACATTAATAATGGGCTCTATGTATGAACTGATATGGATTGGTGAACTAGGCTATTGAAGAAACTACGGCGCCTGCCTGGCCAATGCTAATTACTTTGGTTGAAATGGCAGGCGGTGACTCGCCAACTCAATGGAATAGGCCTCCCGAAATAGCCGCATATATATAGCAGCAGGGAGGTAACAGTTCCAGAAGGGCTAAGGGTGGAGAGGTGCTTCTGGACTTTAAACGACCATAAGGTGCCGGTAAGGTTCGAGCATATAGCTCTTGCGACTCCACTCTGACCGGCCGATAAAGGCAAGCCAGAGGTGAGGGTCTGTTCCTCGTCATTATACACTCCAGCCGGCCGGTGAAGGCAAGCGTGAGGTGAGGAACAGGACCTACCCTCGGGAGCATTCAGGTCCGTGGTGTCGCCACTCACCAACAGCTCGCCACTAGCTGCCCTGCGGTTTTATTATTATTATTATTAAATTTCATATACTTATTATTGTTTTAACTTTTTAAAATATGAAATTAATTTACCATTGGTGGAGAACTGTCAAATGAAATATTAATTATAATATCTAAAAATGTAACACAAGTATATCAAAAATAATGTACTTTTTAACGGCATGTAATTTAATTTAATTTATGAATGCGAGAAATAAAAGGCTTTTTTATTTTATTTTATTTTTATTTTATTCTTTGTATTTTCAAATTTTATCTGCGAAACCTTCACCATTTATCAAATTTTCGCCGTACACTGAATATATTCTAAATACATCGATTGCTGGATATGGTCTTTCCCAAGGAACTCTATAGTGACCGGTGTTATACAGCTCACATGCACCGAATGCGAATTCCGTGACCTTGACTAGCTCTATACTTCAGTATGAGTAAATCAGCAGTGAAGGCCTTTTGGCTGATTCATGATGATGATAAAAAAATCTAAAAAATGGTGATGCTGTAGTTATAACATCTCCAAGCGATAGTGTTATTAGATTACAAAAAAAACTTTAAAAAGGAACAGTCCAATGTAATGTTTTCATCCTTTTTTGATGCATCGCGGATGCAAATGCGGAAATAAGCGCAACTCATGACGCAAGCCTCGCGACTTGAACGACTTCGGTATCGGTTATTTAAAACAGGACCTAACATGAAAAGGAAGTGTTTTCGAGGTGATCAAGAATACTTAACAGTATTTTTGCTGGAATCGATATGCCGTATGCAAATGCGTATTCGTGATAGCAAGAGTTTACATGCGATATTCGTATGATATTAAAAAACTCAGTGTAACACCGTTAGATCGATGCGCTTGCTGACTGAAATTTCTACTCATAACTAGAATTGTACCGATAAGTAACTTCTCAAATTATGAAAGTTTCTATTGACAAATTCTCGGAAATTTGTAAGAATATTCTTAAATTTTGTATGGAAAGAGGACATTCTCAATGCTCTCAAATGTTTCCGATAATATTCTCAGTAATTTCTTGAGAAGATTCCTCAACTTTTGAGAATGTTCTGTAACTTGTATGTACTACTACTATTGCTATTTTATCTCATAACTATTTTCAATTTTATTCTGGCGATTCCTTCTTTACTGAAAGAAGCAATTTCACTGGAAATTGATTTTGAATTGAGAAAACATCCTAGGGTGAAAATCGAACACGGAAAATATTCAATCGGTAAAAAAAAACAATGGGAAAAAATGCGATTGAAGTAAAAATAAAACAGGGAAAAATGCGAATGGAAAGTTTGCTACGCAGAATTACTTAGGGTAACTGTTCTATTTTCTCAAGAATAATGCCAATTAAACTGTTTTATTTTGAAGGAAGTTACGATGCTACATACAGACATAGATACACACGCTCAATTTCCAACACCGCTCTTTTTTTTGGGGTGGGTTAAAACAGGGATTTTATACACATTAAATCTACATTTGAACTCATTAAAAGCATGACGGTCATTGGCAATACCTTTTAAAAAAATAATTCAGATAGTGTTTTTTTATGTATAGGTATTCGAATGTAATATTTTATTTATTAAGGTGTTATTGCTTAGTTAATATATTTATGTTCTTCTCAATAAATTTGTACACGTGCTTGCTCGACGCACAACCTTTTACTTTTCTCAATATCTCAAGGGTTAGCTGGAAGAGATCCCATAAAGGGATAAGTTCTGATTTTCTGTTTATAACTACTATAACTTACTTGTAGCAGATCTATATGGAATTATGAGTCTCAAATCATACAGGCTACTAAACTATGTTTAATGTGTGTATACATGCTCGTACATTGCTATATTAAGTACCTACGTATTTACCTAATGGCGTATGGCGTTCTTTGCTGAAAAGTAAAAAGAAAGATTAAAATGCGAAAGTGAGAATGTAAATACGCTCGGCTTAAGCGGTGGTATGTATAATCATTTGTTAGTCAAATATAATTAAAACTACCTTATCATCAATATAATCCTAACCGTAAAATGGAATTACTTTTGACATTATATTTTTATTCGGCTACTTAAATCATCCTACCTGCTCTGAAACTCGGTTAATGGCTGAACTAATTAAGAAGTAACATTAACCCACTTTACAATAAAATACATTATATTATAACGTATATCTAGATATGAAAGTTATAGGAAATAACTCAACAAGAAAAGAATCATCCTTTTCGTTAACATTTGGAATTCTATTTTGTCACGTTTAAGTAACGGGTCTATCTCGCATGTTATTGTTTGATTTAATGTTTTGCTGGGTCAAAAACGGCTTTTAAAATTGAAACGCTTTAATTATTATAAAAACCAACTTTCATTAGGAAAATCCCACCGTCGTTGGAGAGGGCCGGGCAGCATTCGACTGTGACCCTCACCGACAGGCCCGCGTAGCTCGGGGTCCGACATTGAAAGAGCGCCCCGGGAGACTTCAGGGCGCTCACAGTACCAACCTTATCTACATAATAGATGTTTATTAAATTTACTAACCTTTAAGAATCTCAGGCGATTTTTTTTTAGACCAAACAATACATTTTACCTTAAGCAACATTTGACATGGGAATAATTAATATCCGCTTTAAGTGATTTCGTCAGTCAAAGGATTAAAGTTGTACTGGGATATTGTTCTTATCTAAAGCTGGAACTTTACTCGGAAAGTTTAAGTGCCAATATAGTTTCAAAGGTTAAACCGAGATTAATACTCAAGATTAGGGTTTGCGATGAGGGATTTGAACTACTGTTCTTATAGTACGGTAAAAGATGTTTGTTAAACCTAACGAAATAGGTATGTATAAGAATATAGATAGCGTTTAGGTTGTAAGTCGCAAACAACAAAGAATTTCTTTCATTTGAAGTATTTCATACAAACGTATAATGTGATTACCAGAGGTCGGAATAGGCAGTGCCTATTTGCCTAACATTCGCGGGAGGACGTAACTAAGAGTGGTTACAACCACCAAAAATAATGATTTCTTTTTATTGATTGCGGGACTTCCGGGATTATTTAATAATACATAAATGTGGAAATTGATACTATAACTCAATATCACATGTTAAAAACATTTTCTTATGGAGCGTCCCCATTATCAGCAGGGTCGCATAATGGAGGTGGTAAGTACACGGCTAAAGGAGTCTCGATAAAATAAACAAGGTATGTAAAACAAAGTAATGAGGTAAAATAGTAAGGTAAAAATATATATTACGAAATACTTTGTTTGTTTATTTACATTAGAAATAAATCAGAATATATGTCATTTAATCATGTAAAATTGTATTTCCACATTTACGTATTATTAAAAAAAAACGGAAATCCCGCATCCAATAAAAATAAATCATTATTCCGATCCTATTCCGACCTCTGGTGATTACAACACAAGTATAGCTACTAAATGTGGTTGATATAATGTTGTTGGCTATACTGCCCTCTAAAGCTAATACGCAGTATGTCGGATAAAACTCCTGTTGCAATATCAATCTTAATCTAAGATATGAGAACTAAAACTACTTTGGTTATTGATTTTGGGATACTGCCTATTTGCTTAGGAGAACAGTATAGTACAGTCAGCGTCAAAAGAAACTGATCACTTAAATACCTTGTCGCTTTACTGTCACATAAGCAACGTCAAACAAGATTGTCTAATGTGGTAATGCGATAAAGTACAAAAGTAGCTTGAAGTGACCAGTTACTTTTGACGCTGACTGTACGTCAACAAATATTACATCGAAATTTGTTGTGAGTAATATTTCTAAGGGAGTAGGTAATCGTACCTCACCTTACCAAGTAAATGGGTTGTAATTAGACGAAAACGATAGGTTGGGAAAGTTTCGTTCTGTACATACCTAACGTATACGATTATTTTCATATAAATAAAACCTTTTTAAAGCCTATTTTCACTCTGAATTAATTCGTGAGTTTATGTATGTAAGGTTCAATATGTTATTAAATCATATTTTTTTGCAAGAACATGATAAATAAATTGGGAGATAAAATTATTCCACGAAAAAGTTTTGAATAATCCCAGCACGCTACATTAAAACCAGTAAGTAATTAGGATCTCTTAAACTATTCTCATACCTTTTAAAATTTTCAGGATAGTAGCAACTTAAAATTCAAATTTGGTATAGGTACCTATATAGATATCTATGTCACCGTTACGCTACGTCAAAGCATAAAAAACACGCTACACAAGGAGTCCCAATATATTTATCTTTCTGTATCATCTGGGTCCTTATTGTATTACATCTCCGACCTAAAAAGTAATAACCATTTATTTTTTCAGCACGCAATATTCGAGTGGTCGGAGTCTACCCAAGGGCTGATACTTAGTGGTTTTTACTACGGGTATGCTATAACGCACGTCCCTGGGGGGTACTTAGCCGAGAGATATGGGGGCAAGTGGACGCTGGGTATCGGTCTCCTCAGCACAGCCATCTTCACGCTCTTAACGCCCGCGGTGGTTAAGGCTGGAGGAGCTACTTGGCTCTTCATTCTTCGGGTACTTCAAGGGATGGGTGAAGTAAGTGCTAACGAGTCTGAACTTTTCAATATCTTTATAATTTTTAAAGTATATTTCTAGTCGACTTTACAACAAAAGATTTGTAGCATAAATATTTCCCATATTTATTAGGTTCTCACCATTAGTGTTCCACAAGTTCAAATAATAAAACAAATTAAAAAAAATAAAAACACTGGAGTCATTGTCGAGCATGTCATTTACAATAAAAGATGTTTTGAATTGACACCACTTTGTCATAGTCTGAAAAAAATCTTTGCTTAAAAAAGAATGCCACTCAAAATGTCATTACCTTGAGCAATTTTGCAATTTAACTTCAATCTACATAACATTATAATGATCTAACAATCTGCCACGGACTCTGTAATTAGGTACGGTCATCAGAAAAATATCACTATGATACTAATTGTCCGTTTTCAGTTGTAAAATTGGACAATAAGGAAAACCGCGAGCGACGTTGTTTCATGTTCTATGATATGCACAGGTGGAATTACCTTTTACCTCAAATGTAAATACGAGGCAATTATGTTAGAGCTTGAGGTAACACGGGGAATTTACATTTACAGGTTTCTTAGGTATTTATCTTTGCCGTCTGTAAATTTTGCCGGAAAACGCTACCTTAATTGTAGGTACTAAAGATACCAACCCTAGATATTATTATGTTAACTTGCATCTGTAACTGACTATAACTATAATTCTATTATAATTGTAATTAATTAATGATACATGCCAAAAAACAAAGAAAATTTGAAATTGGAATGAATAACCACAAAAAAAACTTTGCATGATAAATTTGATAACATGTCTTAAATGATACACAGTCAAGATATTAATGATCATCTTAGTCAGTAAAACTACCTAAAACCAGTATTAACACCTATGGCTTATATCAATCTAGGTTCACAGTCTTAGTTTGTCACTTGTTCAATGTTATCATATCGGGTACGCTACATGATTCCGAATGCAATGTTATGATATTTTTTTTTTTTTGCTTTCGCTTATAAATCAAACCTGACCTAATCTACGTACCTAGTAGCAATTGAATTATACATTTAATCCAAAATAACTCCAGCATAATATATTATTATCGGAAAAATTAAAATTCGGACAAAATATATTCGGAATTTAAAGATGTTTCCTATCATAATCAAATATGGCCTGAATTGTTGCCAAACTGGTTTGATGATCCTACCTTAACATTGCTCGTACCTATACATTGGTAAGAGGTCAACTGGTAGATAATGCCATACGCGCTAAGTTCACCTTTTGTACTCAAATTTGTATTTTTAATAAATAAATAAATAAACTATTTCAAACCTTTGTCTTAAAGTTAAATTAACCTTAATAATTCCAGGGTCCAACGATGCCGGCTCTTATGATAGTCCTGGCTCGCTGGGTGCCTCCCGATGAAAGGTCCCGCCAGGGTGCGCTGGTGTTCGGCGGGGCCCAAATTGGAAACATCTTTGGGTCCTTCATGTCTGGGTTCCTCATGGCTGGAGACGGAGATTGGGCCAACGTCTTCTACTTCTTTGGAGTCTTCGGAATCCTGTGGTTTTTGGCTTGGGTACGTAAATGTTTCACTAACCAAGCTAACTAAAAATAATACCGTAGTAAGGTGATATCAGTATCTATGATCCAGTTAGCGTAGTTTATAGTGCACTCACTACCTATTATAGTGACCCTGACTATATGAAGCTTTCGGTCCCGGGTACGACCTCCGGTAACGGAAAATATTTGAGTTACGAGGGGTGATCCATAAGTTTTGAGAATCAGTATGAACCATGCACATAATGATATTTTTTTAATGTGGAATATACCATGACACTAATCAAACTTAAATTAGAGAAAAAAAAACTATATTGTTCAGTTGTTTTTCTGTGATAGCTAAACAAAAAACATCTGTATGAATAATTTTACAAGACGGTAAAGAGTTAGTTTTGTAATAATTTGGAGCGGTGTGCAGAAAATTCTGGTACACTAATAAAACATATTGTTTTTGAAAATGAAACCTTGATTTATCATTATGATTTAAACGATAAATAAGTTATCATTGCAGTGGATTTTTTATCTCCAGCTCTGTCACGAAAATTTAGGGTGGTTTTTTCGGCCTCGCCCAGGATTATTGAGGCCTACAAATAAATACTTTGACATTCGTTTTTAGCAATTGTGTTTAAATAATCTAGGAGAGTTATATAACATTATTCTATCATAGTTATGGGAAAATATAAAAAAATAGCTCAAGAAAAAAAAATACGAATTTGCGGCAATAAATGTGCTTCAGAGCCTTCTAATTGACAAGGGTGCTGCTCATCGACCAAAGATCAGAACTGAGAACCGCTCTCCCCGTTATTAAGCCCTAACTTTCGACTACTACTTCTCATTCACTAATGTTAAAAAACAACTACATAAAAATCACGAGCTGATGATGACTTAGTGAATGTACAAAATTTGACCATTTTGACCTCCTAAAGTAAAATTATTTTTATAGTGGTAAAATAAAACAATTGAATGACGTTAATAAGTGTTTGCAAATATAGAAAGTGTGCTTATTTAAATTAAAATATAACGATTAACATATCTCCCATTTTTAATACCGATTATCAAAACTTATGGATCACCCCTCGTATAAGCACGAGTTTTGCTCTAGTGTTTTGGAAGTTTTTCTCTGAAAATATATAAGTTTGTAAACAATGAAATCTTATTAATCATATTCCAAGCTTGAAGCTTAGATTGCGTATCATATCAAATTACTGTCAAGTACACAAGAGTTATCGTAATTGACAATACGATAACATGTCAAAGGCAATATGGTTTGACTAAGCAGAATAAGAGCCCAGGTCAATTTGATTGTGCCTTGACAGTAATTGTAGAATAAACTCAGCGCCTCCCTTTCCTTGATACTAGTTTAAGTGAAACCGTCATCTTACCGGCTTACCTTCCGCCAAGTAGTTATGTTCGCTTTGTTGTTTTCCGGGAGTAAAACAACCGCCAAAGTAGCTACTACTTAATTAGAGGCTTTTAATCTCAATCCATAAGGTTTGCAACGCATTAGCAATATTAAAGTATGTTATGTTATGGCACTCACAGCGAGCATGTACCTTCAGATAGCCATTGTGACCTTGCCCATACTGGTAATTCATGAATCTTGAGTTATTTTTGGCAAGCTAGATAAAGCGGTTTCTTGTTGAGTTTTACTTCTATAAACATAATAATACTTTTTCGTCATCTACGTAAAACCCTATAAATCGAATAAGTGATTTTTTCTAATAAAATCAGCATATCTTCTCAAACAGATAAAGCATACGAATAGGACTAATAGCCCAGTCATTTAGTATTTTTACCTGGAAAGTTTTCCGGGAGTTTTGAAATTTGGCAATTTTATAGATTTTGGGATGCTCTTGCCAAATTTCAACTTTGCCACCTCGTATGGCTGCCGCTCGCGCCGCCATATTGAAAAAATGGCGCCGAAAAGCAGTTTTTTGATAATAACTCCTTTCTAGCGCATTTTACAGGAAAAACATATTTAAACAAAATAAAAGAAGAGAAAATTTCCTACAATTTATGTCTTAACCTTTTCTTTCCTAAAATCAATAGTTTCGGCGTACGAGCACCGTAAACCATTATACATCCACGCCAACGTGTAATATTTACTTTAAACTGTTCATATTGTGATTTGTAAATTATAAAAATTATACGAAGGTTAAATATTGTTCCATAGAATGAAAACCTACCTAACTACTACTCTACCATGTCTAGCTAGTCTGTTATGTCTCCGCAGGTATAAAGGAATGCGTCCCTTTTGTGTCAGGCCCCCTTCTTTCCCTTCTAAGAAACATCTGGCCCCAGCTGAGCTCAATAGAAATATTTTTAAATTGACCTAAATACTTAAATAGTGAGTCAGATGTGGATTAGACCTACTGGGGATACCACGATAAAAAAATGCGCCGATTTCTCTACCTCATGGTGGTGTGGAAACGAGTATTTCTGCCGAAACGTGTATTGAATTACACTTTACGGCGCTCCTACGCCGAAACTATTGATTTTAGGAAAGAAAAGGTTAAGACATAAATTGTAGGAAATTTTCTCTACTTTTATTTTGTATAAATATGTTTTTCCTGTAAAATGCGCCAGAAAGGAGTTATTATCAAAAAACTGCTTTTCGGCGCTATTTTTTTCAATATGGCGGCGCGAGCGGCAGCCATACGAGGTGGCAAAGTTGAAATTTGGCAAGAGCATCCCAAAATCTATAAAATTGCCAAATTTCAAAACTCCCGGAAAACTTTCCAGGTAACCTCTATTTTTTCGACCAAATGACTGTACTATAAGTAAATACGAGTATATTATTTATCTACACTAATATTATAAAAAAGAAAGATTTGTTTTTTTATATGGTTGTAATGAAAAAAACTCAAAAACTACTGGACTGATTTCAAAAATGCTACATAATCCATAAGTAAAATAGGCTATTTTTTATCTCAGAAAAATTAACGGTTCCCTTGGGATGACCAAAAACAAGTTCCACGCGGACGAAGTCGCTGGCAGAAGCTAGTACTTGTAACAACCCCCCCTCGATGATAACACGTCTTACCTACATAATCATCTTTAACTTAAATCTACCTAACTTACCTACTTAATCCTAATCTCTACTAAATACTACATACTGATTTGGCCTCGTGGTCGTCTAGTGTACCGAACCCTACTTTGTGAACCTGACTAGTAACCTAAGTACTTTAATGAGCAAGGGATTACTATTCCTTATATTAATAATTAAGTACCTTCTTCCTACTGGTTAAACTTATTATTTAGAGATACTTCAGGAAAGGAATCTTTGTTATAAGTTATGAAACAAAACTACCTCTTAAATTAATTGCAACCTAGTGTATGCCTCATTTATTCTTAAATTGAGTCATTATATCCTCTAGGAAGATCTAGATTACTATTAAAATGATTTAGTCAAAATAGAACAATTACATTACTTCACTAGACAAGATTAGTAACTACTTGTTTCACTACTAGAAAATAATAAATATATATTAGCGGTAAAGGTTATGCCCCTCCCCGCATATCCGCTGCTCTCGGCCATAGCTATAGAGCTCGCCCGCTACGACGACGCTTTGACGACGCGCTGGCCTAGTTGGTAGTGACCCTGCCTACGAAGCTAGCGGTCCTGGGTTCAAATCCCGGTAAGGGCAGATATTTGTGTGTTGAGCGCGAATATTTGTTCCTGAGTCATGGATGTTTACTATGTATTTAAGTATATATTTCTCTATATAAGTATTTATATCGTTGTCTAGTACCCATAATACAAGCCTAGAGCTTAAATTGGGACTAGGTCAATTGGTGTGACATTGTCCCCTGATATTTATTTATTTTATTTTTATTTATATCTATTATTACTTAGTATATCACTTTAGTATATTAGTGTTAATACTTGTAGACTCGTTCCAGTCTATATTATACTTTGACTCTACCAGCATTTCCTGAGGATCCCCATTGAGAAGAATATGCCGAAACAAACTCAAGGGTCAAGCTCCTTTAGAATAATTAATTAGATTCAAATTCATCAACTGGAATTTGTATTAAGACAAAACATTATCATAAAGTTCAGTCCAGATCTCTAAATAAATTCTTTAACCACATCTCTAAGTTAAACTAGTATCTCATATTATTTCCTAATAATAAAGCTTAGGTGACTTTCTCTAAAATTCATAATCATAGCTATCAATGTTTAACAAAACACCAACAGTAAACCTAATGTAGCCCAAATTATGTGTATGTAAACCTTTAACTCTCAGGTCTAGAACATGAGTTATGAAATCACTTTACATAGCCATTTTTAGCACTATAACTATAGTACAAACTGTTAAATTTACAGCTATTATTAACCTTTCTCAGAAATGCCATCTCTCGACAAATAACTTTCTTATTATAGTTATAAATAAAGTATGTAAAATCCACATACATATAGGTACTGCTCCACAGTAATTAAATCACAACCTTTAAACAAGTAGGTAGTTTCAGTAGATGGCTAATGACCCTATAACCTGATATTGTTTTATCGAGTTTAAGAATAACACACATTATTAGTGCAGTGAGCTTCCGAGTGGCTTGTTATATCAATAGACTGGACTAGTCTAATGGCCCTTTGGTCGCTTCACTATCTGGTGTTCCTGATTATCATAGCATCCTCACAAGATGGAATGTACCCAAACTACACATCGCTTGTTTATGTTAGAGGATCCGTGGAACCATCTAGCAAACATGTAAGTACAGTGACCCTCTGAACGGCCTTAACCAGTAACAGGAAAGCCTTAGCTTTGGTTTGTACTGTACATCCCTAACTGTTAACGATGAATTGAAAGAGAACAGACCAACCCATAAGTAAGTATCACTCAGATCCTAGACCTAGCTAATGCAAAAGATAGTTTGTGTAAACCTCGAATTATTTGCTTTCCTAGTATCTTATAAATAAATATAACTATTTTCCGACCACAAATACAATTCCTATTGCCTAGTAATGTCTCAGTACGTATCTCAGCGGCCCTATTTAGCTTCAACCTGGTGTGGACAAATTATGGCAATTTACTGTAACTTGAAGGGTACCAATTTTGACGTTTTGTTTATTACACTCGGGCAATTAGCATCCCTTTATCAACTAGTGATCCACTAAACGTCCACTTAGATTTCCACTTGCTCTAACAGAGGTCTACCTTAACCTTTATAATAGATAAACTCCAAAGGCATACCAGTAAAATTTAGCCGAATACAAACGCAACACTATTCAAACACTATTTCCTACCTAATTCTAATTTGACGTTTCTTAATTATAACCACTAAATATTTATAACTTATTTCTAAGTATCCGAAATTGAAATGCTAGTTTATATTTACCAACTTCAATAATCTTGATTGTTACGTCATCGACAGCGGCGATGTGAAACAAACCTTGTCAACATACGTCTAGCTACTCACATTACGTGTTTATAAGTCTCTCACGGTGTAATGAAAGAACTTCTAACTACCTAATAACCCTAGCTTCCTATCGGTATATTGTTTTAGTGCAACTAAAAGTCCAATACCTACGACTTTTACGATTACGTTAAACGTGTGAGTGATGTATGGCTATTCAGGTGCAATAATAACCATCTAGACCAACTAAGACCTAACATAATAACGACTTCGGAAAACCAAGTTTCCTGTGTGTAGTCCTAAGACCCAGCAGCCGGCTATTGCTAACCTTTAGTTGGCTTCCAGGTGGAAATAATACCTAACGTGGTCGATATATAAATATATAGATAAGGGGGCTAACGCAATGAGGTATTCCACGTACCACCTCCACTACCAGAATTGGTTCGGATTCGTCTACGTGGATTCCTATGAAGAGAGTAAACGGAATACCACTAGCGTTGTCTGACTAACCGAATAAAGGCGTCAGAGACCTTGTAACACGAACCCTCTAGACCCACTCAGTTAATGAGATGAAACCATCCGTTTCCTGATTGTGGACACCTTCAGGTCTCATAACATAACCAAAATGTGAGCGTAGGTTTTCTTTTCCGAATATTACGCTGCCTGGAGCTCTGTGTACCTGGCTACCAATAAAGGCGCCATTACAGAGTTCTGGAAAACAAAATAGAGTTAATAAACTTATAAAAACAAATCAAAAGTACACAAACACATATTATAACACGTTCCCATAGACACTGTTTTATACTAGAGCTAAACCATCTTCGTGCTAGCGATTCTCGTTAACTTGTAGCGATACCTGTACGCTGCATAAAGCGACACACAAATATATCAACACCTATTAAACACAGAGCACAAAATAATAAAAATAAACGAGGCAAAATGGACGATACAAATACCCAGTGACAATTTTCCACACTCACCCCCTCGAAGTCTGTATAAAAAGGTCCCGCTCCCATCCTCCGTCGGCCCTTATATAGATTTATCTCGTCATGCGTACTACGAGATTTTCGAGCCATCATAGACCAATGCTAAATCATTCGTATCACCTACTATTAGAGATTATTTCCGTTTGCATTCCATTTCCTAACTTTAGCGTTACCTGCGTGAGTTTCCAGGCGTCGGTGCGCTAACTTTCCCGCACTTATAGTTTTAACTCTTTCGGTACAAAGTTAAACCTAACGTAACGAGTAGCAAATAGTGCTCACTTTCCTTTGAATTTATCTCTATATTTTTTTTACTTATTCGACTTCAGTTACCTGAACACTCTTTGTTAGGTTTTAATAAATAATATTGCCTCACTACAAAAGAATTTGTGCAATCCTTTCTTAAATTTATTTTATAAAAATAAATGAATTAAATTTGTTTATTATCTGAATATTATTAAATCGTCAACAGATGTTTATCATGCGTTGTATGAATACATAAAACAGCGCCATCTAGGTGTCTTGAGGGGTACTCGTAACCTTCGCTAGATATCAATTTTAATAGTCTAGTCGCCAGATTAGTTTCTTAGATTCTCTCGAGAGGTCGCTATACTTAAATCGTATGAAGGAAATATTATCGATCGCTATTTATTTGTTGCCGAAATCAACATGAGTTTTAAACTTGGGATTTACACTTGTGTACCAGTACATACTTAATATATTCGACTAACGCGTGACTTTAGGTATATCTACTTATAAAATAGAAGTTCTGATGTATGTAGAAGGCAGTTGCGTAATATATGTAATGAGATATGAAGAAAATTAATATCAGAGATATCATCGAGCTGACATACTACACTAGTGATAAAATAATCAATTACATTATGATATTTAAATATCATGTTAAGGCTCAAATAACAAAGTAATAATCAGATCAATTTTAAATATGTAAATCTGTAGGTACGTTATTGCAACATTTAAAATTTGCTATAGCTTTGTGGTCCGAGGCGGGGACGCCCCTTGAAAGCAGAGAGTTGAGAGTCTTGAATTTCTAATTTACCACATGCATTTAGGTTAAGGAAAACCAAGTAAAGACACCAGTTGCAATTTAACATAATGGTGTGCATGTAGTATCTTAACCACTTTGGGCCCATATGGAGACTATAGTTTTTTAAACAATTTGCAATCACAGACTACTATAAAATTTCAATAAATACACAAACATGATACCGAAAATATTAAAGCGGCAGAAACTTAAAAAGACTATGCATATCTATGCCATTATAATAAATTATTTAAGACACTTGATAATAAATCTTACTGAGTAGCCCCTGGTACCCATAACATGAATCACAGATTAAGAAACTCTGTCTGAGACACTCCCTTCACAAGCGTAGTCTTGGAATATATGATGGCTTTTTTAATATGTATGCGTGATTCCAGAGTCTCCTATGCTACAGCACGCCTAACACCCACCCTTACATATCAGAGGAGGAATTGAAGTACTTGAACGAGAGCGTGACCAGCGCAGACACCACTAGCGTTCGGGACCCCGTGCCGTGGAAGGCTATAGTTCGATCTGTGCCAGTCTGGGCACTTCTCTTTGCCGCTGTAAGTATACAAAAACTAGGGCAGCTTTTCAAAGCGAATCAAAACACCCATAAAAATAAGAACCTATATACAAGAGCCTAAAATTTCAAAATTCGTATTTAAAAAAATAACATGTAGGTACTATTACTTAATGATAATATATTATTTAGAAGTCAAGTCAACTACAATTTAAAATTATTAGTTTGATAAGATTTTAATATTCGGGAAAAGGTTTCCCAAAATTGACTATGTACTAAGTCAAATTCTGTAAGAATAAAAATACTAACAGAGTTCCGGGATGTTGGATTAGATATGAATTTGATACACGCGTGCAAATCGAATGACCATTCGATATTAGGGCAATTAAGAGTTAATTGATGACGGAGTAGGCATTTGGTCACAGGATCTCCGATCTAAATGCACCGTAGTAAAAGTACAGCTTAAACAAGATTATGTGTCTTAAAAATATATATTAACATTTCCCGACGGTTGATATTTGAGTATTCAATTTTTCAATTTTACATTAAAGATACGAGTAAGTTTGGTGAGCAGATTCTGGCAATGGAGAAGGGCCACGCGTTGGTTAATTTATACATACAATCAAATCAAATTACTTGTGCATTCTTCTATCTATAATCAATTTTAAATTGATTCGACTGAAAACAAAGCTATTAAGAATGAGAATATGAATGTTGACAGTTCTTAGACCTTTATTACTATAGTATTCTGACTCGTGTAATTACAGCAGATGTAATACATACACAGCCGGGTTTTTAAAATAAGTTTTGTTTACATTTACAGTTAATTTCCACCAAAAATAACATCTTAAGAACTACCACTTTGAAATCCGTATATTGTAAGTCCATCTTCATCAAGATTGTTGTTGGCATTTTTTTTTAGTAAACACGCGAGTATACGAGTAGAGACCTAGGTATAATGTAAAATTTGTTACGATGTATTAGTTTGTCGCCACGTTTACCATCATAAAACAAAATTAGTTTCATTCACGATTTACTTATCAACCGTGTAATTTAGTAAACCACTTGAAATAACTGTGGTAGCGGACTAACATAAATTATCATTTAACACCACCGTTGCTAATTTTATAGTTGCCAACATCTTTTATGTAAAAACGTGATTAGCTCTAAGAACGGCTGCTTTTTATACAATTTATCTTCGTTGAAACAGAAATGAACAGTTGCTACATTTGCCACTTTTTGTTCATAATGCTCCGTGACTGTGAATTATCATTTAAATATAAATTTCATTGTTGCCCACATCCTTAAACTGATACCGGCGTGTGAAAAATCCCGACAAGACCTACTGAGTTTAAATACAACATAATTAATATCATCAGACTGGGGTCAGCCATCTACCATTGCACGCCCGAGTTACGATTATATAAGGCCAATTACGTAATTAATAACTGTAATTATATCTCTTCATTAGTAGCCATTAGTGTTTCTAATGGCCACACTCACAGTCAGTTAATGACGATTAAGACGAAGTGATAATTTTTCTTACACAAGTTTGAAAAAGGAACGCGTTAATTGTCTAAAATGTCTCCGTGTTAATACGAGTCTTCTTAAACAGCTAGGTGAAGGTCGTCTCCTATTCGGATCTTAGATCATAATAATACCTAAACCCTAAATGGGAATATACTTATAGATAAGTTTACATTTCAAGGTTGGCCATGATTGGGGCTACTACACTATGGTCACGGATTTGCCCAAATACATGACGGATGTGCTGAAGTTCAACATTGCGGCGACTGGGACCCTGACTGCGATCCCGTACCTCGCTATGTGGATCAGCTCGTTTATATTTGGCTTGGTCTGCGACTTTTGTATAAAGAAGAAGTGGCATTCGATTAAGACGGGAAGAATCGTTCACACTACTATTGGTAAGGCTTCTTTAAGTTTATTCAATCTATTAACAAAACTTTAAACTGTCAAGATTTATTCGTCACTGTAGAAGTCGTTCTAATTCAGAGTGTTCCTGGGCAATTGCCCAATATTTTCTGAAATCAAAGTAGCTTATATTCACTACTAGAATATTAATCCAGGCTAAAAATAATTCACTAAAGTGACTGTGTTTATAAAAAACCGGTCAAGTGCGAGTCGGACTCGCGCACCGAGGGTTCCGCACAAATCCGTAGGTACATATATAATAGTTCAGCTGGTCTATCGCCTAACGCACACGCAGTCGCAATCGACTTTAAAGCGGAACAAGTGTGCTCATTTTGTATTCAGACAAGCTTTCGATTTTCAAAATGAAAACGATTGCTATTATTGCTATTGGATATGCCGTAATTTGTAATTTTAGGTGTTTAATCATACAAACAAAGTAATTGAATGTAGAACTGCGTTAACGTTTATTTCTTAGTTATAGTTACAGTTATTAGGGTGGATCAACTTTGTGTTGTTGTTATTCTGTCCCGTAAACCAGGAGACAACAGTGATAGAGTTTCTTAGAAATAATGTTATAATATATAGTTCCAGCACACTCAGGAGAAAGGCCATAAAAGAATGGGTGTGTAATTGCCAATAAAACAGTTTTTTAGTGGACTTACTTATATCCTTTGAAATCATAGTTTTAAAGAGTGATTTGTTAGATGACTTTCCCAAACGCATTTTTTCTTTGAAGCTAATTTTCTTTTCGCGTTGTTCCCCGAAAGTGATAATTAACAGTCACTTTTTTTCCGGCGGTTTATTTTTACATTCGTGTTTTTACCCTTGCGAGTTTTATCCAGTCGCTTCTTTTCCTACCACCATATTTTCACGGTCGTGTTTTTCCCGTTCCAATTTGTCGAAGATACAGAGTCGACGGAGCTCCGCTACCGCGGAGCTCCTATTTCTGGGTGGTTTGGCCCTCCGGGCCTGATGCAAAACTAACATAACCTAAACCTACCTACGAATTACGATGTAAATACTTTTGGAAAAAGTGCGACTGAGATAGAAATCGAACGGGAAAAAAACCGACTAGGAAAAAAGTCGAACAACAAAAAAAGCGACTGTAATAAAATCGAATGGTGAAAAATAAAATTAGGTAATATCGCGTTCGGCGAAAAATGCGAACGGAAAATTTAATACAAAGAAATAATGAGTTCGGGAGACTGATTTAACAAACCAAAATTACCATCATTTACGATTACTATCGCCATCTGCTAGCGAGTAGCTAACACTTCATTTATTACACCAAATTTATTTCACCGTGCCTTGCATAAAGACCCTTTCTTTGTGATTTAATTAAAAATGAACAGTTTTCAGATATTTTCCTATACTTGTAGTTCATGACGGTATTACTTACCAAATTTCAAAGTCCTATTTACGATTACTAACGCCATCTGCTAGCGAGTAGCTAACACTTCATTGATCACACGTCGTTTCCTGCATAAAGGCCCTGATTTTTTGGTTATATAATTAAAATTTACAAATTTCAGACTTTTTCCTATACTTGTAGTATAAGACGGTGCTACTTGCGAAATTTCATAGTTCTAGGTCATCGGGAAATACCCTATACATTTTGATTCCCTCGACAGTGTCGAAATACACGTTTTTTGCGGCATAAACGGCCGTTATTTTTTTTTTACTTTAACGTAGGAGCTTGATTTTTTCACAGTTTCACGGGGCTGTAGACCGGAGTATATGGTTTTAATTTCAACTCGATACCTCCTCGCGTTCCCGTGATAAAGGGTCTTGACAGACAGACAGACGGACAACAAAGTGATCCTATAAGGGTTCCGTTTTTTCCTTTTGAGGTACGGAACCCTAAAAAAGCGCTTTTGAACTCAACAACATTTAAACTATAGTCAAAACTCACTGGCTTTTTATGCTGCATTTTACCCGTTATTCCATTTTATTTAAATGTCATTTTATTCGTAATGTTAACGTTGAATATTGCGGTACTCTTACACACATTTTACGATAAATTACATTGATGGTCTTTCCTTTGAATATAAGCATGTTATATATCAAATGTAATATTTGAAAGCAGTAAAATACCTCCACCACCCGTCAGTAATGGTCTTGAATATAACTCTAGGGATTTCCCTAGAGACCTGACGTCAAAACATAAACTGCCAAAGCAATAATATTTCTACGGCATAACCACCTTGTCACTTCTTTAATAATATCTTTAAAACTAATATAATAATTTTATGTGATTGTGGAGTAAAAGTCAACGTAAATCTTTGTACAGTATGAACGATTGTCTGATAGCAAATCTGTTAATGACAAAATTACATACACGGAAAAAAAATAGAAACATATTAGGGCCAGTTGTTTGATCAGAGGGGTTATTATGACGTAACTTTGCAGTTCAGTTTACGCTGAGAGAAAAGGACAGAGCTATATAACTGCTATAGCTCTGTCATTTACGCTCCTCGTAAAATGAATTGCATAGCCATGTCATAATAACCCCCCAGTAGTTAAACTGACTAGTTTTTAAAAATCTTAACTAATGGTCTCTGAAGACATCTCAAGGAAATGTGTCAAACTTTCGATTCTTTTTTCGAATTTAAAAAATTAGTTGAGTTAACTACTGATCAAACAACAGGGCCTCAGTGGCTTTCTTTGGTTTATACAAATTAATTACTTGTTTAATACTGGTGATACAAAGTAATACCTACATTACTTAGGTACCGAACAACGCCCATCATTAGGCCTTTATCAAGCACTGTCCCGTCCTTAGAATACCTACTTATTTCCTTTCATCAAAACAGCTTGGCATCTAACTACCCGTTCCAAATTCCAAATAAGCACGTGTTAACTGTCTCCCCAAATCCTCTTTTGATCCGCGCAGACATTGCGACCATTGTGTGAGCCCCTTGTGGCAATATTGGCTGTATAGTAATACTGCTATTGTTTTCAGCTGCGACGGGTCCGGCCATTTGTATCATATTGGCGTCGTATTCCGGCTGCGACCGCTTCGCAGCTGTCGCATACTTTATTGCTTCCATGGCTCTCATGGGGGGATTTTATAGTGGAATGAAGGTGATTATTAATATTGTTTCACAAAAAATTGTCCATGTAGACAATTAAAATTGCGACAATTACTCTATTATCTTATCATTTTTTTAAGGGATAAAAAAACACGCATAACAGTTGTTTTTGGGCTTCTCAAGTAAATAATGTATCTTATGGTTCTACAAATTATAAAATAACCAGTTTTTGAACTAGCGTTCTGTGATTTTTGTTGTTTTTTTTTCAATAATCGTCTGTTTGAACTTTGACTATATTTAAACTATATTTTGAGTTAAAATTGCCGGATTAGAATAGTAAGAATGTAGTAAGAGGCGACTTGCAACCTGTCACTAATACAACCTTAGCCTAATTGTGCAAAATGTTATTACAGAATTATCAACAATTTTTTAGAGTTATTGGTATTTCCGTAGTTCTGCCTACCCCACTCTGGGAATGAAGGCGTGGTGGTATGTATGTATGTATGTCCAAAATAATGTTCACATACGTTTTGATTATCCGTTTCAGGTAAATGCGCTTGATCTAGCGCCCAACTACGCTGGCTCCCTCACTGCGATGATTAACGGAACTTCAACAATATCCGGCATCATCACACCATACCTGATAGGACTTTTAACACCTAATGTAAGTATTTTTATAATATAGTTTTGTCTCTTTGTTTGCGTTTTGTATACAAATAATAATATAGTGTTACTAATTTAAATAATATTGTGTTGCTTATTTTTAAGTACTTATTCCGTGCATCAAGCTAGTCAGATAATTATGTTCTTTAAATAATAAATAAATAAATAAATTATGTAAAGCCTACCTCTATTATTCACAAACGCAATTTAGCTAAAGCGTGCTTCGTCCTTTTCTTTTAATATGACACTTGTATTTGACAGGAAGTGACAAAAAATACTTTAGCTAAAATTGGTTTATAGTGCTTTGAGTAAGGGCGTTTGTCTTTAGTCCCCGATGTTCTCAGAAAGTACTTATTTTGGTTTTATGTCTAGTCATTTGATAAATTTGTATTCTTACAAAGACCTTATTCAACTCTTCTTTAATCATTAACAATCATCAATGTATCTGACACCGCATCATCTAGTTTCGTCCCACAAACTGAAAACTCCGCAAAACCTTATTATAATTACGAGAAAAATATTTCACAGTAACAAATAAGCTTCCATCATTGACAGACGAGGCCACTGTAAATTAATGCCAGGTAAATAACGAAGACATCAAAGTGGGTTAAGTCCAAAGTTTAATCCCGTGATTTAAATAGACATTTAACTTTGGAAGCGTTTACAAATTTGCTTTGAAGTCCAGAAAACGTTTACCATGAAGATATTTAGCACCCGTGGCAAGCTTTTGACGTTATCTGCGTTGGTTATGAACATTTTTGGGTCAGAAAATTATTTAATAGATATCCTGTCAAATATTGCGCAATTTGAAATAACTTTATCGGTCTCGCTTCAGTAGGCAAAGCCGAGATGCAAACTCTGCTAACGTTTCTGTTGTCTATCGACTCGAAATAATATGGAGTTGATATAAACCCTGTTATGCTCTTACGTCAATGCCATACACCGTGTTTTTTTTTGATTTACAATAACTTTAAGGGAACGTTCTCTAGGTTAAATAAAGTTAATTTCACGAAGGCAGACAAATGATAACTGTAACGGTTTTAAAGATATTTAATATTTAAATCTAATCAGTTAATCACGCTGGTCTAAAAGGCTCTTAACTGTCTGTGTATGTCACGCCAACATTGACGTATTTGACACTGACTATGAGTTAACTCTTAAGGCCCTTTTAGAATGACCAAAGATACAACATTTAATTACTTTGTTCTAAACAGTTTTTTTTTCTTTTTGCAATATTTAAAAATCTAATGTACGGTCAGCGTCAAAAGAAAGTGATCACTTAAATACCTTTTCGCTTTACTGTCACATAAGCAATGTCAAACATGATTGTCTAATGTGTAAATGCGATAAAGTACAAAAGTAGCTTGAAGTGACCAGTTACTTTTGACGCTGACTGTACCACTTAGTTTCGATGGATATACCTAGTAATATGCCGAAGTTATCGTAAATAAAAAAAAACACGGTGTTCTTGAAACAAGAACTGCATCTTGACTCGGCCTCGAGATGCAAGTCTGTGCAAGCATGTGCATTGCATGTGATGCAAGTCTGTGTTTTTGTTACTTGGCAACAAGTTATATTTTTAAATTGTCCACATATAAGTACGTTGTGAAAACTCCCGGAATTGAGAACTTTTGCCTAATGAGTACTAGATAAATAAATACTGAAGACGTTTTGTACGACAATGATCTGATTATATTCCACCGTACCTAGCAAACATTTAACGAGGAAAAGCCATTTCCATTTAATAAGTATTCTATGCCTGCCCTTTGACATAATTCAAAGTAGAGAGACACATTTTAAGGGATAATTTTAATTAGTCATTAGTCATATTATTTATCCTAGGCCCGCTACTATTTTCCTAAACACATCATTTATTTGGCATTTGTTTCAGTCAACATTAGGAGAATGGCGTGTGGCGTTTTGGGTGTGCTTCGCGGTACTGGTGGGCACCAACGTAGTGTACTGTATTTGGGCAGACGGAAAGCAGCAGTGGTGGGACGACATCAAGCAATACGGCTACCCCGACGACTGGAAGCACGGATCGTTGGTGACAGCAGAGAAGGACAAAGAAAAGAGCAAAGAGGCTGAAGCGACAGCATTTTAAATGGAACAGATGCCTTTTGAACTTTAAACTGATTTGAGGAGTTTTATTGTGTTGCCTTGGTCCAGGACCCGTTCCTATGATATTGTACTCATATGCCGTGAATAATTAACGGAATAGCATTTAAATTGCCTGCTATACACTCTCGTATCTAACAAAGTTTTTTTTTTTAAGTCAGAACATATTACAGTTACAAAGCGTACATAACAAGTAATCATTTCAAGGTAACCCGCCAAACTGACAAGACAGTTTGTTGGCGAGACCGCCAAACTTACAAAACATCTAAAAGAGGATTAAAGTAAGCTTTGGAGCGAGTGCCTATGTCATTTTCGTACTCGTACATTTGAATAGGGCTACGTAACGGCCCACCGAGCCTTCTTAAGCACAATCTTTTAGTCGTTTTGCTTAGTAATCCTGATTATAATCAATTGATTGGTAAAACATAAGCATCACTTCCAGGGGGTGTTAAAACCCTATGGACCTTTTCGACGTCACGGCATAGTTTTTTAGTACATTAAGTAAGTATACGTAATCTTTATTATATTTCTTTGTGGAAATAGTAATGTGGAAATATATTTTTTAGTAAATAGATAAATTTATACAGTTCCAAGACATGTTGTACTTAATTAACAATATTGTAAATATTTGATACTTTAGGTTTTTCAGTGCGTGTTGCAACTTAAGTAACTTATTGATATTCATTAAACGCCGAACCGAAATAAATCAAACAAAGAAGATGTCTATTATATTTTAAGGAAAAGTGTTTGGCGCTTATGCATTATTCATGTTATAGAAGTGTGGTTATATTAAGGGCTTGACGCACTAGTGGGAAAACTTAAATAAACAGATACTAGGTACTGTAGTATATACTTATTTGACATATATAAGTTAGTTGAACTAATTTAAATTTAAATAAGTAAAGTATTAGATAAGATAGAATTTTAAGTGCCATGCGTATTATTGCGACCACCATTAACATTCATAATGATTTTGTTGTATAAGTACAAACATAGATTAAAATGAAGAAAAAACGCATATTTTTAGTATTTATATTTTTGTTACCAATTATAATAAAATTCAGTGATATTTAATATTACAGGTTATTAAAATAAAAAAAATAGAGAGTACCTTTTTATTGTAGTAGGCACATATCGACACCCAATATGAATAACATCGTAACTTTAGTTACAGGTTTATACAAATATATGTTATTTGAATTCAGCAAGAAAAGGTTTGTATGTTCTCTCTTTGAACCATATTTCTATGACAATAAGAACTATTTTTATGACATGGAATAGTTTCATTGTAATTGAAAAAGTACTAGATTTCGATTAAAGTAAAATAGTAAACGAAGTTACACTACACAAAAGTTTAGGTAACAAGAGTTTTTATGCGTTAAAGTCATTGCAACTTGATATACCATGGTATTAATTTCAAAAAATTTGGACTATTTATACTTTGACCATAATGTAATTTTAAATACAATGTTTTTCTTTTAAAGTCTTAACACTTTATTCAAAATGTTACGATGTAATTAAAGATGCGGTGTTGATATTGAGATCAAGTTTTTAGTTCGTCATTTGAATATAATGGTATCACCGTATCCAATGTTATTGTTAGCGAGCAACATTTTTATTCGTAAACATAACCGCCATTACAATCAGGTGAGTGCTCCGTGTAAGTTGTGCTCCGGTGTGATGGTGTCTGTTTGTGGATGAAATTTGGATTATTGTGATAATGAAGTCTCGCGGAAGGCTCATGGTGAGTCTTTTTGCCAAAACAGATGTCTCAGCTGTTGCGGAAGTAATAAATAATAAGTTATACAAATAGCTATTGTCTTATTTTACCTCGACCTTTAAATTGTTTTGATTTGATATTAAATTGCTTGATTAGTTTATTAAATAAAATAATTTATTTGCGAACATACAATCAGTCTACGAATATCCTGATTCACAGAAAGTACAGATTCTGCCAATGACGAGACTTCAAATCAAATGGAGATATAATATATGAAACGCAAAAGAGGTCAATTTGAGCCACATAGTGGTTGGTTTCAAATTTGTTATATAATTACTATGGCGTCTAGTAATAACTAAACTACCTCATTCATATCTACCCATTATTACGTATTTAGGTGACGAATTGATACATTTCAAAAGAAAGCTAAGACGGGGATATCGTCCCATTCATTACACCTGTTCGGAAGATAGTAATGATGGTGACACTTCTCAGCTGGCGACACAAACACAAAGCCCAAGAGTTCCGTCAGGTTCGAGAAAGTTTGAAAAGTTAAATAATAAGTATAGTAGTAATCATTCATTTATTACTAATAGTTCCATAGATGATCACTTTGGCATTTTGTAATTTCAATCACTTACTTTACTCACCTGCTTAAAATATGTGATTAATCATTTATTTTAGGTACAAATCTAGCGACGTTGGTCAGAAATTTAAATGTTTAATCACCTATTTTTAAGCAGGTGATTAAAGTGTAAATACGTGTTTATATGAGCTATCATAGGGATCGTATTAGATTATTCAAACTATAGGCAGAAAGAATATCTACTTACCAAAACATCTTGATTCATCCCAAAATAAGTATATATAATACAGCTCCAGCTATGACTGAAACCTTGCACCAATAGCTGGTTTTGTCTGACGTACTCACCAATGACGATCTTTCGTTATTTCTGGAAAGACGGGCACCTGAGATACCAACAGATCCATGTTCGATCGGCACCTCGCATCAAAATGTGTCCCTGCCTAGTAGTTCTCGTAATTTAGAAGCTCCAGGTATAACTGAAACCTTGCACGAATCGCCGGCATTAACTGACATACTCGCTAATGAAGTTCTGTCGTGCAGCCCGGAACGGCGTGTAGCAGAGATACCGAGAGATCCATGTTCGATCGGCTCTTCGCATCAAAGTGTGTATCTGCCTAGTACATCCAGCAGTCATGAAATAAATATCTCAAAGAAGAGAGTATATCCAAAAAAAACTTCTTCGGGTAGAAAAAGGCAACGCGATCCATAAAATTGGAAAATTAATCAATTGAAAACAATTCAAAATTCAGGTTTAGAATATACTAACAAAAAAGATTGCATAAAAGAATTTTGATTTTATTCAGACTGCTGTGGTGGCCAAAATAGAAACCGAATCGTTTTTTTAAGTATGCTAATGCCTCAAAAATATTTGGTGAAAACATTGCACATAAGTTATTTGAAGTTGGACATTCGCAATCGGAAGGAGACTCAATGCATGCTCTTATAGAGCGACGCAAGAAAAACCAAGTTGTTTATGTACCTCAGCAATGGTGTACACCCATAAGCTGTGCTAAAACTACAGGCAAACCATACAACGTGAAAGAAGTCAATCAACATGACATATTTGATTTCAAGTCATTGCTAAATCTAGTTCCCAAATTGGGAATTGGACAATGATAACAAAAAAAATGTGGTCAAAAGTTAGTGTTATACAAATATTATACACTCTCAAAACAATTTCTACAGCGATCAGCGTAATTGGATTGATTTAGACTACCACAAAGTTCAGACCAGACGCCAAAATAAAAATTATAAATCTTTAAGTGCGTTATGGGGTCACTATTTACCTATGGCCTAGGAGAGCTTGCACCCAATTACTCATAGCAAATACAAGGATTTGAGCATGCTCCAATGGTGGAGTTCCGGAACAATACAGAAGTTTTTATATAAACTTGCCATACTCAAACACCGTCCGTAATAATTCTGACATTGAAGACTAACAGCCTATAAATTAAATTGATATATTTAAAACCACCTTGCAAAGAAAACGGGGACTTTCGATTTTTTCAAGCAGAACATACTGTAACTAAATGAAATTTTATGCTACAGCATTAAACTAACATTACTTATATAAAATCATTATTTTTCTTTGTAAATAATACTGTCCTTTCGTTTTAGCAATAGTTATAACCTTATTTAGTTATAGTATATTTTAAGTACTTGAAAAAATCAAAAGTGACCGTTTTCTTTGCAACGGGGTTTATTTCACCTTTATTACTTACGATGTATTCTCATCCAAATGTAACTTTGATACAACTTGTAATTTTGCTTACAATAATGTACGACCAAGATTTAAGTTTTGTTACTTTAATTTATAATTGTACAATAACATACAATTATATTCACAGAAAAAATCTTTCATTTGTTTACATGACCCCATTGTTACAATAGTTACAATGTTTTTCATATTAAAAATGCCTAAAATCCGTGCATTGTAACATTGCAAAAATCATAGTTGCAGTGGTTTTATCAAAATGACGTTACAATCATTTAAAAGAGTTATTAAAGTTACTATCATGAAACGTACAATTGCACATAATAACTTAAACCTGTAGCTAAAAATAAATAATAAAGTTTGCAATTTTTTTAAAATGGCTGTATTGAAAACTATGTCAAAATGAATTACAATGTTATTCATATTGGGTGTCGATATTTACCATTTGAGACGTCAGTGGTTAATAAAAACTATTGAGTTATTATTTAACTTGTTTTATTTTTATATTCAACGCTTATTTTTGTACGCCTGGAAGGATTTTACGAGCAAAGATGCTTTACCTTACAAAACCACTATCGATGTACAGTCAGCGTCAAAAGAAACTGATCACTTAAATACCTTGTCGCTTTACTGTCACATAAGCAACGTCAAACAAGATTGTCTAATGTGGTAATGCGATAAAGTACAAAAGTAGCTTGAAGTGACCAGTTACTTTTGACGCTGACTGTAGGTACGTGTGAAATAAATGTTTCATCACTAGATCCCAAACAACATCGCACGCGTAATAATGCACCTTTTCTCCCTGCCTGGAACTATTTTGAGAAAACTCACAAAATCACATAATAGGTTTGGTACAATATTGGTGAAAACTCAACAATATTGTACACACAAAACAGTTAGGGGTTCTGTTTACTTAAAAGTGCTATGTAAGATGTTGCCCGTAAGGTGTGGCTTCTTAACGAGATCACGACCAATGATCACATACAAATTAAGACAAATCTGCGCGGAACTTTTGGTGCTTGTTTGAGTTTAACTCGAACTAGACAGGATTTTATCTAAATGCGTAGGTCCAGACTGATGTGAGCTAAGGCGAAAATAAGGCTAATTCGATAATGTACCTACGTAACATGCGCAATCTATAATAAGTATTAAACTATAAAAAACCGGCCAAGCGCGAGTCGGACTCGCGCACAAAGAGTTCCGTACCTTTGTCTATAAAAAATCACGTTTGTTGCATGGGATATTTATAGTATTTATTGTTATAACGGCAACAGAAATACATCACCTGTGAAAATTTCAACTGTCTTCCTATCACGGATCGTGAGATACACCCTGGACAGACAGACGGACAGAGAGACAGACGGACAGACGGACAGCGGAGTAGTAGGATCCCGTATTTACACTTTGGGTACGAAACCCTAAAAATATTATATTAATCAAGAAGAACATCATGCAAACCCAAATGATGAAGGAATAATATTACAAGATAGATAGGCACGAGATTAGATACCTTAAATAAATATGAATTAAACTAAACAACGACTCCAGTCGAGTATCATTTTCAATTGTTATACAATTCTCGCATAAACGATGGTTTATAATGTTGAAATGTCTTTGATGCGATTAAGATGCGTACTCAATTATGAGTAAGTAAGTAAAAGGTTTCACTCAAAAAGATAAGTAAAAAACACGTGACAAGATAGAACTCAAAACTTCATCATCATCATCATGTCAGCCGAAAGACGTCCACTGCTGGACATAGGCCTCCCCCAAGGCTCTCCACTCAGACCGGTCTTGTGCTTTTCGCATCCACCGCTTTCCCGCGATCCTTACAAGGTCGTCACTCCATCTTGTTGGAGGGCTACCCACAGCTCGTGTCCCGGTCCGCGGACGCCACTCAAGAACCTTCTGATCCCATCGGCCATCAGTCCTGCGTGCGACAAGATAGAACTCAAAACTTAACCTACGAGTAATTAACGATAAAACACTCGTGTTCCGAAAGAGGTTAATGTACTGGCTAATTATTTAAGCCTTTTGTTTGCATACTTGTGTAATTTATACACATAAATGGTATCAAGTATAAATATAGCTTATACAGTACAATACAAAACACTTTATTGTACACCACACAAAAACATATTTATTTCATTTTTTTCATTGTTGCTAAATTATGCGTGAACATGAAAATTAAAATATTTATTGGTAAAGTACATCCAAATTGTATCCTAAGTCCTCTTGAGCGTTCCTGGGCTAGGAAGCCCTGTATTACAGGACCCAGTAGTAGGTACTACCTACAGACTTACAGAAACATTCTTAATAATATTGAAAACTTTATAGAGCTTCATCACTTTACTTAAACAAAAATATTCTAGTGAGCGGGCGCATACACATAATACACTTCGACAAACCTTTTTTATTCGGTTAAAGACGAATATTGTGCGTTTAATAATAAAGACTGTCCTAATTAAAACATACACGTAGGTATGTACCAAATTACCTAGATAAAATGATATTTTCATAGCTGTACCCAAAACTGTCTTGTTTGCAATCAAATTTGATTGCCAACGCGGTTACATCAAGATTATGAGTAAAGTATAACTATTTTGAATGAAATTAACTTTTTTTCGGAACAAGATTTCGAGTTTACGCAACACATTGAGCTGACCAAGTAATAATTTATTTGAAAAAAAAAAACAATTTTTTAGGCAAATTGACGAAAGATTTAGATATTCGAATAAAAAACACACGTTTATAAATGTACCCTCAGGGTTTTTTGAGATTTTGTTTTTGGTTTTATTTAAAACGATTTAACACCATGCCTCGTCATGTACAGTCACGATATTAAATTTGGTAGGTACCGCCTTAGGTCCAAAGTCAATCTGACATTCTACAACAATAATACAAAAATATTTGCCAATCGGGTCTCGAGAGCTTTAATTTTATGCTAGTTGCATAAAAATATTATAAAGATAAAGATAAAGAGACATTTATTCGCAACAATACAAAACCAAATTAGGTACATAGATACAAAAAAAAACAAGACAGAGAAACAGTTGCGAAACGGTCCCAACTCAGCATTCGCTAGCCGTAAAGCCAGCACTGGTCTTCCGTTGGAACCGCTTGGTGAAGTGACGGATAGTGACACACTTAACACAAAATATCGTAAAATGAAAGACATCAAAGATCAAAATTAAAATCATTTGTTCGAGATTATCTCAAACGACAATTATCGTCTTTAGATGTTAAAGGTACCAGGAATATCCCGCTGCAGCAGTTAACTTTTTCCTGTACCCTAACGTAACCGAAGTAGTTTAAAATACCCTGAAATCAAAACGGATTCAGATAAAATTGCGTTCGACGAAGCGAAAATACTGCAAGACGAAAGGATATCAATATTATTTATTTAATAAATGTAATATTTGTTTTGGGTTTATTTTATATAATTAAGAAGTATTATTATAAGTCATCTACTTTTAACTATAACGCTTATATTTAGTTTCTTAAAACTTACAAATATCTTCTTATCTCTAATGACATTGACTACTTCGAGCATATTTTTCTTGAATTAACGCAAATTGTATATTATATAACGGTATTATTAAGTTACATTATTTCACATCAGCCGCGTTAGATTACGCAATTTTAGGTCCCATATACTTATTTGCATCGTTCAGGCTTACAGAAGATGCATTCTGCGAACATTAACAAATGAATCAAAAAAACAATTAATTTGCCAGTAGTCCCAGTGTGCCCCCGTCGAGCACTTAATGTCAACTTCATACATTTTACAAGTTTTCAAAAGTCGTTAGTTGTCACTTCAACCCCATCTAAAACGATACCCGCATAAAGTAGTAAATATTTAACTGGCTAGTTAAGTATTCGACCTAAAACAAAAGTTTATAATAATAATAATAATAATAAATCTTTTATTTCGGACATGTCCATATTATTTTACATTTATTTATTATACCCTTGTTTAAGTCAGGGGCAAGAACAGACCCCACAAATTTTAGACCAATTTCTATACTGCCAGCACTGAGTAAAGTTTTTGAAAGAATAATTCTCAACCAAATATCCTCACATTTTAGTAAGAATAAGTTGTTTCATAATAGTCAATTTGGGTTTACCAAGGGACGGTCAACTACAGATGCCGGTTCGACCCTAATTAAATACGTCTTTGATGCCTGGGAAAATCACTAGATGTCATTGGAGTTTTCTGTGATTTATCCAAGGCGTTCGACTGTGTTGATCACGTTACGTTAGTGCGGAAGCTAAGCTACTACGGTATCAAAAACGGTGCCCTTAATCTTATTATTTCTTACCTTGCTCACCAAACTCAGCGGGTGGACATAAACAGAACGCAATCCCCGGGATCAGCTGTTGCTATGGGAGTGCCTCAAGGCTCAATTCTGGGCCCATTCTTGTTTTTGATTTATATCAACGATCTCCCTTATGTTGTGCGCGACAAACATGAAATAGTTCTATTTGCCGACGACACTTCACTTTTATTTAAAGTAGATAGAAAACAGGCAAATTTTAATGACATAAATGACACGTTGTCAACAACTGTTGACTGGTTTACAGCCAACAACTTACTTTTAAATGCCAAGAAAACCAAGTGTATGAAATTTTCTTTATCAAATGTGATAGGAGTGAATGGGAATAATATAAGACTAAAGGATGAGACAATGGGATTCGAAGATAAAACAGTATTTTTAGGTATTACCTTGGACTCAAAACTGCAATGGAATTCGCATATATCCACCCTTGCGGGTAAACTTAGTTCTGCAGCATATGCAGTAAAGCGTATCCGCCAACTTACAGACGTCGAGACAGCGAGACTGGTGTATTATAGTTATTTTCATAGTGTTATGAGTTATGGGATTTTGTTGTGGGGAAAAGCGGCTGACATCCAGGCCATATTTATATTTCAAAAGCGGGCTATACGTTTTATTTATCAGCTGGGTTCACGGGTCTCACTCAGAGATAAATTTAAAGAAATTAATATTCTTACTGTCGCGTCGCAGTACATCTTTGAAAATATCATGTATGTTCGCAAACACATACATGAATTTAGGCATAACCGTGACGTTCACAAGCTCAACACGCGAAATAAGGATAAACTCGTAGTCCCAGGTCACCGTCTTCGTAAAGTAAGCACATCATTCGTGGGGAACTGTATACGCTTCTACAATAAGATACCTACCGATATTGTCAATATGCCATTCACTAAATTTAAGTCTCGCATTAAGCGCTGCTTGCTGGGTAAGGCATATTATACTATAAATGACTTCGTAGATGATAAAGACGCTTTTAAGTAACTAGTATGAGCTATTACTGAAATTGAGGTTAATTTTAAGCATTTTGAGTAGAAATATATCTAATATGTGAGCACTGAGCAGCGCTTATTGTTAAATGCCTTTAAGCCAATGATGTAGACATTTAAGTTTACCTAATGTATCCTTTTTTGTTAGTATTTTTTTATTATTATTGGTTCTTGTGCACAAGACACTTAAGAAATGAGAACACATTGTGATGTTTCTCGCCGGACAGTTCCCTTTTTTATTGATATATTTTGTCCGGCAGCATGGGCATGTCATGCTCACTCTAAGGTCTTTGCTTACGGCGGCGTCGTTGATCGGGTCGCCACCTTCCCGAACACATGGTTGAGGGAGGCGATGGCTGAGATACGCGTCATACTCGTGAACGGGTGCTGTCTGTGGGGTCCGGTCTGTTCACGCTTGCAAGGACCTGTTATTCAGTTAATTATTTTAATTATCGTTCCTGACGTAGAGACCTCGTCATGTTGTTCTCCTAGACATTAGGTATTTTATTTGTATTTTATTGTCTTTACATTTGTAATGATTTTATTTGTGTTAGTTTTATCCTCCTGAGTCCCAGGTGTCGTTTAAAAGAACAAAATGGCGTTCACCATTGAGTCCTGGGTATTACTACATATAAGATGGCATTATAACCGAGTGTTCTTCAAAAATAACAAAAAAAAAATTGTCACTGAGTCCTGAACTTTTAACACCGATTTTTACTGTTTTATACTTGTCTATGGAATTTTTGCTAGAACAAACATTATAAACTTAATAAAATATATTTATTTGCACTTAATGAATGTTATAAAACTTTTGTTTTTTTTAAAGAACACTCGGTCTTAGTATACATACATACATACATAAACTCACGCCTTCATTCCCAGAGTGGGGTAGGCAGAGCTACAGAATTACCAAGCACTCTTAAATAAGTTGTTGATAATTCTGTAACCACGTTTTGTGTTTTATCTTAGTATAACGGTAACTTAGTATGCCGGTAGAACGATGATCAGCCTCATCTTCCGAGGAAGAAGAATTATCATTTTCTAAGCTAGACGAGTCGCCATCAACATCTTCATCGCTACGCTGACTCGAAGGTACTATTTCAGGATCTTGATACGTCGGGTCCTCATCATCCTCGGTATCATCAATTTCAGATTCATTCAGAACTTGATAAATATCCACGTCACGTAACGCTAAGTATAAAAAAATATATTGTATTACTTACGGTTTTACCAGTAGTTAAATATTTATTACTCGTAAACATCTTAGCCTGTATGTGCAAAATGTGGTTACAGAATTATCAAGAAGTCTTTTTAGAGTTGCTGGTATTTCCGTAGCTCTGCCTACCCCACTCTGGGAATGAAGGCGTGATGTTATGTATGTATGTTAAATATTTATATTTTAAAACATGTATAAAATAAATGACTTATTATTATGTAGATAGTGAATCATAAGTCATAATGTTTGAGGTCATTAATCCCAAATTGCATCCTGGATGGATCGGATGATCACTGTTTGATAACAGAAGGACAGACAGACATACACAAGTATTTAGGGTACAAATGAAATTTTCACTCATCAAACGAAGTCGTTAAATTAAAACGGAAGGTGATTATAAAAGAACAAAAGATTTTGCCAAATTTAATGTACAATGACCGAACGCACTTTATAAAGAACAAATTAAAACTCCTCCAAATAAAATCGTGTACGCCGCGTGCGTGTCAAAAATAATAATTTACTGATCAATATTACATATTCAATAACAAAAAAAAACAGTTTTATTCACACAACGTACTTACGTTGTTTTCGACGTGCCGCCATTGTCACCGGTTGCTGGCTACTAAGAATAAATATGGCGTCTTTCTTTCGCTTGATTCGACGCGTGGGATAGACACAAATATATGACGATGTAGATAATGCTGTTTCTTCTAAAAATTCGGGGTAAATTTGAAATACTCGATTTTGTTCTTTTAATAGGTAGTTCGGTCAAAATTATATAATTTATTTTTGAATTGTCAGGACTTAATGATGGTTGCCATTTTGTTCTATAGATAGTAAGTTAGGTCTTTATGACAAGTAATATTTTAGGGACCCGGGTCTCAGGAGGTTAAAAATAATTATTTATTATTTTATTACCTTGTAATGTAATTTAGATACTTTTAAGTATTATTGTATTTAAACATTGAAAAAAAAATGACCTTCTGCTGGAGTTTCTTGCGGCGCTTCTTCTCCGCAATGATGGTCTTGTCCGAAGCGCTAGTAGATTCACTCCATGTTACCGACGTGTAAAAGAGCCCTCATGTGGCCAATTTACTGAATAAATATTTTGTATTTGTATTTGTATTTTGTATGTTAGTAACAATAAAGCTTAAGACCTATGTTAGAGTCAATACATCATTTCCTACATTATTCATTCATTACATTACCCTATCATTAATTACAACTATATTCATTATAATTATAATTTTATTAAGGTGCGGCTACTTGGCCTATGGATATCATTCCAGTACCTTGCAAAAGGACCATCAAACCTGTCTGCTACCGTACTCTACTCTACTCGTATACTCGTGCTACCAATTTTTTTTTAACTTACTCAAGCGATCACATTTGTCAATTTATACCGATATAAAAAAGACTCGTCCGTCGATTCATTCCCATATCAAAAAGCCTTGATGCCCCCGATGTGGCCAATTTCCTGGATGCATGATTGAAATATCCTTTTGAGTGTATTGTATAGGTACCTTTTATAGACCGGGAGATAATGACACAAAAATTCCAGTCATTTGTACCAAGTACCCTTCTAGGGTCTAATTACGTAATGATGAAAATGCCATACTTTTCCGACGTTTCCAAGTCGCCGCTATATCGTCGGTAAAAAGTAATTGCTTAGCGGTTTGCTTAGCGGTTTGCTCCTTTGCGGCGGTATGGCAGCCATTTGAAATTGTCGGAAAAGTATGCCATGATGATTTTCGTGAATGGCTACTTGAGTATGATTAGCCGTGCAAAAATAATTGGTTGAATTGTTTTTTTATGTTTATGTGTTTTCGTCGGTATGGCGGGCTGTAGGTATGGCTGTTTGGCACACCGGAGAAGTATGGCATTAAGCTACCGCCTTCTTCTTATTTCATGGACTATCGGAAAAAACAAGAATTTTTGAGTTTCAAATCATTCGACTTTCGTATATTCTCCGACACGTTCGATTAACGTCCCCGCGATTGGGCCGCCGGTACCAGTGCTATGACCATCATTTTGCTTTTCGTCATTACTTAATTAGACCCCTGAAGGGTCGCCATACTTGGCACAAATGACCGGAAATTTTGTATCTGTATCTTCCGGTCTATTATCAGTAAAGATTTGGCGATACTAGTGTAAATGTGTCCGGGCGGCGGCACAGACCATCTCGCGGGCCAGGGGACCTTTCTCCTACGCGGTAAAACCGTATTGCTATTGACATGTTATCATTAGGGTTAGGACTTTTGGTGGCAAACCGTGGTTTTAGGATCCATGGAGTCGCTGTTCCCTGATTATTATAATACATATCACCTTGATTTTGACCTTCAGTATTGTCATGTTTCACAATTCAATCTTTCATTAAATCGATTACACATACATAAACTCACGCTTTTATTCCCAGAGTGGGGTAGGCAGTGCTACAGAATTACCAACAACTCTAAAAACTTGTTGATAATTCTGTAACCAAATTTGGCATAAACAGGCTAAGATGTTTACCAGCTTATTAGTGACAGGTTGCAAGCCCATCGCCTAACAGTACTCCAAGCCTTTATTCCCTTAGTCGCCTCTTACGACATCCACGGGAAGACATGGAGTGGCACTATTCTAACCCGGCAACCACACGGGTTGTATTTAGTATATTTAGAAATATGATAAAACGAAAGGCCAAAATCAAAGTGATGTGTGTAATAATAAGTAGGAAATAGCGACTCCATGGATTCTATAACCAAGTTTTGCCACCAAAATCCTAACCCTAGTTATCATATTGTCAACACTACGATAGCTCATATTTTCTTGAATGAAAATACGACCGAGTTAAGAAGGATGCCATAACATGGCAAAAGCAAATTATTTTACCAATTCAAATAGAGCCCATTTGCTTGTTTTTAACAAATCTCTACATTCGTTAATCAAATAAGTCTTGCCCATCTCTAGCTCCAATCTCCTGTTTCTGATTTATTTATGTAACTGATGGAATGCATCAATCTGTAACTAACGAAGCAATTTCATCCAGAGCGATTGCATACACGAGACTAACAAGGCGTCGGTAGTGCGCGTTCTCCCAGGCTCCCATTTCACTAATCTGATAGTGACAAGTGATAATTGGGTTGGGTTGGGCGAAATGATTCAGATTCAGATTTTATTACTCAATATAACACAGTATAAATTACATGGCATGTCAAATTATATGCAGTTACATTGAGGTCGTCAGAAAAAGAAGTAAATGATAATAGTAAAATAAAATGTGTTAATAGTATTAAAATGTATTAATTAATTAAGCAGAGATTGTGGTGGCGAAGCACAATAGGGTCTAACTTTATATAATAATATACACCTCCATACTAATATATTCATAAACACATAAACAATAAAAGTAGGTACCCCACGTCACGTTCATGGAGATCTAAATTACCGAAATTAACCCAAAAAAATGTTGTGCAATTTAGTGCATTGACATAGTGGAATTGTAACGTAACATACATACATAAACTCACGCCTTCGTTCCCAGAGAGGAGTAGGCATAAATTGAGAAATTTGATTTAGTCAATGACATCATAACTGACAAGGTTCTCAGTACGCTCAACGTTTTTAGGGTTCCTCATCCGAAGGAAGCCCAATGGGACCATATTAATAGCCAACGCTGTCCGTCCGTCGGTCCATCCTTACTTAAAAGAGCTTTATCTTTTGAACCGTAGTCTACCAGTTTTTTTTTTCAGAATATGTATTATTGCGGCGGATTTACTAACAAATAAAAAAGCAAAGAAAGTAAAATAATTAGGGGGTAATTCATAAAAGGTTTTTTTAAAACGTATTTTTATTATTGTTGTATCGTGTCAACGGTTAAACATAAAATCTTCAAATTTGGTATGATTATAGTACAAACCCTGAAGAAACACAATAAATAGTAAGAAATGGTCAAGATTGATAATCAAATTAAAATCGGAATATAATACCTACTGTGGGGTTACGGAACCCTCGCACTTACCCGGTTTTTGTTGGTCTGTATACAACGGCAGCAAGCCATGTGCTCGGAAGCTGACTTCTAATCCAGCGGGTAAATATAGCAGTAAATATATATTTAATTAACTTTGCTAACATACCAGCTGCCAGTTTCCTTGTAGAAGGCGAAAGAGATTTGTTTACAGTATAAATTTTGTGTAAATTTTAATAATTTATGTGGTGTAAATTCCACTAAATTTAATCATAGTATTCATAATTCACTATTTTATTAGGACTAAGTGTTTTGTGAATCAATATGACCAAAAAGTTATTCAGGAAAATAGGAGTGAAGAAGTTACTTCACTCATTTTAGTTTACCTCTATAATCGGGATAACTATTTAAAATGGACAATCCATTAAAAACCCAAGCCAATCTTAATTTTTTGACCAATATTCCGCCTAATAAAGCAAAACTGGCAGATAATTACTTCACCCGGACTATGCAATCATGTAAGTTTTTCTTGATTACAGCAAAAACTTGTTTGTTTACGTTTGTGTCTTTGTAACAAATATTGGCTTCAACGCGTTCGATGACTACCTTGTAACGAGGGTAAGATAAGAGTTTGGTATTACCTATTTCAACATTTCTCTCACATCAGCAGTCATGTGACATGTGTGTTTTGTTACGAAACCACCTTCATTAACTATCTAAAAAGGGTGTAAACCAACAAATGGGTTGTGAAATAAGTTTAAAGTATTTACGTAAACTAGCGGTTGAAATGGGAGTACCAATTTGGGTAACCCATCATTTTATCGAATTTTAGTTCATTGATTGTATCGTCAAATCGAATCTCATTTTATCGAACGATTTTTTTACTGAAACTATCTTAGTGTTTTCAGGATAGCTTAAACATTAATTACGTACAGTCAAGGACTTTAATTGCTAAGCCACTATGGAACGATGTCATAATGACAGCGTCAAGACA
Source organism: Acleris emargana (assembly GCA_927399475.2). Taxonomy (NCBI): domain Eukaryota; kingdom Metazoa; phylum Arthropoda; class Insecta; order Lepidoptera; family Tortricidae; genus Acleris; species Acleris emargana. The sequence continues at coordinate 14,610,706 of OV656840.1, read as the reverse complement.
CATATGAAAGAAATTACGATAAAATTAATGATTAACGTTATGCGACAGGGTTCCATGGTGGCTCAACAATTAGAGTCCTTGACTGTCACTAGGTTAGGTAAGGTTAGACTAGTGAAATGCCTTTCGATAAAATGAAAATTCTGCGTAATAATACGTTCCTTGAAAGGGGCTTCGATAAAATAATAGAAACACAGCATTATGCAGGGTCCTAATGGTCCACTTGTACTACAACCAGTAATAAAAGCGGCCTTGTGACTACTAAATAATATTAAGACTTAAAATATTTTTGCCTTTTAGTTTCCAGATATGAGACTTCTAATATTCTGAGTTGCTGACTCACATGCATAATATTTTCAGGTTGTTTCATCCCACAACGCTTTGTATTGGGATTAATGGGACTTTTGGGAGTATGTAATGCTTTTACAATGCGAGTGGTTCTGAATATAGCAATCACGCAAATGGTCAACAAAACTAAGGACTTCACAATTGATCCAATACAATTTGATAATTCGACTGAAGCAGCATGTCCTAGTGATATTGTTAGTGTTAATACTACTATTGTTGAAAATCCAGTAAGTATTGCATTGATTAGTCGTACTGTAAAAGTATTAAAGTATGCTTAACATTTTTAGAGCACAACGTTGTCATTGGTTAACTGTTTTGTAAATTACATGGACTATGAAACTGATATTTCCATGCGAAATTCGGTACCGTTTATCTCCGCTTAAGGGCTCCGCCTCAGTGGAGCCGCACTCCACTGAGGCGGAGACGAGAGGAGCGGAGCGGAGCTGTGCCAATATTAACCAATGGAATCTGCGCAAGGCGCGCTCGACGTGACCGCATGCGCCATTTATTGGTTAATATTGGCACAGCTCCGCTCCGCTCCTCTCGTCTCCGCCTCAGAGGAGCCGCACCCTAAAGGACATGGCTAAACTGAAGTATGGGCGACTGCCCTTGCAATATATAAACAATAAACATTGTAGTTAGTAATAATTATGTTCAGCTAATAAGCTGATATTGTGATAAAATATAAATAATATAATTATATATTTAATAATGTTTACCTCATCCTTACATGCAAGTTAATTGTCCACATTTTACGCAAACCGGATCGTCATAATCTTATGTTATCTGTCAGGTGTCATGGTAAAAGAATAACATGAAAAACCAAGTAAACACCTTTTAATTATTTCACGAAAGTTCTAGGATAATAATAAAAAAGTAATAATTAATTACTGAATTTTCAAATGTTACGAGTAAGTAAGAAATTTCTATACATGCTTAGGGCAGTAGTTTAGCCATGTCCTTTAGCGGAACTACGTACCTACCTACCAAGTTCGATTTTTTTAATTTTGGAATATGTATGTGGTCGATATGATGTTAAACTAGGTTCGTAGTACGTCTCCCTTACCTAAGAGTGAATTTTGCAATCAAACGTTAGTGTCAGTTATTAGCTTTGTTACCGATACATTCCGTGCCGAATTAATTTAGTTATATGGAAAAAAACGGTAGTTTTTAAGTAAGAATACCAATTTATGTTCATTAGGGGTTACACTTTCAGTTCTTAAAATATATGTTCTTATGGAAGTCACACACTGTATATTGTTAATATTTTGTGTTAATTTTTACTCTTGCTTTGCGACGAAAGGAAAATAAATATATACCTACCTAGTTAAAATAATGTTTTTTAGTTCGGTATATTCAAATGGGATGAAAAAACACAAGGATTAATATTGAGTGCCTTTTACTACGGCTACGCTATGACCCAAGTGCCTGGAGGCTACTTGGCCGAACGGTTCGGAGGAAAGTGGACACTTGGTGTTGGTTTGCTGAGCACAGCACTGTTCACATTTCTTACTCCGGTGGTGACCAGGTGGGGAGGTGCTCCTTGGCTGTTCGTCCTTCGGATTATTCAAGGCATGGGAGAGGTAATTATTGTATTCGAAGTTAAGCCAATAAATGAGCAAGTCTGGTCATACAGGATAGAACATGACATGAGTGATCGGCGGTATTGTATTAGGGGCATAGGTTCTTATCCCACTAGGGGGTTCTTATCCCACCATCATTACTTATTTAGTTTTAAGTAATGATTTTATCGATCGCAGAACACTACATGGTGTGCGGAATGAAGGTCAGTTAGCAGTTATAATTCGTTAATCATCACGTATTTTGCACACATAAGCTAAGATAAATCACCACTTTTTAAAATGTTTTAGCCTATAGGTTTTACGAGTAGAGGTTGAACTTTAGAAAAGATAACCATAAGTTTTAAGTTTCAAATATCCAGTATGATTCGAATTGTACCTAAGTATCTAATCCACATGATCGCATTTGCATAAAGTTAATTCATTTAAAATGTAGATAAACCCAAATCTTATTTGCCTACGCGGTTTTTTCTATTCTACATTTTGAAAACTTTGCCAAAAAGGAATCCTGACGCGGAAAATAACGGAAAAGGAAAAATAAGCGAGGAAACCCGCACAATCAAACATTCGAGTGTGTTAGAGGGGTAATTGCACAAATTATAGTAGGGTAAAGACACCAGTGGTCAGCCAGAGACCTGAAGTCGGCCTCTGCCTATACTTTGTATGAGTGGGAAGAGTACGAAAGATATATTTTCCACTCTTTGCTCTCATATAAGGTCGACTACTGGTCTCTGGCTGACCACTGGTGTCTTTACCCTACTTACAAATATGTAAAAGACAAGATAATCCTGAATTATCACTTATCAGACGGCAAATTGTGACGGACATTAAATAAAAATTGAAACTTTCCGATGTAATGTGACTTAAGTTTGTTTCTTTCGCCAGGGTCCGACGATGCCAGCGCTCATGATAATGCTGGCAAAGTGGGTTCCCCCCCACGAGCGGTCTCTCCAGTGCGCTATTGTGTTCGGCGGAGCGCAGATTGGGAATATTTTTGGGTCGCTAATGTCTGGGATTTTGCTCTCTAACGGCAGAGACTGGGCCTACGTTTTCTATTTTTACGGTGGATTTGGTATATTTTGGTTTGTTTTATGGGTAAGTTAAAATTAGCCACCTCTATTCATGGTATTTTTTTTTAATTAGCACTACAACTACTTACTAACTTAAAATATAGGTTGCAAAATAATAACTAGTAGTTTTATACATGTATCCTAAACTTTACCAATCTACTTGATGAAATTTAATGTTTGATAGAAGTAAACTTTGTTATCAAGTGCGGGGTTTTGTACGACATAATTATGTCACTCATTTTAGAATGTGGAAGGTTATCCTCACTGTTAACTTATTATCTATATTTTTAAGTCGCGCAACAAATTGTACTTTTTAACCAGCTTTAAAAAAAGGAAGAAGTTCTCAATTCGTCGGTATCCCTTTTTATGTGTTCCCCGATTACTCAAAGACTGATTCCTTTTTTTTTTGTTTGATAGGGTATACCCTACCTACTATTTAGTTGATCCGATTGTCAACACTTCAAGATCGGATGATATCTTGGAAAAATCGAAGGAACGAATTAAATATAATAGGCTATTGGGTTATGGTCAGATAGTTTGTCACGGAATAATAAATATTTTTTTATGTGTAATATATCCTGGTTTACGTACGGGTGTTACAGAAAAGTCACAGAAACCAAAACAAAGCGAGGGCGAATCGCTTGTTTTCATAAAAAAATAATTTTCCAGAGTCTCTTCTGCTACAGCTCACCGAATACACATCCTTTTATAACAAAACGGGAGCTTGACTACTTAAACGCAAATGTAACTTCATCAGAGAGCAAAGAAGTTTCCGATCCGGTACCGTGGAAGGCCATCGTACGATCAGCGCCTGTCTGGGCGCTTGTTCTTGCTGCTGTAAGTTTCATACCGTATTATGTACGTCATAACCATCATCATAATTTCAGTCGAAAGACGTCTGGGCCGGTCCGGTGCATTTATTTACATTTCCGCAACCACCACAAAACCTGATTGAAGCCTAATAAAAATGTAATGATAGACCTGATGAGTTTGACCCGGTATCTTTCTGGTTATTTGATGTCACTTCATTGATGAACAGTTATAATTTAGCCCAATATTCAGCTTGTAATCGTATTGTTCCGAAACTATTTCGTCTTTTTGCAAGAAAAATACCTCAACACCGGTTATTCAAACAAAACATTTATTTTGCAGGTTGGCCACGACTGGGGCTACTATACTATTGTCACCGATTTGCCTAAATATTCTCATGACGTACTCAAATTCGACATTAGAACTACTGGGTGGTTGACCGCCCTGCCCTACGTTGCCATGTGGATATCATCTTTCATGTTCGGAGTCGGCTGTGACTTCAGCGTAAGAAAAGGATGGCATTCTATCAAAACAGGAAGGATAATTTACACAACAATTGGTAAATATCAAGATGTGTTGTAGATCTTAAAATAACGCGTCTTGGCTATGACATGGTTATCTATGGTTTTTTTTGGTCAAAGATTTTGCATTTTGTCTACTGACTACAAAAAAGAGGAGGTCGTTAATTCAAATATACTAGATTTCCTGCCAAATTATAAACAAGATTTTAGTAATTATTTTTTCATAGTAGGGTATATATGTGAGGGATCATATTATATCTCAGAGACCACGGGATCCCTGACTAATTAACGAGAACCCAAAAAATTCGCGAATCTTTCTTTATTTCAGCTGCAACTGGACCGGCGATATTTATCATCGTGGCTTCGTACGCGGGGTGCGACCGCAACGCTGCCATGGCGTACTTCGTGCTGTCCATGGCTCTCATGGGAGGATTCTACGCAGGGATGAAGGTTGTTCTTTACTTTACAAATAAAGCATTTTTTTTATTTAAATTCATACATGTTTATTTTCAAGTAGTTGGGCCTGACTATTTAGTTTTGGGAACTTACATTGATGCAACCGTGAAACGTCAATCTTAGTGGTGGGGCGTGCTTTTTTTTTTCTTTCACGTTTAACGTGACCGTTGAATTGATAGTCTTGACGTTTACACGTACCTACATTGAAATAACTCGTGAAACCACCTTTTATACTTCTGTTTCGCTCGCTCTCATACTCATTTATGCTCTCTAGTCCAACCGACGTTTCCCATACCCGAAAGACTAAAGCTTGTCCCAGAAAAAAATGTCGCTCATTATTAGATGGGGTTGTGTATCAAGATGAAATCTAAAGAGGTTTGAAAACTATGTTTCCCGTTAGGATGCTCTATAATGTATAAATAAGAAATTAAAAAAAAATTGTCAGTACTAGATGTTCAATGATGTCGTCGGTGCAAGAAAAGTTACACGATTTTTTTTTGTACAAATATGTTCAATATAAAGGCATCTCTGCGAAGAAAGGCATCGGAGCTGAAAACGTTACAAGAACCGTTCAAAGGGTTTTAAAACGGTTCAGGGAGACAGGTGGTACACGGCGATGGCCTGGAAGTGGACGTAAACCAGGGTTTGTAAACCAGAATATCGAGAAGAAGATTATAAATGAAGACAGCTTTACAGAAAAAACTACCCTCTCTGTACGAGACTTGGCCAAGAAGTTTCAAACCTCGAAATCTACACTGCAACGAGTGAAGAAAAAATGTTTTATAACAACGTTTAAACAAACTAAAGTGCCCAACAGAAATGCAAAACAGTCAAAAGAGACTAAAACGAGATCTAGAAAACTTTATTCAAAAATGACTAAGAAAAAATATTGTACAGTTATGGATGACGAAACTTACTGCAAACTTGAATTCAAATGACTTCCAGGACACCACTTTTATTCTTGGACCGACAGAAAAGTAGTAAGTGAAGAGTATAAGGTTATCAAAATGGATAAATTTGCAAATAAAGTTCTCGTGTGGCAGGCGATCTGTTCATGTGGCTAATGCAGTACACCATATTTTGCTAATGGAACCATAAATGGTGATATATACCCGAATGAGTGCCTCAAAAAACGATTGTTGCCATTCATTAAGAGGCATACTTCACCTGACCTGTTTTAGCCTGATTTGGCCACGTGTCACTACACGAAGGAAGCAATAGAGTGGTACAAAGCAAATAATGACGATTTTGTTGAAAAAACTCTCAATCCTCCCAACTGCCCGGAGTTACGACCCATTGAAAAATATTGGGCTCGTGTGAAACAGAAGCTTTTAAAACATAAAAGTAATGCCACTTCAGTTCAAGACTTCAAGCGGAAGTGGAATGAAGCTTCCAAACTGATCACCGATGACGATGTACAAACTTTGATGGCAGTGGTCAAGGGAAAATTAAGAAGTTTCTGGATGAACTAATCCTAAACTGGTCTTTATGCGTAAATAATAATATTTTAAGGAATATCAAATAAAACGGTATCAGAAAATTTGGTGAATTTTAATATTTAATAAGGACTTTTTTAAAGTTTATAAGCGACATTTTTTACTGGGACAAGCCTTAATAAGAGCTATTGTACTGTACACCTACCTAAGTAGGTATACATTTTATGTTTTTTAACCGATGATGTATCCCATATTGTTTCCCTCAGGTCAACGCATTAGACTTGGCGCCGAACTTCGCAGGCTCTCTGACCTCACTCGTGAACACCACTTCTACCCTCACAGGCATTGTTACACCATTTCTCACAGGCCTTTTGACTCCTCATGTAAGCAGCTCATTAAAATGATTATTAAATTTAGTCTTTAGCGGAAAATACAACAACTCAAGAAATAACATACTTGTACCTACATAAAGGTGCCCGAGCGTCGCTTGGAGAAAAGCGTGACCGGCCCCGAAAACTCCTATTCTTTTATTAGTATACACCAAAACCGAAGCTGTACTAAAACAGAACTCACGCAACGTCACGCTACAGATGTCACGTAGACGCCCACGCCACTTATGGTACAGTCCGACTACAGAGAGACGTATCCACTTTTTCACCTTATAGCATTATAATACGGTCCAAAAGTGGGTTCACTAATGTTTTACCAAAAAATTATTGACAAATAGTCATTTGACAAACAACGTTTCACCAAATGATCATTTGGCAAACGAGACATTTGACAAAAGTATCATCTTACAAAAACTCACTTAGCAATTGATCATTTAGCAATTAGTTTACTTATTTCTGGGCAGAAAAAAAAACAACCTCGAAGGCCAAGGCGGGAGCCAAGCTCCCGCCTTTGCCTTCTAACCTAACCTATCCGAGTCGGTCATGCCCTGATTCGTCTTCCTCGTAAAATGTAAATTTAACTGTTGATCATTTGGAAAAGTAAGTCATTTGTAAAATGACTAGTAGTAAAATGATCAATTGACTTAACATTTTTTTGCAAAACGTTGTTTGTCAAGTGTAATTTTGCCAAATGACTTTTGGTCAAACGGCAGGACACCCCAAAAGTGGATACATCTCTTTATAGTCGATAATACAAAAGCTCACACGGGTCACGACTACAGATATAGTTTATTATAAGGACTTGAACTGACTTACCACGCATGCTGCTTCACACTCACACATTCACTAGCTAGATACCTACTCGTTACCAACACCGTGATTTACCATCTAGCTACTTAATCAGCACCTATTTATTTTTGTTATTTAGCTTCGCAGCTTAGAAAAGTTCGAAGTTGTATTATCGCCATCTTTTTCTCATAATTTATTCTTGAATGAGTATAAAAGGATAAGCCGTGTAAAGTTACAAGTTGTTTTTCGTCTTTATCCGCTTGGAATCACTAAGTCAAATTTACCTTCCAATTTTCAGTCACTTGTATCACTGACTGGTATTTGAATATAACTCGAATCATTTAATATTTCTTAAAACGGGCAATGTATTACGAAAGTTCACTGTCTCACCCCACTTGGTCGCAACGATCTTACAAAAAACTTTTTGCATTTTATCCCCGCAGTCAACCATAAGCGAATGGCGTGTGGCGTTCTGGGTGTGTTTCGTGGTGCTGGTGGGCACCAACGTGGTGTACAACATCTGGGCAGACGGGGAGCAGCAGTGGTGGGACGACGTGCGCCAGTTTGGCTACCCTGAGGGATGGAAACACGGCCCTCTCACCCGGGAGACCAAACCAAAGGAGACACGACCAGAATCCGTTAAGCTGGTAGAGATTAACGGAACAGAAGTTTATTGAAAATTGTTGGTGAATTAAATACAACCCTAAAAAATGTTGTGACCGTCTAGCCTGCTAGTATATGAAGTATCAGGGTCGATAAAGTTATGTCTTAAGAAAACCATGTTAAATTATAAAAAGTTTATCTGCATAAATAAGTTGTGTGGGTTTATTTTATAGTTGTATTGCAATAATGTTTTATCTCTCCCTTCCATTTTAAAAGTAACTAGATAATGCAAAACCGCTTTATTTTATTTCGAACTTTAAGGGTATTATAAAATTGATCTTGGGTGAGATGGCTGCCTTGAGGAAATCCGTATTTTCTTGAACGTCTTAAGACGAGCTTGACACTCAGAAACAGTTTATAAATAATGGTTTCTATATTAAAATATTTTAAAAAAGTCGTGTTACTTAATTTGCTGACAATTCATTCTATGATAGATAAGCAAACAACTCAATGATAAGCAAACTTATTGAATTTCAAAAATTTAATGGTTCTTTGGTTTATTATTGTGACCATAAGGGACAAAAAACCGGTCAAGTGCGAGTCGGACTCGCGCACCGAGGGTTCCGCACAAATCCGTAGGTACATATATAATAGTTCAGCTGGTCTATCGCCTAACGCACACGCAGTCGCAATCGACTTTAAAGCGGAACAAGTGTGCTCATTTTGTATTCAGACAAGCTTTCGATTTTCAAAATGAAAACGATTGCTATTATTGCTATTGGATATGCCGTAATTTGTAATTTTAGGTGTTTAATCATACAAACAAAGTAATTGAATGTAGAACTGCGTTAACGTTTATTTCTTAGTTATAGTTACAGTTATTAGGGTGGATCAACTTTGTGTTGTTGTTATTCTGTCCCGTAAACCAGGAGACAACAGTGATAGAGTTTCTTAGAAATAATGTTATAATATATAGTTCCAGCACACTCAGGAGAAAGGCCATAAAAGAATGGGTGTGTAATTGCCAATAAAACAGTTTTTTAGTGGACTTACTTATATCCTTTGAAATCATAGTTTTAAAGAGTGATTTGTTAGATGACTTTCCCAAACGCATTTTTTCTTTGAAGCTAATTTTCTTTTCGCGTTGTTCCCCGAAAGTGATAATTAACAGTCACTTTTTTTCCGGCGGTTTATTTTTACATTCGTGTTTTTACCCTTGCGAGTTTTATCCAGTCGCTTCTTTTCCTACCACCATATTTTCACGGTCGTGTTTTTCCCGTTCCAATTTGTCGAAGATACAGAGTCGACGGAGCTCCGCTACCGCGGAGCTCCTATTTCTGGGTGGTTTGGCCCTCCGGGCCTGATGCAAAACTAACATAACCTAAACCTACCTACGAATTACGATGTAAATACTTTTGGAAAAAGTGCGACTGAGATAGAAATCGAACGGGAAAAAAACCGACTAGGAAAAAAGTCGAACAACAAAAAAAGCGACTGTAATAAAATCGAATGGTGAAAAATAAAATTAGGTAATATCGCGTTCGGCGAAAAATGCGAACGGAAAATTTAATACAAAGAAATAATGAGTTCGGGAGACTGATTTAACAAACCAAAATTACCATCATTTACGATTACTATCGCCATCTGCTAGCGAGTAGCTAACACTTCATTTATTACACCAAATTTATTTCACCGTGCCTTGCATAAAGACCCTTTCTTTGTGATTTAATTAAAAATGTACAGTTTTCAGATATTTTCCTATACTTGTAGTTCATGACGGTATTACTTACCAAATTTCAAAGTCCTATTTACGATTACTAACGCCATCTGCTAGCGAGTAGCTAACACTTCATTGATCACACGTCGTTTCCTGCATAAAGGCCCTGATTTTTTGGTTATATAATTAAAATTTACAAATTTCAGACTTTTTCCTATACTTGTAGTATAAGACGGTGCTACTTGCGAAATTTCATAGTTCTAGGTCATCGGGAAATACCCTATACATTTTGATTCCCTCGACAGTGTCGAAATACACGTTTTTTGCGGCATAAACGGCCGTTATTTTTTTTTTACTTTAACGTAGGAGCTTGATTTTTTCACAGTTTCACGGGGCTGTAGACCGGAGTATATGGTTTTAATTTCAACTCGATACCTCCTCGCGTTCCCGTGATAAAGGGTCTTGACAGACAGACAGACGGACAACAAAGTGATCCTATAAGGGTTCCGTTTTTTCCTTTTGAGGTACGGAACCCTAAAAATGAATAAAAAAGAAACGATTGAACTTAGAAACTTATTTAAAACTACACTAATCTAACAAACCGCTATCAGTGCGCATTGTTCCCAAAATGCTGGCAGCATTGTCACGTTGAATGACAATGCTTTATCTTTATGTAAAGTACAGGCCAGCATTTTGGTTACGAGAAATTAAGTGATGAATTGAGTGATCGACCCAACCAATTTTCATGAAACCTAGCTGATTCGACTAGCTTTCTTTAAAATCCGTTTTGGAGCTATGATGCCACAGACAGGCACACAGATACACATACAACCATATACATAGATACACAGCACAAACGCACTGATACATACGTTAGACTTATAACACAAAAGCCTTGTTTTTATTCTGGGTTAAAATCAAGCATATTCCAGCACGTTATGTATGTCACATTTTATGCTTTGTTTGTATGATATTTTATTATTAACGCCTGGTATTTATCAAAAGAAATATTGTTTCTATAAACGTCTCTCAAGTGATTGCTATGATGTAGTTGCAGGCGTCGAGTATATTGCGATTATTATTTTCTATTCCAACAAATATACCAACGCAAGAAATTTTAGGAAAAAGTGAAACATTAAGCAAGATTTTGATAAAGGCAATTTAAAATTTAAACCACTAAGGATACTTTGTTTCCTACTTCGAATTTCAAATTTATTCAGTAATTTTTGAATTCATAGTTTAGTAGGGAATTAGTTACTGTGACAAGGTTTTGTTGGGCAATAATGAGTGTCTAGGAAGAAATTGATTTTTAAATAAACTAGTAAAAAAATCTGTATTAAGCTAGGTTAGGTTTAAGGATTTACATTCCAATTTATAATCCTTATGCTATGATTCGCAATTTAGTGACTCATTTTGCATAACTACATAATTATTAATTTTTACATGAGTAAAAAAATATGTAAATATTAAACCGATAAAGATACATGTGACCCTAATTAAAACCATTTTTTTAAATGAGAATAATATAAAAACTGGTCCCAAGCGGGTTGAGATGTTATCAAAACCAGAATGCATAGTGCCTATTATGTTCTGTTGGTTGACTGGTCAACAGCGCTTTAAGGTCCACTTCATTTTATTACACGAAGGACACCGTTACAAGGGATGGAAAGTAGGCAATAGATGAACGTGTCAAGTACCTACGAGAAGTTAAGGCCCTCTATAGAATAAGAGTCCATCTTTAGCCCATTCCGCCGGGGCAAATAGTTTTCATGGCTATACTGCCAGGAAATAAAACAAAAGGTTTTTACTACTAGCGATTTTAATTATAATTGTTAACTTAAATTAAACAAAGCAAAAAGATTGTGTTTTTACAGTTAATTTCAGTCTTGCATTTCGTTTCATGCTAGCTAACGGAAGAGAAAAATATTATTTGATTGCTTCAAAATAATATTTTTCAAACCATACATGCACGAAATTGACCAATTATATATCATGAAATTCATGAAAACCAAACCTAAAGTAAATCATTACAGCCATCGGCTAACCAGCAGGTTATAAGGACATTCTTAACCATATTATGACCCGGCGGGTTATAATATGGTACTGAATCTGATTATAACCAGCTGGTTAATAATGAGATTTGAATTCGTATGAATAATTGTTCCATAGAAACCTACAGCAAAAATAACTTATTTGAAAATCGAACTGGCCACTACAAGTCATATACGCAAAACATAGAAAAGGTGAGAAAAGTGGAGTATTTTCCTTTGGGATAAAGCTGTTTTCGTCTTGGGCGAGCTTGAGTCTCTCGCTGCACTCAGGACTCTGTTTTAATTCCCTCGCTTCGGTCTCATTTTAACTCGTAACACCCTCGCTACGCTCTGGATTTGCTCAGGATTCAATATCGCGCCCGTGACATAAAACAGTGCTTTATCCCATAAAAAGTTGTTTTGTGACCTCAACTCGAACCATCTATGTTGAATATATTTTATTAACTGACATTATTCCCCATTTGACACGATTTGGCATTTAATTTTTCTTAAGGTTCCGAAGTCAACAAGGAAATAAAATAGATAAAGTTTTAACATTACAGATGACAAATTTAAATAAGTCAATGCCATAAAAAATAGCAAGGTTCTATTCTAAGTCTGCTCTACGTTTTTGTTGGTCAACTGTAAATACAACGACAGCGAACCATGCGCTCGGAAGCTGACTTCTAATCCATTAGAAGTGATTAGATAAACATAACAGTGAAGTAAATATATACTTATTTAACTAACACCACTAACATGCCACTGCCAGTTTACTAGTAGAAGGCGAAAGAGAATTGTTTACAACAAAGTTTTGTGTAAATTTCAATAGATATGTAGCGTAAAGCTCCATTCAGGCGAGTCATTCAACATTTTAGTGCCAATCAACATGATCGAAAAGTAATTCTAGGAAATCGAATTAAAAAATTACTTTACTTATTAAAGCTGGTAATCTGTACAAATAGAGTTAAAAAAATAAATAAATAACAGTTCAAGTAACTGCTCAAAATGGAAAATCTGAAAACCAAAGCCAATCTTGATTTTTTGACCCAAACTCCACCTAAAGAAGCAGAACTGGCAGATAATTACTTCATCCGGATTATGCGATCATGTAAGTTTTTTCTGGATTACAACAAAAACTGGTTTACATGTGTAATTTTGTTACAAATATTATTTGTTGGTTTCACTACATTTACAGACTAAGTCCCTTATAACGCCGGTAAGATAACCGTTTGAAATATTATAATTAGTAGTTTTCTCTCATATCTTTTTTGATTTGTTACAAAACCAGATTCATTTATAGGGAAGGGTAAAACTGGAAATGAACGGAAAAAAGTTTTACGAAAACTAGCGGTTGAAATAGGAGTAGCAATATGCAATGCTGTGATAACTAAGTACATACATTGTTTTTCGGCGATATACTGGGAAAGGGTCCACATGAACTTCAATTAGTACCTTATAATTAGTGGCCTTGTGACTACTAAATAATCGAGGACATCATTATATGTAAAGATTTTGTGCGTTTAAAAGTGAACAAATTAAAACTTGAAATACGTAACACATTTAGTTTTCAGAAATACATACATACATAAACTCACGCCTTCATTCCCAAGTTGGGTAGGCAGAGCTAAAGAATTACCAACAAAGTTTTCAGAAATAAAACTTGATATATTCTGAGTTGACAACATATCTAATGTTTTCAGGTTCTTTCATCCCACAACGTTTTGTTTTGGGATTACTGGGACTTTTGGGAGTATGTAATTCTTTTACAATGCGAGTAGTTCTCAATATAGCAATTACACAAATGGTCAATAAAACGAAAGACTTTACAATTGATCCAATACATTTTAATAATCTGACTGAAGCTGCATGTCCTAGTGATATAGTTAGTAGGAATACTACTATCGTCGAAAATCCAGTAAGTATTACATTGATTACGAGTAGTTGTTCTTAAAAGTTAAGTTCTTTGCGGCGCCTTTTCTCTGCAGTGGTCTTTTTTCGGAAAGCGCTGATAACTTTGACGTGTTTTATCTTGTAGCCCTACATTTTTTTAATATTTTTTTTATTGTTGTCGTAAACAAACAGTTAACTACAAGGATCGCAATAAACGGTTCCGGCTAATTTCTTTGCAATAACTTCTCCATTCTGTTTTTTCTATGTAATAAATATGTCAGCATTTTTTTTTACTCTTATTTTGCGGCTATAATATTTCTTTAGTTCAGTATATTCAGATGGGATGAAAAAACACAAGGGTTAATTTTGAGCGCCTTTTACTACGGCTACGCTATGACCCATGTGCCTGGAGGCTACTTGGCCGCACGGTTCGGAGGCAAGTGGACACTTGGTGTTGGTTTGCTGAGCACAGCACTGTTCACACTCCTTACTCCGGCGGTGACCAGGTGGGGAGGTGCTCCTTGGCTGTTTATCCTTCGCAGTATTCAGGGCATGGGAGAGGTAATTATAAAGTGCAAGTGAAGCCATTTGTTTCAATAAATGAGCAAGTCTGATCGTACAAACAGAACAAGAGGAATCGGCGGTGTTATCGACAATCGCCGACGACAAATGTCTTCTACTTCGAGTTAAAATTTGACACATTTGCAAACGCAAATGTAAAATAATTTTTACCTATCGATAGTTTGAATATTGGGAACGGACAATACGGACATGAATGGTGTGCTGAATAGAGGTCTTATCAGTAGTTAATAGTTAAATAAAGAGGATTTTGACTCAGACAGATCGCAACTTTTTTAGGCCGTGGTTTGAAATAATGAATTTAAATGAAATTGAAATTGAATATAAAAACTTTAATTTTGGATTTTTCTTTAGCATTTACAATCACAATCCGGGTCATCATTGTCATCAATATTGTGAAATACCGTGAAATACGTCAAAATGTTCACAAACCTAAAAACCTGATAATATGTCGGAAAACCAAACGTTTTGTTTTTTGCGGCAGGGTCCGACGAATCCAGCGCTCATGATAATGCTGGCAAAGTGGGTTCCCCCCCACGAGCGGTCTCTGCAGTGCGCTATTGTGTTTGGCGGAGCGCAGATTGGGAACATTTTCGGGTTACTATTTTCTGGAATTTTGCTCTCTGACGGCAGAGACTGGGCCTACGTTTTCTACTTTTACGGTGGATTTGGAATATTTTGGTTCGTTTTATGGGTAAGTTTAACTTCTATTTTCTTTTTTTCTATTCTCTTTGTTTTGTAGTTATAAATCTTAAACTATACAGCTTAACCTATCTTCTTGTTTAAATGTTTGATAAAAGTAAACTTTGTTATCACGTTATACGTCACTTATTTTAAGTTCTCTAACTGTGACCATTAAAAGGTACGGCTATTTTAAAATTGAACAATAAATTGCACTTTTGTTACTTTTTATTCATTTTAAAAATTTTTTATTCAGAGTCTCTTCTGCTACAGCTCACCAAGTTCGCATCCTTTTATAACAAAACAGGAACTTGACTATTTAAACGCAAATGTTACTTCATCAGAGAGCAAAGAAATTTCTGATCCGGTACCGTGGAAGGCCATCGTACGATCAGCGCCTGTCTGGGCGCTTGTTCTTGCTGCTGTAAGTTTTATACCGCTTATATTCGTCATCACCACGGTCATCATTTTAGTCGAAAGACTGCTTAGACACAGAAAGCCTCAGGGTTTTTCCACAAGGACCGATCCTGAGCCGCTTGCATTAATCGTTTTCCCGCATCATAACATTCATAACCCACGACGTCAGTCCACCTAACCCTTTCCTAGTATACTAATGTAATGATTAATTGGACCTGGTTTATCTATGGTGATTAGGCCTCATTACATTGATGAGAAGACCGGTATTTAAAATAATTGAAATTCTAAATAATGATTGTCCGTCGTCCATGTTCGTCTGTGTATTCTACATATACTCAATCTTCGTGCCTGAACTGAATTGCCGCGCTTAGTTTGCGCCTGATAGGGTAACGTTAGTTTGATACATTGCAGAGTTAGTGAACTGTCTGTCTTTGTTGCGAAAGAGAAAATCACCACAAGATCAGTTATTAAAACTAAACATTTATTTTGCAGGTTGGCCACGACTGGGGCTACTATACTATTGTCACCGATTTGCCAAAATATTCTCATGACGTGCTCAAATTCAACATCAGGACTACTGGGTGGTTGACCGCCCTGCCCTACGTTGCCATGTGGATATCTTCTATCCTTTTTGGCATCGTCTGTGACTTATTCGTTAGAAAAGGATGGCATTCTATAAAAACTGGAAGGATAATTTATACAACTATTGGTACATATCATGAGTGGATTTGTGGGTCTTGAACTAACGCAAATTTTCTCCCCTAATTGTCAACCGATTTTATTTTCGTCTAGTCATTGTCGAGTTATTAAAAAAAAAGATAACGGTTTTTTTTTTAAATTGTAATCCATTCTTAAAAATTTGCTTATTTATAGGTACATAAAATCTAGGCAAATCATTCATTATTTCAGCTGCAACTGGACCAGCGATATTTATCATCGTGGCTTCGTACGCGGGGTGCGACCGCAACGCTGCCATGGCGTACTTCGTGCTGTCCATGGCTCTCATGGGAGGATTCTACGCAGGGATGAAGGTTGTTTTTAACTACTAGCTTTGCTTGTAATGTTGCGTCTTAATCGATTGAAAACGCTGTAACTATATACTTAAGTATATGTTATCTCTCAAGTTTCACCTGAGAGTTGAATAGTCTTGTTATTTTTTCCAAATAAACTCTACCAATTAACATGTACTCGTACAGTAAGTACAGTACCACAACAAAAATGCACTGTGCAAGTGCACCGTCATAAAGTCATAATAATAATTTTCAAACTGAACATCAAATGACAAGTATGACAATAACAATGACAAGGTTCTAAGTATGCTCAATATTTTTGTTGGGTGACTGTACAGTGCAATAGCTCATTAATCCACCTTTTGTACTTTTCTTTTACATAACTCACGCCTTCGTTCCTAGAGAGGGCTAAGCAGAGCTACAGAATTACCTACAACTCTAAAAACTTGTTGATAATTCTGTAACTACATTTTGCACAATTAGGCTAAGATATTTCCCAGCGTATTAGTAACAGGCTGCAAGCCCATCACCTAATAGTACTACAAGCCTTTATTCCCTTTGTTTTCTTTTACTCGCTCTTATATTCTGTTATAGTCTTCAAACCAACTTTTCCGCAACCCGAGTATTTCTTACACGTAATGTTAGTAGTATTACTACATACACCTAATGTTATAAACCTATTCCATTGCTATAAATAAATAAACGATCACTGTTAATATGTTTTCGACAGTCGTTTTTTTTTTTTAACATTAACTCATCCCGAGAAGTTTAGCCTCCGGTTTTTCACCAATTAATTTAAAAAAAGGTACAACATTTTTTTGCTCCCCTAATTAAATGATTAATAACCCTGCATATGTCTTTATACAAATGACTATCCGATTGACTAATATTTTTCCCTCAGGTGAACGCATTAGACTTGGCGCCGAACTTTGCAGGTTCTGTAACCTCACTCGTGAACACCACTGCCACCCTCACAGGCATTGTTACACCATTTCTGACAGGCCTTTTAACTCCTCATGTAAGTGTTACATTAAAGTAATAAAATAGTATTTTGAATAAAAAAACTCCAGAAAACAGCGACATCATGAATTTCGTCTTATTTTTACAAGTTTTATTTAACTTCAAGTATGTTTCGGTCACATCTCGCAAGACAACTTTGATACAGTTACACTAGCCCTAGCTAGTAGCCCTAAGTTTATCTCTGACCTTTGTGAGAGTAAATAAAGATTTCTGATTTTTTTGACTCGCCTTTTCTCTTAAAGTCAATTACTAAGGAAATAATAAAAAACGGTCAAGGGCGAGTCGGACTCGCGCACCGAGTTTCTATAATGCCGTATTGGCATTACGGAAATATTAATAAGTGTGCCTTTAAATTTTGAAGAGTTCCATCGATTCCTCATAGACTCTATCATCAAATATTTATTTTGATAAAAATGAAACCAAACGGGAAGCACCAGCTTCCAAATAAAAAAAGAATCATCCTAATCGGTTCATCCAGATGAAGACGACCAGACAAACAGACGAAGTGAGAACCTCCTCTTTTTTTTTGAAGTCGTTGAAAAATGGTAGGTCAGTCCAACTGAAATCGGCGTCCTACAATATTTTTACCAAAAGTAAACTTCATTTCAACTGACCTATTATTATTACCTACCATTTTAAGAAGGTTTTTTTATTTTTTAAACATTTATTTTATTTTATTTTATGTGCCCGTTAAATGAATGATTCTATTTCTACTTCAGTCAACCATAAGCGAATGGCGCGTGGCGTTCTGGGTGTGTTTCGTGGTGCTGGTGGGCACCAACGTGGTGTACATCATCTGGGCAGACGGGCAGCAGCAGTGGTGGGACGACGTGCGCCAGTTCGGCTACCCTGAGGGCTGGAAGCACGGTCCTCTCATCCGGAAGACTAAACCAGAGGAGGCTGAACCGGAATCCATCAAGCTGATGGAAATTAACGAAACAGAAGTTTATTGAATAGGGAACTGCAACTTTTAACAATGTTGTAACCGCGTAGCCTGGTAGAATATGAAATTATGAACTATCAGGAAGATTTAATTTTAATTAGAATTAAGTTCATGGGAATAATTCATGTGTGTTACAACTGCAACAAACTGCTGTATTGCAACTATTTCCTGAAATATTTTTCATCTCCCTCTTCCGTTGTATTAAATTGATTTTGAGTAAGAAGCCGGTCTCAAGTTCAAGTCTGTTATTAAATTTCCGATGTGACACGATCTTGCTACTCAGGATAGTTTATTACAAAGGCCCTTAGATTCTAAAATGAAATAAAGAAAAGAGTCGCATAATAGTGTTACTTTGTGTCAAATCAGTCATAGTAATAAGTAATTGTACAAGCATAATTAATTAGTATATTTTTCAATGCAATAGGTATCAAAACCAAGCATATTCGGGATAAGTTCGCCTTTATACATTTTTTTATATGAATTGTATTGTTAATTGGTTTTCCTTTTGTACAATAAAGTTTTTACATACAAAAATAATATACATATTCAAGCATGTCGTTATGATTGATGTGGTATGTTATGCAGCAGCACGCTGTCTGGTTTTTTTTAAACGCCTAGTATTTATTACAAGCAATTTTGCTTCTATCAATTTAATTTATACGAATAATAAGAATGTTTCAAATATCTATCTCTTTCTCTCTTACCTTATTACAAAATGTAAAGAAAGGGACAGGGCAAATGTGATTTCGATCTTTAATTATTTTGGTTGGGCCTTTGTATGAAATGAGATTGCTATGCTGCAGGCGCCGAGTTTATGCGATGATTATTTTCTGTACTAACACATCTTCTTCTTTACATAGTACGAAACAAAGTCGCTATTGACGTCTGTCTGTTGTGTATCCGCTAACTCCACTTACCAAGCAAGGAATTAAGATGAGTTTTCCAAAAAAAGCGCACGTGTTTAAGGGCTAAAATTAACAACGGTAACTTTTTCCATTACGTCTCAATAATTAACTATATTGCTAATAAAAAAAACTCCATCTGAGACAAAACTCCTGTAGCAAATGCAACCATTTTACTAACGAGTAAGGATTGCAACTGCTTCAGTTATTGACTGTGAGATAAGGCCTACTGGCGTATGTGGGTACATAAATAATGTAGGTAACTAATTATCGTGACGTAATGGAAAAAGATAACATTTTTAATTTTCGTCCTTAACTACGAGCACTTCTTTTGGAAAACGACCTGATAGGATTGATAAATTTCTGATGATCACTAGTAACAGTAACATAATTAAGGTTTTGGTAACATCAATGATTTAATGTTATCTACTCAAAATACTTTGTCATTGTTCTATTACATTTTGTTTCATTACATAGTGTACCTGCGTTGTAATCCACGTTGTAAAACCGAACAGAAGATGGTACGTTTGGTTTTTTCTCATTATTTCAAACCCTAATATTTTTTATATTTAAATAAGGCAAAGGCCTACCGGGATTTTGAAGCCCATCTTTGGATGTAAAATGCTTTATATACATTCAATAGTTAGATGGGTTAAGATCGTTTCCGATTCGGATCTTAGACTATTAAATGAAACACTTGAACCCTTTTCTTTGGCTGTTCGAGAACTTCATTGTGGAAATCGAAAAATAAACTGTTAAAAAATTGTATTATGTTGTCAAGCGAGAATTAAACTGATTTAATTTAGTAAGTCACTTAAAATAAGCTAAAGCGAAGTCATAAAAGTCACAGTTCAATTGTTTATTTTAATCAGATTCTTATCTTATTCCTTGCGTAACTACAAACCTAATTAACCTCGCGTAAAAAATACATAAATGATAAGCCGATAAAGATACATGTGACCCTAGTTAACAGTGTCACACTGCCAGAAGGCCACTCGCTTGAGTTTTTAGAAAAAAGATTTTAAGCATGTTAATAATGTTATGGTAATAAAACAAAAACTGGTCCAAAGCTGATCGGATTTTTTATCAAAACCAGCATGCATAATATAATGGTATGTCGGTTGACATGCAAAAAACGCTGTAAGACATTTAAAACTACCCTTTATTTTTATTACTACACCGTTGCAAAGAATATATAGTAGGCAATAGACGAATGTGTTGAGACCAAGGCGTTGGGGCCCTCTAGGGTACCTGACTATACTAGTCCGCATCATAAGCCCTTTCCACCTAAGAAAACATAGCGGTTATAGTTTTACGAGTATTCTGAGAAAATAAAATAAAAGGCATAAATACATACATTAAATCACGCCTGTTTCTCAGTAAGGTTGGTAGACACCACTTCTTTCTGCTTGCCACGATCTTGACAAATTTCTTTCGCTTCTTCCACATTCATACATCGAGTCATGCAAGCACGTTGGTTTCGGGTACTTAAGATTCGGCCCTTTTCCAGTATTTTTTCTATTAAAGGCATTTACAAAAGAATCATGTTGAATTATGTTGTACTTGAGGGAGGACCTTGTGCAGGGTCCGTCCGGGTTGGTACCACTATCTTATCCATTAACCTACCTCCAAGCAGCAGTGTTCGAATTGTTGTGTTCCGGTTTGGGGATAACACAGCCGGTGAAATGACTAGCATAGAGGCATTCCATCTTAGGCCTCAGGGTTGGCAGTGCATTGCAGTCTTGTGAATGCGAATGTCTATGGGTCACAGTTTCCACTTACCATCTGGTGGTCTGTGTGCTCGATTGGCTTCCTATGCGATAAAATAAATAAATAAACGCACAGAGTTACTTTCTCCATACTAAGAGAGCCCCGCGTTTGTTTTTCACCTAGTATGGAAAAACCAACTTTGTGTGTTTTCTCAAAAAGTTGTAATAAAAAAGAAATTGGCATGTAGCTTTAAAAACTTCCTTCTTTACAGTTATTCTAATCAAGCAAGAAAATACCTTTTTTTTTAAATTAATACATGAATTTCGGGATTTTTCGAAGCACGGACATAAGGAAAAATTACAAAATTCCGATTAAAATGATCAATATCTCGGAAACTAATAACAATTGCTGAACATATATGGGGGTTAAATCGATAGCTTATGAGCTGCTCTATCAGCCCTAGGCGGGTTGACGTCGGTTTCTGGGACACTGTATATGTTGCTTAAACGTAATAATACAGGGTGTCCCTGGATAAAGTCGACAAACGAATAGGGATGAAAGTAGATGCAATTTCATCGACAAAAAAAATAATAAAAAAAGATTTTTAAAAAGAAACATGTTTGCTGTGCACTCTATCGGAACAAAGAGAAATATCTCGCCTCATATGAGGTCTATTCAGATGAAATAAACGGTTTTTTAATTCCAGGACATTACCTGTGTCAAACAGGTAAAAAAAAAACAAAAAAATACGCCGAACTTAAAAAAAAACAGGTTTTTATTCAAAAAAATGTGTTTATTTTTTGTAAATTCCTGATAATTCCTAAAATAGCTTAAAAATATGCCCATATTACCTTATGTTATTATTAGCTAAAATTATTTGTTAACTCATTGTCTTTAATTAAAGAAAAATATTACGTGTCTAATGCAAACACGACATTTTTGATGAGCGGTCAAAAATATTGTGTCGTTTAGTATGTGTTGTTAATAATGTTATCTTATCGCTCAGGTAGAGACACTTACTCGTAAATTAAGGTTTATGGACAACACACAGAAGATTGTCTAATACTGGGCTTGGATTGGTTCAAGGTCGGGAGCAAACTATGGTAGTGATTGACACATCTGTTGAGGAAGCCGTGCTAAACAATGTGTATGCTGATCCGAAGACCAGTATTCGACGTTTGGCGTTGCATCATGGAATTTTAAAGTCATCGGTGTGGCGTATTTAAAAAAAAGAAGGGCTCCATCGATACCATTATCAAAGAGTCCAGCACCTGCATGATGACGTAGATAGGGTTCCAAGATGCGTCATGTCCGCTTGGATTCAAAGGCAAATTCGAAACGATCCGGATCCGGAACGATCCTGTGGATGGATGAGGCTCAGTTTACGCGAGATGGGATCACAAACTGTAGAAATCTGCACGAATAGTGCCCAAAGGGACAGAATCGTCATCTAAAGAGGTAGTCAACCTTTCAGGTGCGGTTTTCCATAAGTCTGTGGGCAGGCCTCATTGACGACATGTTGATTGGCCCTATTTTTCTTTCGAGAACTTTGAACGGGGCACGGTTTTTAGAACTTTTAAGAGATTACCTGCCCCTTGTATTGAAGGATGTACACAAGGGGGACATTTTTTCTCCAAATGGATGGATGTCCCGCCCATTACGCACTTGACGTAAGAAGATTTCTTAACGACACGTATCCTAACCGTTGGATTGGTAGACAAGGGCCAGTGGCATGGGCAGCACGTTCTCCAGACATGACGCCGTTGGATTATTTCCTTTGGGGTTATATAAAGCAGAGGGTTTATAGTGTCCCAATTAACTCGGAAGAGGATTTGCGGGACAGAATGGTTGACTGTGCCAATTAAATAAAAAATAACCCAGATATGATTCGTCGAGCTACTAAACAAATAACAGTTCGAGCAGGACTGTGTTTGCAAGAGCAAGGTGGTAATTTCGAGCATTTAATGCATTGAATTTAGTTGATAATGTAAATAAGTTAAGTATAGTTTGGTCAGTAAGTAATGTAAATTTTGCCTCTCTAATTTTTTCAAACCACTAAACTTGTCCATAAACCTTAATTTACGAGTAAGTGTCTCTACCTGAGCGATAAGATAACATAATTAACAACACATACTAAACGACACAATATTTTTGACCGCTCATCAAAAATGTCGTGTTTGCATTAGACACGTAATATTTTTCTTTAATTAAAGACAATGAGTTAACAAATAATTTTAGCTAATAATAACATAAGGTAATATGGGCATATTTTTAAGCTATTTTAGGAATTATCAGGAATTTACAAAAAATAAACTCATTTTTTTGAATAAAAACCTGTTTTTTTTTAAGTTCAGCGTATTTTTTTGTTGTTCTTTTTATCTGTTTCACACAGGTAATGTCCTGGGATTAAAAAACCGTTTATTTCATCTGAATAGACCTCACATGAGGCGAGATATTTTACTTTGTTCCGATAGAGTGCACAGCAAACAATGTTTATTTTTAAAAATCTTTAAAAAAAAGAATGACCCCAATTTTTTTTTATAATTTTTTTTTGTCGGTGAAATTGCTTCTACTTTCATCCCTATTCGTTTGTCGACGTTATCCAGGGACACCCTGTATATACCTACATACCAATATATTAAAATAAATATAAATACTTACATAAATACATAATATTAAAAAAAAATGAGGATAAGCACAAAACATTACAGATAACACCATCAGAAAATCAAGATGATAAACCCATAGATAGATGATGATAGATGATGATGATGATGATACCTACAAAAAATAATAATCGCGAACTTTCTTTTTAAAAGCAAACTATGGTGAACATATTATATAAACTGGCACAATTTCCTGTTTGACACAATTTGGCAAATTGTTTTTGAATATCTCTGTTCAATATTTTGTAAATGTGTCCAAATGTTTGTTGAATAGATTAACTATTCATTTATCTTTAACTAGCGCCCCGCCAGCGGCTTCGCCCCGCTGCAAATTTCTGACTTCCCCGGTGGATTTTTCAATTATTTTCTTACATACAAACCTTTTCCTGACAATGACGAACACAACTAAAAAGAAATCAGCCAAATCGGTTCAGTCGTTCTCGAGTTTTAGCGAGACTAACGAACAGCAATCCATTTTTAATTATATAGATAGATTCATTACGTGTGAACATAATTAAGTAGTTTTTTATTAATATTTTTTTTAAATGAACCCAGATAGATGTTGGTAAAGTATCCACAATCAATCAATGGGACAATTGCTACAACACTGTTTCGCTATTTATGAATTACCTACTTAGTTACTTAGCCAATTCATCTAATGAATTTTGAAAAAATGACTTAAAACAACTTCATGGATATTATAAAGAAGTAAAATTGTGTTGGTGTTTGTATCTTGGGGAGAAGTCTATGGAGCTAATTGATTTAATTGAAATGATTTTAAAATGTTGCACTATTACGAAGCTAGGGTGACGACACCAATGTCGGACACTTTTAGCTGAAGGCACTAATAATGGACACTTGACTTCTAATTCTAAGATCATAAGGATGTAAATTGATTGTCTCAATATAGGTAAATTAATAATCTTTTTCTTTTGTCACATAATAATCAAGTGTCCATTATTGGTGCTTGTTAATTAATGGTTCCATCACCCTATATTTTCCGTTAGCTGTGATTCTACACTTCATTGTTTTCAAATTGATAAACTAAATTTTTGGATGATTTCTTTACCGTGGCCGTCCTGGAGCTCTATTCTAATCGATAAAACAATATGGTTTTTGAGATTTTATCGTATGGTTAACGTGTTGATAACACGCTGGCCTAGTTGGTAGTGACCCTGCCTACGAAACTAGCGGTCCTGGGTTCAAATCCCGGTAAGTGCAGATATTTGTGTGATGAGCGCGAATATTTGTTCCTGAGTCATGGATGTTTACTATGTATTTAAGTATATATTTCTCTATATGAGTATTTAAATCGTTGTCTAGTACCCATAATACAAGCCCTAGAGTTTAAATTGGGACTAGGTCAATTGGTGTGACATTGTCCCCTGATATTTATTTATTATTATTTATTTATTTATTATTTATTTACTTGACAGTGATGGCGGCCGAGTTAAAAACAATACCGTATCACGTCAAAGGCAATATGGTTTTAACGAGTTGAATAGAGCCCGAGTTAGTTATTAACAACCTGCCTGCCATAAACGCCTACAGACAGAAATAATGTTAGGTAATTACTGTATAATACGACTGATTCTGAAACAAAGCTGAACAAATTATTGTCGGTGTACAATGGTGGTAATTGCTCAAACAATCGCCTCAAAGGTTTTCCTAACGTT
Source organism: Acleris emargana (assembly GCA_927399475.2). NCBI lineage: Eukaryota > Metazoa > Arthropoda > Insecta > Lepidoptera > Tortricidae > Acleris > Acleris emargana. The sequence goes on along the minus strand of OV656840.1, from coordinate 14,585,463 downwards.
GGCGTTGGAATTGTTTGACAATAATACTTGCATCTGCATTTTTTTTAAATCGATAATTTTAATATTTGAATGATTTCATGACCATAGCCGTCCAAAGATTATATTCTACTAGGAAAAATAAAATTGCTTTTGAAATGTTTTTATACTGTCAACTTTCTTTTCTATTTTGTGTTATTTACTTGACAGTTATGGCGGCCAAGTTAAAAACAATAGCACTACACGTCAAAAACATAATTATTGTTTTATCGAGTTATAGAGAGCCCTAGTTGACTTATGCCCGGTTCCTATATTCAAGAAACGAATCGTTTCCCTTACGGACAGTAGCGTTATGAACTTATGACATTTGTTACATACAAAATGTGACAAATTTTAACGAGACGTCACCACTCTACCAACGGTTTTGAATATACGCACCATTAGCGGCCAAACTTATAAAATTTGTGGGTTTGGTTCCCGCTGGTGTATCTACCTACCTACATAAGTGTAAGTTCACGGTTTCAAGAACCTAGTTTGGGCTGCTGAGTGTAATTTAAACCGCGTGATGTCAAACTTGGTACAAGAAAAACATAGCTTCTTAAACTTTAGTTTGACTTGAACATAAATTTCGTTACAAGTTAAGGTAATGGTGATAAGTACCTCTTTTGGTTTTTTTTTTTTAAGTTTCCTTGCAACTTTTACTGCACATAATTTATCACATTTTGGATACCGAGCTATCCAGCCTTGTAAGGTTGGCCAATATTTCCGGGACACCCTGTATAAGTATAAATACTTATAGTTTCACAGAAATACATTAACTAGGCTATCATATAAACGTTTTATTTCGTTGATAAACTATTGCATAGTATTCAAGTGTGACCCACTTTAACTTTGAAGTACTTAAAGAAATTGTGTTGTTCTGAAGGGACGAGTCCAAGTCCAAGGCAATTTATATCAAATACATACGCAGATGTATTGTGACGTCAAATGTAGGGCTTGTGCTCGTCCTGCAAATTTCCTGTTGGACATTTCAGTTTTCTGAGTCACCGCTCGCTCGTTGTGTGACAAGTTATTTTTAGAAATCATTCGTTAAACGAGACAATATTTATTGCAGTGACGGATCATTTAACGAGTCTCAAGTTCTCAACTCAATAATTAATATGGAATATGTTGATGTCGGCAGCCATTTTTATCAAGTCAAACCTGTTTAATTAAAAATTGGTTAAAGCATTTTGAGGCATGTTTATGTTTAACAATTGTCCAAATATAGTAACAGATTGGATATATTATAATATTTGGGTAAAACAAAATATACAATAAAATAATTGAAAATCTAACTTTTTGAAATTAAATGATTCTTTTGACATCAGATCAATAACTATAACAAAACATTACCCTTTTTACAAGTGGCCTCAGTAAGATAAAATTAAACGCCCGATTTTGCAAATGTGAAATAACCAAGAAATACAACACCGCACAATGATTGCTTTGCTCTGAATGTTATTTTATTATTGCAAAGCGGTGTCAGCTCAGGTTAACTAGTTAAAATGAAACGCGATCATCATATAATTTGTCACAACATACGCGCTAATAAATACCTACGCGCGTATGTTAATAAATACCTACATTCAATAACTACACTGTTTTGAATACTATGGTATCCCTGGAATATCTAGTGGTTATCTAACGGGTACCTACTCGAAGGTACAAATGTAGTAGGTGCTCTAGTAAATAAGTTTAGTGTTGATAATCTAAGCAGTTAGACAAATTGCACAATTGGTCGTAGTAAATAAATTTAAATTGTATTGCGTGATGTCGTGGATTGGAAACCTTTTTGTGTATTTTTCGCGGTTTCCCGGTATGGGTAACCACTTGTGTGATGAGCGTATGTGTTCCTGAGCCTTCCATGTTAACTATGTTTTGTATGTCTATTGTTGCCATAGAATCTACAAGCTTTGGGCGTTGTTTTGTTAATCAATTTGTGTTAGATTGTCCCCGATATTTATTTATTTATTCACACGTAAAATATAAAAAACCGGCCAAGTGCCAGGCGGAGTCACGCACCGAGGGTTCCGTGCCACCGCATAGAAAATATTCCGATTTGAATTCGATTTCCAATCGAATTAGCGCGAGCAAATCACATTTTTGACTATTTTAAGTATCTGTGGTTATTTTTCACGGTATGATCATGCCAAATTGATGCTAGTATGTTTAACCGATTTTACAATACACCAAAAATAACATATGTTAAATAAGACGTTTTTTGTATGGGGACCTCTTTTATTATTTCACTTTCTTTAATTGTTTATATTTTTCAGTAAATCTGATCTCTTAGATACGGTTCAAAAAATTCACCTACTTATAGTAAGGACGTGCGTAGGTGCGCACGGAACCTTAAAAACCTTCCCAATTCAGCTTTCATAAGCCGCCTAACAAACATTTATTAATTGCTTAATTTAGTGGTCAAACGGTTGTTTCACACCAGCACGACACCACTGATTACAGCGGCCGCTGAGGGCACGCGTCCATGGGAACCGTAACGCCGTTTATGGCTCTTGGACACTAATAACACATTCGGCCCTGACTCTCCATAACGCTATTGAGGTTACTCGCCATGCTCTGACAATCCCATAACATAGTAAACATAGTAAACATAGTCACCACACACATCTACACTATATTCCTATAGGTTATCTCTTCAACCGCTTTACAATCAAGTACTGTGCCTGAGTATTGGATGTTTGCTATGTACATCTACTAGTAAAAGCCTAGAACTTAGTATGGGACTAGATCAGTTTATGTAAGTTGTTCTTTGATATTTATCAGTACCTGGATGACCGAGCGACTTTCCCGCAGATAACTACTTGGGGTGTATCGGTTGTTCTAAAATTGTTTGGCCTATTTTTGTTTGGCCATCGAAATACTTAGAGTCGTTTTTAAGAACGTGATCACAAATGTATTAGCTGGAAGAGATCCCTTAAAAGGAAAATATCGCCTATGTAAAAACAAAATATCTTCATTGTATTGATTTGGTTTTTCTTTTGTACAAAAAAGTGTTTACATAGACACATACGAGTACTATATGTAGAATAGTATAGGATTTAGATCTTGTCAAATATCTATGGCTTCTGATCCCAATTATCTTCAGGTGGTCAGATGGACCTTCTCAATGGCATATGAAAAACTATAATCATTATCATGTTTTGTGTTAAAATTACTTCTATAGGTGAAAAACTTAAGTTAATGACCTCTTGCATGTAATTTTAACACAACTGTGTAGACCGTTCGACATTCTATATTTGAAATTTGAAGTAAATTCCATATTAGTTTTGTACACAACTACATGCAAGAGGTAATTTACTTAAGTTTTTCACCTATACCACATTTCAAATTTAATGTTCATGTGACTAGGTCTAGGTAGTTTAATTATCCAGTGTAGTTGGACATTGTTTAAAATTAAAATAGCCTTAATTTGAATCATGAAGTGACGTAATGCAATTTGAAATAGCGGATATTTCCATTTGTTGTTGAGTCAGTCCTATTTCAATTAAAAATGCCGTTTTTATTTTAATTTACTCAGTAAAATATAAATGAAATTTTATTGTGTCGTTACAAACGCATACTTTGTATTACTATAAAATATAAAAACCAATATTGAAGACTTGTGATTTAAAGCGGCTTCTCTAACTTGATTAGTGTAAGTTGCAAGCCAGTTTAATTTATTTATTGTTTGATGGAACAACTTGCTGTAAGTAACAAATTACTTTCCTACACCATTTTTTTTTTCTGCAGACAATGTCTTACAAAATTGATCTAGTCCCAAACTAAGCTATAGGCTTGTGCTATGGGTACTAGACAACGATATAAATACTTATATAGAGAAATATATAAAACATCCATGACACATATTCGAAAAAAAAAAAAAAAAAAAAATTCAAATATTCGCGCTCATCACACGAATATCTGCCCTTACTGGGATTTGAACCCAGGACCGCTAGCTTGTTGACAGGAGCAGTAGGTACCAACTAGGCCAGCGCGTCGTCAATGTTTATCAAATCTAACTGTTAGGATACCAAACATATGACCTCGAATACCATAATTATACATGATTCAGCGTCAGTTATCAGAAGCATTATTAAGATATTTTGTCCAAGTATTGTTTTACATACGGCTCTGATAGTTTGATCTTCATAATGTCACTGAAATATTCACAAAATAAACTCCATATTTACTAGGTACTTTAATCCGCAAATTTTCTTGCTTAGACATAATAATAATGTTTTAAAATTTTGATTTTATCTCTGTCTGTCTTATTTTTCTGTGCACCCACCATGTAAATTTCTGATTAGTTATTTAGTCGACTGGTAGAGAATGCCATTAGGCATTCTATCCGCCATTTGTACTTATTTTCGTACAATAAAAATTAAATAAATAAATAATAATTGGGGTTAATACATTACTATTTTAAGAAGTAATAACATAACTAATAATAACTAATATAACTAAAATAAGGGGACAATCTGACACAAATTGATAAAGTCCCAAACTAAGTTCGGTGGCTTATTCTATGGGTACGAAACAACTATATAAACAAATACATTCAGACAAGTTAATAAATAGAAAACAGCCAAGGCTCAGAAACAAATGCACGCGCTCATCACACAAATATTTAGCCATACCGGGAACAGAACCCGTGACAGCGTGGCTAACTCGCTACCAACTAAGATAAATTGCGTCGTTATACTAAATTAGTAGTTTATAGTATTACACTATACCTACGTATACAATACAAAAACACTGTATACCGCATTCTTAATAACTCCTACTTTACTTACATGGTAATTATATAAATACGATCTCTACAAGTTTAAATTAATAATGAAGTCTAAGAAATATGTCTTTAGCTTTAAAAGATGGTTATATAATTTTATATAATTTAAATTTATTTCTAGTTTCATGAGACGAGCATACTCTCTTCTCAAAGGCCGGTAACGTAGCTGCGATTCCTTTCCTGGGGTCCTGGTGACCATACGTAGCCGTGATCAGATCACTTCACATCAGGTGACCACTTTTTTTGTAGTATTTAATAGCCATCAAGTAAGGTTCTGGCTGAAAACCAACGCTGCAGCGTGTAACTACGCTCTGGAGCAAAATGCTCTGAGTCCAGCCTCTTTTCCGGCATCACAGTAATTATTCTGATTCACGTACAAACAGCCACACACTTAACTGCCCATTTAAGACAGAAGTGAGAACATGTAGAAACAGATAAATATAGTATATATTTTATATAAGAATCTCATGTGCATGACAGAGACAGTTTCCCTCTGTTTATCTTCATGGGTCACTCAGCTGTGTTGGCGATTGTAACACTTCGTTGATTATTATGTTACCTATTAATTAAGTCGCTATTGTATGTCACCATGCTTAATTTGTGATATCGAATAAAGTTTTCGTCATTGGTTATTTGCAGACATAGGAATATTTGGGGCAAAATTAAATGACAGCTAGGGATTGCCTATATCGATAAACTAAATTATCGATTCTTTTCCCATATAGTAGTGGTCGCTCCCAGTTTTGTTTGTATTTTTTTTTCATTAAAAGTATGAAAATAAAACAAAATAGAAACCAAATTCTGGTTATATTTAATATTTTTGGATCTTCACTCATAATCATCATACTTTTTTCCAAAAGTATGTAGCAAAGCAAGACGCCACGAGTATTTTTTGACTTAGTTATACACCGTTGCATACAATACTTTTTCTACGACTAGGTTTCAAATAAAATGCAAAATTAAATTGACAAAATTTTATTTATAGATTTTTACTCTTTAATATACCTAGGTTAGAATACGAACGAACGAAGCACAGAACAACAAACGAGCGGGAAACATTCGAAAACAACAAAATATGTGTCTATGGTTAACTTTGTTTTTAAATTGATGTGCACTTGCCAGGTTTCATATTTTTTAAAAAAGTTTCACAATCGATTTATCTTGTGAAATAGGGACTAAAAAAAACCTAATGATTTGAGAAATGAATTCTTTTACCTGATTGGTCGATTTTAATATAGCTGCGTTCTGGTTGGTTGATACCAAATAAAATGTTTTTTTTAAAGAGTTAAATTAGTAAAAGAGTTTACATACCAAAAAGAACCTAATTCCGATTGACAGTCAATGTGTATTGTGATTGGTGGTTTAATTTGGTGAAGTATTTTGATTGGTCAAATTAACCTAGGTGAAAGCTTTGGCAGCTAGGCATATCGTTTTGGCTCAAAAAAGCACAAGTGCTGTTAAGGGGAATAGACTAGATAGACTTTTCTACGGAATGTTCTGCGGACATATTATCTATATTCTTATATTAGTGTTCGTGACTATATAAATGACAGATTAAAGTACAGGAGTAGGAAAAAATACTTATAATCATGTATTTGTATCATTTTCTCGCACTTTTTGAGAAAAAAATTATATATGCCTCGGCGGACACGAGGATTTCCTGACTCGTATTTTAGTAGGCCTTTTTATTGCTCGGTCTGCTAACCTCGTCAGGAAATCCCTTACTTTCCGAGCCTAGGCAATAACGTAGTACTGTGTGAAAATTGGCTAACGTTCTACCTAAGATAAAGTTACCATTAATGGCATTATCTTCCTTCTCTCCCCACAGGCAGTTTTCATATAAGCTGGGCCACGTTATAATGAGCTCAAACATCAGTGGGATCTACTTATCACTAATAATACATGAGTATATAAGTATAATTACTAACGCCAATTTTTGGATAGCACTTATTTAAAAATATGCAAGACTTAAAAAAATAAAATAACACGCATATTTTTAAGGCAGCACATGTTTTAATTTGATACAATGCTTGTTTTTCCGTTTTATTTTTGCTTATAATTTTTAATGTCGCATCTGCCACGCTTCTTTTGTGACGAGGCCAATGACATCTTATTTTTAAGATGCAACAAGTGATTTGGGAGTTCGTCCGTTTATTGACCAACTTATTACTCGCACGACGTTTTGCTTATGACAATCGAATGAGAATTAATTTGAAAATAAAATACCTTTAACTTTCTCATGTCACAATTTAATAGCGATTCCTAAGAGAAGACCACTGTTGAGGTGAATGGCCGCTAGACACCCAAAAGTCTATCTTTTATAAAATAACTTAAGCTTCAGCAACAGGTCATAATTAAGAAAATATACAAAACATGAGAGGTGTAAAAGTCTCTAGGATAAAAAAATAAACATAAGCAATTAGCAATTTCATCAATTTCTTAATTTTAGTCTTACATTTTTATAAAGTCTCCGCTGTCAATGTAGAAGATTATTGATTATGGAGATGAGGTCTTCAAATACCAAATTAAAAATACACATGCAAAAAAGTTGCACAAAGTCCCAAAATATAGTAACTCCAACTAAACATAAGTACCTACTTATAATTTTTTATGGTCATGGCCAAAAATTAACTAGATTGACCATGAGCATTAAAATAGGAAGTTGTGACCAAGGGAAGTGGATGCCGGAATTAAACAACAATTACATTACATTTACTAAACTATCCATTAATTTTCGGGCGTCACATTCCAATTTATCCATTAATTCATGGTTAGTGGTAGAGCCATAATTTAAATAAGAGATTGATAAGAGGACGATCTCACACAAATTGACCTAGCCTCAAACTAAGCTCTTGGCTTGTGATAAAAACATGCGTAAATACATAGAAAATACCCAAGACTTAGGAACAAATAATCGTGCTCATCGCACAAATATTTGCTCGTACCGAGGATCGAACCCGGGACCGCTAGCTTCGTAGACAGGGTCACTACCGACTAGGCTACCGCGGGGTTCCAATCATAAGTACATTGACAATAACGGACATCTTCTATTAGCAACGGTTTATACAACTATTTAAAGATAAAAGTCAGTAAGTAGGTACATTTTAGCACCAGAGACCAGTGCTGAGAAGAATCACCGTAAGAAACTCAACAGTCAGTCGTTCTTTAACATATTGCTTATGGTATAATGATATAATACAATAAACTATTATGTGTATTGGCCCAGCAGCAAAACGTGTCAGAAGGCAGAAATTAACACGCTTTTAAATTTTATTAAACAGGGCCTCTATTCTAGGCGGTAAAAACAATCTTCTTTTACCTGCTATGGTGTTTTTCTTAACTTGGCCATTACTGCCAAGTAAATAAGAGATATCAAAACATTAACAATACGATCACAGGTCAGGTTTTTACCGCCTAGAATCTCGGCCAGGGTAATTATAAGTAGGTACGGTAACTATGGTAGTTATGGATAGCCTGTCCGTCTTTGAGGTACACAGGACAACTATGAGACCGCGCACGCGCTCCTTACTGGCCTTGCCTGCGCGCACTGTGTCGCACAAAAACTCACCGCTGCCGCATGCCCTAGGGCTGTTGATTATACACGTAAAGGTCGGACCGCGGGAAACACCACGCGCCGTTCCAACTTTACGTGTACAGGCCGCTATTCTCTCAAAAACGGCAGTCAGTCGGACAAACGAGCATGCGTTTGGTAGCATGGCTTATCGAACGTTTAAGGATGCCTAATTGAGAGTGCAAGCGCTAAAATGTGTTTTGTTCCCTAGGACGGACTACTCAAACTCGTCGCTGCAATTTCACTCGTTCGTCCGACCAACCACCGTTTTTGAGAGAATCACACCCTGCTTGCGCGACGATGGACGGCTGTGTGCTCAGAATGCTTGAGGTTTTGTGAGGCGATGGATTGCACGCAGTCGAATACTTTTTCATAATATAACTTGAATTCAAGTTGTACCTCGTTCTTTTAATGTACCTAGTTTCACAGTTTAATCGTTTTTTGACTGTAATGCTGTGTTTATATATTTTAATCGCATTTTAATCCCCTTTCGACATTATAGCATAAACCCGAGAATCGATACCATACCAACTGTAAACATATAAAACTCAAACAGATGTGACATTGTAGTACGTACGATTCATAACTGCTTATCCCTTTATCACTTCAATAGGCATGTTACAATATTGGCAAATAACAAACATACTGCGTGTTGTTGCACTCTCAAACACGCTATAAAAGATTAGTTTGCAAGTTATACAGATATCGTAAAACAACTGTTGGTGTACCTGCTTTAAGCGGCCTAGGAAAAGTGGAGCATTGATAAAGATTAGAAATGGCATGAGTCTAGTGATACAGTCACCAGCAGTAACATATTATTCAGAATTAGGTTCTAATATCTGACCCGTTTCTATTACTAAGGCCATAAGAGCCAACAGCTTGCGTAGATTGGCCGTGTGAGACCAACACCTCACACTTACGCGACGAAATCAAACGTGTGGGAAACGATGTGGTCCTGAAAATCCCATACAAAAACCTTACCGAGGTTCATACCGTGAGTCAGTATACGTATGAACAAGGACGTGAGTCGTGAGCATCTAACAATGTACTTACATTTAAGACGTAGGCAGGAGTAACGTTAAGGCATCTTCTGCTAAATATCTAGAAGTGAGGTACTAGAAAACCCATTTATTTTGTTTTATAAATAGTTGTATACGTTATTGGATGTTGCCAGCGGCTCCGTCCGCGTAGAAGCAACGGCAGACTGTCTTATTACAAAGATGTAATTTGCCGCCGGCGCTACTATATGGTTTTTTACTCTTTACTTAGGGGTACTTAGGTGTTGTTCAGAAACCTCATCGCTGCTATGTTGGATGCCGAGAGCTAATGGATTTCAGAGTTTTTGTTGTGTTTTTGTTTGTTTATTTGTTGTGTTTATCGTGTTATGTGTGTTTGCTTGTTGTGTTTAGTGTATTATGTATACTTGTTTAATAGGTATTAACACATTTACGTCACGTAAGTTTCGTTTTGCACAGTCATTAAGTGTCATTCTTGACGCATTAAGGTCAGGATTTACCATCACGAGTTAAACCCTGACCACCTGTTGTTTAATTTAGGAAATACACACCCCTATATATGTCCACACTACATTGGGTAATTTATACGGGTATAAAGTACTGATTTAATGCCTTTAATTTTGTTAAGTCCGTTGTTATGGGCCCTATAAAGGTGTATTTGTTAACCATTAGCGCATTACAAATGTATAACATTATAACTTCCGCCATTGCCTTTAATGATAATTCTATATTGTAGAACCAAATAGCTAAATATATGACGTCTTTATTAGCTGTGTATTGTAATTTGAATAAACAATTACAACAAAAAAAAGTAGATAATATCAAGGATGACTACGCGTCTGCGACTCCTCTCCGGGTGTTGCCCAACCCATGAGCCCAACATACAAGTCTCCCATAGATTCTTACTGGAAAAAAAAGTGTCAAATGACAAGAAGTTAATGCTTAGACTTTGTGTGTAATGTGTGGTCTATTACATTAGTTTAGGTGTAAATTATTTTAGTGCCCGTGTGGTTGCCGGGTTAGAATAGTGCCACTCCATGTCTTCCCGTGGATGTCGTAAGAGGCGACTAAGGGCATATAGGCTTGCAGTACTGTTAGTCGATAGGCTTGCAACCTGTCACTAATACGCTGGTAAACATCTAAGCCTAATTGTGCAAAATGTGGTTACAGAATTATCAACAAGTTTTTAGAGTTGTTGTTAGTTCTGTAGCTCTGCCTAACCCACTCTGGGAGTAAAGGCGTGAGTTTATGTATGTATGTATGTAGGTGTAAATTATATTTACAGGCCGCCATTGACGGAAATAGGGACATTATGAATTAATATTGTAAATATAGTATTTTTTTCGTTTTAATCCAATCTTACTTCCATAAACTTTAATGATCAATAAATGATTCTGCGCGCGCGACTACTTTGTATTCAAAACTCCATAGATTGGCTTGAGTTTTTTTGGTGGCAAAAAACTATGACTCGATTATGTAACATCCGTCCTAATTACATGTTCAACTCCGGTACAAGGTCATTGGTTTAAACAATTTATTCAAGTGTTGTTAATGTTCGTACTTCTATTGTAAACTACTACTCTTAGTGACGTATCTACTCGTATATACCCATTTGAATATAGTCCAACATACCAATTCAGTGGATAACAATTCAAGTAGCCGTCAACACATAATGGTAAATACAGCATTAAGTTAATAAAGTCAAAGAGCAAATTCAAATATATTCAAGTCCTTGTTAATTTCACGTCTGTATTTTGCACGTGGGTACATGAACCGATGACAAGTCGAGAGTGATCTGGCGCACTAGTCTCAGCAGGCCATGCTAATGACCTAAATACGACTCTTATCGGCTATCAAGCTGCGCTCGTTACATTAGGTAACCGTATTTATGACTGTTATTTATTATAAATAAGTGATAAGAAAATAAAACATGATCATGATTCCAAGAGTACACCACAATGGTTACAATTTGCGAAAAACATATTATAAATTATAATGTTAAGTCAACTTATATAATATTTTAAAATCGTTTTATTAATAATAATGTGCCTTGTATTAATAAACACTATATTAATATCCATCTACCATCAATGTACGAGTATCTACTATAAGTGCAGGTTATGTCTTTCTCAGTCAAGATGGCGCATTTTGCATGTGTGCACTATCTCTCTCTTCCTGTTCTCTGATAGTGGGCTGGTTAGAGGCCTGATTGAATGTTTTTTATTCCTCCTCTGAAAACTGTTTGTCAATGAACCAAGGAAAAATCCTTGTAAACTAACAAAATTTACGCAAATGACTGTTTGTATTCCAAATTAATAAACAAATAAAATTGAAGAGTTGCTGAAATTTGTGATTTGTTTGGCAATTAAGTAGCTACTCGTATTTACGAATTTATTTGATGTAGGTAGGGTACCGTCAGTGATTATAACGATCCCTGCTCTAATTCAACTTTCGATATGTATTTCCCTGTAGAGCTGTAACAAAAATACTATAATTATTACACAGTAATGAAATCCTTCCCGACTTATCTGCTTATAATTCGATGATCAAGGTTGCATTCGATCAAACTGGAATTAGGTCTTATGGTCCTATATTAAACACCGAATATGTATAGACTAATCTCGGAGTAAGTCTTATTCCAAGTTTGGGCCTCGTTCGCGTCCGCATCTCGGCCTAAGAAAATAGTTCTGACGCAGAATAACTTATAGTAGTTAAATAAATTGCTAGTTAGTGATACAAACGAGGAAAACAAAGTTGTTTTGTTCGTCTCATGTAATGTAATATAGAAATTCCAGAAACTGTTGCCTAAGATATTTAAAACCAAAAGAGGAAACCTAAACAACAATGGATAAGATTATGTTGATTTAATCAAAAGGTTGTTATTTACGTAGGTTTTTGAATTGTTATTTAAGACTAGTATGTAGTTGACTTTTATCTAGCCTGACGGTAAGTAAATATAAGGTCGAATGGAGTTCCCTGGTTTAATAGTAGCTAAAAAGAAAAACAGATAAAAGTACAAGAAATATATTTTAACCAGATTGAATTAAGGAGCAAAATGCTTCGTGCGAAGATATGGTAAATACCTACTTTGAGATCATAATGGTGAAGGCGCTCTCCCGCCTAGACCTTCTTAGTTTAAGTTTTATGTGTTATTAAGATACACGCATAGGTACATCGACACTAATTAAGATTTTTTTATTTATCGTCATCTGTTTTGTTTAATATATACAGGGTATAAGGGACGGCTCACCGAAAACTATAACCATAACCATAGCTTCAGACCATTGTACTGAACTGAAATCAAGTGGAATTTTTCCCGGGAAAACGAATTTTTTTACGTGAAAATGCCCTTTTCATAGGTTTTTTTACATAATGAGCTTCAGTATGTCATAAATGTTGTCCTAAATCGGTTTATATGCAAAAACGTGGAAAAAAAAACGAGAAAATTTTCGTTTTCCCGGGAATATTTCCACTGGATTTCAGTTCAGTACAGTGGTCTGAAGCTATGGTTTCAGTTTTCGGTGAGCCGTCCCTTACACCCTGTATAGTTTTTTAGAATTCGCAAACTAACAAAACGTAAAGACACGGGGTTTTGCTCAAAAATAATCCTCGTACCCTAAAAACGTGTAATGGTATATTCCATTAAAAGTGACACATTATTTATTTTTAAATTTTATTTAAGAAACAAATGGTTACAATATAACAGTTGAATATTGTCCCACGAAATCGTTTGTTTACACAGTTTGAAAGCATGATCATTGAATCTCTAGATACCTATACTTAATATTAATTAAGTAAAGGTTATATTAATATTAATAAAAATAAAAATATTAGTAATAATAATAATACTTTGGAACCCTAACTTTTGTCCTTCTGGGTTATGGAGTTCCGCTCGGATATCCACTACAAAAAAACACTCTAATAACGACTACACATGTCATATCAACCAGCGAGTCTCGCTGACTCTACAATATAACTGGTACTGATACGAGTGCCCGCTTCGGGCCGCCCAAGGTCGACAGCCTCGTGGGTTCTGTGCTTACATCAGCATACGTAACTCCTAGTACCAATGACAATGTGCCGGCGTCAGTCCAGCGGTACACATATCGGTAAACACATTTAGTAAAGCTTGCGAACACGCAAACTGCCAGTCTTCTCTAAGCGTGCTGCGATCTGCCCGTGCGCGAATGTGTGATTGCGTGCGGTCATTTCAAATCATGTTTCCATAGAAAACAATACAGCTTAGCGTTAAAAGTGCAGAAGTTCATTTTGTTTTAGCATTAAACTAGGTACTGTTTCAAATTATAAAGTTTTCAATACGCGCTCAGTGTTTTAAATAAAATATAAAGTTATTTTTTAATCTACAACTTTTACAGAATTAAAACCTACAGGTTCCGACATAAGTTAGTGGTTTTATACTTTGAAAATGGAGGAGAATCCTGAAACTCAAGTCCAGGCGCATCATCTGTTGGGTCAGAAGACGTCGAAGCAGCCGGGGCCAGTGGACAATGCCTTTACCAGAACGTTGCGATCATGTAAGGATTTAATTGAACTAATGTATGAAAATAACTTTTTTTTTTTTATTAAGTGTTTTCTTTAAAACAAAGTCTTTTCTTCTAATCAAATGACGAAATTGAAACTGAAACCTTCAATTAAAATATGTTTTAGCCGAAATAATTTTAGAATATCTGGTTAAACAAAAGACAATAGCTATGTACAAGGTCTTTCTTTCAAGAACAAGGTTTTTTTTCCTAACCTGAGTGTTTGTTTTAACACGATTCAAGAGTTCCATGTACGAGTGAATGCCTCAAACAAGTTCTAATATCGTAGACGGATACTGAAATAGGTAATCCTACTGACATCGTTTAACGTCTAGCGCAAAGTTTTTATCGCAATGATATCGTTAAAGGAAACATCCAAGCAAAATGCCGGCTAGATATTGATGTTTACATTGTAACTTATTCAGATATTTGCCGCGAATATGTTTGCCTTTTAAAATTCGTAGATTACCGATGTTCAGACACAGTTCAGTAGTTAAGAGGATTGTGGAGAGACGGTTAAATCGCGTCGCAGTCGAAATTATTCCATACAAATTAAAAACGTTTCTCACCCCCTAAATCAAGTCCGATTTTTACCATTTTTCATATGTTGTAGTATTTTTTTATGAAAAAGTTTGTGTAAATTTTGCCGTTCGTGTCGTTTTTTCTTTCCAATAAATATTTTCTAGAAACGGAAAACGGACAAACCGAAAAATGGCCTTGATTTAGAGGGTGAGTAACGCTATCGCATTTTGTATGGACACTTTCGTCGTCACAATTATGTCAAACTGTAAAAATATTGACTCTTATTAAACGTGTGGTAGTCTTATGTCTACTTAACATAATAAGTTGTTTATTATCATTATCAACTGCTATCACCCATTAACCATAAATAACTAGCAATATTATTGGCAACGTGACTATTCATAAACACGCAGGCACGTCGCAAGACGTCTAGTCGTCTATGTCATAGGAAAAACATAGATTTTTCACACGGCATATACTGCAACGGAACTAACGGGATAACTTGCGGCCATATAATACTAACGCTAGGCCAGGCCACTTTTCGTAATTCAACTGCAGAAACGCTTAAACTTGTTCGTTAAGAAGATGCTCGAGTACTTTTAAACGTCCGTTTATGCAAGATGGAATTTATGATATTAGTTTACAACGTGGAGTAAAAGTGACGGTATTTGTTTTAAAGTAGACGAGGATCAAGAGTATTTTGTCCTTTTCCTTGAGACTTTAGGAAAACGAATTTTAACGTTGCTTTTTAGGGTTCGGTATTCAAACTAGGACCCTTATAGTTTCGCAATGTCCGTCAACGGAGAATAAAAGCGACAGTTTGTGAAATAATTACATATTTGACCTTTTGTATTAATAATTTTTTGCCTTTGTTCTTCTACTTAAAACTTTAACAAATACTTTTTCAGTATACATTCAAACAATTTATAAAGAGAACGAACATAATTAACACAGCTTATATGTTACGATATTTTTTTACGTTTATGTTGTGGAAAAAATTGGTGCCATAATGTCTGTCTATTGAAAGACAGAGATTTTCTCATTACTATTGTATTTCAACTACAAAAATAATTTGGTGATTGATCCCCGAGTTCGGAACTCAAGATTGGCGCCGCCATTACTTGACAAATTACCACCAACTGGGATTATAGTTTATAATTTGAACATGCCAGGCGGGTCGCTGGCAGTGAACCTGCATGAACCTAGCAAGGTTAACAAAGATAATTATTATAACTTGACAGTTGATAAACAATAGAATTTGACGACGCGCTGGGCTAGTTGGTAGTGACCCTGCCTACGACGCTAAGGCCTTGGGTTCAAATCCCGGTAAGGGCAGATATTTGTGTGATGGATGAGCTCGAATATTTGTTCCTTAGTCTTGGGTGTTTTCTATATATTTAAGTATATATTTCTCTATTTAAGTATTTATATCGTTGTCTAGTACCTATAGTACAAGCCTAGAGCTTAGTTAGGGACTAGACTAGACACATTGGTGTGACGTTGTTCCAGGATATTTATTATTATTATTATTATTTAATTAGAATGCATCTGTTAATAGTGCTAAGTAAATATAAGCACTTAAAATGCTTTTTAAATCTTTAAATGCAGTTTTTTCTATTTTACAAAATCGAAACCTCGATTCTTAAGAAAATATAACCGAATTCACCGTACTAATACAATTAGAGTGCTTATCCTAATGCGATTGCTAATGTAAAACTTAGGACTATTTTATACAACAAAACGTCAATGTATATTTAATTTACGACCATGATGCCTAAAATGCCTGCTAGGTACAGCCGTATGCAGGCAATATTGAATCTTATAACGTGACATAAAAGTTTACATTAGCCAATGTTATTTCTCATAAAAAAAACTTCCGACGTATTTTCTGTTAAATCATTAAGTTTTATTACTAATAGATAACCTTTATAACTTTGATTTTTACGACTTAGTTGGGAGTAGGTAGGTTTTTTGTTCTTTCTGATTTAGTCATTTGTACTTTGATTGAGCCATTATTTGCCTTTATTCCAGTTTTGACGCAAACAACGTACAATTATTATTGGTAAAATTTGCAGCTGTGGTCAAAACATAATTTTTCATTATTTCATTCAAAATGTTCGTTGAAATTAATATACTTACAGGTTGCAAACATCTTCCAACTTGTTCTCGGTATTATTTACTTAAACGAATGTAACTATTATTAATATCATCTTAAAAAAGACAAAGTTGTTGTATTTTATCTCAATTGCAGCATAACTCTTTTTCAAACTTACGATTTAAACGAGAGAAAAAAAGAGCAACTTAATTTAGTGCGGCTTGTCTTCATTCAGAAGAAAACGAGACTTTTAAAGAAATTATATTAATGATGATTTCAGGCGTTATAGGTTTGGAGGAAACATTGTTATTAAAACGTCGGTCAGTTTAATTGTGACCGTGTTTAAATTAGTAATTATCATTTCCCAAGGCCGTGTCCTCGCTAAACATTAATTTCCACTAGTTTCCCAACTCTAATAACTACTTTTATTAACGCATCCTAATTAATCGTGTTTAACCAAACACTGATTAAACGATAAGTCGTTAAGTAGCTGAAAATATGTCGTTTTATAAGTTTTGGGTCATCGGTGCACTAGGACAAGTTGATGTTTGTTTGCTGCATCCATATGTGGGCACGGACATGGTTACTGTGCATGCTGTCAGCGCTGTACAGCCTGAGAGCTGCCGGAAACCGGACAAAACGTTTTTCAAATTAGTTCATTTCCATTTACAGTTTTAAAAAAGTGCTTTTTAGTCGGTTAATTGCCAGCTCACAATGTTTTATAAATTTATATTAAACCTTACCCAACGATACAATTAGATACAAATGGCCTATGTTTATTCATAAACTCGAAACAATTATCAATCGTTTTTTCAAGTCCGTATTATGTCAATTGGCATTAAGAATTCATTGACCCTTTGCGAATTCTTATAAACCTGTTTACTATAAATAATGTTCTTAACTCGTTTGCTCGCGGCATAAATTTATTTCGTACGACAACTTTGCTCGTGGATATTCTTTATCTTGGTTTTACGTTACTTTGGGTAGAGATAGCGAGGGTACGATTTGATGTTTTCCTCTCTTTTTTTGCTCATGGTGATAGAAGAATGGACCATTTAATAAATTTAAGTAATTGACGAAATAAATTATTATTAATACCTATAATTTTCACCAGCTTAGGGTTATTCACAATTTAAAATAAATATTTTTACGCATACGGTTCTATATTGCCTTCAGCGGTGAACAAGTCATCAACATAGAAGTACTATTTTCTATGTATAGTTCCACCATATTCCCTCGCTCTAAGGTCAAATCTAGATAGTCAACTTTCGAAAGATCGAAAGTGGTTTGTGTGGGCTAGCTCGATTGGCTCAGAGCCCTTTGAGCACAGAGGCTGCGGTATCAGTAACTATATCCGCCGTTACTTCACCTTATTCAATTACGTACGCGGTCATACAACAATAACACTTAACTATGAATAAAAAATAAATAAAAAATTTAAATTGATTTAGCACCTTTATTCAAATGCATCAATTAAACTAATGATGAATCGTATTTTTTTTTAACAAGAAGCAGTGTGTCGCAGATCCAAAATACGCTTACGTACTTAGAGTCAAGGAAATTGATTCGTAGACTACTTTGAACTATGTCAAAGTGGCATCGTAAATAAAATCATAAGATGTCACTTACGTTTTGATTGACTACGTCACTTTGACATAGTCCAAAATGGTCTAGGAATGAATTTCCTTGACTGTACCCATAAGGTCCGTCGTTCGTTACTCCATTTTCCACCATGTAGACCATCGTCCGTACTTTTGAGCCCTGCGTAGGTCCTCCAAAAACGCACGGCCAAACTGAATTCGTCTGCACGTGTTTTTCCTAAAGTTGTGCCTACCGAGTTGTGTAGTTTAAACAAGTAACAGCTTTCAGGGTAGCATACAAAATATTATTATATACTTTATCATTAAGATTCCCGTCTTGAAGATTGCTTAGAACGTTCAGTAAAGCAAATCGCATATCTAAACAACAATAGATATAGTCACACATAAATCTTAAACACTCGTTTTATGCGTTTGCACGTTTAGAATCCCACGTTCACGTTAACATAGACCTTATGGTTAACAATGCAAAATACTTTTAGTGGTACCTACGTATACTAATCTGTTTAAAAAAAATATTGTATTTAATACATGTGTATGGACCCCAGACAAGTCATATTGTCGCAAACCTACTATTCGTGCACAAGTACAAAAAAGGGGCTTGGTTTTTTTGAAGATTTGAAGAAGAAGCCATGAGATGTAGTCAGAAATGTTGTGTACCTATTTAATATTTATCTTTTCGTCACGTGGAGATATTCTATATAAGGTTAGGCATATGCCTTGTATTATTATTACTGACTAACATACTCTTTGTTATGTCTATGTTTGTTATCTGCTTTATGCAATTGTTCGTCCTATCAAAGTGTTCATAAGTTGCAAGTTTATTATGTTATAATCAGCGTTTGTTTAGCTACCTACCACGTCGTAAAACAGGATCTTCTTAGGGTAAACTGCCCTGTTATTGGCCACCTACCAATTATTGGCCCCGTGAACTTAATCATAAGGTAATAGAGACGATAATCCAACAATCACTAGGTGCCAGTAACTGGTATTTAAGTGGCCAGTTATTGGGTGTTTTTACCCTAGGATGAAATGAGTCCCCGCGTACACAACCCCCTTGCAAAGAAAACGGGCACTTTTGATTTTTTCAAGTACGTATTTGAATATACTATAACTAAATAAGATTTCATGCTACAAAATAAAAATAGTATTTTTTACATAGAAAAATAATGATTTTAAATAAATATGTAATGTTACTTTAATGCTGGAGCATGCAAATTCATTTAGTTACAGTACCTATATTTAAACTATGTACTTGTAAAAATTTAAAGTTGAAAAGCCGGTTTTTTTTGAAAGGGGTTTATTATCAACTAGCTGTTTCTTCTATTCGAAGGCGTTTATCCGTAAAATTTTCCGGGGTTAAAAGTACCCTACGTCCTTTTCCGGGCAGAGTTATTTTCACATTAATAATCTCAAATAATATTAAAGAAGAAATTGAAAAAACAATTGGCATGGAATATGGTGCGGTTGCCGGGTTAGAATAGTTCCACTCCATGTCATCCTGTGGATGTCGTAAGAGGCGACTAAGGGAATAAAGGCTTGTAGTACTGTTAGGCGATGGGCTTGCAACCTGTCACTATTACGCTGGTAAACATCTTGGCCTGTTTGTGGAAAGTGTGGTTGCTGAATTATCGACAACTTTATGAAGTTGTAGGTAATTCTGTGGCTCTGCCTACCCCGCTCTGGGATTACAGGCGTGAAGGTGTATGTATGTATGTACAATGTATGTACATATGTATAGATTTTAATTTATTTTTATACATTTATGTGTTTTTAATCCTGTAAAAACAATCGTCATCTCTGAGACACCTGGAAGTTAATAAAAAAAATTTTTTTATACATTATTTTAATGTTTTGTGTTTTATTACTTGTACTATCAGCCCAATGGAACCCTGACCTACCATAGAACTGTGTCACAGAGACGTTATAACTCAAGTCGTAAGAAGTCTCAAACAAATTATTTTATAATGTCATAGTGACACCGTTCTATGGTGGGTCGGGGTTCCAGTGCATTGGGCTGATAGCACGTATTAAATTATTTATGTATTTTTGTTACAGGTTGTTTTATTCCACAACGCTATATTTTGGGCATTATGGGACTCTTAGGAGTATGTAATGCCTACACAATGAGGGTGTGTCTAAATCTAGCTATAACACAAATGGTGAACAAAACAAAGGAATTTACAAATGAGACTACTCATCGCATTCCAGCTGGAGAAATTTGTGAAGATACTAATTTAATATCGAGCAACGTCACATCTGTTTTCATTGGAAACCCAGTAAGTTCATTAATATTTAGCGACTTCCCAAAACTAAGACTTACCCCGAAAACGTGCACCCATATGTAGTCTGGGTCTCACAGTAGAATAGAGGCCCTGTTAATCGTGAGGCGGCAAATCCTTTTTATTTGTACTTAGATAAATTTATCAAATAATTTCCTGTAGATAAACTCAAATCTGTCTGCCAATTTCTGATATCGTCTGGAATCCACGAACGTTACACTATCGCTGATAATGAACGAGACTACGTTAAGGGTCCCGTGGCGTAGTTTAGGTATTATTATTGTATATTCAACTAGAAAAAAAAAAAAAAAAAAACAAAATTTGAAAAAATTGCGGCATTGACAGACACTGAAGTATACAAAGGCAAAATAATTCATTTATTTCACTGGTATCATTGACTCGATTCACCTGTGTCAACAAGTTGAGGGCCACTTGATTGATGTGAGACGTCACTTCACTCGCTTCGCTTCACATATTGTGGCCCCGTCGTAATCACTTTCCAGTGACTCATTTGTGCGATTTTAATTTCAATTATTTCTCAAATTTATTTTCATATCACGGTATACGAGAAAACTTAATATTTCTTGCTGGCCCAAACTTTGAGATCCAATGAAATGTCACTTTGACCGTGACGTAACTTTGTTTATATTTTTTCTGTGAGAATAAAAATCCGACCTTAGTCAACTTAACGGAAAAATGTGGTCAATTTTTTCCCTTAAGTTACTTATTCGTAGCTCAATAATTGTTATTTAGTAATGTCATATACTTACTCTATAAATTGTGTATTTATTCATACAGCAAAAACCCATCCTTTGATTTCAAGATAGTACCTACTTTTGTTTATTAGAAAACACCACAGGACGCTCGGCGTAGTCTTAAGCGTTTATATTCCCCGTCGTCCCCAGATCATGAAATTCCTAGGCATAAGGTCAGGTCAGGTTAGGTTATTTTATGATATGCCAAGGAACATCACGATTTGGCGAAGTATAATAATATGATCGGGCGACGACATAATACCTACTTAGATTATATTATAACAGCATATCTTAGCAGGGGACCTAATATGGCTGCGTTTATCGCGAGACACAATGTGGATAAAACCTCCGTCACTTTGTCACTCTACAAGCACGACAGTGACGGATGCTTTATCTATATTTTGTCACACGACAAACGTAACCATACTAAGCACGCTGGCACCTAGATGTGCTGGTTTGGTTAAACATGACACTGTTATTTATTATTGATAGTGATGTGTAGAAATGATTAAAATGGGCTCTTTTTCATGTGACTACTCATAATTTTAATCTCACACTAACATAAGGCATTTATTTAAAACGGGACTGTCTTAATTAACATTTGCCGTATGCCTCGTAAAGGTAACAATGATGAAAATGCGGTGTTGTGTGTCACCCTGGGTCACACACTAATAATAGAATCAACTTATTATTTTATTAGCGGTCTACAATTAGTATATGATGAAAAGGTACCGTCAGCAATTGCCAGCCATACTATGTAGAAATGGAGACTTACAATTAGCGTAATGTATTTATAAAGGCTCTAGAAATCAAAGACCCATTTTAATTGAGGTTGAAAAATTCGGAAAATTAACAATATAACTGGTACCTAACTGTTAAATTTTCCCGGTACCTACTGTTGTAATGTTACAGAGTTTTTTTTTTCTTACGATTATAAAATTAGGGATCCTGAATCAGATATGGCAGGTTCCTGTTGTTATGTTTCTACATATAAAACAT
The DNA here is from genome assembly GCA_927399475.2 of Acleris emargana. Taxonomy (NCBI): domain Eukaryota; kingdom Metazoa; phylum Arthropoda; class Insecta; order Lepidoptera; family Tortricidae; genus Acleris; species Acleris emargana. Next base: position 14,563,277 of record OV656840.1, on the reverse strand, counting down.
CGCATCCCGAGTTCATTCATATTCATTTCGCCAAACGATGAGTGAACTTTTGAACTCCATAATAAAATGTCTAATAGTTATTACAATGTAAAAAAAATACTTATTTCCAGCACGCCATATATCAATGGAACGAGAAAACCCAAGGACTAATTTTAAGTGCTTTTTACTACGGCTACGCAGCTACCCAAGTCCCTGGGGGCTATCTGGCCGAAAAGTTTGGAGGCAAGTGGACCCTGGGCTTAGGTCTACTCAGTACAGCACTGTTTACTTTCCTGACGCCATGGGTGATCAGGGTGGCGGGGGCTACTGGGCTGTTTATTCTACGAGTACTTCAAGGAATGGGAGAGGTAATTATATTTTGATTTGCAATAAAAGGAGTTTGTTCCGAAGTCAAACTAGGAACCTTTATAGTTTCCCCATGTCCGTGTGTCCGTCTGTTTGCGGTTTAACTCGGATACTCGTCGTACTACAAAGCTGTAATTTTGGCATAGTACAGTATTTATACATTTAGTTATACATTTAAATTACACTACAAATTAGGAAAAATAAATGAAAAATACCTTAAATAAAATCACATAATTATAATTAATTTAAAACCAAAACGTTCTCGACTAGAAGACTTGGTTCTAGAGATACCGGCGACTAAAGTGTTCATAACTGGTAAAAATCATGTCAGGCACCAAAAAATAATAATTGGAAAATTCGTTCGCACCCGTTTGTTTTTTGAGATAGTTTTTTCCGTTTCAAGAAACGTCGTCAGAACCCTACACTTAACTGATGAGCATGGTCCGATATGCTGTTGCTTAGTTTTTAAACCTTCATTTCGAATGTTGGCAAGAGGATAATTGCAGAGGTACGATAACGATTTGTTTTAGTTTTAGTTAGGCTGGACACTTAGCTAAGCTAAACGATGCTTGACGTGGCAGCAGGCAGTAACGGAGGTGGTCGAGATTAGGTCAGAGATTAGTTGGGTGAACCATCAGTTCGACGTTCCGATGATATAATTATATAAATTGATACAGTTGGAAAAGGATGGATGACCTAGATACCGGCAAAGTGGCATGACAGTGAAGAGGGTCTTACCCTGCAGGGTTTTATGTGTGCTAAAAAGATGATGATGTTGATACTTCTTAGTTACACGTGCTGCGTTTCTCAATATCCAACCGCTTAAAAGTAAATAAATATTAAACTTTCATGTCATAAATAATCCAAGAAACGACTATGCTGAAAGTCATCACAACGTAGATGAAATATTGTTTTATAGTGTTCTAAATTTAAATGTGTTAAAGCTTAATGAGTTATCCTGCTTATGATAATTCCAAACGCTATAAATTCCTAATATGTCGTGGTGCCGCTTGCCCCTCGCCGAGTTTGCGCAATGTTTAATAAGTATCGTGGCGCCTCACTATTTATCATTAACATTCAAAGTGTGTGTCTCTTCAATGCAAACCCTTGACAACTATGTTTAATTCCTAACTATTCTAAACTGGTAAAACAAAAAATATGAAAGACTGAAAAAAACTGTTTGTCTAAAAATACGAGGGTAAATTTGAATACAACTTTGAAATATCCGCACAAACACGAATGTATGTCGTCGGTAATACTGCAAAACCGCGCAACTAACAAATTTACGATAGAGCAAAATAAACCTTACTGTCTTATTAAAAAAGGTGCATTTTGCTCCTTATTTAAAATGTTACTTACGCGGTTTTGTAGTTTCACCGACAATTTTGTCGAAACGTATTTAAACGTAGAAAAACTATGATTAAGGATTTAAAATAACAATTGAAAATAAAGCACTTTTATTTGGTAATGCGGTAAATAAAATAACGTGATATGATTATAAGAACATAATGCCAATGCATTATCAGTGAAATACCACCTCCTCACCGGTACCATTAAATTCTAGTTGCTAGTTTTAGATTTATAACCACGTTGTTCTAGATTCATCTTTTGTAGATGATATTGTTACCACCCCGACATATCAACTCCTAGGAAAATATATGACTATTACTAAAATTTACACTTATTTAATTTCAGGGCCCAACGATGCCTGCGCTCATGATAATGCTGGCGAGATGGGTTCCCCCTCATGAACGGTCTTTCCAAGGCGCGCTGGTTTTCGGAGGAGCACAGATTGGCAATATCTTTGGATCCTTCATGTCTGGGTATCTACTTTCTGGGGGCAGAGACTGGGCTTACGTGTTCTACTTCTTTGGTGGTTTTGGTCTGATCTGGTTCACTCTGTGGGTAAGCATTTGATACGTCAGGCTTTGGTTTCTATGAGGACTAACTAAACCAACCACATCGTGATGAGATTTACTGTGGGCCTTTATTTTACATTGTAGTATTTTGCTACAACATCGTGATGCTATTGTTGACTTTACGGCAGCTCTTAAGATGGACTTAATCAGATAGTTCTCTAAACTTTTTTGTCTCATAGACCACTTGGTATATTTGTCTCGGTTTTGGGTAGACCTACTAACGTCATGTAAAAACTAAGCAAAGATAATGTTGTAGGTCTGCCCGGTTCAAAATTGACATTACAATGAAAAAATTTGCGCGAATAAATATTTTTTTAAGTAAAGAACTCTACACACAGAGAAAACTGAAACATAATTTATATAGGTAGATAATATTTGTTTATTTATATATTTATAAGAAAGTATTATATAAGATAGTAAGACTATCTGTGCATTTGATTATTCCATTAATGTAAAGCCAAAATTAGTCACCAATTGCTTAAATGGGATACACTACCGTGGACCCCCATTTGTATCTTATAGACCCCCATTTATTTTTTCCGCTCTCATAGACCCCTTGGAGGTCGTTGTTGACCCCTGGGGGGTCGATATAGAACACTTTGGGGATGACTGGGCTAAATAAAAGTAGAATAAAGGCCCTGTACCTACTGTTGTTTGATTATTCTTGTTTTAAAGTCATCATCTCTTTTAAAAATAAAAATACAAACTCGCCATCTATATGTTAATGTTCGCTATTACTTAGTATCTTTCATATTCCATGTAATATTTTTACGTTGTTTTTAAATACGCTGTTATAAATTAAAAGTATAAATTATGTCCTTGTTTTTTTCCAGAGTCTTTTCTGCTTCAGCACACCCAACACGCATCCATTCATTTCAAAGAAAGAACTGAACTACTTAAATGCCAGCGTTACCACGGCAGAGAACAAAGCTGCAAAAGACCCGGTGCCTTGGAAGGCAATCTTGAGATCAGCACCAGTCTGGGCGTTAGTCTGCGCTGCTGTAAGTAAACTTGAGACGATAAAGAAGAGTATATAACTAAGATTCATTTGAGTAGGTACTTAAATTGAGTAATCAATAAGGATAAAGGCGCTGCCAAGGATTTGTCAGCGATGGATGGCGGTGGCGTATTGTTTTTTTTACCATTAGGAAAAGTTCACTTTCAATATACCAGATTCTCAATTTATTTGAAGCCTGCGTTTAAGGCTTATTTTGTAAGATAAGTCTAATCGTAAAAAAGTACGTTTATTTTTAAATTTATTGCACTGAATCTGAGTCTGGTTTTGAAATATATTTAGCTAGAACAGTTTTCATTAGTCCACAACATGTCCACAAATGCTCATATGGCTAACAATCCTCATGAACTTGAATTACGCAACTAAGTTGGTGTATTATTTAAACGATCGTGTTAACCATGAAACTAACCTTGAAATGCACATAAAATTGTGATTGGCCATTATAATGAGTTTCTGAATAGGAATAATCGTAACTACGTTTTTTCATTTAAATAAATATATGGAGATTAATAACAATGCTTACAACCTGGTCCTGTATAATGAATGACTGCAACCAATTGACAATAATCCACTACTCAGATAAGAGTCTCCGTAGGAACGAAATGCGTATTGAAATGATCAGTTGTATCATACCTTGCATATTATTTTCTTATACAAAGCTTCCAGCTGTAGTGCTGGGAATCAAAGTATTAATTAGTCAGTAAATAAAACGCGGATTACAAACAATCCCTCGATATTTTTTGTCAATATTTGTTATGTACAGACGCGCGCCATTTTTTTTATTATAATATAACTTAAATTGTTAATTTGACTAATACGCGACCAGTTTGTTATTATTAAAAATAAGTTATTAATGTCCTTCCTCTGATTTACTGTCATTAGGTAGGTACAAATAGAAAATCGTCCACGTGAAATAACCATTCTGAAGTTGGGCCAAAAGTAATAGTGTCCAAAGACAATTTAGTCAAAATGTAATTATGCCAAAAAATATATATGACCAAATTTATTTTCGTTGTAAATTAATTAAGCCCGAATGGAATTTTGTCCATTATATTTTTTCAGCGAAATTAAATATGCACCAAGTGAATGTAGTCTTATATGAATTAAAACCAAAATATAAATTATTGTACTGATATAATTCAGGGGGGGGGGGATTGATGATTCAATGGGACATATATACAATTGGAAATTTTCTGAGTGTAGAGTCATGTGGGCTAAACGTACGCGGCGAGTAAGTGTCCGCAGTGAACATCGTGCGAATACCACGGATGACAGCGGGTTGAGACTACTTGAGACCTGCCGCGTTTAGTTCGCGTTTGACCGCCGAGCGAGAGTACTGCGTCACAGGTTTGCCGCACAATGCTATGGGCACTTACGCGACAGTATTGCTTTCGCACGGATTTGCTATTTATTTCTTTGAAATTGAGTTGCATACTAAAGGCATTACTATTAGTCTCATTTAATAACAAAGTGACTGGGAACAGGCTGGAGAAATTAATCAATATTTCGTGTGAACCTACGTATTTCGTCTAAAGTAAGTCATACTTCGAAATATTATGATTTTTATTTACTTTGGTGGGAAGGGGTAAGTGTCCGGGGGTAAGAGTCCGCAGTATTAAAATGCGTATACTTACCCCGTAATTATTTTTTGGCTTCTAGACTGAAAATGCCACGAGTCACATATTCCCTTAATTAATATAAGCCCGCTACCAAAGGCAACACACATTCAGACACGACGCAAAAATGCTAGCAAGTCTGAAATAATAACTAGTAGTCCGTTTAAAAACCGTTTAGAAGAGAAACAAAAACAAATTGAAGAAATAGCTAAGTAAACTAGAAAACCAAAGATGAACATGGAAACTAAAAGTAAAAATAATAAAGGAAAACAAAAAGAAGTTGATCAAAACTTCAAGACAATTGCAAAACCAAAGTTAAACATCAGAAGCAAGCCAAAGAAGAAAAAATATATAAGGAAAGATAAAACTATAGACAATAGGAAAAATAAATCTTCGAAACAAGAGTACTACTGTCCGTTATGTCGAGAAAAGTACGGAGATACGACTGAGGTGTGGATTGAGTGTGCAATTTGTAAGTCTTGGTGGCACGAAGCCTGTACCAGTTACGAGGAAGGCACATTCACATGTGATCTTTGTGTAGTAGCTAATTAAGTTTACGTGCGGACACTTTGTCGGCGTTGCGTACACTTAACCGAAGGCGTGCGGACACTTTCCCACCGATGCGGGTAAACACCCACATTTCCCATGTTGATTAAATGATTAAGTAAAAATAATAATTATTGTTAGAATTGAAATTTTGTTTTGTTTTTCTTCACAAAGGTTTATAACATTAGAATAAAAGTTATTTTCATTTCAATTAACTAAATCTTTTATTCTGGAAGCAATTTACTAAAAAATGCGTACGTTTACCCCACATGACTCTACGTAAATACAAATGGACATATATTTTTGGACCTTTATCTTATTTTTCAATTTTACTATGGGACATAATTCTATTTTCAACATTATTCTGGTTAGACAATTTTCCTTTAGGATGTATTTGAAATTGTAATTTTTCTAATTGGACGAATAATTTCAAGTGGACGATTTTCCATTTGTACCTAATGACAGGTAAATCCTTCCTCTCATGGCAGATAGATAAAGGTTTGCATTAAAGCAATTTTAAAATTTGAGCTTGACGAACAGAAATTTCCTTTAACTGTCAATTTGATTTTTAATAGGTACGGGAAAAAACTGAATCTATACAAAGTGACTTTAACGCATAAAGCATAAAAGCATTAAATATCATGGAAAAAAAACAATAAAATTTGTTTGGACTGGGGACGTATGAGGAGACAAAATCTGCTAATTCCCAGGCGATAAAAAAGAAAACGCTATCGTAGTTACATAATCCACGTCCCGTTCAATGCATATAACTCTGACCCTGGTCAGATAAGTTCAGATAATGGCGGTAATAAAAAATACCTTTTCACTTACAGGTTGGCCACGACTGGGGCTACTACACAATGGTCACAGACTTGCCTAAATACAGCAATGAGGTGCTCAAGTTCAACATTGCGACCACTGGCTCGCTGACCGCCCTGCCTTACATCGCCATGTGGATCAGTTCCTTCATATTCGGCTTCGTGTGTGACGTTTTCATTAAGAAGAAGTGGCACTCTATCAAAACTGGACGCATCGTTCACACAACTATTGGTAAAATCATACATACATACATAATATACCTTCACGCCTGTAATCCCAGAGTGGGGTAGGCAGAGCTACAGAATTACCTACAACTTTAAAAACTTGTTGATAATTCAGTAACCACATTTTGCAAAAATAGGCTAAGATATTTACCAGCGTATTAGTGACAGGTTGCAAGCCCATCGCCTAACAGTACTACAAGCCTATATTCCCTTAGTCGCCTCTTACGACATCCACGGGAAGACATGGAGTGGCACTATTCTAACCCGGCAACCACACGGGAAAATCAATGTTATAAAATCACTTTTTTCTGACACGATTCGAAGGTAGCGCCAAGATTTACTAGAACTTAAAACATTATAAAGGGTACACGGAAGAAACATACCATACCAGTCAGTTACATATTATAAATTTTAAATAAGTATAACTTTCATCTTTGCACCCGAAAATTATTAGGAGGTACGCAATAACATGGTTCAAATCTTCTAATCGCTATATCTCATAAAGTTATTACATGACTTCATATTTTTCTGTTCGTGTACCCTTCAGTGCAATTTTACTTATTTTAAAAATACACGGGTAGTAGCTTCCCTATTTTCTATAAAATCCTTGAGTAGGTACAATTGATTAATACAGGTACTCAATTTCACTTTGGAACGTTCATAAAATGATGTATTAGTTTGCTTAAGTAGAACAGTTATGGTCTCGATTGCTTAATGCAGAGAGACGGTGCTATACAATTTTTGCACTTATGCACAACTTTTATAGAATACAATAAAACTAAAGTGGTTTTCACACCGTATTTTGTAATTTTTACAGCTGCCACAGGCCCAGCGATATGTATAGTTCTTGCTTCGTACGCGGGATGCGACGGCTATGCGGCGATGGCGTACTTTGTACTTTCCATGGCGCTGATGGGAGGATTCTACAGTGGAATGAAGGTGTGTTTGGCGTACTTTATGCCGAATTAAAATTTAGCTACAGCTGCTGGTTATTAGCCCTTCAGCTTAGTATTACATGTAACCTATACAACCTATTTATTTATTTCAAATTGTAGTAGTACATAATTTAATAAATAAAGGTAATATAAAAAAAACCTATACAACGTGTTACAAAATACCCCGTAAAAAATATAATAAATTATCAAAGCCAAAAATATTGTCAACCCTAGTAAGCTGTCATGTTAGGGAACCGGAGTTAGCATAGATTATTAAACAGAGAGGCCTACTTATCAATTTTAATAATTGTCAACTTTAATGGTTTTTCTGTTTTTCATCCACAAAGGTTCAATACTATGATGTCATTATGCTTAAAATACTGGCTTAAAAAAAACGTCAAGACGGAAAAAAAAGTTAATATTTCAAATCTTCTTATCGATATTCTACACGTTCCGTGTTTTTCCATATTTTTTCCAAAATGACGTTTTCTAACTCAGAATATTACGATATGATGTTATGCGTAGGCCATGAAGATAGCAATTTAAATCGTGCTCGCGAACTGTATCGGAGGTTGTGCATTGAGCAAGGTGGAGCTCACTTTGAGCCGTTCCTGTAAATTTGACGTTCATTACGAAAAAGTAAGTGTTAGTTTAGGTTTCTTCGTTTAAAATCTTCCAAAATTCGACTTGTAGTAATATGTATCTAATCGAATTCTGTTCATTTTGTTTATATCTCTTTACCGTTTCGCGAATTAGGTAAAAATGTACATAAATATTCTGCGTAGTTTACTCTTTAATTTTACTGAAATAGGGTTTGCACATCAATGAAAAAAATAATGTTTTTTTTTTTGGCGGTAAGTCATACAGTGATAGTACGGTTCTCAAAAATCGTAAATGGACTTGTTATAAGGCACCATTTAACCCCCTTTCGGCTTTACGGGTATTTTTGTAACACCCTGTATAGGTACAACCTTTGAAGGATCACTCGTGCCCGTATCCACGTTGCAGTTTGGCTTTGCGAGACGCGAGACATACCAACCACCTCAACATGGACGCAAAGGGAGGTCATGATTCACTGAACACGACATCATCATTCATTTACTGCTGTTTCGTGGTCCTATAGTCTACACGTACACTACTATCATAAATATATATACTTAATTGTGTTGTCACTTCTCATGCTCGTCAAATCCTTGTTTGATATGCTAGGGTGTGGGCTGCATAAAATCACATTGCATGCACTAGTGCATAAAATGTTGTCATCTGTAGACATACTAATCTTTCGGTTCGTTCCTATATCCATATTCAAATAGTGACATCTTTGTACGTGACAAAATGTCAAATTTTAACGAGACGTCACAACTATCCACGGTTTTGAATATAAGAGCGCATCTTTAGATAGTTTTAGGCCTACAGCCTGACAGCCGAGGCGACTGCATTAAATAAACTTATTATTTTAACACATTAAGGGCCTGCTTCACAATCGACGAGTAAAATTATCTGCCATTTAAAGTTAGCTCTCTCCTTGTTTATTTAATTTGCTGTACTAGTCGATTGTGAAACAGGGGGTAACTTTATTTCCCTACTTGTTGTTAGTTGTTTCCTTAACAAAAAAAAAGCTCTTAAAAACAAGTATAACTTATCTTATCAACGTAAGTATTACTAAAAGTGTTTTATACATTACCTTTTATATTTACTCGCAAAAAAAGCAGAGTATCTTAAACCTCATTTTATCCTCGACTTCCAATCCAACCTCGCCTTCAGCTGGGTTGGGTACTACAAGTCTGGGATGAAATAGCTTGGTTTATGGCCTTGTTGTACACCCTTCTACTATTGTTAGTTAGTATGACCGAAGACTTATGGCCGAGGGTCAACCGCGGACAGATTACTTATTGACACATTTTGTATGGACAAACGTCAATTTTATTTTTAACCCAAAGAAAGCCGTATCCGCGGTTGGAATATACGGTTCGGCCGTTAGGCGAGTCGCTAGTGTTAGATAAGTAAATAATCTAGTGAATTTAAATGCCGATTTAAGAATAAAAGTTGGACAATTATTTAGAACCGCTGGATGAGAGGCAGTTAATTAAAAAGGTCTATCTGTATTTCAGGTGAACGCGCTCGACTTGGCTCCGAACTACGCCGGCACGCTGACTTCCCTCGTGAACACCACATCGACCTTCGCCGGAATCGCCACCCCGTTCCTTACAGGAATGCTGATAGATCAGGTGAGTAATCTATCTATTAATCGGTCATTGAGTGCCGTTAGTAAACTCAATTTGGTTAAGATACCAGTCACACCATAATTTGTCAAAGTGGACCAACTCCTCTTTATTATGAAATACAAGTTTAACAGGGTTACCTGTCCAATGAATCAATTATGATTCGTGTCATGATTGTCATGACGGAATTATTGTCCGTCTTTGGTCTGATATGATCATGAATAGATCATGATCTTTGGATATAACTTTATGTAGGTACAGAAGTATAAGCCCCATGACATAAGAGTAGTGTTTACCCCTATTGCTCGCCCTTTAATGTCAATTTAACAAGTGCTATCATAACGTTAACATGATAAAAATAAGGGTAAATATTGTGGAATGGCTTAGTTTTATAGATTAATTTGTGAATAATGTTGTAAGTTGAAAACAATCGTTTTTACTTGTTTAATTTCAAAAACCTCATGTTCATAATCATAATGTGTCATATGACTTGAAATGTAAACAAATGTTTTGTTGTTTTTCCAGTCAACCATAAGCGAATGGCGTGTGGCGTTCTGGGTGTGTTTCGTGGTGCTGGTGGGCACCAACGTGGTGTACAACATCTGGGCGGACGGGGAGCAGCAGTGGTGGGATGACGTGCGCCAGTTCGGCTACCCTGAGGGATGGAAGCACGGTCCTCTAGTCCCCGATACTAACGTTGAGCGACCAGAGTCCGTCAAAATGGTCACCAAAAAAGACGAGGAAGTTTACTAGAACAAAGTTTTATTCGCAACACCTATGGCTACGCTAATGAAAGCGTAGCCATAGGTGTTGTGTGTGAAGTTTGTGTCAAAATTAGTTTTACTATAATGACGCTTAACTTTACTCAAGTGTAAGGCTTATAATTTTACACTATATTTTGAACCTCAAATCGAAAGATTTTTTATGAGCATCAGAATCAACTCTCCGTTAAAAAGTTTTTGACTATAGATTTTGTTTCAATACTCTAAGGACCGATGTAGTTTATACAAAAAAAAGGTTCTGGATAGAAAATACGTTTTTTTAATAACCTGGTTTTAGAAAAAAGACTAATAATTGGCATGATTATTCTATATTAAGGCGAATCGTGAACCAGTGAATAGTTTTATGTAAATTAAAATGCAAGATTCAATTATAGATATTTAGCATAATAATAATACTCTTAATTATTATAGGAATACTTTTATAGTTTCTAAGGTTTTATACGATTGTTATTGCTGTTGCAACTACGTCATGAATGACATTTTGTCAGTGATCTGAAGAATTGTATTTTTCTCCATCCTTAAAAAGCAAGTCAAGCTGGATTCTGATTACTCAAGTACAATAAATGTATAAATCACGGAAACTTGCTCAGCTAACAAAAATCCCTGTCATATTCATTGGGCATCCAATAACACGATAAGTATAAATATTTTTAAGATACAGTTCTTTGATGGGTTACCAATTAAAGTTCATGGCCATACATATACAGTCAACGGCAAAAATCGTGTAACAAAAATTATACATTTGAAACACTTAAAATGATGAAAACATATTTTTTTGTAATTTTGATTTCTAACTTTTTTCAACTTAACTGACATTATACGTCACAACGTAAAGCCGGGTACTTACTAGTGAGCCGTAACTGTACGCGTAACAGTTACAGTAAAGATCTAGTGGAGACCAGGCTCGCAAGCAGCGTACACATCACGATTCTACGTGCTACACTTAGGGTGCGGCTCCACTGAGGCGGAGACGAGAGGAGCGGAGCGGAGCTGTGCCAATATTAACCAATAAAAGGCGCATGCGGTCACGTCGAGCGCGCATTGCGCACGTTAGTTTAGATTCCATTGGTTAATATTGGCACAGCTCCGCTCCGCTCCTCTTGTCGCCGCCTCAGTGGAGCCGCACCCTAATAGTTGTGGGTCGCTTGTGAGGCTTTACATAATATTTATTCATTCCAAAGTTCCCAGTAGCCAGATTATTGTATTCGTCAGCCAGCCTTGCACAATGTTATCGCGTGACGTTTTTCTATTACACCAATTTGTTCCGTTTTAGTAATAATGTTACCTATTCAGACATTAACAAGTTACAATTATTTTATCTTGTGTATATCCATATTAATAGGTTATTTTATTTTCATTTTAACTACTAAGCAGCTACATACTTCGGATCTGCATTCTGTCCCATTTGTACTAAGTAATTCTCAAACAATTTTGGGTTAGGGTAACATTTTTCCAGTGTCAGTTGTTCGGTTGGATGGCATATAAAAGCTACTGAGACGCGACACAAGGCTCAGTAGTCCAGTACCGTGAAAATCAACTAAACTACTGAGACAAGAGAAGGTTCAGTGTTCTTGTTGCCGTGTTAAACTTCAATTATCCCTAACCGCCCTACTGAGGTTTTGTATGTACTGAATTATTATTAAAAACAATAGAACTACTGAAACTAAAGGAGGCTCAGTAGTCTGCGTACCGTGCAACATAACCGAACTACTGAGACTAGAGAAAACAGCTTTGTATAAATGTATACATGACAACGACTGTTGCCGATTTTACACAATTACCTGTTTTTAAAAAACAGGTAATTATAATTTCATGAACAATTCTATATTTGATTAGAATGATTAGGTTTATGTATATTGCGTAAGTTATACTGTTTTTAAGTAAATTTATTGCAATTTAATCGCAATTCTTAGTTCTGTTAAGAGTTTTTTAAAACAGTGTACTAGTCAACTTTAAAAGTAGAAAACAAACAACCATCGACTCAGTGCCCTAAATTTATTATACGTACATTTAAACGGTTACTTATCACAAGGGCGAGTTTCAGTTACCAACTGTTTTGTTTGTCCGAACTTACACAAGGTATTTTTTTTTAGAGCATTATGTTTCCTTTATGAACCATACCTAACCTAACCTAAGGGTTCTGTGGATATTATCTCAAACATTTAAAAAAGTGAATTTATTCAGCAGTTTTTTTATAAATATTCAAAAAAATAAAACAGCGGTAAACGAAACTTCGGACTTGCAATGGGATACCCATTTTACAGAAGCATGTTTAATTTCTTTTTTATCGTGAAACAAAATATTAAAATAAAAGAAATTGAATTAAAGTGATTTATTTAGTTCATTCCCAGTAGTTCCGTGGAAGAAGTTCCCTGGCGGAACTAGTGAGACTTTTTTTCCCAATAGTTCCGCGGAACTAAGCATCAATTAAATACTAATATTTTATAATCCCATTAGTTCCGTGCATTTCCGCTTTCGTCAGAAATCATGTATATTCCGCAAAAGTAGGTAGGTTAGGTTCGTTAGGTATCTATAAATGCCCGAAGGGCAAACCGCCCTGAAATAGGAGCCCTGCCACGAGGCAGGGCTCCGTCAAAAAGAGCAGTGGGACGAAGTAGTGAGACCACGGGTAAGCGTTCGAAAAAGTGTCACTAACTCCAACACGGAACTTTTGGGAAGAAAAAGTGTCACTAGTTCCGCCACGGAACTATTGGGAAAAAAAGTCTCACTAGTTCCGCCGCGGAACTTCTTCCACGGAACTACTGGGAATAAACGATTTATTTTTATTGCCCGATCGTGTCCTATATTACTAAACTATTTTTACGCATGCTTTTTGCTATTTCAAGCATGTCAAGTAAGAAATAATGTCATGCGTAAAACTTTAATAAAACTAAAATAAATTAGGTTAAAGTCTTGTTAATTGGCATGGATAAATATAAACGTACAACAATATCAAATAATCGACTTCTAAATGTAATAGCAATTATTAGAAGGTTCTGTACACGCACCTACAAATAATATCTTAGAAAAAAATATTTCATTAGATACATCATAGATCTGATGAATGGATCTTAAGAGAATGATTGCTCCCATCAGGTTTTAATGCATGCACCTGCTGGCCCTCTAGACTTTACCCAGGTGCTGCATCTTTTTTTTATACGATGCTTGCATACTGTAAACACGCACAAATGCGTTCAAGGCGCTGGGAAAAAGTCAGGAGATCGTGTATTGCCGGTGTTGAATACAGTACTTATTAATCGACTTAGAATTATTCTATTGATAACCAACACAGCGCACATGGGTAGCCTACCATAAACTGCTTCAGGATACCCATAATGTTCTATTCCTCCTTGTTCTATTCTAAGTTCCTTCTATTGGACCCACCAGTGTCATCAAACTATAAGAGAACTAGTGAGAATAGTCTTAGGTCATTTTATCATTCGTAATGACACCATATTTAAGCAAGTCTAATGTCAATGGAAAGCCTAAGATTGAAGAAAATAGCGGTTTTGGTATGATCACAGAGTATCCAGGCATTGAATCCCAAATGGGAGTAACTCCTTCATAATGAATGACGAAAAGGATCTTAAAATAAATCAAAAAGTCCAGAGACGTCATGTTCCACATGGTGCTGCGACTGCATCCGCGCGCGGGCTTCTCTCACTTGGTGCGTGGTTTTCTTAATAAGGTCTTCTAGGCACCTCTTCTTTTCTCGCATTACAATGACCTACGCATCCAAAACATAATATGTTAAAAAAATTAACTCCGTTGTAACAATAAGACAGTACTGGACAGGTAAAAAGTGAATTCTGATATTGCACACCCATGTAGTTTCTGACCACTATGGTAATGTTGACAGCAGGAAAACAATGCCAAACTTAGTTGTTTCGTGTATTGTAATGATGAAATTGTGATGTAAAAATTGACTTCTTATCTGTATAAAGAGCTTAATACTGTAATAAAGAGAAGTACGAGTATATATAGTATCATAGCTAAAATTCAAAAGCATTTTCATTTTATTAATATTTTGAAATTATGTTTAACGCACCTGATTTACGCAAATGTATTAAATTAACCCTACAACGCATGACTTTTTATGTGACAATAAAAATATGATAGGTACTTATGGAGGTTATTGTGTTATTTACTTAAGATAACCTCTGAGAAAACTATTTTAAGTACGAGTCGGTAATAATATTTTAGGGCAAAAATGAACTTGAATAATGGGGTGTCGTTGCGTTTGTTTTTAACAAAATAGTTTTCAGTTACTTAGTTGTGACATATTTGTCACAGGATGCATTGGGTTGAACGCATTTAATTTACGGAAGTATACATATACTTTTAAATTCAACAGTGCCTACATAATATTACAAAAATGCGCTACACAATCGCCTAGCTATGTGACTGATGCCCACTATGTAAAGTATTTATAATCCACAAGGCGGCATGCCACCACACAAATTGACATTGAACATTGGACAATGGATTTTCGTCAATGTATGAAAAAAATAAATGATGCGGCAGCACTTTGAGGGTTAAGAACACAATTTACGCAAACGCCTCGAAGTTTCAATAATACCTATCTTCAATGTTTGAATATTTCTGCATTTTTATGTTTACCTCGTCGGTGGCGTCTTGATAGTCACGCAACAGATCTTTTCTGGTCAGCAGGCCGGCTTTTAGCCGTTCCGCTTCTAGAGACCAGCGCAGTCGGTCGCGGTGATTCTAGCAAAAGAAAAACAGGTCAAGTGCGAGTTAAGCTCACGCACCGAAGGTTCAGTATAGTCAAAAGCACTTATATCTAAAGGTACGGCCATCTCGCCAAATACGCAGTGATGATCATATAATTAGGGACGCCAGCGTTTTCCCTATACAAGTATAACTTTTAAAGTTTGAAAAGTCATATTTGTAGGTCATAGTTGTATGGTAAAAACGCAAGCGCGCCCTAATTATGTGCCCACCACTGTAAATATGTATAGTAGGCCTTATTATCAAAAGTGTAAGGGCGTACAGATATTTTTGATGCCTTGGGACTGTACATATATTTATGACTTCGACTGTACCATCACACAACGTCTAACTTATCGGTAAAAGTGAGTCATTTCGAAATGCCTTTCCGGAAATTAAAGGCAACAAGATCCAAATTTTGGGATTGCAAATTATAATTTGCATATTTCTGGTTTACATAAAAAAGGTACCTATACCTTGACAGTACCAAGATGTTCTCGTGCCCTGAGGTACTCAATCTCGGCGTCCCCGAGGTCACACTCCGTAATGTCTATCACTTCATCCGTGTGGCTCATTTTCTCTCTGATATGTGCCAAAATTTGGTTGTGCTCAGTGCATTTACCACGGTTTTTGATGAGCTCATCTTCTCGTTCTGATGATAAAAAACAGCTATTATATAGTTATGTTTATTGATGTGGACAAACGCGGAAAAATATCTGTCATTTTCTGACCACTATGTACGACGTGAGATCTGATAAAGACAACCATAATACGGACCCCGTATTACGGTTCGGTATTGGGGTTCGTTGCCGCAGCCTTAAAAAGTATACTCAGAGTCAAAAGAGACTGTGCGTGACCGTGGATATTGTGTACTCAGTACATGAGTTTGATATCGTCGATTGTTGGAACTCCGTTATCGAGTTTACACACGTAACAGCAGCGCCATCTAGGGAGCCGATTATTAAACTTAATTCTAGTACAATGCGATAGCTCTTAGGTGCTTCGGGTTTGTACTCGTCTTTCACTCGCTCTTTTATGCTCTTATTAAAAACAAGTGTGAGAGAAGTACAAACCCTAAGCACCTTCTAAGTGCTCACAGACTACTAGTACGGTCGAACTCATACGCAGCTGATAGTTGTAGTACTTTGTCGCAGTTTTGATTTATTAAATTAAAACCTGGCTTAGTTTAATACGTTATTGCGAGAGGGTACTAACATGTTCAGCTACTTACGAGTTCAACTGTACACTCGGATACAAATTTAGAAGAACTCAAACATGTAACAAACTTATTTGATGAGCATTTCTAAAAAAGTTTGTACATTTCATTCACGACTTCAATTTGCAAAAAAAATTGCAGGTTGGTAGAGTGAATGAAGCTGAGCCTAAATAACATAGTCTCCCAAAATGTCTTCATATATTTGTATGAAACTTTCCTTTTTTGTTACTATGAACCAAAGAAAGTTGGTAACAAAAAAGGAAAGTTTCATACAAATGTATGAGGACATTTTGGGAGACTATGTTATTTAGGCTCAGCTTCATTCACCCTACCAACCTGCAATTTTTTTTGCAAATCGAAGTCGTAAATGAAATTTACAAACTTTTTTAGAAATGCTCTGATGATAAAATGTTCTTGAATATTGTTGGTTAATTAATTCCGAAGATTATTTATTTTGTTATCTCTGTATAACGATGAAAATACCATCCTATTAATCGAATTACCCTTGTATACAATGTGTGTAATTAAGTGGAAAAATTAATGAATCACGCCATTTTTTTCGTTATTAGACAGAACAAAATAAAAATCGGCCCATTGTTGTGATTGGTGGGAATTATGCTAGTTAGTTCAAAAGCTAATGCCAAGTTATCTGAGTAAAGTGACGGTTACCTTCAATTTTCGTCGTTAGGTTTTGATTGTCAATATGGAGCTGTTCGTAATGGGCCACGTACAGCCCTGGGCCCAGCTTCTCCAGCTTCCGGACGATGGTCTCGAGCTCAGCGACAGCGTTCCTGGCTCTGATGTAACGGAGACGTAATGCTGAAGACTGCTCGTCCTTCAGCCGTTGTAGGGTCAAAAACCGCTGTACAGTCTGAAATCATCTAGAACTAAGTAATTACCTAAAAAACATATACATTAACACAACATTGAAAGGACTTTACTTTTACTGAGTATTTAACATACAATTATAACGAGCTACCAATTCCTTTCTCTTAATTTTTCAGTGTCAATTTATATTAAACTGAAATATGATAGAGAATGAAAAGAAAGGCCTAGATAAGTTAAAGATTAATTATTATTGACGTTGCAATATTAGCCTAGTTAATAGTTACCCTGCTTAAGAAACTAGCGCTTGCGGGTTGGATTCCCGGTAAGGGAAAATATTTTTGTGAAAAGCAATTGAATGTTATGTATGTATTCATCTACATATACAGGGTGTTTGGCAGATGGATGGACATACGTATATAGGGGATAGGTGGGGACATCTGCTACGCGGTCCAAAAAAAAAAAAATACCTAGGCCCTTTTTTTTTCTTTTGGTTTTGTTGAAAATTTTCCATTTTCAAGATTTAAAACCTCAATAACTTTAAAAAAAAATGATAAAACAGGTAACATTTTTACTTTTTCTTTATCTGGGCTAATACTAAAATCTTAAAAATGTAATATATGGTGCACACGAAAGCTAAAAAAAAAATACGGGCCCTCACACAACAAAAGGAGGTAAAAAGAAATCTAAACAGCCAACTTTGCATTGCATTTAAATAAAAACTAGTTTCTCGAGTTTTTTTAAATACTCCGGTATTATAAGTAGCTTGTGTTACTCAGGGATACTCTAGCATTATAATTGTGAAAGAAATATAGAAATCGGTCCAGTAGTTTTTGAGTATAACGGTTGTTATTTCATATTTGATGACACTAACCTTTTCCGCAATCGGCTTCCCCTTCTTCGAGTAAATGAGACCAGAGCCCGTATGACGCTCGTATGCTTGGAGGTCGTCGAATTTGCCCTTTGCGTATTGTAGCCTGTCCTCGTATTGTGCTTGAATCTCACTAAGTTTGGTTTTGATCTAGAAATTAGGTTACGTGTAATATTTAGAACTCAACTAAAAATATCTACTTTGAAAATACTTAAAATCACAATCCATATTGTGTTAAAACATAGTTTTGACACTAAGACTACATAACACAACAATAAATACACAACATACACTTATTAGTATATTTCAACTAATATTGTACTTTAGGAATTTTGAGCACTAGGTATAGAATTTATTGATTACAATAATGTAAAAATAAGCTATTATTATTAATCTTCCATCCACTTCCATCATACAAAGACGCAAGCAAACGCTATTCAAAATATAAAAGTGAACCTTACCTCGCTAATTTCTCTTTCTTCTTCTTGTTTTAGGCCCTCGTAAGTCAACAGCTTTTCGCGATACTTTTCCTCTAAGTCTACAGCCCCTTCGAGAGGTTTCAGAACATGGTCTAGTTTTCGTTTTCTAAAAAAACATAAAGAACATGTAAAGGATTTACTGTCATTAGGTACAAATGGAAAATCGTCCACTTGAAATTATTCGTCCAATTACAAAAAATACAATTTGAAATACATCCTTAAGGAAAATAGTCCAACCAGAATAATGTTGAAAATATAATTATGTCCCATAGTAAAATTGTCAAATAAGATATAGGTCCAAAAAATATTATAATAATTCATATAGGACTATATTCAATTTGAGTGGAATTATATCAGAACAATAATTTATATTTTGGCCTTAATTCATATAAGACTACATTCCTGGTGCGTATTAAATTTTGCTCAAAAAATATAATGGATAAAATCCCATTCGGGCTTAATTAATTTACAACGAAAATAACTTTGGTCATATATATTTTTCAGCATAATTACATTTTGACTAAATTGTCTTTGGACACTATTACTTTTGGCCCAACTTCAGAATGGTTATTTCACGTGGACGATTTTCCATTTGTACCTAATGACAGTAAATCATGTAAAGATCGAGCATTATAAAAAAAAATCGGCCGAATAAGGAAGGGTATCATACCATTATTGTATAGATAAAGGAGAACCCTTTTTATTTAATTTTATTTTATTACTTATTAATGTTATTATTGCGATAATAGAAATACACACTGATAAAATTCCAACTGTCTACTTATTTTACGATTTGTGAGAGACAGCCGCATACGGACAGATGGACAAATAGTCCAATGGACTAACGGACAGACGGACAGACGCATAGACGTACGGACGTACGGTCGGACGGGCGGACTAATATTTATGCTTAATTCGATCCTGTTTTCAAAGACAGATTACCTACAAAAAAGGGTTTAGGAGCACTTTGGGGATTTCTCGAAAAGTGGATTTCTCAAAATGGGGATATCGCAAAATGTGGAGTTCGCAAAACGGGGATTTCTCAAAATGGGGAATTCGCGAAACGGGGATATAAAGTACAATCAGCTCTAATACGATTGTTTGTATTTCATGTAGCATAATATAACTAATATAATTATGTTAATTGTTAATTATTATGGTTAGAATAGTGCCACTCCATGTCTTCTCGTGGATGTCGTAAGAGGCGACTAAGGGAATAATAAAGGCTTCTAGTACTCTTAGGCGATGGGCTTGCAACCTGTCACTAATACACTGGTAAACATCTTAGCCTGATTGTGCAAAACGTGGTTACAGAATTATCAACAACTTATTTAAGAGTGCTTGGTAATTCTGTAGCTCTGCCTACCCCACTCTGGGAATGAAGGCGTGAGTTTATGTATGTATGTATGTAATTATGTAAGTGAGGTGAAAATGTCATCGTAGCCATCGTAGGTTTAGGTTATGTTAGTTTTGCAGCAGGCCCGGAGGGCCAAAACCACCCAGAAATAGGAGCTCCGCGTAAGTGGAGCTCCGTCGACTCTGTTAAATTCATTCCTCGTCGTACCACTGGTGGAACAAGTTGGTGGCACGACGAGGAATAAGGGCTAAATTCAGCGTGCGACATAATCAACACATTTTTTACCTGAGTGTACACGTCCCCGTTTCACGAACTCCCCATTTTGAGAAATCCCCGTTTTGCGAACTCCACATTTTGCGATATCCCCGTTTTGAGAAATCCACTTTTCGAGAAATCCCCAAAGTGCTCCTAAATGCAAAAAAGCTACAAAGCGGCGTGCATCCGGAAAAACAGAACGTCCTCTCTCTCTCTCGACTCTCGACAATCTGTCAACCTAGTAAGGCCAACCTGAATTTTTGCTAGTTCGAAAAATAATCTTGCATATCAAGTTTATACCCACTTTGACGTTTACTAACGTGTGAGCGTTATTGATGAAATGATTTCCATGAGTAAGTGCCGACAAACTCCTCTGCAGTTTGGCACGACTATACAATAAGATACCATGTACATAGAAAATTAAAGTAAATAAATATATTTAAATTGCAAAAACAAAAATAGACAATTGGGCGTTATAAGATTAAAATCATACAGTGATTAAGGGCTTTAACACTTTAACTGTCCCTCGCTTCCATCAATGGCCTGGCTTGGTACGTCCATGCATTACATGTAATGCACGACTGGGTAGTGTTTTACATATATACCTACGTGGACGTGCCGAGCTAGGTCACCAGTGCATTACATGTAATGCATGGACAGTCAAAGTGTTAATAGTCAATAACTACTTGTAGTATTCAGCCATTCGTCGATGAAGCAGGTTATTCTTTAATTGTATTGTATTGTAATCAAAAGTAAGATCCCTGTGGGCTTGCAAGTATTCATCTCTGTCAATGGCGATTGAAGAGCCCATTCCCATGCCGATCTGCCCTTGGTCATCCTCCTTGTAGACCATGGTGTCACTCACTGTAACAATACAGGGTAATGAAGAGTAGAAAAGTCGAGGTAAAGTTTTAATACGAGATACTATAGGTAAAGGTCAGTCAAACTTTAGTCAGCGACTTTATATATTTTTAACCAAAAGCCAACTTAATTTTTTGCGTTTTTGAAGGTGTTTTTTTTTTAAACATTTGTTTAATAATTGTAATATACTTACCAGTAGAGGCACTAGAAACGTCATCGTCTTCGTCTGTCCCCGCATGTTTAGAGCCTTTCTTCGGCTTACCTTTTGGCTTCTTCTGTTGGATAGGGGATGAAATCATACGAATTAATACGAGTATATCTTACAGAATAAGGGATAATGTACCGTCTTAATAGTAAAATAGTCTAATTGCTACTATTAGAAGGTAGTCCTGTAAGGGCTCGACTTCTGGGAGTCCTTTTTATTACGACTCGGAACTCCAATGACGTGACTTGAATCAGTACATAGAAATCCCTTTATTGCAAAACTCATGAAATAAGCGACTTAAGGTAATAAGCTTTACTTGTGGGAGGACCTTGTGCAGGGTTCGTCCGGGTTGGTACCACCATCTTATCCATTAACCTACCGCCAGGCAGCAGTGTTTGCATTGTTGTGTTCCGGTTTAGGGATAAGACAGCCGGTGAAATGACTAGCATAGAGGCATTCCATCTTAGTCCTCAGGGTTGGCAACGCATTTGCAGTCTTAGGATTGCGGTCTTGTGAATGCGAATGTCTATGGGTCACAGTTTACACTTACCATCAGGTGGCCTGTGAGCTCGTTTGCATTCCTAAGCCATACAAAAAAAGCGAATCTCGCATAGGACTCGAGTCCCTTTTCTGCGATCAAGTGCTTTGATGTAATGACTCTTACTCGAGCCATATTTACTCTTACTTACTCTTATTTGAGCCCATTATCTCATTTTCAACGATGATACGTGTAGTTATTAATGACATTTACCAATTTCAATCACTTGTTATTTTATGTTTTTTTTAATAGAAATGTAATTATTTTTTTCCTATTATTGTTTTTAATACAGTAAATTGTCGCAGCTAGACTCAGAGTCGTGTTGTGAATCCAGCTGCGAATCTAATTTAGAAACCAATAGTCGCAGTGAAAGACTCCAGTTTTTCGAAGACTAGTATAGAGAAGACTAGAGTCGATATTGCTTTTCACTAAATAATCTCATTGCATTTTTCGCAAAAGATTGGTTTTTTTTCTAAGTATTAAGTACTGAATCTAATGAATCCTAATTAATGGTTTGCTTGTTTTTGTTAAGTCAAAACAAAGCAGTCGTACCTAGTATTTAAAAAAATATGCAGATTTTTTATGTCTCTGAAAGTTTAGATGGTAACAGATTTATAATATTGAGAGAAAATATCATAGTAATAATGATTTTTGAATCAAAGTGATTTATATATTGACTGATATAAATCCAAAATAACTTTATTAAACAGAACTTGTCTAACCTTTTTTTTTAGTTTCAATTGTTCAAAGTTTGTATAGTTTCAGCATGGCGTTGGAATTTTCCTGCATTTGAATTAATAGAGAATTTAAATTTAAAATAAGTTCTACCAAGAATGATGAGTGAGGCTTTTTTATTAGTAGGTAACGAGAATAGTATTTTAATAAACTGCACTCCCGTACCTTTAGATTTTAAGATACAGCTCAATTGATAGAATTTTATGGTAGTCCTCAAACCGAGCCTATAACCAATTAAAAAGCTTACACGAGGATTTAAAGCACCACGGATCATTCAGCAGTTGTACCCCCCGTTTTACGCACTAATGCCAGACAAGATCTAAAAATCATACAAAACTTCATTGTTTACATTGCAACATGCTACTTCTATTAATATTCGTAAATTAACCAGAGATGATAGCTGCAATGAACGCTATTAAAGCTTTTCATTTTCTCAGAAGTAATTACCAACTACCGATTCATAAAGAAAATCCTTCGGGTTCGACACATAAATCTGTGGGAAAATTAAATTAAAAATAATGAAAAACGGGCATTATTACGCCAACTCTAATAAAAACAGGGTTTCCTCGCCATAAAAAAAATACTGAAAATAAAAAAGACTTGGATCTGGATATTTTATATTCAAATAATTATCTTGTTTAGATATTTTTGTTGATATTTAACACTAGAATATAGCGAAAAAAAGTCTTGTTCCAAATAAACCAAAAAAAAATGATGTTTATTCAGTAGGTGTAAGTTCGGGCTTCCTAGTGCTAAGAGGAATCACCGCATTTTAATAGAGCACCGCATTTTAATCCCTACAATCTAGGGAGGGTATAAGTGGGTTTTTTGAGTTTTGCTATTAAAATGCGGTGATTCCTCTTAGCACTAGGAAGCCCGAACTTACACCTTGCTTCTGAAGCCAAACCTCAGGAATTCAATACTAAATACAGTTCACGACCTGTGCCAAAAACAGGGTGACGTTGACAAACAGTAAATGCACAGTGCATATCGGGAAATACGGGTGCGTCCCACGAGATATAACTACATAATAACTATTTTCATGTTACTAACGTTTACGAGATATAATGAACGTTAGCTATAATAACAAAATCAATATTTTTATAAGGAATAACGGTCAAGTCATATAATATTCATTTTATATAATATTTTTTAATATAACACTCACAATGACTAATTTCAGTTCGTATAACATACATGACATATAGCGATCATAATACATATTATCTTTTAGTATAAGTGTTACAAGATATAATATCGTACGATATAAATGTGAGCGAGCGAAGCGAGCGAGCAAGACTTCTCTGGGCAGAACCGACTCGGTTAGGTTAGGTTAGAAGGCCTAGGCGGGAGCAAAGCTCCCGCCTAGGCCTTCGAGGTTATTTTTTTTTTGCCCAGAAAATTCAGACTGCTGCCAGTAAAGTTAGTAAGGTAAGGTTGATTGTTAATAAAGAAGGCCACTTAATACTGAAAATAGAATTTAATTTCAAATAACATATGCATGTATTTATATTATACGTGTATTATGTTTTTTGATGTTAGATAATTTGATTAATATATCTTTTAAATCTTAGGTGTTATGAACGTTATACGTTTTATAATAGTTATATAAATTGATATTATATATTAATAACGTTATACTGTATGGAAATAGATATTTTGAAATTATATCTTCCGTTCATTATATCCAGTGAACGTTATACTAAACGTGTTTATACAAAGTGAGCGTATATATTATGAGTGTTATATTATCAGTTCTTATATCTCGTATTACTTACCCGGGAAATAATGGTATTAATTTACCGACGCGTATTAGAATGCGCATTACCTAGGTTTGAGCCTAATAATACCTATCCTTTCAAGAGCGACAAATGAATAATATTTTTTCAATACTTCTAAGCTACTTTTGGTGTGTTCAACCCATGAAATAAAAATAATGGTTTGGTTCCCTGTGCAATAGGTAAAAATCGTTTTAATATAATATATGTTTCCATGTCATTTTATTTACTTTGGTGAACTACTAGTACAAAGAAAGTAAACATGTAGAATCGCAAGTCTGTTGGAACGCGACTCGTGATAAATTGCGAAACAAACGTCGAATGACCCGTTTTGATTATGAATACTAACCTATGGCTAAAAATGGCATGTTCCTACTATCTCTTAAGGCAAACATTTTAAATATAGAAACAAAAAACATCATTCATCAATCATCACATTCATCACATCACATCATTCATTCATCATGTCATTTCTCATAACAGTCATAAGTTCATAACACATCGCTGAACTTCTACAACAATTAATTAAATATTCATAAGAGCCAACGTCATTTCTTTATCGTCAGATCAAGTATAAAAGCAGATAGACATGAATAAATATGAATGCGAGGGGAGAAACATGCCCTTCGTGCTCAAAACTTTGACGTACATTTCCCTACGGCATGTCACGGCAACAACATTAATTAAATGGAAAACGGTAAGGACAATGACATTGCGGGGCGTACCTTGGTATCCATCGCGTGTCACCGCCGAATTACCCCGTCTTTATTGATTTGGTTACATTCAAAATTATTTTATTCCGTAATTTTGCGGAACAGCACGCGAATTATAAAGCGGTTGCCATGGTTACCTGAAAACAAGTATTGAGCCGCGCAAAGTTTCTCGGCTGCCAGTAGTGCCATCTGCGCACATTAGAAGGTTGAATGGCAAATTAATTAAAAAATATCTGTACAAGAGCATGTATAGTCGGACCATGCTCAGTGTAGGCACGGTGTAGGGTTCCGAAGCTGTTACTAGACATACAAAAAACAACAGTAACAACAGTTAAAGTAATTCGGTGCTGATCTAATTTGTTTCTGCCAAGTGATCTTTTGCGAAATTTTGCTAATATAAATTTAATTAATGTATATTTATTATTTAATATATATTTTACTTTATATTTTATTTTACGAGGGGCGTTCAATAAATTCTCGGTATGAGAAGGAAAACAAAAGCATACGATTAGTGTTTTATTTTTATTTTTCTATATATTCCCCCCCTATGCTTATACACTTATAAGATCTGTCAATTTGTTTTTTTAACCCCTCATAAAAATATTTTTTGTCTTTGGTGTCAAAATGCTCCACCACCGCTGCCTTCAACGCTTCAATATTAGAAAATCGATGTCCACGAAGATCCTTTTTAAGGTTGGGAAACAAAAAGTAGTCGCTGGGGGCCAAGTCTGGACTGTGCGGCGGGTGAGTAATTGTTTCGAACCCAGATTCAAGAACAGCAGCCTTGGCAACATGAGCAGTATGCACAGGGGCGTTGTCATGAAGAAGCAGCACTCCTCTGGTCAATTTTCCCCTCCTCTTCTCTTTGATTGCTTCCCGTAATTGGCGTAAAACGTTAGCGTAGTACTCTCCTGTAATATTTAAACCCTTTTCTTTATAATCTATTAATAATATCCCTTCACAATCCCAGAATATTGTCGCCATGATCTTGCCAGCTGAGGGGACGACTTTGAATTTCTTGGGATGAGGTGTTCCTTTAACGTGCCACTGCATCGACTCTTGTTTGCTCTCAGGGTCATAAGGATGAACCCAAGTTTCATCTCCGGAAACAATTTTTTGGAGCAAACCATCAGGGTTTTCACCACACAGCTCAATGAAGTCGGAACAACAAGCAACACGCGTATGCTTCTGAAACGGTGTCAACATTCGTGGTACCCATCTCGCACTAACTTTGGACATGTTAAGATGATCGTGGATAATATCATGTATTGTACCAATAGAAATATTGTTTTTTTGTGCTATAGACCTAACCTTCACTCGACCATCTTCCAGTATAATTTTCTCCACTTTTAGAATGTTTTCTGGTGAAGTAGCTTCAACAGGCCGACCAGGTCTAGGGCCATCTTCTATGCTCTCCCTCCCACGCTTAAATTAATTTGACCACTTTTGGACAGTAGATAATGACGGAGCAGACTCACGGTAAACTAAATCCATTTCTTCTTTAATACACTTGATTTTTACCCTGTTTAGTCAAGAATTTTATCACGGCTCGATGCTCCAATTTAATTATCATTGTAAAATCGCTCATGGTGGTCACGTTTGTTCAGCAGTAGCAGAAAAACAAAAGAACGTGTGGGCTTCAAATTTACTTTTTTTTACTGTCGATGAATGACTCTTAGCGGCCAGTATTAAGAAGTTTACTAAAAAGGTTTGCAATATACCATTACCGAGAATTTATTGAACGCCCCTCGTAATAAATAAGTTTAGAGATAGTTGTGTTTTGGAATAAATCGTATTCGATTATTTGTTTCTTTCAAATGTACAGTCTAAAGCACTGATATACATGCATATAATTATGTAAACGTAGACCTTGTGATCAGAGTGGTAAAGGGGCGTAGATGTTTTTGACGCTTAGGGAACGTATACATATTTATGACTTTGTCTGTAATATTTGCAATTCTCTCCAGTTGTAATGAATGAGATGCATACTACAAATGTTTCGCGGGGGGTGCCAATAAGTTTAGCAGCCGCCACAGCTATTTTGTCCTGTAATTTTTTTGCTCTGAAGATCAACACAACTTCATTTAAATTCAGGAATATAACTTGCCTCAACTTGCCCTTTTTAAACAATTTCCGACTCCTACACCCTATGTCCTCTATGAAGGACATTTTTGTATGAATAATTTGAATTTCCGGGCAGAGCACGTTTTATTATTGTTCTTATTAAAGAACATTGGGCAGGACCCGGATAGTTTTCGAGGACAAGCTCGATTGATTAACAAATCTAAATTAAAATACTTGGAAATAGGTGAAGACCCTTGCGTTACGGACTATGAGATACGCGAGCTGTATTTCCAGATGTCCGCCATTGTTTTTTTTGGTATTTAAGCCACAGCGGGAGTCTTCCCTCACCAGTGTGGTTTTTTTAACACATTAACCTTTGTTGACGTTGGCAGTGTCAAAGGCTGGGCGACTGCCAGACTTTCGACAATGCGTATACAGAAATAGCTGTCGGCAAATTTTAAACACGTTTTTTTCTATCGAGTGTTGAAATGAATTTAATACTTTCTCAAGCATTTTTTTCATGGTTTTGCTGGCTGATATCCGTTTTGCTATTTACGGGAAAAATATAAAGATTGTATTTAAAAGTTTGAAATACAGACTGTGCCGGATTTTATGATAAAGTTTCTGAATATTCTCTACTCACAAAGTAATATTAATTAATATTCTCTATATTGAATTCACTCTTATTTCGTTTCTTGAACTACTTGTAGTTCCATAAATATATTTTCAACGTTCTCGAAAATTCCGCAGACAAAACAACCTTGAATAGAACTTTAGGTCTACGAGAATCTCATGTCATAGATAGGTAAATAGGTGAACAATAATTCATAGCGATAATCCCGGGGTAATAGGGATTGAACGGTCTTGATTTTCCATATCAATACAATATAGTTTGAAGTAGCGACTTTCGCCTGGAAATTGGCCATTTACTTGTGGGAGGACCGTGTGCAGGGTCCGCACGGGTTGGTACCACCATCTTCTCCATTAACCTACCGCCAAGCAGCAGTGTTCGCATTGTTGTGTTCCGGTTTGGGGATAAGACAGCCGGTGAAATGACTAGCATAGAGACATTTCATCTTAGTCCTCAGGGTTGGCAGCGCATTTGCAGTCTTGTGAATGCGAATGTCTATGGGTCACAGTTTCCACTTACCATCAGGTGGCATGTGTGCTCGTCTGCCTTGCTAGGTATGCCATAAAAAAATATGGCCATAGTAGAAGTTGCATTATGTAATTTTTTGTAAGAATTTTATCTTTCTCCTTTTACTTTTGAATTTGTTATGAGATTCTGGTCGACCTTTCACCACGTAGTTAGTAAAGATCCAGTAAAATCATAAAGATAGTAAATCCGCGCTCGGGCCACAAACCGCCGCCATAAACGCTGTTTTGGCCCATAATTATGGTCGCCTTTATCGCGGTGGATAAAGCATCTATAGCTCTCGCACTTACTTATCGGTCAGAGAGTGAAATATATTTTATCTACATCAATAATTACCCTTTACCCCTTACCATAATAGGCCCGCTGTACTGTAATTTCCATCGGTCGTTGCCGCCAGTAGCCGCTACACGCAACAAGTGGCCCATTGTCGGCAGCTTTTTGTTAAAATTATTGCAATTCATACTTACGTTAAGGCGATGTCAGAAAGTGTGTGCGTGTCTGTCTTTTAAATATAAATAAAACAAGATATAATTTCTTTAAAGTTTCATTAAAAATAAATATAAACAGTAAGATATTTAAATAGCAGTACACACAATGATGCAAAATAATGAATCAAACAAACCATAGCACTCTGGGAGACATACAATAAATGGTAAAGTCATATTTCCTATATATCAATGACTATAAATGCACATCAAGATTAATTTATTTGTTAAACTCAAAATCTTGAATACATTTAGGACAAACAAGGATAATAGTTTGAATATTTATTTTGTTATATAGCTCAATTTGTATTTTATCGCTTATCGTTCAGTGCGTCTCTTTCATTATTGACTGAATAAAATTACCGAGCGTGTAAAATGTCGCGGGCAAATAATGCTAGCCACTTAGAGGGTAAACATTTTTTACTTTGTAAGTGGCTAGTATAACTTGCCCGCGACTTTACAAAAAGGCTGCCAGAAAATAAAGAAAAGTGACAATTGCTCTACTGACGACGACAGCGTAGCTCCTAAGTAAGCTGAACGAATTTTAAATCGATTTAAAATTGTATCATGTTATTTTATTTATACAAAAATCAATTGCCGTGCTTAAGTCTCGAAAAAACTTAAGAATCGCTTGACTGAGTTGTTTTTGTTTGTGGTCGTAATTGTCAGGGCAAGGTGTGTATGAAATTAAAATTTCTGCATAGGCTAGGCATGAACAGCGCTAGTCAACGATATAAATAGAAAGAGAGTAAGTGGAACGTCTACTGCTGTTCTTGCTGTTCTCTATTTTCATTCATCAAATTTTATTCAATACATTTTTTAACTGCTTACTTTCTTACCAACACACTTAAGCAACACAGTTTCAGACAATGTGATGTTACAGTATTTCATAATTTATATTTTATTACCAGTTTAACTTCACTTTGATTCTTCGATCTTTTGATTACATAAAAAAATTGCAACTTTAATAATTTCAGCACAAATAATTTATATAATAGTTTTACACACGGTAAAATTATCTGTATTCATATTGATAACGAATTACACGTTATAGTTCCTAATTGTATGAATACTATACACTCTTGATAAAAAAAAACTAAATATTGATATAACCTAATACTAGAGAGGTCAATTAACTGTAGAAATCATAGCAATTTATATCTAACATGTTTGACATTGCGTTTGTTTTACATTGAAGGTCAATTCCTATTTCCCCATTTCCCAGATTGGACAGCCCGAGTCTTATTTCGGCAGGTTCTTGCTTGGACGGATTCTGTTTTGGCTACACTCTTGTTAAAACATATAATTATTGTGAATTGATATACAGAGAACAAAATAATAAAATAGAACCAACTTTATATCTTTGAGGTAACAAATGTGTGTCCGAAGAAGATAATGGCCAAAACGAAATGCTGTACAAACTGGAGTCTGTCGACCGAAGAATCTGTACACTCAGAAATTCACAAAAAATTAAACAAAAACACAACATCTTAAGACCGAATCCATTCAATGATTTATCTTTATGATATTATAATGTAAGGACTTGTGACACGGGACTTTAAAAACCGTCTACCCTGAACAGTAGTTTGGTCAAAGTTTACACTTACTATAAACATTAATAAATAGTCCATATCTTTTTAATTATACTAAATAAGACTTTTTAAACACAGTCATGACTCATATTTCAATATACCATAATGCATGTTTTATTATGAAAACTTTATAATTGCGGAATTAAATAACGTCACTTTATGTACACACATATCATAAGTCCTCTATTATGCGTTCAAAACCCGTAGGAAACGACCAGCATTATTACAACCAATTTTACTATGAGAACTTGCTTGTCTGTGGTAGTAGGTAAAATCTATACTGTAATGTTATTACAGTATACATTTTGGTAAAGTTATGAGTTCAGTGGTTGAGTTGGTCTCTTTTTTAGTATTCATAGATATTAAAACTGTTATCGACTCGAAACGTCAATTCTTTGTGTTTTTAATATCGAGTGACTTGAGAATAGGGACTTAATTCGTTTGTCTATGATAAAAAAACCGGCCAAGTGCGAGTCGGACTCGCGCACGTAGGGTTCCGTACAACTATACATCTAAATAAATGTTTTTCTTTATTCTTTATTATATTGGAGTTGATTGAATGAAAGGTAAAATGCGGTTTAGGATTTATAACGTATTAAAAAAAAACTAATTATTAGATCTCGTTCAAACCAATTTTCGGTGGAAGTTTGCATGGTAATGTACATCATATATTATTTTTACATTTATCATTCCCTTATTTTAGAAGTTACGGGGGGGGGGACACACATTTTTCCACTTTGGAAGCGTCTCTCGCGCAAACTATTCAGTTTAGAAAAAAATTATAATAGAAACCTCAATATCATTTTTGAATACCTATCCATAGATACCCCACACGTATGAGTTTGATAAAAAAAAATTTTGAGTTTCAGTTCTAAGTATGGGGAACCCCAAAAATTTATTGTTTTTTTTCTATTTTTGTATGAAAATCTTAATGCGGTTCACCGAATACATCTACTTACCAAGTTTCCACAGTATAGCTCTTATAGTTACGGAATAAAGTGGCTGTGACATACGGACGGACAGACGGACAGACATGACGAATCTATAAGGGTTCCGTTTTTTGCCATTTGGCTACGGAACCCTAATAAAAAACATTCTTCTTGACGGAGGATCCAAATGCCGCCATTATTGTTGTCATTTGTTTGTTGGTATTTGCTGTTACGAAAGTAGGATAATTCTAAACTTATGATATGTGTGTAGATAAATTAGTGTATGCAACTGTACATAATTAGCCCTTAAAACACTCGTGTGATCCTATTATGAAACTCGCTAACGCTCGTTTTATAAAACCAAACTCGTATTTTAAGGCCTCTCATTATGTATGAGTTGCATAAACTACTTTCAAACACCACCGCAATCGTTTAAATTGAGATAAATGTTTCACGTATGCTGTCATTTCAAATAATTTGGCAATTTATAGTTTTTTTATGTACACATTTTTTTGGTAACCTGGCAGACGTTTACAATACATTATATTATAATCTAGGTACGCCCAAGTATACAAAATACTTACTTAAGTATAAATGATTCTGCTAGCGCGATTACTTTAAATATCTTTGGCGTGTTATAATATAATTTGACTAGAACTTATATTTTCGATTACGAGTACAAGCAATAAATGCAGTGAATAAATTAATATAGTTAGCTTAAATATGAGCTTCTTTTGACTTTCGCCCGTAAATACAATAATTGGGTAAAACGCAGAAGCTTTACAGTATTGTAATTTTTAATTGATAAATCTTATGGACTTCTCATACGTATATAATTCAAGAAGAGTAGATTCAAGGAACAAGCCGAATCTAAGCATCTAACACTTATCTAGTACTTAAATAAGCCAAATGTTTGTAAGGCGATGACGGTCCAAAATCAGAGGTTAATTTTCTCGCACCAACTTGTTGGGCTTAGTGCCCTTACAAATATAACTATGTTTTTTCAGATAAGAGTACAATTTTATATGGATTCGATTTTCTCGGATACGATGTGAAATCGCCATAAGTTATAATAGGAGTATATTATTATTATAATAATAAAACACCGGAAACTAGAAATAACAGTTGATTATTCATACGGTATAAATAGACAAAAGACACATTATACAAAAAACTTACGCAATAACATCGCTTTTGAATGATTTTATAATGAAAGCTTTATACGCATCATTTAAATTGATTATCATTGTTAAATATTCAGAACTTGGCATGAAATACTGTATTTTGTAGTTGGCGCATTCACGACTCTTTGACAAATGTGTTTGTAGTAGATTCAACTGGTACGTGACGTAAATGATATATCGTACATCCACTCGCAAATAACGAAATAAGAAGAGCCACAATATACCTTTAAATTTTAACAGGATTACCAGGTAGGACTAGGATACCGCTCGGGTTCGTTTTTAGAAAGCATGAAATGATCAGGTAATCACTTTGATTCATGCCATTTCGTTAAGTATCATATTTTTTATACCACCTTTTTATTTCCGTTGTGTGATACCAATTTTTTAATGTCAACGTGTTATTCGAATTAACTAAGTATCTATAAAGATTATACATATTATCTGTCGCTGAAAATTAAGTTTTTAAACGGCGTAACGTCGTTACTTAACGAATATTAATAAATTTATTTAAAATAAAACGGTTCCTTCCATTCCATCTTTAATTCAAAATCAAGTCACACACAGCTATTTATTTTGAACATTTGTTTTTATTTCATCACGTCACGAACAAAGTAAATTGGTCCACCCAATTAATTTATTCGACTTCATTTATTAATATGGGTTAGTCTAAAGCAGGTTTACTTTAGATTTGAATTTACAGCTGTAATTTTGTCAAGATTAACTTGAATAATTGTACATTGACGTTCTTCCGGTGCTGGACGTTTATCTCGAAGCAATAACAAATTGCACATGTTAAGCCGACGATGTTTTTACATTAATGCGGGAAGCTAGCTATTAAAAATGTCGCAATAACTTTCAGTCATACACCCGTATTACTAGGAACTCATAAAAACTAGCCAAGCATATAACGGGCCTAGCTTCTTTTTGAATAAGTACCATTGCATTAAATTTTCGAATGTAATAAAAACAATGCCAACCCTGAAAATATTACTGAAATATATTATTAACAATCAGGTATTCTAAACGTAACTTAAGGCAGGCACAAACACCATGAATACGAATTTACTTTGACGTTAGTCAAACCTCGAAAGAATATTTATTCTGACAATTGGCTTGACTTTACTCGGACTAATTTTCCATATTTATTCTGTTCAAATAATATTTGTGACTAAAGGTCTATTTATTTATTTATTTATTACATTGATATTTGTAATATACATGCGCACTGTCCTAGGTACTACCACAGACATAATCAACAGTATTATTTGAAAACTATTTCAAGAAAACCATGAAATAAGCCGCCATATTGACGTCGTCAGTTCTACAGGTGGGTTTGAAAACAAAGTTATACTTAGTAACAAAGAAACAACTTTAACAACGAAACTTGGTAAATTCCTAAGAGTTTATCAACTCCTACGTAAAATTCCGTTGGCCGAATGTCAATTTTTCTGGTTACCTCGAAGTGGCATGGGCGAACATTACGCGGGCTTTCACCTCTAAGAATGGCGAGACTAATGAATTGAATGTCGGCCAAAGGTACACGTGAAGTTTGTTAAGCACCCAATATATTATGGAAGACGTTTGAACATTACCATAGCTATTGGTCTTTTGAGCACTGTTTAGTAAAGAAGTGAGCTTCAGCAGCTTGGACATGAAGGGCCTGCCACGTCATCGTCCAATAATGGTGGGTTCGTCTGCCATCGCTAGTTCATCAGTAGCGGCTTTGTCTCCTTTCCTCTTCCGAGAATACCAGAGGAAGGCCGCAGTGGAGCAAAAGTTGACCAGCACGACGAGGCACGCCAGGTAAAAACTGATGTGGTAGCTGTGCGTAACAAAATTATGTTTTATTACTTCAAATACAGGTTGATATTTTAAAACGTAAATGTTTCTGTAAAGTTACGAGTATATCAATCGAAAGAGAAAGTTAAGTGTTTTAAATTAATAACTTACTAATGATTCGCATTCTTAGGGTACACGGTTGACACTCGTTTCTTTAAGTCGTCGACGGCGTTAGTCATCACTTGCACCACAACAAATGTACACGAAGCTGAAACAAACGAAACTGTAAGGAGTTATATTTGACAATCACGTTTAGTTCAGACATTAAGTGTTTTTTTTTTTATTATTTCATAAGATTTTGCAAATATTTTGAAATGACACTTATTTCCTTTACTCCGAAAGCCTTTTAACTGGTCATAACCTAGAAGGGTTTATTGTGAAGTAATATTTATCTTGTAATACAGGAAGTTAATTATCGGAAACGGCATTGATGTAACCCAAAAGATAAATATTTAAAGAGATGTATAAAAGCAACCAAATAATAAAGTAATGTAATCATTTATTATTATTTCCGATAGTTCTAGTAATACTGTAATTATACTAAACTAATGTACTAAGAAACTGTAATTATAAAAAAAAAAGTGACGAGTACTAGGATGACGGCACCAATGATGGACACTTTTAGCTGACAGCAATCTTACGATGGTTATCTCAAGACTGCAATATTAAGATAGCAATCTCAATACTGCAATCTTACGATGGCAATCTCAAGACTGCAATCTTACGATGGCAATCTCAAGACTGCAATATTAAGACGGCAATCTCAAGACTGCAATCTTACGATGGCAATATCAAGACTGTGCGATCCTACGATAGCAATCTTAAGACTGCAATATTAGGTACGATGGCAATCTCAAGACTGCAATCTTAAGATGGCAATCTCAAGACTGCAATCTTATGATGGCAATCTCAAGACTGCAATCTTACGATGGCAATCTCAAGACTGCAATCTTACGATGGCAATCTCAAAACTGCAATCTTACGATGGCAATCTCAAGATTGTAGTTTCTATCTGTTGGCTAAATCTGCAAGCATTTAAAGTGTCACTTTTCAAAGAAGTAACAACCGCGAAACAAATTTTGTTTAATTTTAATATTGTAATTTTGTATAGAACGTTGTTTTTTTTTCGCATTCAAAGTGAAAGTACAGTGTTTAACTCGAGACTAAAAAGCCATAATGACACTCGAACTTCATCGCCTCGCTATGCTCGGGTGGATAAATATCCCGTTTCATAATGGCTTACTTTAGTCCCTTGTTGAACAATCTACTATTAATGATATTCGCATGCAGCTCAACTGTGACAATATTCACTATAATACATTATGACTTTATGACGTTTATTAGTATTAATACTGGAGATGATCAACTCACTGCTTATAAAATGGATACCCGCCGCAAGTCGCTTGAACATGTATCGTGGGTTTCTGAAAGTGTACATGGAAAATCCGCATCCCATCGCCATGACGAAAAGGCTGATGATGCCAAATGACGTCATTGTTCGCACCAAACCTGTTAAATATATAAAAGCAGTATTAATAATAGGGGCACGTAATGCTAAAGTTTGTGTGCGTGTGTATGTGAGTTTGTGTGTGTATATATGTCAAACGCTGGATTAACACATAGGCTACTTTTCATCCTGGCAAATATAATAAAAGTTCCCAAGGGAATCGCGATAATCTAAATCTACGCGGACAAAGTCGCGGAAAAAAGCTAGGTATGATAATAAAATCATATTAGCAACGATTAACACAGTATTCCCAGCTTCTTAATAGCTTTCGGCTGGGTATCGCTATCACGCTTGCACTCGCAACAGGCAGTATATCTGTCACTCGTGTGTTTCAGAAAAACGATTGCCGATCGCTATTTATAAAATGGTTGCATTGTAAACCATAATATATTAATATGGCGGTCCATATTCAGACTATTTGAGACAATTAAATCGTTCCTTTTTCAAAGTTTTGTATGACAAAGCGTCAATAACTGCCGCACTCAGAGACGTCAATTAAACTTAATGCTTGATTAAAGTTGCTGCTGTCACTTTCTCTGCTGTACCAATAGAATAAGACAAGACGTCACTAAATAAGCATTCAATTAAATGGGCGTCTCTGAGTGCAGCAGTAAGGAGCAACTTAATCATCATTAACTGACTGAGTGTTGCCGTTAGTAACAGCTATTTTTAACGAAACGCAGTCTATTGAAATCATTAGAGCTACTGTTAAACAAGGTGTGCCTCAGGGCTCTATATTCGGTTTTTTTTATGGTGAATTAATGACAAATGCATGTTCTATAGTAGCGTATTTTTATACATGATTCGCTTAATATGTTGGCTGATTCCCCAAAGACTTGGTCTCACGGGGAGTCGCTAAGTGGCATGTTAGTCACGCAACATGCTCGATGGGCACGATAGGATCTTATTATACACAACACCCGAGGGATGCGAATTGCCGGTATTTACTTCGGTACATTTTACATTCGTAATAGTGCAAAAAAGTACTAATATTTTTCCTGTTTGTGTAAATAATATGATATTGTTTCCGTCGATATTATGACGTAAGTAAATCCCCATTACAGTCTCTTTTATCAGTTTTTTTCCATTTGTGAATAAGTTTGTGTACCTATTATAAAAACTAGTTGCTAAAATGACGCTGTAACAAAGTAACGTAGTATATATTTTTCCTTTTTATATTACGGTACTCAAAAAAGACCACTTACTAGCTATTTCTTCATCGTAGGCCGGATCTTTGTACGCATCTAGTCCCTCCGGGGGTATAGCCAGGTAGTTTGTACAAACTGAAAGAAAAAAAAAAATTAATACGTTACAAAGTATACAATTATTTCCTGCTTTTGGTCATTGGCTCAATCATGGAACTATACCTAATAATAACAAGTATTATGGAGTGAGATCCTGTAAAACGGTCCCGCTTTCAGCTTAGCGAGTATCCATTCCTTTCTAAGTTAATTTTATACTACCGATCCTAAAAAAAACATATTTCCTTAAATCACGTAAGTCGTAAGTGAATGGGATCTTGAACTATTATAATTCTTATTCGCAAAGATATTCAAAAAGAAAACGACGAGCAAGCACAAAAAGAGCCCCCTTTGAAACCTACAGACAACCTGAAGTCAACACATAAAGCTAAACCATAAATTTGTTTGGCCTAGATCATTATGGCAAAAAACCGTGTTAGAACTCAGCAACATTTGAAAAGATGTTACTTTTGACTTTTCGACTAGTTTTCACTACTAACTTCACAATTAATCGCTCATTATTTCTGAAATCTCCTTATTTTGTTAAAACTGAAAATGTTTTAAAAAAGAAACTTAACAATTCTGTTGAACTTTGGATAAGACCAGCAACATAACTTGCCGAAATAACTGTGTTATTGCCGCACGAACCCTAGGACAGTTAATGACGATTTCTCATACACACAAGTTTGAAAATCCGGGCAAGAGCATGTTTGACCATGCTCTGTTTAGGGTTCCGAATTCCAAATCTTAAAAAGAATTGACCTCAGGCAAAAGTTGAGTAAGTATAGGTAGTAAGTACGAGTCTATTATATGCCGACTTTATACAGCATATGTGAAGTTTCGTATGTTCCGTGATCCAACGCCTCAACATCCGGAAACTTCCGGAGAGTTATCATGTTTAACATCTACTTCGTGATATTATTAACCTGGTTTACATACTGGTGTGTGGCACTTTGGCTGCGTCAGGTATTTCAAAGTTTACAAACTTTGTTAACCACATTTTCTTCCAATTAAAATGGCGCAGGGCAGCGTAGGATTTTTTATTGCGATGTGGCTTCTACACGTTCCGGTTTCAAAATGTGTAGAAACTGCAGCAAAGTTTGCAATAAACTAGCCGCCTTGCAACGGGTTTCTGCCGTGTATTTATTACACAGAGTTCGCAGACGATAAAAACTAATAGATAGTGGAAAACGAATGGAATAGAAGTGTGAAACAGTAGCTTACCATATCTGACTTATGCTACAAATCAGTAAGTGATTTGGCTCAATTAAAGTACAGCGGGTCAATTTTTGTGAATCGAGGGTCCCAAGTTAAAATGATAAATCTGTTATATTATATTATATTTAGCCTATTTTTGTGTCCCACCGCTGGGCAAAGCCCTCCTCCCTGGATTTCCATAACTCTCCGTTCATTAAAACTTCCGGTCAATCCTTTAGGGAAAGCGTTCAAGTCATCCTGCCATCTCCGCCTTGGTTTCGCCGTCTGTAGCCGAGACATCTTAATAAAATAAAATAACCAACGACATTATTTTGGAACTACTTTCAGAACTGATATTTCTTAAAAGGCCCAACCAATTTATATCAAACCTAGTTTAGGACTATTTAGGTTAACTTTGGAACTTCTCCATTTTTTGAAAACCATGTGCTTGAAACGACGGACGGGCGGTTATAACAACTGGCTGCGCTCAACGGCTAATTTCATTTCTTTTACGTTACACAAATCCAAATCCTATATCAAATAATCAGCTAATTCAACTATCTTGTAAAGTGCACCTAAAAGTAGCCTTTTAGGTGCACTTTACAAGATAGTTGAATCAGCTTTGGGCCAGTATTAGGCAATCTCTATCTCCTAAATTTACTTAAATATCCTTGTCAGTTTAAGGATGAATTGTAAAACCAAAGAATACAATGTACTCGGTTTTCTATCACTGTCACACTCTCTCGGATATCTATCAGTACATTTGTTAAACTAAAGATAGTGTGTATGTGTATATATTATATATTATAATTTTGTATGCGTGTGAAAATATTTAAATGTATTTTTATTTTCTTCTAATATAGAAAATTCTCGTGTCACGGTGTTTGTAATTAAACTCCTCCGAAATGCGAAACGGAACACATTTATTTTTCATCCCGCTAAATTTGTTTTTTTTTTTTAAACTAGAAATAATATGCATGGCAAAACAACGTATGCCGGGTCAGCTAGTAAAATTATATTACTGCGTTATATTATTATTTTTGTATTCCCCTGGATATATTTGTAATTGACTTTTCACTTGGGTCTATCTCTTAAGGTTAGCAGGAAGATATCTCTCAAAGGTATAATTCGCCATTGTACATCCTTTTTTATCTTAATTTCTTGGGTTTTCTTTTTTTTTGTACAGTTAAGTGTCATTACATCATTCAAACATACAAATACGAACGATTTCGTTTGATTATTCACCACATCTGTATCGTACGCGTAGTGTCAACGATAATTTCGAAATAGTATTGGACACATGCCGATGATTCACACTGAGACGCACGCTGTAATGTGTCGGGATCACTTGTGAACATACCGCGCTTGTCAGCGTAGCGGATTGCCTCATGTATGTTCTGTGTTGACGACGCGTTAGCCTAGTTGGTAGTGACCCTGCCTACGAAGCTAGCGGTCCTGGGTTCAAATCCCGGTAAGGGCAGATATTTGTGTGATGAGCGCGAATATTTTTTCCTGAGTCATGGATGTTTTCTATATATTTGAGTATATATTTCTCTATATAAGTATTTATATCGTTGTCTAGTGCCGATAGTACAAGCCTTGAGCTTAGTTTGGGACTAGGTCAATTGGTGTGACATTGTCCCCTTCTAGAAGCCCCTTTAGTCTATTTTGTATTATGGGATATTAATGTGGCCGCTGCCCAAGCAACCGAGTGAAATGTAGACTAAATTGGTCTTTGTAACACTACTCTGTCCAATTTGCTCTTGTAGGTACACTTTT
This sequence comes from Acleris emargana, assembly GCA_927399475.2. NCBI lineage: Eukaryota > Metazoa > Arthropoda > Insecta > Lepidoptera > Tortricidae > Acleris > Acleris emargana. The sequence continues at coordinate 14,523,320 of OV656840.1, read as the reverse complement.
TTTACAAACCGAACCCAATGTCATTTTTTTTTTCAAAGGAGAGTATTTTCAAATGAGTTCATTAGATATTTAGTTTATTAGATAGATAAAAACTCCGATATAATTGTGACTCCTTGTTTCAGAACTGATATCTTATTACCTAGCTAAGAACCACCGCTAGATAACCTTCTTTCAAATACAAAATACTGCAAATCGGTCCCTATCTTTAGGAGCTACGATGCCACAGACAGATACACAGATACACAGGTCAAGCTTAAATCAACCCTCTTTTTGCGTCGAGGGTTGAAAATAATTTCAAATATATTGCTTATCAAAATTTAAAACTAAAACATTAAGCCATACAATTTGAGTGCTTTCAAATACTACGATGTAATTAATTATTATAATCTAAACATTTAATAACGATGAGACCTTATGCGCGTTTAAAATTCCGGTTTGTAATTTTAGCCTTTTATTTTGACAGAAATACACGCTTTCTAACTTAAAGTTAAACTACATTATTAACAGAGTACCTACTCGATTGTCTATCGTTTTTACACACATATACTGACAGATGCCAAAAATAGTGTGATAGTGATATATAGTCAAGCACAATACGATACAAAACAAAACACTTAATTGAACACCACATAGAAAAAGAAAAATAAATACAATTATTCACCAACCATAAGACACACTTTCACCAAGGAACGGATTTACAAGAAAAAAATATAAAGACTACTATTCGGTTTTACTGTACTTGTAAATGGTTATTATTTTTTCCTACTCCTGTACTTTTATCTGTCATTTATATAGTCACAAACACTAATATAAGAGCATACATAATATGCCCGCAGAATAAACCGTAGAAAAATCTATCTAGTCTATTCCCCATAATAGAACTTGTGCTTTTTTGAGACAAAACGACATGCCTGGCTGCTAAAGCTTACTAAACCTAGGTTAAAGTACATACATACATTAAATCACGCCTGTTTCCCAGAGGGGTAGGCAGAGACCAAATTATGAAGCGATAAACACAAATTTTATAACGAAATACATGTTTACCAACATAACAAACCACAGAATTCATAGTTTTTGTTTACAATTTTGATCTAAGTGCATCACTGCCAACTAAAGAAAATATAGTTTTTTTTGGTAGTCACAAGTCTCAGCCGTCCCAACCCAACCAAGGGTTAGACGTGACGAAAACATTAGGTAAGGTTCGATAAAATGAAATTCTGGGAAATTATGGGTTACCTACATAGAACAGAAAAACTATGCAAACAGAGAACATCGTCAGTTTTACCAGTTAATGGGACTATTTGGATATCTGAATTAGTATTGACAAAATCCCATCGTTAAACTTTATTCGTCAACTGGTCACAGTAAATTATCACTTTACCACCAAATTTTACACCTAAAATGTCACTGCACAATAAAGATTTGAGTACGTCGCGCCAATTTATAAACGGCCAGAACTGCCAATCTGGCATTTTGCATAGGCAGGGTTCCAGCATTCGCGTTAAATCCCTTCTAGCGCCTAACAGTAATAATAATTCAACTTTAAGTACTCATAGTTATAAAATAGTCGTAGGGATATTCCTTTTCTTTTAATAAATTTAGTTAAATGGGTATTTCTTCAAAAGTTTGTACGTAGTTAAGGACTAAAATTAAGAAATGATAATTTTCCGCTGAGTTACGAAAATTAGTCGTACATTTATATACTACCTCTCAACGCCAATTAGCAGTATCTCAAATTCAATAAATGAAGTAGATTCAATCCTCATCCGTTAGTAATATGCTTGCATTTGCTACAGGACTTTTGGCTGAGATACCACCATTTGTCTTAATAACAATATAACAAATTTTCGTAACTCTGTGGAAAAGTTAACGTTTCTTAATTTAGTCCTTAACTAGGTACAAACTTTTAAAAAAAACGCCCAAATGGAAAAGTGTTGTAGATTTGTCTCGCCAACCCAAAACAAATGGCACAAACATGATTTCAAAATTCGAAGCAAATCGCTTAAATGAATCCCGCAAAACAATAAAAAAAAATAACAATCTAATTAAATGACACAAGTAGGCCGTCCATACTCAGCATAAATATTCTTCACTATAAGAGGTATTCACAAAAAAATACCCCAGCCCATTTGATGTAAAAGCCGAAACACTATGGAATCCCGACTTTCGAACGCGGCACAATAAACAAATGAAATGAAACGACAACTTGACGATAAAAACGGCTGTAAAACAAACGTGCTATGTCACGAATATAAATGTTTTTTTTTTAAATCATTGACTAATTAAAGTCCCTATTTTATGACGTTCGAAATCATTGTCATACAATATTTATTATACTATAAAATATACCATGTTGAAATTTCAAATTGATACTGGATTTGGTCCTGTTTAAATTGTGTTGTTTTCGGAAGATGTTTCAAATTTGAAACTCATTACTTTATTATTCTTGATAACATAATTACAAAATTACGTTACAGTTAAATTGGGACTAGGTCAATTGGTGTGACATTGTCCCCTGATATTTATTATTATTATTATTATTATTATAGTTGTCATTGCTGTTACCTACTACCACAGTAATACTGGTCATTGCCAACGGGTTTTGAATGCATATAGGACTGATGATGTGTGTGTAGATAAATATTGTTAGTACTGCAGGGTTAACATTTTTATCTCATAAAATGGTCGATTTAAGACATACAATGTACACAAATTGTAAATAATATCTACAATAAGCTAGGAAATTATTGCTTCGGCCTGGGCTTCGGCGGTAAAATCTAGACAGGGTAACATGTTAGCATCAACATTTCACATCCCGCGTTTAAATTAAAACAAAAGAATAGCGTATGCAGAAAATAAAAGATTTGCGAATTCAGTTGTTTAAAATCATTGCCTCGTAATTCAATTAATCTGTTTGAGTTAACCTACATTGCAGAAGGTCAGGTTCTTAGGATATATGTTCGTCATTTTTTTTAGTTTTTTATGTACATGGCAGAACCCGATGCAGCACCTCAAGGTCAAAACTCATTTATTTCATTCGAGCAATTAATTTCAATTCAGTATTTTTTTATAACGTGGTGAAAAAAAGTGGAAATCAACATTTATTTGAAAGAAAATTAATTGATATAGTATATGTATATTTCAAAGTTAATACTTGAAGTTTTTTTTACATGAATAAAACAAATTCTGAGAGAGAACAAGGTAACATTTATGAAAATGTGATCCCTGCCAACTTTCAGTGACTAAACACGAAAAGAAGAAGAAAAATTAATATTTTGTAAAGAAAAGCAATCAAAATTTACAAATAGATAATTATAAGTTCTTGAAAACATTGAAAAAACACAATCCTACTGATTTATTTATTTTAGTTAGGATAAATACTAAAATGTGTGCGTCATATTTAACGGTTGACATAAAAAAACGTTTATGTGCTTTTGACGGGAATTCTTTTATTGACGCTTATAAATCACGCTCTTAGCTATAATTGGAAAACCATAAAAATCCGAACGAAGTGGACCGCGTCGAAAACAGCTGATCATACAATGATAGCTTTTAATAGTTTTAGGAAATGCAGACTGTTGATTTAACTTTGTTCACATCAGTTTTGCCTGTTTTTTTATTGATTGTAGCAGCTATTATAAACACTAAACAGGAATATTTACTACCTATAAGGTTTCCTCACCATTATCATTGACCTTGTTCATCTTGACAGTTGATTTAAGAAGCACGTAATTGGAACGGCACATTTGTCTGCACTTGTGGTGTGGAACGAACCAGATATTCTTAAATCACACACGGCTTGCATAATTTAATTGACGAGTAAAATTAAGCTACATATTTTTTGTGAAGGAAAAGGAATAGTTCTTTAATTTCATCAGGACGTGCTGTTGCTCAACGCTACCGTTAACGATTTTTGAAAACTAACGAAATGTATGGTATGGACGTAGACGCTCAACGCGGCCGTCTGACAGCTTACGTCATTTCTGCACATTTTGGATAGTGATAACCAGACAGAGAAGATTTTGTGGCAAAAACGTCAATTAACTGGGGACTTCCTTGCGATATTAAATTTATCGATAACTGTTTCAACTACTTATTTTGACATTGACATTTCATAGTAGATAGGTATTTAGTTCACCGGATAGAATAGAAATTAACTAAAATGCTGATCACCACCAATTTATGTTATGTAATGCTAATATGTAATATTTAATTTAAATAATTCTAAGCCATACTTTATAGGTATAAGTACAAATTTATTATTGTTTTTGTGCAATAAAGAGTTTACATACATACATACTTTTTAGGGATTTTGAAATTCAAATAAACATCAATTTTAATAAATAAATTTTTATTATTAACTTGTATTTTATTCAAAAACTATATTATAGGTATATCGTTATCTTATGGTCGTAACTGTCATAAGAAAGAACAATTTATCGATACATTAATATCGTTCGGAAGTCCCTAGGACAATTTTATTCGTGCCACAAGAACTTCTATGTCTGGTGATAACGAACGCCGAATGCTTGACTGGGGTATGAAATGTCAGCAGTGTTTGGATGTTGGCTAGGCCTACTGGTACTAAAATGCTTTCTTATTAATGTATACTCACTCACAGTTAAACAGAGTACCTGGTTATGTCGCGACACTCGAAGTTTTTAAAGACTTTCAAGTGTCATAACATACAAGATCTCTTCTCAAGATGTGAACAAAGTTAACTCATCTATCACCGAAGAAACTGTCTATAACATCCCATAAACGTTTTTGAATGTATTTAAACCTGCCATGACACCACCATAATTTCCTTGATTAAATCCCGTTATTCTATTTTGGTTCGGGTAAACCCTGCTGTTATTTTTATTGCGCGTAATCAACGGATAGTAATAGTTCTGTATTTTATTGGCCTATTATGGAATAACGAGGAGGACTTAAAACGGATTGATTTTTTATTTCCTTGTGAGTCAACGAGCTAATTGGATTAGCCTTTTTGGAGGATTGAATTATGTACCTTAATGCTTAGAAATGGCTTTTATAATTGAATTAGTTTTGTTTCTTGATTTAAATAAACAGAATTTTTTAAACCTGGTCTAAAACTTAACGTTTCGGTATGGTTTACTTTCAATTCTAAAAATAATAGGAATATGGAAAGTTTCTTGAAAAACTGGCCGAAAAATATGCATTTTTAACGTTAACATTGTGAACTAATTTAAATACGTTTTTTGAAGCGAAGTCAAAGAAAGTCTGTACAAAAATACATCATCCATTTCCCACTAACAAAGAACAGTGCAAGTCTCACGCGTTACGACACCGATGAAAATCCGCTTCTGCGCAGCTAACAGTTTACTGCTGACAGCTAATAGCTGAAAAAGCTGCTCAGCATCTTGAGTGTTGCCAACTTACCAACCTGTTGCTTTATTAAAAATTTCCCGATGACTTATCAACAAAAAAAACATCTTGCATCTACTATATTTTTTTCAACCTTAAATTGAACTAAACAATGTAAAATAATTGTACCAATCTAAACAAATAATTCTAACCATTCACTTTTTTTGATAATACTCGTTAAAATTTGGAAGGATTTCGGGGCATTTAAGGGGAATAAAAGACAGACATTTATTAACTACACAGAAGACACACATTATAGTCGGAATGTGTCCTCGCGGCAGTGAATCTGACCCTGGTTCAGCTTTTTTCTGCAAAATAACAGCGCAATTTTACAAGACAAACCTTTAAATTTTTATCTTTAGCACCCATTATAAGCTACTTACAATCTTTGAACAACTTTTTAGGGTTCCGTAGTCAAACTAGGAACCCTTATAGTGTAGCTATGTCCGTCCGTCCGTCTGTCCGTCCGCAGCCTAGCTCAGAGACTCTTAGTACTAGAAAGCTGTAACTTGGCCTGAATATACATATGTCACGCCAACAAAGTGGTAAAATAAAATCTTGTTTTTTTTTTTAGTGTATCTCCCCTACTCGTAACTTTCTCGTCTTTCCCATAGTGTGGGGTGTCGTTGTATAAGTCTTTCAAAAATATTGCGCGTTTATGAAAACAATTTTTCAGTTAAGGGATCCGTTTATGAAATATTAAGCTTTTAAGCGCAATTTTTTGTTAGAGGCAGGTGTCAAAAATCTGAAAAATTAAGAAAGAATAAATTTGTTTGTAGTAACGGCCTCGGAACCCTACACTGAGCATGGTCCGACATGCTCTTGCCCGGTTTTTACAATTAGAGTTGGCAACACTCTCGTCTTGTAGCGGACTTTATCAGAGCCGCAGTGTTTGTTTGTTTAATGTTTACACGACACGTTACGCTTACGCTCGTAGATAACTGTACCGGTTGCGACTCGGAGGATCGAATGCGGTATTTTTGTCGGTGACTATAAATCTGATTGTGTGGGCCGCAGCCGTCGGAATGTTTACTTTTTGTGAAAATTCAGCCGATTTTACTCAACTCTGATACTAAATCCTTTGGTTGCTCTAAGCTGTATCTGTGAGTTTACAGGTTATCCATTAAAAATATAAGCTAACGTTATTTTAAAGTATAATGTGTAGTTGAATAGTGCAAGTCAAAACTTATGTATTATGCAGAAATTCTAAACCCCGCGAGTGAGGTTTCTAAATATTTTAAACAACATATTATTATTTTAGGAATGTATGGATGCTGTACGGGTACTCTTAACAGTATTTTCTAATGAAAATGCGATATTCTTATAAAAAAAACAACATGCCATTTCTTAACATTTAAATATATACCTCGTGTGTTCATAAGTTTTGAGACGAAATAAATATTACATAAAAATTTAAAGAATAAAGCTATATTTATAAAATTTACAGATAATGATAATTAGACATTAACCAACAACCACAAGCAATTACTATTCAAAATGCCCACCCCTATTTTTAATACAAGCTTTTAGACGTTCCGGCCAGTCATCGATCGCGGCACGAATCTTCTCCAGCGGGATATCCTTCGCTGCTTTGATGAGGGCTCGCTTTAAAGAATCTAAGTTTGGGTGGGACTTTTGGCAGGCCCTGAGTTCCAATTCAGTCCACAAAGAATAGTCCAGTGGATTGAGATCAGGGCTGGAGGAAGGCCATTCTTCCGCCGCGATGAAGCCCGGCAAATTTTCCCTTAACCAAGCTTGAGTCGTTTTAGCCTTATGGGCGGGTGCTGAGTCTTGCTGGAAAATCCATTCTTTGTTGTGAAATAAACTATTAGATAGGGGTTTCACTACAGTATCTAAAATGTCACTTTGATAATTTTTTGCTTTAACCTTGACACCTTGTTGGCAAAAATGGAGCGGAGTGACACCTTCGTACAAAACCCCCCACCATACCATCACACTCGCCGGATGATGAGCACGCGAGATATTTCGTGCTGTAGCAGGAACATCTTTGCTGCTTTTGGCATAAACTTTATTATTTTGCCGGTTAAACTTTTCTTCAACCGTAAAGATTTTTTCGTCGGTGAAGAGTATCTTTTTCGCATCGTGTCTCTTGAGCAGCATCGGACAACGTTCGCGACGTAATTTACGAAGGCGATCATTTAGAAAATGAACTTTTCTACGGCTGTAAGCCTTTACTTTGAGATCATATTTCAATATTCTGTTGACTGAAATACGCGAAATTTTAGTCTGCAGAGCGAGTTTTTTCTGGGTGCGACATGGATTTCGGCGAAGTCGCTCTCTGATTATTTTGATGTTTGCAGCCGTCCTTACGGACCGCGGGCGACCACTCCTATGGCGATCTTTCAAAGAATCAGTTTCCTTGTACCGTTTAATGGTGTAATATACGAAGTTGCGGCTTACCCCAAAACATTTTATGTCACGGAATATCTCCATTGGTTTTTTCCCCGCCATATGTAGTGAAATGACAGTCGCACGCAATTCTTTCGTTCCCTCCATCACGAGAAAAACAAGAGAAATGAATTTTAAAAACATACCAATAGCACACTAACATTCCAAATTCAAAATTGAAAAAATAATAAAATAGGTGCCAGTATTATTTTCTTTATTTATTAAGTATAAAGTTTCGTCTCAAAACTTATGAACACACGAGGTATGTATAACAATCTATTTTTCTAAGTCAAAATACTAATCTCCGTTTATAATTATACTTCTATCTTATATCTAAAGAAGAGTGCGAATTTTGACAGTTTGAATCTATGCAACAGTTAATCTCCAAAACCCTGAAACCTATTCGAAACATTCTTTGATTTTTGAATGGTATACTATTCTAAATAAATTAGCTAGCTAAAATAATACAACTCATTGACATGGCGTTCAAAGTGGCATAGCAACGACAGCGTACTAATGGTTTTAATGGTATGAGTATGTGCTATATCTGGCGTAGCGTTATGAAAGCTAAACATTGTAAATGGACTTAGGAAAAAGCTCTATCGTGGGCACGGCTCCCTGCGGGATCCAAAGCTGTAACCCGAGTGTACTTCGCCCTTTAAGCTTCAAGTTTCAATGTACTCTGCCTAAGGGTGTAGATTGGCAGGCTTATTACCTAACGCACTAAATAAAGTTGATTATTTTTAATTGCAATAATGTCATTATTTAAATGCTTTTTTTTGTGTCACTGTTGGAAAAAGTGAACTTAATTTGCATGAGGGAAAAGATAATTTAGACACTTTTACTTAACACCAGAATTTTACCCGACCTTTTTTGCGTTAATTTGGTTAAATGTAATTTTTTTATAATTATAATATTATTTAAAAAATTGGCTTAGTGCAAGTCGGACTCGCGCACGGAGGGTCCCGTTCCATTATCTATACAACATTAGACACTACGAGTATAACAGTTGCCGTTATTAATATTGAGCAAAAAACGGCAAAACATATTTTTTTATTCAGTTTTTGTATATGTTGTTATAGCGTCATCAGAAAAACTTCATCTGTGAAAATTTCAACTGTGTAGCTACGACGGTTCATGAGATACAGCCTGGTGACAGACAGACGACAGTAGAATCTTAGTAATAGGGTCCTGCCATCTATCTAAGAAAAATAATAATAATACATGTAGCAGGGGAATGATAAAGAGTGGGTTTCGGTCAAATTCCGACGTTAAAATGATCAACTCTATAATGATATGGTCATTTTCCTACAAAATTAAATGATTTTGAAAATCCCAGAATATTTATGACTTTGATTGTGCGATGCAAGCTGAGTATGCGTTTATTTGGGTAAACATGAAGCCATTCGTTTCCTAATTATCCAATGGAATGGCTGAACTATTACGTTTCCTTCTATTTTGCAAGTTTTACGTGTTATATTTAGTGTAGGAATTAGCTAAGCATTGCATCCGATTTAATACTGTGGTGTTTAGTAGCAAAAGCAATTATTAATAAAGCCATTGCACAAAAAATCCTAATATCGGAGTGTTAATCCCACTCAAAATTCTTAGACTCTAATTTCTAGATCCCGCTTTTATTACTAATTAAATACTCACATACATACACTCGTTCACGCTTTCATTGCCAGAGTGGGGTAGGCAGAGCTACATAATTTATCTAAACTCTAAAAACTTGTTGACAATTCTGCAACCACATTTTGCAAAATCGGCTAAGATGTTTACCAGCGTAATAAATAGTGACAGGTTGCAAGCCCATCACCTAACACTATTACAATTACAAGCCTTTTTTTTCCTTAGTTGCCTCTTTTACTCATCCACAGGAAGGCATGAAGTGGCACTATTCTAATCAGGCAACCACTCGGGTGCTTTTAAATACTTAAAAACCGGTAAAGTGCGAGTGACCGACACCGACACAAACCGACAGTTGTGTAAGTATACAAAATAAGCGCAGAAGTAATGGGAAATTAATTAATTTATCATTAAGGCGTCTTAGTCATTCAAAATAATATCTTAATAATAATATCTAAAGATGAATAGAATACTAATACTAGCGTAGCAACAAAGTTGCTCGTTAAAAATATCCCACCAGTATAATGGGCAGACCCAAACATTGTGGGCGACCGCGAGGAGACCGCTGAGAAAACATCGAGGTAATGTGATATATTTCTTGGTTATAGTTATAATAACATCTTATTACGGTTAAAAAAATACAGCTGTTAAAAGGTAAAACAAGTAGCCGCACTAAAAGCTGACAGGCCAACAGGGACGCAACTATTTGTTAGAATGAGGAAGATTTACACGTCTCTCATTCTAAAAACTACATCCCTCTCGGCATGTCAGTTCAACTGTTGATCTTTGGTTCCTTAACAGACAGAGTACACTTGACAATAGGGTCCCACACCCTTCAGTGACGGAACGCTAAAATCGAAACAAAATTATGTGTATGGTTTATCCTTGAATCACTGAAAATAATTTCATAGAATGGGTTACTTCGCCGAATTTTTATTTCATTGACAGATGTGTAAGAGTTATAATTTTTTGATGGTCACGGTCTAACGCAAACTAACCCTCCTAACCCATGCTTAAGATAACCTAAAAACAATAAGGTTTCAGTAGGAATTAGCTTTCGATGAAATGAAATTCGATGAAATGATACATTCGATCAAATGTGTGTCGGTGTTTCAAGGGGATCCCGTATAAGATAAAACTTAACCTTGCAAGTAAAATTAACTCATCCACAAATAACAAACCCAGTTGCTAAATGTTTAGTGGTTTCTTTTAAACATTGCGAGAATAGATCTGATAACAAACTTAACCAGCGGGTGTTAATGGACACGCTAAATGAGCTAAGCCAGAAGGCGTCGTGGGAAAAATAAACGTAGGTGCTTTACGCCCGTGGGGTACACTCTCACGAAAAGCAAAACAAACTGGAACGAATGCAGACTTGCTGGAATCTATTTAAAGCAAACGCCCGTTCCGAATGGAATTTAGCAAAAACCGTTATAACAGCGGTAGTTAGCTGACTTTGTAAGTATAATGAAATCTTATTACTAATCCAATGATATTCTCATTTATATGTATTTTTGTCTTTATTATTTCTCTGTCCAAGGTTGTCTGGAAGAGATCGCTATTTAGCGGTAAGACAGCCTGTTGTATACCTATAGTTAAAATGTACTGTTCCGTGTTTTGCTTTTTTTGGTGTTCAATAAAGAGTATTTGTATTGTATTGTATTGTATTCTCATTTTTATCTTTTATAATATTATAAATCAAGACAGCAATGTGTCAAAGCCAAGTGTGAAAAACGCAAATGGCGACACGCCGGCAGCCGTGTGTTACACGAACCGTTTGAAGCTAATTTTGACCACCGCATAACTACCTATTTCATGCTCTAATTTTACATCCTTACAAACATTATAAATGCGATACATAGGATGTTTATTACTCAATCACTCCAGATTGGAATCGGATGAAAGGCACAGAGATAGATTATGGTCTATAATAGCACAAAGACTATTTTTTATCACGAAAATATACGGTTACCGTTGGATGACTCTTACGAATTCCACTTGGACGAAGCCGCTGGAAGAAGCTAGTAAGGTTATAAAAGGCTTTTCTAATTCTCAAGATTTATAAAATGTTATTACTCGGATGCAAGCAAAGAAGGTAAAGTTAACGCGGTTTTATCTAGAAAATATGTATGGCTAATAGAATCAGCGTCCTTTGTCCGCATTTTGTACTAAAATTAGATAGCACGTTGACATCTTCGTTGTCGATGAGTAAAGGTGAAATATTCATAAAATAATGTATGGAGGCGTTAGTCTGTTAAGTTAGTACGGTGGATAATTATATTCTTTACCACGTTGATGGACAGTACTACGGTACGGTATATATATTGTATGTATAAATGTATATTGTACATCAGTACGTGCATAGACGTTTTACGTCGAACGGCGCGGCGTCCTGTCACATCACAATACCCTTACCATTATACGCTGTGACACTACGTCTTTATGGCGGTTGATAATATGCACGTCGATAGGCGTACTGTCATATCACTTTTTCGAAGGTCTACGCCTATAGGCGTTCTGTCCGTCAACGCGTTACACAAATTGAAAAAGCGATTCGAAAACTTGACCTATGATTGAAATATTCGTGCAAGAGCTACTAAACTCATATGACATTAAAATACACTTACTTACACTTATTTACTTATTGACCATCCAATTTGCACCTAAAACTGCAAACCTAAGATTTGCCAAAAGCATTTTAGCTACTATATCTTATTTTTCCACTTGCGATATACCCCATCCCGTGACAATTTGTACATCGCACATCGATCACTTGTGTGTCGTTCTGCATACAACATAATTTGATACTACTACTTAAGCACTTGAGCTTGAGTGTCGCAAGTGACCCTCGGGCAGTTAAAAGTAACAATATGAAGGGACAATCCTTCTAAAGTTTGGATTATGGATACTAAAAAACGATAAAATACTTATTGAAGATGCATTATAAATTTATAGAAAACCTCCAAGACTCAGAAACAAATACTTTCGCGCGTCACACAAATATTGGTCCATACCGGGAAGCGAACCCAGGACCGCTAGCTTTGTAAGACTCTAAACATGTCGTTAATTTTGTTAAACCGTCTGCATTTTGGCTACGCGCAATTGTTTAATTGCTGTGACCGGCCAAAGCGCGCCGAGTTACACGCGAGTTACAATGACAGTGACTGTCCGTAATCAAGGCAGAAACTCGTACATGTGTAAGCGTAGCATGATTGAATTTCTAGAATAGCAACAAGTCAGAGACCCTAGATCTAACCAGGATACAACCGTATACGGTAAAAGATTTTCGAAAATGATTAATGTGTATGGTCACAAACCCTGAAGAAAAACAACGAAAACTTAAAATGGTAAAGTGTAAGCTGGGCTCGCGGACAGAATGAGTATTCGATTCGAATTCGAAATAAAATAATACCTACCGTGTGGCGGTACGGATCCCTCAGTGCGCGAGTCCAACTCGCTAATTGCAAATTGCAATTGACTGGTATCAAAATGATAAAAAGGAACCCTTATGGTGAGTTCTGTCTGTCCGTCTGTATGTCGAAGAAGTTTTATTCTGAAACTATATAGAATTATCAACACCCCACCAGGTCACAATATAGGAATAAATTATATATCCCGCTAACCAAGTCAGCACTAGTAGCTAAAAACAGTTACATGATGTGCATTAGGATTTTTAATAATTTACCTGACGCCATAAAAGACTTAAATTTCACTAGGTTTAAAATACATTTAAAAAAATGGCTGGCAGACAAATGCGTTTATATAGCATACAAGAATATTTAAATTATAATTAAGATATGAATAGAATTATTATTAGAAATGTAAATAGAAATAAGCATTCAATTTCGCATGCCTTGTGTGGCAAATTTTAGTGATACCAAAATTAAATTATACTATGTGATGATATGTACCTGACATTTAGTGAAATAAAGTAATTTGAATTTGAATTTGAATTCAACTTGAAATTTGGCGTAGTTGTATACTTGCCTGCCAGCATCTGTTTCACAAAACCATATGAAATTATTTTCTAAATATTTAAAAAGGGGTCTAGAATTGGGGTTGAAATATGAATGTGATTTGATTATAGCAAACGGGGTGTCGTATGAAACGGCTCAATCTGCAAATTTCAGAAGTATTTTTTTATTGTTTTCAGTGACGTAGTTTTTGATTTATAGGCAAAATATACAAAAAATCCCCCCCATCCCCCTGATTTCTAAAATGTATGTAGTTAAAAATAAAAATAAATCTTAGCTTAAAGATAATTATTTGGATTTTACACGACAAGTAAAATGGAATTGTCAAATTTTACAGTTTTTGCGATGTCCACCATTAAGAGGCCGTACACGATTTTTTTACCGTTTTGATTATTTTTGTGATTTCACAGTTAAAATACTGCTTTTCTATAAGTTTTAATGCTCAACATTAAATATCATTTAAGTTATGATCGAATAAATGAGCTACGAATAAATGAGCCACTTTTTTATTTTTGTCGAGTATCAAAATGCGAGATTTAGGTTGTTTTAAAACACTATTTATTGCCAATTCTTTTGAACTTTTTGGATATTTTTTTTAGGTAATGGATTAATTGTGAACTAAAGTTTATTTCTATTGTTTTAATTTTATAAACGAGAGTTCTGAGTAGCCGAAATAAAAAATAATTTTTGCCCGTTTTCTATAAAAAAATACCAAGTTTATTTATTTTTTTACTCGAAAAAATTATTTTAAAGTGGTAAAAAGTAATTCTTTCATTCTTTAGACGACTTTCACAGCAATACATTGTAAATTTTTCATACCGTTTAGACGTCAAAACGGTTCATGAATATGTGACATTCTAAACCTCTTCCAGCAAAATTCACATAACAGTCGCCAGTGTCAGGTCGATTAATAAAAATAAAAGAATGAAAACAGAAAAGTAGCTCATACATTCGATAAAATTAGAATTTATCTTTCGTGATGTGTATTAAAACTTGTAGAAATACAGTATTTCAACTGTAAAATCACGACTGGAAAATCACGTAAATCAGCGATATCGGCAAAATTTCGTGTACGGCCTCTTAAATACGTAACCCTTGGTGCGCCAGTCCGACTCGCACTAAACCGGTTATTTTTTTTTAATTCGCAAGTGATCGAATCAAATATAATCTTAATACGCCTACACACGTTGATATGAAAATACTTCAAAAGTACTTATTTTCTCGGGATCGCTTAGCTAGACGTTATCGAGCACCATCCGCCCGCCCGCAGTATCCTCTTGCAACGATATCATTTCCCTCTTATCGCGATCTATTCACACGTTTTGCCGTCGACGAGACGCTTTACAGCTCAACTACTACTTATCTACACTTATGATAGTGTCTTATGATTTGTAACGAGACATGTGGTAAAGATTACTTCAAAATCGTTATTAAAACTTTAACGGTGAGTAAAGAAAATCTATCCCGCCCAATTATACTGTATGTATATTGAGATACGTCATACACATACTGAACGCATTTAAAACCTGTCACCAATTACTGACAGTTGCTACGTTATATTTCTATATCGCATATTTCTATAGACAAAGACGGCAATCCGTAGCGAACGCTATTGTTATGAAGAGATAAATAGTTATTTCAAATTACTCGCCCCTCTCGCTAAGTCACCTTTATCGTACTCAAGCGATATCTAATTGTGTATCTCATGTGTCACAGGTGATAGTGACACCGGTGGAAATTAAACAAAATGGCGAGATGAATATGAAATGTAAAAAATATTTTCAGTACTTACGAATGAAATGAGACATCCTTTCTTCCTACAGTTACAGTATAATTTCGATAGCCTCGAAAAACACAAGACGGCATTTTTTATGAATTATATTTGTATACTTTTCAGTAGTAAAATTGTAATGTCTTTCAGGCGTGCGTGTCAGTGGCCGCGGCGCAGCTAAACAGTAGTAAGGTAAATTACCTTCCTTTTTTAGGAACGCTTTTGCATGCAGGATACGTATCTTAATATAAAATACTAGCGACCCGCCCGCGGCTTCGCCCGCGTGGAATGTATTATACATATAAACCTTCCTTAAGAATCACTCTATCTATTAAAAAAAACCGCATCAAAATCCGTTGCGTAGTTTTAAAGATTTAAGCATACATAGGGACAGACAGCGCAAGCGACTTTGTTTTATACTATGTAGTGATAATTGATCCCGCCAAGGTTTTTACCAAACAAAATTTATTTTATTATGTTTTACGCTTTCATGTAAAAAGGTTCATGTAAAAGTAAAGATGAAGGTAGTCGACTAACTTAATTAAATACTCGTTTTCCTACCGATAATTACCGTGTATTTCCAGGATTTTATTGGAAGTTACTAAATGATTTGGACTCTCTGTCCGCGTGCGTTGTTTATTTATAATCAAATATAATCGGTTAAGGTTAACTACGGTGTTTATTCCTTTAAACCTAGCGTTATATCACAGGTTAGAGGCAATAATCGATGCGACGAATTCAAGCGCTCCGTGTGGTCTAGCTTAGTGCTTGCCGCTTAGCGCTACCTTCCGGGTAACTATGATATTAGGGGACAAATAAAAAAATACTAGGGGACCTAACCTAACCTTACCTTACCTCACACAAATTGACCATTTATCACTAGGCTTGTACTACGAGTACTAGACAACGATAAGCTTACTTTAATAGAGAAATACTAACTTACTTATGTAAACACATAGAAATAATCCAAGTCTCAGGAACAAATACATGCGTACATGATTTTGGGATTCGAACCCGGGACCGCTAGCTTCGTAGGCAGGGATTCTACCAACCAGACTAACCGATCACTCAATGTACTGCTAACTAAAGTAAAGTATTTGCTAGTCAATAAGTGTCAAATATGTTCACTTACGTGTAAAGCATTGTCCCACAGCGCCGCTGACTGCACAGGGCTGTGCAGATACTGTCCCGTTGGGTTTAGACGAAGTCGACGTGGCGTTCAACTTGAACTCATTTCGGCAGATCTCCCACACCCCTGAATCACTCGACAAGAACAGGGTCCCGTTGCCCGTTGCATTGAAGGTACCTGAAAACAATTGCCGGTGTTAATGACTCTTAACGTTGGCAGCCGGCCAGACAGCTGGCATTCGTAAATAGGTACAAACTAATCTGTCTAGTCTCGAATATAAATTTTAGTGGCATTCAATTTGCGTTGCGAAAATCGTCACTTAGCTGCTTCATTTCAAGCGTGACTAAGTCATTAAACTGCGTAATATGTGGGTAGTATACCTATAAATTGGACGTAGTTTAATTTTTCTTGGTTGTTTTGTTTGTTGTTTGTCGCCTATGCTCTTAAAAATGACAGTTATGGGGATTTTATCATAGTAATCAGATATATTTACAATGGTAATCAGCAGGGCCCGTAATTTTCATGCCGATGACATCAATTTGACGTCACGCTCCATATAGGGTGATCCCAAATAGTTTTATTGTAAATTATTAATCATTAGTGGTCAATCATTTTAATTATGTAAAAATGACTTCAAAAGTATTCTATTTACACGTTGAATAAATAATACTTACTTACTTGATACGTGAAACGTAAATAAAACTATTTGATTTGTTGTTATACATACATTTTATTAAATGGTGCAAGTGCCACTGAGAAATAAAAATACAGATTTCCTAATTCTATAAGTTGTTAAAATCAGAAAAAATGTGTCCATCAATGATACATTTTCTTTTTATCAAAGAAGTTGGAATAATTAACCAAATGTGTGACAAAACAAACCAAAATACGATTACAAAACAAAAGGATTTTTATGAATATTGCATTACGTATGAACGCGAAGATGACTTAGATTTTCTTTGCATGGGAATTAATGCAAGAAGGATGGCGTGCTTTACGTTAGAGAGGAATTCTGTTTTCTACGTAAGTAATTATTGTAATGCGTTGTTAACAATACCATTTAATTAAATGTATGTATAAAAATAACAATTAGTTTTATTTACGTTTCACGTATCAAGTAGGTATTATTTATTCCACGTGTAAATAGAGTACTTTTGAACTCATTTGTACATGATTAAAATGATTGACGACTAATGATTAATAATTTACAATAAAACTATTTGGGATCACCCTATATGGAGCGTGACGTCAAATTGATGTCATCGGCATGAAAATTACGGGCCCTGGACTAATCAGACATTAATATCTTATTGACAAATTTTCTTTTGAGCAGATTATTTTGGCAATAAAAAAGTAATAACGTATCGAGATTTCATCGCCGATTTGATTTTAATTACACATATTATCACTGCACATAAAATATTACTTAAAACGAAGACTGTGTTCCAGAAACACATGAAAAAGTAAGAAAACATAATCATAGTCATAAAAAACTGTCATATGTTTATAAATATTTTGATGTTAGCGGTTTATTTTCGACGTTATTTTACATCTTTATTCGTTTTACGCTTTCCTATTCCTATACTATCCAATTCTACTTCATAAAATGTAAAATAAGTATGCTATCTTGACGAACCAAATCATTGTAAGCATTGGCTTAAGCCAGTTAGTTGGTTTGTAGCTGTACATTTTATCGGTAACATTGTACAGTCTTGAGCTAGGTCAGCCGGAATGCGGCGCCGAGTTGACGACCACGTTCTAGGTTTACTACTTTACTATTGCGATATTTTAGAGCCCTAATCACAATGAGCATATTGTGGTGCACACGTACAGCGGCCAAAAATAGACCGACGGCCAGCGACCCCAATGCCACACGTCCGTAATTAAAAATAAACCGCTGGGCGCATGTTTCTCGTAACGTTGTATACATACCAGTGTCAATGTGTCATCGGATTTAATTAGCCATCAAATTCTATCTTTAACATAGGTTCAAGCATAGCGCTTGAACCAAATCCGAAGGCGCCGTCATTGCTAAATTACCGGACGCAATTTTCTGGGCTCCAAATCCAAGTTGGTACAAAAGGTAAAGAAATGTAACATTAAATTATCATCCTCTATTCTTCCAGAAACTACAGTACAAACAGCAATACTCTTAACTGTTCTTCAGTGGACCTTATTCCAAAATGCATAAGGTCTACCGATGGACAGTTAACAATGTGGGCAATGTACTAGGCAGATAACACATTGCGCAACCATGAAGTTTCTGACTATTGACATTATTATTAACAGCAGTCTTCTTCTTCTTCTTCAAGTGCCTCTCCAATTAGTGATGGTTGGCTACTAACTTCTGGAATTGTTGTCTGTCCTTAGCGAGTCGAAACAGTTCAGATGCGCTCGCTATTCCAGTCCTTTCTCGGATGTTGCGGAGCCACAACTTCTTTCTCCGACCAACTCGCCGTTTACCGGCAACCTTGCCCATCATTATAAGTTGCAAAAGGTAACATTTCGTCATATATTTTATAAATAAAGAATTTTGTATTTGTATTTGTATTTGTATATCTATCATGCCTAAGCACTTGACCGAGATTTGCAGTTTTTCGCCTCTTAATGACAGACAAAAGTTCCCGTTTCTGCTTAGCTCGCCGCAGAACCTCCACATTTGTGACTTTGTGCGTCCAGCTGATTCTCAACATACGCCTGTATGCCCAAATTTCAAAGGCTTCGATACGTTTCCTGAGGTCTTCTTAAATTGTCCGAGACTCGCAGTCAAACAATGCCAAACTTATTTGTGGCGGATGAAGGAATAGTAATTACAGCATTATTTGACTGCTGTCAAGATTATCCATATTCAGAAACTTCATGGTTGTGTAATGTGTCAGGATTGACTTCTTATCAGTCGGGCACTATTATTATATTTTAATTTTACCCATTTTCTTTGAAGCAATGGACCCTTTACCGACTGTAAGAGACTGTTACATACCTACTCGTACTGTAATACTGTTGTGCTGCGCTGACACGCTTGAGTTTAAGTTTGATTGAATAGACCACGCGAAAATAATGGTCTAAACCACTAGATTTACATTGTTAAATGATGGGAATTGCATGTTTATGGCCGCAGACTACATACATATTTGAATCTTTTTGAAAGAAATAAAAGACGAGAAATAAAAACAATTTACTTCTGCACATAAAAAAACAAACAAACAAATGAAAGCACTAGCATTGATAATTAATATGACATGTAGTGAAAGGAGCGGACTTGGCAGATGATGCGCTTCCGCGCATGCGCGTGACTAGTTTATAACAATAAAACTTATAGTTATTACATTAGCAATAAATTAAAAAATCAAGAATAAAACATACGGTTTTATTCGCTACTAGCTTCAGCCCGCGACTCTGCTCGCGTAGAATTTTCCGAGACGAAAAGAAGCCTATGTGTTGGCAGGGTACAAGCTATCTCCATTTTAAATTTCATACAAATCCGTTCAGCCGATTCAGCGTGAAGGGGTAACAAACTAACACACAAACTTTCGCATTTATGATATTAGTAGCATTTTTTCTATAGATTTCGCCGTTGGGAAATTACGTAAATAACTGACCGAAACAACACTTATATGAAAAGCTTAACAAGTAATAAGAAAACGTTGAAATATAAATATAATTTCCCATGTTAACCTTGACGTCTCCCTTTAATACACGTCAAGAAATTTTATGTTATGACCACCTAAATAATGCGAATTGTTATATGAAATGAAATTTTTAGACGTTTTAATGAATACAATATTTTTGTTACTCAATTTAATGGATTATATCTGGTGACATTAACAACGCACGTATATTTTTACTTTTGAATACTTTTGATAAAAGTCGTTTTAGAATTCTGACATTATTTATTTTTAGCTCACACTACGTTATTTTTGGAAAAGAAAACAAGCAGCATCATAGGTAATAAATACACACAAATTTTCGTCGTGGGCTAAATATTTTTAAAAACTCGTGACAACGCGCGTTACTCAATCCTAGGATTTTACCGTACAACTTAGTAGTTTTACAACCTAAGTTTTAATTATACGCTTATGATGTTTTTACTGACTAGTTACATATTAAAATTATAAATAGTTATACTATTCTCACTGTAACTACACAGTTTACGCATTAGGTGGTCACCGTGACATGGCTATGCCGTTCATTTCACGGTGAGTTTAAATGACAGAGCTGGGGGGTTATTATGAGATAGCTATGCTCAGTTTACGCTGAGAGAAATGGACATCGCTTTATAACTGTCATAGCTCTGCTTAAACTGAACTGCATAACTATGTCATGATAACCCCCTGGGCCAATCAGGCTACATTCTACAGAGTAGAACCATGATGCCTTTGGCATGTTATCGTTTGTCAACGATATATTTACTTGATATAGTTTGTATAGCTCTCATTTACTTGATAGTAATGGCGGCCAAGTTAAAAACGATACGATAATATGGGGAACTTGTCGTTTGGTCAAAATATTTTTGGACAAATGTATCATTTCCCAAAAAGTATTTTGTATTATTATTGTTTAATATCCAGGATATCGAAACACATACAAGGTTAGGTTAGGTTAGGTTACACTTGTGACTACACATAAACTCAAACTCACGCCTTTATTCCCAGAGTGGGGTAGGCAGAGCTAAAGAATTATCAACAAGTCTTAAAACTTCTTGATAATTCTGTAACCACATTTTGCACAAGTAGGCTAAGATGTTTTCCAGTGTATTAGTGACAGGTGGCAAGCCCATCGCCTAACAGTACTGCAAGCCTTTATTGCCTTAGTCGCCTCTAACGACATCCACGGGAAGACATGGAGTGGCACTATTCTAACCAGGCAACCACACGGATGACTACATACAAAATAAATCAACTGCGACGGGAAACCACTTTTCGGGAAATGATAACATGTCAAAAGCAATATGGTTTTGCCGCGTAGAATTGAGGCCCAGTTTATAAAAACCCTTAGCGTGTATTTCTCAATCTTCCGTTGAACGGCCATTTGACTTTAAAATGGGCCGCTTATAGATCGTTAGCCGGGGACCGCCGAAAACATGGCTGCATGTTGCATAATATGTTTTTCAGCGGCTTCCATTTATAACCTTTGTTTAGTCTTTGGTGACCAGTATTTTAATAACAACTAAATATATGTTTAAATGTTCTGACTCAATACAAAGTTGATTCATTATTCATAATCGTTACCATTTGTATACAGCGTCATGCATTTTGTTCAAGCATACCACAAATTGTGTGCCATCGATAAAAGCTCTCGAAAGATCACTCGCGCATATCACAATTTACTGAAAATGGTAGCGAAGTGTAGCGTTCCGTCACGTTGCGCATGCATTTTTTTTAATGGCCTAGGCATTTCTGTAACCCATAGATTTACGTTCTGAATACAATTTTAATACTGCAAATGTAAGCCAACTCTGAGGACTGAGATGGAATGCCTCTGCTAGTAATTTCATTATTTATATTCATGGAACTGAAATGATGTGAATGATCAATATAAATATCTTAATAATCATATTTCTCGGTTTCTTATGACCGTCTCGTAGCTATTTCTAACTATATAATGCTTGCTAAATACTAAGCTTCATCTTTTAATAACGTCTGCAGTATTCCCAGCTTCTTTATGGCTTTCGACTAGCTATTGCTATCACGCTTGCACTCGCAACTGATAATATGTTTGTCACTCGTGTGTCATAGAAAAACGATGATTGCCGATCGCTATAAGAAAATGGTAGCACTGTACATGTCTAGTTTAACAAATGACTACTATTCAAAGATATTTCACGATGCACTCAACGCTATTAAATGCGAGAGAAATATTTGATTAAAATTCTCTTCGTCTCTCTAGTGTGCAGTGACTCACCATCTCTTTGTATGTGGACCCATTTGCTCGTGCACACAGCTGTGATCCATAGGAAAGTGCATAAGCCCACCAATATGGTGGCCGCGAAGAGAATCCTCCTTTCCACCACAAGGGCCTGCATCAGGGGCCTCCGCTCGGCGCCTACCGACGACGCGGTGGACATTTTATCTGTCTCCATCGTTGAATCTGTAATGAAAAGTTGTTATAAAATATTAAAGAATTTATAATGTGTTATAATCTGAGCCTATAATCAATAATCATAAATACTCAGGTACACGGGACGACCCCCCCATCCCCCCCCTACAGCCTAAACTACAAATACTAAAAACAGAAAAATACCTTAAATTTAATGTACGTAGTACTATATGCTTCACCTATTTTTGTTTTTTGCATTTCCCACATTGAACTCGTAAATCGTTGAAACATAGCCAACATTTACTTTGTTAAAAACATTGCATTTCGAACACACAACGGAACGTTAATCTTGCATATTTACACATAATAAATTGTAACCCTCATTTAGTATCCACAAACAAAACTTCAAATGTATTTAGAGCCGTTAGAACGCTATAGCATAACATTATGCATCATTTAAATGCCTAATCCGATTAAACCCTGGCTATAATTAAAGAGACAAATATTCTCTTTGGTGAGCAACGAGCCGAGGTAACGTCCTTCAGGGATTCTGAGTGTATCACAATAGATCCCGAGAACGTCCCTTAAAGATTAACATGTCTCGCGAGCTCCATAAAAGCCCGTGGAAGCTTAGTGAGCCATAATTCCCCACAACACGGCCTCGTATTTTCGGCATTACGTCACTTAAGAGGAATATAGGGAGCCACCAGTAATATTTCTGATCTCTGCATCATATTTCAGCTACTTCATGGATATATTTGATAAAAAGAGATGAGTAGTAATGTAATACTTTTGGTAATACGATCCAAAAAGCGCGAACAGCTAATTAAGAAAGAGTACTTAAATGTATTCTGAGAAGGCCTAAATGTTCAACAGTAGGTAGTCGTATTTCGGCTGCTGAAATAATGGTGATGATAAAATTACTGTGCGGTAATTTGGAACCAGAATATTTCAAAGGAACTGGGTCATTGATCGACATATTCTACTCGTAAGGAAGATTATGCTAAGCTTAAATTAAATTATATCTAAAGGATATCCATGGTATTTCTTTAGGTAAAGTGTAGAAGTTTATTCTATAGTTATTTGTGTGGTGTGGAGTAGGAGTAATTTAAACTAGTCAAGTTGCTATGGTGAAATTGAATAATCGAGTCTTTACTTAATACACTAATAATCGTAGCAAGTGGAACGAAGTATGTATGTATGTACTTAATACACATTTACAATGCAGTAAGTTTTAAAAGTAGCACGTCGGGTTAGCGTAAAAACGCGAGAGAAAACGCAGATTAAACAAAACCTTTTAAGTCTTTATACACAGTTAATTACTGAGACATATGGTAAAATTCCTGTGATCTTATCGGGCGTTTTAATGACTTTAAAGACGATAAATCTATTCAGCTTTGTACACGAGAAAACATTATTTCAAAGTATTTAAACATTCTAGTTCTTACTATGAAAAAAGATCACAGTAAAATATTTTTAATTTGGTGATGATTTTATCCAGTGATTTAAATGATTTAATGTGACACTTGAATATTTAATGAAACTTTGAATGCTTGTAAAAGTAGTAAAAACCGTCAGTGGCTGTCTGAATTAATGAACGATAAGTTAATTCACAGTCATACATAATAAAGGAACAAATTATTACATCACTCGCATGGGAAAATAAAAATGACACTGTAAAATATAATATATTTTTTACACGTCGTTTCGGATCTAGTTAAGTCGGTTAGAAAAATTCGAAAGATTTTTCAAATAGGCAGTATAATATTTATATACTGCCTTGTTCTTTTGCATGGAAATATTATGCACTAGTATACGTATGTACTCTGGCAAGGAAGGCCTCAGAATTCAATTTGGGATGTTATTGTATTGTTTTTATCTCGGCCGCCATTACAGTCAAGTAAATAAGAGCTATCTTACATACATACATACCTTCACGCCTGTAATCCCAGAGTGGAGTAGGCAGAGCTACAGAATCACCTACAACTTTAAAAAAATATTGCTAATTTAGTAACCCCATTTTGCACACATAGGCTAAGATTTTTACCAGCGTATTAGTGACAGGTTGCAAGCCCATCGCCTAACAGTACCACAAGCCTATATTCCCTTAGTCGCCTCTTACGACATCCACGGGAAGACATGGAGTGGCACTATTCTAACCCGGCAACCACACGGCTCAAATACAAATGTTGACAATACAAATGACAATAAAATGAGAAAAGTTATACGGTTTGACCGTGCGGAATAGAGGCTCTGTATGCTTGTATGTATGTCAGTGTTTCACTCAGTATTTTCACGCTATTGTTTATAAATTTTAATTAATCTAAAAAATACTGGTTTTACGTCTAGAGGTACAACAGTATCCCGGTTTGTAGTCTACATAAGCATACGATAACTTGCGCACAAGTTACCATTGCTGACGTCACGACCGTTTACGAGTCCATACTAATAGGTAGAGCGACGTTATTCGACTCGAGCTCTCGCACTAAAACCATTTGAGCGTAAAATTATTGCTCAAGCTGAAATACCTAACATTCTCATGACATTTCTTTAAAATTTATTTTATTTGCCAACAACTGTTAGAGCTAAGTAACTCTTTTTAGAAGCTTTTATTTAACTTGCAATGTATGTATGTACGGGTCATATCTTGCAAGTTAAACTTGACAAATTGGATGACAATGCAATACTATAATGACATGATGCTGATCTGATGATGAAGTCAGAAGGTGGCGCCAGAATCTCCACTATACTTAACGTAGACCCACCGTGTTGGGACTCATTTGTTTGGTCTCGATATTGCAGATAATGACTATGCAAAAAAAAGTACAGTCGGCAACGTAAGTTTGTCCCAAAAAATATTTTTTTGACATAAACTTATTCCCGGGTAAGTAATACGAGATATAAGAACTGATAATATAACACTCATAATATATACGCTCACTTTGTATAAACACGTTTAGTATAACGTTCACTGGATATAATGAACGGAAGATATAATTTCAAAATATCTATTTCCATAAAGTATAACGTTATTAATATATAATATCAATTTATATAACTATTAAAACGTATAACGTTCATAACACCTAAGATTTAAAAGATATATTAATCAAATTATCTAACATCAAAAAACATAATACACGTATAATATAAATACATGCATATGTTATTTGAAATTAAATTCTATTTTCAGTATTAAGTGGCCTTCTTTATTAACAATCAACCTTACCTTACTAACTTTACTGGCAGCAGTCTGAATTTACTGGGCAAAAAAAAAATAACCTCGAAGGCCTAGGCGGGAGCTTTGCTCCCGCCTAGGCCTTCTAACCTAACCTAACCGAGTCGGTTCTGACCAGAGAAGTCTTGCTCGCTCACATTTATATCATACGATATTATATCTTGTAACACTTATACTAAAAGATAATATGTATTATGATCGCTATATGTCATGTATGTTATACGAACTGAAATTAGTCATTGTGAGTGTTATATTAAAAAATATTATATAAAATGAAAATTATATGACTTGACCGTTATTCCTTATAAAAATATTGATTTTGTTATTATAGCTAACGTTCATTATATCTCGTAAACGTTAGTAACATGAAAATAGTTATTATGTAGTTATATCTCGTGGGACGCACCCCTTATTCCCCAGTGCGCCACAAACTAACAACCACCTTGTTGCTAGTGGTTTAATTAATTATTTACTCAATGAAGCTGGTAAAACAGTGAGTAGGGGGCCTATTATGGTTGTTATAATCTATGTGGATAATCGTGGATAAAACACTGGTCACACTCTGACCAGTATGTAAGTGCGAGAGTGACCGATGTTTAATCCACCGCGATAAAGGCGGCCATTACAAGGGGACAGGACTAATTTATGTCCAAGCCCGGTCTGTTGTTTTAGCGTGATTAACAGACAATGATCTCAACATCAGTGCATCTTTACAAAAAAAAAAGATAATATAACTAGCGTTTGTGTGCAGCTTTTTCCGCGAAGAATCTTAATTAACATTATGCTCCACGAGAGCTTGTGCATTTACTGAGTGACTTTGTGTCTAATCTAGGAGATGCAACACCTATGATAGAGCATACATTGAAACCCGTTCACTCATAACATAAGTCAGAAATAGGATGTTAAAAACAAAATCGTTTAAATATACAATTTTCGAGATAACATGAACTGTGAACATTTTTCGTGGTTCAATAAAAAAAAAAGAAATTTAGTTCCAATATCTAATTTTAAAATTTGATTTAAATTTAAACAAGATCAGCCCACCGTTTATACTCAATTATAAATAATGAACGTATGAGAAAGGAATGTGACAAGATCGCGTTAACAAATCAAAACACGAAGAGAATCTAAAAATCACAGCTGCCAAAAAAACAGCGTAATGCTCACAAAAACCATCTCTTCCTTGGTGATACGAACCTCACTCTTTCTGAATCTTGAAGCTGAATACTTACTTTAAAACCAGCTTGATTTCCAAGAAAATATTTTTTTGAAATAAGTATACAGAACGAAGGTATAAACTGCGCTAAATACGTCAAACGAAGTATCGTGAGGTCTGTAACCTTACCATGAGTTGCAATTACCGTACTCGCTAGCGAGTCGAATGATCTGTCCTTTACAGTATTTAGATTCACATTATAGAGTGCGAGGGACAGAGCATTCAACTCGCTGGCGTAAGGGTACTGATGTCGCTGCCGAATCTGCGAGTACGTACTTTGCGCGTCACGTTAAGACATGTTGCGCGATTTTGTGTGACGTTTTTGCAGACACGTGTCCCTCGTTGTAAATATAATTCACGTAGGTTAGGTTAGGTTAGATTTCTAACCATCATAAGATAACCTGAAATCAACACGGGTTTAGGAGAAAATTTTATGAAACGGAAATTTTGCGAGGTGATACGTTCTATGAAACGAGTGTCGCGTCGGCGAAACAAGAATAAACCAAATACAAACCAAACCAAAGGGTTGTAAGCGTGAGTATCTAAAATCTCAGTAATAAATGTACTGTCCTTATCATTATCTTCACTTTTATTTTACTACGAATGTTTATCAGGGAATAGCTTTTGGTGTTATGATCTCAATCAAAAGAAAAAGTTTGAAATTTATAAGAAGAGGCTTGCTTGACTAAAAATAACGCTATTTATGGTTTCCGCTGTCTTATTCCCGAACGAAAATGCGATACTCTACAAAAGTTGTATCGGTATTACATATTTGAACCCAAAACCTTACATTTTTACAAATATTATTATTGCGAAAGTGTGTTAGTTTAATTGTTACGATTTCACAATCGATATCGCTGTTAAAACTAAAAAAAGTTTTTTGAAGTTTTCCTTCCAAAGATTGTATATTCATACAGATTTTTTTTTATTTTTATGAACAAAGCGAGCGATACTGCAGGTGAAATTTAGTTACTACAAAATTATTAACAAAATCACGATAAATAATTTTACGCTAATAAAATAGAAATAAATCTCGCTTCTCCTTGTCAGTTAACTAGCCAGCTCATTTGCATCCTGTAGCATAAAAAACTGTACCTATTTTTATATTGTTTAGGTACTATCCTTTCCTCTATTAAAGCCAAGATATAAAATCTCGCCTGTCACTTATTTACACGATAACTTGATAAATCAGTTAATTAGCAGTAAGATGGCGCCTGGCGCCGGCGCCGAGACGGAGACGGCGAAGCGACGCCGCCCAAGTATTTGTTTACCGACTTATCCTCTTTTATTAAAGTCCCACTTTATGGCCGATTTAGAACGAGTTTGCACTAAGGCTTTTCGTTCTTGAAGAGCTCTTTTGTTCACGGTGAAGGAAAAGTAAACTTTTTGATCGCTGAATGAAATTGGTACCTATACCTACACGTTGTTTTTTTGTACAATGTATTTGATGAAAAATATATAATTGATTATGTAGTTATATTGGAACAATTTGTTTTTTTTAATATACATATTTATATTTTGAACAAATACAATTCTCGTTGAATATTTATGAGCCGTTATGCATTTTGATCTTTACTTTAAATACTTCGTGAATAAAGGGAATGTTATCTTTTGATATTTTTCAGAAATGTTGAACTACTGAATATATTATTACCTAAATATGCCACTGTGACAAACAGACAAAATTCGGGTGGAATCGCGCCAGAAGTGTTTTATACTAAGATCTTTACTAAGCGTCGTTCCTACTCGGTGTTGTATCGTTGTTCCAAACATAGGAATTTCGTTTTTTTTTATTGTATTTGTTAATGTTATCTTTTGATATTTTTCAGAAGTGTAGAACTCCACAGCATAGAAATAAAAAATGGGTTAGATTTTTTTTTTTAAACTCATATTAAAAGAAAATATTATTACCTAAATATGCCACTGTGACAAACAGACAAAATTCGGGTGGAATCGCGCCAGAAGGGTTTTATACTAAGATCTTTACTAAGCGTCGTTCCTACTCGGTGTTGTATCGTTGTTCCAAACATAGGAATTTCGTTTTTTTTATTGTAGGTATTTGTTTATTTTAACCATCAACAAGTCAACATTTATAAAAGCTTGAAATAACCAACGATTTATCTTCAGAGCGATCGTTAAGCTAACATTCATTAAGTGGTAGCTTGTCGACAACCGCCATATTAGCTTTCTGTATGTGAAAACCACCTACGTTTAAAATCATAAGTTTCTCTTAAGTTTTCGTACAAATAGCTTTTCATGTTTCATATTAAAGTAAATACAGTTTTTATTTTCAACTGGAGCCTTTAGGCCTTCTTTAGTATTATTGCACTGTCATAATAGTAAGGGAGCTGATGATCATTTTGGTATATGATATGCACATCGAGGTGAATTGCATTTTAGATCAGTACGAATTGATTTGGTCCAGTCAGTTAAGGTTCTTTGTAGCTGCATTTTCGCGTTACAGCGGATTGAAGTAGCTTTAAAAAGCGGGGTATTAAATAATTTGCTCATGTATGCCTCTGCGGTTCATGCTCACAATCATCTTGGAACCGGAGAAAACCAAGAGGCAGACGTTCAGGGCTCTGCATTATCATGGGATGGAGTTGTAAAAGTATTAAAAAATATACTTTACTAAGTGATTTGCACACGGCTCTCATTGCGCCCATTCAGTTCATCAAGACATTTATGACTCCCTGGATACGAAAAAACCTATGGCAGACACTTTGCTCACTGATATTTTATACCTGCCGGGACGCTGTTAACAGACAGAACCCAAATATTTCTGACGCGTTTTGGAAATCGTTCCTTTAGATAATATTAATTATTTTCAATAATATTCAGTAGACGTATTTCGTACTTGTAGCTTGGCGCGAGCGTCGGGTTGAAAAAAATATTAAAATAAATAGTCTGCCTTTGGAATATCAGAGGACTTTAATTCTGCGGCCTCGATTTTCTTGGTTTTCATAAGAAATGCAAACATCAATCCAAGAGGCAGCGCATAATATAGCTCGTTTTTTTATATTTTGGCAGACTATTTTTCCGTGGTCCTTCTCATTGTTTTTAATCAAACAATTCAAGTCTGCCAAGTGTGCACTTCATATACAGTTTTTTAAATCATAAAAATAATGGAATTCTAGAACAGTCAGAGCCCAGGATGTCTACCTCTTCGATTTTTTTTGTTTACAGGATGACTGTGATCACCAGCCCGAGAGGCAGAGATGTGCGAACAATAAAGCATATCTTTTCTTTGTAAATTTTTGAAATGCTGTCAATTGAAACGCTGCGCCACCAAGGTGGCAGACGAGGTCTTTGATGTTTCTTAGGCCTAATTAGGGTATAATTATCGCTATTAATAACGTCTCTTACGTGTGCTGATTATATTGAAATTTTGCTCGCTAGCTCCCTAACTATAATGTTTTGTGTACCCAATTTCAACGGTTTTAAACGGCTTCAAAGTCTGTATACCTACATAAAACTTAAAATTTACTGATTAGAAACCATCTTTATAATCATAATATATCAAATCTTTATGCTTATCTGCTTGAGTAGGTAGCATTTTTAATTCTTCAAAATATAAAAAAAAAACTTGTCTTTCCTTTATCTATGGCTTACAATAATTATTGCTTCTTATAATGTTTCCTAAAAAAGAAAGGTCACCTAAGTAAAACTATTACCTTCCCAAGGTATTTCCGCCTGGATCCTATTATGTTTCGAAAAACAATAAGGCAGGACAAGTCCGACATCTACTAAGTACTTTACCTACCTCTAAAATATAATAGAATAGAATAGGAAAACGTTAAAATACTAGATATATTGGAAACGGTTACCAAATGTTAGATATACTTAATAGATTCAAAACGGTCCTGGTCTCAAAATGCAATAAGCGCTGACAATTTCTTGATGTTTTTATTGTAATTTTCTTGAACTCGAATCGGGGTCGGTAATCAATATAAATAAAAATTGGGCTTGAATGAAATCAACTTCTAACTACCGTGCCATAAGTAAGACCATTTCAAAAAATATGCATGCAGATACCTATAGATACAATGTCAATGTTTTGTCTAACTGGCGCTTGTGCGTTGCGAGGCATGGCCAAATAGAATTGTACAATTACACGACAGTTTAAGATTATAAAGTATTACTAAATACAACAAAAAATACCAGAATGGCTGATGAAGTTGCAGGGAATACCAAAGATCTAACCGCTGATACTGACAGTCCTGATAGTGAGTGAGTACCACCCAAAAAAGTATTTAATAACAGTAACCTGATAAAAAAACTTATATATCCTAAGTCCACTGTTAGACTTCCAAATTAGAAAACACTCTCATACTATGTAGCCTCATAGACTTTTTGATTCATCGACTTATTCAAATTATTTTATAGTTTTAAGTTCAATACATATGTAGTGGCAAGTTGGTTAAAAGGTTCAAAATTAAACATAATATATCCTTAAAATGCTATAACAGTAACGTAAGATCAGCTTATTAAAACCCAAGAGTAATAACAAGTTTTTTGTTACTTTCGTACTGTTTTTTTTGTTAAGTGTGTTAACGTTTGATTTTTATCAATTCCACTCGAGAGTGTAGATATGGTTCGATTGAATACTGGCTTTTAGCTCGATACAAGCTTGATATTTCATGGGAACAAACAATTAAGTATTGCTGGATAAATTAATCGTAAAAATCCTGTTACAACCCTATGCCTAATTCGGGACGTAAAATAGAAATAATTTTAGTGACGTGCCCGTGCCCAGCCATTTTTGTGGTTTCTTTTGAGCAGTGTACGAGTTGGACTGAAGGCTTAACTTAGTCGTTTTAATTTAAAAACTTAGTGAGGGATTTTATTAAACGTAGGTAATTTTTTATCCTGTCCTAAGTAGTTAATTCATATGTAGGTATTACAAATGCCCTGTTATCATTTGTAGCTGAATCCCGTTGGTAGTAAATGCAATTTATTGGTGCCAAGTTGCAATTTATACTACAAAATTTAATTACAAAATCACAGCTTAGTTATTAAATGTATCGCATAGGTTTGCTTCCACATTTAAAACAGTAATTAACCGCAAATATTATTGAATATTACTCAAAAAGTATTCATTACTAAGATTCATAAAATCTGCGTGGATAATGCAATTAATTTAATGTTACAGACATTTAATTATCTGCTTTGTATAGCTCTCTGGAAGAGATTGCTATAAAGAGACAAGACTACCGCCTGTTCGCTTGACAACATTTATTTAGTTTTTTTCTTTCCGTGCCTTGTATATTGGGTTCCTGAAGAGTGTTTGTTTTGTAAATTAAATTAATAAACTTAAGATATTATAATGTTGGTAACGATAAAAGGTTTTAAGAAAAAAGTTACGGCAAATGTATAAAAAAAAATGCTATAGATAAATAAAAATAAGTTTAGGTTATAATTTATAAGAAAAGGTTTTAAGAGGGGACCGCTTGTTGAAGTGTTGATTCACTTTTGATTTTTTTTTTATCCTTTGTTCTTACTTTAATTGTATAATATGGTAGGTTCTCATCAATATAAAGGATGGAGTACATCGTGTTTAAATCGTTAAAATGTTAGCCCCGAAATTTTAAGATATTTTCGGGACTCATGGTCATAGCCCATGGGTATGCGGGAAACGTCGGCACTAAATACTCTTTATTGTAAAGGCTACATAATCCGTAAAAACCGTTGCTATGACGCAAATAGGCGAAATCATAAAATAAAATAAAGCTTTTAAATTTTACGTCTATGTTCATCAGTTCGGTTACATGTTTTTCAACTTTGAATAACTAACGCCCGCTTGCACGAAAATGTTAACCCCAGGTTAACCCAAGGCTAGCAGGTTAATTAGTTAAAATTGTCTGTTTTTACATGAATCTGACAGACGTGAATAATTTAACGCGGGGTTAACTCAGTTACCATTTCCACGCAAAACAGGCCATGTTCAGAAATAACAGACCTGAAGATTAAATTTTCGTAGCCAAAGCAATGTGTATTTATTTGCAATGATATAAAAAAACTGCTGGTTCGTCGTATTTTTTCTAATCCTAAAAACCATAAACAACGTTTAATAGCGCTGATCCTGACACAGCTGCCAAGCGGAGCTCATCGGACATCATTTACAGCATGTATCGCAGCTAGTTAAAACAAACCTGTTGATTGAGTCGTGTAACGTTGTCAGGTCTCACTATCCTGCACAAATTATCAATACGTAACTCGAGTCATACTTTATTTCAATTTTATACACATAAACACGTTCTCATGTTGAGCACTAGTGAACACAGGTTGCGTCGGCGATTGTTTCGTGAGTGTATTCTAAGTGCGGAGGGCGCGTGGGAGTACCGCGCCGCCCAGCAATCGGGAGGGAACTGATCGCGGCGGACTCAGCTGTGGTGCTATTCTCTATCGAGCTTCGCATTGACGTATTAATTGACCCCTGGATTCGTGGAAATGCTTTTGATCTTTGCTTTTGAACATTGTTGGTGTATTTGGGGAGTTAGAGGTGAGACTGAACTCTACGTGGCTGATTTGGGGAATTACAGTGGCGCGGTTTCAGCTTGTGGCTGGGTTACGTGCCACAAGAGCATGGTGATGCACAGGGATTTAATGAATTAATTAAGATAGAGTCAATAATATTTTGTTGATAGAATATTTTTTGCGTTATATTCTGTGGAAGTATAATAACGAAATTGATAATAACGAAATTTTCTCTGAAAAATTGTCCAAACGATGTGTTTGCTCTTTATTGAAAAACAATCACGTTATGTCACATATTTGTTCACAAAGTTTGTTTCTATTCGACTCGGTTAAACCTACTTAACTTGGGTGTTATAATTGTGACGTAAATAAGAGCTATTATAAAGTTGACAATGCGATAAAATGTCTAAAGCAATTTTGTTTTACCGAGTAAAATAAAGTGTATGTCTTTTCAATGCAGTTTTACAGATGTTTGTTGTTTTATCTTTTTCAGTGAGCCGACGGTAAAACTATCCATTGGCGCGAGTATTAAAAGGTTTTTAATAAAACATTGGAGGGGCATCGTAGCAATATTAACGCCAATCGTTTGTATTTTCATACTGACTCCATTTCCACCCGAGGTTAGTGGTTATTTTACTTTCAAATTCAAAATATTAATTTGTTAAAGTCGGGCCCCACTCCACTTTAACGGGTTGGCTTAAAGTAATGAGAATTACAAAAACTGTTTTTATTTTTATTTTTTCACTTGTTAGGGATATAGCTTTTTATTACATAAAAACGAACTAAAACCAATATGATAATCAATCATTCCTATACAGCAAAAAGTCCCGCATCTTAAATTTTTCGTAGCTTTCTTCTTACCGTTTTCATCATACGTTGGACAACATCTATTTTTACATTTTTTTGTTAATTAGTTGTTTTTGTACCTTGCGCTTCAACTTGCGAGTCTGTAATTTTGCTTCCCGCGCATCACTGTAAACTAGTCTACTGAGAATTACCAAATAATCCTCTATTGGACGAGCTATAGGGACGTTCGGATGGTTTGAATCCTTCGGTACGAAGTGAACGTCACGCTCTTTTAGTCAATTCTGGCTGCTCCCTGCATAGTGATACTTTCTCCACAACTTCCTGCACTTCTTTGGAATATCTTCAAGCTGTTTGTTGGAATATTTGGGTATTTTTTGACACTTTAACTGTTTAACATTGTATTTCTCTAAAATATTCCTTATTCGCCCACGAAAAACATCATATTTTACAGCTAACTTATCTGGGACTGACCCACTTTGTTTTGTACAAACGTTGCCACCTACTTGCGGTCTCGATCATTAAGAATGGGAGGTCTTCCCGTTTTTGGTGAATCTTTAGTCCTAATACCAAGTTCCCACCGCTGGATCAAACATTAAATTGTAGAAGGAGGTACATTTTCAAATTTGTGATGAGAGACCACTTCAGATTTTTCACGCCGTCCAAGTAGGCGATAGACACGTTCACGTCATAACTTCCTCGCGGACATTTTTTATTAAACCAGATAATCTTTTTTTGCCTTATTAACAAAATTTACATATTTTCTTTTAATTATATCTGTCAAAATCCTTTTTGTATTTTTTTATTGCCTGCTATTGTTAATTGAATACATTGTCATTACTTTAAGCCAACCCGTTATATCTGAAAATAGGCATACAAAACTTATAACTTCATAGTATGTGGGCAACATTAAAATATAATATGCAATAAAATAAGAAATAAATATTACAGTAAATACTTATTATTATTACTTACGACATAGTAATGAAATAATAACGAAGGCTCAGGGTTTGATTGGTAATGTCAGAGTTAAAAACGACGGTTTTTAACTGTATACTTTAGTAACAGTAATATACAATATACGTAACTTGGAGATGTATTTTTTTTTCTCGTCTACCGCGTAGTGTGGGATTTCAATGGATAGCTCTTTCAAAAATATTGCGGGTTTGTGGTAACAATTTTACAATTAGGGTATCCGTTTATGAAAGACTCAGCGACCTATGTCGATGTATGGGGATAATAGTTTTCCAACGGCAATTGTCGCGAAGTCTACTTTGTTTGTAGTAACGGCTTCGGAACCCTACACTGAGCATGGTCCCACATGCTCTTGCCCGTTTTTTTTTATACAGAAGTTTAATAATAAATAAAAAAACAGAATAATATTGTATATTACATTATTATAGGTTTTCAATTAATGTTTTAATGTTTTAATGTTTATTAGGGTAACAAACGGTACAATATAACTTATAGCTAGAAAATATATTACAACATCAACCACTAAAGTTACCACAAGTTAAAAATACAAATAACACGTGGGTACACAGTTTACGTGTAATTTAGTTTTTAGTTGGCGTTATACAAAAATATTATAAAAGGAACAAAAGAAGCAAAAGAAAAGAAAAAAAAAAAATTAATACGGATACAAAAAACAGACTAAGCGCTAAGACGGCTGATGATGGTAGTCTTAAATCTGAGGATTGATGAGGCAAATATATCAGCATCATAAAAACGGTCGTTATACAGTTTACAAGCTCTGTTGATGAAAGAATTGCTAGCGTATTTAGTCCGAGTGAAAGAAACATGAAAAATATTATTTATTTGTCGTGAATTGGTGCGAGGTGCTCTGAATGTTAATCTACTTACAAGATATGGGGAGTCAATTTTATTAGAAATCAGTTTAAATAAGAAAATTTGATCTCGTAATGTGCGCCGGTTTTCCAGTGAAAGAACAGTGTCCAAATTAAAATGGTTACTAGATTGGGAAGCTTTGTATTTCAGGTGTTTTAACAGTTTATTTTGTACTTTTTCTATAGAGTTTATATGTATTTTATACTGAGGGTTCCAAACGCTTGATGAGAATTCTAAAATTGGCCGCACCAGAGAGCTGAAAAGAGTCAAAACAGTACTGACATTCTGAAATTCCTTTCCAATCCTTAAGACAAAACCTAAGAGACGAAAGGCTCTATTTGTTATGTTATCAATATGACTGACAAAAAGAAGTTTGCTATCTAAGTATACTCCCAAATCCTTTACAGTAGATGTCCTCTGAACCGATCCACCATTAAGGAGATAATTATATTTTATTATTTGTTTCTTCCTTGAAAAGGTGATCAAACTACATTTCTCGACATTCATATATAAAAAGTTTTTCTTACAATATTGGCACAATCTATCGAGGTCGTCTTGCATGTCAACACAGTCATTAAGAGACTTAATGACTTTAAAGATTTTCTTATCATCAGCATAAAGTAAACAACTCGAGGACCGAAATTGTGAGATAACGTCATTAACAAAAATTACAAAGAAAAGAGGTCCCAAATGAGAACCCTGAGGCACACCCGATGGTACAGGGACAAATTTAGAGCAATATCCTTTGACAGCAACGGCCTGACTACGATTTCTCAGATACGACTCCACCCACCTTAGCAGTTCACCATGTATACCAACTGACTCAAGTTTCCTCAGCAAGATATTGTGCGGAATTTTATCGAAGGCTTTAGAATAATCTGTATAGATTACATCAACTTGGTAACTTTCATCCATGGCGGCATAGACTTGGTCAAGAAATTCACACAAGTTTGATTCCGTGGACTTTTTGTTCAGGAATCCATGTTGTTCTTGAATGATAAACGGTCTCAATACGGGAAAAATGTTTAAATAAATTATTTTTTCAAATAGTTTAGGAATCGTACTTAATTTTGATATTGGTCTATAATTTTGAATACTATGTTTATTCCCACCCTTAAAGACCGGTGTTACATAAGATTGTTTCCAAAACCGAGGCATGACTCCCGACTTCAATGACATATTAAATAACATAGAGATTGGTTTAGCCAGCTGACTTCTACATTGATGAAGAAATAAGGGTGGTATCCCGTCAGGGCCCATCCCCTTATTAATATCCAAATTCTTCAGGTAATTACAGACCTGGTCAATATCTAACTCAATGCTACCCAAACTAACAGAATCAAACGCTTCTGATTTAAGACCGGGCACAGAGTCAGATGCAACAGTGTCCGGGGGCTCGAAAACAGAAAGGAAATATTCATTAAAAAGGCTACAGATCTGGGTTCCATCAGATGCAAGCTTATCACCCAAAAACAAGGTCTCTGGGATAACAGAGGCTTTTTTCTTGCATTTGACAAAACGCCAGAAGAATTTACAGTTTACTTTAATTTTAGACTCCGCATATGACAGATAATTTCGGTAACAGGATTCTTGTACCTGTTTCTGTCGGTCTCTAAGAGATGAAAATGCATCATAATCAGTAAGGCGGCCGTAAGTCTTCCATTTTTTATGATACTTTAATTTTTCTCTTATAATTTTAACAAGCGCCCTAGAATACCATACAGGATATCTATGGTCATTATAAATTAATTTAGAAGGTACGTAATCCGATATAATTTTGTTCAAAGTGTCATAAAAGGCTTCAACCGAGGCATCAATATCACCACAGTTAAGGCGAACGTCCCAGTCAATGTCAGCCAGAGCATTATTAACTGCTTCATAATCAGCGACTTTAAAAAGACGGGCTGAACGAGGTGGTTGACGCAAGGCCTCTGACCGGGTATTCATAATTTCAATGTCAAGAGATGGGTGATGCTTATCCTCATTGACAAAAGGAAAAGGAACGGTAGTTACCATACATTGTATATTAGACAAGACGAGGTCTAATATCCTGTCGTTCATATTACGAACAGAATTATATTGTCGTAGATCATTGAAAGCCAGAAAAGATTGTAAAGAGTCAATGACAGGTGTTGCATTATAACTAGTATTAAGCTCGGCAAAATTATTACATGAAGACGGAGACCACTGCGCCGATCCTATGTTAAAATCGCCTACGATAAAATAAAAATCTTCAGGTCTTTCCAACACATTCCCGGACACTGTCTCATAGAACTCGAGTTGGGCGTCGATCAATAAGGGGCAAGGCGGAAAATAACAACAGAATACCCGGCAGCGAGCCTGTTTGGGACCCACTTGGATGGATATCGAGAGGGTCAACACGTCAGCAGTCGGCCCTGGGGAAGGCAAGCAGGTGACATCGTACACCTGAAGTCCACTCCTAACTGCAATCAAAACGCCACCCCCCCTCGTATCTCCCCTTGTGGAGTAATCGCGGTCGCATCTGTAGACTGCGTACCGGGAATCAAACAGCTCAGAATCCATTATACCCGGCAGAAGCCAAGTTTCACTCAAACAAATTAAATCATGATTTGAATTGACCATGTTGTTATAAAAATGTTTTCGACCGGAGCCCGCGCACATTCTGGTAATAAATCTTCAGTTTTAGTTTAGTTCAGGGAGGCATACTTTAATTTTAAGAAAATACTACATTAAGTTTCTACCGTTTGTTGATTCAAAGACTTGGACACTTCTAATCTCAGATTTTGACCAACTAAAGCATTAAATTAATCTTTGAAATTAATGTAAAAGTACTTTTACTTACAGAAATACCAGTGGTGCGGATACTGTTTAGTTCTGATGGCTATTTACTGGGTGTCAGAATGCATACCTTTGCAAGTTACGTCGTTTCTTCCAGTTATTATTTTTCCTCTGACGGGAGTGATGAGTACACGTACTACTTGCAAGTGTTACATAAATGCAAGTACCTACTTTATTAGTATTTTAAGTAAGGGTTCAATTAACGCTTCATACTCGAAACCTTACTTGAAACACTAAGTCAATACAGTAGTTTTTAGAGTAAACCTACCTACCTACCTTAAATTAAAATCAAATTATGCTATCCGTTTTTTAGTCTGCCGTACTGTCTGTCTGTCTGTATAGAACCCTTTTTGGGAACAAATAGTGAGGTTAAATGGTTGTCTGAAGCACAGATAACAGAATACAAGTACAGATACCCAATCTCATACAGCAAAAGCGTGCCGTCCTAATGTAGGCAATTCGGTAGGCAATTTTAGTCCCGTAGTTACACCAGTAGATGCCGTATCTGAGCCACCACTGGATGCTGGCAGCCTACCTAATAGTTTTAGTAACGTATCACCAGATGGCATTGACTTCAAGAATGAGACGTCAAGAAAATTGTTGACTTAAAATTAATATGTAATGGGTATAATCCTACCGGTGACATTGTGTTAGCGTTTTATTAATTCATAGGAACATCTGTCCTGATTAATGATGTCCAGGACAAATAGGAATGTTTTAATGACATGTTTGGGAAGTTTTTTGCTGACAATAAATAAAAGCAATAGGTAAAAATAACTGGTTTATTAGGTTTTAAGAATTTATTTTCTCATAAGAATTTTACAATTCACTTACAATGAGAATTAAGAATAAGTTAAAAATAATTTGGTGAGCGTATTTAAGCGTGCGTATTTACATATAAAAGGAAATATCGCCTTCAACTTCAACTTTATCCGAATCCAACGAAACAAAGTTATACACTCGGCCTCAAAAAAATCGCACCTTTTGGTATGTTGACTTCAAGCAGCTATAAACCCTATTTAATCTAAGATAAGGTATGAGTGTGGGGCCTAATTTTTTCCTTTAATTAATAAAAATGTGATAATGATTACTAAGCTTAAAAAAAAAGTTTTTCATGAAAAGAGGAAAAACATTTATTCACGCCAAAATTACACAATCTAAAAACATAACAAAATTAAAAAATACAGTAAAACAAATTCTTAAAACGAAAATTAAAACCTAGGCTTACCTCCCCTAGCCCTAATTACAGCCTCCATGCAATCCTTCATTGACCTCACCAAAGTCACGATGCGTTCTTGAGGAATGTCACTCCACTCCTTGACGACGGCGTCCCGAAGCTGTTCAAGGGTGGCAGGGGCAGTATCACGAGACCGCACCCGGCGTTTCAGATCATCCCAAATGTGCTCTATGGGGTTCAGGTCAGGACTTCTCGCTGGCCACTGCATCACGGGGATCCCAACCTGATCCAGATTGTCCCGAACAATCAACGCCGTATGAGAGCGGTCGTTGTCGTGCATGAATGTGAATTCAGGTCCGACAAAACCAGCATACGGGACCACGTGGTCCTCCAGGATCTCTGTGATGTACCGATGAGCAGTCAGGGACCCCTGGCCACGTCTACCTCCAGTGCGGGAGACGCACACAAGGTCGGTTTTGCCCGATTTTAAAGTTTATTAACTGTGCTTTCAAATGATACTAATATTTGGTAGGGTACAATAAATAAGTTAAGAGCTTTATTCGCTTGAAGTCAAAATTTCAAAAGGTGCGATTTTTTTGACGCCGAGTGTAGTTTAAATGTTTGTACACAAACTGTCAGCGCGTTTTGATACTTCAATGGTTAAAGATAGCACGTTGTTCGTTCCGTGTTTGTACTAACATTTTAATACACCGAAACCGCCAAAACAGTATTTTGTAATATTCATTTATATTCGTCAAGACATTATTTTCTCTATTGTTTTTTTGTTTTGAATAAAAAAGAAGTATTTTGAGTATTGATTTTACGCATCAAACAAGAATTTGTACAAACGAAACGCTTGGGGTCTGTG
The DNA here is from genome assembly GCA_927399475.2 of Acleris emargana. NCBI lineage: Eukaryota > Metazoa > Arthropoda > Insecta > Lepidoptera > Tortricidae > Acleris > Acleris emargana. The sequence goes on along the minus strand of OV656840.1, from coordinate 14,482,536 downwards.
AGTGCATAGTAGCACAGTATAATAAATAAACCAGTAAAGAAGCTACGAACAAATGCTCGAAACGACGCACTCACACAGACGCACGCCTCTACGAGACCTCTAAGAGGATTTGGCGGTGATGTCAGCCGCGTGTGTCACGTCTAGACGAATGGGCTCCTTCATATTTTACGTTCGTTCTTGAGAAAGATGCCACAAAAGTATTGCGTGGTATATACCCTCCTAAGACCCACCATACAATGAAATTTGTCAATGGAATATGAATCTATTTTGGATGATCATAAAGTAAATTTTCTGAATTGATCATTAATCATTGAAACAAAAGAAATACCACCTTACTTCCTTTGCACTAGATCTTTATTTCAATGGTCGTATTATGTACTAATATTAGTACAAGGAACCTCAGGAGGATAAGGTTGTTTGAATTCGGCTTCTTCAAACCCGGAACTTTCATTTTTTAAACTCTCTGCTGGTGTTGAAAGGTAAGAATAAATAAAATATTTAAAAAAAAAATGCTTTTTATAATACGATGACGTGTTGCAAAAGTAAAAATATAAAAATCGTTTAATTTCCCAGCGAAAATTCAAGAGAACTCGGGAGATTTTAGTCGAAATAAAACAACTGTATTTTACACTAATTACTTTAATTTACAAACTATTAAATTATTAAACGATATAAAATAATAAACATCTCTACAATATTTGAACATTGAGTGTTTTTTTTTAAATATTTTTCTCGACCGTGGATAGGTCCTTCTTTGAGTGTCTACCATTGGTGTTGTCGTCTTAAAAATACTGTTTGAATTTGTTACTTTGGTTCGAAATGTAGAAATTCGGGAAACGGGGTCGCTAAATCGTGATATCGGGAGGGAAGAGCCGAAATCGGTAGATTTCCCGATAAATCGGGAACTTTTGCAACACGTCTGACATTTTGTTTATTAGGTTATGAAATATGTCAAATAAGCATACTTCCTCTCGAATTTAGAAAAAAAAGAAACCGCCGCCTTGTTACACTTTGTGTTGTTCTACCTATTCCTTCCAAAATCGAAATCTGGGGATCTGTGTGGTCTCTGACAATGATTTTGTTTGCAGCATGAGAAAAAGTAGCCGCCATCTTGAACTCTTTAGTTATTCAACCGATTGCTTCCAAAATCGATATCTGGGGATGTGTATGGTCTCCGACAACTAATCTGTTGGCGGAATGAGAAAAAGTAGCCGCCATCTTGATTTTTTTTATTATTCGACAGGCTGCTTTCAAAATCGATATCTGGAGATCTGTGTGGTCCTAACTCTCGAAATTGACACTTGAATTAGCCTGTCGAATAATAAAAAAGTTCAAGATGGCGGCTACTTTTTCTCATTCTGCCAACAAATTCTTTGTCGGAGACCACGCACATCCCCAGATATCGATTTTGGAAGCAATCGGTTGAATAAATAAATAAATAAATATGGCCTCTACTTTTTCTCAATCTGTCAACAGATTAGTAGTCGGAGACCATACACATCCCCATATATCGATTTTGGAAGCAATCGGTTGAATAACTAAAAAGTTCAAGATGGCGGCTACTTTTTCTCAATCTGCAACGGATTTGTTGTCGCAGATCACACGTATCGATTTTGCACTAACTAGCTGAGATACAATAAACAAGATTTTTTTTCAATTTTACAAAATGTTAATGGACAACCCTTAAACGCTCAATTGGAGCGTAGGTATTTATCTTGAAAAGTAGGCCTAGTTTCTTTACTGGTTTATTTATATACTGTGATAGTAGTTTCGCGATCCGTGATGGCACCATCTAGTGACAGTACCTAATAAGGCGTAGCAAGCTTGAAAGCTTATAAGTTTTTTATGAGTTAGATGGAGTTAATATAAAATGTATTGCATTTATTAAACTTGTAAAATATACCCTACTTTATGTAGAGAAGGATGTTTTTGATGTAATTAAGGTACGTTGAATTTATTAAGGTGCAAAAATCATAAAATCTTCACGATTACTGATTCAAATGTTTCGCTCGATACCTGTGACGCCATCTATGAGTTTATTAAAGTAATAATTATACGTTGTTCGAGTTGGGAGGCCATGTCTGAAGTCAGGTTAACGAAATTTAAAAGATACGGCTATGTATGTCACATATTTTGAAAATATTAATATGCTTATTGACCTACAAAGATTTATCTACCCAACTCGAATTTCTTAACGTCTCATTTGAAACAAATCTAGTTTCTTCTAATACAATTTATCACTACATAGTATAAAACAAAGTCGCTTGCGCTGTCTGTCCCTATGTATGCTTAAATCTTTAAAACTATGCAACGGATCTTGATGCGGTTTTTTTTAATAGATAGAGTGATTCTTAAGGAAGGTTTATATGTATAATACATTCCACGCGGGCGAAGCCGCGGGCGGGTCGCTAGTGATTAATAATACTTAAAATAACCTTAAAAAGGAATTTTATCAAATCAATTACTTTATCTTTGAAAACGATTTCTATTTTCTGCATTTGCCTCAAATCTGTTTTTATTAACCTCGTTTAGAATTTTATGTGCTGGAAAAAAAAACTAACTATAATCATAAGAAGTTAGTAGAAATAACTGATAAAATATGTCCGAGTTGTTTTCCAACTACCGTAACGTAATCATACCTAAGGCACAGTATATAAATAAACCAGTAAAGAAACTAGGCCTACTTTTCAAGATAAATACCTACGCTCCAATTGAGCGTAAGGGTTGTCCACTAACATTTTGTAGAATTGAAAAAAAAACTTGTTTATTGTATCTCAGCTGGTTAGTGCAAAATCGATACGTGTGACCTGCGACAACAAATCCGTTGCAGATTGAGAAAAAGTAGCCGCCATCTTTAATTTTTTAGTTATTCAACCGATTGCTTCCAAAATCGATATCTAGGGATGTGCGTGGTTTCCGACAGCGAATTTCTTGGCAGAATGAGAAAAAGTAGCCGCCATCTTGAACTTTTTTATTATTCGACAGGCTGCTTCCAAAATCGATATCTGGAGATCTGTGTGATGTCCGATAACGAATCCGTTAACATAATCAGTAAAAGTAGCCCCTGCAGATAAAATTGGGTAGGTAATAAACATAACTTTAGCATTTCAAGAAGTCTTTATTCTTCGTTAGTTATACATTTCAGATTAACTAGCGACTGCACTACCACAATATCAAATTAAACTGAAGAATAAACAAACCTAATTTATTTATTGGCTGCTTTTAACCTTTATTACAAATTACTCACTGAAAAATACTTTCGTCTGCTACGACATGTTCGGAACGCTTTATTGTTTAATTTTATGGTGTAAAAAATCCCCAGATATCGATTTTGGAAGCAATCGGTTGAATAACTAAAGAGTTCAAGATGGCGGCTACTTTTTCTCATTCTGCCAACAGATTAGTTGTCGGAGACCATACACATCCCCAGATATCGATTTTGGAAGCAATCGGTTAAATAACTAAAGAGTTCAAGATGGCGGCTACTTTTTCTCATTCTGCCAACAGATTAGTTGTCGAAGACCATACGCATCCTCAGATATCGATTTTGGAAGCAATCTGTTGAATAATTAAAGAGTTCAAGGTGGCGGCTACTTTTTCTCATTCTGCCAACAGATTAGTTGTCGAAGACCATACACATCCCCAGATATCGATTTCGGAAGCAATCGGTTGAATAACTAAAGAGTTCAAGATGGCGGCTACTTTTTCTCATTCTGCCAACAGATTAGTTGTCGAAGACCATACACATCCCCAGATATCGATTTTGCAAACAATTTTTAAATTTTTACTTTTGCAACACGTCATCGTATTATAAAAAGCTCTTTATTTAAAAATATTTTATTTATTCTTACCTTTCAACACCAGCAGGGAGTTTAAAAAATGATAGTTCCGGGTTTGAAGAAGCCGAATTCAAACAACCGTATACCACGCAATACTTTTGTGGCATCTTTCTCAAGAACAAGCGTAAAATGCAAAGGAGCCCATTCGTCTCGAGCTCGACGCGACACACGCGACTGACAGCACCGCCAAATCCTCTTAGCGGTCTCGTAGAGGCGTGCGTCTGTGTGAGTGCGTCGTTTCGAGCGTTTGTTCGTAGCTTCTTTACTGGTTTATTTATATACTGTGCCTAAGGACTGTTCAATTTACTAAGCGGACATCAAAAATAGGTTCATTTATGGATTTTTGATAACAAATATATCTTTATTACGGTGAATATTTATTTACAATATTAAAATAAAGTAATACATAACACAAGAAAAATAGAATTAATTACAACGGTAAAAATTTCGGACTTTAGCCCGGATTCGTCGCATAAGTGTTTGCACATCGCTTTTGGATACTTTTCTACAAGCAGCAAACCACATGCGTTTAAATTCTGCCAATGTACTAGCTTCTCGGCCATCCTTCCTCAAGTATCTTTTTACAATGGCCCAGTATCGCTCGATGGGGCGGAGCTCCGGGCAGTTTGGTGGGTTGTCTTCTTTCTTAAAAAAATCGATGTTTTTTTAATTTAACAGCCACACAGTCTCACCAGCATAGTGAGCACTCGCTAGATCAGGCCAAAACAAAGGGGGAATACTGTGCTTTCTATATATAGGAAGTAACCGTTTTGTGATGCATTCCTTTCTATAAATTACGCCACCAATAAGTAGTTCCAGTTGCAAAATAAGACGTACTTTTGAGGCCACAGGAATAAATTGCATACAAGGACTTTCTTCCCGAATTTGTCAATTTTTATGGTTTTTTCGGAATCGGGTACAATTTCTCGTACAGCCGCATTGTAATACTGGGGCCCCGGTAACGTACTTGTGTCAAATTTCACGTACGTTTCGTCGTCCATGAGAATGCATCGAGATTTATTTTGCAGCAAAATATCGTATAAATTGCGGCATCTTTTTTTGGACCGTATTTGTTGCTCGGCACTTCTCTTCGGCATTTTTTGCTTCTTATATGTCCGTATATTATTTCTTTTCTTGATATTTTGTACAGTGCCTACGCTAATTCCTATTTTTTTAGCAATTTCACGAACGGACATGTACTTTGTTGATTTTAACAGCCGCACGACTTTTTCTTCGACATTTGGGTTTGCCAGGCCACTTCTCCGCCGCGATTTTGGTAAATCGTCGAGCGTATGGTGCTCTCCAAATTTTTTTATGATTTGAAACACGGCTGACTTGGAACATTTAAACTCATTCGCAATTTTCCGCAGTGAAAATTGGCCTGTACACCATTATTGCAAGATTAATTTGCATTCTTTAATATTAATTCGCTCCATCGTGAAAAATATTTAGTCAATTAAAAAAATAAATATGACACTTGATAGACTTGTCTATGTTTATTTTATAACCAGCCACTGCCTATCAGTATTTTTTTAGTTGAAGGATTAATATTGAATTAAGTATGTCCGCTTAGTAAATTGAACAGGGGACCGATTTTTGACTTTCGAGCGCTCGATTTCAAAAGCGAGCGGTAGAAAATATTCGAATGCGAAAATTTTTCACGATTTATTTTCGAATGGTCCCTAATTCCATATTTTTGAGATTCTCACTCGAAACTGAGGGATTGACTAAATAGTATTATTAAGTTGGAACTTGTTTCATTATACGCAGAAAATCGATTTTTTACCGGTTTATTTTATTCATATTTTAAATACGAATAAATGTGTGAAGCTAACAAAAGATGAAATCATAACAAGCAATTTAATATTTCAGTGCCAATAAGATTTTTTTACGCTTATTTTTCAAATTCTTGACTGGTTATAAATGTAGGAAAAATGAAACGCTTTCTCGTCTGTGGATGTCTATGGCATTGTGCTAGATTTGTTTATGCTTCGTGTATATATACCCAACAGATTTGAAAGATGTCAAATGATACTTTCTATTGATAGAATTCAAAACGAATGCCACGGACCACTCGTGTTCATATTTTCTATCGCTCGCAAGTCAAAAATACCATTTTATTGTTTTTTGTCACTTTCGAGTGAAACTTTCGAGCGCTCGAAAGTCAAAAATTGGCCCCCTGTCCTTAGTTACGAGTATGACAATAACTATTTTTATGAAACTGGTAAGTAGGTAATTATTAAATCGAATAATGGAACAAAATCACGATAGGTGTTTCTTCATAATGATTTTGATTCAACATGCATTGTTACAAAATGGCTCATTCTTGTTTTAGACAGAGCTCTTTGAGCTTGCCAAGTTTCATTTAGAGACAGGGATAGAGCTATAGAAGTCATACTCTGTCCCTTTGACTACGTGGAACTTGTCAGGTTTTTATACGGACAGCTAATATTATACGGCCCCGAATTTAAAGTTGTTTAATGTTCAGGACACCGTTATAATGTTCCTTGGAAGCATCATGCTAGCCAGTGCGGTCGAGCAGTCCGGTCTTCACAAACGAGTCGCTCTAAATGCCATCAAATTGATAGGATATTCACATAAGAGGTAAGAAATATATTAACTAAACGTTCAATGTACACAAGGTGTCCCAGAACTTTTCAGAATATACATTTAACTTGTCAACGTGTTTTTATTAATAAAAGAGTTTGTAGTAGGAGGGGTTTGATAATACTAAAAAATAACGTTGGGTAAAATTGCTATAATTATTTGCAATTCCATAACTTGATATAAGATAACGTAGTAATAAAAAAACCGACATAACCTACGACGAAAAGTAACCCTGGTTTTTAATATGTTGTAGTGGCTGTTTCTATTTAATTGAACAGACTTAAATAAAATAACACCCACCATCAACATATTGTACAATTTCATAAATGAACCGTATTGGTTTGTGCCAAATCTCTTTGCTTATCTATACTATCTTTGCTATGCTTAATTGATGAATAAGAGATTAATTCATTTATAGTGTTGTCAATCCACGACTGCTCAATCACTTATTTAACTTCCTGATATATTGATGCTACCGTGCAAAAAGTCAATTAGACCGTTGCGGCGGCGCGCCGTCGTGGATTGGAAACACTATAAATACGTTCGGATTCAGAATGCTTTTCGCCGTATGCTTCATTACCATGTTCATATCGATGTGGGTGACGAACACTGCCGCTGCCACAATGATGGTGCCCATCGTGCTTGCTTTGCTGAAAGTTTACGAAGGCGTAAGTAAATTCGATGTAAAATTTTCGTCGGTTTTTCGATACTATTTTTCTACAATCATTTGCCGTTAAGGCTTTACCCAAGGACGGCATTCTGCAAATGATAAAAAAATAGTTATTATAAGATAAAGATGACTGACGCACAAGGCTCGGCTGCGTAATATGGCTGTATTATATGATTTAAATGTAAATATATTATTATTTATGATACTAGCTGCCCAAGCCAGGCGCCGCCCAGTTGTTTTTTTCAACCCTATGAAATATTCCTTAGGACCTATTATCATACACTCACACAATATAAACTCAAAAAAAGTTGAGCCAACTAAGAAAGGTTTTCTCTTAGTTGACAGTCAGCATTTATATCAAACAAAACTGCTTGTAAAACAACAAGTTTTTTAGCGATTCAACTAACATCGTTGATGCGTCTAATGTATTGTTAGGCTCGTATGGAGTTAAGACGCCTATGCACAACAATCATAAACTTGTTAGAAGCGTAATTTTATGAAAAAAACATTAAAATGGCTTGAGCCGTTTCGGAGGAGTTCGACCATAAACACCGTGACACGAGATTTTTAGACACATAGATTTAACTTAAAATTGTTCTGCTTTAGCAAGGACTTATGAAGATCTACGATGAAACCAATGGTGGTGAAAAGCAGGCTACTAGACTAACGAGTTGCTATTTTTGTGCCATAACTTTCGCTGCAACAATTGGTAATTAATAAGTATTTCATACCATTGTTATTAGCCCACTCGAATATCATCTTGTAGGAAGAATACCAACTCTTCGCTTTACAGTTTGCGTTCACTGCCTAATATCATAATAATCCCAGAACACTTTTTTTTAATGCTATTTAGATAACTGCAGTTAAATAAATTAAAGTTCAATTTATTTCAGGTGGTGTCGGCACTCTTGTCGGAACCGCAACTAATCTGGTGTTTAAAGGTCTTTTTATGAAGTAAATAACATGCAATCAAACAATCAAACTATGTAAAATATAATAGATTTACATATTTACTACAAACATAATTTATTTTTCAGAGAATTCCCTTCGGCTGATGAATATTTATCGTTTCCTATGTTTAGTGCTTTTGCTATACCGTACATGCTTGTTATGAATGTATTCATGTATTTGTTCCTTGTGATTGTTTACATGGGTTTGGGAAGGTAAGCTGGCTATTGACATTCTTAGGCACCACTAGTGATATCGCTGTGTAGGAACATGCTTGTAGAGTCGTATCGTAGCAATATAGTCGCTCTTAGAGGTGTACAGACAGTGGTGCGCCTTCAAACAAAAGTATATAGTGAGGCTTGCATGTGTGCGTTGCTCACCGTACGTATCCCGAACCACTACCAGCATACTCAACAGGATGGACCGAACCGGATTAGAATGGGCCGCGCCCTCGTCGCGTTTGGTTGCGTGCGTAAGTATCAAGCGACTCTCATCGACACAATCCTAGCGCTCAAGTGACAATAGGTAACAGGAACTCCAGAAGGGGTGGAGACGAGTTTTTTGTAATGATAATTTTACTGTAGTTAATAAACTATTAACTGACTCGATGTTCCAGAAATTATGTTGCATGATTGCATGCTCATTGGTCAAAGTTTGGGGTACTTCCCATTTGTTCTATGGAACTGTGACGTCATAGAACTGTTAACATTTTTCTTTCCCACCAGTTCCATGGTAGAACTATTGAAACAAAAAATGTGCTATTTGTTCTATAGAACTAGAAGCACTTCAAGTTTCCCATCAGTCCCATGGAACTTCAATAGTTCTACCATGGAACTGCTGGGAAAGAAAAATGTTAACAGTTCTATGACGTCACAGTTCCATAGAACAAATGGGAAGTACCCAAAGTTTGAAACCTGATAAGGATAAATTTTGTGTGAGAGCGATGAGGGTGAATGTTACCTATCCAAATGTTGCTGTTTAGTAATTTTATTATCTTTTTTTTTAGAGTATTCACATGCTGGTTGAATTACACAGGTTGTTTACTTTTTTAAGTGATGCAATTGAACATTTTACATTTGTTACAAGGAGCTATCGTTTAAAGATTGTACTCGTAGGCGATGAAAAGTGAAAAATAATCATTGATAACAAGTCCCATACAAGCAAGTTAGAAAGATAATATTTAATAATGTTTTTTTTTCAGGCCTAATAGTGTCTCCGCCAAACAAATCGAGATTACTTCCGAAGGAATGTTAGCAGCAAAAGCAGCTGTTCAAGAGGACCTGAAAAAGCTAGGCCGAATAACATGGCACGAAATAGTACGCTTGATTAAGTCTTCCTTTTATTAGTTACAGTATATTTTTTGTATGATTGTCAACTGTTTTTTTTTCTTCTAAAAACCGTTAAGAATCAGGCAAGCACATTTAGGAACCGAACTGATTTACGTATGGTAGTTAAGAAAATTGGAATGTGTTTTAAACCTGCAACTTGAAGGTCTGAACTCAACTTTACTTTTATGCTGCACCGTTCGTATGTATTTCGTTATTGTACGTTAAAAATTTAAGAAGTCAGTATTAAACCATTTACTGGAATGCGCCGAAATTTGGACCATAATTATGTAAACCCGATGACAATGCAATATTATGGTATCTAAGTGCTGATCTGATGATGGCTTCGGAATGTGGCTACTAGATCTCCGTTATAAATGTAGATCCACCGTGTTGAGATTCGTTACTTTGGTCTGGATAAGCAGATATGGCAAAAAAAGCTGCTCCCAAAAATATTATAGTGACATAAACTTGTTTTGTTTCAGATGGTCATTCTTTTATTTGGAGGTGCCATATTACTGTTTTTTTGTCGGTCACCGCAAATTTTTACTGGTTGGGGTGATGCCATCGTTAATGGGTTTAACATTAAGGATAATAAGAAATTGTAAGCGTTTTTAAAATAAAGAAAATCACTAAAAGATAGCATTATGTCCATGCAATGCACTATGCCATGCCTAAGAAAGACAGATGGTAAAACTTTAGCATGTCTGTGTGTAGCTTCAAAATAGATGAACCGATTTAGACGTGGTTTTTTTACTGAAATCTAGATTAATATGAATGTGTTCTTAGATAGGTTTCACGAAAATCAGATGGGCCGCTTAAGAAATATAATTTCTGAAAGAAAGTTTCGCCATAATATCGAGGGTTTTAATTTAATTTATAGTTATTAAGAGGTTCAACTTCGTATTCTTGTATTAAACTGCTCCATTAGCAATGTAATATAGTGATTTAAAATTATTACAACGCGCCGCCCTTCTTGAAGTTGCATCAAATTTGCACGTCAAATAAAACAGTGGGGCGCGTCGCCATTGGTTGAGAAATCTTTTGTTTCTCCTAAGTATTGAAACGATCAACTTTTCAAGTTAACCGCATTTAAATTATGAAATAAAGAATAGTTCATTTTTGAAAACCTCGCCTTACATTTTACTATAAAAAAGAGGCGAAATTTCATTGTTTAAATGAAACAATATTATAAAAATATATCTCGGGATAATCTTTCACAAATTGACGTATTGCCAAACTAAGCTATACTCGTACTATGTGAGTACTAGATAAGGCCATTAAGGATAAACCTACTTATAAAGAGAAATAGATACTTAAATACTATAGAATACATCCATGACTCAGAAACTCGTATTCATACATACATACCTTCACGCCTGTTATCCCAGAGTGGGGTAGGCAGAGCTACAGAATTACCTACAACTTAAAAAACTTGTTTATAATTTTGTAACAACATTTTGCACAAATAGGCTAAGATGTTTACCAGCGTATTAGTGACAGGTTGCAAGCCCATCGCCTAACAGTACTACAAGGAAGTACTCGTATTCATCAGACAAATATTTGCCCATATCGGAAATCTACCAACTAGATTCAAACGCATCGTTAAATAAGCGAAAGTCATGCTTTGTAATCTGGCCTTTTGTCTTCAGCTTGATGAAAAATAGAAACGACAGAAATGTATGAAAGCATTACCTACAGTTGACAAGTTGCTATAAGCATTTTTTTCTTCTTGCAGCGTGCAAGATTCCGCAGCAGCCGTGTTAGCGGTGTTCTTAATGATATTGTTGCCAGCTTCAGGGAGAATTTTTAAGCACTGCACAGCTAAAGGTAAAGTCTTAGATTAAGAAGAAGTAGGTTAATAAGGCAGGAAGGAGGGAAGGAGGTACAAATATCAACTTGAATTGTTTAGTATTTTTTGTATAAAACTCTATACTGCGACATACAGGGTGACTACTAAGTCGTGAACTGAAATTATGGTTTCTAACGCAACATTTCAAGGAAAGTTCCGCGCATTAACTTCAAAAACCAACAATTCAGACCACGGGCAACTTTGTATGGAACTTGGCCCTAAAACCAACTGAACACACCTGAGAGTTATGTCTTTAAATAGGTCTTTAAATCTACTTCATTTCGTTCTAAAGGCACCAAGTTGAATTCCATTGCAGAACTGATATTCATAATATAGTCAGCGTTAATACGATCTAGCAGAAAACGGGTTTCTTGTAGAGAACACCGATCATTTATCATTTGGGTACCTACCGAAGTGTGTTAAATAAACATATTTTTCTAGCTAATAATGGGTTTTATTAATACAATTATTATTTACCGCAAGTTATTATCTTTTTATATCAATAATTAAGTCATTTAAATGACCTGCGGGATGATTAAATAGCATGTGCCTGCCTAACCCTAAATACCATATAATGGAAATAGTGTGTGCACAAGATCATATTGTGCGTCTGCCAGTTAAACAAGAACAGTAATAGTGAGGGATGGCTCCTGTGCCACTTTGATTTCTATCCACCAGAATGTAGACGTAGTATTGACGTGCTCGAACATGTCTCGATTGCACACGGCCTCTAATCAACCATACATTTTCAGCCTGCAGTAGATTTTAAACGACTTTAGATATTTAATAAAACACGTAGTTTCAGAAAATATGACAAGTTAACTGCACGAATGTAGTTCACGCCATATTCGGTAGGAATACCTTCGTTATTACCATATTTTGTCTTAACTACCCTCCAGAATGTTAAATACAGAATGTTCATAGCTCGTATTTATTCTGACTAAAATATGAATGTCTCAGTTCTGCAATGGATTCCGACTTGATACCGATACAAGAAAATGAAGCAGAGAAAATGACACATTTAATTAGTATCTAAGTCTCATCTCTGTTGGTTTTAGGGCCATTTTGCCCATACCTAGTCCTTTGTTAAAGTAAAACTTAATTTCTTTAAAGAGTAAAAAATTACCAACCGCGTGGTGACCCTATTTAACTACACGAGTTATTAAGATTAAAGTATTCGCAGTACTTTTAATCATGACATTTCAACGTAAGAAGCAGGGTAACCATGAGACTCGGTAAATTTAAAATTCATAATTTTATGAATTATTACAAAATACATTTACAGATTTCTAGTTACTACCGTTACGAGAGCTTTGACTTACGGTAACCAGCCAGAAAAACACATTTTGGTTCACGACTTAGGAGTCACCCGATATACTAATTAATAAGTATAGTAACGGCATTCGCCTCTAGTTAACGAAACTAGGCAGTGAATGTGCTGCTCCGGTGACATTATATGCGATTTTCTTAACGAAGTATAAAATAACTTTGGGGTATGCTTACGTTCCGTGCTAAATATGAGTACGTATGTATTAACTTTGTTGTTCGTCTGTCTATCAAAATGTTTATTTTTATAAATAACCTCAATAATTATTTCGCTGAAATGGAACTTAGTACATGGCAAGCACTTTGTCTACGCAAAATTTAAAATAGAAGTTAAAGGTACAATAAACCTTCCTTTTAGTTTGTTTGCTTTGCTTTGCGTTTTGTTTTTCTAGATTGCAACGTATATATTTTTTCTAAAGCTGAAATAGAAATTCTAAAGTAATCTAAGCGAATCTATGGTAAAGGTGACTATTGTGACGAGCCTTGAAGTTTTTGAGAGGAACGCTTTTCATTACTATGTTTTAATGATTTAGTAAATACTAAATCAATGAAATTTGTAATTAACAAAAAAATATTGGATAGTAGGTATACAAAAGAACACGTTTTAGCTTGGTGCAATTAAGGACTATTCAGTCTATGCAAGAATTGTAATTTTACATGTTTTTCTAGATGGCGAAGAGCTTGTGGATGGACCTATCGTATCGGTAATTAACTGGGAAGTCATGAACAACGCATTGCCATACAGTTTCTGTTTTCTTTTAGGTTAGTAAATAATCTAGTCTAGTGGTCTTAAATTTGGTTACATAATGGAGGTCTTAAATTTTACGTCCATGTTACATGATAGAAAACAGAATAATTTATGTAAGCATAAAGATAGATAATTAAGCATATTGGTTGTGTCGAATTATACACAAAAATGTACAAAAACAATGCTTTTATGCGTAGTGAAACTATGTATAATGATTAATGCGCCTTTTCTTAGTAAAAATCCTTATCCATAACCGAATTGGTGAGTACCCGAGTCCGAGCCCGACCCAAGTTTTATCTCGAGGTGCTTGCATTTTAATAATAGCTAGAGACATTGTCATATGCCGCGGTATAAACCCGTTTTGTTATTAACCACGATATTTTAAAGAAGAATATTGCTATTTTACCAATTAGAATATAAACTTAAATTTTCTCAGTATTTCAGTATAAAAAGGGTAAAATGTATAATTATACATTTCACAATCCACGACGTTTCTCTCAACTTCTTCATTTTTCATACATTGAAGCAACATTGCAATGACAATTTGCGCAGGCGCGCCGTATAAACTCGCTATTCATAATCCTTCAAAATACTGAATTATAAGATTTAAATTAATAGATATAATGATAAATAAATAAATATATATGAATAAATGAATTATGAATTATGATGTTTTCTATTTTCTAGGAGGAGGTTTCGCCTTATCAACGGCTGCCAAACCAGAATATTCAAATTTAAACGGAAGAATTGGAGATGCCTTGAGTCACTTGGCTAATTTACCAAACTCTCTGATCTTACTTATTATCATTATTTTTACAACATTCGTCACAAATTTCGCATCGAATGTAGCCGTTTGCAATGTCATAGCGCCCATAGTCATGAACATGGTAAGTATTTAATATATTGCAATGCAGCTTGTATCTAATAAAAGTCCCTCTAATTCATCTACGCACAATAGCTTAGGTATGCTTTGATCTTGGAGCCTAAGTAGGGGAGATGTGTACATAATGATCCCCCTTAGGGAGAAACTTTACTGAGGTCAAAATTTAAGAAAAAACACAAGTTTTTTTTGTTTAGGATAGTGATTTTATATATCTTTTAACTACTATTTTTTTAAGATTTTGATGTGTTTAATTAATTACGCCATGTTTCCTTAAACTTTACTAAGGGATCATTTTAAACCCATAATATGTATAAAACGATCACTAAGGTAGGGTTAAAAGGATCATATTGTACTTAAATAATATTTAATTATAATAAAGAAGTGTAAAGTGGCGCTTTATACATTTTAGTCCATCACGATAGATGAAGATCATGTTACTTTTCTACTACGGCTGTTCCCACAATCTTTATTATGAAATAACGTCCCATTTGCATAAGTAAATTTTCGCCACTTTTCTTGTTTACAGGCCAGTCAAATCCACCAAAATCCTCTCTGGTACAATATAGCCGCGGGCTTCTCCGCTTCGTTTTGTTTCATGATCCCGGTCGGCACTCCTGGAAATCTTGTAGTGCAGAGTGCTGTGAACATACCAACTTCTGAAATGGTAATTGATGAATTTTCTATATAACAGACAACGCAAATATACTATAAAACATTAAAATTAAAATGAATGAGAATGAATGAATTCAATCTCATATATTAAAAAAAATGTAGGGGTAAGTAGCCTGAAAGAGGTTTTTATCATCCTTTGAAAGGAAGATATGGGAATATTTAAAAACACGGGGTTTACTTAATTTCGTCCAGTAAATGTGGAAAAATATAACGCTTTAACATAATTATTGAGAAGTACAAACATAATTACATTGTTATCATATTGATTAATACAGAGATTAAGTTCTGACTATAGTGATGATTACAAATAATTCTTGCATTTCCCGCTTTATCATCAGTTTTTTAAGTTTTTTATGTGTTTAATTAATTACGCCATGTTTCCTTAACCTTTACTACGGGATCATTTTAAACCCATATAAGTATAAAACGATTACTGGGGTAGGGTGAACATTAAGGTATGTCATAGTAATAAATAACAGATTTTAAAAATCATTAAAAAATGGGAGATGCGTAAGTATTTGTAAATTGTAATTGAGGTAAACCTTTTGTAAGGTTTATCATCAAATTGTCGACACTCACCTCGTCGAATTTCACTTCAAAGGCAACATTTCATGTATTTTCATTTCGCCGACAATTCATTTCGTAGAATGGTCATTACAAGTATTTTTAAATCGTGTATTGTTACTTTTTGGATGATTCATTAAATAATTGAACTATGTCATGGAAAACGTTTCGTGATTTATTGTTTTAAGTTTTTTTAATTAACATACAAATTATTACGAGGAAAATTATTGAATAGGTAACAAATTGTACTTACTAGAGATTGATTGGCAGTACGATTCTGCAAGGGTCGCAGTTCTAACCTAACCTAACCTACTTTTCTGGTAACATTACGAGTTCCCCGCCTTAAAGTATGAAAATTCTGACAAGGATGCTCGAATAGACACAAATTAATATTCCCTGAACAGTTATTCTATGAATTGATAAAAATTGGAATGATCTGGTCATTAAATAAAATTACACAAAACAATAATTTGTGCACTAAATGTTACTTGAAACGTTTTCGATGAAATGAAATTCGACGAAAAGTTTGACGGTAAAACAAGGGACATTTTGTAATCATGTTATAACTATTTCAAATCTTTTATGAAACGTTTGTTTGCAGATTATCGCCGGTTCGGGGCCAACTTTAACCACCATAATAATAACATGGATGTTTATATACTTCTACGCACCAGTAATTTGGCCTGATTTGAAAACTATGCCGTCCTGGGTGTACGAAAAACAAACATCATTAATTTTCTAGCTTGTGCATCAGCTATTAAGTTTAATAATATAATATTTAGTTAAACTTCAAATTTAATAATTGGTCCCCAGTTCATATTGTCTATTTGTTTCTTTATGCCAAGTAGTCAAAGTTGTTGATCAATTCTCATCTCACCATGATTTACGATCTGGGATCTGTAATGTATGGCTACTGCCACATGCTTGCAAGAAACTTAAATCAAGCAAAGAAATGTTAAAATCGAAATTTTTAAATTATGTTATTGTAATTTGAACCACTCTGTATGTAGTATTAGACACATCTTTGCACATAATTATAGGTCAATTGGTGTGACATTGTCCCCTGATATTTATTATTATTATTTATTAATTATGTAGGTACTATTGCGCTTGTTATAATTAATTTAAATATTTTTCTTTGTAACTTTTGTGGACCTATTAAAATAGTCATAAGCTTAGTTTTGTTTGTATAACTTAATTTAAGAATGTTTGTTATTGATTTCATAATAATAATATATTGAAAATTCAGATTTAATAAGAAATTATGGTCAAATATTTGCGTAAAATAAAGCTTACAAAAATGTAATTTTATTAAAATTTAAAAAAACGAGTTCAAATAAAATTAACACACTAAATGTCTTTTATTTTCACAAAAAAACTTATACTTCGTGATACGAACACTTGTGCACTGCGTAACTTGTTGATCCTATTGATATCACTTGTCCCTACAGCAAAAAATATTTAGGTATGATACTGTCCAATAGTAATGATATTATCTCTTAAGGTATAAGTGCTGAAGTTAGAATGTAAATAGGTTTAATAACCGGCACAAGTATTTTATGTCCTGACATGTTAATCTTACACATTCATACTATATTATATTTTCACATTCGATTTAGCAAGGTTCTTGGTTTTAAGAATGTTTACTACGAACGGTACATTGTTATAAGACTATAAGTATACTACGGGCCTAAATTGACCCGAAAGATTTTAACAATAAAATTGTAATGTCATTATAGGTAAATAATGGCATCTTGTCAGTCCAATTTAGTGATCATATTTTTTACATTCGAAATTTAAATTAATAATTATTAATTAATAATTAATTTATGGATTATATTTAAGGGGATTGTGAAGCGCCGCTAAAATCGAGTAGCTGTCAAAAAATTCCATAAAAATGTAGCTCAGGCCGTTAACGTTTCTCTCTCTCTTTCCATGATTTTGAATATGACTTAGTTATTTTTTGACGACGCGCTAGCCTAGTTGGTAGTGACCCTGCCTACGAAGCTAGCGGTCCTGGGTTCAAATCCCGGTAAGCGCAGATATTTGTGATGAGCGCAAATATTTGTTCCTGAGTCATGGATGTATTTCTATGTATTTAAGTATATATTTCTCTATTTAAGTATTTATATCGTTGTCTAGTACCCATAGTACAAGCCTAGAGCTTAGTTTGGGACTAGGTCAATTGGTGTGACATTGTCCCATGATATTTTTTTTTTTTTTTTAATGATCTAGGTCTATAAGTTTCTGTTTTTTTGTTTTTTAAATATATTTCATTCTAATAAGTATTTTCGTGGAAAGAAAACGTACAGACATAGTTTTTCATGATACAACATACACAAAAATTTAAAAAATCGGACTTGGTTTAAGGGTATAGAAACGTTTCCGCATTTTTGTATGGACATTTTTAGCTCCACCATCCCCTTACGTGCGTGAACATGCTTGTACACAATCTTAGATCAAGTTAGCCACTTTTAAATAATTTAGGTTAGGTAATATAACCGTCTAAACAAAGGAATACATTTGTATATTGTTGATTTATTTAGAAGATAAAATGAAATACCCGTAGAGCGTAGACTGAGACTGCGACGGTTTGCTTAAGTTCGGCTTTCCGCGTTAATTTTTCGTACACTGTTTGTTCTCGACCAATTAGAGCACTGCCAGGTCAAAGGACTGCTGTGATTGGCCGGTCAAAGTTAACGCGCATGTCCTGGCTGAAATTTGGCTTGTCAATGATGCAATCCATCCAACATACAGCCCAACATTTTATCTGGTTTTATCGGCATGTATCTATTCACTGGTATAAACGTTAATATGCATAACGTTCTTAATTCAAACGGTAATTAACGCAAATAGTTAAACTGGCTGACGTTAGTGACACATAATATACCATTTGGTTTGTTGTGAAATATGTCATGGTAATAAATAACAGATTTTGAAAATCATTAAAAAATGGGAGATGCGTAAGTATTTGTCAATTGTACTTGTACGCTTAGTGTGATTAATGAAAATGCACTTTATTTTCAATTTGTCGATACAATAATATTAAAAGTAACGCAAACTATAAATTCTTACCCTTACTTAACCAATTTTTAAAACGTAAGCGTAATAACAACATAATTAGTAATGATATAACTAGGTGTTGCCAGAAACTTTGTCCTCTGTGCAATTTCTCGCAAAGTAAATTATCCGTTACAAATATTTTGATATTTATTTGTTTAACTTGGTATGTCAATTGTGAGAGAACGTCGCTCCATTGGCGGCATTGTTGCTATGAAAACAAAACATATTTAAATACTTATGTTATATCAATGGACATATTTTTCATATGAACAAAGAATTTGACGGACATATTAACGCATACATTTACCCTATGTCTATTTGGTCTCTGGTAGGTACTTTCCTGAATTAAATCTGCCAAGCCGAGTATAAACTAATAAATAAAAGCATCTGATTGTTATTTGTTTTATAGATGACCTCACTATTTAAGATGTTGCATAACCCAAAAATTCATAATAATAACTAGAGAGTTATTTAAGCCTAAAATGGTTTTTAAATATCATTTAAAAAAAACACATCCAAATCGTTTCATCCGTTTAAGAACTACGGCGCCACAGACAGACACACACACCTTACACGTCGAACTTATAACACCCCTCTTTTTTGCGTCGGGGGTTAAAAACAGCTAGAGAAATATTCCACTACTTTTATCTAAATGACAAATATAATAATTGAGTAAGTATTTAAAAAGCGTAATTCTACAGGGTGCCTCTGACCTTGGGGCTTTAAATGCATAGATCAATTCTACTCCTGAAACTAAACTTCTTTTGTTCTGTAAGTTGTTAAAAATATGTTCAGTTTAAATTTATTTTTTATCATACAAGTTAAATCTAATTTTCAATGTACGCGATCCAATTCTCCATTTTCCTTTAGCCCTCGTACCAAGGTAATGTCGCCCCCGTACCATGAGATAGTGATTACATGGCCAGTATGTAATACACTGATTTTACAATTAGACTTTAACATCAATTAGTTATCTAAATTTAAGTTATTTTTTCATGTTGCAGAACAAAAGTAGTTCAGTTTAGCGAGTAGAATCGATCGTTGAAATTAAAGCCCCAAGGTCAGAGACACACTGTATGTGTATGTGGCTTGTTTATAAACTTTATCATTAAAATGTTTATCAAATAACAGTTAGTATAACATTACATAAATATGGCTAATCCGAAATGATTTGTCGATTTCTCAACAGTTTTAAAGAAGATATCGAAACTCGAGTGCGTGGTTGTATATTGAGCGCCCTTCATATTACCAAGAATCACTTCAGAGGATTAGTCGGTTGCTTAGGAGCAGTAATAATATTTGCTATTTGGGCTAGACCTTTTGATAGAGACAGGGTAAGTTTAATCAAATTACATTTTTCAAACTACAACATTGACAACCTCATGTTTCTGAAATGATAATGTTAACAGCAGTAAAATAATGTTCAACATATTTGTTGCGTGTAGAGGGATAGTAATAAGTGTAATAATATCATTGTTTTACTGCTGTGAACATTGTCATTATGCTAAAATTTCATGGTTGTGCAATGTCTCAGGATTGACTTCTTATCTGCCTATTACGGTCGACTACAAATCCACGTTTTCACTTTAATACATTGTGGTAAGGTCCAAAGTTGGTAACATCTCTATTGGAATTGGCAGGGTCAAGAAAAGCAAACACTTCTTGGTAATTCAACGGTGTGTATTCAAGTAAGAGTTAACAAGAATATAATGAACGATTGAATTGATTGAATGAATGAATGAATGAATGAATGAATGAATGGAAGGTACTTGGATTTTTGTAATATACCAACAGTCCCCCTCAAAAATTCATAAATTCAAAAGTTTACATTATTATATAATTTTAGTAAAGTATTGCAGTTAATCAATCATTTGATTACAGTAATTAACCTTAAAACATATATAACAAACGATATTACAATTAACAATTGATACGAAGTCAAACCATCGTCAATCTTAAATTAAATTCAATCGTGCCCTTAAATCATGGAACTTTGTCATCGGTATCGCCTTCGTAAACATATCTGCTAGTTGATTTCCTGTGGAAATATGTTCTAGTATTATTACATTGTTATTAATTTGTTCACGAGTAAAGTGATACTTGATATCGATATGTTTTGACTTTTTATGATTCGTGGGATTATTAGCAATGCTTATGCAACTATTGTTGTCTTCAAAAATAAGGATAGGCTTAGTTACTTTAATTTGTATACTATTAAGTAACGATTTAATCCAAATAGCTTCTTTTACAGCTTCAAATAAACCCATGTATTCGGCTTCTGTCGAGGAGACGGCTACTGTGTTTTGTTTTCGTGTACTCCATGAAACTGTACAATTATCAAACATTTGAAATAAATATCCTGATGTACTTTTCCTATCTATTTCATCGCCTCCCCAATCAGAGTCCGCAAAACCGGTTATCAGCTGTTTATGATCACATTTGAAATAAGTCAATTTTAGATCGACAGTTCCTTTGACATATCTTAAAATATGTTTTAAACATTTCCATAGCTCCTCATTGCCCTTGCTTTGGTATCTACTAAGAATGCTAACAGCCGCGCACAAATCTGGGCGCGTGCAAAGCATTGCATACATAAGACATCCTATGACTTGTCTGCAAGGTGCATTATACTGTACATCACTATTCAATGCGTCATAGTTTAATTTATTTGGAAAGGGTGACTTTGAAGGATTGCAGCCATTCATAGAAAATTTGTTTTAAACATTTTGTAGGTATGTCGATTGATCCAAAGTTATTTTATCTTTGGTTTTTATAATCCGTATACCAAGAAACAATTTGATGTCGTGTAGGTCCGCCATCTCAAATTGTTGCATCAAACATTTTTTAAAGTGTTTCATGGTTTTAGCGCACTTTGTTATTATTAATAAATCATCGACGTGTAAAACAATATATACATTCTGATCGACATTTGTTTTATTTAATATGTACAAACATGGATCTACTTTTGAGCTTTCAAAACCCATATCTTTAATTGCATTATCGAAACGTTCGTACCAGCACCGCGAAGACTGTTTTAAGCCATAAAGCGTTTTATTTAATTTACATACTTGATTCGATTTAGATGAAATACCTTCTGGCACTTGCATGTAAATATCTTCCTTTAAGACGCCATTTAAAAAGGCAGTCTTCACATCCATATGATGCACAAGTAAATCATTTTGAACCGCAAATGCCAAAATTAATCTAAATGTGGTAATTCGCGCAACTGGAGAGAACGTCTCCTCATAATCCTCTAAATATTGCTGGCTAAAACCTCGCGCAACTAAACGGGCCTTATACCGTACCAGTTGACCTAGCTCATTATTTTTGATTGAAAACACCCATTTACAACTCACTACGTTAACATCACTAGGTTTTTCAACAAGACACCACGTTTGATTGCTACGTAATGAATCAATTTCACTTTTGATTGCTGTTAACCATTCATTTGTATCAGGTCTATTAAAAATATCATTAAAATGTACAGGCAATGGTATTTGTTGTTTGAAGCAAAGCGATAAAATCGATAAATCAGGGTCATTCATTACTTCATAGTTTATAGGGGGTAGATTTCGAATTCTATCGCTTCGTCTCAAACAATCGGGTTCAATGACAGGTGACTTGTTGATGACGTCACTTTGTTTATCGCTTATCAACTCCACCGACTCGTTCGGATTGTTGATTTCAACGGGAATTTCGTCACTACTGCTTATTGGCCTTATCAACTCCACCGATTCGTTCGGTTTGTTGATTTTTATGGGGATTCCACTACTGCACATTGGTCTAGATTCAGCAAAATTTGACTCGTCAAATAATATATCTCTAGCAATAAAGAATTGATTGGTTTCTGTATTATATAATTTATAACCAGTCGGTACATAGCCAACTAAAACAGATTTAATAGATTTTTCGTCAAATTTTGTTTTTCTAGTCTTATTATGAGCATATGCAGTGGAACCAAATACCCTCAAGTGACTTATTTTCGGTTTTATACCATGCCACATTTCGTATGGGGTTTTGTCAATAAGCGCTTTGGTGGGTAGCCTGTTTATTAAATAAGTGGATGTTAAAATGGCCTCGCCCCAAAACTGTTTTCCCAATTTCGCACTTGTTACCATGGTTCGCGCCATTTCGGTTAATGTACGATTCATGCGTTCTGCTACCGCATTTTGTTGGGGTGTGTAGGGCACAGTTAGGTGATACGTTATTCCCTTGCCTATACAATAATCTTTAAAATCATTAGACAGATACTCTCGGCCATTGTCACAGTATAAATTAACTACCTTCAAATTAAAAAGATTTTCGCTTTTAGCGACATAATCTTGAAAACATTTAAACACTTCAGATTTCGAATGCATCAAGTAGGTAACTGTATAATGAGTGTAATCGTCAATAAAATTAACAAAATAATTTTTATCGTCAACTGTAGTGGGAGTTACAGGACCACAAACGTCACTGTGTATTATAAAAAGTGGTCTGTTGTTCGCACGTTCGTGTTTTGACTTTGCAAAGGGAAGTCGGGACTGTTTACCGAGAATGCATGACTCACACAACTCGTCAGTAGGTGGAATTATGTTGTCAATTGCTGAATAGTCATCAATCATATTTTTAAGACTAGAGAACTTTTGTTTATTTAAATGCCCGAGACGTTTGTGCCACAAATCATATAAATTAGATTTGTTGTTCAAATTCAAAACCCTTCGCAAGTTAATTGTAAACGTTATTTTAAACAGATTATTGCAGATTTTACCTGACATGATAAGTTTATCATTTTTAAAAACATGAACTCCTTCGTTATTAAAGATAATAACCATACCTGCTTGTTGCATCCGATTTACTGAAAGTAAATTATATGGGACCTCCGGCGAATACAAAACCTCGTTGATTGAACCTTGCACTCCTAGGTCAGTGATCACATCAATTCTACCTCGTCCTATTGCCTGAATGGATGCTTCATTTTTAGCTACATTTATCTTCAGTGGTGAAACAAGTTGTGTATACGCGGAAAAAATCTCCTGCGTATTAACAACGTGGTCTGTCGCTCCCGAATCTAAAAGAAAAGTAATTTCATTATTTTTGTGACTAGATTCGAATAACTTACAATGCGAAAACATAAAAGCGAAACTGTCCTCGTTGTTGTCATCGGGCATAGCAGCGTGGGCGGCGCTCGGGCGAGCGCTGCTGCCGCCGCTGTTTGCTTGTGACTTCTTGTAATAACGACAATCCTGTTTGAAATGATTACGCCTTCCGCAATAATCACAATACATTCTGGAAATGTTATGCGGTGAATTGGATGGTTGTTGATGTCCTTTAAATTGGTTATGGTAGTTATTAGGTTTCTTCTTTTTGTAGTCAGGAACATAAGTGGAAGTTCTATCTATAGTTCTCTTCCTATAATGATTAGGGACGTGACTTGAGAATTTGTTCCTCGCAGTATGAAGTACTTTCAATCCGGTAACTGTCTCGTTCTTGATTTTGACTTCATGGTCCAAGAGTCGCGTTTTAACAAATGCCAGATTCAAATGATCTTCGCCAAGTGTCTCTAACGCAGTTATGACGCCGTCATAGGCAACCGGTAGTGTAAGTAACAGGTGAGAGATCTTATCCATCTCCTCGATTTTGGCGCCAGCGGAAGTTAATTCCGTGATTAAAATATCGAAATTCGTGAAGTGTTGGATAAGGCTTACATCAGCTTGTAATTTTAAATTTAACAGTTGCTTGCGCAATGCCAATTGAGTAGCCAAGCTTCGCCTCTCATATATTTTATCAAGATTGTCAATAATGTCTTTTGCTTTGTCAGTGTCTTGAGCAAAATTCAAATATGCGTCACCTAAATATTCAATAATAGTACCTTTAGCGATGAGGTTTTTTCTTGTCCATAAAGCATCAGGGTTTTCTGGGGCAGGCCCTTCTATAACGGAAGACACTTGAAGTTCGGCTAAAAGTGACTTGATTCGAAACTTCCACGTGCTATAACGGTCGCCATTAAAAGGTTGTATATTTCTTCTACTACGCTGATCCATTCTTGTGTCGTTATAATTAAATAAAATTGACACGGATAACTTTAATAATTTGCGTGCCCTGGGCCCATAACCTATTGGAATTGGCAGGGTCAAGAAAAGCAAACACTTCTTGGTAATTCAACGGTGTGTATTCAAGTAAGAGTTAACAAGAATATAATGAACGATTGAATTGATTGAATGAATGAATGAATGAATGAATGAATGAATGGAAGGTACTTGGATTTTTGTAATATACCAACAATCTCTTTGTAGTTGACCGTACTGTACGCCCGACTAGACCAAGGTACTGTGCATTTCTAACGAACGCATACATACTTGTAAGTAATATTGATATGTATAATTGAGATGAAGATATTGATTTGGACGACGTTTCCTCCTGTAAGAGAACACCCTTACGCTTTGTGCCTTACGCTAAAGGTGTGGGAAAAATAACAAACAACCGTATGTAATAGATATCCTGTGCCACACAAGGTATTTAAGGTAAGGTAGGTATTTTTGTTAAGTGACCATTTATTTGTTAATTTTTTAGTTTTTTTTGAATTAACGTTTAATCTTCTGTATCTTTAATATATTGTACGTTTAGCCATCCGTTGTTTTTATTCTTCTCTCAATCGCTCAAAGGTTAACTGGAAGAGATCCCTTATAGGGATAAGTTCGCCTTTGTACATACCTTTCTTGTTTCTGTTTTATTTTTGATCTGTTATTTTCTGTTTGTACAATAAAGAGTTTACATACAAAATGGGTTCAAATCCCGGTAAGGGCAGATATTTGTGTGATGAGCGCGAATATTTGTTCCTGAGTCATGGATGTTTACTATGTATTTAAGTATATATTTCTCTATATAAGTATTTATATCGTTGTCTAGTACCCATAATACAAGCCTAGAGCTTAAATTGGGACTAGGTCAATTGGTGTGACATTGTCCCCTGATATTTATTTATTTATTATTATTATTATTACATACAAACATCTATCTTGTTATTGCTCTTGTTAAGTCTGCTCCACCTACTGTATGCAATATATTAATTTGACATCTTATCCCTACTAAGGTTGTCTGGAAGAGATCGCTAATCAGCGATAAGGCCGCCTGTTGTTTACCTGTATTATTTTTAATTTTGCTCCATCTCTGTTATGTTTTTGTTCGATGTACAATAAAGTGTTTTGTATTGTATTGTATGCGATTCCCTTAAGAGTATCACTGGCGAGTTTAATAGTCCCGTCAGAGCGTAGAAAACACATTTTAGCGCGAGCATTCTCAATTAGGTTTATTCAACAATATCTAAAGCAAAATATTGTAGCTAGTACATACTAAGTGATAGATAGAATATTGGATATGACATGCAAAATCTTATGGTCACGAATTTGAATCTGAATAAATAAGTTTTTTCCACGTCGTGTCATAATTAGCTATGATCATATTATCACAATATATGGTCATTCAAAAGCCATTTTGAAGGCTTACCTACCCTAATTCAATTGTAGTTTTTTAATGTAACTTTGACTTTTTCACACAGTTATTCGTGACTTTGTGTTTGACATTGATTTCACCTGTAAGTCTTTTGAATCAAAGGACATATTTTATATGAAGGAAAAAAAAGTAACTGTATTGCAAAATAGACGAAATTAGTTTCTTATAATGGGCTTTTATTAAATATTTTTTATCAAAAACAGGGGTTATTTTGAAAACCTATGGCATTATTCGAATTGTTCTTCGTTATAGTAATTATTATTCTTATTGTATCAAATGAATAAGGTAAACATAGTATTTAAGTACTCTTAAGGGGATTGAGGGAATCAAACCCAAATAATAATCTCGTTGTTGCGTTTAGGAACTCTATGTTCAAGTTTTTTTTATAAATACACTTTACCTTATTTCAATTACTTTTATAATAATTTGACGTTTGCATATTATATTTGTTGTAAATATTAACCTTATTAGTATTATTGAATTGTATTTTTTTACAACATAAATAAGTGTTTTTTACCCTTGAAAACTGTATATTTCTCTTGCAGCTTCACGGATCTGTTGCAGCAACATGGGCAGCGATGTTTTGGTTCGTTTTATGGCAGCCTGTTTCTATACAAGCGACTGGCTTCATTCCGATATTTGCCATTCCTATGATGGGTATTATTTCTAGCGGAGAAACTTGTGTCTATCTCTTTAATGTAAGTAAACATCTAAAAAACAAGTTTGTAGTTCCCCATATGTTTTTAATCATACCTTTTATTTTTACAGGAGGTGATAATTTTGATGTTCATTGGAAATTGGCTTTTGATGCTATTGAATTGTTCTGAAATTGATAAGCGAGTTGCGTGCTTTTTCCTGAATTACAATAACTCGTATTCAACTGCAAGGTATAATTTAATATGACATATTTACCCGACTACCCTAGAAATAATAATATTATGTTTTAATTATTTTGTTTCTTTAAAAAAATATGGGAAATATGGGACGGATGGATTGCATTTATTGATTGATTGGGATTGGGTTAGCTGGAAGAGATCCCTTAAAGGGATAAGTTCGCCTTTGTACATATTTTTATATTAATTGTATTGTTCTGTTTGTTCTTTTGAACAATAAAGTGTTTACATACATACATAAAAGCCTGTATAAATTAATTGATAATATTTTTTATTTAATTTAAGAAGTATTTTTGAAGCTGATGTTAAAAACGGTGTGAACTCAATTAGTGAAATTTTGATATTATTTCAATTGTACCAAAAATAAGTAAAAGCATTTGCGATCAAATGCCGCAAAAATGCTATCGTGAATCGTAAATTATTACCGAAAGTACCTAACTGATTAACATTTTCATAAATTTAAAACATGACATGACAATATCAATTTAAAATATTAATTACTTTTATTGATTACACTGGTAAACATCTTAGCCTGATTGTGCAAAACGTGGTTGCAGAATTATCAACAACTTATTTAAGAGTGCTTGGTAATTCCGTAGCTCTGCCTACCCCACTCTGGGAATGAAGGCGTGAGTTTATGTATGTATGTATTGATTGAATTTTCCTTCTAGTACCAAAAAAAAAGTCTATAGCCCGGTCAGAAAACGCAGCCTTTATTTTTGTTGATATTTTAGAAAAACATACTACCCGCCTGACTCAAAGACACCTTTAGAGACCGTTAATTCGTTCCTTTTTCAAACTAGTTTTAAAAAGTGCACGTAGTTTAGTACTATCGTATCGTACTATAGATCGTCCGATACCGCTAGCGCAAGGCAGTCGCATATTTCGTTACTCTGTTGTTTTTAAATTCAAAAGTGTGAATTTTTTGAATAACTATAGTCGAGTGTTATGTTGTTCTGTAGACAGTGAAAAAAGAAACACAGTGGAAAAAACAGTTTTAAAAAAATCTTATTAATTTAGAAGATATTACAAAAAACATTTTAAAATTTACACTTCAACGTATTTTTCGACCTCCCCCGCAACAGCGGGCGATGAGTCATCCGTAACCGGCGAGCGGCCGGTAGAGTGCGCGGACCCTGACTTACGAGCGCAGCGGACATATGTGACACAAGAGCAAACGGACATAAGGTACATAATGGCAAATTGTGGTAAATGTAACAAACCTATTATAGATAGAAGGTTTCTCACATGTTCCACTTGTAGTAAATTATATCACCAAGATTGTACAAAAATTTCAGAAAAATTGTTTTTTCTAAGAAAAGCCAAGGAAAGCAAAATATGGGTATGTGATGAATGCCCAAAGAAGTTAAATGAGAGCAGTACACCAACGACGTCCTCGTCCGCACCGACTACTCTTAACTCACATACTGCGAGTAATTATGTCACTGAAAGGGTTAAATACAAAGTAAATATTTCTACTGAAAATTCGTTCGAGTCGCTACCGTCGGAGGATAGCAGCAATGATGACTCGTTAGATATATTAAATCGCAGTTGTCCAGGTACAGGGTAGGGTATATGTCGCAAAAATTGGAAGATACAAATACTAAAATAACTGAATTAGAAATGAAACTTCAAATAGCAGAGAATGAAATAGAAAATTTAATTATGGAGAACTGTTCCCTTAAGAAGCAAATTATGAAGTTTGAAAAGAAAACTGAAAAATTAACCCATATATGCAAATCGACTCCGATTAAAAGTAAAAAAAGACCTAAGGACATAAATAGTACAAGACTAAATTTTACAGATATTGAACTAAAGGGAAATGATATTGAATCAACAGATGAGAACATTCTAATCTCAAAAAAAGACCCTAATTCACAAAATAATTGTAATGATACAGGCCAAAGGGGCCCACTTAATCACAGCTCAAATAAGAAGAACGCAAATCGACTGGAAGATGGAAGTAATACTGGACCAAATGAAAAGTCTTTGCTAATTGAACAGGACAACGTGGCTCAAAAGTGATCATTTTTGGCGATCAATCTGGTAAGGGAATGCGTGGAATTCTTCAAAAGTTGCTGGGTGATACATATCAAGTGACAGCAGTGCTAAAACCTAATGCACCAATAGACCAGATCTTGTTAACGTGCGATAATGTATGTAAAAGCTTTACTACCTCAGACTTTGTAATAATCATGGGTGGATCTAATGATCACAACCCTCTGAGTTTCAAATGTTTTCTTTACTCTTATCTATCATTACTTGCAAATACGAATGTAATAGTTAGTGAAATAAAATATAATAGACATTTGAATATAGAAAAACAAAATGATTTGCTACGTTTGGTTTGTGCTCAGTTCGATCATACCAGTTTTATACCACTTGATTTAAATAACCCAAATCAAAATCGCAAACTGCATTCAGTTGGACTGTTATTGAGGGAAATATTACGGATTGGATACAGAAATAATCGAATTAAAAAGGTTAATGGACATAATAAAGTATTAGACAAATGCCAAAAAATCAATACAGGACAAAGCCTCATCACGTATTTCTTTAGTAGTAAAGACACATCAAAATGCCCCTGTTCATTAAATGACGTATCTTTAGAAAATAAATTACAAGATCAGTCAAAATTTTTTCGTGACCACAAATAAAAATGTATGGGAAAGGGATCAAAATTACCTTACTATTATGCATCTTAACACTCGAAGCATCAAAACAAAATTAGACCAACTAGAAATATTGTTGCATGAGAAAGGTATCGATGTATGTTGTTTTAGTGAAACATTTTTAAAGGAAGATGAGATAGAAATAATACAAATAGAAGGTTATAAAAATGTTGGTGGGTTTTGTCGGAAAATAAAAAAACGAGGTGGTGTGGCAATTTACATAAAACAAGAGATTGAATGTCGTAAACTTCAATGGATTGCAGAAATGTCTGTAGAATGTCACCTTGAATGTTGCGGTATTGAGATACATGGACTAAATTACCTGATCATGTGTGTCTATAGGACCCCAAATAGTACTCTAGATATATTTCTCGTCAACATGGAACTAATGCTTAATAAACTACTAATAAGGTCAAGGAATAGTTACAAAAATATATTCATTTTAGGTGATTACAATGTCAATATATTGGAAAAGTCTAACAAAAGTGAGTTGCTATTAAACAGTTTCCGAGTATACAAGCTACATCCTACTATAACTGTACCAACCAGAATAGGAAAACATTCTCAAACGTGTATTGACAATATATTCACTAATATAAAACATTATACAGTGGAAGTATTAGACCTCGGTTTGTCTGACCACACCGCTCAGTTAATCTCGGTTCCATCGGACTTGAGCTTCAAAGAACAATATTGGTATGTGCACAATAGAAACCCAGATTTATATATCGAAATCTTCCTAAAATATTTATCACCGATCAGTTTCAGTTTTGCGGATATTTACTCGCTAACAGACTCAGATAAAACTTACAAACATTTCATTGATACTTTTAGTCTTATATTTGACCTTTGCGTACCAAGTCATAAAATTACTTTAACGCATAAGAAAAAGACTAATTGGAAAACTAAAGGCATTGTTATAGCAAGTAAACGGAAAAGACAATTATACGTACAGGCTTTAAAATCAAATGATAATGTTAAATACAAAAAATACTGTAAAATTCTTAAATCAGTTACAAAACAATCAAAACGCAACACAAATGCTTACTTTATAAACCAAAGCAAAAATAAAAGCAAAGCTACATGGCAATTAATAAAGCAAAACACATCACAATCCAATACAATAAAAGAGACTATAGCCTATATAGAAAGAGATAACATTAAAATTACTAAACCAATTAACATTGCCAATATAATGAATGACTATCTTATAAACTTAAATAATATCTCAAATGACATCGTCTATAAACCAATAACCCAACCTAATGTAAGTAGTATATTTATGACCCCAGTTAGCACACAGGAGATAAAAAATATTGTTAGGGATTTAAAAAATAAACGTAATAAATCTTGTTACGCTATATCGATTTTGGCAAAAGTAACATCCATAGAGGTAGCTAAAAAGGCTTATTATGGAATTGTATACCCTGTTAACGTTGCTCCGATCGGTCGCGGGGGCCCCTTGGTTTGTTCGCAACGCGGACCTTCACAGGGACCTCGGCGTCCCGTCGATTAGGCACACTATCAAGGACGCGTCTAGGCGCTTCTTTGATAAAGGCCCACACCACCCCAACCCGCTCATCGTCCGTGCCACCTCCTACACTCCCCAACTCACCCCGTCCGATCCCGACGTGCTCGCTGCGCTCGGGGCACCCGTCAGGCGCCCCAAGCACATCCTGCTCGATCCCACCGATCCCATCCAACTCGCAGTGGATGAGGGCACTGAAGACCACAAGAAGCTTC
The DNA here is from genome assembly GCA_927399475.2 of Acleris emargana. NCBI lineage: Eukaryota > Metazoa > Arthropoda > Insecta > Lepidoptera > Tortricidae > Acleris > Acleris emargana. Next base: position 14,451,240 of record OV656840.1, on the reverse strand, counting down.
GGCGCCAGGGACGTCGCGGCCGCCCCCCCAGATCCGGACCTGAGCCTCATAGCATCACTGCAGGGATCGAGAAGATCGAAGAAACCGAAGAAACCGAACATACTCAAGCAACCGAAGAAACCGAACACTTGGAAGCAACCGAAGAAAACGAAGTCCTTCAAGACACTCAGCCGGCCGAGCTGCGCTCGACCGGCCTGACTCCCGACGGAGGCACCCCTCCAGAGGTGCGACCACCACCGCACCTCTAACTTAGGGTTCAGCATGCCCCCCGCTAAGGGCATCGCTACCCGTGCCCGGGTGAAGTAGTTATGGTAGAGAAATACCAACTACATAGTCAGTCATAACATAACATAACACTGTTAACGTATGGTGTGATATTCTGGGGTAATTCAGTAAATGTACAATCCACATTCATTTTGCAGAAGAAATGCCTACGAATTATATATAAGCTTAGAAATATCTAATCATTACGGACTGTTTTTAAAACGAACAAAATATTAACTCTGACTTGTATTTATATTCTAGAAATTTGTTTATTTGTAAAAGAAAATAATGACTGTTTTATAAAAAAAAGTGACCTTAAGAATAAGCTAAGATCTGTAAGATCTCAATACAAAAATAATGTATCAACTAACTGTTCTTCTTCTAGCTATATACTTAAAAAAAGCACTTATGTTAATGGAATCAGAATATTTAATAAATTGCCAGAACATATTAAGTCGCTAAATGGAATGGAATTTAAAAGGAAAATTAAGGAATGGTTGCTTAGCAAAAGTTTTTATGACCTGAATGAATATTTCTCTGCAACTTTGTAAAATTATTTAAAACTAGGTATTATATTGTACGTCCGAAATGGATAAACTGTTGAAACGATTGTAATGCATGACAACTTATTATAACATTATGTACACAGTTTTGACAATAAATGATTATTATTATTATTATACTAAAATTAACAACGGTTACTTATCTGCCCTCATAATTCAATAACCAAAGCAGTTTCAATCCTCACTGGTTAGTAAAATGGTTGCACTTGTTACAGGAGTTTTGTTTGAGAGGCCACTATTTGTCTTATAGCAGTATAGTTAATTGTCGTGATGTAATGGGAAAGTTACCGTTTTTAATTTTAGTACAGATGTAGTGAATAATGTTTTGGCTTCGTTTTTTTTATCGGTAAAGTTCATTTTTATCTTGCTGTCTCAGTCAATTTTAGTACCTACCCACCGATAAGCTTTCGGAGAAAGCAAGATCAATACGAACTTATCCGAGAAAAAATGATGGCAGAACATTCACTACATCTGTACTTAACTATAAGCATTTTTTTGGAAAATGCCCCACTTATAGCATACATAGCTTGTTCGATCAACAGTTAAACTAAATGAATGTCCTAAAATCTAAACTAATAGTTAAATCTCAAGGAAATGTTTAAAATTTTCATTCTTTTTCGAATTTAAACAATTAGTTCAGTTAACTACCTACTGATCAAAGACAGGGTCTTAGGAACGACTTAATCGTCATTAACTAACTCTGAGTGCGGCCATATTAAGGTAAATGTCCCAGTGGACGACAATGTACCAATGTATGACAGTTTCGCAAATAATTTGAAAGAATAAGAAAAGTTACATTCAAAAATCTCCAAAACCCTTTTCAATGTATACCTACTAAAGGCATCTATCATTTAAGTTTAAAAAATAAAAAAAATCACGCATAATTTTGCAATTTGGTGACAGTATTTACTAACAGGTGATACGCGTCGGTTGTGCGTCGATGTTACTACGCAATTCGTTAAGAGATAAAGTGGTTTAAGTGAACTTAGTTGCTGTATTATTGGATTTTGTTGGTAAGTATTGATTATAACCATTAGATAACAGTATGAACAATTTTTTTTGTGTATTTTAAATGGTGTATCTCATTAATTTAATTGTTTTTGGGGCATGTCAAACATTGGCACAGAATTTTAACGTTTAGTAGTGAATGACACCCCATGTCATACACTCGCTAAAATTAATATTTTTTTAAACGTAATTTCAACCACGTGGTAAGGTTTGAGAGCATTGCGGTGTATTACTCTGTCAGTATCAAGTTTCTATTCAGTGTTTGAGTAATGTTTGACATGGGTGTCGAACATTACTCAAACACTGTTTTAATGATAAACCCAATATTTGACAGTCGTTTATTAAGGTGACAAACACTAGGCCATGACTAATGTCATACATTGGTTAGCAAAATCAGTGATCCCATTCCTTTATTAAATATTAACCCAATTGATGATAAGATGATACAACATAACACAATAAGGAAAAAAAAAGATTTCAAAAAAGGTATAAAAGCTGGAAGGAAGTATTTTCATAAAAGAGGATTCTTCTAGTGAGTTCGAATATGAAGAGTGGCAAGAGTCAAGAGGAAGTACTAATGACGCGTCATCAAAAAATGAAAATATTTTATAATCTGACTTAGAAATATTATAATTACTTTTTATTTCGAACTCTTAAGTATAATTTCATTTTTGTTTGTTTTTTGTAATTTGATTGTACTTGCAAATAAATACATTTTGTTTAATTGTGAAACTTGGTTTTTTTTCGGTATTAACTAGGTATAGACTTTGTTAAACAGTTTAAAAGTTATGAAGCTAACTAAAACGCTATGTCAAATACTGGTACTCAGACCTCATTTTGTCATAGTCAATTATTGGGAAATTTGAGAACTGAGCTGTTATTCACTGGTACAATTTTAGAGGTTGAGAAAAAGCTAAATATTTTATTAAAGCAATATTGAATATCATTTTTATGTTGGCGTAAATATTAAACACAAACCCGTTCATGTCATCAATTTTTTAAGTAGTTCATATAACTAGTATTTAAGCATTTTTTTTACAAAACATGTGATTTTCTGTCTAAAAGCGTCGACCACTGGGACATTTACCTTACTGTTTCATTCATTACATTACATGTCATAACGTTTAATAAATACTTGACTTCTTTTATTTCCAGCTTAGTTGCGAAGACCATGATGGCTGGGTTTTTTCTTTCGATGATTTCTAACAGACTTATGGTTGCGCCTCTTTTAATGGATATGCTCTTACCATCACTTGACACTCTGTCGGTAAGTCAAATTATTTACAGTTTGTATGTTAAGAACTTTTCAAACAGGCCCTTTTGTTTAAAATACATCTTTGCTAATCGGGTCACTTCATAAAATTCGTACTATAACAATCTAGAAACATTGGCTATTTACTAAGTTTTCATTTTTTGTTCATTTTAGAGTTTGCCGAAAGAAACAATGGATAACTTTAATCACGAATCGTTGAAGGCAATTATATGTAATGCTATAGTTGTATCTTCTACTCTTGGTAAGTATATTAACTAGATAGAATAGATCTGCCCTCCTGAGCAAATAAGCAGTATATCAAAATCAATAACCAAAGCAGTTTTAGTTCTTTTCTATTAGTAATAAGGCTGATATTGCTACAGGAGTTTTATCTGACATACTGCGTATTAGCTTAGTTCTGTACACTCTTAACAAAATTAAACGGGAAGTTACAAGATAAGGTCCCATCTTAAATGAATGTATGAATATTTTTTTTAAGTTCTTTTTCGTTTTTTTTTACTATTAGCGGAAGCAGATATGAACTATAGAAACAAAATACGTGTACATAAATCCATTACTGTTTCGATGGAAAACGGAGCCAACAAAGATATGTTAATGGTAATATTTCATTACTACATTAGACGTTTACTTACAGGCTAGACTAGCTAGACTAGCTAGCTAGACTTCTTATGTTATACTATGATGTTTATGATAGAGTTTTTTGGGTCTCAATTTTTTTATTCTGGTCATCATTATCACGATGATATGTATCATATCACATATGAAATGTTAATTTACTTTTTTTCTGTTTTCAGGCAGTATATGCATTATACACAATAATCTTACGATTTTGCAATTCAAAGCATTAGCCGCTGAGTAAGTATTTAAAAAAATAAAAACAAGATACCTCTTCGTTTTTATATATTTTTAACGTATGATGAACACGTCGCCTAATAACGTCACTTTATTTTACAGGACTTGGGGCAGATTTAAGACTTATCCTGACCCGTTTAACTATTTACAATACAGTGCGTTTGCATTTCCTACAGCTATTTTTATGTTTATTGTAAATTTGGGTTACCACTTAATACTAGTGAGAAGGTAACTGAACATAAAAATATGACGTTAACATTGAATTAATTAGTAATGATTCATAAACTTTACTCTTTTGCACAGTTTCCATTTAACTCTTATATGTATGTAAACTGTTTATTGGACAAAAATATAAATATTACAATATTAATATTAAACTAATGTACAAAGGCAAACTTATGCCTAAATGGGATCTCTTCCAGCTAACCCTGAAGTAGAAGAGTAAGAACAATGCATGGTTCGGACACATTAGTAAAATCATTACGAAATATTTCAGGCTACGGCTACCTACGTATAAAACAAGGGTGTTTTTATCTTTTATCATCGTGTGAGGTTAAATAACTCTCACGTACAGTTCGGACTGCAGGCCGGCAGATTACACAGATTTAACCACGGTCCAAATCGATGTCACATTTGATCGTTTTGAGGCCTGGGCAGTATGACACGCGGTCGAAAACTCGAAACCAACAAACAGGCCCACGTTTTATTTGCGGTTGGAAACGCAGGCCTAGATGAGCAGTCCAAACTTTGCCGTGTAGGCCGCTAATGCCTTATTGATTGGCTTTATTGAATAATTTTGTCGATTATACACCGTGTTTTTTTTGATTTACGATAACTTTAAGGGAACGTTCTTTAGGTCAAATAAAGTTAATTTCCCGAAGACAGCAAATGATAACTGTAAAGGTTTGAAAGATAATTATTTTTTAAATTTAATCACTTAATCACGTTGAACTGGTCTAAAAGGCTCTTAACTGTCTGTGTATGTCACGCCTACATTGACGTATTTGACACTGACTATGAGTTAACTCTAAAGGCCCTTTTAGGATGACCAAAGATACAACATTTAATTACTTTGTACTAAACAGAAAAAAAAATTTTTTTTTTCAATATTTAAAAAAATAAAAATCTAATCTACCACTTAGTTTCTATGGATGTACCTAGTAATATGCCGAAGTTATCGTAAATCAAAAAAAACACGGTATTATACAGCTCGACTTTTGATTGACATTTTAATTTTTAGGTATAAAATGTCGACGCCTAGCATGGAGATTATACAAAAATCTCTCACAAAATCAGGACAAAGTATTGGAAAATGGAACTGTCACCAATGGGTAGGTATTTTGTCGTCTTGCTTTGACCAACAACTTCACTATAATATTCGGCAGTGAACTTGATTTGATCCTTGGTGAAGATAATAATTTGATAATGATAACGACAACCAATATTTGTTCCGAGCCCTGGGATGTGAGTGATTCTTAAAGTTTATCACTTTTCAACTCGGCAGAGCTAACATAAACCGGAAAATTAAAGTTGTCCCGTTAGAGCGTTCAAAACAAATTGTTCTAACGTAGGCTAAATATTTTGTAAGTAACACTAGTAGGTTATGTTTGAAATAAAAGATTTATGCGACATAGAACTCACCTCGCGTTATACTTTTTTGACTCTTAAGCATTTAGTTACCTATCAGCACAATGGAACCACCATGAAATGGTGTCACAGTAATAAATAAATAATAAATAATAAGTAAATATCAGGGGACAATGTCACACCAATTGACCTAGTCCCAATTTAAGCTCTAGGCTTGTATTATGGGTACATAATACATAGTAAACATCCATGACTCAGGAACAAATATTCGACATGACAGTGTCGTTACCGACGTTATAAAACAATTTATTTAAGACTTTTAACGACTTGAATCATAACATAACTGTAACGCAGTTCTAGGGTGTGTCATGGTTCCAATTCTGTTGATAGGTAGTACATATATAGGGTGTTTCAGAAAGTACGAGTATAAGCACAAATTTGTAGTGCTACCTTTTTGGTCGTAATAATGATTAGAAAAAAATTTGAATCTAGAATTGTTGTTTCCTTACTTACCAACAAATATTTCCATTCGTCACCGTGTCTTTGTGCGAAATACGCGAAATGCGAGGCATTTCTCCAGAAAAACTAAAACTGATCGTGCACAAATGGTGTACAATCCCTAACATTACGCTCAAAGAGTTGGCGATATCTGTGGGAGTTAGCATCGGAGCCGTACGTCACCAAAAAGCGGTCGAAAAAGAGTGCCTGTGGATCGAAACTTGGACCGGAAGATTGCACAAGTATTAAGCAGAAAAAAGGACTCATCTGTCAGGGACGTAGCCAAAAAACTACGAACATCAGCTAGCAATGTCCAACGGGCCAAGGCAAGAGTTGGTTTTAAGACATTTAAAGAGCAGAAGAAACCTAAACGGAGCACGAAACGGGCCGCATGCGTGAAACCGAGAGCAAGAAAGTTTTATGATAGCCTGTTGTGCCGAAAACCAGCGTGCGCTATTATGGATGGCGAAACGTACATTCAATTTGATTATAAAATGCTTCCGGGTGACCAATTTTATACTGTACGAGAAAACCAGGATGTCAACGATACCGAAAAATCCATTTTCGTAGAAAAGTTCAGTAAAAAAGCAATGGTTTGGCAGGCCATTTGTGAGTGCGGGAAGTTGTTCTAGCCATTCGTCACCACTCAAACAATGAAGGCCGATACCTACATCTCGGAGTGCTTGAATCGCCGCTTATTGCCCATGATCCGCGAGCACGGTGGCCCTGTTCTGTTTAGGCCAGATCTGGCATCTGTACACTACTCGAAGACCACGTTAGCTTGGTATAAAGACAACAGAGTCGCATATGTACCTAAGGAGATGAATCCGCCGAACTGTCCTGAAGCCAGGCCAATCGAAACTTTTTGGACTCTAACCAAAGCGTATCTTCGGGAAAAAATTAAGCCTGCAAATTCCATCGATTCCTTCAAAAGAAACTGGTTGAAAGCCTCCAAAGTCATCGGAAACAGATCTGTGTTGAAGCTTATGTCCAGCGTAAGGTCCAAGGTGCGGTCTCTGGCTTACAATTAATGATGTCGAAAAAATTATGCCTGTATCTTGTTACACAATAAGTTAATTTTACATCAATTAATATTCTGAAACACCCGATAGTAGGTTCTCCTAGCTTCTTTATAGCGTTCGGCTGGCTATCACTACACATGCTCTCGCAACGTACAGTATACTTTTTCGTTAGGCTAGGCACTCGTGTTTCAAAAAAAATTAACAATTGCTAATATCTTTTACTAGTAGGTACTTAAAGGCTCACGTTCATCGTGCGATAGCCCGCATGCTTTCCGTGATACATTGCATCGCTGCAATAGCTCTCGGCACAATAATGTCCATAAAATGTCGTCAATGGATTGCTACACGCATATGGGCTATTGACCAATGAAACTGAGCCATACGTACAGGGCGAACGATATGAAGTGTTACCAAATTCAAAAGGCTACGATTTTTTTTTGTTGTCTTAAATTATTCATTATTAAGAAAAAAATGAGAAAAAGATATCAAATTTTTAAGATTACTTTATTTTAACTCGATATGACCACCTTCTGCTGTCTATGGCCTTCAGACGGTAGAAAAATGAGTTGCGCGCTGCACGAATGTGATCCTGCGGTATGCAATGGCAATTACGTACGATCGCTTTCTTCAATGCATCCATACTGGCATGTTTTCTTCTCCTCACCTTTCTCTCCACAATGGACCAGATAATAGAAGTCCATCGGGTTCGCGTTTGGGGAATTCGAAAGACATTGTGTGGACGAAATAAATTGTGGCACGCGTTGTTCAGCCATTCTTGGTTCACACGAGCTTTATGAGCCAGGGCCGAGTCTCGTTGTAATGTCCACGGTCTACTACCGAAATGTTTGCGTGCCCAAGGCTCCAACGCAGCTTCCAAAACATTTTCCTGATAGTAAGTCGCATTTACTTTGACACCAGGCTCGATTTTGTGAATTTGGTAACACTTCATGTCGTTCGCCCTGTATGTTAATAAAGGCAACCCTTGGCGCACTTTCATTAGGATTTAGCCCGCATGCTTGGAGCAATCCATTGACGAATTGTTTTGACATTATCGAGCCGGGATCTATTACAGCAATGCAATGTATCACGAAAAGCATACGGGCAATCGACCAATGAAACAAAGCCTTTAAACTTATTTGGCGACTAGTTAAAGCGTGAGTGCGTGTATTTTGTATGGTGATATAATTACTGAGTCAAAATATATATTTAAATGTTAATGGAACCTATCAACCTACTATCAAATAGTAGCCTTAAATCGCGCGCTGTCACTTTGTATCAACGTATTGGTGTTAATGAACGTTAGTGCAACTTAGTGAATGTGATTCTAATGAAAGTCCAACGGGATACGCTTGATACAATTTTATCGAGCTGATACTCGTTTGTATAAAATTTTATGAAATTCGTCTATTTTATCAAAAATCCAAACATGAGTGACAACGTTGATAAAGTTATCACGTCGATAAACTGACGTTTAATGTATATAAATGTTAAGCCAGCCGATGTGTATCCCCGTCAGAAATTGAATTTAACTAATGCCACTATGTTAAATGTTGACAATGATTTTTCTTACAGCTGTCAGTATTCTTCTTCATTTTGAGTACGATCTGTTTTTTTACCCGTTGGTCGAGGTGGCTGGGAATGGGTTGGGGAACTTTCAGTGCTGATGTCAATTCCCCACAAGTACCTGGGTAAAATCTTCACTTATTTTTTAGCTAAATTTTTTATGGGAAACAAAATTCGAAATGAGAAATTAAATTTCAATTATTTGCAGAGCACAAGATGCCACTACAGCCGCGATCTTTGTTATGATTTTACATCTCCTTCCAAAATCTACTAATTTCTTGAAAGAATGTAATGTTAGAAGTAAGTTATGTAACAATAAATACTTGGTAAGGCAATATTTGCCTGAATTAATGTAATTATAAACATAATAAAAAATGTCCCGGGATAAATTATTATTCAAAAATATATCCTTACATTATATTACCTATCGCAACGCAGTAGGCGCCAAAATATTTATTTATTATTTATTCAAATTTATTTGCACTAAATACAATAAAGTACAAATGGTGGACTTAATCCCCAATGGCATTCTCTACCAGTCAACCAGTAGGCGAAACAGAAAAAGAAGACCGGTGCGAAGAAAAAAAAACGTTGAAAACAAAACTGTTTAAATAAAATATATACAAGACACGGGTATATAAAAATAATCTAAGGATATGTTTTGTCCACATGACATGTGTGTGTATAAAGCAGAATAATGACAAATAAATTATTAAATAAACAAAAATAAATTACTTTTTCAGAGCTCAATGATCAAAACCAAGGCAAAATGGAATCTGGTTTTTTATTTTGGAAAACTATTGACAAGAATACGGATTACGCATTATTTTTCATAATAGGTTTGTGAACAGGAAAGTCATATTGAAAGTTTCATTGGGTAATTTGTTTTTTTCTTAACCAAAGCTTGGATATTTCTGGCAACCGATAATACAGTGGTTCAGGGACTCTATTCAACATATTGTTTCTAATGGCCGCCACTACTTTCATGTAGCAAAAGCAATATTATTGAATAGAGATCTTGGTGTAAAGTCACCAGGCAATAACATACTAACCACATTATGCTCAACGACATCTGACGCTACCTATACGTGCAGCTCTGGTCATTATTTATTTATCGTATGGCTTTATTCTCTACTTAAATGTTTAATGAATTAGTTTTAAGGTATGCATTGCATCCGTCAAAATAGTTTGAAGCTTGCCCGCTAAATTTAGTGAGAGGACACTCGAAGATGATATGGTGGACTGTCTGGTCTGGCTGGATAGCCACACTGGCAGCCTGCCGACTCGCTCTACTCTCATTTATGCCACAGTGACGCACAGTTGCCAACCTCTGTCCTGATTCGGTTGAGCAGGCACCAAATTTGTCGGTCATCTTGAAAACCGGTCGGCCTGTTAGTGAGATCGAGATCAAAGAGGTCCTCAGGTATAGACTGCCATTATTCCCATTCTGCAGCCCATGATCGCGGCAGGTCTTGTTGGGAATCTGGATCATGATACATCTTCAGTGCCGGGAGCTTTCGGGACTTTAGCTTGGTGTCCTTAAACTAATTTATATCATTGTGCACTGGCAGCGGTGTACCCTTGTTTTGTCGACAACCTTTTCATCGAATATTATTTCATCGACAACGATTCATCGAAACTTTAGTACTAGTAATATTGTTTGGCGTTATCTTATTTCAACTATTATTTATTTAAAATTATCTTGCTACGTGGAAATACTAATCAACGAATACTACTTAATCGCTGATTTGTTTCAAATTTTCTTAATTGGTACAATTACAAAACATTGCAATTCATTTCTTCGATGTATTACTTTAATACAATTTTATGTGTCCATTGCACATTTATACATTTTTTTCGAATTTTGCATCTTTAGCATATTTTGTTGCAAGGCCAAACTTTTGAACTCTTCTGAAAAATAAATTAATAATATTATTGCACAACTAGTTATGTCAAGAAATAGAACAACGAAGCTTTCAAAGTAGGTTAGGTTAGGACTGCGACCCCCAAGAAAACGAACTGTTGACAGAAGTGGGTTAGGTTAGGTTAGAACTGCGACCCCCAAGAAAACGAACTGTTGACAGAAGTGGGTTAGGTTAGGTTAGAACTGCGACCCCCAAGAAAACGAACTGTTGACAGAAGTGGGTTAGGTTAGGTTAGAACTGCGACCCCCAAGAAAATGAACTGTTGACAGAAAAGCATGATACATTACTATTATTAAATTATAATATTATAATAAATTAGGATAGCAAAATATTACCAATTGAAATAATTTTATGCGGAATAAATATTATTACAAGTAAAAAAAAAACAATTAAAAAAACCCGAAATGATTAGTCATGACATGAATCTTATTGAAATAAGTCAAATACTAATTAAAAGACCTCGGTTCAAATTACCTAGTATCAAGTCATCGACGGAATGACTTGTCGATGAAATGAAAATACTTGAAACGTTGTCTTTGAAATAATATTCGATTAAATATCTGTCGGCAATTCAATGGTAAACCACTGGCAGCTCATCGTTCATGTGCATTTTCATGATCTCTCAGATGAGGCATTTTTGTCTGCAAGAGTGTGGTGGCAGGATGTGGCTGAGTGCTGGTAACCAGTATGTGGGGTTCGGCTTGAGGCATCACGTAATGAGGCGCATGGTGTAATTCAGCTGTACATCAACCGCAGGGGTATGGTTGCTGTTCACGCTAAGGCCTTTTACCTAACTAAATAAGAGCTCTTTCCAGTAATCTGTATATCTTCAAGCACGGCACAACCTTGAAATTTTTTAAAAGGAGACCCTAGCGCCAGATAGTGTCGTATGGTGCAGTCAAGTCAACGAATGCCGCTGAACATTTGTTATTGCACTGGAATCCGTTCTCATTATGCGCCGTAAGCGCCAGGACCTGGTCGGCACAGTTTCTGTGTGGCCGAAAACCTGCTTGTTCCGTTGGAATGATATATTAATAGTACCAGATATGCGTTTATATAAAACACGTTCGAGAAGCTTGTATACGAACAACACTGAGCAACGCTATCGGTCGGTAAGTATCAGGTCCATCTTCCAGTTTTTCAGGTTTTAGTATAACCACGACCTTGGCTCTCATCAGTAAGGGTGGGTCGTGCCAAAATTAATAATGCAGCACAGGTAGCACAAGTTGTATTTTCTCACTTGTCGCTCAGTGTGTCTCTATCGTTACTGTCTAGATAGAAAGGAAGATCCGAGCGACAACCAAGTCACGGGTAACTTGTGCTAGCCGCACGTGTAAAATTCCGAAAGCCATTTCTGGGTGCGAGTCTCACAGTGCAGGATGAACTCGGTGAACAGCCCTTGGCCACCATAGGCCTTCCCGGCAGCTATGCGTCTGATTCTTATGAAAACTTCGTCGGTTGAAACAGGGTGGCTGAAGGTGTCTTCGAGCTTTGTAAGCTTTTTGATAATGCAAAGCTTTTAAACAAGTATCCTGACTGCCATAAGAAAACCGATTCAGCGTGTGCCAAGCTTTGCAGCTAGAATGCGTGAAGTTCATAGACTGCACTGCACTGTTTATTCCCACTTTTTTCTTCGAGTGTTGTCCAGGGTTTCTATAAGCTTATGAGCAGTTATGCGATCGGCGCTTTCAGACAATTAGCTCCACAGTTTGTTCAGTTTCGTCATTTCAACAAGGGATATACTTTTTGCGGTAACCTCGTTAAATTTAGTCCTTGGCAACGTTTTTAACCAGGCTCTGGAATTGTTCATAATTTGCAGGAAGGTAATAGTTTTTTTTGGTTTATGAAACGCTATAAAGTCGCCATTGAAAATACTTTTACTTTGTGTAATATAAAACTGGATTTCTGTATTTTCCTTAGTGTAATATAAGGTTTCCCAACATAAGGTTGATAATATTTCTAGATTCAACATTACTACATTCGATCTTTAAAAGTTTTTAAAAGTGTTTCCCCTTTGTTTGTTTAGCATTGTAGCATAGCATCATCGTACAGCAGGCAATGCTACAAGAATATTACATTGTTAAATGATAACAGGTGGTGGCATAATTATTATAAAGGCTGCGGAAAAAACAGGACTGGACACGCAAATACAAATCTCGAACATGACTCGAACAATTACTACGTCAAGTTTTAGTGGGGTGATGTTTCTGATTCTACTGATAGCAGTCATTGGAACCAACATTATGAACGGTATTGGATGGCAAGCTGTTATGACGCCTTTCGTCATGTTCATGGTACGTAAACTTGTTCTTAGCATGTCAAAGGCAGTTTTGGTTGAAAGCTGACCAATATTCTGCCACGCGAACGGCATTTCTAGTGGCGTTATTAATTATTAAGTTTCTGGAGTGATTCTCAAGATTTTAGCAGCAGATATTTTTCGAAACAAAACATAGGTATTCCGAAGGCCCAAAATAACAAGTTAACGTTTCTTAACAAATTGTTCTTAGGTTTTTTTTTGCGCAGCCATTGGGATGATTTACAGATGCCCAGTGTTATGTGGAGCATACATTGGAAACCTAAAAATGGCTGGTTTTAAATATTGTACAGTAAAACATTAGCACAGTATTAATAGTACTCGGATGTCTATCGCCGTCACACTCTCTCTGCATATTTAAAGCATTTCGTCACTCTCGGACTTACACACCTGTCAGTCACAAATATTTGAACCACATCGATAAACACGACCATAATAGGCTCGCTGGTATGTGTCAGTGGGTATATTTGTGATTTACTTTCTTTCGAAGGAAGTCGACGGAGCTCCGAGGTAGCGGAGCTCCTATTTCTGGGCGGTTTGGAGCTGAAGAACAAACACCACCTAAACCTGCCTTATATTTATGGTACGAAGGGGTGCTTTGAGTCCGAAATTGAAAATTTTCATTTGTATATAAAAAGTGCGAAAGAGTATACATACATACATAAACTCACGCCTTCATTCCCAGAGCGGGGTAGGCAGAGCTAAAGAATTACCAACAACTTTTAAAACTTGTATAAAATGCGAATAAACGATATTTTTTAATGCCAGAATGCGTGTTCAAACGAAAGACAGCCATTCATACTGCGGTTTTACTGCACAGTAAAAAACCAAATTAAAATTGATTGCAGTTTTAGTTAAGAATTAGGGAACCCAAACAGAAATAAGTACCAACTTACTTTTCTCGGGGTGCATCTCATAACATGTAACAATGTTGGATATACTCGTAATTTAATTTAAAAAGCGTTCATAATTTTGTTTGTTATAACGAACGTTAGATATAACAACCAAGAGTGTAATGTAATTTAGTATAACGTTTATTATTTATAATATCGTATGATATAATAACGTTAATTGGTTGGAATTGTGAACATAATATTAGCCTGAACGTTACATTGTTTTAGCGTATATGCTTTTCGTTGTTATATTTAAATAGTTAGTTCCTATTATATTAAAAGATTTTATATTTTATTGTTATACCTACATTTAGTGCATTATACAAACTGAATATTATATCAAATGAAAATATACAAAGTGGATTTTGGTATATCTTAGTACCCCTTTTTCATATAAGTTCCTTAAATAATAAAATGTCTTTGTAGGCAAGGGGAGGACAAACGCTTTGGCCTGTGCGCACATACCTGGTATTACTCGGCGTCGGAATTGGCTGTACCTTTGGATTTATGGCGCCTTTCCGATTCACAACGATGTACTATACTAAACATAAGGCTCAAGTCTCACTTATAAATCAGGTTTGATATTTTTCCTTAATAACAATATTATGTGAGTCGGATAAGCAACCATTACTCAGTTTTTATCAGTTAAATATGGTCGTCAAACATTGTTTTCTGTTTTTTTTCTGTCGGCCTTATTAGTAGCTAGGTGCAAACTTTTGCACGGTCGACCTTATAAGTAGTTGCACACTTTTGTACCCTGTTACAAACGCAGTTGAGTAATTAGTGCAGCAGTTCAAAAAGTACAAACCACTAAAGTATGCAGCTATTTATAAGTCTAAACGTACTCTTTCCCTTTGGATTAGTAAATATTAAAGACCTAATAAGATACATTATTCTAGCCCTGGATCTTTCGTGTGTTATTATTTTGCGCATTGAATTCAAAACAGCTTTGAGATTTTTACATAAATAGCAATATTTTCGGATGTTTTAGCAACGAAATTTTTAATTATAGAGACATTAAAGTACTTTGAGACTTTGAGCTCTATAAGTCAGATTAAGGCAATATCGATACTATCATCAATTTGGTTAACCTTCATACTGTATTATGGTATCCTATACTGCCCTCCTTAGGTAAAAGGGCGCAATGTCCCATGGAACCACCAATGAATAAGTGATCTTATTTTTTGAGGTATGGGGTTAAATCTGCTTTCACTATCAGTTTGCGCATGCGTCTTTTTTATTTAGAAGGGCAGTATAGTCTTGCCATTCTAAAGAGGGCCCGTTTTGACAGTTGTCAACCCAGTACATAATAAGTGTTTGAGGCATGTTTGAGTTGACAGCTACCATAACCAACGGGCCTATTAAAACGATGCGACTATGATACCTGCAACGACTTGTTTCAGGTGAAATACGGGATTGCAAGCGTCCTCATTTGTTTTTTTATTCTATGGTTGACCGTTTGTTTCTTCGCGCCTTTGCTGTGGGATCCGGCTGGTGTAGGTGTAGGCCCAGTGTTTTCTCCAGAGCATTTCCAAACAACACAACAAAATACTCTAACAACAGTAGTAGCACCATAGGTCATTGTTGGTTGCTAAAAAAGCTCAGCATTTTTGTTACGTGGAATAGTAGCAGATACTTATGCAAAGTTTATTTTTTGTTATAATTGAAATAACATGTACGAGTAATGATCATTTTCGTTAGCTACCTCATCTATGATGTATTGGAAATATCTAGTCTCTGTGTTATAAAATATTTTTCAATAATAAACTTGTATCATTTTGTCCTTTAGTAAGTGTATGTTCAGTCAAGGACTCTATTTATTGAGCCACTATGGAACCCTGTCGCATAACTTTAATAATTAATTTTGGCGTAATTTATTTCATGTGGCTTGACGCTGTCATTACGACAGGGTTCCATAGTGGCTTAACAATTAAAGTCCTTGACTGTACAGGTCTAACGCATAACTGAGTTTGGTCCTGTCACGTGACTTGGCGTGTCCTAACTATCTCGCTATACACGATAAATTATAACGAAGATATCTCTTACAATATGCTTACCATATTTATGAGCGTGTACTTATAGTCAAATTGTTGAATATGTTAGCGTGTGACAATAAAAATAAAAAAAACAAACAAGCGCGAGTCGAACCCGTCCACCGAGTGTTTCGCCATTTGTAGGTACCGGACCGGTAGTTCCGGAATCCAGTCTCGCAGTTTTTTCCCGAGATTATTGATAAGTAATAAAAAAAAAACGCCCTTTTTGTTTCACCTTGAAAAAATATTGGTCTGTCTTGTGATCTATGTTATCTTATTGCCTTCATATAGGTAAAGTCACCAGTGGTCAGCCAGAGACCAATAGTCGACCTTATATGAGTGCGAAGAGTGTGAAATATATCTTTCGTAGTTTTCCCACTCATACAAAGTATAGGCAGAGGCCGACTACAGGTCTCTGGCTGACCACTGGCGACTTTACCCTACTTGCCTCTCCATTGTTGAATTTCTCTTTAATTGGAATTTACTGTATGGGAATCCTAATTCACGTAATGAAAGGCTCAAGTATGTATAATACTCGATCTTCCGCTAAAACTTGTCTTAGTTTATTGATCGTGGGATTTCCTTTCTTATTGCGTTGCATTCTGTAATCTTTCTTTTATAACACCTTTAACGATATCGTCAATTTCTATTGAATTTTCACCCCAACTGCCAAAGGAGGAGGGTAATGTGTTTATCAGCCTATACATGTATGTTTGTTCCTTTTGTTTTCGATTTGTCTTAATGTAACTAAATGTCACTAAAACTTTTTTTTTTTTTGTGTAAGTAATTTATAGCACTGCGAATTATTCGTACCCTGATCACATACTGTCGCTACTGCAATAAGACCAGTAGCTTGCAGCTCTGTTACTCCCGATTTTAATTGCTTAGCCAGTTTCAGCTCCCTTTTTGTAGCTTGCGAAAATGTGTAAGCTGATGTCTGCTTATAGTTTTTCAATAGGGCTATTATCATAAATGCCTGTGCATGATCTGCATAGTCCAGGCGCATTTGTATGCCATCAGTTACAAATCCACTCACCCATATACTTTCTCTTATTATATCCCACATTAGATTTGAGTCATTTTAGCAAAAAAAATGCTACCTATAGCTAAACGAAGAGAAAGAGGGGCGACTTACTATTCAGAGATGCTTCACTCCCTTCTAACTCCATATTGTTTTTTTCACGTTACAAAGAGGCAACCTCGAAGTAGGCGTGCAAAGTAAAGTATAGTAAATAAAAGGTACCTATATGAGAAAAAAATAAAAATCTAAAGCTCGACTGCAAAAAAGAACGAAACAAGTATGGACCTTTGTAATGTTTCACACTATTTAGCACCATCTGGTATATAAATACATATGAAAATGAAAAAATGAAAAAAATGTATATTTCTCTTTTTAAGAATACTTGATACCTGTACTAAGAGACACCGCTCTTCCGTAATGTTACATGTGTGGTATAAATAAAAGAAAACAAAAAAGTAGTAAGTTAAATTGAGCTATAATATAACAATTAAGAAATGTAAGAAGGAAGGTAAGCAAATGTAAACATGAATATAAATAATGTATGTATTACATACAAACATAAGGTGTCAAAATCATTATCCTTGTAATTGTTTATGTAGCTACCTTCATTCACTCTTGATCCATGATGAAGCATTTCCAAGAACTTAATTCTACTAATGTTTCCGACAAGACGGAGATTCATCCCACACGGCAAACCCAGTTCAAGCATGGTGGTAGTGGCCTACCACCATGCTTAGCTGATTTAACAGATTTCCTGCAAAAAAAATTATGGTCCCCCAAATTATACGGATTTTGTTTAGACATCCAGGTAATAGAATGAAAAATCGTCTCCTTGTTCTTAATACGTGTAATTCATGACACACATGAGAGATTAGTGGTTAGCACTTTAAATTAAACGTCAAAAAGCAAAAATAGAAGCGCCTGCAGGGTGACGCATAGCAAAGGTATGATTACTCCTATTTATTTATTTAAACACATAAAACAAGAAAGACAGGAGTTTATATTAAGAAATAAGTATTTAACTATAACTAGAGTTATGAACATGCCCCCGGGCGTTGAAAGTGTTCCTTTCAACCGTTGACATCTTGACGTTCTTCTAGAGGGAGTGGGCAGATCTTCGAGAATGCTCGACGCACCACACCGTTGGAGACCTTTATGTCGGCCACTCTGCTGATGCCGTCACTGCCCGGATAGACCGCAACAATCCGTCCCAATTTCCATTTTAATGGCGGCAACTTGTCGTCCTTCAAAAGGACCAGCGAATTTATCCGTAACGCTGACTGGTTCGATCTCCATTTCACATGCTGTTGTAATTCAGACACATACTCCTTACTCCACCTCGACCAGAAGTGTTGACGGAGTCTTTCAATGCGGTGAAAGCGAGAAAGGTTACTTGAGGAGTGGTCCTGGATATCCGCAGTAGGAAGACATGATAGTGATCGCCCGATGATGAAATGTCCGGGTGTCAGTGGTGTCAAATCTGCTGGGTCTGAAGAGAGTGGCGTCAGGGGTCGGGAATTCAGTATTGCTTCAATTTGGACAAGAGTAGTATTGAGCTCCTCGAATGACAAATGACAATTTCCCAACACTCGGACTAAATGGAATTTGGTAGATTTCACTCCCGCTTCCCAGAGACCACCGAAATGCGGTGCATAGGCGGGAATAAAATGAAAATTAATACCTTCATTGGACGCCTCATCAGACACCGAGTTACAGCTAAACTTTAAAAATTTGGACAGATCGTTATATGCACCCACAAACGTAGTACCGTTATCGGAATAAATGTTTGAGGGCTTTCCTCGTCGGGAAATAAATCTGCGTAAGGCAAGTAAAAAACAGTTGCTCGTTAAATCGCTCACTAATTCTAGGTGAATACATTTGGTGGCTAAACAAATGAATATGGCAACGTAAACCTTGATAATTTTACAGCCGCGTCCCTGACGATTGGCAGCAAGAATAGGTCCCGCGTAATCTATACCTACATTTTGAAAGGGGTAGGTACCTGGCAGAACGCGATTTGGTGGTAAATTACCCATGAGAGGGGAAACTACATTGCCTTTCATACGGCAGCAAGTAACACACCGGTGATACGTTAGTTTGGCCAAATTACGGCCTCTTATGGGCCAGTAAGATTCCTTAATAGACGCCAATAACAATTGTGGTGGTGCGTGTAACAAACGTTTATGTTCGTGAGCAAATAGCAACTTTGTAAACTGATGCGTGGACTGTATTAAAATGGGGAATTTCTTATCATAAGAAAATGTTGAATTAAATAAACGACCACCAACACGCATTATGCGATTTTCGTCTATGAACACATTAAACTTGTGTAATAGACTTTTATTTGGTAGGCGCTGTTTGTTTAACAAAATCTTGTACTCTTCGAATGAATCATCCTGTACTAAACGAATAACAAAAGATAATGCATTTTGTAATTCACAGGCCGACAAGACACCTACGGGTTTAGGTTCCTTTTTAAGTACAAATACATTGATAAAACGTAGCACATAAGCTACACAACGTTGAAGCTTTAGGTAATTAGAGAATCTAGAAAAATCTAACATATTATGACGTTTTTCTAGAACGTTACAGTGTAGTGTTAATTCTGGTCGAGTTTCTGGGAGCTTGGCTTGACTTTCCTTAGGATCGCGTGGCCAGTGTGAAGCACTTTTTGCTAAGAAAGACGGACCAAACCACCACAACCTTGACCCTTCAATGGAGCCGGGATCTACACCTCGAGATATGAGATCGGCTGGGTTTTCATTCGTTGGGACGTGTCTCCATGCGCATGAGCTTGTTATTTCGGAAATCTCAGCGACGCGATTTCTAACGAACGGCTGCAGCCGGCTGGGAAGCGTTTTAAGCCAGCCTAAAACAATCATGGAGTCGCTCCAGAAGGTCGTCTGTCGTACAATACTTCGCATTGAACCCAATAATTTTTCATAAAGACGAGCTCCTACTAACGCCGCACAAAGTTCAAGCCGAGGGACAGTTGTGTAGGCTTTATAGGCGCAACTCGGCTTTTGCCCATAAGCAAACAAACAGACACTTTTCCGCTGTCATCAGCACTACATACATACACACAGGCACCATAGGCACGCTCCGACGCGTCACAAAAAATATGTAAATCTAACTGTCTGTATGTATCACAAACAACGCGACGCGGGATACGTAGATTTAGTAGTGCGGGCAAACTCTTGATAATTGAAAACCACTGTTGAGATATATCCTCAGGCAACGGTTCATCCCAAGATAATTTTAAGAGCCACAATTTTTGCAGTGTCATCTTCATGAGCACGACACAAGGAGATAACAAACCTAACGGATCAAATATTTGGGCAATGATAGAAAGGATGTCGCGTTTGCTGTTACAGCCGGAAGATTGAATTCCCGTTGGGAAACATAAATAATCATGTTGAGTTTGCCAACCTAAACCGAGAGTTTTTGTAAGTTCATGCCCTCCCATATTCAAGTCGAGGGATAGGTGAGCGCGAGAATCAGTACTGTCAGTTAATAAAGAACGAAGTGGCATGCAAGCAGACGAAAGAACGGTTGAGACCTGTTTTCGGAGATTCAATGCTTCATTAAAGTGATCTGCACCGGTTAATAGGTCATCGACATAAAAGTCGTGAATGATGACATTGCTTATTTGTTTATCTCGGCACTCTATACCCAATTGGTTTAAACACCTAGTGGCCAGAAAGGGAGCACTGGCGGTTCCATATGTAATGGTGTTTAATTCAAATGGTTTTAATGGGCTAGAAGTGTCACTAAGCCATACAATCTGCTGCAAATATCGGTCCTGTGGATGTACAATGATCTGCCGGTACATCTTCTCGATGTCAGCTGACAGAACGTACTTATAGAACCGAAAGCGTATTAATATTGACAGGAGATCATCTTGAACTGTCGGTCCAACCATCTGAATTTGGTTTAAAGATATTCCCGATGATGTGGGACTGCTAGCGTTAAACACCACTCGTAGCTTGGTGGTGGTACTACTGTCACGTAGCACGCCGTGGTGGGGAATAAAATATCCCTCACTTTCCGAATTAAATGAACATTCAGTCATGTGACCTAAGCTAGAATATTCCAACATAAAACTCTTGTACATGATATTGAACTCGGGTTGTTTCTCATTACGTCGTTCTAAAGATATCATGCACTTCTTAGCACGAGTTAGAGATTCACCCAAAACTTGAGGTGATTCTTTTAATGGGATCCTTACACAAAAACGACCGTCTTCCGTTCGAGTCGTATTGTTTAAAAAATGTTCCTCACACCGTTTTTCCTCTAATGAATAATTAGATAATTTAGGACTCACTTCTTCGAGTTGCCAAAAGCGCGATAGTTGATTTTGAATACTAACAAAGTCATCATCGACAGCTGTAACGTTGGGATCAACCTTTGTAAAATTACAAAAAATATCTTTACGAGTGGGTGAACGACCGCTGTTTATTGGGCCTGAAATTAACCACCCGAGCCTCGTTTCGTGAAGAATAGGTTGTCCCTGACCTAATTTAATTCTTTGCGAACCCATCAGGTCCCAAAATATGTCAGCGCCGATGATAAGGTCTACGGCGGCAGGTTTGTAAAACCCGGGATCTGCTAGACATATATGGGATGGAATTTCTAAATGCGATAAATCTATCGTATCATGTGGAACGTTATTCGTAATAGACGGTAATGTAAAACATTGAATGAAGCCGGAATAGCTGTCATTTAGAGACCTCATACGAACGCGGCACATTTTACTTACTTGCGACTGTGAGTTATTAACGCCTAGTATAGTTTTATCTACACAGACTACAGGCAAGTTAAGTAATTCGCATAATTTATTTGTCATAAGACACCACGTACTACCGCTATCTAGTACAGCGCGTACTATGTGGTCGCAATTATTTGCATCATTAACCTTTACTAGTGCAGTTGAAAGTAAAACATCGCTTACAGCGCTGTCGTTCACTACGCACGCTGATAGCGAGACGTATTCAAGGCTGGGGCTTGAAGCGATGACAGCGCTAGATCGGGGCTCGGCGGCAGACTGCACATGCACATCGGAATGCGCTGACGTTGCCGTGGACGGCGGCTCGTTATTATATTGCCTATTCGATCGGTAGTCAGCCACATGAATTAAAGTGTTATGTTTACGCTTACATACTTTGCAACCAGGTTTCTTGCATTGATTAGAATAGTGTCCAGGACGAAAACAATTGTGACACACCTTGAAATGAAGTAATAAGTTTTTACGATCATTGTTACTTAATGATAAAAACTGTGAGCAATTATTCAAGTGATGTTCACCGTGGCATTTCGGACAAGAATGAGACGACGACGCATTTTGAACGGAGATCATGCTTTTCAACTTTGTGTTGGACTTATTGGAGTTTGAGTGAGAGTGACTATGGGAGTTACGAGTTAATTCCAATGTTTCAATAACATTTGCACGAGAACGAAGAAACTCAATGAAATAAGTGAAAGTTATTGCCATGTTTTTGTCTAGACGGCCTTTGCACTCTTCCCATTCTCGTATTGTTTTGGAATCTAATTTGGAAGTGACAATATGGATCAACAGTGTGTCCCAAGTGTCAACCGGCTCACCTAGTGATTTTAAGGACCTTAAATTTTTGTTCAAGTGATCTATAAGGTTTTTAATTATAAACGAGGACTCTTTTGTGATAGGCTCAGTGTTGAATAAACTACTTACGTGATTTTGAATAAGTAAACGTTTATTATCAAACCTATCGCATAACAGTTCCCACGCCAACTTATAGTTACTTGCCGAGAACTCAACCGATTGCAGGGCCACAGCTGCAGAACCCTCCAGGGATGACCTCAAGTAGTGAAACTTGTTCACCACATCAATGTCGTCGTTATCATGAATAAGGCTAGAAAAAGTGTCTTTAAACTCGAGCCAGTTGTTATATGAACCACTAAACTTGGGCAATTGAATAGTGGGCAATTTAACGAGCTTATGATTATTGGAGCTATTGCGAGACATACAAGACTTTAAATCGTCCTTTTCATTTTGTGAATTATTATAAGAACTGAGTATGTCCTGAGCCTTAACTAGTGCACGGAAATAATGTGCCTCGAATGCAGTTCTTTCTGACAATTGAGCATCAGGGGTTTCAGTTTGACACTCCAGTTGTAATTGAACTGCGTCATATTGGTCGTAAAGTGATTCGATTTTACCTGTGCGCAGCTGTAACTCACGTGCACTGGAAGCGTCCAAATCGGTATCTTGCAAATTGGTTAAATAACTACTAAAAATAGTAAGCTGTCCCTTAAAACTGCCTCTTTTCTTTGTTAAAGCCTTAATTTCCGCATCGTCAGTCATCTCTAAGAATCGAGAAGATTTATCCTGGAATTTATATAAACATAAAATCTAAATATGCCTGATTAAATTTATACTTAACTCAGAATTTAGTTGTTCAATTTATTTAAACCAAATATAAGTTCCTAACAGTGGTAGTGCAAAAGTATATAATTACTATTTCTAAAAATACTAACAATTTTTACGTAATTAATGTGTGCCAATTAATTTTTTAATGAATTTACACAAACTTTGTAACGAAAAACACGATATTTAAGTTAAATTGAACTAAGGTTAAACTAAGGTCGTAACAACGCACATGGACGCGCCACTCAAAGTGAACAAATTAATGCTCAAATGTTAAAAATAAAGGTACAATAATGTGGCCTTACGCCAACTGTATTTTATAATAAAATACAATTAACCAAATAATTTAAAATTAACACTGAAGCTACATAGATTGACTTTGCGTTGAGGTTAACTTACGTCCCTTTGGCATAAATGTAATACAGTTTTACTGACCTGTTATATTGATTGACGAATGACAATAATATTACCTGAACACGAGCGTTGGGTGAAATAAAGATAAATAAGCTCACTACTGTGGTTTTACTGAATATCTTAATCCCAATCTTCTTCAATGACTTGCAGAGTTAGGTACCAACAGCAGTTTTCTCTCCTTAAGAGTATAAATCTTCAATTTCTTCTGAATATTTATTTATCCACTGGTATCTTAAATAATTAATCCGGTTCGGTCTAGGACCATGTTTAGACATCCAGGTAATAGAATGAAAAACTGCTCTGCTCTGTTACTCCCGATTTTAATTGCTTAGCCAGTTTCAGCTCCCTTTTTGTAGCTTGCGAAAATGTGTAAGCTGATGTCTGCTTATAGTTTTTCAATAGGGCTATTATCATAAATGCCTGTGCATGATCTGCATAGTCCAGGCGCATTTGTATGCCATCAGTTACAAATCCACTCACCCATATACTTTCTCTTATTATATCCCACATTAGATTTGAGTCATTTTAGCAAAAAAAATGCTACCTATAGCTAAACGAAGAGAAAGAGGGGCGACTTACTATTCAGAGATGCTTCACTCCCTTCTAACTCCATATTGTTTTTTTCACGTTACAAAGAGGCAACCTCGAAGTAGGCGTGCAAAGTAAAGTATAGTAAATAAAAGGTACCTATATGAGAAAAAAATAAAAATCTAAAGCTCGACTGCAAAAAAGAACGAAACAAGTATGGACCTTTGTAATGTTTCACACTATTTAGCACCATCTGGTATATAAATACATATGAAAATGAAAAAATGAAAAAAATGTATATTTCTCTTTTTAAGAATACTTGATACCTGTACTAAGAGACACCGCTCTTCCGTAATGTTACATGTGTGGTATAAATAAAAGAAAACAAAAAAGTAGTAAGTTAAATTGAGCTATAATATAACAATTAAGAAATGTAAGAAGGAAGGTAAGCAAATGTAAACATGAATATAAATAATGTATGTATTACATACAAACATAAGGTGTCAAAATCATTATCCTTGTAATTGTTTATGTAGCTACCTTCATTCACTCTTGATCCATGATGAAGCATTTCCAAGAACTTAATTCTACTAATGTTTCCGACAAGACGGAGATTCATCCCACACGGCAAACCCAGTTCAAGCATGGTGGTAGTGGCCTACCACCATGCTTAGCTGATTTAACAGATTTCCTGCAAAAAAAATTATGGTCCCCCAAATTATACGGATTTTGTTTAGACATCCAGGTAATAGAATGAAAAATCGTCTCCTTGTTCTTAATACGTGTAATTCATGACACACATGAGAGATTAGTGGTTAGCACTTTAAATTAAACGTCAAAAAGCAAAAATAGAAGCGCCTGCAGGGTGACGCATAGCAAAGGTATGATTACTCCTATTTATTTATTTAAACACATAAAACAAGAAAGACAGGAGTTTATATTAAGAAATAAGTATTTAACTATAACTAGAGTTATGAACAGATTTACATGTACTGGACTTCTTTGTATTTTTTTTGGATTACTTAATAGCGCTAATATAAATGAAGCGTTTAAAAAAAGTTATCGTACAGGGACGAAATGCCGATGGAGGCAGTCACGCACTGCGCGTGCGACCAATTCGAAAAACGTTTAAAGCTGGTGATAAAGGTTAAAGGTGTAGTTATTCCAAAACATTTCACACTGCTACATCCAAACAGTAGTAACTCAAAATACAACTGCCTATGTGCTATTTAAAAACTATAATCTATCTCAGTGCCAAATTTTATCCAGATCTATTTCGCCGTTTTAGCGTGATTGAGCAACAAACATTCAAACTTTGGCATTTATAATACTACTAGTAAGAAAAGTTAATAAATATTATACATATACTTAAGTATATAATTTAGATTACCAGTCCAAATTTCATAAACCGAAACGCCGTTTTTTGTACTAACAAACACAGTGACTTGCAGTTATAACATTAAAAGTATAGATGGATTATATCCTTCCTTGGTCGTAATGGAATTTTATATTCCTACCCCCTTACTTATAAATGTGGAATAAAATTGGAATAGCTAATGCCATACTTTGTCACTTTCTGTCAGATGCAAATGTTACAATTACAGATAAGGACGAAGCACGGCATAAAATATTCCAAGCTTATTCCACGTTTTAAAGTGTGGGGCTAGAACCTGACAAGCATTTTTGTCTAATTCTTCACATGGCAACAATATTACCTATGAAACCAGCTGTCACATTATGAGTACCTGTCCAGTCGTAATCAAACACCGGATTAACGGGGTTTTTTTTTATCTGTGCTAGTGATTCATTAAATGTCGACTTAGTTTATCGACATCGATAAAAAACAATTTTTAATCATCCATCATTAACATAAGTAATGGCCAAGTTTGAATACCTTTTCATTATGTGCAAACCTCTTTTATTCATACTTATCACCACTTTAAACAACTGTTATCTGATAGTGACCCTATACTCGAGGCCCTTTTGACAACCATTGAAATTACCTTGAATAACTAATTCATGCACGACAACAATATTCTTTAGCGTTCCGAGGAATCTACCTTTTTGTTGTTTAAGTCGTGAGATAAAGATACGACTTACTTTTGCAAGAAATGTAAGATCCATATGTCACGATAAAAGATGTCGATAAACTTTGTCGATATTTAATGAATCACTAGCACTGGTATATTTTTGCCCCCGTCAATCCGGTGTATGGTCGTCATGCACCGATATGTCTAGGGGACACCGTTGATGTAGGAAAACATATCAATCTTATGTGGTCATCTTGCACCGTCTTATATACACATACGTAGGAGTTCTTTTTTTCTTTTTCTCTCTTTATCTCTTTCTTAAGATTTTGGTGTGTTTTCCTGCGGAAACTACGCAGGATATTTGAAATATTTTTAATTTGCTATTTATAGATCTATATAATGCTAGACTAAGTATTTATATTGTAATATTAAATATATTTAAAAAATTACTGACTGCTGAGTTTCTAGCGGCGTTTCTTCTCAGCAGTGGTCTCCTCTTGTGAAGCGCTGGTAGATTTTTGACGTGTAAAAGTGCCCGTGCGGCCTACTTACTGAATAAATGTCTCTATCTTTATCTTTTATCTTTATGCATATCGTGTTCCCAGCTAGTGTTATTTAAAATTAACCGCAATTTGTTCGTGTCATTACTCACTGGTCAGACTATGGGCTGAGACAAGAGACGCCGCCGTTGTTCTTTACCAGCAACACTCCCGCGCCGTCTCGGGGCGCTCGCGACATGCAGCGCGCAGGTCGACTGCAAAATTTTCGGAAGACCGCACCCGCCATAAGGGTGCGGCTCCACTGAGGCGGAGACGAGAGGAGCGGAGCGGAGCCAATATTAACCAATAAAAGGCGCATGCGGTCACGTCGAGCGCGCCTTGCGCAGATTCCATTGGTTAAAATTGGAACAGCTCCGCTCCGCTCCTCTCGTCTCCGCCTCAGTGGAGCCGCACCCTAAGGCCCGCTTCTCACCGAGACACCATGGCGGCGCAACCAGTCGCCGCCACCAATAAAATGTATGACGCGATGCGCAACCAAGGCCCGTATTATGGTCGCCTTTATCGCGGTGGATAAAACTTCCGTCGCTCTCGCACTGAATCTACTGGTCAGAAAGTGACAGCTGTTTTATCCACGCTTACCCACGTCGATAAAACCGAAGAAGAGTTTACATAATAAGGTTTGATGAAGATTTGATTTAAGCTTTGACAGCGTTTTGTCTAGACGTCAATAATAAGTAGGTATATAAAAAGTGACTCAATGTCAATGATTGTCAATTTCATCTTCGATCTCGGAAGTTTGTTTATTAAGGAAATAATATTTTAAAGAGAAAGAAGAACAAAAAGTAAAAGGATGGAGAAGGCTGGAAAGGTGGAGAAAAAGAAGGATAAAAAGGAGGAGAAGAAGAAGGATGAAAAAGAGAAGAAGTAAGAGTACTTTTTTTTCGTCCATACAGTTGACAACACATGTTGTGCCAACATTTCCCGAGAAATTTGTAGGTACAGTAGCTAGAGGCCGTGAGCACTTGTTTTGTACTTGTGTCTCACTCGCTCTCATACGCTCTAATTAAGAGATGAAGATTAAGGGAGTGGCAGATAGCTACCGGGCTAAATTTGCTCAATTGGTCCTAGGATAAATCTGTGCCAAGTGAATTCATCCGATTCTAAATTTTGACTTCATCATACATTGGGTGACACCTCCGCCCGTACTATTTAATCTTCAGGGCAGGCAATTTGCTGCATATACTGAGTTATGTACTCAAACCTACTATATAAATATTTAGTTGAGACTTAGTGCGCTGGTTTCTCCTTCAAAAAATAAAGTAAAATATACTGCAAAAACAACATATAATATCAACGAAACCAGCTCGTCAAAGTAAGCTCCTTAATTGTAAATAATATCAGAATGTTCGTTATATACCCGTACGTAAGTTACAGGGCATCTAAAGTGAGTAAAGTAAGTACCAACTGATATTTCGGCAATCACAAACTGTTGCTTAACTTAAATCTCGGCTGAAGAAGTACTGGCTTGACTCTTGTTCCTGATCCAAACTGCGTGTCCTTTCTACTTTTCATGCTTATTTTATATTTATTTATTTAACAAGTAATGAAAATAATTATACTCTTTGATTTATCCTGTTAATTATAATATAATTTCTTCATATTTATTGGATATTTTTATTTTTATCTTCTTTATTTTTAATTGTTGTTAGTGTAGCCATCTGTTATTTTTTATTTATCGCTCAATCGCTCAAAGGTTAACTGGAAGAGATCCCTTAAAGAAACAAGTTTGGATTTGTACATATTATTATTTTATATTCCAATTTTTTTAAGTTGGTTTTTCGTCTTGTTTAATAAAGAGGTTACATACGTTAATACATAAACTTTATTTTTTGGTTTGGTTGCTGTTTACATTTGGATTATTATTAATAAGAACAGAAATTCCTTAAAGGCAGAAGACGAAATATTTTTCTTTATACTTCGCCTGTGATAGCTCTCAAGTGCGTATTTAATCTGTGTTTTTTTTTATTTTTTATTATTTTAATACCATCCTATCTACACATACTACTAAATCGTGATTTGGCCTCGTGATCATCTAGTGTACCGGGAACCCTACATTGTGATCCTTACTAGTAACCTAAGTATTTTAATGAACAAGGGAATACTATTTCTTATTATTATTAATGCATGAGTGAGTACCTACTCCTTCCTACTGGTTAAACTTATTATTTAGAGATACTTCGGGAAAAAACTCTCCAAATACATCTTTGTTATAAATTATGAAACTAAACTACCTCTTAAATAAATTGTAACCAAGTGTACGCCTCATCTATTCTTAAATTGAGTCATTAGATCCTCTAGAAAGATCTTTATTACTATTAAAATGATTTAGTCAAAATATAATAATTATGTTGCTTCACTAGACAAGTTTAGTAACTACTTGTTTCACTACGGGAAAAGGATAAATATATATTAGCGGTAAAGGTAGGCACCACCCCACCATTCCGCTGCTCTCAGCCATAGCTATAGAGCTCGCCCGCTAATATATCTTTTATTTATTACTTAGTATATCACTATAATATATTAGTGTTAATACTTGTAGACTTGTTCTAGTCCATTCTATACTTTGACTCTACCAGCATTTCCTAAGGATCCCCATTGAAAAGAATATGCCGAAACAAACTCAAGGGTCAGGCTCTTTTAGAATAATTAATAAGATTCAAATTCATCAACTGGAATTTGTATCAAGACAAAACAATATCATAAACTTTAGTTCATATCTCTTAATAAATTATTTAACCACAATTTACTGATATCTAATATGAATTATGGTATCCCTCTGTATACCATAAACATATTATCCATTACTTAATCACTACATAGTATAAAACAAAGTCGCTTGCGCTGTCTGTCCCTATGTATGCTTAAATCTTTAAAACTACGCAATGGATTTTGATGCGGTTTTTTTTAATAGATAGAGTGATTCTTAAGGAAGGTTTATATGTATAATACATTCCACGCGGGCGAAGCCGCGGGCGGGTCGCTAGTTTTGAATAAATGAAAACCTACTACTACTGGGAAATATTAAGAATGTATGATCCCAACCATCAAACTAAGTAATTAACCTAGTATCTTATATTATTTCCTTATAATAAATCTTAGGTGACTTTCTCTAAAATTCATAATCATAGCTATCAGTGTTCAACAAAACACCCACATTAGGTAAACCTAATGTAACCCAATGTATGGGTATGTTAACCTTTAATTTTCAGGTTTTGAATACGAGTTATGAGATCGCTTAGCTTGCCTTAACCATTTTCAGCACTATAACTATAGTACAAACAAACTGTTAAATTTACAGGTATTATTAACCTTTCTCGGAAATGCCATCTCTCGACAAATAACTTTCTTATTTTAGTTATAAATAAAGGATGTAAAATCCACATACTTGTAGGTACTGCTCCACAGTAATACGATCACAACCTCTAACCAAGTAGGTAGTTTCAGTAGATGGGCAAATTACCCTATAACCTGATATTGATTTATCGAGTTTAAGAATAACACACATTATTAGTGCAGTGAGCTTCCGAGTGGCTTGTTAAATCAATAGACTAGTCTAGTGGCCCATTGGTCGCTTCACTATCTGGAGTTCCTAATAATCATAGCATCCTCACAAGATGGAATGTACCCAAACTACACATCGCTTATTTATGTTAGAGGATCCGTGGAACCATCTAGAAAACATGTAAGTACAGTGACCTTTCGAACGGCCTTAACCAGTAACAGAAAAGCCTTAGCTTGGTTTGTACTGTACATCCCTAACTGTTAGCGATGAATTGTAAGAGAACAGACCAACCCGTAAGTATCACTCTGATCCTAGTCCTAGCTAATGCAAAAGATAGTTTGTGTAAACCTCGTATTATTTGCTTTCCTAGTGTCTTATAAATAAATATAACTATTTCCGACAACGAATACAATTCCTTTTGCCTAGTAATGTCTCAGTACGTATCTCGACGGCCCTATTTAGCTTCAACCTGTGGCCCTAGTATGGCTGCGTCTATATCGCGTGTCATATGTGGATTAAGCACCCGTCACTGTCGTACTTATTTACACGTCAGAAGGTGACGGCTGCCTTATCCAAACTTTGTCACGCGATAAACGCAGCTATGTTAGGGCCCCTGGTGTGTACAAATTATGGCAATTTACTGTTACTTGAACGGAAACAATTCCGACGTTTTGTTCATCTTATCACACACTCGGACAACTAGCATCCCTTTATCAACTAGTGATCCACTAACCGTCCACCTAAATTTTCACTTGCTCTAACAGAGGTCAACCTTAACCCTTATAATAGATAAACTCAAACCAGTAAAATTTTGCCGAAAACAAACGCAACACTATTCAAATACTATTTCCTATCTAATTCTAATTTGACGTTTCTCTGGGGTATATTTAGACTCAACCACAGATTCATAGAGTTTTAGGTAAAGATAAAGACATTCATTCAGCAAGCAGGCCGCACGGGCACTTTTACACGTCAAAATATTATGCAAGTTTCGTTAATCCGGTTTTTTTTCTTAACGAATTATCTTAATCATAACCACTAAATATTTATAACTTATTTCTAAGTATCCGAAATTGAAATGCTAGTTTATATTTAGCAACTTTAATAATCTTGATTGTTACGTCATCGATAGCGGCGATGTGAAACAAACCTTGTCAACATACGTCTAGCTACTCATGTTACGTATTTATAAGTCTCTCACGGTGTAATGAAAGAACTTCGAACTACCTAATAACCCTAGCTTCCTATCGGTCTATTCTTTTCAACTAAAAGTTCAATATCTACGACTTTTACGATTACGTTAAACGTGTGAGTTATGTATGGCTATTCAAGTGCAAGAATAACCATCTAAACCAACTAAGACCTAACATAAGTACGACTTCGGAAACCAAATTTCCTGTGTGTAGTCCTAAGACCCATCAGCCGGCTATTGCTAACCTTTAGTTGGCTTCCAGGTGGAGATAATACCTAACGTGGTCGATATATAAATATGTAGATCTATAACGGGGCCAACGCAATGGGTATTCCACGTACCACCTCCACTACCAGAATTGGTTCGGATTCGTCTACGTGGATTCCTATGAAGAGAGTAAACGGAATACCACTAGCGTTGTCTGATAAACCGAATAAAGGAGTCGACCTTGTAACACGTAACCCTCTAGACCCACTCAGTTAATGAGATGGAACCATCCGTTTCCTGATTGTGGACACCTTCAGGTCTCATCACATAACCAAAATGTTCCGAATATTAAACTGCCTGGAGCTCTGTGTACTTGGCTACCAATAAAGGCGCCATTACAGAGTTCATGAAAACAAACCAAAAGTACACAAACACATATTATAAAACATTCCCATAGACACTGTTTAATACAAGAGCTACACCATCTTCGTGCTAGCCATTCTCGTTAACTTGTAGAGATACCCGTACGCTACATAAAGCGACATACAAACATATCAACACCTAATAAACAAGAGCATAAAGTGATTAAAATAGACGAGACAAAATGGACGATACAAATACCCAGTGATAATTTCCACACTCACCCCTTCGACGTCTGAACAAAAAAGTGACGCTACCATTTTCCGTCTACCCTTATATAGATTTTCCTCGTCATGCGTACTACGAGATTTTTGAGACATCATAGACCAATGTTAAATCATATGTATCACCTACTATTAGAGATTATTTCCGTTTGCATTGCATTTCCTAATTTTCGCGTTACCTGCGTTAATTTCCAGGCGTCGTCGGTGCGCTAACTTTCCCGCACGTGTAGTTTTAACTCTTTCGGTACAAAGTTAAACCTAACGTAACGAGTAGCAAATAGTGCTCACTTTTCTTTGAATTTATCTCTATCTTTTTTATTTATTCGTCTTCTGCTACGTGGACACTCTTTGTCAGTTTTTAATAAATAATGTTGCCTCACATTAAGGCACTGGTCCCACCGCCGGCTACAGACTATAAGCTAGTAGAACAATAAACTACAAAAGAGTGGGCGAGCGGCGAGAAGCGAGTAAAGTTTTGATAGTTTTGACGTTCGGCTATAAAGCTGTAGTACCGCTGAGCTAGTTTTATAGTCGATAGCTTTTATCGCTGCGGTCAACTAGTAAACAGCGGTCCCACCGCCAGATATCGGCGAGCTCGGCGAGCAACTAGTAAAATTATGTACTAGAAACAGTTGACAATCGGCGGGAGGCTAGTAAAAATTCTATGGAATTATAACTTACTCGCATTGTATTATTGGGCATTGGGAGAGTATCCTCGCCGGCAGTGTGAACAGCGAGCGATGAACTATAAATATATTTCTCTCTCTTTTATTTACACGGAAGCGATTATCTTTTGTTCGTTTCTTGGGCTAGAAAAAAGTCGATAATTCATATCTCACTCGCCGGCGGTGGGACCAGTGCCTAAGAAAGGATTTTACAGAAAGTTATTTTACAAAAATAAACCAATTTCATTTGTTTATTGTCTGAATATTGTCAAATCTTCAACAGATGTTTATCATGCGTTGTATGAATAAATAAAACAGCGCCATCTAGGTGACTCGAGGGGTACCCGTAACCTTCTTTAGATGTCAATTTTATTTTAATAGTCTAGCCGCCAGAATAGTTTCCTACATTCTCTCGAGAGGTCGCTTTACTTAATTCGTATAAAGGAAATATTAGCGATCCCTACTTAACTATCTGTTGCCGGGATTAACATGAGTTTTAATCCTGGGATTTAGATCTTTTTACACTTGTGTACCAGTACATGTGATTGCAGTAGAATTTATAACCTATTCTTGGGGGTTACAATCTGTACTGGAATGACAAGCGTAGGATTCACTTCTTATCTTTCGTTTGCTAAATATATTCATCTTTCAGGGCCCAAATAAAGAAAGAAAAGAAAGAAAGACCCCCAGTGACAGCAAAAGAGTACATGATAAAGGTGTCAATATGCAGATTAATTGCTCGTTTTATCCGTTATCATTGGCGCGGTCTCGTTGGTTTATTTACGCCAATCATTGCTACATTAATGTATTATCCAGCACAGTCGGTAAGTAAAATAATCAGTATTTTTTCTTACAATATATATATGACTTCTGTCATGAACATGATCATAAGTATAGACGAGAGTCTCGTATTTGGGCGAATTTTTTTTGGTCAAATATCACTTCTAAATCAAATTTAGCCTCGGGCTACTTACGATAAACATCATGACTTGCTGCCAACTTATTCTGTGGCATTAATTTATGTAAGTAGTATATGTTACTTTGTTAAATGAATTGAAAATTACTTGATCAACTTTCTTGAAGACATTTAATCAGTTGTCAAACGTGCATCACATTTAAACAAAGAATTATTAGTCGGAAAAAGTTTGTCCAAATGAACGATGCTTTTTTAAGTTAAATATATTATTTCCCATAATATTTTCGGGAAATTTGAACTTGTAACTATTCGTCGACGTCGACGTAGTCGACGAGTGTAGCGATTAATGTTAGGACGAATTATGATCAAAACAGCGCGCAAAGCCAAGCTAAACAGTTTTGACGGGCCACAATATGCTTGCATAAGCCCATGAATAAAATAAAAAGGAACTATCGTTAGTAATCCTTTAATCTATTAACGACTGAGCCCAATTAAGAAAAAACACCGTTGAAGTAAAACGTCTTCGACAGAGACCCGATGCGTGTCATTACCCATATTTTGTTTTAAATTTTATGCATTTGCTAACTAAATAAGTTGATTACATAAAATTTGGTGATTTGATAAAAAACCATGTACTTTAGAGACAATACAGGGCGACTGCGGGGTAGTGTAGCGACAAAGTAAATTTAAACTCGCTACACCATTAGAAACATAACGGAATAGATTTAAAAGCGTTAGAAAAATTACAATGTTTAAATAACCATTAACTATATACCTACTTATAATAAATATACCTACATATTTTATATACCTACACAATTAAAATAAATATGTTTAAATACCTACCTATACTCGTACATATAAAATATATATACCTATATTAATTTATTTTTGTTATTTAACTACCACACAAAACTAAGTAGCTGTTTCTACAAGATACTATATAATAAAATTATATTTATTTCATTAATGTACCTCTTTTAGAGTAAAATGCCTGTGGAACACATTGGGTTCCTTTTTTTCCATTATTATCTTATGCCATTTCGATACGTTGCCCGATACTTTCTAGATTTACCAAAATAATGTGATTTACAAGTTTAGTATTTTTGTAATCTACGGAAGCATCCACCATAACATTACGTAATTAATATTTGGTTTTCAGAACTATGACAACGTCGCGATGTGTGGTATTATCATGATTGTGTATTGGGTGACGGAGTGCATTCCGCTGCAAGTGACGTCGTTTATACCTATTGCATTAATGCCGATAACGCGTACCATGGACACACATCCCGTTTGCATGTGCTACTTGGACGTAAGTATGTTATTTATATGAACCGAATATGAACGGATGATTATTTAATATTATAGTATTCTAAGAGCTGATTTCATTCAAATTCATTTATTTCCTTTATGGCATAACATATGAATACACCCTAAAGTCTCAAAAATATGTACACAGACATTATTATGGCAATAAGGTCTATGTGTTCATATTTTTTCACCTCTTGTGAGGATATTTATTTTTACCCTTGACTGTACAATTACTTGGTGTTTATGTAAGTATTATTCTTTATTAATTTGTGTTTCATATTTCACTTGGGTTCCAAACCAAAAAATATTAATAATATAGTTAATGCTAAGAATTAATTCAACCTTTTTCTGTTTCCTGTTACATATATTTTTGAGTTTTTTGTTTAAGTCTTTATCTTTCTTTTTTTTTCTTTGTTTCCACTTACCATCAGGTGACCTGTGTGCTCGATTGCCTTCCCATGCTATAAAAAAAAATAAAAAAAAATATTAAAACTTGTATTATATGAGTACTGTTTTACAGCTAAGTAGGATGTTTTGTGTTGATTTGGTGTGGAATCAACGACTTTCCTAACCTAACAAATTTGAATTCTATAATGAACATATGGTCCGTGGGGTCCTAGCGCTCGAAGCCTCTTCAAAGAAATTTCGAAGAGGCTCATTGACGTCACGGGAGATCGAAGAGCTGGCAGTTTCCTCGCTCAACGTATAAGTTTAACCATCCAGCGAGGAAATGCTGCCAGCATCTTTGGTACAATGCCGCAGGGGCCATTCTTAGATTTAATGTTTTAGTTAATTTATATATTTAGAGTTAGTCTTATTTAATTTTAGTCTTATTTAGTTATGGTTGTTGTATTATTTTATGTCGTTTTACAATAAAGTTTCACATTTATTTATTTTAATATCATTTAAATGTGTCCAGGGAATCAATAATACTTATGAATTGTTAATAACCGGTCAAGTACGAGTCAAACTGGCGCACTGAGGGTTCCATAAACTTTGAATTTGATTGCTAATCGAATCAGCACGCAAGCCCATTTCACGCTTGACCATTTTTTAGTATTTGTTATTTTTATTAAGGGTTTGTTATATAATCATCAAATTTGTCGTTTCACCGGTTTTGCGATATAAGAAAATAAAAATGCTTTAATATACATAAACAATCACACCTCTTTCCTTAATGTTTAAAATTAAAGTGTGAACTTAACTCTTTTTAAGTGCTGCAAGTTCAAGTGTTTCAATTACGCAGAGTTTTATGAAGCGAACTATTTTTAAGTAACTAAGATATGTATAATATAGAAGTGTCCAATATTCCTGACAGAATTTTGCTTGGTTTGCATTTGACGTTACTAAATAATCCGCAAAATTAAATGTATGAAAACCACCGTTTTCATAAAATTCTCCATATAAAACGCCAATTTCATAGGTAAGGACCTAATATGGCCCCGATCTGATCGTGGAACGTTTGGTATTAATTATGCGTCGTGATAACACATATTCTGAAAGAAAAATACCCGTTATCTATTACGGTTCAAAAGATAAAACAGCTATTTAAAGTTAAGCCGGTCTCGTCGATCTCCCTTCGGGTGCGGGACCTTAGAAACGTTACTAGAAAAACAACAAGTTTCAATAAATACGTGAAAATATTTTTACAAAAAAAATACCAATCAGGCGACTATTGTCGGTGAGGAAAAATGACGAGGTATAAAAATGTCGAAATTATATTTATTGTCAAGAAATAAAAATCTCGAAAATGAAAATTGCCGGAGTATAAAAATATCGTGATGTAAAAAAGACCTAATGTTAAAATGACGAAGTATAAAAATGTCGAGATGTAAAAAAACTATAAATATAAGGTAGGTTTAGGTTATGTTAGGTTTTCAGCAGGCCCGAAGGGCCAAAACTCCCAGAGATAGGAGCTCCGCGATAGCGGAGCTCCGTCGACTCGGTTAAATTTGAATTAGAAATAGAAATTATTGGTCAGTAGACATAATCATTTCTCGACATTTTTATACTTTGACTAAATAATACTTCGTCATTTTTCCTAACCAACCTTTTTATTGTTCGGCTTTTTTACATATCGACATTTTTATTTAATGTCATTAGACATTTTTATACCTCGTCATTTTTTCTTACCGACAATAGTCGCCTAAAGGAAAAATACAGCTGTTTCCTCGTCCGTGACGTTACGTCTAAAGTCTTATTTTACAAGATTTATTTCACTTTATTTGTATGTTAGAATTGCACCAGTTACGGTTATTGTAATAGACTAATATTTCGAATACATTATTTCAACCCGATAAAAATGAAATTATTATGGAGTTTTAGAGCTGGTTTCATGATGAAGTCGGAAGGTCGCAGCAGGATCGGCGCGTGCGTTGCACTTTAACGTAGATCCGCGAAGTTTCATTTCGTTAGTTAAGTCTGGATAAGCTGATAATGACTGAAATAATACAAATCTGGGATATATCCCACTAATATTATAAACAAACACCGGATTGACGGGGGCAAAAATGTACCTGTGCAAGTGATTCATTAAATGTCGACTTAGTTTATCGACAAAGATAAAAACATTTTTTAATCATCCATCATTGTCATAAGTAATGGCCAAGTTTGAATGCATTTTAATTATGTGCAAACCTCGTTTATTCATACTTATCGCAACTTTAAACAACTGGTTGTTTGACAACCATTGAAATTACGTTGATTAAACCATTCATTCACTACAGCAATATTCTTTAGCATTTCGACGAATTGAGAACCTTTTTGTTTTTTAAGTCGGTTAAAAATGCCTTGAAAGAAAAACATATTGTTTATCTTAATGGAACGCTGATCATTCAGATATAGAAGATAAAGGTACGACTTACTTTTGCAAGAAATGTAAGATCCATACATCACGACAAAAGTTGTCGATAAACTTTGTCGATATTTAATGAATCACTAGCACTGGTACATTTTTGCCCCCGTTAATCCGGTGTTTGATTATAAATGTGCGTGGTGTGTTTGTTACTTATTCACGGTGCAACGGCTGGACGGATTTAAATGAAACTTGGAATGGAGATAGCTAATATCTTGGGTTAACACATAGGTTACTTTTCATCTCGGAAAATTTTAAAGTTCCCGAGGGAACAACTAATCGAAATCTAAGTAAGTTAGATTATTTGTTGTACAGGACACCGTAATCTTGTATATGGCGGGCATTATGCTAGCAAGCGCCGTGGAGTTTTCTGGATTGGCGAGGCGGTTGGCTCTCAACTCCTTTCGAATCATCGGATTGACGCATTGCAAGTAAGAAAAAAAATCATTTGTCTCAAACATGCTCGGAAAGAACGGTTTTCCGATTGAAACACAAGGACGGAAAGTGCCTCATTTTACTCCTGGGAATAAAATCATTATTTATGAAAACTGATACATAATGAAGCTTCTTATTTATTTATGTATTTATTTATTTATTTATTTATTTATTTATTTATTTATTTATACACAATAACAGGCTTACAGTGCATACCAAATCACCTATTATGCTAATTACAATATAAAAACACACTACTCATATACTAACTTAACATAGACAAGAACCTATCAATATTGATACGTAAACATGACCACTTATCAGCAAATACGTCAGCATCTTGGACTCCCGACGTGAAAACATTTAACAAATCATTCATTCATTCATCATCATTGTTCTTAGTTTGAAATGCATGACATTCGTTTTTTCAACATTCATTACCATTCCGTTTGCGGAGAACCACTGGGATATTTGGTACATAGCACTCTTTACATTTGATTCCAAGATAACAAAGCTCTCGGCGTCTACTAGCACGCACGTATCACCAGCGAACGTTATAAATTCAAGATCAGGACTGGCCGTTATTTGAGATATCGTTTATGAGAATCAAAAACAAATTATTTCCCATTGCTGATCCCTGGGGCATGGCGCAACTACCTGCAGGTTCCAATTCCGATCTCGAACTGAGAACGCACGTACTCTGGTTTCTGTTACTTAAAATAGAGCTAATTGACAAGATTTCATATTTTCAAGACTTTAATTTTATTCGTTTTATAGATACTGTTTGGAAGGAGGAAGACACTAATAGTTTTATTTTTTCCCTAGGATGTATAATTATTTTATTATTAATTTATTAAGATGTTCTTATTCTAAAAGGGCGTAACTTCATTTCTACGACACAATGGACATATTACGTTAGTCCAATCTGTATAAAAAAAAAGTTTTTCTTTTTAATAATGGCGGTCAACCGATCTCAAGTATCTATCCATCTGTCAATAGTGTCAATGTCAAACTTGAAGTATGACAGCTTTTTTCTCGTGAAAAAGGCAATGGTATTATATCTATTCAGGCATAGTATTGGTAAAACTCATTTTTTTTTAACTTGTTTGTAATTTTGTCAATAAAGAAAAATAAATCTAAATAAATATTTTGCCGTGTTCAGGAGGCAAAACCCTTTCGATTCGTATAGTAATTTGCAGGTGTCACCAAAATGAAATGTTGTCAATTGTCCCCAAAAAACCTACTTTCAGACCATATAAATTTTACTTTTGAGCATATTGCTATTATACACGTTAGTCATTTTTGGCCAACGTATAGTGTTTAATTATTAGGGTTCCGCCCATCCAATAAAAATTAAATGAGCAGTGTCATTGTGTATCAGTCTAGTTTTCCCAAAACACTAGTTACAGAAAACTAATAAATAAAAATACATTTAAGAATATTTATAATTACAAGATTCTCGCATTTTAAATTCCAAGACGCATTATTGTATTCCTGATTTAAATAAATATGAAATTGACCATCAATTATTTATGCAAGAGGCAGCAAGTAAAACTTTCACACCCATAAAAGACATATATGACAGACACGTGACACATTAAAGAAATACCAACGTTAATTCAGTTAAAAGTCAATTATGGGCGTTTTCACTAAAAAGTGTACCCAATTAAGGACTGAAATTAAGGAACTTTAACTTAGTCAGTTTTGTGACGAAAATTAGCCATACATTGCGGCCGTCAATATATAGCTAATTTTCGTCACAAAACTGACAAAGTTAAAGTTCCTTAATTTCAGTCCTTAATTGGGTACACTTTTTAGTGAAAACGCCCTTATTCAAGCATAGCCCATGTCTCGATCGAATCAAAGGGTTTCTCGTAGTCCAAAAATGCAAGGCAAAGGGGGAGGTTATACTCTTCGAAAAAATAATTAAAGCTATATTATAGCCTAACATTAAAAAAATAAGACTTGGGAAAACTATGATTGTACAACTATGGTTGATTGTTTGACTATACGGAGTTAGTAATCCAAGTTCAAATATGGTTTTGAAAAGTGAAATAATTCATATTTTATGAAATTTTATACAATTCTCACGGTCGTTGGCATTGGAATATTATGACCATGTCAGTAACTTCTTCAGCTACCTCACCTCACTAACGGGGTGCAGGATTATTGCGGGTCTGTATCTTTACAACAAAATGATCCATGATGATGATGAGTTGCCTTCCGTTGTTCAAGAAATATATACGTTTGTTTTCAGAATACTGTTGACTGTATGCTGCACTACCATGTTTATATCGATGTGGATTACTAACACGGCCGCCACCTTAATAATGATGCCCATCGTGCAGTCTATACTAGAGGTCTACGAGCTGGTAAGCTGTTTATAACATTAGGTATTTTTTAGAATACAAATACTTTTTCTAACTTCGATTAGGAGCAACTGGTTGACATTATTATAAAGTTTTATTTGAGACTGTTAGAGCCTAGGCCCGACCTTTTTATGAAGGGTTGGACTCCCATGCTCCCCGCCACCCCGCCGCACCACGTATTCTATGCCTCCAAGCTTTTAAAATAAAATTTAAAACAACGTCGTAAGGATTCGTTATAAGTCTTTTGATTCGAGTTGTATTTGGTAGGAGTTACGTCACGAATATATTCCATCTCTTTCTTCAGTTAGGGTAACAATGAGATGGAAGTTATTCTTGACGTAATTACGGTCAAATTTCTAGTTTCGAACGGATGTTCGGCGTTCAATCTCGTGTTATATAAAAACTCTTTGGTCGTGACCAACATGATTAATTTTTTTAAATGTTGGCAGCATTTGTATTTTCTAGAAGGCCATGCCCAAACGTTAAAAATAAATATCTTGCTATGCTATCATGGCATTATGGGGGGCAGCAGAATAGAGGAATAATTTTAAATGTTGATTTTCTGTAATTGCGAAAAAAATAGACCAGGCGTAAAATGATTTTAATATGTACTCGATAGATCGTAATAAATAAGTCATTTAACGTATAGCCGAGTTTCGATATATGGAAAGCTTTTATTTTAATAATATGACGTGGCTCAATTATCTTATCTAAGACACCGTTGCCAATCGTCACTATTTAAAAAAAAACTTTCCACCATTTTCCAGCCGGCTATCTACCCATTTAAATTAAACTTTCAGAAAAGGAGAGACGAAAATTTTTTTATTACTATATTTTAAATAATAGTCAGGGGAATGTTTTCTAATTAGAGGATGTCCTTAAAAGTCTCCACCTGATTGCATTAAAAACATATACTAACAAAAACTTTTGAAAAAACACGTATTTTATGATATTTTTTATAACGGCAGTCGAGTTTTTGAATTTTTGAATTATTTCGTTTCATTAAAAAAAAAAACCAAGAACATTTTCTTTACAATTTTGATCTTAATTACTAATATAACAATATCCGAAGATAATAAATATGAAGTTACGAATAAAATATGATTAAAACTTATATGTTTTACTTATTTTTAAAATAAACATATCTTTCTTGCCCGTCTGTCCCCTAAATTCAGTTAGACTAACACAAGAGCGTCGTATAAGAGCGATGAATTACAAATCCGAAATACGTCTAAAGTTATACAAAATTTCAATTTAATGTAATATAACAATCGCTTTTAAGTAATAATAGTATAGAAATAGAACATTGATGTACCTATTAAAATAGTTATTGGTGTAAAATTTCATTTCAGCAGGGAGAATTCGATGTATACGAGAAAAAACCAAATGGTGAAATAGTACCTTCGAAGCTGACTGTATGCCACTATTGTGCTATTACGTTCGCAGCTACAATTGGTAATATGATAAATTAAATTCTATTACTTAAAAAACCGACCCTATGCCATGTTTTTCTTTTAACGAAAATATGCGTTACATTTGCTAAATGAGTAGTAATAGCTCATTATAAAAGAGGTAGTGCTTGACTACACATAAGTGTGACTCAGTTAATACCCCTACCTTACCCTTACCTTAATTTTGTTCTTTAGATGGTATTTATTTCCTTCAGGTGGTATTGGCACTTTATTCGGAACTGCGACCAATTTCGTGGGTAAAGCACTTTTTAAAGCGTAAGTTTTTGCATGAATCTAATAAAAACTTTGTACATTAATGATTTTATCTATTATAGACGAGCTAAACACTAGGCTGTTACAAGGAATTTTATGCCAAAGACATTACGCGGACAAATAACAGAAGAAGATAGAGACAGCTACAGACAGCATTGTAGACTAAACAAGCTCGGCCTAGACAAAACGCATATCGTGTTAGCAATTTTCTAAAACTATCAAATTGTACCACAAGCTACTATAATAATATACAGGGTGTAAGGGACGGCTCCCCGAAAACTGAAACCATAGCTTCAGACCATTGTACTGAACTAAAATCCAGTGGAAATTTTCCCGGAAAAACGAAAATTTTCTGTTTTTTTTTTTCATGTTTTTGCATATAAACCGATCTAGGACAACATATTATGACATACTGAAGCTGTAATGTAAAAAAAACTGTGAAAACGGCATTTTCACGTAAAAAACGAGAAAATTTCCACTGGATTTCAGTTCAGTACAATGGTCTGAAGCTATGGTTTCAGTTTTCGGTGAGCCGTCCCTTACACCCTGTATATATACCTATACAGTGTGTAAGGGACGGCTCACCGAAAACTGAAACCAACGAGAAAATTTTCGTTTTCCCGGGAAAATTTCCACTGGATTTCAGTTCAGTACAATGGTCTGAAGCTGTGGTTTCAGTTTTCGGTGAGCCGTCCCTTACACCCTGTATATACTAGCGGACCCGACAGACGTTGTCCTGCATGATATCTGCCATGCAGGACAATGCCATCTGCCGGGTTTATTTGTAAATCTCAACCATCCCCGAATCCACTTCAACAGACCCAAAAAAAAACATTCAAATCGGTTCAGCCGTTAAGGAGGAGTTCACTGTCAACACACGGACAGAAGAATTACCCAAGTAGCACACTGGGTGGGAAATAGCTCGTATATCATATCTATTTAGATACTTAAGTGAAATATATAGCCATGACTAAGTTCTATATAGGTGGAAAGAACCCTTAGGCAACCAATATAGAACCACGGGGAGAAAAATTGCAGCTTATTTTTGGTTCTATATTGAATCCATAAGAGATCTCACGATTACCTTAAGTGGCAATTAGAACTATGGGTGAAAGTTATGCGCAGTGAACGACGATTATTGA
Organism: Acleris emargana; assembly: GCA_927399475.2. Lineage (NCBI taxonomy): Eukaryota > Metazoa > Arthropoda > Insecta > Lepidoptera > Tortricidae > Acleris > Acleris emargana. The sequence goes on along the minus strand of OV656840.1, from coordinate 14,407,525 downwards.
ACGAATGAATAATAATATTTCAGTTCGATCAATGAGTGATAAATGGGACGCCAAAGTTCCTTTGAGTGACGTGGCAACAATTAAGTCGGTAAGTTTTTAAAAGTGAATGTGATCTGCCATTTTAATTTTGGATTTATACATCTGTTTGGTTAAAATTCACGTTCAGGCATTGAAATAAGCACGAAATTCTTGCGAATGCTTTTTTACCGTGAAACTATAGTATGGTTTCTTTATAAATTTCGATGCGCCTTTGATTAGATCAGGAATATTTAAAAAGAGAGTGTTAAATCATATAAGGAATTGATACTGATAAGAACTAAAACTGTAAAAACCTGACCTAATGATTGTAGGTTACGTATAATGTTAAAGTAACATCGTCACAACTATCAAAAGTCTATGATTATGCGTCAGTGTGATAAAATTCTGTTTACAATAAATCATTTTCAAGGACTCCAATTTGTAAACATGGCGAAACAAAAAAGATCTTACAGTGTTTATTTTCACTTATTTGTTTTCTATTTGAAACTATCAGGTCTGAAAATCACTTATTTGTATCTTGCGAGTGGCACAGCAGTGAATGCTATGCCCTAGAGCTTTTGTGTTGTGACACTAGCGGCTTTCGTTAAAGCCTAAAACGGCACAGAGTTCGTGCTTCCTATAAATGCTATGGGAAACAGCCGGCCGTGGACGGAGTTCCGTTTTTGGTGTAATTAAAAACACCGGCCACAGCCGTAATGCCATATCACGAGGGTCTTTGTTTACGTCTCTCGACGTACTGTCCGTGAACGTGTTAACATTGTTTGACAACACTTATAGCTTTAAACACAACTCAAAATTGTATATGCAGTCAGCTAGTATAAATAAAGAATTACGCGAGGCCGATCGATTTTTGTCCATGGCATCAGATCTACAGTTATGGACCGATTTTGATAAATGATATGTCATTGGATGCGTCTCATGCTGGAGAGTTGCATACAATTCTTCGGGTTTTAATTTTTTCATGATAAAGTTCTGAATTTTTTATTTAACAAAAACTATTGTGTGACGTCCCGTCACCTGAGGGGGTTTTGACTTGAGATGACAATTTAAAATAAATATACAAGAATACAACACAAACCTGTGTAAGTTCTTTAGCATGAGAAAATATAAGTTTTGAGTCGGCTACTTATAACCGTAACACAAAATACAAAATAAACGGTGTATTCGGCAGACGCATTGTGTCAATTTTCAATTTACTTTATATTGGGTTCTTTTACGCCAATGTTCAAAAAAGTTGATATACAAACTGATTCTTGCATATTTTGATTTAGATAAATAATATATTATGTCATTGGATTCGTCTCATGCTGGAGAGTTGCATAAAACTTTTCGTTTGTTTATGATAAAGTACTAAAAAAATAATTTTAATAGCGTGCTTCCGCCTAAGCTACATGGTGTCCCCTTAAAAGAGTATAACGATTTTAATACCTGCGCACTGGCTTACTAAGGACCTCAAAGACGATAACAATATGGAGAGAGGGTAAAGGGCGCTATCAGTGAGGGCTATAGCCCGCAGGTTCACTCGTATCTAACTTACTTACTTAGAGTATTACACACATGTTTGCAAATCGTGATTTTCTTAAATATCCATTAACATCTGGGTTTTTATAATATTTTCCATTATTTAATAACCATCGTGTATTCATAAAGGATTTTTAGTTCCCTCTAAAGTACGAAGTACTATAATTATGTTTAATTTTCTTAAAAAATGTTAAATATTATTTATTGGTTTAAACATTATACTACTCTTTTAATATAAGTATTCAATTGTATCTTAAATTCCTAAATTAAATGAACCCTAAATTTTGCTTAAATTAAATATAATCTTAAAAAGCTACTAAATTAAAATGTTATAATATAACTCACGCCTTCGTTCTCAAAGTGCGGATGTCAGCGTTGTAGAACTAGTACCTACGACTCTAAAAACTTGTTCATAATTTTATTACCACATATTGCACAATTATGTTAAGATATTAAAATGTAAACCATGCGTTTTTGAGCAGGAAAATGTGTCAAAACTCAATTTCTTTACAAGAAGTCATTAATACTTAATAATATATATATATATATAATATTCTTACTACTATGACGGTGCAAAACAACCACATACAAAGTTTCGATACATTCTCCTACAGAAACCGTGTCCCCTAGACAGTATACAATGTTATTATTGAGTTATTTAGGTACGAATAATACATTTTGGTTTGTTTCAGCGAATACCCGTCAGCACCAGAGTTGTTGACGATACATCAATTTTCTTTTTTTTCTATACCCATAATGCTAGTCTTGATTATTTGCTTGTACTTCTATATGGCAATAATATACTTGGGTTTATTTAGGTAAGTAAGAATAAACTGAAAATTGATAAGCACCTAACTATTCAATACATGCACAGCAGTTTGATAGTAAAATAAATAAATAAAAAAACAACAAAGTATATTTAAAAAATTGTTAAGGTTAACATAAAAAAGTGTGAGTCGGACAACTCGGAACTCTTAGTACGCGAGTCCAACTCGCACTTATCCGGCTTTTAATCATACAAACTATGGATTATTATTACTTCTTTCAAAATTTACTTTGAAAGAATTATAACAATTGGTTACCTATCTGAACTCCGAAAAATGTTTGATCGAATGTCGGTTAGACAAAAATTATTTGACAATTATGGTTTGGATTTTTTTACGTTTGCCCGAAAGATCACTTTGAATATATTCATTTAGTCATTACTTGTTTTGGGTGTTTTACTGATTTAACAAATTATCTATTCCTTATTACTGTTTCGGCGTACAAACAGTTGTCCAATGTACCCATCGAAATATAATAAGTAGACCCCGCTATCGGAGGTCCAAAATGGTAACTGTCAAGTTCTTAGGAATGGGTAAAAATTATTTTGAAATACTAGCTATATGACGATAATTATATTTATATGTCGATAATTTTTCTTTTCCATAATGAGAGTCTAGGATTTTAATTAAACGTGTTTATTTTATAAAACAGGACTATATAATTACAAAATGAATATGTGTTAAACATTTTTCACATTTATAAATAAAAATCTTCAATATTTTCAGGGCCGTGTGGTTGCCGGGTTAGAATAGTGCCACTCCATGTCTTCCTGTGGATGTCGTAAGAGGCGACTAACGGAATAAAGGCTTGTAGTACTGTTAGGCGATGGGCTTGCCACCTGTCACTAATACACTGGGAAACATCTTAGCCTACTTGTGCAAAATGTGGTTACAGAATTATCAAGAAGTTTAAAGACTTGTTGGTAATTCTTTAGCTCTGCCTATCCCACTCTGGGATTGAAGGCGTGAGTTTATGTATGTATTAACAAATTATCGTTATCTTCATAGCACGAACCATTCATAAATTAATTAAAACTTAAATAATTAATAAATGCATCTTAAAGGGATATCGTATTCTTAATGAACGATCAGTTTTTTTTCAGTTTCTCTGCATTAATCTAGTGCAGTCACGATGAACAATTTATTATCAGTATAAGTGGCCAGTATTATACCTCTATTGCAAAAGTTATCTCAAGAGCGTTCATGTTTCGGGCAGTAGTGTTGCAACCCGAAACATTAGAAAAGTTAAATAGCAACCATAGTGTTTTTGTTGTACTGATAATGGTTTACATTTTTGATGACAATGATTATCATGGATTCCAAAAAAAACATGCAAAAATTGTAGTCAAAAAAATGGTATAGGTACATATATAAAACTAATTGTACAGAAAAAGTAAGATAGGTATCGATATCGATATCATGAATATTTTTACCCATCCCTAAGAACTTGACAGCTACCATTTTGCAACTCCGATAGCGGGGTCTAATAATTAGTATAGAAGGATAACTTTCACTCAAAAAGTTCCATTCGCGTTTTCCCCCACTTTTTAATTTTCCTATGCAGTTGTGTTACCACTAGGTTATTTCTTCGGACGCATTTTAAACTTTTTTTAATCCTGGCAATCATAACTGAGTCTGACTGAATTTGTATGAACCAAACAAAAAAATACTCAAACTTTATACTTTAAAATGAATTTTATTTATTTTAAATTTGATGAAACAAATTGTTGATGTCATATTGTCATGTAGTATTATTAAGGTTGCTACAAAATATAAATTATATTGTTCATTCTCAGAGTTGACTTATTGCTTCTGGCCAATTACAAAAAAATAAGCTCACCTATCCGAGTCAGCCCTGAAATAAATATTTAAATCTATATAGTAGTGAAAAATGGATTAAGAATCAAAATACGAAATAATCCCTAGGCTAGTTATAGCATTGGTGTATTTATTAGCATGCAAAATAGGCTTTGAAATAAGTACGTTACAATACATACTGCCAGTGACTACAAGGTGAAAAGTTGCTAGGTCTAAATATAATATTTACTCAATGTCAAATAGTGAAATAATAAATTGACGAACCGTGTCATCAAAGGTACGTTAAAACAAAACATTTTCGGTAAAAAAAATCAGTCAAAAAAAAAACCGCGATTGCGATAGGTTACCATAACAATTCAATAACTCTTGATAAAGTAGTATATATTATGATGACTAGCTTTCCGCCCGCGACTTCGTCCGCGGAGAGTCAGAACTTCACAGATTTTCAACAAAAATGTAGTAAGTACTTGAATTTTAAGTAAGCAGTCCTCAAAAACAGTAGTTGTAATAGTAGTCTGAATACCCATTTTCATATCTTGCAGGTATGTAACATCGAAAATAGCTTAATTTCGATAAAAACTTACAGTCATAGAGCCCGTCTTTTTTTTTTTTTTTTTATTGATAATGGATTTTCTAACTTTTCCTTTAAGGTGCAAATGTTTAAAAAACACTGATCGATGCACTTTTTAGACGCTGTCATTCTTTACATGTAATTAGCTAAAACAAAAACAAACTTAAATACAAACTTTCACTCGCTTCTCAAACTGTTAAGGGCTTCTTTTAAAAACCCCTTTTTATTTAATTTTTTAATGGTATTGATACCGAATTTCAAATATCGAACTCATTCAGTCATATTTTTAATTTACACGTAAACAGTAGTAACCTTAATTCCAATTTTTACAATTCTCACTTCAAAAATCACCAAAGTCCCATACAAACTTCTTCAACTACTTTTACGTTTGTATAATTGTTTTTTTTTTCATTCTAAACATAAAACTTTCAACATTTTAAATTAAAATGTTTTATGGCATTACACAGACTGTGTATAAACCACCAACTGACAATATAATTAACGAAGACACCTGTCGCCTTCCTACTGTAAACTATCCCCGTATTATTTTACTATATTTACTTGATTGTGCCAAATAAACGGGCTATTGCTATTTAGGTATGGGGTGAGTCCAATGGAAAATTAAAAAAAAAGTTTAAAAAACAAAAACCTGACTGCAATAAAAAAGATACAAGATTGGACCTTTTTATTTTACACAAACCAACATGTGATAGTCACTTTCTGATTTACAACAGATCTACTCCTAGTCCTTGTATGATGACTTAAAGATATCGACAGCAGGCATCAGCTATTTATATAATATTATATAAACACAAACTTTGGTAATTTGTTAACACCGTTTATAGACTATTTATATGCAATTATTAAAATAGCTCTCCTGTAAAATTAGTCAAAAAGTAATAAGTACGATTGTGAACTAAGCCATCGATATATCAATTTCCGTTTCTTTTAAGAAATTATATGCTAATTGTGTTTTTAAATGGATAATAGTTTCGTTTTAATCATTTTTACAGGCCCTTTAGCGAAGCCAGTAAACGGGCTAAACTTTCTGAAGACGCTTTGCAACATGGCCGGCGCGTCATTCGACTTACTCTGCAGAAATTGGGCCCTATGACGTGCTATGAGCGTGTAAGTTAACTCAATTCTTGACTTTTTCAATGCCATGGATTATGGATGGATGGCTAATTGGCTACAGGTATAGCAACTGATACATTACCGGTTTTAAAACCAAAAACCGCGGACTTCTTAGTGCCACTATATATTAATAGATACAGTCAAGCGTAAAAATAAATATCCGTACAAAGGTGCAAAAATATGTCTAATCTTATCTTATCTTATCTTACAGATTGGCCCTTACGGATACACTTCGACCCTTTAGGATATTTTGTGCAATTACCCTCTTACACACTCAGCTTATGAATGTGCAGGTTTCCTCACGTTGTTTTTCCTTCACCGTAAGAGCATCAAGTCATGCACTAAAGTTAGAAAAACTCATTGGTACATGGCGACCGCGTTCGAACTCGGTACCTTACGATCACGAGTCGACCCCCTAATCCACTGGGCCACCGACGCTCTTCTGCAAAAATATGTACACATCGACCTTATTGCGTATAGTAATAAAGATTGTGTGCTGTCGACGTCAAACATGTTTACATTTTTGCACCTTATTTCAATGGAATAAGGCAGGGACCGTTTTCGGTACGGTATTAACGGTATGGCACCGGTATTGGATATCGATACCGCTTCGTTATAAAAAATAACTTTATCGGTTGAAATATAAAGGTACGCTACCGGTATAAAATAACGGTTTCGCTATTTTTCATTTGTACTTGAACCTTAATTAATACGGTAGTCAACCGGTATTATTTCAATATAGGTACCTTTATGAAAACGGTCAGGTACCTATCGAAAAAAATGACGCCACCGTTATATTCCGGTACCGGTAAAATCTATTACGCTACCGAATCCAACCGAAACGAAACGGTATGACGTCATACCATTTTAAAACTGTCGACTGTCGTGTATAACAAACATATTGCTGCCTTTGAGTGTATAAATAAATAAAAAACCGCTTTAATCGGGACTAGTGATGGGCGATTTCTGAAACATTACAAAACTTTTAGCTAGCCGTGTGGTGCCGGTAGAGTAGAATAGCACCACCCCTTGTCCTCCCGTGGGTATCGTAGAAGGCGATTAAGGGATTAAGGGATTATCATATTGGAAAAATCTCCTCCGGCGGGATAGGCGTCGTTAGCTTTGGGCTGCTACCTATCTAGGAGAAGGAAAACTCCGAATTCAAACCCGGCGGGATAGGCGTCGTTAGCATTGGGCTGCTACCTATCTAGGAGAAGGAAAACTCCGATTTCAAACCCGACCCTGCATAAAAGACCATGCGAGCACTATTTAAAAGGTTTATACCCCAGGAGGGTACTGGCAATGCCAGAGAATCCCTCCCCAGGCCTAGCCTGGGCAGCCCTTCGTACTCTGGGGGGGGCACAATAGTGCGAGTATGTTCAGATCCCTCCGGGGATCGGAACGGCGGCGATGCCGTTTGCCACGCGTCACGCTGTGTTCGCAGGGGGGTTGGCAAAAAGCGGGCCGCTGAAAGCCGCCTTGCTACGATGAATGTTTGTGGAGGGATGGAACATAAATTAGATGAGGTATGTATGATGATGAAAGAGAGAAAGCTGGATGTTCTTTGTATGACTGAGACGAAGAAAAAAGGTGTGAGTACGTCCACACACGGACCCTTGACGGCATTGTGGTCCGGAGTTCCGGTATCCGAGCACGGTCGTCAGGGAGTTGGTATCGTACTCACAGAGCGAATGGCTGAATGTATGCAAGAGCATGAATGTGTGAGCCCAAGACTTCTCTGGGTGAGACTCAAGGTAGGTCTCACCCGTTTATTCGTAATTGGGGCTTATGCCCCAGATACGAATAAATCTAAAAAAGAAAGGGAGGAGTTTTGGGAAAGTTTGCATGAGGTTTCAACAAAATGCAAGGAGAATGAAAGGATTATTTTGTTAGGCGATTTTAATGGTTGGACAGGCGTGCAAAGGGATGGTTATGAATCGGTACTGGGTAAGTATGGTGATGAGCGAGTGAACGAGAATGGCAAATGTCTTCTCAATGTATGTTTGGCTAAGAATCTCTGCGTGACAAACACTTTGTTTGATCACAAAGAGATTCATCAGTATACGTGGAGACGGCAGAATGAGAAGTCTATGATAGACTTGATGATTGTGGATGAACGTTTGCGTAACAAAGTTGTAGATACCAGAGCATTTCGAGGAGTTAGCGTAGGTTCAGATCACTACTTAGTGGTAACACGAGTAAGGGGTCTGTTCACACGTTGGCGCCATCGTGTTCCCGTACCAACAACTGCGTTAGAGAGGATAAAAGTAGAGAAACTGAATGACGAAGTTATACAAGATGAGTACGTAAGAAAGCTGAAAGATTGTTTTGAATGTGTCAATAAGATGAATAACAGTGAAGTTGAGAATAATATAAATAATGTATGGGAGATTATGAAGAATGGCATGGTCAAATCGGCCACTGAAGTATGCGGTGTAGTCAAAAGAAGAAAAAGCAAGAATGAACGTCCGGAATGGTGGGATAGAGAGGTAGATGATGTAGTGAAAGAGAAGAAAAAGTGTTGGTTGGATTTCGTAGCTGTAGATCCAGGACAAGATATAAGCGACAGAAAGAAAAAAGAGTATAATAGATCAAAGAAAAGAGTGAAAGAAGTTGTGGCTAGAAAGAAAGATTCACTGAATGAAAAGTATGATAGAAGTTTCTCTGACAACTTCCGGTCGAATATTAAACTCTTTTGGAGCTTGATTAAATCGGCTCGGGGGAAATCAGAGAAAACTAAATTAAGCGCGGTGAGGGATGAGTCTGGACACTTAATATGTGAGGAAGAAAAAATGCTTGATAGATGGAAAACTTATTTTGAAAGCTTGTTTGAATGCGAAGATGTTTGTCTTGAGCCAGAAAGCATGAGTAAAGATGCAAGTAGCGAAGATGAAAGTGTTATTAGTATGAGTGAAATCATGAAAGCTTTAAAAAGTATGAAAGCGGGAAAGTCAGCAGGTTGTGATAGAGTGTCGATAGAAATGCTGAGGAGAGGAGATGGCCTGGTGGGTAGTCTGTTGTACCGTCTTTTTAATGCATGTTGGAGTAACGGCCAAGTCCCGGAAGATTGGGTCAAGGCCGTTATCGTCCCTCTGTATAAAGGAAAGGGGTCACAGCAAGACTGCAAAAACTACCGCGGTGTGTCCTTAGTGTTGTCGGCAAAGTATATGCGAAGATTTTAATTGAAAGAGTACTGAATGTTACGAATGACAAAATCTGGGATGTACAAGCGGGATTTCGAAAGGGAATGGGATGTACGGATCAGGTCTTTTCACTACGGTCCATCACAGAAAAGTTCTTGGCTGTCAACCAAAAGGTTTTTTGTGCTTTTGTGGACCTGGAAAAGGCCTATGATAGGGTAGATAGAAATGAGTTGTGGACGGTGCTGTCTATGTATGGAGTGAGCAGCAACCTGGTGCAGGCTTTGAGGTCCCTTTATGAGGGCTCCAGAGCCTGTGTCAGGATAAATGGGGTATACTCGGCCTGGTTTAATATCTCTAAAGGTGTTAGACAGGGCTGTGTTGCCTCACCATGGCTGTTCAATCTATTCATGGACAGTTGTATGCGGGATTTGAGAGAGTATGATAAGGGTTTGCGTATGCAAGAGTTGCTAATCAAATGCCTCTTATATGCCGATGATCAAGTTATACTTGCCCCATCGGTACTTGAGTTGCAGGAGATGGTAACAGTAATGAATGAGGGATTTAAGCAAAAGGGGATGAAAGTAAACGTTGCCAAGACCAAGGTCATGGTGATAGAGAAGGATGAGGAGATGACTGAGTGTGTGATCAATATGAATGGTGAATTAGTAGAACAAGTGAGCGAATTTGTGTACTTGGGAAGTATGTTTACAAGAGATGGTAAGTGTGAGAAGGATATCGAGAGGAGGGTGAATGCGGGCAATCAAATTAATGGGGCCCTGCACTCCTTTGTAGGCAGACAGGGCGTTTCACAAAAAGCCCGGCTGGCTGTTCACAATGGAGTGCTAGCCCCTACCCTGATGTATGGTAGTGAATGTTGGGTGTGGCAGGACAAGCATGTAAGTCGTGTAAATGCAGTTGAAATGCGCTCTTTGCGTAGTATGTGTGGTGTGAAACTGATTGATAGAGTAAGAAATGAAAAAATCAGAGAGAAATGTGGAATAAAAGAAGATGTAGTGACTAAGATTGAAAAGGGCATGCTTCGATGGTTCGGTCATCTGGAAAGGATGGATGAAAGAAGATTGACGAAAGAGATATATAGATCGAAAGTAAGTGGAAGGGTCGGAAGGGGCCGCCCTAGGTGTTCTTTTTCGAATCAAATCGGAGAAATACTGGAAAAGGGCCGAATCTTAAGTACCCGAAACCGACGTGCGTGCATGACTCGATGTATGAATGTTGAAGAAGCGAAAGAAATTTGTCAAGATCGTAGCAAGTGGAAAGAAGTGGTCTCTGCCTACCCCTCTGGGAAACAGGCGTGATTTAATGTATGTATGTATGTACAAAACTTTCCTTAACTGCGAAAATTACAACATCTGAAAGTTACATAATTAGATGGAAATGATTCTGACACAAGTAAATTTCATTTAAATTTCATGAAAAGTTTCCGTTACTTACGTTGCATTACAAAACTTAAGTAATTTTCAGAAATTAAACGATTTCACTTTGGTAACTTACTTTGGTACTTTAGGTGAAAGTTTCACTTATGAAACTTTCAGAATATTGCAGAAATTAAAGTGAAAGTTTCACTTTTGAAACTTACAAGCCGCCCATCACTAATCGGGACTGATCTTTATCTAAATTATTTTTTACATTTGTCTCAAATGCCATAAGTTCTGTTACTAAGGCTGAGTTAAGTAAAACTAATTTATTTTATTTTTTATTTCAATAGGTACGTATAAAAATTAAAATCTTAATGTATGTACATTTTGAAGAACAATAATAATCATTCCAGTGAATCGCCCCAATTTCCAACACGACCACATTCACAGCCGGCATCGATGAAATTACGCATTACTTTAATGTAAATTTCACACGAAACGCTTAAAAGTTAGTCTTTGTATACCAAAGTACTTTTTTGTTTGATATTATAAAATTTGCTACACCTGTGTATGTTTTGAGACCAAAGTTATATTTCTCAACAGGACTTAATTCCAACTTATAAGATTTGGTGTGTTTTTGGATTTGCTGCAAATTCATGTAAAATCGTTAAGTCGATGTTATTATTATAAGACATCAAGATTTAATGGTGCACAAGAGGATCTTTAGTTTCTTGAAATACATTTGTATGAAAATTTAAAGCTAAAAATCTAGTCAATATTGTCACTCAAATTTGAATTTCCTACAAAAGTTGTGGCCGTCATCAGTATCATCGTCGTGCGCAAATTGAACTATGATTTTCAAGCTCTTACCTCAAATAATTGCAAAATTTTAGAATACATTATTTTTATTTACTAATATTTTGTATAAATCAAAGTTTTGATTAATATACAGATTTGTGAAAAACTCCTTTAATTTATTTTTTAAATCATAATAAATGTAAGTGACAGAAATTTCGACTAGACTAGAGATAAGTTATACTTAATTATATTATTTACAATTAAATTTAGATTAGTTGAAAAAAAACTAAAAATTAAAAGGCCATGGATTTATTAAGATACAGGTACCGAATTTAGAGCCGAAGTGCACACAAATAAGACTTGTTTTCGTTGTGTTTTATCCGAGAAAACGGCAGCTGCAGCGAATTGTTGCACATCCTGTCTCGTGTGCTTGGAGCACGTCTCGGCTGTTTTGAGGTGCTTGGTGTAATGTTTAGTTCACTCGTAACTAACTGAACAATACTCAATTGGCATTGATAAAAGTTGTCGATCGGCGAAAAACGAAAGTCTATTAAGATGACTTCGGTGTCGTCTGATTCGGGCATTACTTTCATTAATTTGAGTTTATAATGTGACAGCTACAAAACATTTTAGAAAATACTTTTTAATTATTTTTTTATTGTATTGACAACGAAACTGATTGATTGTGTTTTGTTTCAGTTTGTCATTATGATGGTTTTTTTTTCTATGGTAGTGCTTTGTCTTCGCTCTCCCGGATATTTCATTGGATGGGGTGATTATCTCCAGGAAACCCTCAAGCTGAAAGGAAAAAAATAGTGTGTACCTTTCTAAACATGTACCGGGTTAGGGTCGTAAGGACTAGTTTGAAGAATTACTATGCAAGAAGAAGGCCTAATATGTATTAAGTCACGGTGGTAAAGTGTCCAAGCACATAAAATGCCGTAATATTATAATGACTGGGTATAAAATTGGGCTTAGTTATACAAGGTCTTTGTTTACAAAATGGCCAAATAAGCGAAATGTGCTAATAGCAAATCTACTTAGTAGTAGAACATACTGACAGTAAAATTACAAAATAAGCATTTAGCCAAATATGTATGAAGTCTCGCTTGCAAAACGCCGACATAATCGAATGACAAGGAAACTTTGTTAGTTACTTCATTTCGTTACAGTAAAAAGTGTATGTTTAAAATGAGATATATTTAAGTTGCTAAGGAAGGATTTTATTTATAATTAGTTATGAAATCACAGCACTGAACTGAATCGTCACCGCGCGCCTCTACTAGAGACGGCAGTGAAGACAATATTCGTGCCTCGCAGTTGCGCTGAGCTATTTGGACGTTGTAGAGTGCACATGATCAAAAAAGCGATATTATGCCTCATTGTGCTGTGATATGGTGTAATAACCAAAGTAAAAACGTGAATAAACAAAATTCTGGCGTATCATATCACAATTAAATATTTAAAATCAATATTTCGCTCATCCAATAGAATAATGACATACATACATACATACATAAACTCACGCCTTCATTCCTAGAGTGGGATAGGCAGAGCTAAAGAATTACCAACAAGTCCTAAAACTTCTTGATAATTCTGTAAGAAAAATGACAATGAATAATGAATAATGACAATGAAAGAATAATGAATAATAAAGAATAATGACATAATTGCAAAAAATCGGGTTTTGAGATTTTACCGTGATAGGTGTTCTAAAGGTCAGGTCTATCGCGTGGAACAATGGCATAACATGCACGCTAAAAATGCAATTATGTCATTATTCTATTGGATGAGCGATTTGGTTATTTGAAAATTGCGATTTGAGGTTATCTTGGAACACAAAACCTCGTCTTTTTCTTCTTCTTAACACAAAACCTCCACCGCGCCGTAAGCAGTCTCACCAGCCAGTGACGCCAGTAAATGCGTTAGTGAAGTGTAGCGGTGTATGGCGTCATATCGATACAGTGCATCAATGTTCATAAAGTATCAATGAATTTTTATTCCATTTAAAATTGTTAATTTAATATTAATTTTCCTTTACTAAGTGTTCCTTTTAGGTTTCCTAATGATGCTTACATTAAAGATAAATGAATATTTAGCGACGGGAAAGTTAAACTGGTTTCTTCAGAAACATGGTACGATTTGCTCAGACCATTTCGAGGCTGGAAGTACCACGAAAAGGAGTACCAGAACATAGCTATTTTCTGATGCTATTCCAACAATGAAACTCCATCCTGTTTTTAACGAGGAGGAGGAACTTTCACAAACTGATTCATTTCATAAACATATAATTTGGTAAACTGCTTTTTTCCGGAACTGAAAATATTTTCAGGATTTTTTTCAGGACTATCGTGTCAAAACGCTTTAGGTTAGGTTAGTTTCATAGAAATCCTGAAATATGTACAGTTTCGGAAAAAAAGCGGTTTGCTAAATGATGTTTGTGAAATCAATCAGTTTATAAATATGTGGACATCAGACTGAACTACCTTACAAAAAAACGCAACTCCAATTTATTAATACGAAGTTATTGTAAAAAAATGTTTTATTTTTGGAGCAGTGATGGCGCTCCGGTTCAAGTTTTTTATAATCTTGATTTTAATAAACAACCCCAATAAAATGATTTCTATTATTTTGGCACCTAGTTGGTAATGCATGCCTAAAGGTATAATGAATAATTTTGAATATTGCCGAAGTATTGATTTTAAAATAGTCGTGTCCGATTTTGGCTCATAAAATATCGATAAAAATATCGACCTCACACCGCAGCACTCTTAAGCACTTATGACTTTCTTGTGGCGGACAAATGGTTGACAACTAAGACAATACGGATATGTCATTTATGTAGTAGTGCGTGCACTAGTGTGAGTAAACGGTGACGCCCACTGACACGCTTGATTTGTATGGAAAGTTTGGAGCATACCGTCTCTAGTAGGGGCGCGGTTCTGTGCTCTGTGTATGAAATAATACATTAATTATTGTTTTATGATTGTTTCATTAAAAAACTACTATGGCCTCGGTTTTGCTCGCATACGACAACGTACAATGCGTTTCTCTAAATTACCCGTTTTAGATCCAAAAGCCAAAAGGGTAATTCAAAATAACATTTTTGTAGGGTAATTCAAGATTTTATGTAGCCTTAGATCAAAAATCAATCAAGGTCAAAATCAGGATAATAGTTGAGTTGGAATAAAGTAACAGTATTTGTTTAAATATTATTTGCCCGCTTCATGTAAACCACTGCTTTTGTACAAATATTCAATTCATTATCTGTTATTACTAGGACGTTGTGCGATCACGACGTTTTGCTACCTAGACACTTTTAATCCAAGACGTTGTAATATCTAGACAAAATACCTAATGTGTTATTTTACGACCACGGCATAATGCAATATGGCCCAAAATCTACTTAGTCATTGTACAACAATGGCTTTTTGCTATATAGGGTAGAAGTACCGTTTACGTCACTGTACCCTTTTTGGCCACTTAAGGTTGAAATGAGTATCAAAAATACTGTGTATTTAAAAATAATATTCATAAATAGTTAAGGCTGATGAGTGATGATTAATATTACGATAAAATATAAAAATAATTTTGTAATTTTCATAATGTATTAGATATTAGTTAACATTTAAAGTGGCCAAAAACGCTCTTAAGGTTGCCAAAGCCAGTACTTCTACCCTACAGGGTGACTGGAAATTCGCCGTAAGTATTCCTTGAAAGGGGTTATTCTACAGCTCATTTGTAACGATTTAAGTCCAGTCAACCAGGGGTCAAAACTCATTGGTTATCGAGTTATTCACGTTTAGTTTTTTTTTTTAATACCCGCCTTTCGGCCTAAAACTAGTCATTGTGTAAAAACTTCGTAATTTAGAAATAAAAAAACGCATTTTTCAAATAGCCAATGAATTACTGATTACGATAAATAATGAAAAATGCCAAAGAAATGAAAAGTTTTGCAAATAAAAGGATTTGAAGTTAAAAGTTCTAGTAATTATTTTCCAAATTTTGTAACATTATAAAGCATAACTAAAAAAAAATGACAGGAATAGTTTGCTCAATTCATAAGCTTTCTAAAAAGGTACACTTTATGACATTTTAAAATTAATTTTCATTTAAAAATGTACAATTAATAATAATAACAGAAATGTTCGCGGTTAACCGCGGGGTTTTGCGGTGCCCATCAGGGTCCACAATTAAGTTTTATTATGTATAACAACTAAAACTTAAGTTAACCTAATATCCTGTAAGCTAATATTGCGGAATGCAATAAATGATTGAGTATTGAGTAACGACGTTGGTATTCCCTTCTAGCTGCAGCCGCGTCTCCATCACAGAATCCGTAACAATAAATGATATCTGCGTATTCTTC
Source organism: Acleris emargana (assembly GCA_927399475.2). Classification (NCBI taxonomy): domain Eukaryota; kingdom Metazoa; phylum Arthropoda; class Insecta; order Lepidoptera; family Tortricidae; genus Acleris; species Acleris emargana. The sequence continues at coordinate 14,391,932 of OV656840.1, read as the reverse complement.
GAATTGGCACGCAGGCATTTGAGAAAGAAGCTTAGTTATCAATATCGTCCAAAATGGAAAGAAAGTTGAAAGTAACTGATTACGTAGGTCACTCAAAAAGTTTTGAGATGCTGGAAATTTCAAAATGGAACGCACTTTGTTTTTAAAAAGCAAATTTATTTAAAAATAGAACACCATTAGATGAATTTAAAAAGGAGAACGATGTTCTATTCATTTACCTACAACACTTCCCGCGTTTTTCGGTTAAAAATGGAACGCACTTTGTTTTTAAAAAGCAAATTTAAAAGAACACGATTAGCTGAATTTAAAAACGTTAACGATCCCGCGTTTTTTTGGTTGAAACGATGGAGCTTAACCGCGAACATTTCTGCTATTATTATTAACTAGCGACCCGCCCGCGGCTTCGCCCGCGTGGAATGTATTATACATATAAACCTTCCTTAAGTATCACTCTATCTATTAAAAAAAACCGCATCAAAATCCGTTGCGTAGTTTTAAAGATTTAAGCATACATAGGGACAGATAGCGCAAGCGACTTTGTTTTATACTATGTAGTGATTGTACATTTTTACATGAAAATTAATATTAAAATGTCATAAATTGTACCTTTTTAGAAAGCTTATGAATTGAACAAACTATTCCTGTCATTTGTACGCGAAGTGTCGTCTTTATTTTTAGTTATGCTTTAAAATGTTACAAAATTTGGAAAATAATTACTAGAACTTTTAACTTCAAATCCTTTCATTTGCAAAACTTTGCATTTCTTGAGCATTTTTTATTATTTTTCGTAATCACAATCAGTAATTCATTGCCTATTTGAAAAATCCTTTTTTTTTATTTCTAAATGACGAAGTTTTTACACAATGACTAGTTTTAGGTCGAAAGGCGGGTATTTAAAAAAAAATCTACATACATACATTCATACCTTCACGCCTTCATTCCCAGAGTGGGGTAGGCAGAGCTACAGAATTACCAACAACTCTAAAAACTTGTTGATAACTCTGTAACCACAATTAGCACAATTAGGCTAAGATGTTTGTTTAACAGTGTTTATTAGTGACAGGTAGCAAGCCCATCGCCTAACAGTACTACAAGCCTTTATTCCCTTAGTCGCCTCTTACGACTTCCACGGGAAGACATGGAGTGGCACAATTCTAAGCTGGCAACCACACGGATAAAAACCTAAAAACGTGAAGAACTCGATAACCAATGAGTTTTGACCCCTGGTTGACTGGACTTAAATCGTTACAAATGAGCTGTAGAATAATCCCTTTCAAGGAATACGGCGAATTTCCAGTCACCCTTATGACAGTCGTGCTACCAAGACATACTGCTTACTGGTTTCATTGTTAAAAATAGTTATTTGTTATACAAGTGGGGAAAGTTGTATTTTACCTGCGAGTGTTCATTTGAAACACGAGCTAGCGAAAGGATTCTATGATAGACCACGAGCGAAGCGAGTGGTTCAAAAATAGAATCCTGAGCGTAGCAAGTGTTTCAAGACACGAGATGTAAAATAACTTTTCACCCGTGTATAACACAAAACTTTTCACCTCACTACAGCGAGGAAACTAAGAAAAGGGTTTGTACTGTAAGCTCAGTTCCGCATTTTGCACGGTTTCCTGTAATTCCACAGGTGTTAATACGTCTTTATCACTCGAATCACTCATTTTTAATAACAAAACGAACTAGAAAAACATGCGAATATTTAACGTTGACTACAGCGAGGAAACTAAGAAAATGGTTTGTACTGTAAGCTCAATTCCGCATTTTGCACGGTTTACTGTAATTCCACGGGTGTTAATACGTCTTTATCACTCGAATCACTTATTTTTAATAACAAAACAAACTAGAAAAACATGCGAATATTTAACTTTGACGGCTTAATAGAAAAGTTTTGACGTAAGTTTTTTTTTATTATTTCGGATGCGTTTTGTTTGCACATCGACTTATTTGGACTGTCAGAAGAAGAACTATTTTATCCGTTTTTAAAACAAGAATGAAGGTTAATTTTGAATGCTGATATTTATGAATTAAAATAAAGTTGTAAGACTGTATAATTTAGTGTTTTTACTCGATGCAATTCATTAATTGTGATGTTAAAAATTCAGCACTTGTAAGGTTTTACGTTTGGTTAGCTGTCAAATATCGCTTAAGCTGCCTTCAAATGTCAAAACTCTTTCTTCACTTGTGGATAAAAAGCGATTTTCTCAATAGATATCAAACAAACAAAAAGGGCTTTCCGAGCTAGTGAGATGAAAAAATCATTATGTTTACTAAGGTATTATACAATTAGGACGTTTCGCGAACATAGTCATTCTTCAAAGTCTTCGTTACGACCCTAACCCCATTTACCATATGGGCGGCCTTATATTCCCGGCGTTAACAACTAAACTTTTAATCATATTTCAGCATTTTCGATTCAGTTGCTGCTATTTTTATCTGCTTCGTATTAATTTTGTTACCATGCCCAAAAAAGTGTCGCAAGTTGTTATATGAGACGCGTAAGTATTATTTATACTCTTGATCAAACATTGTCTGTCGATGGTGCCAACTGGGTAGGAAAGCCAGCGTTTTCGACGCAGTCAAGTGGTGCTCCGAGACAGTCCGAGTTTTAACACCAGTACAGTAGATTAAGCGGGCTACTTACTGGGCCCCTGTGCCAAAAGCTCCTTCTAGTCCTGAAGGAGAATAGGCATAATCATAGTCTAATAAAACAAGGTCTTCTCTTCCACAAAGGGATATTTTTTACGTTATCTCAGTGTTGTCACTTGAATTACCACTGCACTCAAAAAAGGGCATAGAACTCAAATCAGTAAGTAAACAATTAAAATTGAGAAATCTCTGTTTTGTCACAAGCCTTATTCAGATACTTACTTTAATTTATTATAATTATAGTAACAATATGAATGCATTCACACATAATTATTTAAAAAGTTCGAAATGCAATGAGGAACAGCCTTGCGCTACTACAATCACCGGGTTCTCCAAATCAAACTGGCTGGTTTAAATCTGTTTTGACGTTTTTTCTCATTCCATTCAAACCGATGTAAATAGTATATTTTGCTCTACCTCACTATTATAATTTTTAAACTGTCACGGTAACAGGCGTAACATATTGCATACAAAATGAAATTTTAATTTAAAAAAACCCCGGACTCAAAACATTCCGTAAAATCCTCTAAAAAGTAAAAAAAATAAGTATTGGCCCTATAAGTTTAATTATATATAGGTTATTATAATTTTTGATACAAGTGTCGACACGTCGGGGGACCGCTAAGTAGCTGGGGTATTTTATATTTTTTCATTTACTTAGCGGTCCCCCGACGACGTGTCGACACTTGTATCAAAAATTATTACGTACCTATAATTAACATTCCTTAACCGTAGTACCATCAGATAGTACCATTGATGGTACTACGGTGTTTTTTTTTGCCGTGGTACCATGGATAGGGGAATGAAAAACCACCGCTATAAACCTGCTTTCAAATTACACACACACACACACACACACGCGCACACGCACACGCACACACACACATACACACACAAAAACACGCGCGCACACACACACACACACGCACACGCACACTTCCAACTTATAACACCCCTCTTTTTTGTTTCGGGGGTTAAAAATGATCTCCCTTATTTAATGCTCCGTTCAAATTTTATGTTCGTGTATTATGAGATAGCTATGAATTGCATAGCATACAACAAAATTTACGCTGAGAGAAATGGACATCGCTTTATAACTGTCATAGTTCTGCTTTGCGTTCAGTGGCGCCCTCTATTTTTCTAATAAATAAATTACAGTATTGTCTTGAAATCGAAGAATGATTTTTGCTGTACAAATGAATACACAATGCAGGTATAGCATTTCGTTAAGGGGCTTCTAAACGGGCCATGTTTTGCTGCAATTTGCGGCCGGCAACTAGTGCTATCTTACTCTTACTTCGTATGTTAGAGCAAGATGCGTATAGTTGCCGGCCACACATTGCCGTGAAAATGTTGCTCGTTTAGAATCCCCCTTACGACAATGTCGATTAACCTTTTACTTTTTCCGTTAAGTTACTCATTTCTAGTTTAACTGTTAACCATAACCTTATTGTGTCAACCTATAAATTGTGTATTCATTTTGTACAACGAAAAAAATGTACCTTGATTTCAAAACAGTACTTTAGTTCATTATAAAACACAGTAATAGTAATAAGGGCGCCACTGGACGCTCGGCGTGCTCTTAAGTAAGATTTTTATAGCTGCGGAGGGTTCGAAAGATAAAGACGAAATGAGAGAACGGCGTACGGGACAACAGTCTAGGTTGCTGGTTACCTGGGATCATATGAGTGGTCAATTGCCGTGGAGCTACATGTTTGTGTTGGGTTTGTACACTTCCTTTTTTGATTGTATTTTTTTATTATTTGTTTCAATAGTGGCCGTTTTAATACACACTCAGTGTGTTTTAAGTTTCTACCTTTAACGGTCCAAAAGATACATCGAATGTTTTGATCGAGATAAAAACAACGGACCGTCACGTTTTTGAGGTAGAGTCCGCTGACAGACATACGGACGGACGGACGGACGGACGGACGGATGGACAGACGAACGGATGGACGGGAAACTGAGGCTTAGTTATAAATAGAGTCCTGTTGCACCCTCTTGGATGTGAAACCATTTGGATACGGAACCCTAAAACACCCAAAGGGTGATTTTTGCTTCCCTTATCTTGCTACGGCCTTACTAATTATACTGGTTATTGCTTTGCTATTATATTGGTTATTTTTTTTAGGAGGCGCCCTTGCCCTGGCAAAGTCTTGTACACAAGAATATTCAAATGCGTACGAAGTCTTGCCAAAAAAAATTGAAAGACTACTGGAAAAATTCACAACATCAAAATCCAACTCTATATTTATACCTGTTATTATTATTGTCACGGTGATTGCCACGAACTTTATATCAAATATGATCGTTGCTATTTTAGGAGTGTTGTTCACCATGAACATGGTAAGACGAACGACTGGGTCCCTATTCTTAATATAATTACTTCCATCGAACGTATGATTAGTATCATTATCATTTATCATTACGAAGAATTGTCATTGCATTGAAAGGCATTTCTCGCTGCATGAATATTTTTTAGTAGTCACAACCCAACTTAAACTTCGTAATTAATGTTCAAGATATGAAAACTGAAACCATGACTTTAGCAGAAAATAACGAATAAAGCGAATAATGAAAGTAAATTCTGTGAACGAAATGATACCCACAATCGATTAAATGAAGTTCGATGGCTCACCATTACGAGTTAGGCCCGCTTGCACGTAAATTTATGTTAACACTAGGTTAACCCTTTTTTATTGTTGACGTAGTGGAAATGCGCATGCTCCCAGCCTGGGGATGGCTGTGCAATGGGAGGTAAGACGGACTCTCAAAAGAACTACTGTCTAAAACCACTCTGGCGTTAATGACGAAAAGCCGCTCGTGACGATCCCTCCCCAGGTGACAGAAGGAAACTTTCCGGGGCAGAAGTGGTTTCCACACGACCGGAACCCTTCAAAAAACCCCGGTCACCTCCCCAGTACCGGTCTTAGTCTGCTCCCTCACCCCGGGCCTTCCCGGTATGGGTGGCCCTGTCTGGAATCGCCTCGGGCATCACTTTGACAAGCAACCCGCCCCACCACGGCAACCCCAGGTTAACCCTAGGTTAACAGGTTAATTCGTTAAAATTGACAGTTCTCATATGAATCTGATATTTGAGAATAATTAAACCTAGAGCAAACGGGCCTTATTGATCAATTTGTCATATCCGAAGTTTACCGCAAAACTGTGGAAATTTATGCCATAATTGTTTTTTTATTCTTATATTGTTTTCATTCTGCTTCAAAGCTATCAAGTATTGATGATTCTCTGCCACGTACAACGTAGATTAACCTTTGAAACGCCATAGACGGGTTAAGCCGTCAGCTAAAAGTCGTGACACTGACGCCATGACGGCTACAGACGTCAACAATTCAAGATTAAAAGAGACTTTGTTTCATATCAATTAAGTTGAAGTTTGCATAGCAAAGCTAACTTGTTGGGCTTGTGAATGACACATTTTGTTTTTGACTCGAATTGAATTAATGACACGAGCGTTTTTTTTGTTTTTCAGTGCCACTATTTAGATACAAACCCCCTTTTCTACACTATTGCCGTAGGATTCTCAGCTTCGTTTTGCTTTATGCTTCCAATGGGAACTCCTGGAAACCTCATTGTTCACAAACAAGCAAAAGTGCCTATTCTTAGCATGGTAAATAATGGAATTATTTGAGCATCGACTTGTAAATGAAAAATGAAAATAGTTTATTGGTTTAAACTTGGTTAATACAAGACAAAACAATTAGTTTTTTTCTTAATTAACTAATCTTAACTTAAATTTTGTAATTATGTTACTTTACATTAAATGTGCGTGTGTGTGTGTGTGTGTGTGTGTGTGTGTGTGTGTGTGTGTGTGTGTGTGTGTGTGTGTGTGTGTGTGTGTGTGTGATTGTGTGTGTGTGTGTGTGTGTGTGTGTGTGTTTTATTTGTGGCATCGCTTAGACCTAAGTACGCAGTAATCATCTAATACTGTAGCAGAGCTTCGGTTTTATCGTAGTCAAGTTCAATTAACCAATTTCTCAGGGCTAAATAGGCTTAGAAGAGATAATATATTAGAAGATATATCGACGGTCAAGAATCAATACTGTGGAAGTAACAAAAACACAATTTTACAGGAAACGAAAAAAACGATTTAAAAATTCGAATTTCAAGTTATTGTAAGTATTTAAACATGATAAAAATGATAAAAATGAACTAATCCTACTGTTGTATGACGCACCTTTCTAACATTGCCCTGAACAAAGATATGGTAAGTTAGGTGGTATTGGTTCAAAGTATACTTATATTTTTTATAATTTTGTAAGATGAGTGGCTAAAGAGAAAGCAATAAAAAAACGTTTTTATTGACTGGTTACGTATTAATTTACTTATAAACCTTGATAAAAATATTTTTAAACCAAATTGTAAGGATCACTGGTTGTATACAATTACCGTACAAAAAGTTCGTGTCAGTTAGATTGTACGCGCGCGCGTTCTCAGTTCAGATATTATAAATAAAGTTACATTATTATATATTTATGTATAAACCCTTTAAATCTTTTTAAGAAAATCATGCGAGGTTGCTGAAAAAGAAGACAATAATGTTCATACAAACTTACCATTACTTACCTATCAAACGCGCTTTTTATTGAGAAGAATTTATAACAGTAGGTAGGTAATAGTTGGTAGTGACCCTGCCTACGAAGGTAGCGGTCCTGGGTTCAAATACCGGTAAGGGCAGATATTTGTGTAATGAACGCGAATATTTATTCCTGAGTCATGGATGTTTACTATGTATTTTAAGTATATATTTCTCTTTATAAGTATTTATATCGTTGTCTAGTACCCATAATACAAGCCTAGAGCTTAAATTGGGACTAGGTCAATTGGTGTGACATCGTATCCTGATATTATTATTATTATTTCTATAAATTAGGTTTTTTACATATTCAAATATAAAGGTAAAATAACAATACCGATACAAATTATTATTATTTAGATATTCATTTAATTTTTTATTATTATTATTATTATATTCGGCCGGATCTTTGTCATATCATAAGCCACAAGTACGAGTACCTACTTTTACTAACGTGCTTTATTTTCCCCGTTATATTTAAGTAATAAAAATAAGCATACTGTTCACAATGCTTTGGCAATGCAGAAAAAGATAAACTGGGGAGGGACATGTGGAAGTTAATTAAAACCTCAGATTGTTAATAATCAATAATTATACTTTAAATATTTAACAATCCTTATAAAAACTTATAAATTTATGCAAACTAGCTAAGTTGGAAGTAGACGAGACGTGGGCGGTGGGGATGCGTCGTATCGGCTCTGTAGCGGTGTCGTCATCGGGGTCGTCGTCAAATGGGGACTGCTTACACGCTGTTTGGCGGCCGTGGTCTCACCGGATTGGTGGGAGCGCTAAAGCGTAGACACAGCCGTACACGGAAGAGTTGTTGCATTCCGGCTTCATTGTACGCACTATTTATTAATTCTGTACTACGTTAACTCTACGCGGTGACTTCGTATACGTTCAAAATAGCCGACGAAGGGCGTTATGATGTTAAGTAGCTCGCTTGCGCGGTGACAGGCACTGAAGTTCAAGGCGAGACGAGGCGCGATGAGAATAGAAATTTTCAATTTCAAGAATTGCAATTCTCTCCTCTCGCATCTTCGGTGGAAATGGTTATTTTAATACAAATTTAAATTCTCGCGCCTTTTCATCTTGCCTCGTAATGCTACCCGCCGCTCGCGGTACGTCCAGAGGGTAGGTATTAACATACCATACTCATTGAAAGCCTATTGATGCCCATTGACGCCTGGCCGCCTACGAAACTAGGGGTCCTGAGATCGATTGCCGTCCCTTGATATAATTCTCTTTTTATTTCTGTCTGACATAAATAATTAAACATAATAACATTTTAAACAATTTCGAACATGGTGTAGTTATGAAGAACTGGTCCAATTCAACTAGTTCTAATTATCAGCTCTATTGATAAAACTAGTTAGGGGTACCTTTGCATTATATTATTTAATAATGGAGTTCCGTTGGGAAATTACCCTCCTTTTAGTCACGCAGTCAGGTAAATACGCGGACGGGCATTATCATGCATGAAAATAGCATTTTCACCTAGTGTTGCCATAAATGGACCGACGTGCTCATTTAGGATTTCTTCCACGTATCTTACGCCATTTAGTGTACCGTTTTCGATCAGTACTAGCTCTGTTCGGCTTTCTGCAGAAATCCCAGCCCACACGAGTACCGAACCGCCACCGTACGCAACCTTTTCTGCAATGCAGGCTTGCATGAATCGTTCTCCTGGCCTTCTGTACACCTTCACCCTACCGTCGTGTTGATACAGCATAAACTTTGATTCGTCTCAGAACACAACTCTTGACCAATCTGAGCGTTCGCGTGCATAAATTTGTCTTGCTGTGCGATGGTGCCATTCCAGTTTAGTGCCATTTGCAGGCCTAAAGGGTTTCAAATTAGCTTCAACAAGTCGCCGTCTTACAGTCCAAGCACTAGGATTGCTCCCACCAAGCCGTAAAAATGGTTGCGTCAATGCAGTTCCCGTAAGGAATCGATTTCGCAGCATAGTATTGACTAGATATCGATCCTCCCGTGCCGTTGTACACCTGGGTCGGCCTCCTCCTGGTCTGCGTAAGTTCGAACCAGTTTCTAGTAACCGCTGACGAACACGCTGTACTGTAGACAACGTCACTCCGGCTATTCTTGCTGTATCTCGCTGGCTTCGGCCGTTTTCCAGTATTGTAAGGATTCTCGTGCATTCTTCGGATGTAAGGCACTGGTCCCACCGCCGGCGAGTGAGATATGAACTATCGACTTTTTTGTAGACCAAGAAACGAACAAAAGATAATCGCTTCCGTGTAAATAAAAGAGAGATATATATATTTATAGTTCATCGCTCGCTGTTCACACTGCCGGCGAGGACACTCTCCCAACGCCCGGCGAGTAAGCTATGATTCCATAGAATTTTTACTAGCCTCCCGCCGACTGTCAACTGTTTCTAGTACATAATTTTACTAGTTGCTCGCCGAGCTCGCCGATATCTGGCGGTGGGACCGCTGTTTACTAGTTGACCGCAGCGATAAAAGCTATCGACTATAAAAAGTCGTCCGCGAACATTCGCTTTATAGCCGAGCGTCAAAACTATCAAAACTCGCTTCTCGCCGCTCGCCCTCTCCTTTGTAGTTTATAGTTCTACTAGCTTATAGTCTGTAGCCGGCGGTGGGACCAGTGCCTAAACGACATAATTATTACATTAATAATGACCACTGAACATTTGGGACCCTTTTTATATATGCATTTTATGACAGAACGAAAACAAAACCAAAAACAAATGGAAAGTGGGAAAAGTTCTATATTTAAAAAACGATAATTTTGTTTGAATATTTTTTTTAATGTCATTATTTAATATTAACAATAAGTACTTGTAATTAAGGAGGATCAAATTGTCTTTAAGGTTCAATTTATTTTACTTAGCTAGGTGTATTAGTTTTTGTGACCCGAAAATTTAGCTCTCGAGTGTATATAGCTTTTCAGTGTAAAAGAAAATTGTATAATTACAAGTAACAAAACAGAAAACGTACTTGTAAACCTAATATAATGATTATGATTATGACCGACGTGCGTGCACGACTCGATTTATGAATGTTGAAGAAGCGAAAGAAATTTGTCAAGATTGTAGCAAGTGGAAAGAAGTGGTCTCTGCCTACCCTTCTGGAAAACAGGCGTGATTTAATGTATGTACGTATGAAAATGTTTACTCCTCTTTTCAGATGTGTGCTGGTTTTGGGCCGACTATATTTTCTATTATTTTTATGTGGCTGGCGGTAACCTACTATGCTCCAATAATATGGCCAATTTTGAATGTAGGAGGTCTGCCACAATGGGCGCATGGAATATAGTTGTTTAGTCTGTATTCACCGCATGGCTGCTGTATAATGTAATAATGTTTTGTGTGCTTACCTACTTTTTGTGCCTATTTGCCATTTGCATAATTTGCCATTCCCTTTGCTTTATATTTTTTTGATATGATGTCACTCTTCATTAATCAGCTTCATTAAGCTATGCTGATGATATGGTGTTGCTGAGCCCCTCGATGGGGGGTCTAATAAAACTGGAAGGAATTTGTGAATCATACGCTGAGACCCATGGACTCAGGTACAACGCTTCTAAAAGCCAGCTTTCACTATTTAAAGCTGGTAGCAAAAGCTACAGTATGCAACCGGTTAAGCTTTGTGGGACTACTCGTTTGAAGAGAGTAGACAATTTTAAGTACCTGGGTCACTGGTATTAGTAACCCTAATATTAATATTTTATTACTAAGATGCTGTATTTACTAACCCTTTGGATGTAAAGTCTGAAAATAAACATTTATTATTATTGTTATTAATAATAATTAATCACTTATTTTATATAATGTTGGTTAGGTTAGATTCTTTAATGTGTGTAAAATAATTATCATACTCATGTAAACTAATTGTCAATTGTCTATTGACGTCCAAAACTGTAACCGTTTTCCCAAAAATTAACACTACAGTATGTCGTCTCTTTTCTCTTTCCTTCTTTTTAACCCTTTGAACGCCAAGAACCAATAAAGTGGTCGTGTACTGTCGCGCCTACGACGCCATCGACCCATATAGTGGTCACAGATACAATGCAAAATAGACCCGAGTATTTGTGAGGTAAGGTTGACATTAGCTGTGGTTTTCAGCTGTCATTGGCGTGTGAGGACGTCGTTTGTATCAAGTCAAAGACGTTCAAAGGGTTAAATGTTATTTTTTCATTTGTGTTTTATATATTTGTGAATGTTTTTCTTACTTCATATAAATGCTTAAAAATGCGAATTCAATTCTGATGGACACAATAAAACCTCGTCGTTACACCTTATTTTTACCTTTCATTTATGTAAGTACACCTAACGTTTAGGTTAGGTATCACTATGAATACATAACACGAGCATATTTTTTATTGGTGATCAGGAGTTAAAATTTATTAAAAAGCAACAAAAATTGAATTTAATTGTTGATGTCAATTATATTCAAGTTAATGATATTGTTAAACCCAATCACCACTGGATACATGGACATCCTACATTAATTTTTGAAGTGAAGTAGATACGTCAAGTGCCATTGCTTTGGTGGGAAATTTGAAAGATATTACTTCAATAAACTTGTTATGTTATCAGTTAATAGTTGTTACCGCGCGTGATGATAGATAACGATTCGAAACTGCAAAACATTAATTGATACGTGATTAACATAAAGTGCATGTAACATTCATCTGGTGGATAACATGTAATTCATAAATAAGTAAAAGGATAATAATAGCCACCGTTTAATTGAACAAAAAAACTACAAATCCTCGTATTTTGTGAAAGGAATATTACATCTCAAAAACATATTCTAGCACTGTTAGATCTATATTACTGTTTATTGTTATATTTCTGAAGATGATACTTAGAACCAACACTGAACTTCTAAATTAAAACAAACGAATTAAATTTAAACATAATTAACAACTGTTGAAAATGACCACAGTTCCGCTCGACGCTTGTGATTATTTCTTATTCTGGTAAGAACAGTGCTGGCCCGTATTTTACTAAATGCACTTATTATTATTTTGCGGAGTTCTTCTACAGTATTGGACTCATGTTCATAAACGATACACTTGAGGCAGGCATATTTCACTTCTATACAAAGCGACAAAGTAGGTCCGATCAACACGTAAAAGTATTGAATACATATAAAATATATGTATAATGCTGGCCGAACGCGCCTAAATAAACCATATTAACTCCTATTGAAAGTTCATTTTTCGTAGTTTACTGCGAACGTATAGTTATACCTACGTTTGCTCGCTCGAACGGTAGGGCTGTCAACACATCGAAAATATTAATATAAATTAACAGGTACACATTATGAAAAAAACAGTTACTTGAATAATCAAAATATAATATATATATATTTATATATATTTATTTGATGTACACGCTTGATTGTTACTTTTACATTCTGTTTAAGATTAAATAACTATTAACTATAGGTTTTTTCGAATCAAAACTCGTTTGCAGAAATATTGAGGTTATGTGTCAAACAGTACTGATTTGTTTGTAAACAAATAATTTTATCATTTCTATTGACCCCGAATTTAGATAATTCAATATTTCTAACTTGATGAACACTGTTTCGTGTTGATTGATCACTTCAATATACTTAGGTATATCATCTTATATGAATAAATAAAAATAAATTGCAACTACTAACCTTTCCTCGTTCACCGGCAAAGAGAAAAACGTTTCCTTTTTATTATTTTTGGTTCTCTTGTGTAAACACCCACTCACACAGCAATAATGAGTCATTTTTTTAAATTATACATTCACCAAAATAATTCAAAGAAACAACAACACACCACACACATCTAACCGTAACCGAACTTGACGTAATGACTAGAATGTACCTACTACCACAGATTAAGTAAGAGTGTACTACTCGCCTACTTGCATCTCGCTTGACGTGTCTCGACCATGTCTCGACACTCAAAAACCGGTCGAGCGAGTTTACATCGCCGCGCGCGGGCATCCTTGATGTATTAGCATCGGCAACTATGTTCTGTCAGGCGGTGATTATCGGACGTACCTCGCTCAGATAAATATCTGTTACGTAGCAACTCTTACTTAATCTGTGCTTGAGGTCACTCCAAAGATAAAAATCTAATGGAGTAAGGTCCGGGCTTCTTGGGGGCCATTGGATGAGGCCTCCGTGCTCAATCCACTGCCCTGGGAACTCTTTATCTAGGTACCCCCGAACCCTACGTTTGAAATGTGCAGGGGCACCATCGTACTGGAAATGTAAATTGTGTAAATACGGCAGTGGCACATCTTCCAATAACTTTGTGACCACATGCCTTTGCAGATTCAGGCAGTTTCCTCCATTCAATGTGCCTTCTATGAAATGGGGTTCAATTAAAGTGCCATTAGTAATCCCCGCCCACACATTTACCGTAAATAGTACTTGGAAAGCATTTCTTCTCGTGAGACGTGGATTTTCCGCAGCCCAAAAGTGCTCATTGTGAACATTAAATTGACCAACACGCGTGAAGGTCGATTCATCCGACCAAAAGATATTAGTTTCGAAATTTCCCAGGAATCACTGACAGAATGCCATCCTTCCCCCTAAATCTCTTGCTAAAATATCTTGAACGGACCGAAAGTGAAAAGGATGCAATTCGGACGAGTTAAGTAGTCGCTTGCCTACTGCTCCTACGAGGATTCCGAGCAAAGTTCCTTAAGATGCGTCGATCCAAACTTTCAGGATGACGTCGATCCGGTACTTGAGCGTGCCTTGGCGCTGTAAACTGACCGAAGTCACGTAGGTTTTGGTGTAAGCGGTTTATTAAACTGTGTGTGGGAATTGGAACGTTTGGATGAATATCGTGAAACAATTCTTGAGGTCGTCTTGAACTATTGGTTTGTATTGACAAATGTACCATATCATAACGTTCGTGAATTGAATACGGATATGGGTGAGGCATGCTTTTTATTATTCTCAGACGATATTTACTCTAAAACAATACAACACAACTTATTCGTCATAATTTGTTCACGGTCATTAAATTTACTATCTTTTGAAAGAGGTTGTAAACTCGTAGACTAAACAAATAGTAGGGTGACAATTAATTCCAACAAAAAGTTATTTTCAAAATAAAAATGTTACATTAAAAAAGATGTTTTTTTCATGTAACTGCGACTTAAACGTTATCACCATTAATAACTGAATAAGAAGAATTGGTTTATGATCACCAAAAAAAATTCACCGTGTATAAATGTATGGATAATGATCAATATTCAAAACAAGGGTAAATTATAATTATAAGTAAGAAATTAGACGAAACAATTATGTATGAAACGAATGGATACCGAATGAAACCCTATAAGTAAAACGCCGACGTAAAAAGGTTCTATGTTCGGCTGTATCAATGTTTTTTGTTTGGTTTCATCACATAATAAATAAACATTTATTTCCTTATACAGACAGGGTTATTGGTAATTCGACGTATTGCCGTTAGGGGGTGATAGGGGTGACTATTTGCGGTAATTTTAACCCCCATATGCATTATGCAAAAGTGAACAATTTTTAAGTTTTCATGTTTTTTAGCTTTTTTCAAAATAAGTCAAAAATGCAGCTTCAAAAATCTATTTAAAAAAAAGTATCAATTTAAATCCCATTTTTTTCTTCTGATTTATAAAAACAATTAAACACTGGCTATTTATCAATATTCAAACAACAATTATCGGTCCAAATTTAAAAATGCGAGACGAAAAACTATATTATTTCTAGATTTTTTACATATTTATTTCCACTAAAAAGCCTTAAAAAAGAAAAAATCGTTATAAAACTTGGCTTGCAGATTATTTTTAAAACATAACCGTTTTTTTAGCTCTCCAAAAATGCGTAACACCTAGGAACTTATTTCAAAAAAACTGAAAAAAAAATGATCACAAAGGAAGCAGACGGAAATTTGTACTCGAACTAAACAAGGTCGTTCTTTAAAATATCAGGGGATATCAGGGGACAATGTCACACCAATTGACCTAGTCCCAATTTAAGCTCTAGGCTTGTATTATGGGTACTATACCACGATATAAATACTTATATAGAGAAATATATACTTAAATACATAGTAAACATCCATGACTCGGGAACAAATATTCGCGCTCATCACACAAATATCTGCCCTTACCGGGATTTGAACCCAGGACCGCTAGCTTCATAGGCAGGGTCACTACCAACTAGGCCAGCGCGTCGTCGCGCGTCGTCATCGTTAAAAATTCGCATAAAATTAATTAAAAACAATACCCAATGTCAATAAAACAAAAAAACAATTTTAAAATAACATGTTTCTGATTCTAAACCAGTCACAGTTTAAATAGCAATAACAATTAACAATTAATAATAGTCTCAATTTACACATTTTGTAATTTAGCCTAATTAAAGTTCTTGCTCGAAGTGACCTACGCAAAATCGCATTCTTTTTCTGTTGTGACTTAACTACCGAAGTAGTCAAATTATTCCGCATTGCATTTGCTGCGTTTATAATTCTTGTCTTGAGTTCTTCCGCGGATGACACAGGCGAGACGTCGTAAACTATGGATTCCATGTGACCCCAGACATAGAAATCAACCGGCGTTAAGTCCGGACTTCTCGCAGGCCACGGAATGGGTCCTCCTCGCCCTATCCAACGATTAGGAAAATGGCTATCGAGCCATCGCCTAACATTGACACCAAAATGTGCAGGACATCCGTCTTGCTGGTATATCATGTTTTGCCTTGTAGCCAAAGGCACGTCTTCGAGGAGGTCAAACATTTCATTTGTCAAAAAAAAATCGTAAGCTGCAGCATTTAGATTGCTCGGTAAAAAATGTGGTCTGATTAAATTGTCGTCAATTATTCCCATCCACACATTGAGCGAAAAACGGCGTTGCGACCCTTTTGGCCTCTTTTTTATTAGGATTTTTGTGCACTTTCTCACTCCAATAATGTCCATTGTGGTAGTTAGTAATCCCATCTTGATCGAATTTGGATTCGTCGGCCCAAAGGTTTTTTTTTCAAAAAAGACGCGTCTTCTAAATCCGCATGTAACATGACTCTACAGAAAGCAACTCTCCTTTCAGGGTCCTCTTCGTGAATAACTTGCACAGGAGTATAATGGTAAGGATAGAATCCTGCAGAATCCGTTGTGTTACAGAGAGTCGTGTGGAGACGGTGATTGTCGAAATTGTTGGTTCATCGATAAATTCTTGCAGAATATCCTTTTCGTAATTAACAACATGTACATTCCGGCATTAATTTGTCGTCTATGAACACTACCACTTTCTCGGATTCGCCTATACACTCCATTAAAAACTGATACATGGGGTAACCGGCGATTAGGTAACCGACGCGAATAATCATGACGAGCAGCTTGACCGTTGCAAAAGCCGTAACAAAACATTATATCGGCGTATTCTTCATTAGTGTAATTTTGAAACATCCGTTGTTCATTTTGATCAAGCTCTTCCATATTTCAATTCAAATTAAAAATTAAACTACAGTCGTGAGTGTATTTACTTCAAAAAACACGGCGCCAATTTTTTTCTTAACCTGCCAGTTTGCTACCGGCATTGGATTAGGTACGCATAAAACCTATTTGCAAGATATTCAAACAGCGATTTTAAGTTTAGTTCGCATACAAATTTCCGTCTGCTTCCTTTGTGATCATTTTTTTTTCAGTTTTTTTGAAATAAGTTCCTAGGTGTTATGCATTTTTGGAAAGCTAAGAAAACGGTTATGTTTTAAAAATAATCTGCAAGCCAAGTTTTATAACGATTTTTTCTTTTTTAAGGCATTTTAGTGGAAATAAATATGTAAAAAATCTAGAAATAATATAGTTTTTCGTCTCGCATTTTTAAATTTGGACCGATAATTATTGTTTGAATATTGATAAATAGCCAGTGTTTAATTGTTTTTATAAATCAGAAGAAAAAAATGTGATTTAAATTGATACTTTTTTTTAAATAGATTTTTGAAGCTGCATTTTTGACTTATTTTGAAAAAAGCTAAAAAACATGAAAACTTAAAAATGGTTCACTTTTGCATAATGCATATGGGGGTTAAAATTACCGCAAATAGTCACCCCTATCACCCCCTAACGGGAATACGTCGAATTACCATTAACCCTGTATATTTTTTCTTTCTGGTACTATCGTGAAGTTCCTGAATAATGGTAATTTGTTGGCTGACGATGCTTTTAATCCTTCACACGCAACAAATACGTTTGACATGGTTTTATTGCTGTCAACATTATCAATATATTTTTAAAAACTTATGGTTTCGCAATGTTTCAGGATTGGCTTATCTGTCCAGTACTAGGCTTAATCAGAAAATAAAACTTTTTTTTTAAATTTATTTAGGTTAACACGTTATCAGCCCCCATACAAAAGCTTCAATATCCTCGTAAGTCCATTAATTCGTAATTGCGTACCTGGTCATTTCTTAGCGTTCCATATGTGGGGCACGGACTTGTGGAGCTAGTTTGTCGTAACCCATACATGGGGCACTGGTCTGTGAAGGTGTTAACAAATAATCATACTACATTCATTACTGTCTAAGAATAAAGAGTTTACATCAATTATATTTTATATTAAGATACGTCATCTTCGCGCAAAAGCGTTCCTCAAAAAGGAAAGGTAATTTACCTTACTACTGTTTATTTGCGCCGCGGCCGCTGACACGCACGCATCAAAGACAATAACATTTTATTACCGAAAAGTAACAAATATCTTTCATAAAAATGCAGTCTTGTATTTTTGAGGCTGCCACAATTATACTGTAACTGTAAAAGGACGAAAGGATGTCTAATTTTCATTCGTAGGTGCCGTAAATATTTTTTCCTACTCCTGTACTTTTATCTGTCATTTATATAGTCACGAACACTAATATAAGAATATAGATAATATGTCCGCAGAACATTCCGTAGAAAAGTCTATGTAGTCTATTCCCCTTAACAGCACTTGTGCTTTTTTGAGCCAAAACGATATGCCTAGCTGCCAAAGCTTACACCTAGGTTAATTTGACCAATCAAAATACTTCACCAAATTAAACCACCAATCACAATACACATTGACTGTCAATCGGAACGTTAGGTTCTTTTTGGTATGTAAACTCTTTTACTAATTTAACTCTTTAAAAAAAACATTTTACTTGGTATCAACGCAGCTATATTTAAATCGACCAATCAGGTAAAAGAATTCATTTCTCAAATCATAAGGTGTTTTTTAGTCCCTATTTCACAAGTTAAATCGATTGTGCAACTTTTAAAAAAAATATGAAACCTGGCAAACAAAGTTAACCATAGACACTTATTTTGTTGTTTTCGAATGTTTCTCGCTCGTTTGTTGTTCTGTGCTTCGTTCGTTCGTATTCTATCCTAGGAATATTAATTTAATTTTGCATTTTATTTGAAACCTAGTCGTAGAAAAAGTATTGTATGCAACGGTGTATAACTAAGTCAAAAAATACTCGTGGCGTCTTGCTTTACGATGTTCGCCTGCGGCTAGCATCGTAACCACACCACTCGTCTTTTTTGACCTCTCTTATACAACTATTGCATAAACTACTATTTACATTTTGTTTTTACCTCGCATAATTTGTTTTATTTGCACCGGCGTCACTGTAACCTTTGAAAAATGAGATACATAATTAATTAGATATTGCATCAAGGCTATAAAGACGGATGGTTGCCGTCATCGGGCACTTGTCTTGGCGGGAATGGCGAGCAATTTCAAACAACTATTTATCTCTTTCTAACAATAGCGTTCGCTACGGACTACCTTTTATTAGTCTTTTTCTGTAGAAATATGGTAATCTAGCAACTGTCAGTAATTAGCGACGGGTTTATACGCGTGAAAGTTTATCTCTGTTTATCTTCATTGGTCACTCAGCTGTGTGGGCGATTGTATGAGCATGACGTATCTAAATATAAAATCTCATTGGTTTAAATATGTGTGATCAATAGAGTTAGGACTTTTGGTGGCAAATCGTGGTTCTAGAATCCATGGAGTCGCTGTTTCCTATTTATTGTAATACATACCACTTTGATTTTGACCTTCAGTATTTTAATAATTTAAAATTCCTTTATTAATCAAACCGCTTAAACCAATTGAAATGAATTTTGGTATGGAGGATATCTCTGCTGTGAAAGAGTTACGGACATGCAAATATTAGTAGGTATGGAATAACCGAACTAATAATGTATTTAGTTCATTTTGAAACATGACCATACTGAAGGTCAAAATCAAAGTGTCATGTATTATAGTAATTAGGAAATAGCGACTCCATGGATTCTAAAACCACGATATGCCACCAAAATCCTAACCCTAGTGATCAACAATGTTAACCACGAGTTACATTTTAAATTGATACTGCAGTAACTTTAGGCAACAGTGTTTGCGTCAAATCCGGTTATTATTATTAATTATTATTATTTATTTACTTATAAAAAAAGATGAAATTACATTATAATTATGAATTTATGAATTTTATGATGTTGACCCTTAGACCATACAGTAGCTGGACTGGCCTTATAGGTCATTTCCCCTCTGCCGAAAAACATGCACAATGTGCAAAGAGTTATACAAAACCTATTTCATAATCGATTTAATGTCATTCACCAAATCGCCTCGCTAGAGAACACACTCATTGGGAGTGGCAACACAAATGACATATGCCACAAAACAAAGATCTATCTATCTATCTCCACACTCATTGGAAAAATGCTCGCATGTGCTATAAGTTCGTGTAAAAAACGATCAACTGAAGCTTAGAAAAAGATGGCACATGATTTCATTTGTTAGTAATTTTATATAATACATGTAAAATATTATTTTCAAAATTTTTTCGTCGCACTTCAAATTTAACGATTATAATCAATCGATTAAAATTCTTACTTGAATGAATGCGTACTCGGGGTAGCGAGACACGGTTTTTAGGCTTTGTAAGAAATAACTTAACAGTTTTTGAAATAAAGTCTATAATTGTTTTCATCAAAATGATGTCGTCAGCATACTCCTTAGCGAGACTCGGTTTTAATGCTTTGTAAGAAATATCTTTACAGGTTTTGAAATAAAGTCGGTTTAATACTAATAAACATCATGATGAGGGTAATCTCGATGAAATCAATATTTATCGACAGTAAGGAATATGGCCCTGTACTCCTTTGTGAGCAGACAGGGCGTTTCACAAAAAGCCCGGCTGGCTGTTCACAATGGAGTGCTGGCCCCTACCCTGATGTATGGTAGTGAATGTTGGGTGTGGCAGGACAAGCATGTAAGTCGTGTAAATGCAGTTGAAATGCGCTCTTTGCGTAGTATGTGTGGTGTGAAACTGATTGATAGGGTTAGAAATGAAAAAATCAGAGAGAAATGTGGAATAAAAGAAGATGTAGTGACTAAGATTGAAAAGGGCATGCTTCGATGGTTCGGTCATTTGGAAAGGATGGATGAGGGAAGATTGACGAAAGAGATATACAGATCGAAAGTGTGTGGAAGGGTCGGAAGGGGCCGCCCTAGGCGTACTTTTTCGAATCAAATCGGAGAAATACTGGAAAAGGGCCGAATCTTAAGTACCCGAAACCGACGTGCGTGCATGACTCGATGTATGAATGTTGAAGAAGCGAAGGAAATTTGTCAGGATCGTAGCAAGTGGAAAGAAGTGGTCTCTGCCTACCCCACTGGGAAACAGGCGTGATTTAATGTATGTATGTAGGAATATTTACTAAGGACCTGGAAATTGCCTAGTGATCACTATTTATTTTAAGTGTATATTTTACACGTTCCCAAAAGACCCGGAATTGAAAACATATGGACCGCCTCATGCAGCAGACGAGCAAATTGGGTGCCTACGCGTACTAGTTCCATATGTTCGAAACATTTTGATGCAAGTCAGTATCGAACGCTGCAAGAGGCGATAGTTAATAGATTTTGCTGTTCCTACTTTATGTTTATATGAAAAAGTTAGTATATTTAGTATTTTAGTAAGTAATTCACGTTTCACTCTTAAATATTTACTTTCACAAAGAAATACCAATTACCATAATATTTTAAAACTTTCATAATTTAGTAAAATAATATCTAATACAAATAAGGTTTCTTTTCATAAAACAATAATAACAAACATTGTGCTATAATCTCCATGAGTGATCAAGAGGGCAAACTTTGTAAAAAATATACAAAAGATATCCTACTTTTGCGTTATTGTTAATTATAATTAACATGACTTAACAACTTTTTCATTGACCAATAATATCCTATTACGATGCTCGATAGATACTGTTTTTTAATGGCAGAGAAGAACGCACACGAGTACTCGGGCTACCTGATGGTAAGTGAGAACTGAGACAATCTCAAGATTGCAATCCTAAGGGCCGTATTAATAAACCCATCTTGACTCAGAGATGTCCGTCACAAGATACAAGATATACGGCACAGTAAGCGATAAGCTATAGAAAACTGTCATTTTGACGCATCTTGAGACTGGCATTAAAGTCGAGATAAGTTTATTAATACGGGCCTAAGACTACAAAGGCGTTGCTAACTCTGAGTTCTACGATGGAATCTCTATGCTCCTAATTTCACCGGTTGTCTTATTCCCACACCGGAACAAAACAACGCGAACACTGCTGCTAGGCAGGCGGCGGGTCAAAAATTGTATGCTTCTGCAAATTTCAGTAAAAAATATAGATATGAGCAAGGACCATATATAATAGGACTTACAATCTTCATACTACGCACCGTACTCCGTTAGTTAGTATCTTTCTAAGTGGCTAGATGGCGCTAAGAGTACCAATTCATTCAAAAGTCGTAATTTTACAATATCTTTTCGCGCAAGCGAGCCATCGAGCGTTCAACGACATTTCAATTGATACAGTAAAAAGTGAATAGATGGCGTTAGGTGCGATGTTGCATTACTTACTACGTTTCGTTCCGGAACACTTCACTATTTTTAAACTGTTATTTGTACTTACATATTACTTACAATCCATACTAATATTATAAATGTGAAAGTGTGTCTGTCCGTCTGTCTGTCTGTCTGTCTGTCTGTTACCTCTTCACGCTTAAACCGCTGAACCGATTTAGATGAAATTTGGTATGGAGATAGCTTGAGTCCCGGGGAAGGACATAAGCTACTTTTCATCCTGAAAAATTAGACAGATCCCGAGGGAGCAGCGATAAACGACTTCTACGCGGACGGAGTCGCGGCAAAAGCTAGTGAAATATATTTCAAAGTTCGTTATTATTTATAATTTATTTTCGGAACCCAAATAATGTCCGCAATTATATTTTAGTTTAAAAAGATTAAAAGAAAGTTTAGATACTGCGCGAGTTGAAATGAAAATTGAAACGTCAAACCTCATCCATACTAATCCATATCCATACTAATATTATAAATGTGAAAGTGTGTCTGTCTGTCTGTCTGTTACCTCTTCACGCTTAAGCCGCTGAACCGATTTAGATGAAATTTGGTATGGAGATAGCTTGAGTCCCGGGGAAAGGAAGCGGGCGGAAATTCGTCTTCGAACTAAACTAAAGTCAGAAATGAAACTTCAAAAATTAAAATTAAAAAAAATACCAAATTTAAATCAACTTTTTTTATTTGCTTTTGTACAAGATGAAATTGCTGTTCTTATGCAATATTAAAAAAAATGTTATCTGTACACGTTTGAGAATGCGAGGCTGAAAACTAAAAAATACATGTTTCCCGCTTCCTTTGTGATCATTTTTTTCAGTTTTTTTTTAAATAAGTTCCTAGTTGTTATGCATTTTTGAAGAGCTTAGAAAACAGTTAGGTTTTTAAAATAATCTGCAAGCCAAGTTTCATAACGTTTTTTTTTGTTTTTAAGGCATTTTAGTGGAAAGCGATCGCAAAAAAATATTGAAAAATTTTCGTTTTCCGTCTCGCTTTTCTAAATTTGGACCGATAATTATTGTTTTAATATTGAGAAATAACCAGTGTTTAATAGTATTTATAAATCAGAAAAAAAATAAGATTTAAATTGATACTTTTTTTGTAATAAATTTTTCAAGTTGAATTTCTGACTAATTTAAAAAAAACTAAAAAACGCGATAACTCAAAAATGGTTCACTTTTGCATAATGCATATGAGGGTCAAAATTATCGCAAATAGTCACCCCTATCACCTCCTAACGGGAATAGGTCGACTTACCAATAACCCTGTAGAACATACTTAAATATCGGGTTGAGAGCGTCGTCGGTGGCCTAGTGGCTTAGGGGGTTGACTCGTGATCGTAAGGTACCGAGTTCGAATCGAACCCCCGCGGTCACCATGTACCAATGAGTTTTTCTAACTTAAGTGCATTACCCGATGCTCTTACGGTGAAGGAATAACATCGTGAGGAACCCTGCACATTCGAACACCCTTTTTTAACCCCTTTTGGGATGAATTTCAAAAAATCCCTTCATAGTGCACCCCCAGGATATCCAAGGAATATTATTCCCTCCAAATTTCGAGTCGCTAGGTCCAGCGGTTTTGGCTAAACATGCACGGGTTAAAATATTTGGTCCTGGTAGGTTTACGTACCTACCAACTGTTAAGGTACCTACTGACCGACGCAAAATTAAAGCTTTCTAAGCCTCTAAGCCTAAGCTAAGCAGCGGACGGACGGACATAGCGAAACCAGGTAAGTATAAGGGTTTCTTGTAGGACTACGGAACCCTGAAAATAAAAACATTTTAATCTGACCCATATTTGCGGCAGCGGGAAACGAAAGGATAAGAAAGTAGGTACATATTTTATTCTAACCCCAAGGTTTTGATTTATTATTGATTATACTATTACCTGCATCCTTGATTACTATGTACAGTCAAGGTCAAAGATATGTATACACCACAGAGTGACAAAAAGCATAGTCATCTAAATGGACGTAAATTTGGCTACATAAAAATATACATAAATTAGTAAACATAGTTTGTGACATAACTATGTATACAACAGTTGCAATAATATGTCCTCATCTATTAAACCATAGACTTAGAAACAACATAAAGTTCATAAATATGTATACACTATTAACCATACGTAAACACGACTCTATTGTCAGCGGCGTATGAACGTATTTGCGTATTATATCGAACTCCATAATCTTGATGTAATCCATATTTCCTTAACTTTTTCCGGGATTTGCCAAGTTTACATAAATATGTCTCCGAATTTCCGAACCCGAACTAGATATGGGAAATCCTTTCGAGGTTTTTTTTTTTTAATCATCGTAATAAAGCCTTGGGAGTATTTAAAAATATATATTTTATAAGTAGCTATTGTAATATAATATAACATCATGATTCATGATCTGTAATCAATATAAAATAAAAATACGAAAAAAACATCTAGCTGCAGGATTGGAACGCGGGGCAGCACGTGACTCGACAGTTACACCTATTGCTGAGCCACAGGACCACGGTAACTGACGTCTGTATGAACGAAATATTGAAACGCATTAAGTACCTACTTTAAGTTGGCAGCTTCAATATTGCGAAATCTGTTAAACACGTAATTCCAATAACGACGTGACAGGTCAAAACATGAGACAAACGTATAAAATGACAAGTCTGCACTGTTTTCGTGAATTGTCAAAACATTTTATTCAAATTTGTTTCGTGTTAACAAGACCGTAAAGTTGA
This sequence comes from Acleris emargana, assembly GCA_927399475.2. NCBI lineage: Eukaryota > Metazoa > Arthropoda > Insecta > Lepidoptera > Tortricidae > Acleris > Acleris emargana. The sequence goes on along the minus strand of OV656840.1, from coordinate 14,367,051 downwards.
TTTTAGCACGTTTATATTTTGTATACATATTTCTGTAGCAGTTACTGAATCTATATTTAATGACATAAATATAAGTACAATATATTGCATCATTTGCTGGATACTAATTATGTAACTTTTATGGTATACAAGTTTTTGAACTTGCCTTATACATATTTACGTGGCCTTTGAAATTTAGATATTTATTAGTATTTGTATGAGTACATATCTTTTGAACTTTTTATGATTACCTGTTTTTTATCACATTAGTTGCATATATATCTTTGACCTTGACTGTACATCCATATTTTACGAAAAATAAACTTCTTCGTAAGTACAAACAAAACTTATCTAACAGCACCAAATTACGTTAGTGACTGTTTTATTCGCGGAAAATACCAAATTTGACAATTATTATGCGTAATTTTATCCACCCACATTTTACCCAGTGCACCAACGCCATCTAGTTATTTAATGTAGCAAAAATTAGCAAACCCGCGAGCAACTTTGAGCAATCAACGATTCCAGAGGTAGTGCCATCTATTAAATAGGACATGTTTCACATTGTTGACGAATAAAAAATATAATATTTATAAGTTGTGTATATAAGTGATATTATGGTTTTAAAATAAAGCACTTGGACGTTTGTTCTTAAAAAATAAAAAAAACACGAGTAAGTATTGGTGAAAATAACATTTTTGCCTCTTCCAGGCTACAAAACAGCGCCATCTAGTTTTAATACCGAATTTTGAGCTATTTAAGAGTTACATTTTTTTGTATGAGATTGTCAGTCCTATTATATATGGTCCTTGATATGAGCTATCGACCTAATCCTCGCACCGTAGGTTATGCCGACCACATTGACATTTACGTATTGTTATACCGCGTTTGTACAAAGTCTTTACATGTGTGGTATGTTTGTGTGCGTCAAAATATATTATGTGTTAGATTTCTGTCAAAATGTGCGTGTGTAATGACACAGATAGATTTTACATTTGTAAGTAATCTTTAGCATGTTATTTCTTCACCTCCCGCAAATCTTGGCAGACATGATTGTGCTCGAATACGACCTGTAAGGCCAGTCCAGGTATTGTATGGTCTAAGTGTTGGCCCAATGAATAATCCAAGTTTTTGACCTCGAAAAAACCGCGAAGATTTCAGTCTTTTTTCAGATTTTGGCGATTATAACCCTAAAGGACTAATTTTTGATAGTACCTTCTCAGTACGTTTTTAAAGCAGACAAAACTTGCTGCCATATGAGATTAAAATTGTTTTTGTAGACTCAATAGGTTTTTATATAAAGCTTTTCAAAATTCATTTTTTTTTCATTCATTCATTTATCTCAAATAATGTTGAAGGTGTAATTTTATCTTATTTGCTTTGACTTTGAACTTACGTGATTATGTCCAATAACCTAGTAACGCCCGAAAGCCTTTTAGGACAGTCTGTAGGGACACATACAAATTGGCCTATTTTACAAGGTCCAACTTTGTTTTGAACTCGATGACAGGCATTCCAGACCCACCATGCCCCTAGCTATACCATCAAATACCAAATTTCTGAACGGTAAAAAGGTTGGTTCTCACGCGAGGATAACATATCGGTTGAGCAAATAAAACATCGGGCTCGTGACAGTCTCTTGGCTCCTCTCGCTCTTCAACTGCTGCATTGAAACATCCAAAACGTCTCAGTCGTGGAGAAGATCTAAAGTTGCATGCATGCATGAGCATTGCATTACTCAAACCTGGGCAAAGTCCCGAGCCCTGAGTCCCGTCCTGGTTGAAGCTCTTCAGATCAACTTTCCATCTGGGTCCACACGTTTTATTCTATACAATGGTACCGTAAAACCTGGTAACTATGGTCCAGTACTTCAACTGTGGTCCAAGTCTAATTTCTTTAATTCCTCATAGATTACTTAAGTATAAGCATTTTAAAACTTTAGTCAACAAGAAATGTCTATAAAACAACACGTTTCCTTAACTAAAGATAATGGGAACTTGTACTTTTGGTCATTAATTTTGGACTATAGTTGGAAGATTTTGGACCATAGTTACCAGGTTTAACGGTACTGAATCACTTTACAATTGTAATACACTCGCGGTCAAATAATACGGGTCAGAGTGCGTTTTTCATACAAACAAGGCTATTTTGAAGCCTTGGTTCTAGGGCATTGGTTGTTTTGAGTGAGGTTTAATAGTGGATACTCTGAGGTTCAATAGAGGAGGTCAAAAGTGCTTAAGATACCTAACTGATCGCACAATCAGGTAACACCACAGCGAGAGAGTTTGGGTTAGCATTTGGATTTCCTTACATTTTTTGCCATTTTATAGGTTTTTCCTGAACATGCACAATTCCGGCGTTAACCGTAGATTCAATCAGTTGGGTGTCCTAGGCACTCTGGAAGTCCTGGATTGATGCTCGGGGTGTCCATCATCAGATTTCACTAAAAGCATCCCCTGGCGAGGAACCAAGGGTTTGAAATAGCCTCTTTAGTATGAAAAACGCACTCTGACCCGTATTATTTGACCGCGAGTGTAGATTCCAAACTTATCCCGGAGCAACCCGTTTGGCCCGGTAAACCTGGTTGCAGCCAAATCCTTATGCTCACTCGGCTAATAAAGGATGGATTTGAAGGTGCATTGTATTATTAACCAAATTAGCACTTATATACAAAAAAAAGGTTCCAGGTACATATTCCTTCAGGAAAGAGCAGATTGTAGGTATTGAAGCATGGTCTTCCACAGGACACTGTTTTGGCCCAAATGCTGTTTAATATCTGAACAGGAACACTATTCTTATGGGTAAACCATATTGCTTTTAACATTAATCATGTTATCAGCGTTACGATAGTTCTTATTTAATTAAATATAAATTAGTTTAATAGAAATGGCGGGCGCGTTAAAGAAAATACAATAACATGTCAAAGGCCGTATTATTTTACCCAGTAGAAAAGAAGCCCAGACTAACAACCCCCGACCATTAAAATACCTCTAAATAAAGACTACACGTAAAAGCGAATACGCTACGCCCCTCTTTCTTCCGTGTACAATGTTAGGGCTGTCACTTGTGAAATATTTTAATCGGTTTATGGATGTATTATACAAGTTTAGTCACAAAATGTTACTAATGTTTTACCGCCTGTTTCACAATAGACAAAGCATATTTGACGGATAAATGTAGCCCTTTATCTTTCTTACACTTGTAAATAGACAAGGAGAGAGTCATTTTTAAATAGCAGATAAATTTACTCGTCGATTGTGAAACAGGCCCTTAAAGTAATAATTAAGCTTTCAATCCTTTTTTTTTCGTTCTTCGTATAGCGACCACTCTAATTGTCATTTCTAAATAAGCCTCACTGAACGTCTGTTACATATTTATTATATCAGTTTTCCTGTATCCTGCTACGACCTTTGAATTTTTCTTTTTGTCATGAGATTCTGGCAGGCACATTAGTTTCTTTGAAAATTATAAACATTAGCAATCATTTTGCGACCATTAAAATAATCAGTATATGGGTAAATATAATCACGTTTAAAAAACATGTTAGTATTAAACTGTCATGACTGACACCAATAATTCCATGTCCAAAGTACCTATAGTCGAGTCCGGAATTAGGCGAACTAACTTGACAGCCGAAAATGTTGCCAGACATAGGAAAAAATAAATAGTGATAGGTTTATGTCGACACAAATATGTCGATATAACCTTGTGCCTTCTATAAATCTGATTATATTTATATTTTATCAAGTAATTGTCATCGAAACTTTCACACTCATACATACTTGCCAAATAGGGAAAAACTACAGCATTTTTTACGATATAATATGATCTGAAGGATGTACGGTTTAAAGCGGATATTTACGATACTTACTCCTCAAATTAGGAATAAAATATAAAAATAATGCTGACATTACAACAGGCCATTGTGATCCTTTTAGGTGGCTTCCAAATTATTAGTTAGATTTCAAACACAATAATAATGATAAACTAGACTTTTTAAATATCGATATTAACAGCACTAGCCAAACTGTGGCAACATTAGTGTACAATGAACTGTCAAGTTAGTTCGCCTAATTCCGGACTCGACTTTAGTCCTTGTGACAATGACAGTTGAAAAGGAAAAAATGCCAAATCCAAACAGTAAAATAAGATAGGGAGCAAAACTCATTTCATAGATCGGCTTCTATGCTATGTTGTGACCATGCCTTCAAGGTACGCCCACACCAATGCTTAAAAAATGGTGACGGTACGGAATCGCAGTGACGCATCGTATGCGTACCGTTTTTGACGCACGCTCCCCACACCGCTGCTTAAAAAAACGGTGTCGTTGCGTGAACAAAAGACGGGGTCATAGTAACAACATGGCGTCGTTTTTGACGTACCGTAATATACGCACCGTTAAGCATCGGTGTGGAGGGCATGCGTCAAAAACGGTACGGATACGACGCGTCACTGCGATTCCGTACCGTCACCGTTTTTTAAGCATTGGTGTGGGCGTAACTTTACAGTTGAATACGTAATGTAAAAGTAAAATTAAGTAGAAAAAGGTACTTGGTGCAATGTTCATCTTATAGTCTGATTTCTACGGTTCGTCCTTTTTCCATTATCCACGGTGCCCAGAATACTCTATCGTTACATCAATGTAAGCCAGCATGTAGGTATAATGCAAGCATCAACCCGTACAAGAGTATGAAATGAATTGAGGTTCGAAAGCCAACAGAATAGGTATACCCTATAATCTGTGATATTACAGTGTTTTGTCTAGACGTCAATTCTTGACAGTTTTACCTTTTCCGACCTCGGAAGTTATGTTGATTAAGGAACCGCGGTAGACCGCCATTAATATAAAAGAAGAAGAAGAAGAAGATTAAGTAAAATACCTGTAGTTTAAAGAAAAGGACTAGAAATAAAATAAGGATATTTATTTGATTCTGTATTGCAGGTATCATCATGTAAGTAATGTATTTTAGTACCTATTTGGGTTTTTTTATTCGTACAAATGTCAACACAAAACACATTTTGTTGTCCAGTAAAATGACAGTGTCTTTTTAAAGTAACGTGTATGATTCAATTTTGAATTTTGCTACTGCAATAGATTGCAGTTTAAGTTTCGGAAATTTGGATGCTGTCGTAGTTCTAATATATTAAAACCTAACCCACTTTTCTGGTAGCAGATCGTTACCAATTATACTATGGTACAATTATGCCATAAAAAAAATCTGCGAAGTTATGTTCTGCTACATAAAAATCTGCAAAATTAAAGTCGGCGATATTAGTATTCTGCTATTCAAAATTCTGACAAATGAATGCATGCGTTATGACAGTTATGCTAGCGTATCATTCGGCTAAAAATGTTTCTGCGATAACTGTTATGCGAAGCGCATTTTGGACGATCGATATTATGCAAGATAAAGGAAAACCTACCTAGTAACGCAAATGAAGTAGTCTCAAAGCGATCTGTTTGTATTTGCTACCTACTCCAAACGAGATGGGGACCTAAAGCTTCTATCCCATAATAAAATTGTTCATATTCTTTCAGGGCACCGAAGGACCCATACGCAACGGTCTCTCCGGGCTCGAAAATTCTTCGTTTTTTCGCTGGTCATTGGCGCGGTATCGTTGCTTTTGTAACGCCAATCATTTGTATTGCCTTACTTGCTCCTATGCCACCCAAGGTAAGTAGACGTCATCCAGTTACTGCCTATTAATTAAGATTAAGTATATATGAAAACACTTTAGTAAGAATACAACGTAGTTCTGGCTTAAGAAATTTTATATACGAGGCAAACGAGGTGTTAGACACGATTTTATCTTCACTTTCCAACTCAGGTTCTCGGCCAAAATCGACGAGCTTTCCATCTTTTTAGAGCCATTTCTATCGTGTGTACTCGTTCAAAACATTTGGGTGGTAACTTTTTCTTCAAAATACCTAGAAAAAAAAAAACTAAATCTTAATCCACCACGCTTAAAGTCCAACACGCAATTTTTTGACAACGTCAGACGCCAGATGTCATTAGATACTTTACTTTTTTAAATATACACTAGTCTAGCACAAGCCTTGTGGCTGCCATTAAAGAGAAGAAGAAGAAGAAGAAGTACTCTAGTCTAACGTAATGTGTCTCTCGTATCATAGTGGAGCTTTACGCTCTCTTAGAATAAGTACATCTTTACGCACAGCTGGGCCTTTCCTTTGACGCTGACCCAGCTTTGCAACTAAATTTAATGCTTCAATTAAAATCTATCAGGTACACGTCGGGTTAATAATAAAAAAATAAATTAAATATTAATCCTAGAAAACAAAAACGATTTGTGTCTTCCTTCTTCCAAACAGCATACGGGTACTAATAAAACTGTAGTCTTAGAAATATGAAATCTTGTCAATTGAAAGATTTTTTATTTATTTCAGAAATTTCAGTACACCGCGTATTGTTTAGTCGTCATGGCCGTGTATTGGGTGACGGAGTGTATTCCACTGCAAGTGACATCGTTTTTACCTGTTGTAATTTTCCCGTTAAGTGGTGTCATGAGCACGAGGCAAACTTGCATGTGCTACATGAATGTAAGTATAGTGTTTCTTATTTACGACGGCTGTAAAACAGTCAAAATGCTAAGCCTAAATAAATAACTCAATAGTAACTTAGTCATAAAAACATGTAGTCATCTTGACTAGGGGGGCACGGTTTATGTGAGAAAACATACAGTCATAATTATATAGTGTACGTAATGATTTGCATAAAAAGGAATGTACTCATTTTCACTTTGCAAAACACAAATTGCATAATTTCGATCTTAATAATTAACCAATGATATAATTATTATAACCATACATCGGGGTTTTCGGTGCGGGAATGTTTGACATAAGCCAAAGATTAAAAAACAGAGTTTCTACCTAATGAAGAATTAATTGAACAAAAAAAAGTATTTTATAAAAGAAATGTCGAAAAACTATGAACGAATTTTTACAAGGAAATAGAAATGCGATCGAAAAAAATTAAATATGCTCCTGTTACAACATCTGCCGACTTAGAGAGATCGTTCAGTTCATTGAAATGGATAATATTTACAGCAAGACGTCGCAGATGAACTATTCCAAATATTGAAAAAACATTAATAGTTTATTTTGAAAATCGTGTCAACTACTAAATTTACCTACTGCAGGTAATTAATTAACGTTAATTTTATTATTATCTCATATCATTATAGCCTTGGTAGTAAAGCTAAAGTACTACATGAGTTAAAAAAAACTTGTATCATAGTGTAAGCAATTCGCAGAGAGGTAGTTAGTCACTAGGCATAATATTATGATATTTTCTCAGATTACCTATCTGTTGATATCTACTCTTTCTTAAATCATTCCCGCACCGAAAACCCCGATGTATGATTATTATTATTATATTATTGGTTAATTATTAAGATCGAAATTATGCAATTTGTGTTTTGCAAAGTGAAAATGAGTACATTCATTTTTATGCAAATCATTACGTACACTATATAATTATGACTGTATGTTTTCTCACATAAACCGTGCCCCCTATCCTTTTTAACGTCTTTGATAACTATTCACTCAATATCACAGTTCTAACCTAACCTACTAAATAGAAATTAACTTAAAATGCATAATACCCAATTATATTTTTTATTAAGATACGTCATCTGCGTGCAAAAGCTTTCCTCAAAAAGGAAGGTAATTTACCTTACTACTGTTCAGTTCCGCCGAGGGCGCTGACACGCACTCATCAAAGGCAATGAAATGTAACTACCAAAAAGTAACAAATATATTATTTAATAAAAAATGCTTTCTCATGTTTTTCGAGACTGCCGCAATTATACTGTAACTATAAAAGCAAAAAAGGGTGTCTCATTTCATTTTTAAGTACCGTAAATATTTTTTTATTTGTTTTGTTGGCGATGTACGTCATAATTTGTTTTATTTGCACCGACGTGACTGTCACCTGTGAAATATGAGATACACAATTAGGTATCGCATGAGTGCGATAAAGACGGGTAGCTTAGGCTGCCGTGTGCGGGCGCACCTGTCTTGGCGAGCAATTTGAAACAACTATTTATCCCTTTCTAACAATAGCGTATGGCTACGGATTGCCGTCTGTCTGTATAAATATAGTAACGTAGCAACTCTCAGTAATTGTCGACGAGTTTTAAATGCGTTTAGTATGAGCGTAACCTATCTAAATATAAAATACCATTGATAATAACAAGAAAATTATCGCTATGATAATATTGATAATAAATGGGTGTTGTTATGCTGGTGTATTTCTAAGTGTGGTGCCACTTCTGTTCGTAAAGATCGCTAGCAATAGTTTAGATCTGCCTACAGCTGGTGACGTCACACACTCTTTCCAAGGTGACGCTCCTTGTAATTTGCGCCGCGGTCGATCGCCCGCGCGGCTGCGACGGCTTAGCGAGCGCATCTTCCTTGGACGACCTATTACGCGGTTTAATTACTCGTGTTAGCTTAGCTTCGGTTAATTTGAGCACTAATACTAATACTAATTGACAACAATTCATTATGTGCTAAGGTAGTAAAATAAAATACCGTTTCTAGATTTTACACTGCGGATTACAGTAAAAATATCTTTGGATTTTTTTATGCAGTAGTTTTTTTTATATTTAGCAAAAACAGTAAAAAAAGTTGGATTGTGAATGTTAGGAATACACTTATTAGTCCATTTATTACCAAAGGAGTTGAAAAAAAATAAACAACTGTCATGTTCATTTTTTATCTGTCTGACGGATTACTTGATTCTAACGACACGCTTTCGATTCTACGCAAAATAGTTTATTTATTTTAATGGCGTCTACAAATTATGTAATTAATTAAATTACGCAAAATAACAAATTTGTGAACGAATGATTGACAAGTGAGAGACATGACATGACAGTCAGTTCTGTTTATGTTTAAAGTTGCTTTTTTTATTTTATATCATGCTAAGATCACGACATCAGTAGGTATTCCTAACTTTGTATATACGGTCTTTTTAATGACTATTTCTTTAAAAAAATATTAACGACGAATTTAAGTTAAATAAAGAAAAACCAAGAAATACGGGTAGTCTAATTTTTAACCAGCTATTATTAACGCGAAAAAACAATAATGCTTTTTTTTTGAAATGTTGTCAATTATACTTTTCGTAGTTAAATAAAATTATGATAAATGTTTTGATTGAAGCGCAGGGTATATTTATTTATTAAGGAAATCAAACAGCAATAACTGTGTACAAATACATTATCTCTTATACATATTAATGAATAACATCCACTTCCTCCCTCAACAGCTTTCACTAAGACACATTAAAATATTGTTTGTTTTAAACCAAATTCCATCGTTTGGAAAAAATAAATAGACTAGGTATAGGTATAATCTATATACGTATATTACGCGAGGCCGATTTTTGTCCATGGCTTTAGATCTACAGTAAAGTTATGGTCCGACTTTGATAAGTGATACGTCATTGGATTCGTCTCATGTTGGAAAGTTGCATTAAACTCCTCGTTTTTTTAAATGATAAAGTACTAAAAATAAAGTTTGAAAAAATCACTGTGTGACGTCAAGTCACCCGACCCCTGATTTGACTTGAGATGACCATTTAAAATAAATAAACAAGTATTCATCACAAACCTGTTGTAAATTCTTTAGCAAGAGAAAATATAAGTTTTTAGTCGGCTACTTATAACCGCAACACCAAGAAAATTAACGAAATACGAACTAAATTGTTTATATTTACAATGACAATGTTACATGAATGACAGACGCATTGTGTCAATTTTTATTTACTTTTTACTGTTTGTCCCGTGTGGTTGCCGGGTTAGAATAGTGCCACTCCATGTCTTCCCGTGGAAGTCGTAAGAGGCGACTGAGGGAATAATGCTTGTAGTACTGTTAGGCGATGGGCTTGCAACCTTTCACTAATACGCTAGTAACCATCTTAGCCTATTTGTGCAAAATGTGGTTACAGAATTAACAACAAATTTTTAAAGTTGTAGGTAGTTCTGTGGCTCTGCCTACCCCACTCTGGGATTACGGGCGTGAAGGTATGTATGCATGTACTGTTACAATAAGATCTTTTATTTTTATGATCATTCAGCAAACTCATTCTTCTCATTCCATATTGCAAACCAAACGGATGGCGTCATAGTAAAAATACTGAATTTAATGAGAGAACCGCCAAAGACACTAAAGTTTAAAGTAATTAATTATTATTAAACAAACAGTTACCTTTCAATTTTGTATCACTAGCGACCCGAGCTCACTTCGGTTTGGTTTATAAATACATGTGAGTTTTTCTGTAACACCCGTACACAATCCAAAATTTATTACACACAAAAATCTTTATTTTGAATCACTTGTTATCGTCGGTGAAACTGCAAAACCGCGTAACTAACAAATTTGTGACAGAGCAAAATAAACCTTACTGTCTTATTAACAAGGTGCATTTTGCTCCTTATTTAAAATGTTACTTACGCGGTTTTGCAGTTTCACCGACGTTATGTATTGATGAAAACTGCATTAAAATCCGTTGCGTAGTTTGAAAGATCTAAGTATACATACAGACGGACAGACGGCGGGGAGCGACTTTGTTATATACGAGGTCAAGATTTGTTAGTTATTTAAACCGTTGGCAGCTTAAACAATCTATAGATAAAGGATTTATGACATACATACACATACATAAACTCACGCCTTCATTCCCAGAGTGGGGTAGGCAGAGCTAAAGAATTACCAACAAGTCTTAAAACTTCTTGATAATTCTGTAACCACATTTTGCACAAGTAGGCTAAGATGTTTCCAAGTGTATTAGTGACAGGTGGCAAGCCCATTGCCTAACAGTACTACAAGCCTTTATTCCCTTAGTCGCCTCTTACGACATCCACGGGAAGACATGGAGTGGCACTATTCTAACCCGGCAACCACATTCACGGTCATTTATGATCATTTTTAAAAATAATGTAAACATACACACTCACACACACACGCAATAATTAATAAGTCTCATGATCAGAAAAAATTACAATATCTAATTTAGTTTAAGCATTAGGTACTCTTTATAAATAGTAGTGAGATGTATTGGGAGCGCTCTCCTCTCTCTTCAATCCGGTGACCCTGAAAACCAGCGTCAAGGCTAGTAAGCCTGACACCATGCTGAGTGGCAACCTTTTCGGTGTTCATTTTAGACTAAGTACTCTAAGTTTGTATTACTCTAATTTTTTAAATGTTTTTGTTGTTGTTTATGTTAATTTTATTTTAGCACTAAATAAACGATTTCTATTCTATTCTATTTTAATCGGCTATTGTGATATCATGCTGTAAACCGTAAGCATTCGAAACAATCATTGTGTTGAATTAACGAGTAAGTTTATTTTTTGCACAGGACACCATTATTATGTTCTTGGGAAGCATCATGCTGGCAAGCGCGGTAGAGCAGTCTGGATTTCATAAACGCTTAGCCCTGAACTCCATTCGCATCATCGGGTATTCGCACTACAAGTAAGTCATGTTTTATGCTGGTAGCCTAGTAGCATACTGCCCGATTTCCAATTGGACGGTTTATAATACACTAACGAACTGCCCTTGCCTCGCTTCGGATTTTGTGGGTTTTCTGTAACACCATTACTTATTATCACATACTTATAAACAGAGCCCATAATTTTCATGCCGATGACATCAATTTGACGTCAAGCTCCATATAGGGTGACCCCAAATAGTTTTATTGTAAATTATTAATCATTAGTCGTCAATCATTTTAATCATGTACAAATGACTTCAAAAGTACTCTATTTACACGTGGAATAAATAATACCTACTTGATACGTGAAACGTAAATAAAACTATTTGATTTGTTTTTATACATAGGTACATTTTATTAAATGGTATTGGTAACAACGCATTACAATAATTACGTAGAAAACAGAATTCCTCTCTAACGTAAAGCACGCCATCCTTCTTGCATTAATTCCCATGCAAAGAAAATCTAAGTTATCTTCGCGTTCATACGTAATGCAATATTCATAAAAATCCTTTTGTTTGTTTTGTCACACATTAGGTTAATTATTCCAACTTTTTTGCTAAAAAGAAAATGTATCATTGATGGACACATTTTTTCTGATTTAACAACTAATATAATTAGGAAATCAGTCTTTTTATTTCTCAGTGGCACATGTTTGCACCATTTAATAAAATGTATGTTTAACAACAAATCAAATAGTTTTGTTTACGTTTCACGTATCAAGTAGGTATTATTTATTCAACGTGTAAATAGAATACTTTTGAAGTCATTTGTACATAATTAAAATGATTGACGACTAATGATTAATAATTTACAATAAAACTATTTGGGATCACCCTATATGGAGCGTGACGTCAAATTGATGTCATCGGCATGAAAATTACGGGCCCTGCTTATCAACCTTCCTTTTGTATCACTCTAAAACCGCATAAAAATCCGTTGAGATCTAAACATTCCGTAAAACGGGGCGAGTAGCGACACGACCTTAAATGAAGCATATATGTTACTAATTATAAGACTGAAATTATTTCCAATAACGTGGTTATCAATTTAATACTTGTTTTTATTTGTAAAAAAGTATGACTTATTTTAGGTTGTATCCCTACTCACCCCGTTTTACGATATAATGCAGGCAGAGTGTGTTATTTTGGTGAGTTGCGGCCATCCTGTTTGAAGTTCTTAAATGATAGATCAACTTGTCCGAATGCTTCCAGAACAATTCCATTGAATTTATCATGAATAATTTATGAGATGTTAAGCTTTTTAAAATTTGAAAATTCATAGAAACCTTGTCTATGCATTTATATAGAAAACGTAAAATATTACGATATCTATTAAAAACAATACAAGGTAATTCTCAAACCACAGATAGAGCGTTATTTCCAAACAAAATAATCTCTTGACACGTGCAATTTCCGCATTATATTTTTACTTAAAAGTAGCCTTAGATAAGATTTTATCACTGTATTATATTTAAAGTTAATAAGTAGTAGGACAGCTGAGTTACTCAATTTTGAATTGTTTGTTTAGGGTTGTTAACAAAAGTTCTATGATCGAATTCCGATAACTAGGATTAGGATTTTGGTGGCATATCGTGGTTCTACAATCCATTGAGTCGCTATTTCCTAATTATTATAATATATGACACTTTGATTTTGACCTTCGGTATGGTCATATTTCGAAATGAACTAAATCCATTGTTAGTTTTGTTATTCCATACCTATTAATATTTGCATTTGCATTAATGGTTAGCATTTTAATGAATAAATGAATTTTGAAAAATTAAAATACTGAAAGTCAAAACCAAATCCATGTATTAATCAATGCAAAAGTCCTAACTCGATTTAAAACAGTATTATTAGTAAGCGACTTGGTTTTATACTATGTAAAGATAATCCTACTGGACCTTTTATTAAGATCGTTTCCAACTCCGACACCAAATTGCATCCGTTAGCCGCCCATTATTGATCTCTGCGGGTGCTACTTGCTGCCATGTGGAAAGGAAACTGTTTATCCTAAGGATTGAACTAACATATTCATTAAAGTCTACCTATGAATACGTTTCATTGCAGAATGCTGTTCGCCGTGAGCTTTATTACCATGTTCATATCAATGTGGATCACCAATACGGCCGCTACCACCATGATGGTGCCCATCGTGTTTGCTTTATTAAGAGTCTACGAAAGTGTACGTTTATGACATAAAATATAGATGCGAAAGTGTTTGTGTGTGTGTGCGGGCGCGTGTGTCTACCCTTTATCGTTTAAAAAATTCTGTTCCCGTGGGATGGTCCACGAAATGGGACGTGTAACAAATCACTAATGCTACGCGGATGAAATGAGGCTCTATGAGTATAATTGATGAAATATTAAAGATTTAAAGAACATGATAAAAGACAGTCTTTATACATTTCAGCTCGGACTATTAAAGTTATTCGAGACAACCGAAGATGGTGATAGGGTGTCTTCGCAACTGACTAGTTGCTACTTTTGTTCCATTACCTTCGCAGCTACAATAGGTAACCAATTTAAAGTAATTTTGAAAAAATACTAGTAGTTTGCATTATATTTGCTTTAAAGGGATAGGCTTATAATGTATATCTAGTACAGTCAACGTCAAAAGTAAGTGATCAAAATTAACATTTCAAAACATGTTCAAGCATGACGCCCCAGATAAAACAGATTATAACAAAGTGTCATTTTTAACTGAATATTTAATCAGTCAAAAGAAAATGATCATAAAAGATGCCATAACTGTCTCTTTACAGAACATTTCAAAAAATAATAATTATTTATTTTACCTAAGTGTCAAGACTGTCAAGTGTCCAACAAGATAAAGTCAAAATTACAAAATCTCGAAATGAAAACTAGGGTAATCACGGCAGTAAAAAAGGATTTATTCTAAATGTTGCAAAAAAAAAACAAAGCGAAGTAGTAGGAACTTATTTCAACCCTTGACGGAAATGAGAGGTGTTATAGTTGTTTCGCGTGTTTGTCTTACGAGTATAACCGACGTTAACCGAACGTCTGACTAGTATTCCGAAGTGGTCTTGAGAAGACATGAAGGCCCAAACATTCATATTCACTTACATGTGATACTTTGGTAGTATTACTGACTATTGCTATTTTTGAAAATCAGTTTAATTTGGAACACTCAGTAATGACTTTAACTGTTTGAATGGCATGTCACTTACTTATGACCAAACCCCGGAGTTGCGGTGGCACGAATAAAATTTTGCTAGGGACTTCCACGCGATATTATTTCATCGATAAATTGGACTTTCTTATGACAATAGTTAGGTATGTTATGATGACTATGAGATGACGTATGTTATTAATGCAACTTGCAATACCTATTAAACTGTATCATTTATACAGTATGAAGATTGAAGTCCGTAAAGGTCGATTAAAGAAGATAACGGTTTTCATACTTTATGGATGTAGGTATAGACGTGGCGTTGACATAATATGACAATCTTGTCAGAGAATCGATGGAATTAATTTTACGCGTAAAATGCCACCTAGAAAACAGTGTCGTGAAAATTTATTAAGTTCTTGGCTAAAAAACTCTCCGGATTTACGCATACGTGGATCTAAGATATTTTGTACTAAATGTGAGATAAGCCTCGTAGCTAAGAAATATAATGTCAAGAAGCATTTGAATAGTGAAACACACATTAAAGGCAGCCACATGAAAAATTCAAATTCGTTCCATTTGACACAAGTCATTTGACATTAAAAGGACTATGGTATTACACCAACTGATAACTGTATCCTTACCATGAGTTACAATTACCGTACTCGGTAGCGAGTCGAATGCTCTGTCCCTCGCACTCTATAAGAATACTTGCGAGGTCTGCGAGGGATAGAGCTATCACTTGCTAGCGAGTACGTTAATTGTAACTCATGGTAAGGGTACTGATACGATATCGGTAGAAAATCGATTCTCACGATTTCAAGGTACTACATTTATAAGCAAAGTGACTTATAATATAAAGCTTGCATCAGTGTAGTAATCAGCTTGTGTATTCATTTGTCGTGTATCATATCATGCGTCCAAAGGAAACTCACCGATTATAAATATACTTATGTTTAAAATATGACAGAGAAAGTCAATTTTTCGTTCCCAATAAATCTGACTTATTGTAGTCTTATATGTTGATAAGGTCATAATATAGGTACGTTTGTTTATTACTCATGGTTGTTGTGTTTTGATATTATGTGATAAGGCCGAATTTCCATACACCGTAAGACCGTAACTTATAAATTATTAATAATAGATTTCGTTCTCCCATCTATTTGGAAACAATGCGTAACAATTTGTATGATATTTGAAGTATTAAACACAAGATAAAATACTTTGTTACTTATTACTAATATAAGGTTCATATTGATTAAATGAAAATAATGTAATGATGTTTATGTACTTCTAGGTTTTAGTTTACTTTGCATGGAAATTGATGAAATAAAAATTTAGTTGTAAAGGTTGATTTTTATTTGAATTTTAAAATTCCTACTAATGTCCTAAAAACTCCTATATAGGTAACATTGACGGGTAGTGATCATCACATTTTAGTTAATTTTCAATTATTCTGTAGGTAAACTTTACAGCTAATATGAAGTGTCACTTCCAAATAAGCATTCAGTTATCGATAAATTTTATATCGCAAGGAAGTCCCTAGTTAATTGACGTTATTGCCACCGCAACTTCGGGGTTTGCTTATGACACATTACGAGCTAATTTACTTATGCTAAACTACAATAATCAGAGACATCTGTCTTAATTTATTGTATATACTATTTTGAGACCCTATTTCATCAGTTTCTTTTGCTGTTGACTGTACTACATTCAGAAAGGTGACTCTGCGCCCCGCACCTGATTCCCCTATACTCCCCCGCGGGAGACGATTAATGGCATTTCATGGCCGCTAGTCTAATCATACTGCGACAGTCGTCGAACATGCGAAAGTCATCATAAAAAAAAATGTGGTGGTTCAGTAACATACATCGTTATCGCGGGAGCAAAAACGATTTGACAGTAGAGAAAGATTATGACAAATAGGCAATAACAGAAGTGACACTCCTATCGAGATACGTTTATACCTACGAGTTCAAAATGTTTAAATCTTCTTTCAAATATCTTACCTCCGTACTTGACTTGATCAGTAGTACATATTTAAAGAGATTAGCTTCGCAATCGTAACGTCAACTTCTACAGTCACTTTTCTTGATACTTTAGACATTTGTCAGTCTTCGTTCTTCTTGCCACGTTGACTTATAGAAGCGTTTACTCAGTGTAAAATAAGTTTGATTGACCGTTTCCAGGGAAAAATCGTGCTAGATATGAAGACCTTCTCAGAGTTTAGAGAGTTTAGGCAGAATATTCTATTTATACTAAACATACATACTGTTATATGTGTTCTTTAATAGATTTGTTTTTGCTCCCGTGATAACGACGTATGTTCAGTAATGACTAATGATAATGAGTATGTATGTAGTTCTAGTATTGCGAATACATTATAATTTGGGACGCAGATTCCGAAAATGATTAAAATTTTGGAAACTCAAAACAGACGTCTATATTGAATCCGCATTATTTTATGAAAAACGTACTTAATGGCCGCCATCTTTAATTTCAAATTGAATATAATTTTTTGAATCTGCGTAGACAAAAAAGTAATTTCCATCTTGAAATTCAAACCCTTGGTTCTTGGCAATCATATCTTTAACAAAATGAACATGAGCCTAATTCATCTTCAAACTAATCGAAATATTGCCCAATCAGGATTAACGATTTATAACTCAGTCATAAATAACGTTTTTTTTTGCAATAAGTATGAATCAACAAACAAAAAGGTATCTATCTCATTTACCTGTTTAATTACCAGTGATCAATGTGATCATACTCTTTCCAGCATTCTTGGTGTGGTGACGTCAAATGACACACGACAGCGACCTAGGGTTGTCGACGTGTATAATAATTGATTGACGTTTAAAATTATGTAATATTATACGCTATTTTTTTACTTAGGTAATCAGTTATTATCAGGGCCCGGATTTTTCATGGCAAAACAAAACACTATTGTAATCTGGCTAGTGATAGAAACATCATTTTATCGATATCGAGTATTATTTATAAAAGTTATTTATTCAATAATAAAATAAACTTTCCTTTCAGCTTTGCCATACTCAGGCAACAAAGAGGAAGGTACAAGTTTGAACGAAGTGATTATCTATACCACCTCATTGAAAATAATAAACAATTCAGTTAATAATAGATACTCACTACTCCATAATACATTAGATGTCATTTCATTACGTAAGACAGTGATAAAATATAAATTTCGTCTAGTTAGATAAATTATTTATTACCGAAATCGTCTTGAAATCGACGTGTTTGATAGTTTAATATGACAGTTTTGAATTAAAGTAAGAATGAGTAATGTGCAAGATCGAATCAAAACGTGCATAGTGAATTATCCTGAATTAAAGTCTATAATGAAGTGACCTCTACTATACAGGGTGCCTCTGACCTTCGGGTTTTAAATGCATAGATCAATTCTACTCCTGAAACTAAACTTCTTTTGTTCTGTAAGTTGTTAAAAATATGTTCAGTTTAAATTTATTTTTTATCATACAAGTTAAATCTAATTTTCAATGTACGCGATCCAATTCTCCATTTTCCTTTAGCCCTCGTACCAAGGTAATGTCGCCCCCGTACCATGAGATAGTGATTACATGGCCAGTATGTAATACACTAATTTTACAATTAGACTTTAACATCAATTAGTTATCTAAATTTAAGTTATTTTTTCATGTTCCAGAACAAAAGTAGTTCAGTTTAGCGAGTAGAATCGATCGTTGAAATTAAAGCCCCAAGGTCAGAGACACACTGTATACTGCTCTATGTGCGATATACATCTCGAAACTAAAGAAACGCAATATTGACACTCATCTGAAAAGCAACCGCCACAATATACATTCTGGCAACTAAATTCGAAACATCAATTTTATTTCGATTTACTTATTTTTCTTATTTCATGCAACATACCATGGACAATATAGTTAACAACGATAACTTCCGTAATTTTTTCAACAAATATTTATGTTGTGACTGCACAAAAGTGCCGCTACCGGATGAAGCGACACTGCGGAAAATATAATATTTAAATGTATATAAAAAAACTATATTTCTTGCGGTGCTTCTTCTCAACAATGGTCTCTTGAAGCGCTGGTAGATGGTAGATTCAGACTTGTAAAAGTGCCTACAGGGCCTACTTACAGAATAAATGATTTTATTTTTATTTTATTTTATACAGGGTATAAGAGAGGTAAATAAAACCGATTATTCGTGGATATATGTGGACGAAACGCCAGATTTTATGGGTAAATGTGTGTCAAATGTGGTAATTCGATATTTTCAAAAAAAAAAATCACAGTCATTTTATCTTTTGGGGTCAAAGGTATTAGAAAAGGTCAATGGGGAAGCAGTTGCTAATGTAATAATAAGCCAACTAAAATGTTTGTTTCACTTATACGTATACAATGTACTTTCACTTTGCACAGGTAGTGCCGTATACATGCTTAAAGCTGGTCGTATTTTAAAATCAACGTTTCCGCGTATGAAACACATTACATGTTTAGCTCATGGTCTGCATAGAGTTGCAGAAGAGGTGCGAGATAATTTCAAAAGTGTGGATGTATTGATATCGAATGTCAAAAAGATATTCCTCAAATCTCCAGAGTGTGTTTTTTTAAAGATCAAAATTTTTTTTTTTTAAAGGTCAAAATTTCATTAGAGATAACTACGAAGTAATAGCCTTTTCGATAGAACAACTGCAATGTACGACTTTGTCCATTGCGGAATCCTTCCTTATTTTAGACACTGTTCGTTGTTACCTAAATTGGAGTAAAGAGTTACCAGTGATACGTAAATTTGAAGCTGTGCTCGAACGAAATCCTGATTATGAAAGTTTACGAGATACGAGGGTGGATTGAAAAGTTCTGAGCCTGGTAAAAAAAAGTAACGGGCTCACTTTTTATAACAATTTTATTTTTCGACATATTCTCCATGAAGGTCAATGCACTTAGTCCACCTTGCCTCCAACTTCATTATCCCATCAAAAAAAAAGAATCGCTGAGGTCGTTCAAATATGAGTCTACTGCTTCTTGTACCTCCGTATTAGTCGAAAATATTTGTCCTCCCAAGTGTTTTTTGAGGTTTGGGAAGAGATGATAATCGGAACGAGCTAGATCCGGCGAGTTAGGGGCATGCGGCAGCACTACAAATCCACAATCATATATTTGTGCCATTGATTTCGCCGAAGTGTGAACGCGAGCGTTGTCTTGGCGAAACAGTACTTTTTTCGACAGCATTCCAGGTCTCTTTATTTTAATTTCCTCACGCAGACAACGTAAAAGAGCACAATAGTAGTCCGAATTTATTGTTTTGCTCTTTTCGAGATAGTCTATCATGATATTCATGATAACCCCCCTGCAATCCCAGAAAACTGAGGCCATTACCTTATTAGCTGACAAAATGACCTTGGCTTTTTTGGGTGGTGGTGAACCTGGTCTTTTCCATTGCCTGGATTGTTCTTTCGATTCTGGTGTACTGTGGTGGACCCATGTCTCGTCCATAGTTATAAAACGATTGAAAAAATCGTCGGAGTCACGTTGAAACATACATAAACAATCTTGGGAAATTGTAACACGTACTCGTTTGTTCTCGACTGAAAGCAGTCTAGGCACCCACCTGGTTGACACCTTAGAAAATCCAAGAACATCGGTGATGATGTTCTGTGCCCGCTCATAAAAAATACCCATTGCTTCCGCTATCTCCACAATCTTCAATCGCCTATCCTTCATTATCGCATCTAATATATTATTGACATTTTCGTCCGTAGTAGCCGTCAACGGCCGCCCACTCCTAGGCCCGTCTTGAACAGTCTCCCGGCCACGTTTGAAACCAGCTACCCATCTTTTTATGGTAGCATACGATGGAGCAGATTGCCCTTATGTTTGATTCATATCTTCAAATATTTGTTTTGGTGTTAACCCCTTTTTTGCAATTATTTTATGACAGAACGATGCTCAATTTTATCCATTACTTGAAAAATCAGTGACCTTATGTAGCAGTTCCAGCATAAAATGCAAAATTGTGACAGGAAAAAAACAAAAGATAGTGCATAATGGCGACTAAATATGGCACTTTGACCTGCCAGTATTTATTTGTTTTTTTTTTATTATATTCAACCTAATAGAACTATTCAAAATTGTTCTCATACTGACTCAAAGTGAAGTTGAACGTACATTTAGTATACATAAATGGCTTTATAGTAATAAACGAAACTTTGCTCCCAGAAAATGTTGAAAATCGAATGATTATCTACTCCTATCACCATTACACGAATAAAACGCCATGTGCTGGTGTGTGTACTAACGTGGATTACGACGAAGAAATTGAATATGTTTCTATATAATTCATATAAACTATGTATGTTTTTTTATCTTGTAAAGGTATGTTATTTTATTTGATCACGTTTTTTATTCTATTACACAATTATCGATATCGATAAAATGATGTTTCTATCACTAGCCAGATTACGATAGTATTTTGTTTTGCCATAAAAAATCCGGGCTCTGGTTATTATAATTGTGTATAATATTTATTACTGTACTGTAACCCAAAATTCCTCAAATATCTTTAAAATCAAAATGACTTGAAATAATAGACTAGAATAGAGATAATAAAATGACGGAGAAAGTAACTCTGTGCGTTTTCTCAAAAAGTTGTAATGAAAAAAAAATTGGCATGTAGCTTTAAAAACTTCCTTGTTTTACAGTGATTCTAATCATGCAAGAAAACACTGAAAAAAATGTGAATTAATACATGAATTCAGGGTTTTTTCGTACCACGGACATAAGGAAAAATGGCAAAAACTCTGATTTAAATGATCAATATCTCGGAAACTAATAACAATTGCTGAACATACATGGGGGTTAAATCGCTAGCTTATGAGCTGCTCTATCAGCCCTAGTCGGGTTGACGTTGGTTTCTGGGACACCTGTATAAAAAGGCAAATAAGTTCAGTCGTGATGTTTTTTGAGATAGTTTTTTTGTGTTTATCCGGCTTCGGAACCTTACTCTGACCATGGTTTGACATGCTCTTGCCAGGTTTTTTAAAATAATTCAATTTAATTAATTACGCACAAGTACCTTACCACCAACCGCTGCCGCTGCCCGACCACCTTTTTAAAACTTGGCTGCATGGGATTTCTTACTAAGTCCTTTAGATTTTGTATACAAAAAACAGCATTTAAAAAAAACTGTTGACAGGAAAGCGTTTTCATACGTTTATTTTACTAAAGAATAGTATAAAGAAAAAAAAGAAAAAGTCGAATATGAGGGCCTTTCCTTCTTCTATTGTCATAAGAAAAACCATCATAATAATTATGTGAGCATGTCCATATGTTAGCTAGTCTAGGTATTTGCATGAATGACTATGATTTATTGTTTTATTTCAGGCGGTATTGGTACTCTTGTCGGCACTGCAACAAATCTCGTGTTTAAAGGACTTTTTATGAAGTATGTATTTGTAAGTCTCTGAAATAATGGTAAAATATTAATAAAATGCTAATAAATGTAGGTACCGTATAAGTTAAATTATACAATAAAATTGGTTAGTAGCCGAATTTTGATTATAGGAAATAAACCTTGACTGATTTTACACCTCCTTGGTCTGAAAGGATGTACGAGTGGATTCTATATTTTAAAACTAAACTCATAACTCAGTAGGGAGCTATGGAGTTATATAAATCCACAACTCCCGCGCGAGCTAAATCGGCTACAACTGCCCTATACGCCTGCGTGTTTTAACACCCTTTCCAAGCAAGTGTGATGAAAAGGTATTTTCACACCACCTTTTCGGAAAGGGGACTTTTCTTCCCTGGTAGAAGGGATCAAAGTGGCACTTTTCTGTTCAAGGACATTTTGTTGCCAGTAAAAAATATTAACACAATGAAATATGAAAATGGTATGCACATATTCGACTACAATTTATTTTAATGTATTCTTGCATTTTTGGTTTAATAGATAATTATTATTTTAATTTATAGGGGGTGTTATACAGTTTTTTAATTTGGTGTTTTAAGGTTATTAATTGTATGTTAGTGACATCTGTCACCGTCACAGGGTCGGTAGGTTTGAAAAATAGGTACCACAGATTTACTTGTTAAATTTGATAATTTCAGCACTTTTAGAGAGTGTAAATAATTAAATTTCTTTCATCACTAAGATCTTTACTTAATTTTCCTCACAGGTAATGTGAAAAGCAGTATGTGTCACACGGTAGCAAAATTAATTCCACCTTGGGTGTTAACTCTTTAATCCCTCACTACGCTCCATTTTAGAATCCCTCGCTGGCAGCTTGTCAGCTTTACAAGTTTTGCTAAAGTTTTGCACCGTCCGTGCTGATCACTGGTTATAAATAATCCCATTTAAGACTTAAATGTAAAGAAGGCCGAGATCTCATGTGCTACCAAAACTAGTGATGTCTAAATAAGAGCTATGTTAATACATTTTTGGTTTGTTTCAGAGAATATCCGACCGCACCAGAATATTTGTCATTTCCTCTATTTTCTGCGTTTGCTATTCCCCTAATGCTAGTTTTAAACATTTGCATGTATATTTATATGTTATTTGTATACATGGGTATGGGTAGGTAAGAATAAATTTAAAGTTAATAGCTATATTCATTATAAAAATATGAAAGTAACTCATTCGATTTTATCAACATGATTCCTTTAGAGTTGTTTTATTTTGGGTGATTTAAAAATATATTGAATCTACTCCTAATAATTATGTAATAAAATAATAGTAGTTTTTGCAACTGACGCATAATGAGACGTCTTAAAATACGAGGGTGATTTTATGGAACGAGCGTCAGCGACTTTCATAATAGGTGCACACGAGTGTTTTAAGGCCTAATTGTGTGCAGTTGCATACACTACTTTATCCACACACATACCATAATTACTCTCAGATAGATTCAAACTAACGACTTGACCACAAAAATAGCGGCAATACAAACTTGTGCTGTGTCAGTGTCACGAATATGTTTTATTTAAATCATAGACAAACGAATGGAGCCCCTATTAATGTCACTTGAGATCAAATTTTGTGTGGTTTATATTAAAAAAGAAACTTGAGTTGACGTTTCGTATTGATAACTGTTTTAATATCTATGGATACTAGAATAAAGATATGAGCGTAGATAAAATTGTTTAACTAATTGTAACCGTGAAAAACCAATTAGAGTAAATAAGAATAAGTCTAATTAAAAAGAGAAATGAGAGTACCTATTTTGCTGTTGCCACAGTTTCATCTCTCTTTCGTACTTCACCATTAGTCGTCATCTCGGTAGTCACTTCCTTTCTAGCTATATCATCTTTCACACTGATTTATTGAATGTTTAGTTCCATTTGGTACTCTCAACATAAACAAGATTGATGTCACTAGGCGAAGTTTAAAAAACCTACTCAATATTATTCAGTTGTAATAATTATTTTTGTGACACATTATTTTTTATTTGATGGTTTGTATTTTTAATTTTTTTACAGACCGAATAGCCCAAGTGCTAAGTCGATTAAAATATCTCCAGAAGGTATTGTTGCCGCCAAAAAGACCGTTGACTCTAGTCTGCAGGAACTTGGCTCATTAACATGCCACGAAGGGGTGAGTTACTATATCCGTCTTTTTTCAACAAATGCATCCTAAACATATAATTATAATATATACCCTCCCGGTTTATTCCTAAGTCTGTTGGCATGATAAGAAATTCATTCAGTCGAGCACCTTAAATAATCACACAAGGGTGTATTGTACTGGGTAAAACCGTTTATATTTTACTGTATTGTCATTTTATTTATATCATTTTGTTTTCATTTATGACATTTTATTTTATTTCGAAAGATCTTATTTACTCGTACTTGGCAGTAATGTAATGGCAGCCAAGTTATGGATGCCCCTTGAAATATTGACAAACTATTTTATCGAATTCCATTTCACCGAAAATGTTGTATAGAATATTCAATACTAATATTTTGTTTTGGAGTAATTTGGCTTCTAGGTTAGTACCTAAAAACTACTTCTGAGTTCGACATGTACTGTTGCAATTGTTTTTAAAGAATCAATTGGTTTATTTCAGATGGTCATTTTCCTGTTTACGGGTGCCATGGCTATGTTTTTCTGTCGTTCCCCACAAATTTTCCAAGGATGGGGAGATTTGATCAACAAAACTCTCCAATTAGGTAACCCTAAATAGTAAGTTTCAGAACCCACACATTTGGTGCTGTTGACATAAAATCAAAGTTCGCTGCATATTTAGGATGATTCAATTTAGTTAATCGTAATCATTTATTACGTACACATAATCACTCACTCTTTACACTTCACAATCACCCTTTAGTTAACCACCATAGATGTTTAAACCGTTTTCTAAAACTTAAATAAATTGTTGATAAACGTTATATTTTTTATTTAACAATTACTTTGGAATACAATAAACAAAAATGATACTTAACAAAGTATTTTTTACGAATATTTCATTAGGTAGGTTGGTAGGTATGAAATCGAAGGTGATGCAGAGGATGTTTTACTGGATTATAAATTAAAAAGTAACACTCTTGATTATTAAATTATTGAAATTCAACATAACATAAGTTACTGGTACTTAGTGTATATTTTATTTTCTTTTCTTTCATTGAAACAATAAATCCACAGCTCAAATTACAATTTTCTGTGGGCAAGAGTTTGTTCAAGAGCAAGCCAATTATTAACAAAAAAGTGAAATTATGTCAATTTTACGTCTGCGCCACCAAATGTACGGGATCTGGTGTATTTATTCGTTCTTTACACATATTTTTATTAGATTTACACTTCCTGATGCACATCACCAGAGCCCGGACTATACGTGGCACTTTTCAATAACTGTAGAGAGTTCTCTATCGACTTCAGGGGCCCCAGACAAGATGCATAACGCCAACTAGCTTTTTTTTTTTGACTGGTAACGTATTTGGTGTCCTCAAACTACTTCACCCGGGCATGGGTAGCAATGCCCCACGGGGGGGCATGCTGAACCCTAAGTTAGAGGTGCGGTCGGGTTTCAGGCCGGTCGAGCGCAGCTCGGCCAGCTGAGTATCTTGATGGTCTTCATTTTCTTCGGTTTCTTCAAAGTGTTCGGATTCTTCGGTTTCTTCGGTTTCTTCAAAGTGTTCGGGTTCTTCGGTTTCTTGAATATGTTCGGTTTCTTCCTTGTGTTCGGATTCTTCGGTTTCTTCGGTCTTCTCGATCCCTGCAGTGATGCTATGAGGCTCAGGTCCGGATCTGGGAGGGCGGCCATGACGATCCTGGCGGCGGAGCTTCTTCCGGTCTTCAGTGCCCTCATCCACTGCGAGTTGGATGGGATCGGTGGGATCGAGCAGGATGTGCTTGGGGCGCCTGATGGGTGCCCCAAGCGCAGCAAGGACGTCAGAATCGGATGGGGTGAAATACTTGCTGGTACTAACAAGTGTTTATTTAGTTCCTACATACATAAATAATTATACTGTCCTATTTTTTCCATATTATCTGGTTTAGAAGTTTACTATTGATATGTACAAGCAATGATCCAACATTAGACTCAAAAATATTTGACACGTCCTAATTACTCGAGGCATAAGAATGCGACAGATATTTTTGAGTCCAATCCATTGATTTAAACTAGATAGGGTCCGAATAAAACTGTCACATTGTGTTTGGCCAAGAATCAGTAGCGGCATCTATCAGGTTGCTTTTAAAATACGTCAAATTTTCTAACTACATAGATCTGACAAAATTGAAAACAAACTCCACATCCTTTTTTTTGCGTTTTAAAAACGTTTGGGTTTTTATTGGAAACTGATAACAAATACCAAATATCGTCCCCGTATAGCGAAAAGTCACCAAGTCCCAAAATGTCGAAATCGACTTTTTAATGCCACCGATATTGCATTTTTTTTCTGCAAATTTCAGTGAATAGCAGTCATAGATCCAATTTTAGAAAGTTGGTAAATTCATATTTTTTTTGTTTTTGCGCATGAATTTAAGTTAAAATTAATTAAATTACTTAATGAATTTATACCAAAATAAAATCGGCCAAAGTGGTTACTTAAATCATTTTAGTTATTTTTGCCTTATTCAGTTATACTTCTGACCGAGCACAATTTTATTCCCAAATTCACTAAAACAACTTAGTTACCTGACAATTGCAAAGCTTGCTACAAAATATGAAAGCGAAAATTAACTAAGTATTTTTAGTGAACTTTCGATCATCTTATTTTCTTAATGAATACTTTAAAAATGAATGACAATTCACTAACTCTAGTCTAAAAATCACTACTTAACTGAGATTTAGGTCCATAATTTAAAATATTATAGTAATTATCGCTTATCACTTGCAAAATAAGCTACTTGCTTCGATTTGGCAGTTGGAGCTTATACCGAAATATTAATATCCTTGCGATGAGACTATAATAAGATAAATATGTCATCCCAAAGAAACGTTAGATTTTTTTTTTATTTCATAACTTTAAACCTCCGTATCTCAAATCAGATAAATACGACTTGGTGATTTTTCGCTCTACGGGGACGATATATTGACCTGTTCGTTACTGCAATTTATATACATACATACATACATACATACCTTCCAGCCTTCATTCCCAGAGTGGGGTAGGCAGAGCTACAGAATTACCAACGCCTCCAAAAACCCGTTGACAACTCTGTAACCACAATTTGCACAATTAGGCTAAGATGTTTAACTACAATTTATATATAATTATTTAAATGGATATGTTGTTGTTTATCATTACTGTATAATATGTAATTTTCTACGCTTATAACATGAGTGAGGTAGTAAGTAGTACCTCCGTGTTTTATTATGCTTACGCATTACGAAGAAATTAAATACATATCGGGCAACACTTTTTGTGTATCAAATTGTATACATATACAGTTGTCCAAAATTTTGAGAGGTACGTACGTAAATGGCTGTAGCTATCGGCCTGGAATTTGGAATAGTTGTAGTATTTAGTAGTCCGCATAAAGGGACTAGATTATTAGAGGCATAATTGGAAATTAAAAATAGTTACAAGTCTGACTTTGTATTGCGATTGTGAAAAAAAGGAAATCGGAAATAAAGCAGTAGGTAAGTACAGGAATCGCAATTGCGGTTTTACAACTTAAGAGCTTACATTATAATTGTATATTATACCTACTAATTATTTTGAACAATCGATTTAAAGTATTACGTTTCTTATATTTTTAATAAGAATAAGGCGCGTTACCCTCGGTGATACGATACGCAAATATGCACCGTGAAATTAAATGTCGGGGCGCTATTTCGTAGTTTAACCTACCAAAATCGTATTAGGCGCACTTATCTTCGTTTTAACAAGTTAACCATACTAAATACGAGTATAATCTAAAACATTAAAAACAAAAACAAACCCCGGATTGACGGGGGCAAAAATATACCAGACGTAACGTTGCGCTAAAAAGGTGTGAAGTATGCAAGGTCCGCCAATTTGTTCCGTCATACACGATCTACCGTCTAGTTTCACAGATGCACTACACCGTGTCCAATAAGTTTGCATACAGTTTAGATTCTCAATAAAATAAATGTACAAACAGTTAATACAATCAAAAGTATATTTTATTAATGGCACACGTATGTATAATATTTACAACAAATGTTTCGGAATAACTCCACCTTTAACTTTTTTTACAAGCTTCAAACGTTTCTCAAATGAACCACACGCGGCACGCACCGCTTCCATTGGTATTTGGTCCCAAATATGCTCGATAACCTTTTTGAAATGATCCAGGTTTGCGATTTTTCCACATGAAATCTACTCAATGTTGCCTTGTATGTTAGTAGCTAAGGCTGAATATTTACTGTGACGTGTGATCTGTCTGCCTGGTGAAGTGTTATGCGAGTCAAACTTGGTTTTGACCGGATTATTAACACAATTTTAACTAAATGATAAAGAATGTAATTAAGTCTTGGATCACTGTTTTACCTTAGCTACTTCTAATTTGTCAGATTCTCTTGAAATTTTTCCTAGGTACTCATGTAATGTGATGACTAGGGTTAGGACTTTTGGTGGCATATCGTGGTTCTAGAATCCATGGAGTCGTTCTTTCCTAATTATTATAACACGTGACACTTTGATTTTGACCTTCAGCATGGTCATATTTCAAAGTGAACTAAATATTTTATTATATTTTTAGTTCAGTTTATCCATACCTACTAATATTTGCTTGTTTGTAAGGCTTTCACGGAGCAAAGATATCCTCCGTACCAAAATTAATTTAAATTGGCTTAGCGGTTCAATAAAAAAATGAATTTTGAAATATTAAAAACCGAAGGTCAAAATCAAAGTGGTATGTATTTTAATAATTAGGAAATAGCGACTCCATGGATTCTAGAACCACGATATGCCACCAAAAGTCCTAACCCTAGTGATGACAATATAATTTATTGCTCTAAATTTAAAATGTAGTTTTAATCACTATGTTCATAAAAATGTATACATGTTGATATATAAACATTATTATTATTTTTCTGTCGTGCAACCGTTGAAATGTAAATTAAATTTGTCATACTTATTATTTTCTAATTTCTTAGTCTCATTATTTTTAAGTTGACATTGATTTTGTCATAAAAAAATGAGAAAACCCAATTTCAATTAAATTAAAACGGTTGCATGACGCAATCGAACCCAATGCTGAAGTAGGTACTACATAAATGGTCAAAAAAATTCAAAATTCAAAATATTTATTTAGTAATTTGGCCACATGAGGGCTCTTTTACACGTCAGTAACATGGGAGTGAATCTACTGGCACTTCGGACAAGACCATCATAGCGGAGAAGAAGCGCCGCAAGAAACTCCAGCAGAAGGTTTTCAACTATTTTTTCAATTATTAAATACAATAATACTTAAAAGTAAGTTACAAGGTAATAAAGTTTTTTTTTTTTATACTAACCCAAATCAAATCATTACAAATGTAAGGTCAATAAAAATAAAAATAAAAGGTAATATGACTAGGAGAACAACATGACGAGGTCTCTACGTCAGGAACGATAATTAAAATAACTAAATTGGAAAATAGGTCCTTGCAAGCGTGAACAGACCGGACTCCACCGACAGCACCCGTTCACGAGTATGACGCGTATCTCGGCCATGGCCTCCCTCAACCATGTGTTCGGGAAGGTGGCGACCCGATCAACGACGCCGCCGTAAGCAAAGACCTTAAAGTGAGCATGACATGCTCATGCTGCCGGACAAAGATAACAGTAAAAAAGTATTTGTCCGGTGAGAAACATCATAAGGTGTTCTCAATTCTAGAATGTCTTGTGCACACAAGAATCAATAAAAAAAATACGAAAAAAACACAGGGTAAATTTAAATTTTAAAGTGTACATCATTGGCTTAAAGGCATTTTGCAATAAGCGCTACCTAGTTCTCAGCTATTATTACAAAAAAAGACAAAATAACCCTAATTTAAGTAAGCTCACACTACTTAAAAAACGTCTTTATCATTTAGGAAGTTATTAACAGTATAATATGCTTTACCCAGCAAGCAGCACTTAAGTGCGAGACTTAAATTTATTGAACGGTATATTGACAATATCAGTAGGTATCTTATTGTAGGTAATATGATTTAATTGTACGAAGCAAAAATACAATCTCGATGCAGCCTCGAATCAGTCACGAATCGTCTACGTTTTCGGTCTCTGCACATCACAATCACCCACTAAAATACTTTTTGCCTTTTTTCTTAATTATGTTTAACCCCGTGTGGTTGCCGGGTTAGAATAGTGCCACTCCATGTCTTCTCGTGGATGTCGTAAGAGGCGACTAAGGGAATAAAGGCTTGCAGTACTGTTAGGCGATGGGCTTGCCACCTGTCACTAATACACTGGGAAACATCTTAGCCTACTTGTGCAAAATTTGGTTACAGAGTTATAGTTTTAGGACTTGTTGGTAATTCTTTAGCTCTGCCTACCCCACTCTGGGAATGAAGGCGTGAGTTTATGTGTGTTTAAAATAAGGAACTATATAAAATAAAATATTTTCATACTTACTTGGGTTGCGTGCATGATTAAGAAAATTACTATGCAAACCTCGATCGGAGGAACCGCTGAGGCTGGCTGAACTCTTATTTGAGCGAAGGATTGTTTCTTCCATCTGACTCATTTTCCTCCGGAAATCACAAGCTTCCCGGCCTCTGCTGTAACGAACTATTTATTTATCGTGTTTCAGCGTTCAGGATTCGGCTCCCGCTATGTTTGTATGCTTTTTGATGCTTTTCTTACCATCTTCAGCAAAGCTTTTCAAATCGTGTACCACGAAATGTGAGTATAATAAATTTTACAAACATTTTTCTTTTTTTGTGAAAAAAGTATTTTAGGTTTATGTATACATCGTGTTTTTTTTTGATTTACGATAACTTTAAGGGAACGTTTTTTAGGTCAAATAAAGTTAATTTCCCAAAGACAGACAAATGATAACTGTAACGGTTTTAAAGATATTTTTTTTTAAAATTTAATCAGTTAATCACGTTGAACTGGTCTAAATGGCTATGGTACGTAACGCCAACATTGACGTATTTGACACTGACTATGAGTTAACTAAGACTATGACTAAAGATACATTTAATTACTTTGTTCTAAACAGTTTTTTTTTTTGCAATATTTAAAAATCTAATCTACCACTTAGTTTCTATGGATGTAGCTAGTAATATACCGAAGTTACCGTAAATAAAAAAAACACGGTGTATAGCTTGATTTTTTTAAATTATTTTTCCAAACATTCCTTCATAACATTTTACCTATTCATCTGCGAAAGGTATTTTTAGAAAATAAGTACCTACCTAATTCTTGTTTAAGAATATACAGGGTGACAAGTATAAAAGGTACAGGTGGTAGGTATAGGTATAATAATATATGTAGGTAGGTATGATTAGTTAAATACACGAATAAAGCTTATTAGTGTTGGTTTTGATAATATTGTTCATACACAAAAATCTGCCAATCTGAAGGTAAACAGCTTGGTCTGGCATATCATAAAGCAGTTGGTGGTTTTGGTTTCATTCGGTAGCACGGTGATGTGTAAACGGTGTCCTGAATTTCCTAAAAATTGCAACGTATATATTTAAACAAACTTAAAAAAGCTTTCTTAAAATCAATAATTAATTTACTTTATATCGAACAAATAGTGTAAAAATAATAATAATTTAAGAATCAATTTTATAGATCGTGATGACCTTCCGGTAGGACCCGTCCCGTCGATAATTAACTGGGGCGTTATGAATGCCGAATTGCCATGGAGCTTCATTTTTCTGTTAGGTATGTGCATTTTATTAGCTTCTCAAATAAATAAACCGGTCAAGTGTGAGTCGAACTCGTGCACCCATGGTATGGGGCCTTAATATTGATTAGCGATTATTTAATATCACTTATTTCGAATATCTATGGTTCATATTTGTTTAGTTAACTCTTAATATCTATCTGTTAAAACATACATTGCACTGTATTATAAATAAACATGTGTACACTTTTGTACTTTGTCACTTTATTCGCTGTGATATACTTTAAACCTTAAATTGCACTTAATTATAACCGTTAGTGCAAGCCCAACTTACACTTGGCGGGTTTTTAGTTCGTAATGTTTTAGGGTTTGAACTTCAACCGTAAAAATTTGATGCTTCTATGTTAAACTGTTTTAATAATACAACAAAAAGAATTTGGGAGTTTTTGTGTATTTGGGAGTTTTCTTTATTTTATATTTTGTTATTTTTTATTTAGGAAATTCGCCGTCCTGAAAAATCAATCAGTCCGCTATCTCCTTTAGGGGTTTGACGTCTGGTTCCCACGACGTCTGCGGGCTATTTAGACCACTTCCCGAAATGTTAACTTTTTCAAAATGGCTACTTTCCTAAATTACCAATTTCTCAAAATGTTAACTTTTTCAAAATGGCTACTTTCCTAAATTACCACTTCCCAAAATGTTAACTTTTTCAAAATGGCTACTTTCCTATATTACCACTTTCCAAAATGTTAACTTTTTCAAAATGTCTATTTCCGAAAACGATAACTTATGAAAAATGAAAAAAAGACTAGCAGGTAGCAAAAACCCATGCCAGGAAATTTGGAGAATAGTTACCTAATGAAGAAATAGGCACAAAAACCCGCCCCACGATTATAAACCTAAGAGACCCAACAACGCAAATCGTCATTAATTTGAAAAAATCTCGTATCTCATATTTCGTGACGTACGATTATAAACTTAAACCTGAGGCAATTAATTTCAAACTCATACATCACGAAATATCAGATATGAGTTTTTTCTAAAGTAGTAACGAAATGATTATTCCCGATAATGATTTTAATGACATTTTTAACTCCCACTTTTTGAACAGCCTACTTAGTGTACATTATGGGAAATAGACATTTTGGTAAGTAGACGTTTTGAGAAGTGTGCATAATGGGAAAATGTCCCATTAGAAAATGTACATAATGGGAAATGGACATTTTGGTAAGTAGACGTTTTGAGAAGTGTGCGTAATAGGAAAAAGCCGTGGTGGGAGTTCACATTTCGGGAAGTAGTCTAAATAACCCTCAGACGTCGTGGGGACCAGACGTCAAACCCGTAAAGGCGCTATCTCTTATGGTACAAAAGATGCAGCTCTTTAAAATTAGGGCAAACAGATGGACGTTTGGGGTATTTTAAACATGGTACATGACATGACATCAAAGATTTTTAAGACCTACAGTTATAAAAGAAATTTTGCAAATATTCTTTTTTTTGTTATTATTTACTAGGGGTCAAATATTTGCGTTTTAAAGCTTTTAGAGAGAGGACTGATTCTTAGGGCTCGGTGCCCGAAGGCCAAGGAGACCCTATTAATATGCCTTCGCTGTACGTCCATTCATCTGTCCTAACCTTTAAACAGCTATTTTTCAAACTGTAATAGGTAACCGGTTGTGTCTTTTACCCTAAAAAATAGTGCTCTCCGTACTTGTAGGGATACAAGCTATCAAACACGGCCCGCAAATAACCGACCACTATTAATTAGGTACTTATAGAAGAGATAATTGTTATTAATTTCTTATTTTGAGTTGGTTAACCTTTCGTATACCTTGTTCCGGATCCGTACTGGCCCTGGTCCTATGCCTTGTTGCGTATCCGTCACTAAGGGGCGGGACGGATAGTAATAGGGTCCCGTTTCGGGTACGGAACCCTAATAGCAGTGTATTCACATCCTTACAAATATTATAAACGCAAAAGTTTGTATGTATGGATGTATGGTTGTTGGTTACTCTTTCACGCTGCAACGGCTAGACGGAATTGGATGAAATTTGGAATAGATATAGCTTATACACTGGATTAAAACATTAACATTATCAGTGATCGTACTTTTTCCAGCATTCTTGGTGCGATGACGTCAAATGACACACGACAGCGACCTAGGGTTGTAGACGTGTATATAATATGATTGACGTTTAAAATTATGTAATATTATGTGGTCATTGAAAATGAATTACAATTTTTTTACTTAATCATTTATTATAATTTAGCACTTGACGGGACGTCAACGAAGAAACAAAATGTCTTCTATATTTATGCACTGCCATTACCTACGCATTATACTGTCTGTGCTAATATATAGTCAGTATATAAATTCCTAATCATAAATATGAACCTATATAACCTGAGATAAGAAGTTATTGCAACTGTGTTACATTTTCTCAAATACTCGTAGTAAATTAACCCTTTATTTAATTATGCATATAAGGTTAGGCTTTACATGTTCTGAGAGTATTTTCTGTATTTCCGATTTGTTTAATACGCAATTTTATTTTTATTTTAGATTTTATTTGATTCCTGATTTCAACAATTTAATATTGGGCACTACTGACAACCCTAGCACTGCACCAAAAATGCTGGAAAATCTACGATCACTGAACATTATACATTGTTTCATATTTTTTTAGGAGGCGGTATTGCCCTGTCAACGGCGGCCAAACCAGAATATTCTGATTTAAACGGAGTTATTGGACATTTTTTGAGTCATTTGTCTGGCTTGCCAAACCCACTCATTTTACTTATTATAATTATTTTCACGGTATTTGTTACGAACTTTGCTTCGAACGTAGCCGTTGCTAATGTGCTAGTACCAATTGCAATGAACCTGGTAAGTTTTTTTATTTTTGTTTATGTTGTTTTTCGACTGGCATCGTTTTATTTGGAAGCGGTTACGGTTGGGATATGCCTTTGCAAGCTGCTTCCAAAATAGAAACTAAAAGGATTGGCTTTAGCACGAATTGGGGGGTAAAACATGTTCAAGAGGGTTCAGAGAGGTGTGGAGAATCCCACCCGCAAAGGAGATAGATGCGGAAACTTCGCAAACCGCGAAAAAGTTAGATAAATTTCATACGAGGTTTATTCGCATTTTATACACTTTCGCATTTTTTATACTAATAAAAAATTTCAATTCCTGACCCGAGGCATCCCTTAGTATCTATCATTAATGTAGGTTTGGGTTATGTCACTTCTTCAGCTAGCCCGGAGGGCCAAACCACCTAGAAATAGGAGCTCCGTCGAAATTCTGCGAGTGTATAAAATCTGAATCAATCGTGAGTTCAACCAACTTTTTATTGTACAACATTCAACCTCATCGTTATTTTTTGGGAACGATAACTGCCATAATTATTATAAGGATCCGACAACTTTGGCACCAGGGAGTCGCTCAGATAAACTCCAAAAACGTCACTTTCACGTATAATGCTAGTGACTCCGTCAGCTGGAAAAAACTTCTAAGTATATTGTCGTGGGCTTTAGAAATTCAATCCGGAATTGCTAATCGAATTTTTATGTGAAAATTAAATTTAAAGAAAAAACTGACGTCACCAGTGATGTGCAAGTTGCGGAAAGTTTCCAAAAAGTTGGAAAAGTTGCAAGAAATTTCCGGAAACTTTCCCAAGAAATATAGGAAATTTAAATTTAAGAAACGGAAAGTTTCAATCCCCATACAAAATTGTGAGAAGTTTCTGAAATTTTCCTACATGAAATTTTCCGCAATTTTGGAAAGTTTCCTTTGGCACATCAGTAGACGTCACTTCACCCAACCGCAATGCTTTGGAAATGAGTAAATAATGAGGGCGTTGTTTTACTTCGCAGGCCGTGCAGATAAGACAGAACCCCCTGTGGTATAATCTTGCAACGGGATTGTCAGCTTCGTTTTGCTTCATGCTTCCAGTGGGTACTCCTGGAAACCTCATTGTTCAAAGTAGTGCAAGCGTGCCTACTAGTCACATGGTAATGAAATATGTAGATAAGAATGAAATAGATACACACACATATATTTCTTCACGCCTTTATTCCCAGCGGGTGAGGTAGGCAGAGCTACAGAATTACCAACAACTCTAAAAACTTGTTGATAACTCTGTAACCACAATTTATTAAATATTTATTTATTTATTTTATTAAATAGATACTATTTATAAAAGTAACTATAATAATTAGAAGCCGAGCAAGAGCCTGTTGGCCAATGCTCGTGTAGGGTTCCGTCACCGTTACAATAAATAGGTAAGTACAAAAAAAGTGTTTATAAAAACCAGAGCATATATTAGCTAATTTTGTATTGAGATTTATTTGCATGCATAAACATTTTAGTTCCCGTTTACGTCTTTAATACGACAAACTAATGCCGCAAGCAAGTAAATTAATAAACCTACCTACAGATTACCGCATTCGCTGTCAGTACCGTTTCTCGAACTTTCGGTATCATCTTGGGTCGTCCCATTCATTTTTTGTCAAGTTCTTAGTTCGTCCCATTCTGCTTTCGTCCTCCATTCTTAATTCGTCCCTTTCGCCGGTAGTCTTTGTCGTCTTTGGTCCAATTTGTTGTTTGTCTTGTTCTTATTCAGGCTCATTCGGTGTTCGTCACTTCCTCTTTTGACATGTTCGGTGTTAGTCTCTTTATTTTTTAGTCTCATTCTTTACTCGTCACTTTTTTTTCGACACGTTCGTTTTTGGCCCCATTTGCAATAAGTCACTATCGTTTTTAGGTCCATTCGCAATTCGTCTTGTTCGGCTTTCGTCTCCCGTTTTAGTTATAAAACCTCCGCTATTATGTTACTGGCCACTGAATGACTGCTTAAGGTTTCAAGGGTAAATAATGAATGTGTTCAATAAAGAATGAGACCAATTTCTAAAGAGGCCATATAAGAAAAAAACGAACTTAGAAAAAGACCAAAGACGATAGGACGAATAACGAATGAGACTAAAAAATAAAGAGGCTAACACCGAACATGTCAAAAGAGGAAGTGACGAACACCGAATGAGCCTGAATAAGAACACGACAAACAACAAATTGGACCAAAGACGACAAAGACTACCGGCGAAAGGGACGAATTAAGAATGGAGGACGAAAGCAGAATGGGACGAACTAATAACTTGACAGAAAATGAATGGGACGACCCAAGATGATACCGAACTTTCACCAGGTGCTACATTTTTTGTTTCATGGGTGGATCAACTTTTTGTTGTTGTTATTCTGTCCTACGGGAGAAAAAATGTTAAATAAATTAAATGTTATAATATATACTTCCAGCACACTCAGGAGAAAGGCCATAAAAGAATGGGTGCGTCATTGCCAATAAAACAGTTTTTTAGTGGACTTATATCCGTTGAAATCATAGTTTTAAAGAGTGACCCAGGAGACGTCACCATGGCAACGAGCTACAAAGAAAAGTTGATTGACCCTCATATGGAGCTTACCCGCTGTAGGATATCGTCGGTGATACTGCAAAACCGTGTAACATTCAAATTTATGATAGAGCAAAATAAACCATACTACCTTATTAAAAAGGTGCATTTTGCTCCTTATCTCAAATGTTACTTACGCGGTTTTGCAGTTTCACCGACGAAATGCGTGAGCGTTAAGACGCAACCTCAATAAATGTCAAATTCTACTTTTGTTCTCTCCGCCTCATAAATATTATTTAGTTATTCTTACACTAACTATCACGAATTCTTAGCAGTAGGAATACTGCGTTTTTTTTTCCCAGCTTTAATACAAGTATAAAACATCACCAGTACCATTTTATACCAGTAGGTAAATCGCGGTGGACACCCCGGCGACCACATTTAAAAATGTCAAAGTAATGACCTAGTAAAATAAATGTTATGATAAAGTTGAATCAATTAAATGAATTCTTAACATTTTATATGCTTTAACTAAAATGACAAATCATTTAAAAAAAAAAATTCTTATTCCAGATAGTTGCCGGTTTTGGGCCCACTATCACTACAATTTTGTTCACTTGGTTGGCCTGTTACCTGTATGCTCCATTAATATGGCCCTCCTTGCACACATTGCCACCTTGGATGCCTAAGGTTTAGCCACTATTCGTTTTACGCTTTAAACTCTATTGTTACGTTGCAAAATAAATATTAAACATTTCTATATTTTTTTATTTTTTCTGCACTGAATACATTTCAAAACTTACGTACTTTACTTACTGTATCTTCCCTTGGCTAATAGAAGGATAACCGGACTTAAAAATATATATTTATTGTTCATAATACACTTCGCATTGATATTATGTTATGCCAGTCTATGTCAACACAAAAAAGGCAACATGTCAGTACATCTATCAGGTTGCTTTTAAAATACGTAAAATTTTCAAACTACATAGATCTGACAAAACTGAAAACAAACTCCACATCGTTTTTATTTGCGGTCGGCGTTTTAAAAACGTTTGGGCTTTTATGGGGAACTGATAAAAATACCAAATACAACGTGTTACAAAATACCCGGTAAAAAATATAATAAATTATCAAATTCAAAAATATTGTCAACCCTAGTAAGCTGTCATATCAGGGAACCGGAGTTAGCATAGATTATTTAACAGAGAGGCCTACCTGCCAATTTTAATAATTGACAACTTCAATGGTTTTTCTGTTTTCATCCACAAAGGTTCAATACTATATCATACCAACATTATTCAGTACAAACAGCCACACACTTAACTGCCAAAATTAACTTAACTTTTCATTGGTCACTCAGCTTTGTGGGCGATTGTACAATATTTGTATTACTTACATTAACCAATTTTTTTATTTTGCATGAAATTGAGGCCTAGAGTAGTAGGACTTCAGTATTAAATTGAAGCTGATTGAATTCCCTACAATTGTTTTTCCTATAACTTTTACCTAGAAGCATTAGTTCAGACGTCATATTCACTTTTTGTTAAAATTGTTCATCTTTAAATTGCTGTATATCCGCAATCAATGAACAAAGTTTGCTCAAATTACGCTCAAATTGTAGAAAATGTAGTTATCTTTATTAACCTTTACGCTGCCATTATTGACTTGATATAAATTCATTTTATACAGGGTGTCTGGAAAACCTTCGGAGAAATTTTAACTGTAGATAGGGTGGATGATTTGGATCATCCCTATATTGGTAACTTTTGTTTAAGTTAATATTTGACTGAGTTACAGACAGATTTATCATCGACTTTCCTGACGATGCTCTCAGTGTGCCCCATCTTAACTGATTCATTCATAATATCGTCGGTGATACTGCAAAACCGCGTAAGTAACAAATTTATGATAGAGCAAAATAAACCTTACGGTCTTATTAAAAGGTGCATTTTGCTCCTTATTTAAAATGTCACTTACGCGGTTTTGCAGTTTCACCGACGATATGTGTCACAACGTAATGTAAATAAACAAGTTGTTCCTTATGAACAATGTTTCCAATCATGGTCAAAAGCTCCATGGAGTTTAGAAAACTGATACATTATCCTGTAATGTGAATGAAAAGACGGTGTCTGATAAGGGCTATTATGTGAAATAATCTAAAACTGAAACTTACGATTATGATTTTTACTCACACTTTTCTCACACTCACACGGCTAAAATAGCACTTGCACTCGTAGGCACATTACTTCTTTTACGAGATCATGAATCATGGCTGTATTTCATTGATTTGTACCACTATCAGGGCTTCCGACGAATAAAAAACACAATAATTAATTATTGACAATTTAACATATTATCTTTTTAAATCTTGGACCATTAAAACTCTTTATGAAAAGAGTTTTAGGTTTCATTTGTAAACAAAAAATCCTACCTACACGTTACGTTTTATCAAAATTACATTTAAAGCTGGCATCATACATATTGTTGCTAGATATTCGTATCATAGAAGAAAGAGAAAAATAGGATCGCTTTGTAAGAAGAGGTCGACCTGATTACACTCTGTGGTAAAAACCCTTAAAAGAAAAAGGCCACTAAAGCCGGCTACTCACACACCTGCTGCAGGGGCAATATGGGAATTGGACCCTTGATTGCCTCCTTAATTGTGATGTGTGTAGGCAAGCAGGAGCAATTTTTAGATTGGGCCTGCGGCAGGGCGGCAGGGGCGCAAGACCTTCCTAGCTCCCTAGATTGTGTCTACCGCCCTGCAAGGTTGCTGCGTGTGTAGTAGGATTGGGGCAATTCCAGTCAGTTCATTGGTGACAACCGAGCGGAGTGGACAAAAATGGAAAAAATGGTGTTACCATAGCCAGGAGCTCTTTAAAAGAATCAATATCCATTCGCAAAAAGTTTCTAAGATCATCTACTTCCAATTCTTTCATAATATTCATGTGGCACAATTTGCTTCGTTTCTGCAACCAATTCTTCACCCAATATCTTCTCTTCCTTTTTTTTTTGGTAGCACCACAGAAAGTGCCAAGGCGATACCAATCCTCTGGTGTTTCGACAATACAGGAGGCTTTCTCGTGGACGTGCGTTCAGCGGGACTATCAGTTACACACTGAACGGCAGGCTAGTGTGTAGCGAACAGCCTAAAATTGGTCCAACCGCCGTGCGACCGGTATTGCCCCTGCAGCAGGTGTGTGAGTAGCCGGCTTAAGGAACACCCAGAAAGTATAAAACGTGGACTACAATCACAATCAGTCAAGGAAGCGATGTCACAAGCGAAGCGATATGTTTGGTTTGGGGTTTGTTTTGTTTACTTGCATGTGATGTGACTTCACATCACACTCACAGGTTATAAAGTATTTCTAACATCACATAGCGTTTTTGTCACAGATTAAATTTCAATTTCAGTCCCGTGTGGTAGCCGGGTTAGAATAGTACCACTCCATGTCTTCCCGTGGATTTCGTAAGAGGCGACTAAGGGAATAAAGGCTTGCAGTACTGTTTTAGGCGATGGGCTTGCAACCTGTCACTAATACACTGGTAAACATCTTAGCCTAATTGTGCAAAATGTGGTTACAGAATTATCAACAATTTTTTAGAGTGGTTGGTAATTCTGTAGCTCTGCCTACCCCACTCTGGGAAAGAAGGCGTGAGTTTATGTATGTATGTATGTTAAATTTCAAAAAAAAACCTTATTATTTCGTGTAATTTCCAAAAAAATAGACATAATTTATTGTGAAATAAAGTGAAATACGTTATTTTACGCTAGTATCAGATAGGATGACCACAATTTGTAGTATATTTTCAATGTTGTCAAATAGCCTATTATAATCAATTATGCGACGACCTTTATATCCATCGACAAAATGTTTTGCACTTGGACTTTTGGCTACTGCCACAAATACCATGCGGATCAAAAGGAAAGAACCAGCAGCCAGCAGCGCTTTCTCCCCGTCTGGTTGCCCTGAAAATCAGCGCGTGCAGCGTCACGGCATGTCTGACACTATGATGCTGAGTAGCACCCAATTTGGTGCATTATCACTACATAGTATAAAACAAAGTCGCTTGCGCTGTCTGTCCCTATGTATGCTTAAATCTTTAAAACTACGCAACGGATTTTGATGCGGTTTTTTTTAATAGATAGAGTGATTCTTAAGGAAGGTTTATATGTATAATACATTCCACGCTGGCGAAGCCGCGGGCGGGTCGCTAGTTATTTTATAAAATAGTTTTAAGGTTTTGTTTTAAATTATTTTCTCACTGTATTTAATTTGATTATTATTTTTCTGTGGTTTGCACCAATAAACGATTTTCTTTTTCTCCTTTTTTTTCTTCAATACGGAGAGCAATAATCGGATCGTTCAACGTTCAATCCGTCTATTTGAACTTTGAGAAGTCTATGAATTTATGGCTGTCATTAGATGTCAGTGTTAAATTATGTTATTTTCAATATTCACGTCTTCAATATTTTTGCTGTAAATCAGTTATATGGGCTACTTTAGAGCAGAAAACAATGGTAAATGGTTAGATCTCGACAGTAAAAGACGGACGATATATGATCAGTCTCGGCAAAACATGAACAAGAGACCTAGTGATTTCACATTTAAAACCAATTAGTGTTCAAATTGCAAAAACGAAAATACAGTAAGTTGCACTAAAATTACTCATTTATTTTTATTATAATGCTACCTTGATTTTTGTTTACATGGAGCGAACTGTTTGTTTACATACCATGTGACAACGTATGGTCTCAGGTCATTGACCTCGGACATTGAATTTTGACGTAAGATACTACGAACTGTTGGAGTAGTATACTATCAACGTCAAAATGTCAAGGTCGAGATATCGGCTGCAATACATCAAGTAACAAAATGAATGTAATTAATCCTTCTTTTTTTTTACATTAACAGAAACAAAAATGAACCATATCCCCGTGATCAGAATCGTGCCAACTATTACCCCCCCAAATTTCTCCGAAGGTTTTCCAGACACCCTGTATAAGTCCCAAAATTTCGAAGTCTTTCGAGAACCATGGGGGCAGCACAGGGTTTTCAGGGTTGCAAACTTGGGTGTTAACTACTCTCAAAGGACCTAACAACGTATAAAAAAAACTTAGTTACATGCGCGTTTACGACGTTTGATGTAGTTTAGAGGGTGCGGACCCACCATTACCTTTAGCCATACCCCTGGGGGTAGGGTGGGACTGAACCATACCACCGTAGAAGTGCTGGATATGAGATAGGTTTAGGTTATGTAGGCAGTTCCACATATCCCTACTGGTCTATCCCTCCTGGTAGGGAAGAAAGGATTTTTTTCCACATTTAGCTACTAGGGGGGAATACTTTTCCACTTATCTCTACTGATAAAATAATCCAGGAAATTAATATCATTGCATTGAAAAGTGCTTCTTTAAGTGTTTTGTTTATTGGTTTATTCGCATATTATACACTTTCGCATTTTATAGGTTATGTTAGTTTTGCAGCAGGCCCGGAGGGCCAAACTATCCAGAAATAGGAGCTCTGCGGTAGCAGAGCTCCGTCGACTTTCTGCGAAAGTGTATATTATAATGCAAATAAATCGTTTTTCTTAAGGTACCTATAATAAATGATTTTTCTATGTACTTGTACTTTATCTTAGTAGAAAAGTGTGGAAATAAAAAATCATTGTATCCCCCCTAGTAGCTAAATGTGGAAAAAAAATCCTTTCTTCCCTACCAGGAGGGATAGACCATTAGGGATATGTGGAACAGGGGAATAACGTTAGATTTTCAGCTGGCCCGAAGGGCTAAAACACTCAGGAATAGAAGCTCCGTCGACTCTGTTAAATTGGATTTTAAAACATTAAAACCTGAAAGCATATTATAGTGCACAGCACTACGGTGGTATGGTTCAGTCCCACCCTACCCCCAGGGGTATAGCTAGGGGACATGAGTTTAGACTGCCCTATATATCGCAGAAACACGT
Organism: Acleris emargana; assembly: GCA_927399475.2. Lineage (NCBI taxonomy): Eukaryota > Metazoa > Arthropoda > Insecta > Lepidoptera > Tortricidae > Acleris > Acleris emargana. Next base: position 14,323,781 of record OV656840.1, on the reverse strand, counting down.
TGTGCTGCAAAAGGGATAGCATGGGAACTAATAGTCAGTTATGCCAAGTGTTTTTGCGATACATTTTATGCGAAGTGTGTTTCGAACAATAAATATTCTGCCAGATAAGGATAACCCGACCTACCTCTTACGTTAATAATAATTGTGCGTTCTACCTGAAATCTCCACCTGGGTGCAACACCTGCAGACTCGCCTTCGGACTGTCAAAATGAAAACGATTGCGAGGACGTTAACAGGTTCCCTGTCCCATGAGGCACATGTGCCTCATGCGTGACTTTCCTGGTACGTCCATGAGGCACATGTGCCTCATGGCCAGTGATGTAGATATAATGCAGTTGTTCTTTCGATAAATAATAAATATTGGTACGTATTATATTATTTTTAACTGTCACGCTTGCACTCGCAAATGACAGTAGGTATATTTGTCACTCGTGTGTCATAGAAAAACGAAGATTGCCGATTGCTATTAAGAAAATGGTTGCACTGTAAGCGCTAGTCGACTCTGTGGATTTTGATTATGAAAGAGAAATAGACGCAAATTCGGTCTTGGTGTGACTACGGGTAAATAAAATGAACCATAGTCACACCAGTGTGGCAAGTCGGTGTGACTACGGATCGGTTGTGAAAATATCAGACTCGCAGGATATAAGAGTCACAAAATACGAGATTAGCACGATACCAGAGTCGCTAAATGCCAGATGCTCAGGATACCAGTGTCGAAAAATGCCAGACTCGCTAGATACCAGAGTCGCAAAATATCTAAATCTCAAAATAGCTAAATCGCAAAATCCCAGAAACGCAGAATACCATAGCCTCAAAATACTGGAATTTCTAGATACCACTTTCCTAAAGAACTTTGTTCGTCAAATAACATCTGGGATTTTGCGACTCCGTTGTTTTACCCTGTCTGAGATTTTGCGACTCAGCTATTTTGAGATTCTGGTATTTTACAACTCTGATATCTTGCGAGTCTGGCATTTTTCGACTCTGGTATCCTGAGCATCTGGCATCTTGCGACTACGAGTCTGATATTTTGCGATTCTGGTATTCTGCTCTGGAAGGTTCTAGGCGGTGAAAACAATATAGTTTTTGATCTGTTATCGTATTGTCAACGTGTCTGGCGACTCTGGTATCGAGCTAATCTCGTATTTTGCGACTCTGGTATCCTGCGTCTGATATTTTGCGTTTCTGGTATTCTGTTCTGGAAGGGCCTAGAATACTGGCCTGTACCTTCGAGAAATATAATGCTGCCGAACTGTCCTTTAACCTTGAACCCTTTGAACGCCAAGAACACCGTTTCGTGTATTGTCGTGCCTACCATGCCATCTACGCTTATAGGTGTCACAGATACAGCGCAAAATAGACCTGAGTATTTTGTAACGTAGAGTTGAAATTAGTTGTCGTCAAGTCAATGGTGGTGAAAAGGAGAGAAAGAAAAATCATTTATTCAGGACAAACAGATAAATACCTGTTGTCAAGAAATGGTTCCAACTCAGCATTATGCTGGCGTTAAAACCACCATTTAATGGTGTGCAAGCTTTAACGCTCAGCTCAACGTCCACACCACTAGAATATGCTCGAATGCTCTCGGTGGACACTAAGGTGTATCCAACGATTTTTATGAATTTCTATTGAAAGAGATACTGGGACAGATCCTCCCACCTGTTGCTATTGCTGGCCGCGGCGAAAAAACTCGCTGCATTACTTCTGATGACGCCATCGCCTCTTTCGGTTCCTCCACTAGCGGTTGCCGCAATAGACATAATGGATTATAATTTGAAAAAAAAACGTTTGTCCCGCTTGTTATATTTTGTATTGGAAATAGTGGGATATACCCCTCCCACATATTTTAGGGCCGGACCTATGCTTCACCTAGGATCTCCACCTGGGTGAAGCACGGGATATGACTAGGTCCTCGTGCTCTAAATACTAACAATAATACAGACAATGGTTTATTATCTATCAGCTAGATATGTGGAAGAAGCGAAATAAATTTGTCAAGATCGTAGCAATTGGAAAGAAGTGAGTTTTGCCTTCCCCTTTGGGTAACATGCGTGATGTAATGTATGTATGTATGTATGTATCTATCAGCTAATTTCCATGTTCAGTTTACGTGGTCAATTCAATTATTTTAGCCTGGTATACTTATCCCTACCGAGCCCCCTATCTCGATCCATACTGGTAGGGTCATTCGGGTCAAGAGTACGCACTTTATTTTCTCTGGTCTTAAAAAGTTGTAACAAGTGTGATTTTTAAATTGATTCAATATAAAGCTCATAGGAAATCTTGTATATTTCCATTATTTAAGAGGATTTACGGTCAAATTCTATGAGATTTCGTTGTACAAGTCAAAAAAGCAACATGATCCGACCGCGTACTCTTGCCCCGTCATGCGGGTAAAATTACGCAAGCTTAAGGGTAAAATTACGCAACATTTATTAAAGTTTGAGATCTTTATTTGGATATAATTAGGAACTTCAGAGTTTAGACATATTTACAATAATTAGAGAGAACTTAATTCACTTATACCAATTTTTCTGCGGCGCGTCTCTGACTAGATCCTTGCTAAACCAGCTCTTTGGCTTTTTTATCTGATCATCTGAGATCAAGGCGCATTATCGGATTATATCGATCCGTAGTCACACCGACTTGCCACACTGGTGTGACTATGGTTCATTTTATTTACCCGTAGTCACACCAAGACCGAATTTGCGTCTATTTCTCTTTCAAAATCAAAATCCACAGAGTCGACGGAGCTCTGCTATCGCAGAGCTCCTATTTCTGGGTAGTTTGGCCCTCCAGGCCTGCTAAAGAACTAACTGCTCTGGAAGGTTCTAGGCGGTGAAAACAATATAGTTTTTGATCCGTTATCGTATTGTCAACGTTTTGATAGATCTTATTTACTTAAATAAATAAATATCAGGGGACAATGTCACACCAATTGATCTAGTCCCAAACTAAGCTCTAGGCTTGTACTATGGGTGCTAGACAACGATATAAATACTTATATAGAGAAATATTATACTTAAATACATAGTAAACATCCATGACTCAGGAACAAATATTCGCGTTCAACACACAAATATCTGCCCATACCGGGATTTGAACCCAGGACCGCTAGCTTGGTAGGCAGGGTCACTACCAACCTAGGCCAGCGCGTTGTCGACTTGACAGTAATGGCGGATGACGTCATAACAATACCATAACAGATTAACTACGATATCGTTTTTACTGCCTAGAATACCGGCATAGGTTAGATAACGTAATGCCATGTCAATATCCACAGGATTTATGGAGGCTCTCAAACTTGGTAAAACCATTATTGCTTTTGGATTACTATCGATTCGACTATCGACTTTTTATCTATTTTTGTATCTTTTTTTGGGGCTTGGCCTCTTTCTACATTTTTTTTATATTGGCCTCTATTACTTGCAAATGAATAAAGCTATCATAAGAGAGCTATCAAGCAAATTGTTAACATCTCAAAAGCAATATAGAGTTAAGTGGCTGTTTTCTCGTGGTCCCATTATATTTGTCCCATTGACTTTCGACGGAGCCCCGCCCGAGGCGGGGCTCCTGCTTCTGGCTAGTTTTGCCCTTCGGGCATTTGAAGAAACCTAACGAACCTAACCTACCTATTCTTACAATCATAATGAGTATTTTGTGATCAAATCTAGGTGCACTTTTTACACTTTTTGTTCAATGGGACAAATATAATGGGACCACGAGAAAACACGTAGTTAAGTAGACCCTTCGGACTCGTGGTCACACCATTTTGTCACACCAGTGTGATGAGCAATAGTAAGTTACCAAACCATGAGACTCGTCGTCACACTAGGTTGTCACACCACTGCTATTTGACGGAGCCCTGCCACAGGCAGGGCTCCTTCTTTCGGGCGATTTGCCCTTCGGGCATCTAAAGATACCTAACGAACCCAACCTTCCTACTTTTGCAGAATAAAAATGATTTCTGACGAATTTCCCAATTTTATCGTGCTTCACAACACTCGAGAAATATAATATTCAGTAAAGTGCGATCTTGTTTAAAGTGGTGTGGCTACGAGGAAAATAAATTACTCGTCATCACACTGGTGTGACAAAATGGTGTGACCACGAGTCCGGCACTTAAGTAGAGCCCCAAATTCTCATTTACTCTCTGTACTCGTACCTACCGTCAAAATGAATTACACAATTTAAATCCATATTTTATTCTAAAAATAACTTAATACAGTAACCAATTAACATTACACTGCTGGTGTAGCACCCAGTTAACAGAACGAACGGAGGTACGGTACAGTCACCAAAAATATTTTTAATCCAACATTGGGCGCAAAAATACCTGACACGCTCTTATAATATATTATTACTGGTGACTGTACAAACATAGTACTTATTTATTTAACTGGTGCATAATGAAGCTTCTTAAAGGTATGAGGTTGAGTTTTCAGTTGATTTTTCCCCCTGTGTCTATAGTACCATTGATTTGTACCATCAATGGTACAAGTGATACTACTATGTGTCCTTAGTACCATCAATGGTACTACCGATACTAGCACGTGTCGCTAGTACCATTGCATCGAAAACATACAAAAAATATACATATAAAATGTAAACATGTAAATATGAAAATGAGGTAGGTTTAGGTAATGTTAGTTTAGCAGCAGGCCCGGAGGGCCGAACCACTATAATAATATTGATTTGAAATAAGAGTGTCGACGGAGCTCCGCTGAAGCGGAGCTCCTATTTCTGGGTGGTTTGGCCCTCCGGGCCTGCTGCAAAACTAACATAACCTAAACCTACCTCATTTTAAACAACTCGTTTTGTACACATCGTGTACGTGTATGACTAGACAGAACAAAAAAGTACCATTTTAAGTATTATTTTTAATTTGTTTTTTTTTCACAAGTAAATACACGGTATAAACTAGTATCTTTTTCAATGGTACTAAGGACACATATTAGTATCACTTGTACCATTGATGGTACAAATCAATGGTACTATAGACACTGACTTTGATTTTTAATAATACGCAATTGCGGCGTGGCACCACTGACCAATAATTCTGAAGAACTAAAACCTAAACCTACCTCATATTACTAATTCAAACTAATTTTGGTCATTGTGCCACGTAGTTGAGGCATGGGGGAAGTGATTTCACTCTTAGCCACTACTGGGATCGAAATCAATGGGAAAGGATTTAATTACTACATGTGTAACTAATTAATAAAAATCATATTTACGTTGTATTTAATCTAAGGGACACAATTTATTTAAGAAAACATATGCATATAAGTTCACAAATTCTCCTTTTTCTTAACTAATTAATAAGTAATCAATAAATATTCCTCTTCATATCGAAATAATAAAAGGCTCCACGGCCATTATTTGCAACCTATTATTACAGATATAGTAAATTATCAAGATGCATTCGGTGAACATAAAACAGGTTGCGCCGAGCTCTTATATCATATTCCACCTGTTTTTACATTAACATTTTGCGCCTAAATTAAAATTTATCTTGCTTTCTCAGTTAAGAGGCTAACATGCCCATAACAGACGTTTTTGATGAAGTTTAAGTTCTTGTAACTCAGTCAAAACTGAATGTAAATTTATGAATGTTATATTTATCCATAATATATTCATCTTTGATTCTGTTGAACAGAATTTCAAAATAACCCATTGTTATTATTATAAGAACACAAAATTGCATATAACTTTCTTATCTTGGCGTCAATTGATAATGGAAAATACATCGAAATATTCTTCATGAATATATCAACGCAGGAAGAAAGAAGTCTAAAGTGAACAATATTAAAATAAAGGCCAAAAAACTACTTTTATGGAGTAAAAATGTCAAACTTTGATAGCATAAATCTCGATATCAGTGACTTGTAAAAGCAAAATTGAGATGGCAGCTAGTTTAGAACAGTAACTGTTTTAACAACAACTGAAAGTTTAGAGCTTCAGATCAAAGGTCGTCTGTCCATGTCCATCCATTAGTTGATCACATCAAAATAAATACTGATTTGATATAATTATTTACGGTATCTATAACAGTATTTATTATCTTGGCTTTGGTATTGTGCCTCGAATTATATTGTTAAAAAGGCAGTGACGCCCTTTCCATCTGGATCAAACAGTAGTGGCGCGTAGAAAGCAACACTCAAGAACAAAATCACAAAACAAATAATGACACTTGCAACGCCAAATTTCATCTGTAAGAAATCGTTATGTTATTGCTATCGGTGTGATAACATGAAGAACTATATAAAAACCAGGCAAGAGTAGGGTTCCGAAGCCGTTACTTCACAAAAACTATATTAAAAAACAGCAAGTATGTACTAATTAACTATTAACTGGGTGAATCAACTTTTTGTTGTTGTTATTGTGTCCCGTAAGCCAGGAGACAACAGTGATAGAGTTTCTTAGAAAAAATTTTATAATATGTACTTCCAGCACACTCAGGAGAAAGGCCATAAAAGAATGGGTGTGTAATTGCCAATAAAACAGTTTTTTAGTGGACTTATATCCTTTGAAATCGTAGTTTTAAAGAGTGACCCAGGAGACGTCACCATGGCAACGAGCTACAAAGAAAAGTTGATTGACCCAACTATTATTAAGACATGAATTAAACAGTGTCAACGGAGCTCCGCTATTGCGGAGCTCCTATTTCTGGGTGGTTTGGGCCTCCGGGCCAGCTGCAAAACTAACATAACCTAAACCTACCTACGATTTTATAACAAAACCCGACTATTTGTAAACATCATGTTTCGCGAATATCGTGTTTTGCTAATATGATGTCATGCGTATATGATGTTTTGCGAGTATGATGTTATGCGTATATGATGTTTTGCAAGTATGATCTTTTGCGAATGTGATATTCACATATGAAAGGTATCTAACGACACCCGACTATGGGGTACACGAGAAAAAAATTAATTACGTTACGTACAGGTTAGGTGCACTAACGCCATATATTTTATTTTCATGGATTTATTTTACCACTTTTTTGGCGTGACTATATTGATTGCCAAAATACAGCTTTCTAGTACTACTCTCTGAGCTAGACTGCGGATGGACGGACGGACGGACGGACGGACGGACAGACGGACGGACGGACAGACGGACGGACAGACGGACGGACGGACAGACGGACGGACGGACGGACATGGCGAAACTATAAGGGTTCCTAGTTTTACTACGGAACCCTAAAAACGGACACGAATGGTGTTATTACAAAAACTTAAACAACCGTTGAACACTTGTTTTGTAAATGTAAATCCATAGAAAACTCACTTTAGGCATGTCTTGCCTAAGTTGTGTCTAAAATATTTTGGTAACTTGTTTCATTTATTCTGCATTTCTTTTGCCAATAATAACAAAGTATTTGTCATAATCATAACCAAACGTCGGCCTATAGGGGGCAGTTTGAGGGCAAGGTAAGGTTAAAGCCAAACGAACTTTTTCGCCATTTTGACTTATGTGTAGTCTAAGTACGTTTATAAATAACGCAGTTAGTTGCTATGATATTTGGAAATTCACATTATAAATACTAGGTACCAAATACTAAGTACAAATACTCGAAAGTGAATTGATTGATATGCGAACCTTACCTATCATTCTGACATGCCACGAAAATGCCCGCTGGAGTCCGACGTATGGTCATAAACTCATAACATAAAGGACACCGCAAGGAAAGTATTGGAAAAAAACATAGGTGAATTTTGATAAAAAACTTGGTTGTCTGTAAAGTCGCTTTACGGGCGATAATTTTACGTGATACTCGTAATGTCATAAGCATACATCGGGGTTTTCGGTGCGGGAATGTTTGACATAAGCCAAAGATTAAAAAACAGAATTTTACTCTAGGTTTCTACCTAATGAAAAATTAATTGAACAAAAAAAAAGTATTTTATAAAAGAAATGTCGAAAAACTATGAACGAATTTTTACAAGGAAATAGAAATGCGATTGAAAAAAATTAAATATGCTCCTTTTACAACTGCCGACTTAGAGAGATCGTTCAGTTCATTGAAATGGATAATATTTACAGCAAGACGTCGCAGATGAACTGTTCCAAATATTGAAAAAACATTAATAGTTTATTTTGAAAATCGTGTCAACTACTAAATTTACCTACTGCAGGTGCATTCCAGCCAAAACGGTAAATTTATATATATTTTTAAATCCCGTTTTATACATTTACGTTCCTAACTAATATAAACTACTATACTTGGTCCGTATTTTTCAAATAATTACATTGCTCAAAATTCGATAGTAGCCTTAGTACGATAAAACGCAAGAACATCTAATTAGTTGGCTTTTTAACCAACAAAATGGTACCGACTTGGCGTTCCAATTACTCAGATTGTATGCACCTTTAGGTATAAATGTTTGTCAACACAATAAAGTATATTTAACCTTTTTATATTACATAGGTGCTGGTTTTAAAATGAGTTTGTAAATAGACCGTATTTGTGTAATTTTTCAATCGGTAGTTTTAGTGTCGGGTACGTGACATTTTAGTGTTTTCTTTATGTTTATTTTCAAACCGAGGGCAGCCTATTTTAATTTCACAACTGATCAAAACAGCTTCTTAAGATAAATACGATTAGTCATACTTCGATTGTACTTCTTGCGTTATCAACTTGTGATATACATAATTATTAATTTGTCGGGGACGTGACGCATTTATGCATCAACGGTACAAACATTGAATAATTATGTCGTTTGATTTTGCTGAAGCTAGTTTTGAACATGGAACAGTCGAAACCAAGTACATCCGCAGAAAGAATGAAGAAGTATCGTGAAAAAAAAAAGCAGGATCCAGATTATCAACGAAAAGAAAGGGAACGTTTGAAAGCATTAACAAGGGAAAAGAAACAACATTTATCTAAACAAGAGCTACTAGATTTAAAGACGAAAAAACGTGAAGAAAAGAGACTATTTAAAAAACACAACAAACCGTTTTCATGGAAACATTTTGCTACTGCACACGGAAAAGGAGTTGTTGATGGCATCGGAGGCAACGTGAAACGCCTTGTGAGACAAAAGGCGATGTCTCAAGATGGAAGTTCTATTGTTCAGTCTGCTGAAGAGTTTGCTAACTTGGCTACCAAATTAGTTCCCAAAACAAAAATTATTTACATCTCGGAATCGCAAATCAATTCGGAAATAGCTGCAAAAACGCCATGGGAGAAGGTTAGTCCAGTACAAGGGATCTCACGTTTTCATCTGCTGCAATGTGATGGAGATCCTATACGAGGTAGAAGACATGCAATGGCTGATGAAGAGTCAGTTTTCCAACAAAAACCTATACAATATAAGTTTTAAAATCGTACGTGTCGGGGACGTGACGAGGCTGTCGGGGACGTGACGCCACTTTGTAGCCATATTTCTGGAGTAGTGTTTTAGTTTTGTTATTTTTTATAACCGTTATATTTAGATAAGTATCCCATTAATTTGAAGAATAAAGAATAATGTTGTGTTTCCATTAATTTGAGCTAAAATATTTGAAATATATAAGTGTGTCAGAACCTTGGTAGTTTTGTTGTCGGGGACGTGACGCCTAATTGGTTTATTGTAACGTTTAATTTTGAAAGACGATGAGTGTCGCTGCCTAATCATATTAAGCCGAAAACTACTATGCTTCTGTAGTGTTTTTTTCGGCTATTACCCCTGATCCCACCAACACGTCCCCCTGGTGGGTCCACGGGTAATTTTTTTTACCCGTTGTCCTATCGTTCTAAACAGTGATCGTCAGTGGGTCTACGGGTAATTTATTTTTACCATGGTCCCACTGCTCTTTTTGACGGAGCCCTGCCTCACGGCAGGGCTCCTATTTCAGGGCGGTTTGCCCTCCGGGCATTTATAGATACCTAACGAACCTAACCTACCTACTTTTGTTGAATATAAATGATTTCTGACGAAAGCGGAAATGCACGGAACTAATGAGATTATAAAATAACAAAATAGCTATAATTTTTAATGAATGTTTACCACATAGTGCGGTGGGACCATGGTAAAAATAAATTACCCGTAGACCCACTGACGATCATTGTTTAGAACGGTAGGACAACGGGTAAAAAAAAATACCCGTGGACCCACCGGGGGGACGTGTTGGTGGGACCAGGGGTAATAGCCTGTTTTTTTTCTTCAATAACAAATAGAAGCCCAAATATGAAGTTTGAACTAACAAAACTAAGTACAAATGTCGGGGACGTGACAATGGAATGCACCTGCAGGTAATTAATTAACGTTAATTTTATTATTATCTCATATCATTATAGCCTTGGTAGTAAAGCTAAAGTACTACATGAGTTAAAATAAACTTGTATCATAGTGTAAGCAATTCGCAGAGAGGTAGTTAGTCATTAGGCATAATATGATATTTTCTCAGATTACCTATCTGTTGATATCTACTCTTTCTTAAATCATTCCCACACCGAAAACCCCGATGTATGGTCATAAGAAAACACACAAGCCGAACGCTTAGGCCGATCGTGCCTCTCTATCGCTTGTTCCTCGCTCTCAGGCTCTCGGCTCAGGCGGAACGTGACGAGCCATATTTTTCGTGCGTGCAGCCGTCGTTCATCGATTTATAAGACGTTATCACGACAAAAAAGAAAATGTAACTAAAATAATTCCTTTAGAGTGGAATCGAACCTGGGTACAACGACCTCCGACTCTAGCTGCGCACCACTAAGCCATGGATGCTTTTAACTCAATAAAGATGACCGGGTTCGTCGTAGTCTTATGCCAACCCGAATTGCGTTATTTGCGGTTTATTATTGCTGCAACCAAGTTCTTTCGTATACCATGAATGAAAGCAACCTTGTAAACTAACGATGTTATAAATGATCTACCTACTTATCTATCCACTACTTCATCTTTACATCACATACTTTATAAACAGTTGACTAAACAGTTGACGTGTAGGTAGTGTGCTGCCACTGTCTATCTTCTACTCGGATGCATGGACAACAAATTTTACTTTTATTGAAAGGCATTATCACCTCATTAGTTAATTTCAAGCGGAACGCTACAAGTCACGCTTTTTCGCGCGTGCAGCCGGGCTCAGGGGAATGTTACAATGAGGCGGAACGTTGCTATGAGTCATGTGTTTTCGTGCGTGCACCCGGTGTTCATTGATTTATAAGACGTTATTATGTCAAAACAATATACAATATGTTAAGTGTCTTGGTCAATATATAAAAATACTTGGTGGGCAATAAAATCATATGACTCGTTTTTGAGATAAAAAATATTTAGTAAAAACTCCTGTGGATATTGTACCCATCAAAAAATGTATGAGAGAAAAAAAAATGTGGCCTCAAATCCTACACCATTTATGGTAACGTTTATTTCAATAAGGATTTCAAAATCAGAAGCTTCGAAGGGAGAATGTGGAATGTTGAATCGGAAAGTAATCGAACCAAAAATACTGCACGTGTAGTTTAATTATTGATTCCGTATGGATATTGTATAAGCTGCCTTTAAAATGGTGAAATGGTAATCTTAATACAGGCTGTATTTTGTCGTTCTAAAACAATTGAATTATAGTTCGTTCGTTCAAATAGTGTGCTCCGCTCTGTAATGGATCTATTTTTTTTATACTTAGCACACGTGTGTAGTGTGTGCCTGCGATACATGTGCCGCAGCGGAATTCCGGCTTTACTCTTTTTCCAGCGGAGGCTTTTAATTAATCACATATATTATTATACTCTGTCATTAATTTCCTATACTAATTATAATAATAGGTATGTGTATTTTTATGTATTGTATTTCTTGGTAAACCATCTAGATATTGGTGTCTTTTTGATTATTCTAAATGCATCAATATATTTAATGATGGTAGTACAGTCAGCGTCAAAAGTAACTGGTCACTTCAAGCTACTTTTGTACTTTATCACATTAACACATTAGACAATCTTGTTTGACATTGCATTGTGACAGTAAAGCGACAAGGTATTTAAGTGATCAGTTACTTTTGACGCTGACTGTACCTACTAATAAAAATTGTCAAATAAAAATGATATCACTAACCTGAACTAACAGCGGAACATTGCCTTTTGTTTTTGAAAAGTAACTTGTTGTGAATTCAAAAGGTGCCATAAAACCAAATGAGCAGCCAATCCCGATGATGAGTGATAACAGGTACATATTATTACCCCACACATTGTTTCCAATCTCCGGCTACAACAAACGTGTTTAGTTTCATTCTCGTTAAAATTCGATATCAATAAAAATTTAGCACGAACCTATTCTGGCATGGGGGGCAGTGAGGGGTGCAGGGGAGGGGGGGGGGTACGGTAGCAAAGTAAGGCACTCTTTATTCTCTTTCCCGTGATCCAAATATCCGAACTCCCTCCACAAATGCTACTCCCTCCCTCCATCCCAATCCTCTCCCACACCTATCCTGGAGGAGACAACCTCGACTCCGAAAACCCCAACCTATAGGTGTTAGATGAACCATGCCTACAGGTTGCACATTGACTGACGGCGTGCTCAGTCCCGAACTGTGTGCCTTCGATACCAGGTGACCTCGAGGTGTACATAGCCTTATTCCCTAGCTACTCATGGGACAAGACTAGAGAAAGATAAAAAAAATATAGATGGTACCCTGGAAGACCTATACCAGGAACTACTGCCCCTGACGGTAAGCGCGGAGTAATCTGCCCAAACGCGGGGGAGCAACACATGGATGTGGTAGAGCTTATCAACACGGTGGAAAGGGCCGATAACGGACCAAACTCACTGCCTGGTGAGCTCCGCTCCGCCAACGACAACCTGCCCAGGAAACTAGCAGGTTCTGCGAAGGGCCGCTACAAAGCTCCGAAGGGATTGGGGATACCGCCTTCCGAGACGGTAGGACTAGCCCAAAAGAGCTTTGCGGAACTCAAGGGGTTGGGGTACAAGTTCGGGACCCCCCACTCCAAACCGCAGCAAAAGCCGGTAAAACGGCTCCGCTCGGAAGAGTAGTCACCACAGGGGCATGCACCTAAAGCCCCAAGAGTGAGTGGGACCCTCCTACACAACGAGGTCTTGAGCGTGATCCGAGTGGGTATCATCAACCCGACTCCGATGACGGACGCACAACTGGGGTTACTCTGAGATACCATATCGTGCAGAGTATAACCGGCTAGGAGAAAGGGGAGGGACCTAAATTTAAAGGCTACTCGTTCAAGCCAGGATGGTTGCTGGTAACTTGCAGCGACCAACGGTCCAAGACCTGGCTTGAGGGGGATTATACCAACCCTTAAACCATGGCCAGAAGCGAACCTCACCGCACTACGTGAGAGCGAACTCCCGAGACCAAACATAGGGTTGGTTGGTATACATCCCAGAGATAGACGCCACAAAGATCCGGCAGACTCTGTCTCTATTCAGTGTGCAGAACCAGGGGCTGCACACAGAGTATTGGAAGGTGCTCTTCTCAAAGGTCGAAACGGGAGGGGTGACATTAACCCTTTCCCTAGACGACCTATCCGTGGAGACCCTCCGGAAGTCCAGTCTAAAGGCCAGTCTTGGCCTACGAGAAGTCCAATTTAGGCTTAAGGGCCCTGCAGCCATCAATGGACCATCCTCCTACCCAACACCGATAGCCACAACACCTAGCCCCCAGGTTTTCTCCGCACAGCTGGACCAACCAGGGCCATCCAGACCAAACACGTCCATTCCGCTGGCCCCTACACCCGCTCGCAAGATCCCAAGGGGATCAAAAAGGGTAGTCCCTTCCCTCATATTTGCCAGTTAATGTGCATGCTGCGCGGGCGATCGTACGACGGCGTTGGTTTGTTATGGCGGCGCTCAGTGTTTCAGAGTGTTGTTGTAGTGCAGTGCGATAACCCGCGCCGCGTTTGTGCGCGATAAAGATAACGACCAACGACTGTCAGCACTTAGTGGTGGTAAGTGTTTATATGCATACGGACACCGCAGACAACTTAACTGAGTTCACGGATTGTTTAGCAACGGTGAGAGCGTTAATTGACGAACATAGCGTTGAATCTATCTATCTAATGGGAGATTTTAATGCTCATCCGAGTGAACGTTTTTTCACTGAGCTAATTAGCTATAATAATTAGTTGTAATTCTGTAGCTCTGCCTAGCCCACTCTGGGATTACAGGCGTGAAGGTATGTATGTATGTAATTAGCTATTTTGACGATAAAATTTATATCTCATGCTGTGCCTCAATAATAATCTACATAATATTATATTTATTTATGTGTCATGTCCATACATCGTTATCACGGGAGCAAAATCAAATCTATTAAAGAACACGTATAACAGAATGTCTGTTCAGTATAAACGGTATATTCTGCCTATACACTCTAAGCCTCTAAGAAGTTCTTCATATCTTGCACGAAATTTTCGCTGGAAACAGTCAATTTAACTTGTCTTTCGCTGAGTAAACGCTTTTATAAGTCAACGTAACGTGTCAGCTTTAATAAAATAAAACAAATATTTTTGTCCAGAACTACTTTAATTTCTTTAAATATATTTCATATTTAATTTAGATATATTTTTGTATCTTTTTGTACATATCAAATCAATCAAGAATGACAAATGTCTAAAGTAGCAGGAAAAGTGACTGAAGAGCTTGAGGTTAGGATTGCGTATCTAATCTTAAAATATGTACTACTAATTAAGTCAAATACGGAGGTATGACATTTGAAATAAATTGATACATTTTGAACTCGTAGGTATAAACGTTTCTCGATACGAGTGTCACTTCTGTTATTGCCTATTTGTCATAATCTTTGACAACTGTCAAATCGTTTTTGCTCCCGCGATAACGATGTACGGTCATGTCATGTAACATGACTCATGTTACATGACTCATGTTACATTAAATAAATAATTTGAATTTGAATCACACTTACCATCAGGTGGTATATGTGTATGTTCGCCTTCTGCATACCGTTAAAAAAACAATCTTTAACCTTTAACGGCCAAACGATCAAAAAAACGTGTAAGATTATTTTTCAGTTTTCCTAACATGATAAATATTCTCTTCTTTCTTTTTGCCAAAGCGAAAACCGCTATTTTTATTTTAAATTAAATTAATTATTTACTTACCAAATGGAGAACAAGGGGTAACCACATGGATTGCCATCCAATGCCGTTCATAAGGTTTGCCCCAACTACTGTTAACAAACCCACCACAAGTAACCCTGGATACAGGTCCAATTTATTAAGACCACTCGTTGTGGCAAATTCAGCTATCTTTAGGCTTAACCCTGATATTTGAATCGCCGACATTAAAACTATACCTGCACCTGTAATAAACAAATCAAGGTTTCGGTAAACTAGCACTTTCCTAAGTTAGGAAGAAGCGCCGCTAGAAAGTAAACTGTCAGTGTATTACAAATGTTATTTTTAAATTTATATATATATATATTTATTTATTTATTGATATGTAGGACAACAACAGCCGTAAATCAATCAAAGTATTATTAAAGTCATGTTATTTAAGTCAGCAAATCCAACTGATATGAAATTATAAACTGAAAATCTTGTAAAATATTAGTAACTACCTGACCCGACAGACATTCTGTCAAAACTTTTTGTGGCACTTTTCTAAAGATTTTACCGTTAAAACCTTAAATAATAATTTGAACACTGAAACACCTTTTATATTTTACTCTGTTGCCGCGTGTTGAATTGATGGTGATGCAGAGTAGGCAAAACGCCGCAAGTGGTCCGTTCCTTGTTCCAAGGTAGTGGCCATTTAGTACTTACAGCGTTCTGGGTCATCAGACGGCATACGTTTTGGTATAAAACATCACGATCGCAGTCATGCGTCCTTACTTATAAACGTGGAATAACCGTGGGGTAAGCTAAACCATGCCTTGTCCTTATCTGTCAAATCTATTTGACAGATAATGACGGTTGTGCCACGTTTATAACTAAGGGCGATGATGTTTTGGTTAGTACGCTGTAACTCGAGTTGCAGCGTTCTGCCGTTGGACGGCAGAATACCCATGCATGACCATGTTAATTTAGATGATGATCGACTTGATGGCGACTATATTATACCAAACAAGCCATTCAAAGGGCACCTTAGGGCAATCTACTTTTTAGTTATTAAGGGTACTTGTGTTATTTTGTTACAAACCTATTATGAAGAACAAGGCGTAGTCAGTATTCTTATCAATAGTTTTCCAAAACAGTAAACCTGATTCCATTTTAGGTGATTTTAGATCTTTGTATTCTGTAAAAGTAACAATATAATAAATTTACTTAATTAGTTTTATAAATATCCTGAAATAATTACAGTTTCGGAAAGCGTTTTGCAACATTTGTTACGTTTTTAAGCTAATGATGGTAAACCAAAAAATAGTGTGTAGTGGTGCATCTAATATTTTGTACATAAGTTTATGAAATATATCCAAGCCGTAGGTATCAGGTAAACACGATGGTTGCCGTGTCTACTACGATATATTGCATGCATTATTCAAGTATTTAAAATAATATATGCACACCCCAAAAAGGCAATTTATAACATAGTCCGTTAACTACACTCATGGACAAAATTAGAGGAACGGGAAGAAGTAATAATTTTATAGCAAAAAAGCATGATTTTTATTTAATATTATTTTTAATTAATTCGGAAGATTATTTTTTATCGTTTCAGTAAACATAAAATTAACAAAAAACAAATGACTATATGCTGTATTTTTTTGGATTATTGTTGTCGTTTTCTGCGGCTATAGATTTGTTTTATTTTCTTTAAAATGTGCATTTTTAACAATTATAACAAAAAATACTTGTTTATTTAAAAAAAGTACAATTTATGTTGCACAAACTAAAATTTTCCAAAAAATCGCATAAATTTAATGCAAAAGAAAAACAAATGAAGTATTAGAAAACAATTAAAAACATCCATTTTAAGGTAAAAATAATAACCCTTTTATTTAAATGACCCAAGCTTTTTACATAATCTGACTTACAACGTATGAAATACGTTTTATTATTCTAGTTGTATTTTTGCGTTCCTCTAAATTTGTCCATGAGTGTATTTAAATGCTACTCAGTAAGATTTTGTAAACGGTATAATTTGCTTCTTAAAATACGTGTTTCCGTTTTTTACTTATTGCAATACAGTATTATTTGATTCACAATCAAATATACGCCACATTAAAAACCAATAGCCAAAGCCAATTCGTGATCAGTCAGCACCCTTAACAGAATATTTCCGTCCGAAGAGCAGCAACGTTAATCGTAGAGGAGTTCCCTGGCACTCAACCATTAAGTTCCACATCATCTCATGGATTATGAAGAGTAAAAGTAGCTTGATAATAACATTTTATAAATTTCATCGTTACCTGCGCTATACTTATAATTATTGATTTGCTTTGATGATTCTTAGTGCATCCCATCCATAATCAAATCACGCTAACGTTGGAAAGGTCATATTATCACTACATAGTATAAAACAAAGTCGCTTGCGCTGTCTGTCCCTATGTATGCTTAAATCTTTAAAACTACGCAATGGATTTTGATGCGGTTTTTTTAATAGATAGAGTGATTCTTAAGGAAGGTTTATATGTATAATACATTCCACGCGGGCGAAGCCGCGGGCGGGTCGCTAGTTATAATAATATGACCTTTCCAACAACAACAAAAAGAAACATCGAATCAGTTCACAAGGTGAAAAGGAAAAATAACTTACGTTTAACATTCATCGATGTTATGAACACCACAGACTTTGGAATTAGATGCAATATAAATACAAATATTGCAGCTGTAGTGGCATCTCTTATCCTGTAAAAAACAATATTAGTTTGTCAATCAGCTGACAATGAAAAAGTTCATTTATTGCATGTATAGGTTCGGCACGTCGGGCCTGCTGCAAAAGTAACGTAACCGAAACCTACCCACGTATTCTAATTATATTCTATACACAGGACGAAAATTTCAGTAATAGTTAATACTCATGGGAGCACGAGAAACAGTTCTCCCTCGTGGTCCCATTTGGTGGCACAAAATAGACCACGAAAAACCGGGCCCTAATTTCCACCTCACGTCACAAAATACTCGGGTCTATTTTGCACTTTATCTGTGACCACAATAAGCGTCGATGGCGTGGTAGGTTAGGTAGGAACAAGCCAGAAGTGTGTCCAAGGGTTTTAAACTATCTCTCATCATAATTATTAATATTAATTTGTCACTTCTCATACTCTTAAAATGTTACTTTAATCTTTACACATCGTGACTAAAGCTTCTTATATTTATTGTCTAGGCATTTATTTCTTTTTATTTACTTTGGAAACTCCCTAAATAACTTATCACGGTGTTTTTGAATGTAGGATTATCGTCATTTTCAGAAAGCGTATAAGAAACAAATTATGGTTAATCGCCTATTACCAGCCACCCTCCGGCAACTGGCCACTTTGCAATAATATTTGTGTAAAGAAAGAGATATGACGATCCATTGCGACTAAACTAGAATACCTAGATCCTGAATTATTATCCGGAGTATTGTCCAAATATTTTTACTAACAGCAGCAGCGTCAGTAAATAAATTTGATGGCTAATATCAAAATAATATTTATGATATCATATGATATGACTAAAAATAATTATTTTATGGAACTTAGTCCGATCACGACAGACTTTTGTTTATCTATTGTACAGTCAGCAGAAGAAGTTTGTGTTCAATCAGAAGACAAAATTATCTACACACGCTTTCATTTTCTTGATAATAGAATCGTGTATATTACCTTTGCTGCTGACTGTACTATATATCACTTGACTTGCAGGGATGTTTTCGCCGTTATGTATCTGTACCTAGTACTGGACTTGGAACGTGTTATAACAATTAAGCTAACGGCAAATCGAATTATTTTTTCTACATTTAGCTATACTTAAATTAAATAAAGGTCTTACATAGGTAATTCTTTGGATACCAAACTAACACGGAAACCCGACCAACCCATGTTTAGCCACACAGACCAACGAGTGAGAAAGCAGGCCATAATCAAAATGTAAAAGATTACTGACATCTAGAAAAAAAACACACTGTCGTTAAAAATATAAAATTAAGTGCGATGCTTTCCAGCAGCTACGTTATCGGGTGTACCAGAAAGTATAAGCAAGAGTTGCAATTTACATTTTTATACATTTTTTTTAAATCAACCATTCAACTTATCATCGAATGATATGATGCAAAAAATTTTAACACCTTTAATGGTACGCCAAAGCCCGGACGTTGGACCAAACACTAGACATACGTTTCAGCACAGAACTGTTCCCTACGACTTTGGAGGCTTTCAAACAATTTCTTTTAAAGGTCTCAATGGAATCCACGGCCTTAGTATTTTTCCGAAGATATACCGTGGTAAGTGCCCAAAAGTTTCAGTAGGCCCAGCTTCTGAGCAGTTCGGGGGATTCATATCCTTAGGCACGTATTCGACACAGTTGTCTTTATACCAAGCTAACGTGTTCTCCAAGTAGTGCATGGATGCCAAATCCGGCTAATATAGAACATGTCTATCATGCTTGCGGATCATAGACACTCGGTGATGTAAGTATCGGCCTTCATTGTTTGCGTAGTGACAAATCGCTTAGATAGCTTGCCGCACTCAAAAATGGCTTGCCACACCATTACTTTTTTACTAGAGTTTTCCGTTAAATGGATTTGTGGGCATCACTGATATCCTGGCTTGCTCGTACGGTATAAAATTGATCACCCGGTAGCATTTTGTAATCAAACTTTATGCACGTGTCATCGCGTCACGTCCATAATAATACAAATAATGCTGATTTTCGGTACAAGACATTGTCGTAAAATTTTCGAGCTCTTGGTTTCACGTATGCGGCCTGTCCCCCACCTTGTTTTGGTTTTTTCTGTTTTTTGTATGTTTTATTTAAGACCAATTCGTGCTTTGACTCCGTAGACATTATTTGCCAATTTTCGTAGTTTTTTCGCCACATCCCTGTCCAAGTTTCCTAAGTAAATTCCTCACCTTACTTCCGAGTAGCTGTACGTACGGTTGTAAGCTGACACCTATCGTTTCCGCCAACTGTTTAAGAGTTATGTTAGGAATCGTACACCATTTGTACACGATCAGTACGATCACATTACGTTTTTCTGGAGAAATGCCTCGTATTTTGCAGAAATAAATATCAAATAATAACAACATTGATTACAAAAAACCTATATTCAAACTTGCAAACTTGCACTGCAAATCTGTGCTTATACACTCGCGGTCAAATAATACGGGTCAGAGTGCGTTTTTCATACTAAAGAGGCTATTTCGAAGCTTTGGTTCCTCGCCAGGGGATGCCTTTAGTGAAATCTGATGATGGGTACCCCGAGCATCAATACAGGACTTCCAGAGTGCCTAGGATACCCAACTCATTGAATCTGCGGTTAACGCCGGAATTGTGCATGTTCAGAAAAACATCTAAAATGGCAATAAAATGTAAGGAAATCCAATTGTTAACCCAAACTCTCTCGCTGTGGTGTTAACTGATTGTGCGATAAGTTAGGTATCTTAAGAACATTTGACCTCCTCTATTGAACCTTGGAGAATCCACCATTAAACTTCTCTCAAAACAACCCCTGGCAAGGAACCAAGGCTTCAAAATAGCCTCGTTTGTATGAAAAACGCACTCTGACCCGTATTATTTGACCGAGAGTGTACTTTCTGGTACACCCGATATTAAAAATGGTTATTAATAAATAATAGTATCCTTCTAAATATTTTAAAAAATAAATACAATTTATTTTTATTACACATTTTGTAGACCTACCCAAATGTAAGAAACTAGCCAGGTACGAGTCGGACTCACAGGAATGGTTCCATGCCGATGTATTTTTCCGACTTCAAAAAAGGTGGAGGTTTCTCAATTCGACCGTTTATATTTATGTTCGCGGATAACTTCATCGTTTATGAACCGATTTTGATGATTCTTTTTATTTGGTTATTTTTACATACATATATAAATTCACGCCTACATTCCCAGAGTGGGCAGAGCTAAAGAATTACCAACAAGTCTTAAAACTTCTTGATAATTCTTGGTTATTTTTACTGTCATCATTTTGTTAAATCGTTTTTTCTAGAATGGTTGATGGGGCTATTGAAGTGTAGGTATGTAGTATTTAGCGGTTCGAACAAAGCTTAATTAAAAGTAATTAGAATTTTTTATTTATTATTTTTACTCACCCAAAAATATGTTGAAACTGTGATGTATTATTTTGAAGTTTTTAGGAAAGTAGTATATGATTTCTTTGCTATTCAAAATGAATATTTAGTTCATTATTGTGAAATGCAAAGAAAACCCCCCTGCCTGCATTTATTTCAGAAACTATAAAATATATTTGTTTTTGATGTACTACCCTTATTTCAAGTATTAACATAGGTCAAATTATAAGAGTAACACTTATGATTTTTCATGAGATAGGAAGAGAAGGCACTTATTCTCAAATTCAAAATCTTTATTGCATGTTGCATTACATAACATATACAACGTGTTACAAAATACCCCGTAAAAAATATAATAAATTATCAAAGCCAAAAATATTGTCAACCCTAATAAGCTGTCATGTCAGGGAACCGGAGTTAGCATAGACTATTTTAACAGAGAGGCCTCCCTACCAATTGTAATAATTAGGCTTGGGACTTTTGGATGCTCGCTATGGTTCTAGAATCCACGGAGTCACCATTATGTTAAAATATTTTTTTAGAAGTCAAAGTCAAAGTGGATAAGTACATACAACTTGTATGTATACAATTACCAATAATAAAGTACTCTATTGCTAGTAAACAAAATAAACTAAAACAAATACTTTAAGTAACAATAACAAAAATGTCTTTTTCAATCTAATATTAGTCGCCACTTCAAAATTTTTGATGAGATACAGGCTTTTTGAATCAGTGCATCATAATCATCATCTATTACTATTTCATGTTCATCATTAAAATGGTAGTAAGAATGGATCACTATTATTTTTTCTATATTTTGCGGGGTTAAACGAGTTCTGGACCTATCAAAAACTCTATTGTGTGTTGAAAAAGATTCTCTCCACGTCCACTGATGTTAAAGTTGTATTCTCGAGAATTTTTGCCGATTCGTCATCTTTGTGGTGCGTTGTGGTAAAATTCCGTATAGTGTCGTATTCAGGATTCCGATCTAACACTTTTTCTAGTTTATCTAGTATCTGTAGCACACCATTGTAAAACAATACATGCTTCGTCAACAACTTGTAAAAAGTCAGCGAGAGAAATATTAGTACACTCTAATCGAGTTATAGTTTACGGTATTATTTCGTAGGTAAGCATTTAAAAAAAAACAAGTTCACTTCTCAAATTGGTGTTCGAAAAAACCTGTTTGGCTTTTATAATAGATATGGCAACTTTCGACTTTAAGATAGCAACAATATTTTTTATGTCCTCAAAATACGTACTGTAATAGAAAGCTGCAGTTAGCCAAGTGCCCCTTCTGGTTATTATATTACAGGTTCGGATGGCAAGGGTACGTTCGGAGCCATTTGTTTGAAAAATCTCACTCGTTGCGGTGATTTTAAAAATATTTTCTTTACATTTGTAATTAAAGTATTTACAAGTTCATACTCCGACCTAATTTGTTCTGAAACTCGATGAAAGGCATGAGCTAGATAAGTTACAAGTTTCAAATTGGTAGGCTTTTTCTTCAAAAGGTTTCCAGTGGCGGTCATGTAAGCAGCTGCATCCGTACAAAACACAGAAAAATTGTTAATTTTATTAAAGTAATCGTCCTGCCATAAAAATCGTAAGCTCTGTTCCACCAAATTTGACATTACTTCGCTATTTACCTTTTCAACGACTCGACACATTAGCAAATATCCACTTTGACTTTGACTTCTAAAATAATATTTTAACATAATGGCGACTCCGTGGATTTCTAGAACCATAGCGAGCATCCAAAAGTCCCAAGCCTAGTAATAATTGTCAACTTTAATGGTTTTTCTGTTTTTCATCCACAAAGGTTCAATACTATGATGTAATTATGCTTAAAGTACTGGCTTCAAAAAGCGTCAAGACGGAAAAAAAAAATGTTGTCAATTTCAAATCTTCTTATCGATATTCTACAATTGTTCCGTGTTTTTCCATTTTTTTCCAAAATGACGATGTATTCTAACTCAGAATATTACGATTTATGATGTTATGCGTAGGCATATGAAGATAGCAATTTAAATCGTGCTCGCGAACTGTATAGGTTATGCATTGAGCAAGGTGGAGCTCACTTCTAGCCGTTCCTGTAAATTTGACGTTCATTACGAAAAAGTAAGTTTTAGTTTAGGTTTCTTCGTTTAAAATCTTCCAACACTCGACTTGTAATATGTTTCGCGAATTAGGTAAAAATGTACATAAACATGCTGCGTAGTTTACTCTTTAATTTTACTGAAATAGGGTTTGCACATCAATGAAAAAAATAATGTTTTTTTTTTTGGCGTTAAGTCATACAGTGATAGTACGGTTCTCAAATATTGTAAATGAACTTGTTATAAGGCACCATTTAACCCCCTTTCGGCTTTACGGGTATTTTTGTAACACCCTGTATAGGAAGGAAAATAAACAATTTTAAATTGCAGTTGGCAAAATAGAATATCGGCAAAGAAGCCAAGGGTATTTATTTTGTTGGTAACCATACTTTCCATGAAAATCGATCGTTCATACCGATGTTTTTTTAATAAATTAAGTAATGATAGTAACGAACTTTAAATGTCGGAAAATGTGACACTTAGGGCAGAGTTTACCTGCAAAGCCAACAACCCATTCACGATATTTTGGTGTTCACCACACGCTAACCATTGAGTAGGCACCGCAAGCGACTGTTTTTCTTAAACGAAGAAATAGTCTTCGTTTATCTATCGGTTAACTGCTTCTTAAATTGAAATTGTACTTTATCACCACTTTTAGGTTAAAGACAATAAAATGGAAGAAGCTTTGAGTTATATATATACCTAGTCGGTTACTAAGTTCTGTTACTGAGATTAATTCCAATTAAAAAAAAATTTAAAGCAGTTTTGCATAAACCTGTATATTAATCAAAACTTTGATTTATATAGAATAATAATAAAAATAATGTATTCTAAACTATTGCAATTATTTGATGTACGAGCTTGAAGTATTCCCATTTCGGACGATAAAATCATAGTTAAAATCACGCACGACGATGATACTGATAACGGCCCCAACTTTTGTAAGAGTTCCTGTAGAGAGTTCAAATTTGCGTGACATATTGAACAGACTTCTAGCTTTAAATTCTGATACGAATGTATTCAAAGCAACTAAAGATCCGCTTGGACACCGGTCAATCTTGATGACTCATTAAATCGACTTTAAGATTTCACATGATTTTGCAGAAATACGAAAACACACCAAATCTCTTGCTTCATAAGTTGGAATTAAGTCATGTTGAGAAATATAATTTTGGTCTCTAAACATATACAGAGATAGGATTTTTTATAATATTATACAAAAAAAGTTCTTTGGTAAACAAAGACTAACTTTTAAGCGATTTCAAAAAATTAAATTTACAGAAAAGTCATGCGTAATTTCATCGATGCCGGCTGTGAATGTTAAAAGATCGTATCGGGAAGTGCGGAAACTAAGAAAAATGATTAATTGTTTTTCAAAATGTATATTAATTAAGCTTTTAATTTTTATACATATTGAAATTAAAAAATAAACATACTTTAGTTTTATTTGCATCAACCTTAGTAACAGAACTTAGTAACCAACTAGGTAGGGCGTCCCACGGCTATGCCACATCATGGGAGGAAAGTACCTTGAATATTAATTGTACATGGAACATTTTACTGAAAGAAGACATTATTTGAATTAAAAAAAAACAATTTTAATTGCATTCATAGATATTTAAATAAGTACATGGTTGAACCAGGAATCGAGCCCGTTACACGTGAAACATAATTACCCTGTAGCTTTATCACACCTTTATGATTTTTGCATTGATTTTAATTCTAAACAAAGATATTAAAGGACTATAGATCTATGTGTAAGTATGGTGTCTCTCTCAATCGCTCTACGAGTCCAACCGAGTTGTCCCGAACCTGAGAGCCTTTGAAACTATGACAGTTGAAACAAACATCGCACTGAAACTTCCACGAAAAATATAGACATCGACAATACTGGGGACCGATTTTTGACTTTTGAGCGCTCGAAAGTTTCATTCGAAAGTGACAAAAAACAATGAAATGGTATTTTTGACTTGCGAGCGATAGAAAATATGAACACGAGTGGTCCGTGGCATTCGTTTTGAATTCTATCAATAGAAAATATCATTTGACATCTTTCAAATCTGTTGGGTATATACACACGAATCATAAACAAACCTAGCAAAATGCCAAAGACATCCACAGACGAGAAAGCGTTTCATTTTTCCTACTTTTTTAAACAGTCAAGAATTTGTAAAATAAGCTTAAAAAAATCTTATTGGCACTGAAATATTAAATTGCTTGTTATGATTTCATCTTTTGTTAGCTTCACATATTATTTATTATATTATTCGCAATTAAAATATGAATTAAAAAAACCGGTAAAACATCGATTTTCTGCGTATAATGAAACAAGTTCCAACTTAACAATACTATTTAGTCAATCCCTCAGTTTCGAGTGAGAATCTCAAATATATGGAATTTGGGACCATTCGAAAATAAATCGTGAAAAATTTTCGCATTCGAATCGAGCGCTCGAAAGTCAAAAATCGGTCCCCTGATCAACAAAAGCGTCCACATTGAGGATATGGCGTTGACATAACAAGCATTACATTTCGTGAATAAGTATGTATATTAATGTTACCCTACCATTTTAAGTAAACCGTTTGAGTATAAGCAAAATTATGTCAATAAGTTCCCCTCTGGGAAACAGGCGTGATTTAATGTATGTATGTATGTATGTCAATAAGTTGCCATCTTAAGAGGATTGTAAAGTGCCGCTAGAATCACGTAGCTGTCAAAAAAATCCATACAAATTTAGCTCCGGCCGTTATCGTTTCTCACCCCCCAAAATCAAGTCCGATTTCCACGATTTTTAGTAGGTATTTTTTTTTGTAGGTATTGTAAAGAACGATGTCTGTAGATTTCTGCTTTTTGTTTTTTAAATTTGTTCCATTCTAAGAAGTATTTTCGTGGAAAGGAAAACGTACAAACAAGTTTTTCATCAAATCTACAACATCGGACTAGCTTTTAGGGGAGGGAATCGTTTTCGCATTTTGAATGGAAATTTTTAGCTTCTCAATCCTCTTGACAAAGTATTATTCAATCGTTCGGTCATTTACGACTCATTCAAAAACGGTCGGTTAATTAACCGTTCGTTAGAAACGGTTGGTGAACACCAAAAACACGCGGTTTGTTTAAACACTTGTTGTGAAACGGAGTTAGTGAACTCGACCCTTACTAACAAATTAAGGATAACCGATTTAACGGACTAGTCCGACTCGCACTTGCCTAGTTTTTTAACTTGTAGACTAAGTTTTAAGCAAATATTGATGAGATGGATAAGCGAAACGACAGAAGTGAGTAGACATATGTATTCTTGAGACGACAATTTTAAGACTGCAGTCTTAAAATCGCAATGCGTTGATAACACTGAAGACTAAGATGGAGTGCTACTATGCTAGTCATTTCACCCGTTTTTTTGATCCCACAATGGAACAGAACAATGCAAACACTGCTGCTTGGTGGTAGGTTAAAGGATAAAACGGAGGTACCGATCCAGACGGACCTTGCACAAGGTCCTGCCAACGCTCGTTTCGTTCATTGCGTTGTTATGCATTTAATTTTTTATAGACAGATCCATAATTAATTGTTATACAAATAATTACAAACCACTTGGTGGCAGTTCCACTTTCCAAATTCGTCTCTTTCTTTCTTGAGGGAAGTTACCATAGTCTTCATTAATGCGTCTGGCATGTTGAGTCTACAAATAAAATGTATTGATTTTAGTATATCGAAGTCGTTGGCAAGCATGGCTTAGATGTATTCATGTAAATTCCACAGGTACATTTGTCACGACGTTCGCGATATCTAAATATTTGTACATAGCAACATTAAACAGAACCTAGATCCCTCCAAAATCTTTGATTGTCTATGGTAAGAAGTTCGGTAGTTGTGAAGTGAAAGTGCTAATATAATAAGTTCGATTCATCCAAACTCATGTGCTGTTTTAGAAGCTAAGTGCCTAGCGGATAAGTATTATGTGTCTAATTAACCAAGTATCAAAGCGTCAAACTATAATATTACTGCCACTTTCTATAATCTTTAAATACCAAGTCTCACTGAACCCTTTCCACTTCTTATGCAATGTATCGTATTTATCTTAGTAATTCCCGAGTTCCTGTTATACGGGCCCGGAGGAGAGTCATGGTTTGAACCAGCTCAGCGGCCCTGGGTTCTGTCTTGTCAGACCCGGTGGACAATGTTAGTCAGGTGGGTGTTTAGCTTGACCTGTAGTGAAAATTGATTCCCGAGGGCCTGTTATACGGGCCCGGAGGAGAGTGATGGTTTAAACGAGCTCAGCGGCCCTGGGTTCTGTGTTGACAGACCTGGTGGACAATGTTAACCAGGTGGCTATGTTTAGCCTGACCTGTAGTGATACTGGATGGTTAAATCCAGCCCTGTGTAATAGAGAGAGAGAGGTGTGTGTATATTTTTGAAACTGATGTGGAAATGTTACAGGTCAATTCTAATGATCATGTAATATTATCATTAACTGTTGGTTTAGCTTAACATGATTACTTGGCATTATGTGTGGCTTCAACTGCGGTTGAGGTCATAGTGTTTATTTTAACTACAGGTGGTGACTAATTGCAAGAGCAACATGTTGGTCAGCTACAGTTGGTACCTTTGAGCAATGAGGATATAACAGCGAGGAGTGACGACGTAGCAGGATCGGTCGCCAGGTATGAGATCACAGTATTACTATTACTATTGCCAATGATCAATTAAAACAATTAAACTATAATAAGCGAAGCAGATCTGATATTGAAATAATCAACCACTCATACAACTTAACATTAATATATGTTGAATTTGAATTTTGAAAAACCTTGGTAGCGTTTGCATCTTGGATATGGTCTCTGATGGTTATACAGGTAAATGATAGAATGAGGACTAAATATGACGGTTTAACGGAAAATCATGTACATCAATGAAACTTCGTTTGCAACTTTATCTTGGCACCAGAAATGAGGATTTGCCGAGTCCTACCAAAATTTGGGGGTCCTACCCCCATTAGGCCGGTATGAGCAGGGGTATGTGCAATGTGCTTATAGTAGATATTTTGCCACGAATATGCTTTTTTCCTTCTATTATAAGTGAAGTCTCATAGACATTTGCGTTCTCAAGATTACAATCTAAAGCGCGCAATCCTTACGCCGCTTTTGCTTTGGCAACCCTGAAGACCGGTTGTTAGAACGGATCCTGCACAAGGTCATCTTAACATTAAAATCGAGAACCTAGAATCGAGTTTGACGTTAAGTTAAAAAAATAATTTTAAATTAAAGGACACTGATCCCAATGGCTCCCGATGGTTAAGGGGCTTCTAAACGAGCCACGTTTTACTGCAATTTGCGGCCGGCAACTAGTGCTATCTTACTCTTACTTCGTATGCTAGAGCAAGATGCGTATAGTTGCCGGCCACACATGTTGCCGTGAAAATGTTGCTCGTTTAGAAGCCCCCTTAGTCAAATATAAAATATATCGTTGCTATCACTACAATAACGCTTGTTCATTTAACAAAAATGTAACTTCAGTATGTATGTTTCTTAACTTACTTGGTAGCTAATATCATATGGTAGCCAAAATTTAAAAGAAACATAACAATAAAGGTCGGAAATGCAAAAGCACTGTATTGTAAATAATTAAATATGTCAGGATATTCTAAAAAAGCTCCACCGGCACTCCTGTTGAACAAACAAAATATTATTTAACGTTAAACACATCGCAGTAAAATAATCACATACCGTAACAAAATCATATGCGGTGAGATGAGGGACATTATAAAGTCAATATTTTCTATAGGCGAACATGTTTGGCAACCCAAAATATACCCACAGTAATAGTAGTATAATATAAGTTCCCAAGGCGTCAAAAATATCTACAGGGTGTCCGGGAGATAGTGGCCAACCTTACAGGGCTGGATAGCTCACCTCAGGACTGGCCAAAATATGATAAATCATGTTCAGTAAAAGTCGCACCAAAAACGAGATATCTTAACTATAAAACGGTAATGGAAATGCAGTACCCTGGTTCACCATTTTCGATGCCACGGCCACATTTATTAGAATTTTTCAGTTTCGTTTGCTGTGACAGATGACTGAATTAAATTTGCTTTAAGACCTTATCAACGGAATTAATAAAAATTTAGCAGTTTAAAAAAAAACAAATCAAATTTTAGGAAGTTTAGGAATCTGAGTTTTTCTTGCGGCAAGTTTAACATCGCACGGTGAATAAAATAATATACTAAGACCTGTATTGCTGCTTTCCTACAAACTGGGCTGTTAAATGAAAATTACAAAAAATATATAACAATTGAGTTTATTGATTACAACGGCGAAGTTATTATTAAGTTTGTCCAAGAATAAAAAAAATGACTTTTTCTTCAGTTTAAATCAAGTGAGCTGGTTTTAAATGTTTTAAAAGACAGTTTAAATTAATATTAAATACAATGACACTACGATAAAAGGTATTTTCTTAAATTTAAAGCAAATGTTTAAGTTGCTTGCCGCCAGCCCTAATGCAGGCTCGGCAGCGTTTCATAAACGAACTCTTGAGTTCGGAGGCATTCAGTTTTTTACTCAGTTGTACTCAGTGGTTTTATATCTTTCAATGCGTTTCAATTAATTAGTCATGTCATGAGACATTGACATAAACTATTTAGCAATAACCAGTTGGGTTTTACCAGAAGTCGATCAACAATACATACTTAAGTACGAAGAAGCGTAACAATTCCTCAGATCCATACCCGTGATACACGCCTATAGAACACGCAAAAAGGACCCAAAGTCCCTTCGCAGCAGCGAAAGCTTCAAACATTAATTGCTGGTCTGAAATATTATTTTCAAGTACTTACTCTTGAAACAGTGCTTTAAACTGTAAAGTGGTGAGATTATTATGAATGATGCAAAGACTGCCTGCGGAAAATAAAAAATAATAATTAAACATGCTATTTTAGAGTTTGTTAAAAAACGTTCAAAGTTGTTGTAAATGTAGGCTAAACGAACTTTGATGGAAAGTTTAACATTAAAATTACGAATTACTTATAATTTTAAAATTCGGATTGATAATTAAAAAGTTAAATTAATAATAGGATGTCGTATAAATTACTTACCAAGAGTGGAAGATACTGCTATAGCACTACAAATTACTCCTTTATAATTTTCGTAGTTAAAGCCAGGCGGTTTCTGAAATTAAAACACCTTAATTTTTTTTTGGTGCACGTCCCCGACACGTAACTTGGGGATGTAATTTTTTTTTCTCGTCGTCCCCCTAGTGTGTGGTGTCGTTGCATAGGTATTTGAAAAGTTTTGCGGGTTCGTGAAAACATTTTTTCGATTAATCTCTGATCCATCTATGAAATATTAAGTGCCGTCGGGGGCTTAAGCTTGTAATCCTAAGGAATCACGAGAGTTTAGATTATTATATAGAACGAATGGCTCTTTTTTGCGACACGAATATAATCTGTATGTCAGCAGCTTTTCCCCAAACCAGAATAAAGCAAGTAGCACATATAGTACATACAAGCAAATAGCACAATATCATAAAGGTTATCTGCTGTGAGTGGTAAGTCATTAATATAAACCAAAAATAAGAAAGGACCTAATATAGAGCCCTGAGGCACACCTATTTTAACAGCTGCTCCAATAGACTGTGTTTGGTTTGCAACAAACGTTAAAGTTTGTGCTCTATCACTAAGATATGAAGACATAAGACTCAAAATTATATTTGACAGACCATAATGTTCTAATTTTAATATAAGAGTCGCATTATCTACGCAATCGAAAGCTTTGGAAAGGTCACATAAAATCCTATTGCATCACAACATTTCTCCAAAATATTGTATATATATTTAATGAGTACAGATAATGCATCAGTTGTGGATCGTCCTCTGGTGAATCCAAACTGATTACTGTTAAGCAGTTTATTTCTGTTAAAGTGACCTAACATATCTTTTAACATTAACTTTTCAAAAACTTTACTTAAAACAGGTAGAAAAGAAATGGGACGGAAATTTGTTAAATCACTTATATCGTCCGATTTTAAAAGTGGTATGACTTTACTATATTTCATAAGATTTGGAAAGACCCCCTCTGAAATGCAATTATTGTAGATTAAAGATAAGTGCGATGCAATTATATCTATGATATTATGATGGATGACTTTAACTGACGTTTCCCATAAATCCTTCGTTTTTTTTTAATAAGCGATTTGAATACCTTAACAATTGAAAAATAATCTACGTGCGTAACATCAGCACAAAGTAATTTTTGAGCTTCAATCGCAGATGATTGAAGACATTTCGTGGTATTAACGGCTATGGTCGAGAAATAATCTTCGACCCTTGTTTAGGATTACGTGATTATCACGAGTTTTAGATTTACCAGTTACTCTATTTATTATTTTCCACACAGTTTTCACCTTATTGTCAGAAGCTTTAAGCTTAAGACTTAAAAAGTTTGAATTAGCAATCAAGCCAACTTGCTTGGAAGTCCTTGAATATTTCTTAAC
The DNA here is from genome assembly GCA_927399475.2 of Acleris emargana. Lineage (NCBI taxonomy): Eukaryota > Metazoa > Arthropoda > Insecta > Lepidoptera > Tortricidae > Acleris > Acleris emargana. Next base: position 14,292,042 of record OV656840.1, on the reverse strand, counting down.
ATAAATAAAGAAGTCCGCGTTCTTGTTCTCCTCCCTCTCTCTATATAGTTCATAAAGCCTATTTTTACTTCTATGAATGCCTCAGTAGCCTATTCACTAAACTTGGTTTTTTGACCCAGAAATATTTTTCATCTTAAAATAATTATTAAATTGATGATGAATTACTCCAAACACAACTGAATATTTGTTTGCTTGAAACCAAATCACTCACTTTACCAAAAATCATTTGCTCGTAAACTGGTCTACTAATTTAACGAATGAATGCATATTGAAATAAGTATTACTTATTGTAGCGATTACTGAGGGTCAATATCAAGGTGGTATGTTTATAAATAATAATTGGGAAATAGTGACTCCATGGATTCTAGAACCACGGTATGCTACCAAAAGTCCAAAGCCTAGTCATTTGCCATAACACTTTTGCCATAATAGAAATTAGCCATAATGTTCAGTACCCATAATGCTAAATTCCCATAATGTATCGATTGTCCTAAAACATTTTAGTCATAATTGCGGTCACCATAATGTTTAATGTCCTTATTTTGTTAGTATTAAACATGTGACACCTAATAAATTAAGTCATAATATTTGCATGTTATAAAGGCGCTTTATTATTTATAATATATATATTATATATAAAATATATATTATAATATATATTGTCCTAACAGAACCGGATCTGCCAGCCCCGATTCCACTTGGTCCTATATCTGCCCTACCCCTAGAGTGTATATAAAAAATCGGAGGCGCGGAGGGAGGGCAGCCTCCGCCCGCTGTAACCGAATGCAGACATCGTGTGTGCCGTAGCGGCTGAGGCAGAAAGCCGAAGCTGCGGTGGCGAGCACAGGTGTCTGCGTTTAGGTATGTAAGTGCGGAGGTGATGCACTTCCCGCAGGGCCGAAGCAGTCACATATTCTAAGCTTTTATTATTTTTACTCCAATTTATGAACATACCTAACCGGAAAAAAAATGCTTTAAAAAGGAAATGGTTCTTCTAATTTCCCCTTTTATGGGGGCCTCCTCTCCCCTCTGATGCCGCAGTATGCTAAAACCAAACTAAAAAGAGCTTATTAAGACTACGAAAACATACAGATGATGATAATAATATGTTTTTCTATGTTTAATAAAATTCGGGCACAAAACATTAGGCACATAAGCATTATGTCACGTTATCATTAGGACAATTAATAATTAGGAGCAAGAACTTAATGGCAAGTGAAATTAGAATTACAAACGTAACGGCAAAAACTAGAAAGCCCAAGTTAATCATTAGGACAAACGATTATTAGGAACCAAAACATTATGTCAAGAGAAAATAGGTCGATAAACATTATGTCAAGTAATCATTAGGAACAACGATTATTATTACCAAAAACATCATGGCAAGTGAATAAGTGGCTCTATCAAATACCAAATTTTGACCAACGTGGCGTTGTTTTAGTTACGGGGCAGCGATCCAACTGCTGCGTTCTACTGACCAAAATTAATCATATGAAAATAAGGGGCAGGTTTAGGTTATATTTTAGTTCTTAAGCTGGCTCGGAGGGCCAAAACCACTCAGAAATTGAAGCTCGGCTATTGCGGAGCTCCGTCGAGCCTGTTAATTTGATATTCAAATGGAAATTATTGGTCAGTTTAACTAAACAGTTGGACCACTGCCCCGAAAGAGTTGTTTTCAGGCGCCTGAAACATGTTTTTAGTTTGTTTCAGGCTAACCAATATCATATTACGCCACTACTTATGGGTCTCTCAAGTACATTTTCAGTATTTGTCAATTTTAAATTTGAAGTACATTTGAATACATGGCAGTACAGTCAGCATCATAAATATAGTGGCAGTCAATAGTTCCAAATATACCGCACCATCCAAAATATCCATAAATACGTACTCATTCCAAGTGATCAAATTGTTCAGGCCATCCACTGTATACAAATATACCGGAGCATCCACAACGCCAATATGCTTGGTAACATTCAACCCGCCGTTAGTACAGCAACGTCCAGAACGCCGAAGGTTTCTAAGCATCTAAAGTAGCCAAAAATACGGGACACATAAGAAAATTGAACCTTATTTACCAGTAAGTACGGTTGAATATTCAGTCAAATCATTTTAATAGGTTAGCCAGTAAGCAATTTGACAAACCACGAAAACAGTACCATACTGTCATGGCATATATCTGTCTCACGTTTTAATTTGACACATTATTGCGTGGACTGCGTGGTTTTAAAAGGTTTTGCAATATTGAAGCTGCCAACTTAAACGCATCAATACGTTTCAATATTTCGCCAAGTTAGCCGTTAGTTACGATGGACCAGTGGTTTAGTAGTAACGCTATCGAGTCATGTGTTCTGGGTTCTAATCCCCGTATTAGGTGCTATTTGCATTTTTATTTTATATTTTTGAAAATTGAACCTTATTTTGAATGCAATAGAGCTCAAACAAAATGTACAACTACTCATTTTCAAAGCGGTTGAGTAGATACCCATTAAAACCAGAGGTTAATGCCCATTTTGCTTAAATTAAAAAATTTAAATTCAATGTAATTTATTTGTTTTGTAGTAAGTTTCGTCTATGTAAACAAGTAATAAAGGAATACGGCCTTTTATGTATAAGTAGTTATTACAAATTAAAATAAAACAACGACTTTAAAAATATAAAATAAAAAAACACCTAATACGGGGATTAGAACCCAGAACACATGACTCGATAGCGTTACTACTAAACCACTGGTCCATCGTAACTAACGGCTAACTTGGCGAAATATTGAAAAGTATTGATGCGTTTAAGTTGGCAGCTTCAATATTGCAAAACCTTTTAAAACCACGCAGTCCACGCAATAATGTGTCCAATTAAAACGTGAGACAGATATATGCCATGACAGTATGGTACTGTTTTCGTGGTTTGTCAAATTGCTTACTGGCTAACCTATTAAAATGATTTGACTGAATATTCAACCGTACTTACTGGTAAATAAGGTTCAATTTTCTTATGTGTCCCGTATTTTTGGCTACTTTGGATGCTTAGAAACCTTCGGCGTTCTGGACGTTGCTGTACTAACGGCGGGTTGAATGTTACCAAGTATATGGCGTTGTGGATGCTCCGGTATATTTGTATACAGTGGATGGCCTGAACAATTTGATCACTTGGAATGAGTACGTATTTATGGATATTTTGGATGGTGCGGTATATTTGGAACTATTGACTGCCACTATATTTATGATGCTGACTGTACATGCTCTACACTGAGCATAATTCTGACCTTCCGGTCTTTCCCGGTTTTTTAAAATATGAAATTACTTACGTGCACCTTATCAATTGGTCTTAGGAGCATATCTATTAAAAGAGGCGCAATTATAAGTCTATTACTTAATATGGATAGAAAAAACGCTGCCATCATTGTCTTCGCAACTATCCTAAAAATGAAAAAAATAAGAAATTATCATGCAGAAGGTCCTAAATAACCACATTTCTAAACTGGCCACTTTATTAAATGTACATTTCTCAAAATGACTTCCACTGTTTAAAATGACAACATTGACCACTCTATAAATTATCGGTTCTCAGAAAGACTACTTTTCATTGAGTATGATCACTTTCTAAAAGTAGACACCACTTTTCAGATCCTGGTAAGTTAGATCTACAGTAATATAATAAATAGAAAATATTTCATTGTTTGTTTAAAATCTTTCATCATTAGAATCTTACATTATCCTTGAGTAACATAGGCTGTTTTATTTTTCTGCGCGTACGGAGTCGCGGGCAACAGCTAGTTTTGAAAGGAATTGACCCGATTATCTGATTAAATATTAGAGATTTTGAAATACTGGCCCACAATTAGGGAAGTAGAGGTTAATTAAATAAATATAATAATTGCCCGTATAATATTTTAATTGTTCGTGTGGTTACCGGGATAGAATAGTGCCACTCCATTTCTTCCCGTGGATGTCGTAAGAGGCGACTAAGGGAATATAGGCTTGTAGTACTGTTAGGCGATGGGCTTGCAACCTGTCACTAATACGCTGGTAAACATCTTAGCCTATTTATGCAGAATGTGGTTACAGAATTATCAACAAGTTTTTAAAGTTGTGGATAATTCTGTAGCTCTGCCTACCTCACTCTGGGATTACAGGCGTAAAGTTATGTATGTATGTATGTATAAATGGTGTATCTTAGCCTGATTTTGCAAAATGTGGTTACAGAATTATCAACAAGTTATTAGAGCCCTACCCAACCCTATATTACCGTGTTTGCAATGAAATGGTCTTCATTTTGGTATAAATTTTATTCAATAACTGTTAATTGCAACCGGAATATTACTGGTGCAAATTATTAGTACCGAGACGTTCTGTTTATACCTGCCTACCCAATATTTAACACGGAAAAAAAATACGAGTAATCAACTTAACGTTTGCATGTTCTATAGGCTTTATACTTTCGATTAGTACGTTATTTGTTTAATAAACAAGCCTGTGCAATTATCAAAAAAAACAGCCAACCTATTCGACATTTATGAGTCGCTTTACTTCGAACTCAGATATCTCCTTGACTTTTGGTATTTGAAATTAAAACTTAAATTGATTGGAAAAAGACCCAAATTTCGTTGTCCGTTTGAACGGATTTATCCGAGTTTGAAGTTTAGCGACGCATATATTACTTAACATATTAAATTTGATATAAAATCCTTTTTTTGGTCGTCTCCTATTCGGATCTAAGACGATAAACAAATATTTGGACAAACTATGCATTAGGACAAAATGTTGATTAGATATTCTCAACTCAAAATTACGCACACAAATTTATTAATTTGGTTATACATATATACACCCAATCAACATTGCTCTCAACCTCGGAAAGTCAATTAAGGGATTTTCACTTTAAAAAATTGTAACCTCATTCGGTTTCGGATTGAAGTGACCCGCGATATATAAAAAGACCTTGGGATAGAGCAAGAGGACTCAATATTTGCCAGTTTACATGGTCTTTGTATACACCGACGTGTTGCTGGGTTCATTATAATAGGTGAATATTATACATTTTTTTAAACTAACATATTTCTAATTGTACGAAAAATGAAAATTTCCTGGTAAGTAGTACCAGGTAGATTCAGTACCAGATTTAACATTTTGGTGCAAACCGTAACCTAAATGCTTATTTTAAGATAATTTGTGACAAAGAATACCTACTTAGTTCCTGAGCAGCCGTTATCGAAGCACAAAAAGAAGTAGGAAATTCGCTTATCAACTCCAGAACAATTGAATAGCATCAATATCCAATTTCCAAGGAACAATAAAATTATTTGCTCCTGGAAATATAAAAATGTTAATTAAAATACACCTTTTTTACGTAGATACAGGACTCTACCAAACTGAACATAAAGATAAATTTTGGGTCCTGGGTAGCCTGGGTATAAATTTAATAAATAAATATCATGGGACAAAGTCTCACCAAATGACCTAGTCCCAAAAAATTAAGCTCTAGGCATGTACTATGGGTACTAGACAACAATATAAATACTAATATAAAGAAAAATATACTTAAATACATAGAAAACATCCATGACTAACTAGTCAAATATCTGTCCTTACCGGGATTTGAACCCAGGACCTCTAGCTTCGTAGGCAGGGGCACTACTAACTAGGCCAGCGCGTCGTCAACATAATACGTTTATTGTTAACAGCAGCCCTAAACGATAGGTATACTAATTTGTTTATTGATTTCTTGTAAAAGGGGATTCCGATGACAGTAAATTTGCAGTAAAGTTGCAAACTAAACAAAGATTTTTATTTTGGGTACAATCGAGCTCATGATGGAGACTGAACTCCTAAATGGATCATAGTAGGTACAGTCAACAGCATAAATAAGTGATAATTTATGTACCTTGTCACTTTAACGTTGTGTTTGAAATTGTGAAATTGTGAAACGATTGAAAGCGACAAGGTACAGAAATGATCACTTATTTATGCTGTCGACTGTACGTCGAATATGGCTTCGTTTGAATGATGTGTCGTGCTCTGTACGCCACGGGACGCCGGTCTAGTAGATAAAAAAGGAACTTTAAATTCCATCGTAGGTTTTATTTCGAGTTGAACGTTGGTCATGTATAGATGACTATGGTGAGCCTTGGCATTAGCTGTCATGACTGGACTGTGGCGGTCAAGAGGTCCGTAGAGGCTTTGTTCGTAGGAAATACATATTTTATAAACATAATGAATTGTTTACTTACGTTAAACAGTGGGGGGCATGTCTTCAAGCTGGGTAGAACACCCATCATGGGAAAAGAAAATATAACTAATAAACCCGTCGTCTGTATTGAGACAGGCTGCCAAAGAACGAACCAAAGCATCGTTAACCATACTGCCATAACAGTTGTGTAAAGGTGCTGTAGGCAATAATTGGATTTATTAGTTTCCTTGGACTGTATATCATAGTTTCGACTACGTACTCTCGGAATATCAGGCTATCGAATGTTCGTTGGCTCGACTGTTATTGGATCGAATATTCGCTAGATCGAAATACTTGTGGCCAAAATAGGTACAATCGACAAAACGTATTTTAGAATTGAATGGTTTCGATCAGTGGTGTATCGAATGTTCATTAGCTCGACTGTTATTGTAACGCATATTCCCTAGATCGAAATACTTGTGGCCGAAATAGGTATGTACAATCTACAAAACGTAATCTAGAATTATATGGTTTCGATAAGTCATGTATCTAATTTTCAGTAGTCACATCAATACTGAGTCCACCTGCAGGATCGACATTCGTTGAGTCTTTTTAAGTCTAATATGTGATATCTATTGAAAATTCGTACGTTCTTCTTCTGTGAGATGACCATTCCATTCCATTGAACCTCAATTTCGATTTGACGATTTATTGCTGCTACGCTTTTCGACCCATCGAATATTCGATACAGTAACAGTCGAGCCAATAAACATTCGTTGCTGAGATCTTCTGTGAGATGACAATCGGAACCTCAATTTCGATTTGACGATTTATTGTTCCTACACTTTTTGACCCATCGAATATTCGATCCAGTCACAGTCAAGCCAATGAACATTCGATAGTATGATATTCCGAGAGTACGTAGTCGAAACTATGATATACAGTCGTTTCCTTGTAGGAGGAACAAGTTAATTGGTTATTGAAACGTAGTATTATTGTCCATTCATGCTCCCAAGGAAAATTCACATTTATGGATTTGACCAGTGTACATAAGAGTGAAACAGGATTTTTTTGGTTTAGGAGCACTTTGGGGATTTCTAGAAAAGTGGATTTCTCAAAATGGGGATATCGCAAAATGTGGAGTTCGCAAAACGGGGAATTCGCGAAACGGGGATATAAAGTACAATCAGCTCTAATACGATTGTTTGTATTTCATGTAGCATAATATAACTAATATAATTATGTGAGGTGAAAATGTCATCGTAGCCATCGTAGGTTTAGGTTATGTTAGTTTTGCAGCAGGCCCGGAGGGCCAAAACCACCCAGAAATAGGAGCTCCGCGTAAGTGGAGCTCCGTCGACTCTGTTAAATTCATTCCTCGTCGTACCACTGGTGGAACAAGTTGGTGGCACGACGAGGAATAAGGGCTAAATTCAGCGTGCGACATAATCAACACATTTTTTACCTGAGTGTACACGTCCCCGTTTCACGAACTCCCCATTTTGAGAAATCCCCGTTTTGCGAACTCCACATTTTGCGATATCCCCGTTTTGAGAAATCCACTTTTCGAGAAATCCCCAAAGTGCTCCTAAATGATTTTTTTTAACCCTCACAATCCTCTTAAATTAAATTAATATCTATAAAAAATTTGATCTGCAGTCTTACTTATGGTTGTACACTGTTTCATAGACAATTTTTGTATAGAAGTTCGGATCATAGAAAATATTTTATCATATTTTTAAAATACTTTTGAAGATTTTTTTTTTTTTTAATTTTAAAATTTTTGTTTCAAATTAAATTCAATGTTTAGATATTCAGATCAAAGAAAGCAAATCAAATATTCTTGATCCTCATATTATTTAGTTAATGTAAACCTTATCATTATCACCAAGAATTTTGATGCTAGTGCGTGTTTTCTGGTAGGGTCACAGTTCTAACCTAACCTTACCTACTTTTCTGATAGCAAGTCGTTTCTGACGGGGTTGCAGTTCCTACCTAACCTTTCTTTCTGTTAGCAGTTCATTTCTGAAGGGTTCGCAGTTTTAACCTACTTTTTTGGTATTCTACCAAAGAAATAATAGGGTAAAACACTAAACTTAGTAACTGGCCTCTAAAATACCAGTTACTGGCACCTAGTGATTGTTGAATTATCGTCTCTATTACCTTACGTTAAAGTTCACGGGGCCAATAATTGGTAGGCGGCCAACAATAGGTCAGTTTACCTTATAAGTTTAAAAATAATTCTATTGTTTGATAAGTCTGTTAAATAAAAAAAGGAGATTATAAAATTAATTGAATTATGTTTCTGTGAAACATGTTTTATTAAGTCCTGATTAATGTGCAGGGTTTTGTCTTTTGAACTAAAATATATTGATGTTAATAGATAGATAAAACCCCAAATGCCGCATCCAAATCGGTTCACCCAGCTACGGTGCTACAGACACACATCGTAGTAAAAACTTTAACACTCCTTTTTTTGCGTCGGGGGTAAAAAAAGGGTTCACATTAAGTAAGTACAAAGTGTAGTAGACTTTTACGGTTCTACACCACAACCTCTGAAGACGTGTACAGTCAATTTTTTCTTACTTGAGCTAAGTAGTAAACAAATATGGCGTATCTTTAAAGTTTGACATTTCATAGGGATGGGAATAATAGAGTGAATGTGTAAATTTATTTAGTGAATTAATGAAATTAGTGAAATTCATATATGGGTTGGGTTTTTCAATACGATTGATATAGTGGATTTGATAGACTACAATTACATATGGATACCTACTTATAACGATATTAATATGTACTCAATAACACAACACGCTTTATTCTAAATATTTTATTCAGTCATCCGTAGATATAGCCTGACAAGTTCCTATTTAGCCCTGATGTAGTGTCGCTACAAACAGCTTACATATGGCAATTATACGTGTACGTCATGAATAGTCGGGACAGTGAGTATTGGCATCGTGCAAGAACGAGTGAGATATACAATTAAGTACTTGTAAATTGTGAAACTATGTTTTCATGTAATCGGAAGAGCATGTCTAGTTGATAATTAAATATGAATAATTACCTATCCGTCAAAATCCGATTCTAAATATTCGACATCCATATATTCATCAGATTCTGGCTCCGATGTATTTTCACTTTCGTCCGTTGAAGAGTCACTTTCAGGACCACCAACCTCGATTATAAATCTTTCGGTCTGTGATTCGATTATAGGACCTTTTGTCCTATATCCGTCTTCTATTTTTTTACGTGTTCGCAGCATTTACTCTAATTTTCTATAGTCACTTCCTAAGTAATAACGAAGTGTAAAAGTAAGCTATATTTTTAACTGTTCAATAAAATTCATTGATAAATGTAAATACCTGAAAACTATCTTCAACGAGCTTTAGGAAGGCATCATTCGTGATGGAAACAGTTTTAGTTGCCACTTTTGCTTTCATGATGCCCCAAATCATTTCGATGGGATTTAAATCACAGTGATAGGGCGGTAACCTTATCACCTCGGACCATGATTTGAGAGAATCGTATCTATTTCGTATACTGGCTCGGGTTTATGACGTCTCAAAATTGTGACCAATTTATCTTTAGATGCATTTTGGGGAAATGAGATGTTATTTAAACGCAGCCACTCAGCAATGACGTGTTTTCTATCGCCAGATGTTGGAGCTTTGTTAATTTGGAAAGAATGGTACCGGGCATTATCCATTATAACACACGTGGGTTCACTGAGATTGGGAATTAATCTCTGCAAAACCCATTTCTTAAAATTGTTCCTGTTCATGGAGTCATGATAATCGGCTTTCTTTTCCTTATCATTATATATTAGGAGTGCATTGGGAACAAATCCCGATGGTCCGCCGGCATGAACTATAATATATCGTTTGCCGGTTGAAACGGATTTCGACACACCGGGTTCATTTTCGCTTTGCCAGCATTTTGCGTGGTTAAGAGAAGTATGGATGTAAGTCTCATCTAAATAAACAAGAGGTATATTTTTGTCCCTTGCTTCTTTTATTTCGTCTAAATAACTTTCCCGCCAAACCACAATATCCGAAAGCTCCTTCAATATGTACCGTTGGTTTCTGCACTTTTTGTATTTGAACCCCATACTATGCAATAGCAATCGCAAGTATTCCCTACTACCGGTAAAATCAATATCTTTTTTCAATTCGGTAAGCAGACGTTTGAGAGTTGGTACTTGCTTTCGCACAGCATAGAATTCATGAATTTTGTGCCTTATGGCACATTTGTCGAAGTCGTCTATTTGTATTCTTTTTTTTGGTTGTTTTTTTTTTGGTACCGATGGCAATGGCGGTAACGGCTCATTCTTTTTGTATATATTCTTAATTGTAGCACTACAGACGCCTTGAATGAGAAAAAAAAATAAAATTTAATAATTAATATACATATTTAGTACCAAGCTAACCAATTCATGACAATCGCACTATGAATATCATACCCGTCATGTCAACAACTAATTTCAAAACATTGTTTATTGGAATGCTGCTGAATCCTTCGTCCTTTTTCTGCCGCAACCATTTGAATGTATTTATAATAATGTTTTTTGCATCGGGGTGAAATTTCTTGGGCATTTTGATTTTAAAATCGATTTGTTTACATCGGTGACATTCAATGACTTCCAACGTCCGTTGTCAAAAAAAAACGTTGCCATTTAAATAAATTAGTTCCACTGAAAATCCGCAACATGGCGAGGGCTAAAAAGGAACTTGTCAGGCTTTACATCATCATAATCATATCATATAGACTATCTATGCACATAAAAATAACTCACACTATTTAGTTTAAAAAGATAATTATATTCATTTATGTTTGGAATATTGTATATTAAAACCTCCAAACAATTAAACCGTTACTTAATAATTAATTAATTCATTTCTTCCCATCCCTACAATGAAATGCCAAACTGACATTCAGTCATAGAGTACTTTATATTATAGCCCTAAAGAAATAGTTTTTCATAGTGCCTTTTCCAGACTTTTTGAAGTAGACAATATTTCCTACAATATAATTACTAGAATATTAAAATTGTCTCTAGACGCAATAGTCTCAGAGATAGAACTTTTCAAAATTCATAATTTATTCACACATCGCAATATTTTTTAACTACCTTTATGAGTTGCGGTTCCAATTATTAGCCAGCGCTGCGACGTAAACCAGCTTCAATCTGGCCAGGTTACCTCCTACATGAGACTGCTCGATTTTATACGAGACTGCTTGATTTCACTACTTGCGGACATACCATCAGGTGCAAAATTGTCTTTGCATTACTACTACACATTAAACCTCATTCATTTTCTTTTCAACTGCTCATGTACCTACCATCAGGTGGCCTGTGCGCTCGTTTGCCTTCCCATGCGATAAAACAAACAAACAAACAATAGTCTCCCCTGCCTTCCTGCAGCTGCATAAATTCCCACAAACCTTACTGCCGCAAGAAATCATCCGCAAGAGGTGTTGTGCGGCTGCGTCTCTAGCCATCATTTTGTTGTGCAGGCCATGTGGCGTTGATGTTCACCCCCAGGAGAGAGGGTTCAGTGTGACTTCCACCCACGCCTGTACTGTTAGAAGATGGTACATGAGCAGTTGAATATATACGACGATTATATGATGAGGGTGCCCTTTGACAGACCTAAAATTGTATGTGCTAATTTTTGGGTCGTCTTTTTTCCTTTAATATTGAATGAAATGTACTTTTTTTAGCATAAAATTTTTTTTGGATATGTATTTTTTGGTCTAAAGCACTTTTGGTCTATAATTGTATGATATTTTAACTACTGAAAGGCTAAAAATCCATAATATTGTTTGGTCGAAGACCCTCCCCCTCCCCAGTATACAACATCTAGGTCTCAACTAATCTATAGAATAGGTTAGGTCAGTATTAAATCAATGTACATTCGTTGGGCACACTAATGAAAAAATATATTACCTACAGTACGATTTTTTCCACTTTGGCACTCAGGACACCTCGGTTTCAATCGTAAAGGTTCGTGTTTTCACATAGAGTATATAAACTCCTAGAATTAACTCGCATAAAATATTTAAACCTATGTAGTATAAATAATAATAAAACCTCAACTTTAGTGTATAAACTTCATTAATATTCTAAATCTTCAAATACACAATAAATAACTTTTTATAACGGGTTAACTCTCAAAATCAAGGGAATGTAACAGTTTTATAATCAACTACTTAGCTACTCACCCTCGCTTCGCTTCGCATCGGTTTATGTGAGTTTTCTGTAACACCCGTATAAAATCCAGAATTTTACTATACATATAAACCTATCTTGAATCATTCTATCTACTGCTATAAAATGTAATCCGTCGAGTAGTTAAGAAAATCTAAGCGAACAGATAGCGGAAGCGACTTCATTTAAAAAATAGTATGTTAAGATGACTCTAATTCAGACGGTGAAGTGATTGAGCGTGTATAGTTTAATTATTAGATCAAGATCACCTACATTACTGTTTTAGACTATTAACTGCGCACTATGATATCATGAACATGCAGCAATGTGCCTCGTGTCATTTGCACTTCCGATCTCTCCCGATGAATGTCGAGAATTACCGAGTGTCAAGTTCAATTAATCGTACCGTACTTACATAATATTCCGGATGCATTTTGTGTGCAACCAACTTAAATGTGTGATCTAGCGTTAAAACTTACCGTGGTACCTTACCGTGGTAACTTACCGTGTGTTCAAAAGGTCTGGCCCAAATACCAAAAAATAAAATTACTCCAATACCACCAAGTATTCCTCTAAAATGGTTCTTGATAATATTAACAACTCTATCGCTGAATTTAGCCGGCGTTTTCTCTTCCCCGGAGCTGTTGAGAAGGCATCAAACGTTACGTCGAATCTGTTTCCGAAAAGTCCATTACGCCAAAGATTATGCTACAGTTTTCTCAATATACCGGATGACTTCAAATTCGTAATACAAAATCAATGTTTTACGCACAACCTGCCTAAACTTAACCCCTCAGCATGAGTGCTGCTTATACACCGTGTTTTTTTTTATTTACGATAACTTTAAGGGAACGTTCTTTAGGTCAAATAAAGTTAATTTCCCGAAGACAGACAAATAAATAAATAAATAAATATCAGGGGACAATGTCACACCAATTGACCTAGTCCCAAACTAAGCTCAAGGCATCCATGACTCAGGAACAAATATTCGTGCTCATAATGATACCTGTAACGGTTTTAAAGATATTTAATTTTTAAATTTAATCAGTTAATCACGTTGAACTGGTCTAAAAGACTCTTAACTGTCTGTGTATGTCACGCCAACATTGACGTATTTGACGCTGACTATGACTACTATGAGTTTACTCTAAAGGCCCTTTTAGAATGACCAAATATACAATATTTAATTACTTTGCTTCAAAGAGAAAAATTTTTTTTTTTTGCAATATTAAAAAATCTAATCTACCACTTAGTTTCTATGGATGTACCTAGTAATATGCCGAAGTTATCGTAAATCAAAAAAAACACGGTGTATAACTAAAAGTCCTTTTTTTTCAAACTTTTAATTTATCCCCTTTTTTTGCTTAGCGAGTTATTTGGCACATATCGTGTTTTTTCATTAGATTTGGTCAATTTACAGAACCGAAACAAGTTTTTATGTTTAAGATAATAAGCTAACAAAATCAACTTTAAAAAGTTTTTTTTTTTTTAATCTTCCCCTATGAACAAAAATTGTCGTCAATCCTCTTATTTTATCTGCGGAATATAATAATTACAATCTACAAATTAAAATAACAAGGCGGAAATCTTTGTCCTTGTCTGATGATGAATTAGTATTTTTCGTATTAAAATTCAAAACTAAATGAAGTGCTAGTTTGCGAGCCGCATCCCTGTGGTCGTTGTGGAACTGGAGTCAACGATCTAGGACGCTAAGGTCTGTGTTACCAATCCAGTGCCGGTCGAGTTTACAGACGTACATCGATAAACGATTTGATCCGTCGGGCTCTTAGCACAATTTATTTTCCGGCTTCGCTTGAGCCCACTGGCCTGTCTGCATCTGATGGAGTGGGACGTCACTTGCGTTGATACGCTAGCACCATCTCACGACCTATAGTCTATCTGTTTAGGTACTTAAATAAATGTAAACAAAAAAATCACGTGACATAGTTGGTCAGCCAATAGGAGGCGAACATTGATACGTCAACGCTCGACGGAACAGTTTTGATTGGCTAATATCCAGAACCACGTGATTTTTTTGTTTACATTTATTTAAGTACCTTAACAGATAGACTATAGGTTCTGCTCGCAAGCCAGGGACCGCCGCGCCGCAGACCACGCCTAAACTATCAAATACCGCATATACGCATTTTTAAAGCCAAATCCTGTATTTGCTGCACTTGCTATGGAAACGTTTGGGCCGTGGTCATCTGACACAAATAAATTTATCAAATAAGTGTCAGACAAATCATACGGCGTCTATGGCGACCACATACTCTTCCCCCCCCCCCAAAGAGTGAGTGCAGCGGGGTGACGCTGCGAGTGTCCTCAGCACGATGCTGCATGTGGGTGCATTGGAGATCTTTATTTTATAAGTTAGTTTTAGTACAAATTTAATATAAATGACTAAATTAAGTTATTTTAAATAAATAATCACAAATGAAATTAACTATCAGCATAAAAATTCTGTTAATATGGAACTGCTCGCTGACATTACTTTTCTTACCCTTTGATCCAATATGCTACGATACTTACAACCACCGTGAAATCCTGTAAGAAAAGGAAAATATTTAAAGGTTATTAACATAACCCAACACAAGAGATTACCTATGCTTATATTTCTCGAAGAAGAAGAAGAAAGCCATAATGTGCCGAATTTCATGCAAAATAAATAAGCACGATGAACGAATAGAGATTAAGTACCAATTTCACCAATCCAAACAAACAAAGTCTCAAAAAATATAATAATATGCAGACTAAAAGCTCGTGATGAATTGTTACACGCCTAACACGTATATTCGTATTCTTAGCCCCGGTATTAAGCGGTAGTAAGCGTCCCAACTTGTGTTTTCCCGCGAAAGGGCCGTTTTTAAGTCCGGACACGGGCGGCTCCGTGCGGGCGGTTATTACCAGGTCGCAATTGTTTGAGGTAGGCACGGACTGTTGTTAACAAGGACTACTATTGCAAATCCACAACATATTCGTAACAACCTATTTTTTTTATAGCTCATATAAACAACGGTATGGCTTAGCGCTCCCGACAAGGATAGTACTACCCGCGGGTAATTAGGATCAGTAAAGTTGATCCTGTTTACCGCCACCATTGTAATACTTAAATATCCAAATACTTACCTTCCTCCCATTTTCAAAATTTATTTTATATTTTCGCTTATTCCAAAAAACGGTTTACAGAATTTCTTTCTTCATGCGATTTCCAGCACAAATTAATTCAAATCATATTCATTATGTCAAAAATGTCAAGCAGTTTCTTCTTCTTTTCCCTTCAATCAACAAGAATAACAATCAGAAATCAAAAAAAGGCGGAAAACTTCGAAGTGGGCGGCCGCAATTTTGCCCTCTTAAATTGGAAAAACATTTTCCTTTAAAAATATTGATTAGTATTGTATATACAATTTATTATTATTATTATTTATTTATTAAAAAAGATGAAATTACAATATATATAAGAACATATGTCCAACAAAACCGTTTGCACAGTTTGACTGTGGGATCGAGCAGCAGCAGTCTATTAACGGCCGAACCCTATATTCAATCCGAGGATAGACAAGGCTTACCTCGGGTTAAAATTTGACATTTGCCCATACAAAATGTGTTAAATTTTAATCCGAAGTTAGCCTATCTGTCCGCGGATTGAATATAGGGTTTGGCCGCTAGTAGATTAGTTTGTTAATATTGCAGTAATTTGGCAAGTTTTATTTATTATTAATCGCAATGGACATTTCTGATGACCCCGGCGGGGGCACAGTCCCATTACCGGTTAGGTTTGTAGTTGTATCGAATGAATCGGGAATGGAGACAAATACTTCTTCAGTGTCTAAACGGCACAAACACTGTCGCGTACACTAACTTTAGGTCTAGTAATCAATTAGCACATACAAGTTTAGCTCTCATGACATTAGGGCTAATGAAATTCTCTTTTATGATATTAGGTCAAGTGAGGGTGAACCTCCGTCGTGTGCCTTAACTCTCTAACGGCCGAACCTTATATTTAAACCGCGGACAGATAAGGCTTACTTCAGGTTAAAAAATAGACATTCGCCCATGATTTGCCTATACAAAATCTGTCAAATTTTTCATCCAAAGTAAACCTTATCTGTCCGCAGTTTGAATATAGGGTTTGGCCCTAAAAACATTATTATTTTTCAGAGTTGAATCATAAGTTGAATAGAGGCCCAGGAAGGGCTGAGATTCTACACAGGCAGGCACTGGTCCCACCAAGGGCGAGGAAGCGATTTGCGACCGACTATTTTCTCGCTCAAGAAACGAACAAAAGGCAACGAATAATAGTTGATCGCTGGCTGTTCACACTGCTAGTTTGTCTTTGCTCTTTCCACTAGTTTGTCGAAACAAAAAATATATATCGCGTGTCAATAAGAGAGACACTAATATTAATAGTTGATCGCTGGCTATACTTACTTCCCACTCATCGTTGGCGGTGGGACCAGTGCTTAAAACCTTAATATTATAACGTGTTTTGGTAGAGAGAGAGAAATAGTTCAGTTGTCCAGTTCAGTACTGAACTGGTGGGATTCTTTTTCTCGTTCGTTCAGTTGAGAAATATTAGTTACGAACGTGGACGAAGGGGTAGAGTCAGGCCACGCTAAATCTGCAATGAAGTAATTTGGCAACATCGATTTCGAATTTATATGGCAATATTTCGTAATATTTTATATTGCAAATTGTGGTTACAGAATTATCAACAAGTTTTTAGAGTTGTAGGTAATTCTGTAGCTCTGCCTACCCCACTCTGGGATTACAGGCGTGAAGGTATGTATGTATGTATTTCGTGGCTCTCAATAAGAGTCACTTTCGTGTCAGATTGCTTTCGTTATTCATTGGTTTATTGTCAGAAACATAAATACAATGGGAAAACCTATTAAAGGCGAAGTTGGGAAGTTACTACTTCGCATGAAATGTAATTTCCAAAATGTCAAAGGGCAAGAGGACTTGATTTTTGCTCAAAAACGGCAATTTTTTCAAGACATCGAAGCGTTCACCGATGAGTAGACAGATCCTTGAAAACCTCACTCACATTTTGGGGACAATTGTTTATAAAATTAGGCGGGCACGTTATCTCTATAAATATAGTTACCGCCAATGATATTTTTGCTTGACGGATTGAAAATGCGTAAATTATATTCACACGAGGTTTATTCTTTTTTTTTGTGGGGTACATAATATTCAGTGCATAATTTGTTAGTTACACAATGAGAAAATACATAAATTATGTTAGGACCTATAAATGGAGATCATAATTTTCTAAATACCTATATAAAGGACCGGCGTCATAAATAAAGTTTGTTGTCTAATTATAGAATCAATAGGCATCGATCTTAAACAAAACTTGAAGACAGCCATACAAAAATTAAAAGATTTGCCACATATGAGATCCAGTATATGAAGAAACTATCTGTTATAAGTGGTAAACTATTTTTTTTAATAAATAACATTATAAAAACATCTACATATTGAAGGCCCATTAACAAAGTCGATTTAAAAAATAACACCGCAAGATGTCATGCTCAATACAAGTTCATGAAATTATTTTTTAAGGAAGGTAACCGGGATGGAGTAATTTGTAATTTGCAAAGTTAAACTCAACCTACAGGGTACCTCAATTTAACAAGTAATTATTTTTTAACCATTTATACAAGATAAGTTAAGTGATTTGTTGGCCTGAAAGTGTGATCATCATTGTTAATAAGATAAATAAATATATTTTTATTTAGGTACTAACTATAGGTATAAAACGAGCATTAGTGTGGATACTGTAACTTACTTTTTATTTATTTGCAGGTGTAAGTGAACGAACATTACGAGAGATAAAAAAATAAGGGCAATCAAATGAAGGCATTTGGAGGACTCCCGGAAAAAAACGAGCGTCACCTCCAACAAAAATCAATATTGACAACTTTAATCAAAGTGCAATACGAAGTAACATAAACGAATTTTATCTGATGAAGACAGAGGTGCCAATACTGCAAAAACTCTTAATGGAACTTCGAGAATCCATCCAATTTGATGGCTGCAGAGAAACATTACGAACGATTTTACTAAATATGGGATATGAATTTTCAAAAAATGCTGAAGAACGAACAACGCTAATGGAGAAGGATGAAATTGTTGAGTGGCGATCTAGATGATTGACCGTAGGGAGACAGATGTAAAGAAAAAAAAAACATAAACATAAGATTAATTTTACTGTGTATGCTATTAATTTTTCTCTTAATTAGTATCAAATCAATTCTTGACGGTACCTAGTATCAAGACTATTTTAATCCTCATATCGTGGTTTTGCTAAAATTTTTTCAAAACTGAACGGTTTTAGACAGCGGCAGAGTTAGCGTAGACGGACTCTATAAACTTATAGTGTCGACGGAGCCCCGCTGCCGCGGAGCTCCTATTTCTGGGTGTTTTTGGCGCTTCGGGCCTGCTGAACATCTATCATAACCTAAGCCCACCTCTCTTTTATGATACACATTTTGGCCAGGTACAGTCAACTGAACTGGACAACTGAACTAGTGGGAATAATGTCCGATATAATGTTGACCCCTTCTCTCAGAGCTCATATCTCAAAGGTTTGTTAGATCAATTTGAATACAAGCATTTTTTCATAGTAGCGAATTTTCACATAGTATTATGTCATAATCATTTATTTTCTTATTTTCGCTTATTTTCTGTTCTTCCACTCCGATCAACTAAACTGACCAACTAAAACAGGTCAACTTTTTTTCTTTCCCAACGGGTCAACTATATCAAATTGAACAGAGTCGACGGAGCTGCGCTACCGCGGAGCTCCTATTTCTGGGTAGTTTGGCCCTTCGGGCCTGCTGAAGAACTAACATAACTAGGCATCGGAGTTTTTGTCGCACTGTAAGACTAATAGCAAGCTATGGAGTTGTCATTTGCCATAAATCTAAACTCTTATTCATATTCATACTCATTTATTTAGTTTTTTTTTTATAATCAAGGACAACAACGTTGGAGAGATTAGAAACGATTGTTTAATGTTATATTTGGAAAATAAATATTACAATAGAAAATAATTACCATTTTTATACTGATTTAATCCCTCCTTCCACTTGGCTCCCATGCCTAAAATCCCATGGGACTACGGTATAATTTTAAATCCTTTTGGTTCCCATGTTTATGGGATTGAAGTTTACTAAGGTTTTTCAAACATACATATAGCAACTTTAATCCTATGAGGATCTTAAGGGATTCTATAATAGTTTTTCCAAAGAGAAGATCCTAACACAGCCAGAATAAGAAAAAGACAAACAACAAAATATGACTAAGATGACAGAGAGTACCAGCAAAAGTGACAAATGAAGAATGGATGACGAAAGCAGAATGTGACGAAATTAAAAACTTGACATAAAACTAATAGGTCGACCCAAGACGACACCCTTTATTTCACCACTTGTCGGCGTGATCGATATCTTCATGCCAAATTACAACTTTCTAGTACAGTCAGCATCATATAGTTAGTTAGGCTCCCAGGCCTATAATCCCATGGGATTGCATTGTAATATTTTGGTCTCTACGCTCCCATGGTATCGAAGAATATAATTTTTATGTCTTGAATCCTATAAAATCCACGTGCAACTAATCATTTTTCCTCTTGGCTCCCAAGCAGCCAGTGTTTGGGATCCATAAATAATATTTTTCCTCTTGGCTCCCAAGCAGCCGGTGTTTGGGATCCAGAAATAATATTTTTCCTGTAGGCTCCCAAACACCGGCTGCTTGGGAGCCAAGAGGAAAAATATTATTTATGGATCCCAAACACCGGCTGCTTGGGAGCCTGCAGGAAAAATATTATTTCTGGATCCCAAACACCGGCTGCTTGGGAGCCAAGAGGAAAAATATTATTTATGGATCCCAAACACCGGCTGCTTGGGAGCCAAGAGGAAAAATATTATTTATTGATCCCAAACACCGGCTGCTTGGGAGCCAAGAGGAAAAATGCTTAGTTGCACGTGGATTTTATAGGATTCAAAAGACAGAAAAATATATTCTTCGATACCATGGGAGCGTAGAGACCAAAATATTACAATGCAATCCCATGGGATTATAGGCATGGGAGCCAAGTGGAAGGAGGGGATTTAATTACGAAATTTTATAAACAAACAAAATATACATTAAAACACTAGAAGGGAATGTTTTAGTCCACAATAGTGGCGAATTGTATGTTAAAATAGTTCAAGTTATGAATTTATAATCTAATAGTTTTTTTTTTATATATCTTGACCTAGATAATTATACACAACCGACCTCTAATCGACCCGAAATGGTCGCAACGGAAGACCAGCGCTGGCTCTGCCAGCAACACGCTGAGTTATAACCATTTCGTGACAAACTGTGCATGTGTCCAATTTGTTTATTATTATTTTTATGTGTTCATTAATTTGTCACGAATAAATAATTTCTTTCTTTCTTTCTTTCTCTATAGAGGCATTTTTAGATAAATTAAATAAATGAGTATGACTATGAATAAGAGTTTAGATGTATGGCAAATGACGACTCCATAGCTTGCTATTAGTCTTACCGTGCGACAAAACCTCCGATGCCTAAACATAACCATAACAAATCATATTTATGCTATGAGACTGGAAAAACGATCTATTTGGTTGGTTCGATAGGAATAAATGGCTCCTCGTTTTTATGGGGCTAAAATAAGACTTATAATCTGCTCGTAATTTAAGCGATTAAAATAACCACGAACATTCAATAACCCTACATGAAAAACGCTACACTTAGAAAAGCGGAAAAAAATCACTACTATGAAAAAATCGCTTTAATGAAAAAATGCTTAGTGTGAAAATGATCTAATAAATAAATCATCTCAAACGGCCCAACCGATTTAACCACTAGACCCGATTTTCTAGTTTCAGACCTATTGGTGCCACAGACAAAACTATAACGTCCCTCTTTTTGCAACGGGGTAAACAACGGTCTAGATGTTCAATGGACAACGATCTCATCTTAAAAGGGAACCTAAAAATGCTCGTAAAAATGAATGAGAAACATTTATGTTGTATTTTTTTAATAATTAATATATGTAATACAAATAACATTATCTTTATACCAAACGTAAATTAACTAACAAAATTAAACAAAACTAGGTATCTAAAACTTATCAAATAAAACCTTCCTCACTCCACCACCAGAAGGTCCTCCCTGTTGTTGTTATAGGTGTCTCCGTCGACGTGCTGGTGGTCGGCGGGGTCTGTCCTGCGGCGGGGATCTCGCCGATGCCGCGGCCACTCGGATCCCATATTAATTTTGGCAAAAAAAGAAGACTTACATACAGAACGATGAAACAAATAAGTGCGCTCACGAACCCACATAGCATCTGCAAAAGTAACAAATATGTAAAAGAACACAAACTAAGGTCTAAGTTTGTTAAATGTGTATAAGTAATAAATATTTATTTTATTATAAGCCTAAAATATCTTGGACACGGAGCTTTCTTGTCTCTTAATAGGTAACTACGAAAAGTTCTGGGACACCTTATATATGGAGAAATCCCTTAAATATCAAATTATTCAATTCCGATTTTGAAAATACCGAATTTTGACATTACCGAAAATAATCCTTATAAGGCCGAATCATCGAAATCTCGAATTATTTACGGATGATTGAAATCATTAAAACGTTTTTCAGAATATTATATTTACAAATGTTGAAATTTATTATTCCAAAATTTTATAAATCCGGATCGGTACCATGAGTGGTTCCCATCTTCCAACCTATCCATCACACTCAGGTTGGATGTTGGGAATAATATTTATTATTAATTTTTCTTCTCATATTATTATATTATTATTATCAGTGATCGTACTTTTTCCAGCATTTTTGGTGCAGTGCTAGGGTTGTCAGTAGCGCCCAATATTGAATTGTTTGAACCAAGAATCAAATAAAATAAAAATAAAAACAAAATAGCGTATTAAACAAATCGGATATACAGAAAATATTTTCAGAACATGTTAGGCCTAAAGAAGGGTTAATTTACTACGAGTATATGAGAAAATGTAACACAGTCGCAATTAATCCTTATCTCAGGTTATATAGTTCATATTTATGATTAGGAATTGATATACTATGTATTAGCATAGACAGTATAATACGTAGGTAATGGCAGTACATAAATATAGAAGACATTTTGTTTCTTCGCTGACGTCCCGTCAAGTGCTGAATTATATTATAATAAATGATTAAGTAAAAAAATTGTAATTCATTTTCAATGACCACATAATATTACATAATTTTAAACGTCAATCATATTATATACACGTCTACAACCCTAGGTCGCTGTCGTGTGTCATTTGACGTCATCGCACCAAGAATGCTGGAAAAAGTACGATCACTGATAATGTTAATGTTTTAATCCAGTGTATAAGCTATATCTATTCCAAATTTCATCCAATTCCGTCTAGCCGTTGCAGCGTGAAAGAATAACCTGGAGGGGAACTACCTTAAATCCTTTAGTTAGCTCATTTTACTGAAAGGAAACATTCCTTTATTTTTAAAAAGGAATAATACTGCATTTAACGATTTTTTTAATGTAATGTCTAGGCTTGGGACTTTTGGATGCTCGCTATGGTTCTAGAAATCCACGGAGTCGCCATTATGTTAAAATATTATTTTAGAAGTCAAAGTCAAAGTGGATATTTGCTAATGTGTCGAGTCGTTGAAAAGGTAAATAGCGAAGTAATGTCAAATTTGGTGGAACAGAGCTTACGATTTTTATGGCAGGACGATTACTTTAATAAAATTAACAATTTTTCTGTGTTTTGTACGGATGCAGCTGCTTACATGACCGCCACTGGAAACCTTTTGAAGAAAAAGCCTACCAATTTGAAACTTGTAACTTATCTAGCTCATGCCTTTCATCGAGTTTCAGAACAAATTAGGTCGGAGTATGAACTTGTAAATACTTTAATTACAAATGTAAAGAAAATATTTTTAAAATCACCGCAACGAGTGAGATTTTTCAAACAAATGGCTCCGAACGTACCCTTGCCATCCGAACCTGTAATATAATAACTAGAAGGGGCACTTGGCTAACTGCAGCTTTCTATTACAGTACGTATTTTGAGGACATAAAAAATATTGTTGCTATCTTAAAGTCGAAAGTTGCCATATCTATTATAAAAGCCAAACAGGTTTTTTCGAACACCAATTTGAGAAGTGAACTTGATTTTTTTTAAATGCCTACCTACGAAATAATACCGTAAACTATAACTCGATTAGAGTGTACTAATATTTCTCTCGCTGACTTTTTACAAGTTGTTGACGAAGCATGTATTGTTTTACAATGGTGTGCTACAGATACTAGATAAACTAGAAAAAGTGTTAGATCGGAATCCTGAATACGACACTATACGGAATTTTACCACAACGCACCACAAAGATGACGAATCGGCAAAAATTCTCGAGAATACAACTTTAACATCAGTGGACGTGGAGAGATCTTTTTCAACACACAATAGAGTTTTTGATAGGTCCAGAACTCGTTTAACCCCGCAAAATATAGAAAAAATAATAGTGATCCATTCTTACTACCATTTTAATGATGAACATGAAATAGTAATAGATGATGATTATGATGCACTGATTCAAAAAGCCTGTATCTCATCAAAATTTTTGAAGTGGCGACTAATATTAGATTGAAAAAGACATTTTTGTTATTGTTACTTAAAGTATTTGTTTTAGTTTATTTTGTTTACTAGCAATAGAGTACTTTATTATTGGTAATTGTATACATACAAGTTGTATGTACTTATCCACTTTGACTTTGACTTCTAAAAAAATATTTTAACATAATGGTGACTCCGTGGATTCTAGAACCATAGTGAGCATCCAAAAGTCCCAAGCCTAGTAATGTCTAATAAACATTTATTTGGTCATTGAAATAAAAAAGTGAAAACTGAATTACGGAATGAAAGCAAAACAAAGCAAAATTTGAAATTCGAACGAATACTTCTTTTTTATCGTTTTTAAAATGTTATCTTTCGAATTTGAAATTTGATGCCCCGCGGTGCAAAAAAAGTACGCTCCATTATTAAACTTTTCGTCAGAACGAACGTCTAGTGTAAGGAGGAATCGTGCTGTGCATAGATTTATTTTTACCATTTACCGATTTTGTTATCCAATACTTCAACAAGGTACTTAAAGATAAATAACATTAGCAAGCTTGTACTTCACCCGATGTCTTTGGATGTCGAAGAGATAAGAAAATTATAACGTGCCATTTACTTGTTACAAATAAACAGTACAGGTCTATCCACGAGAGTTGGCACGAATGGATTGACCTAAAGTAATGTCACTTGTCACTGTGAGTGACAGTGTGAGTGCCTTTCTTATACAAGGGCCTCCTTATATTCTGTAAACACGTACCTAACACGTTCTCGTTGTTCAAGAAAAAAAATATATAATCTGCACCAAGTATCAATGTTAATCCTTTTAGTAATATTTGAAGTCCTTTATATTTAAAAAAAACATACATTTATTTTTTTGACTTATTTTTATTTGTGCAGAAAGGTGATGGCGTGTTCGAATAGTAAATAATCTAAAAAGGATCAGACCGAGGAGTCTGTCGTCAACAGAGTTTTAAATTTATTTATAATATACTGTCTTATCCTGTTTTCATACCGACGCCGCAATTATCAAAATAATGGCGAAAAGTTTCACGACATCGTCATTACCATGGCCTCCCAACTCGAACAACGTATAATTATTACTTTAATAAACTCATAGATGGCGTCACAGGTATCGAGCGAAACATTTGAATCAGTAATCGTGAAGATTTTATGATTTTTGCACCTTAATAAATTCAACGTACCTTAATTACATCAAAAACATCCTTCTCTACATAAAGTAGGGTATATTTTACAAGTTTAATAAATGCAATAAATTTTATATTAACTCCATCTAACTCATAAAAAACTTATAAGCTTTCAAGCTTGCTACGCCTTATTAGGTACTGTCACTAGATGGTGCCATCACGGATCGCGAAACTACTATCACAGTATATAAATAAACCAGTAAAGAAACTAGGCCTACTTTTCAAGATAAATACCTACGCTCCAATTGACAACATTTCATTTTGGTGACACCTGCAAATTACTATACGAATCGAAAGGGTTTTGCCTCCTGAACACGGCAAAATATTTATTTAGATTTATTTTTCTTTATTGACAAAATTACAAGTAAGTTAAAAAAAAAATGAGTTTTACCAATACTATGCCTGAATAGATATAATACCATTGCCTTTTTCACGAGAAAAAAAGCTGTCATACTACAAGTTTGACATTGATACTATTGACAGATGGATAGATACTTGAGATCGCTTGACCGCCCGTATTAAAAAGAAAAACTTTTTTTTTAATACAGATTGGACTAACGTAATATGTCCATTGCGTCGTAGAAATGAAGTTACGCCCTTTTAGAATAAGAACATCTTAATAAATTAATAATAAAATAATTATACATCCTAGGAAAAAAATAAAACTATTAGTGTCTTCCTCCTTCCAAACAGTATCTATAAAACGAATAAAATTAAAGTCTTGAAAATATGAAATCTTGTCAATTGAGCGTTTAAGGGTTGTCCATTAACATTTACGTGTGATCTGCGACAACAAATCCGTTGCAGATTGAGAAAAAGTAGCCGCCATCTTGAACTTTTTAGTTATTCAACCGATTGCTTCCAAAATCGATAATTGAGAAAAAGTAGAGGCCATATTTATTTATTTATTTATTCAACCGATTGCTTCCAAAATCGATATCTGGGGATGTGCGTGGTCTCCGACAAAGAATTTGTTGGCAGAATGAGAAAAAGTAGCCGCCATCTTGAACTTTTTTATTATTCGACAGGCTAATTCAAGTGTCAATTTTGAGAGTTAGGACCACACAGATCTCCAGATATCGATTTTGAAAGCAGCCTGTCGAATAATAAAAAAAATCAAGATGGCGGCTACTTTTTCTCATTCCGCCAACAGATTAGTTGTCGGAGACCATACACATCCCCAGATATCGATTTTGGAAGCAATCGGTTGAATAACTAAAGAGTTCAAGATGGCGGCTACTTTTTCTCATGCTGCCAACAAAATCATTGTCAGAGACCACACAGATCCCGGATCCCCAGATTTCGATTTTGGAAGGAATAGGTAGAACAACACAAAGTGTAACAAGGCGGCGGTTTCTTTTTTTTCTAAATTCGAGAGGAAGTATGCTTATTTGACATATTTCATAACCTAATAAACAAAATGTCAGACGTGTTGCAAAAGTTCCCGATTTATCGGGAAATCTACCGATTTCGGCTCTTCCCTCCCGATATCACGATTTAGCGACCCCGTTTCCCGAATTTCTACATTTCGAACCAAAGTAACAAATTCAAACAGTATTTTTAAGACGACAACACCAATGGTAGACACTCAAAGAAGGACCTATCCACGGTCGAGAAAAATATTTAAAAAAAAACACTCAATGTTCAAATATTGTAGAGATGTTTATTATTTTATATCGTTTAATAATTTAATAGTTTGTAAATTAAAGTAATTAGTGTAAAATACAGTTGTTTTATTTCGACTAAAATCTCCCGAGTTCTCTTGAATTTTCGCTGGGAAATTAAACGATTTTTATAATTTTACTTTTGCAACACGTCATCGTATTATAAAAAGAATTTTTATTTTAATATTTTATTTATTCTTACCTTTCAACACCAGCAGAGAGTTTAAAAAATGAAAGTTCCGGGTTTGAAGAAGCCGAATTCAAACAACCTTATCCTCCTGAGGTTCCTTGTACTAATATTAGTACATAATACGACCTTTGAAATAAAGATCTAGTGCAAAGGAAGTAAGGTGGTATTTATTTTGTTTCAATGATTAATGATCAATTCAGAAAATTTACTTTATGATCATCCATAATAGATTCATATTCCATTGACAAATTTCATTGTATGGTGGGTCTTAGGAGGGTATATACCACGCAATACTTTTGTGGCATCTTTCTCAAGAACGAACGTAAAATGCGAAGGAGCCCATTCGTCTAGACGCGACACACGCGGCTGACATCACCGCCAAATCCTCTTAGCGGTCTCGTAGAGGCGTGCGTCTGTGTGAGTGCGTCGTTTCGAGCATTTGTTCGTAGCTTCTTTACTGGTTTATTTATTATACTGTGCTACTATGCACTCACAGACCCCAAGCGTTTCGTTTGTACAAATTCTTGTTTGATGCGTAAAATCAATACTCAAAATACTTCTTTTATATTCAAAACAAAAAAACAATAGAGAAAATAATGTCTTGACGAATATAAATGAATATTACAAAATACTGTTTTGGCGGTTTCGGTGTATTAAAATGTTAGTACAAACACGGAACGAACAACGTGCTATCTTTAACCATTGAAGTATCAAAACGCGCTGACAGTTTGTGTACAAACATTTAAACTACACTCGGCGTCAAAAAAATCGCACCTTTTGAAATTTTGACTTCAAGCGAATAAAGCTCTTTACTTATTTATTGTACCCTACCAAATATTAGTATCATATGAAAGCACAGTTAATAAACTTTAAAATCGGTCAAAACCGACCTTGTGTGCGTCTCCCGCACTGGAGGTGGACGTGGCCAGGGGTCCCTGACTGCTCATCGGTACATCACAGAGATCCTGGAGGACCACGTGGTCCCGTATGCTGGTTTTGTCGGACCTGAATTCACATTCATGCACGACAACGACCGCTCTCATACGGCGTTGATTGTTCGGGACAATCTGGATCAGGTTGGGATCCCCGTGATGCAGTGGCCAGCGAGAAGTCCTGACCTGAACCCCATAGAGCACATTTGGGATGATCTGAAACGCCGGGTGCGGTCTCGTGATACTGCCCCTGCCACCCTTGAACAGCTTCGGGACGCCGTCGTCAAGGAGTGGAGTGACATTCCTCAAGAACGCATCGTGACTTTGGTGAGGTCAATGAAGGATCGCATGGAGGCTGTAATTAGGGCTAGGGGAGGTAAGCCTAGGTTTTAAGTTTCGTTTTAAGAATTTGTTTTACTGTATTTTTTAATTTTGTTATGTTTTTAGATTGTGTAATTTTGGCGTGAATAAATGTTTTTCCCTCTTTTCATGAAAAACGTTTTTTTTAAGCTTAGTAATCATTATCACATTTTTATTAATTAAAGGATTCAATAACCTTTAAAATGAGGCCCCACACTCATACCTTATCTTAGATTAAATAGGGTTTATAGCTGCTTGAAGTCAACATACCAAAAGGTGCGATTTTTTTGAGGCCGAGTGTATAACTTTGTTTCGTTGGATTCGGATAAAGTTGAAGTTGAAGGCGATATTTCCTTTTTATGTAAATACGCACGCTTAAATACGCTCACCAAACTATTTTTAAATTATTCTTAATTCTCATTGTAAGTGAATTGTAAAATTCTTATGAGAAAATAAATTCTTTAAACCTAATAAACCAGTTATTTTTACCTATTGCTTTTATTTATTGTCTGCAAAAAACTTCCCAAACATGTCATTAAAACATTCCTATTTGTCCTGGACATCATTAATCAGGGCAGATGTTCCTATGAATTAATAAAACGCTAACACAATGTCACCGGTAGGATTATACCCATTACATATTAATTTTAAGTCAACAATTTTCTTGACGTCTCATTCTTGAAGTCAATGCCATCTGGTGATACGTTACTAAAACTATTAGGTAGGCTGCCAGCATCCAGTGGTGGCTCAGATACGGCATCTACTGGTGTAACTACGGGACTAAAATTGCCTACCGAATTGCCTACATTAGGACGGCACGCTTTTGCTGCATGAGATTGGGTATCTGTACTTGTATTCTGTTATCTGTGTCATTACGCATGAAAAATGTTTATATTTTATTAATTTGTAAAATGCAAAATGCAGGCTAGATTACGAAGTAAGAAATTACATAGATAAGATTACATTGTGCTTGATAACCTTCTTATTAGAATGACACTTCACTCATTTTTTACTGTCATATAAGCGATAAATAATACTTATACGGTAATGTAATTTTATCTTATTCTCAAAATGACTACACCTACTTTTGGACGAGGAAAAACACTATCGGGACAGTCTCGAGAAATAATTTTTAACGTATTTAATTATTTTAAACAAAAAACTAAAAATGCTGAAGGTGGATTTCTAAAAATTCAAGAGTTATACAAATTAACGTCTGCGGCGACTGGGACATCAGAACGAAGTGTACAGCAAATCTTTAACTGTATCTGCAAAAATGCGACTGAAGGATCGACTTCTAATGTGTTCGTGACACCCGGTGAAAAACGATCACGTTTGTCGAAAAAATCGGAGGTGGACAATTTTGATTTAAACGTCGTCCGAAGGTGTATTTACGATTTTCACAAAATACACAAAACACTACCAACTATTAAAACATTACATAAAGTTTTAAAGGAGTCGATAGATTTTCCTGGCAGTGTCAGTTCTTTATTACGACTGGTACATAAAATGGGATTCCGGTGGAAGAAGATTCAGAACAACAGGATGCGGATAATTGAAAATGACAACATTCGTTACAAAAGATTTATGTATTTACAAAAATTACAAGAATATAGAGACCAAAAACGGCCTATTGTGTATACCGATGAGACCTACGTGCATAGCACTCATACTACGCCAAACGCATGGACTGACAACAGCAACAGTGGCATCAGAGTTCCCATATCAAAAGGGCAAATACTTATAGCGGTTCATGCTTGTACAGAAGAAGGCTTTGTAGAAAATGCTTTGCTGACATTCAAATCTAACCAGAAGTCTGGAGATTACCACAGTAATATGAATGCTCCAAATTATCAAAAATGGGTGAAGGAATATTTGTTACCGAACTTAAAGCCCAGAAGCGTCCTTGTCGTCGATAACGCTCCTTATCACAACGTTCAGGTGGATCGAGCTCCAGTAAAAAACTCAAATAAAAAAGAAATGCTGACCTGGTTAGATAAAAATAAAATATCATACCCAAAAAGAAATACTAAAATCGTTCTGTACAAAATAATTAAGAAACATAAAGACACAAAGAAAACTTACAAGTTAGATCAAATACTGCGACGGTCATTCTGTATTACGTCTTCCACCTTACCATCCAGATTTAAACCCAATTGAGATGTTGTGGGGGATTATAAAAGGTAAAGTAGGGACAAGGAACGTCACTTTTAATATGAACGAAGTTCAAAAACTATTCATCGATGAAGTTCATGCCGTGAAAACAGAAACGTTTCATGATACTTGGAGAAAGGCCCAAGAAACAGAGCGTTCGTACGAGTCTATGGAGCACCGGCTAGACGACCTTACTGATGGTTTCATTGTTAATATAGGTGACAGCGAGGACGAAGAATCTTCAACATCTAGTAGTTCAAGTGATGCAGAGTCGGATTAACAATTTTTTAAATAAATTTTATAGTCAGGTTATGCATATGTATGTACAGTCGAGTTCATAAATATGTGTACACTTTTTTACCTACTCAAATGCGGTCGCTAACAATTAGTTTGCAAACGCATTCGACTAGATAAAAAGGGTACACATATTTATGAACTCGACTGTACAGTCAGCGTCAAATAGTTTGTAGCAGTCAAAGTGGTCGAAAAGTTCGGTACATCATACTAAATGTATCCTATACCAAACTATTTGACCACTTTCACTGCTACAAACTATTTGACGCTGATCGCACATAAACCACAGTCAATTAATGCATTTGTACATATGAGGATAAAGTATTTACATTAATGGTGTTGTTTTAATTTAAGACTGATAGATCTATCAAACCCATCAATCCCAGGACCGCTGCTTAGAAGGCAACTCCCGTTACCGCTAAGCCACAACGTGTTGTCAAAGATTTTTCATACATTTTATTCATGATGAAAGTAGACCTTAGTTTACTAGATTTATCTTCATGGATGGTTTGCGTGGCACTGCAGTATACTACGTTAGGTGTTCTTGGTTTCCAAAGGTTTCTTATTTTGGCGGGTATGCCAGATTTTCTTAGACACAATTATCGTAATTACTTTTTGCATCAACCTGTATTTAATAATTATGTCATGCACACATAGACATTTTCATTCACTCGTTCAATCCGTGCCAACTCTCGTGAATATATCTGTACTAGGTATTGTTAATAAAGAACTTGTAATAAATATTATTCATGGGCATCTCGTACAACAGATGAGTCTAAGACCAAATGTTTAATAGACAAATTTTATCCTGAACAATAATCCTACCGATTCGTATAATAAAATAACAAGGGTTTATTTTTTTATTTTTAGTTGGTTCGATTCCCGGGTGGGAAAAGCAAAATTAAAAAAGTCGTTAATTGCAGTTTTTTTTCTTTTTCAAAATAAAGGAATGTTTCGTTTCAGTAAAATGAGTTAACTAAAGGAAAGGAAGGTAGTTCCCCTCCAGGGCCCGTAGATTTTTTTCACCCTGTATAAACAAATATTATTATTAAATATTAAATATTTCTTTCTATGTTTTTTTCATATTATTTATATTGAAAATTATATTTGCTATTTCAATCTTTTAAAATTAATAAAAGTATAAATTATTAAAATCTTATACGTATATTAATATTATTATATTATTATTATTATATTATGTTATCGCGTGAAAATATCCGGCCCGTAAGTATGGATAACGACGCGCCTTGCGGTAAGCCAGCGAGTGAGCGGCAACCCAGGTACCTACTCTTTTTCTACTATAGCTATAACAGTTTCGAGCTGCCACGGCCACCAGCCCAGCAAAGGAACCTAAAGTGCGGTGTTAGACCCCTGGCCCTGGTCTCAGCTCTCAAATGAATTCGACGTTCTAAAAAAAAAACTTGTTAATAAAATTCACTTACAATGGCCATTCGTCCAACGTGCCCTTTATCTCTGCTATAATAAACAGGATGATGTTTGTGAGGCGCCATAAAACCAAATGAACTAGCGAATCCTATGCCGAGCGTTAGTCGTAGCACGTACAACCGTCTAGGCCAATATAAGTCTCCATATTTGGCCTGCAAAAAAACATTATTAAACTGTCGCAATGAGATGAAACATAAAAAATAAAAAACCGGCCAAGTGCGAGTCCAACTCGCACTTGGACTCGCGCACGAAAGGTTCCGTCCCATTATCTATACAACATTAGCAAAAAACTGCAAAAAAAAATACGTTTGTTGAAAGGCCTGCCGCCTTAAATATTTATTTTATTCTGTTTAAAGGTTTTTTCTTTATAGCGGCAACAGAAACACATCTGTGAAAATTTTATTTTCTAGATATCACACACGAACAGACGGACAGCTGAGCCTTAGTAGTAGAATCCCGTTTTACCCTTTGGGTACGGAACTCGAAAAACAAAGCCTTCAGTCTGGTTTTACATTCTTTTGAACAACTTTTTTCAATTTGCCGGCAAATAATTAACCGGTGAGCTGAAGTTGCCCAACGGGAGAAATTTGACACAAATTGGCCTAATCCCA
The DNA here is from genome assembly GCA_927399475.2 of Acleris emargana. Taxonomy (NCBI): domain Eukaryota; kingdom Metazoa; phylum Arthropoda; class Insecta; order Lepidoptera; family Tortricidae; genus Acleris; species Acleris emargana. The sequence goes on along the minus strand of OV656840.1, from coordinate 14,259,150 downwards.
AACTAGGCTTGTATAGTCACCAGCAATAATATATTACTTATTCAACATTGGGTGCAAAAATATCTAACACGTCTTTATTACTAGAGGTATAAGAGCGTGTCAGATGTTTTTGCGCCCAATGTTCGGTAGTATATTATTACGGGTAACTGTACTATGGGTACCAGAAAATCATAAATATACTCGTGCTCATATAAAATAATAAAAACTTATATACATAAAAAAACATCCAAAACTCGGAAACAAGTACACGCGCTCATCAAACAAATATTTGCCCTTTTTACGCAGCTATAGCTTAGTAGGCAGGGTCACTACCAACCAGCTTTGGCTGAGCTAATCCGTAAAAAAAGAAATGCATTACAGGAGGTCACGACAAATTTGGTAATGATCTCGGAAATGGATTATGCTAGGCAAACAGGATAGAGCGCAACTCCCTGACTCCAAATGCGAGGGGCGTATAATAAATTCAATATATTCCCCTCCCTATGTTTAAGTATACACTTAAAATATCGGCTTTCAACGCTTCTTCATCAGAAAATCGATTTCCTTTTTGAAATTCGGAAATAAAAATTAGTCACTGGGGGCCAAGTCTGGACTATAATATGGTGAGTGAGTAATAGTTTCGAACCCAGATCCAAGAGCAGCAGCCAGGGCAATAACAACAGTATGCACAGGGGCACAGTCAATCAATCAACCAGTCATTTTATTTCGTCATCATAGGTAGGTTATGTAGGTGATAGGTATTAAAAAAATGTAACAACTATGATGTACCTTCGGCATACGATGAATTAAATACAAATACAAAGGTCAAAAACTCAATCCTAAATTACTTATATAATATTAAATAATATGCAAGCCAGCAGATACAAAAAGCATCTAAGAATTAAATTAGGGTATGTCAGTGCAAGGTAATCTAGAACATTATAAAATTATAATAACATTTAATAATAACTTTTTTTTATAATAGCTGTACACCCCTAGTAAATTTTCCCTGTCTCTTCTCTTTGATTGCTTCCCTCAATTGGCGTAAAATGTTAGCGTATATTGTCCTGTGATATTTACATCCTTATCTTTATAATCGATCGGTAATATTCCTTCACAATCCCAGAACATTGTTGCCAAAACCTTGTCAGCTGAAGGGACGACCTTGAACTTCTTGAGATGAGGAGTTCCTTTAATGTGCCACTGCATGGACTCTTGTTTGCTCTCTGGGTCATAATTATGAATCCAGGTTTCACCTCTCGTAGCAATATTTTGGAGTACCTCATCAGGATTTTCACCGCACAGCTCAATAAAGTCATAACAACAAGCAACACGTGTATATTTCATCGTCATCATTTGCGGCACCTATCTCGAACTTACTTTTGACATGTTAAGATGGTCATGGATGATATCATGTATAGTGCCAATAGAAAGGTTAGTTGTTTGATCTATTGACCATATCTTCTCTCGACCATCTTCCTATGTAATTTTCTCCATTTTTTTATATTTTCCTGTGAAGTAGCTTCGACAGGCCGACCAGGTCGAGGGTCGTCTTCGATGCGCTCCCTCCCACGCTTAAATTCACTTGACCATTTTTTGAATTGTAGACAATGATGGAGCTGACTCATGGCGTGGTAAACATTATTTAATTCTTCTTTTATTGTCTTTTGATTTTTCCCGGTCAAGAATGTTATTACCGCTGCGTGCTCTAATTGATTAACATTCTAAAATGGCTCATAACTCATAACGCTCACGTTTGTTAGGCAATTGCAGAAAAACAAAATACGTGATTTGTCTGAATTCAACTTTTTTTACGTAAATGAATTATTTTTAGTGGCCATTATTAAAGAGTTTACTAAAAAAGGTTGTAAGATATTAATACCGAGAACTTTTTGAACGCCCCACGTTCTAGTCTGCCTGCACAGTGGTCACAAAAAAAAAGGATCAGAAATGGCTGAAAGTTGTACATAAAGTAAATATGCAAAAACGGACAAAATGTTGGTCGTGTTAGTGAGCAATTCCCCTTCAAAATAGTTTTGTGACCAAAAAAACCATAACGGAAATGTCTTAATGTTGTATATAAAATTAGGTACAAGTTGTACCAATGTCAAATATGTAAAAAGTAATCAAAATGTTGGTTGCCTTAGGGCGCTATACCCGTTAAAATATACTTTTATATCACTGACCCTACATATTATGAGCACCTCCCCGCCGGCGCCGCACGAAGACCCGGTATTCCATTAAGTTCAACTAGAAGTTCAACCAGTTGAACTAAGTTCTCCATTTTTTTCAACTTTAAATATAAGGTTTAGGTTATGTTAGTTTTGCAGCAGGCCCGGAGCGCCAATCCACCTAGAAATAGGAGCTCCGCGCGCGGAGCTCCGTCGACACGGTCTTATTGAAATAAGAGTGTGTGGGATTGAACTTATTATAATTTTCAGTCCAATGATTTCAACTACATTTTGAAGTTGAAAAAATTGGAGAAAAGTCATCCAATTAGTTCAACTGGTTGAACTTCTAGTTGAACTTAATGGAATAGAGGCACGAAGACGAAACATCTGACGAAACGTTTAGGCGCAAACTTGAGAACCTTTTGTTGGCTAACCCGTTATACTCGGTTAAAGAGTACACGCAGCTTAACCTTTTTTTTGTAATAGCGCTAGATCTAAGAATTGTAATTATTATTATTTTTAACATATTTGTTTATTCATAGTTGTTGGTAATTCTGTAGCTCTGCCTACCCCACTCTGGGAATGAAGGCGTGAGTTTATGTATGTATGTATATTTGTTCTTATGTAAAGGGTCTAGCAGGCTAAGGAAGGAGAAGTGGCCTCCGTGACGAATATCGGATTTTTATAATGTCATTTGTTGGCTATCTCATAATATAGAAACACCCTAACTTTCAGCCCCCTATCTTGAACCGTCACCGAGATACTGTCAAAAACGTCATTTTATGGACACATTTTTCAAAGTCGTTTTTCTCCTGAACTATATAAGGTAGAGCAATCAAACCAAACCATAGTTACAAAGGATGGGTAGGAGTATAACTCTGATTTTTTTAAATATTTTAATTCGATGAAAAAATAATGATTAAAATGTCAGAGAATTTTTTGACAGCACTTTTCAACAAGTATTTGTAAAGGTACAGCTACGGAAAAAATCACAAAAGGTGTTAATAGTGTTAGCTAGTACCATGCGAAAAATCAATTAAATATAATTGGGGTAACATACTTAAAAAAAAAAATGTCAAAGAAAGCGTTAAATCAGTCTTTCATTCTCAAGGAGATTTTTCGATCCAATGAGGTTTAATTTCGTTGCCTAACAACAAAATGTTTATTTTGAACTTCACGCATGGCTGTCAATAAAGATCAAACTGCTACATCTAAGGTAACTCAGTTTTCATCGAAACTAACTACGACATCCATGAAATGACCGATTTACTATGTTATAATTATTTAATACAGAAACTTAATGGTCAATTGTTTCTAGTACCTATTAAGTATCACCGTTTATGGAGTATAAAATAACTCATTAGAGCAAACATCGCAATACAAGTCACGGAGATTATGACTATCATAATATTCGTATTTATATTTATGAAAATTGAACCTTATTTTGAATGCAATAGAGCTCAAACAAAATGTACAACTACTCATTTTCAAAGCGGTTGAGTAGATACCCATTAAAACCAAAGAGGTTAATGCCCATTTTGCTTAAATTAAAAAATATAAATTCAATGTAATTTATTTGTTTTGTAGTGAGTTTCGTCTATGTCAACAAGTAATACTTATTTTTAGCACAACATTCAACCATTTCCGGTATCGTTTTTATTGGTAACAATAACCCATCTTTGGAAGGTCATAGCACCATAACACGACCAACATTTTGGTCAGATTTTGCAAATTTTACAAGAGAACAAGTAGTACTTGTTTATTTTTAGTACAACATTCAGCCATTTCCTTGATCGTTTTTTTTTTGGGGATGATAACATGTTTTACAGCCGCCATATTATGTAGATAACGCAACCACTGACTGTACGCAGGCAAACCCAACAAATTGGAGTGATGGAGTTGCTCTCTATCCTGTCAACCTAACATAATCCATTTCTGAGATCGTTCCCAGTGTTGTTGTGACCTCCACGGGCTATATTAATAAACTGATCTCGACTCAAGATCGTCAAAAATATAAATTTTCTATGGCTTGTCATTTACTTTGACGTATCTTGTGAGGGTCCTCTCAGCCAAGATGAGTTTATTAAAACGATCCCTAGTCTAATGAGGCTAGAGATGCACGCATGAAAATGTTATTAACATATGCTCGGCAAGACCACTTTACCTCACCGGGTATTAATTATTTAGCAAATAAAGAAAATATCGGGGAAACATGGGTTCGAAAGGAGTTTCCGTATCTGTATTGGGGAGACACGCACAAAAGGAATTCCCATATCTCCCCAGGGGAGACACGGAAGAAGTTACCCTTTCCTGGGGAAACGATCATCAGCGATCGAAACATTATTTCGAAGCGTTTAATTTCATTTTGGTGGTAAAGCATGTGTACAGTCTGTGATCGAATTCGAGATCAAAACTGTAAACAAACGATTGCCATCATAAAAAAACAAATCCAAGTGATGGTTAATTTAAAATCATTGAAATAAAAATAAAAATAATAATAATCAGGGTAATATAATATTTGGTGAAGAGTTGAAAATATTACACTAAGGCTAACAGTTAATATACTTTTTTTTGTTCCGTATTTATGTTGTTTGAATAAAATATATGGAGTTTTAATTTATGCTACTGGCAATGGTAAGAAGTTTTAAACATTTGGTTCGTCGTTATAATAATTTTACTGTTAATGCAATACGGGACATACGGCATTGGTTTTCTGACGTCTGTCGAATGAATGTGCTTCTTTTCGTTAATTCTTTGGTATCGTTGATTCCTGTTGTTAAGTTTTTGTTTCTTGTTCAGTTTTGGTTGTATTTTCGTGTACAGTTTCTATTTGTTCGTGTGCGTGCAAAGGACAATCTCTCAACGCCAAAGAAATGGCAACGTAGTGCTATGTCCGTTAGTGAGAAACTTATGGTGATGTAAGCCTATAAATATTTCTACAAACGTTGGCGTCAAGGAAAGCACTGGTATTTAGGTGGTTGTGTCAATAAAACTACCGATGTTCTTGGCATTTCTGTAGTGACGGTATACAGAATAGTGACGGTATACAGAATAGTGACCGAGAATAAAACTATTTTTTACATTAAGTCATATGAATTGACTAACTTTAGGTGTCCAAAAGTGTTCCTCCAATATCTTACTGAAAATGTGGGTATCGGTATTTGTATATGCTGATTTATATTCATATATTTAAATTTTCAAACCAAGATTATATACCCCTGGAATGTCACTTTGACTTTTTTGATCTCGAATTCGATCACAGACTTTAGTGTCCGAACGAGTAGCGACTTTGTTATTCTATCGAATCTTGACCGCTACATAAAGTCAACCATCCCAATGCGCAATGGTTTGGTATTCGGTATTCCGGCAGCGCGGAGGTTTAAACTCGGAACCCTACGATCATGCGTAGGCCACCGATTAGACTTAAAAAAATAAAGCAAGACCGACAAAAACACCGTTTACATTTTTTATTATATTGATATCGAATCTTTTATATATGGATTATGTGGCCTGGGCTTAAAGTTTTCACGTCACGAACTTGGTCTTTCTTAGTTTAAGAATCATGCAAATCAACATAAATCCCTGGAAAATTATAGTAGTCAAGTTTTATTTGATTCTCGAAGCAGCATACGAGCTGTTGCGGAGTCAACGACATCACATGACGTATTCCCGAGGCAAAGCCAGCTGGTAAGCTACGAAGCAAAATCACGGGAAAAACTCGTGTATAAGCCAATTTTGGCATAGTTGTACGAGATTATGTTTTAAACCACATACTAGAAACACTGACGGGTGAAGCTTACGGATGAAGCTAATGGAAGCTAACGGGTGAAGCTAACTGTATGAAGGTCCCTTTTTTAGTTTTTCGTAAATAACTCGTAGACGGTGGCCCATAGCAAAAAAAAACATAAGTCGAGAACTGTCACAATTAAGAACACATATCACAATAAATATTCTTCAATAGTGGCACTCACAAAAAAAACCCAAGCCTATTTGACGTTAGGGCCGATTTACTATGGAAACCCGACTATGGCCTTTCGCGAATAATTCTTCCCTCTATATCTCATTACATCCTCCCATCCCAGAGAAAAAATGTTAAAAATCTTTTTGTAGATAATTTTGGTGGTTTCCTCGTGGTCATACTATTTTGTCATACTAGTCAAAAAGTGAACCTAGATTTGATCACTAAATACTAGTTGTGGTTGTAAAAGTAGGTAGGTTAGGTTCGTTAGGTATCTTTAGATGCCCGAAGGGCAAAACCACCTAGAAGCAGGAGCCCCGCCCTCGACCACCAAAATTGGGTGTTTCCTCGTGGTCATACTATTTTTGTCCCACTGACTTTCGACGGAGCCCCGCCTGAGGGCGGACCTTCATACAGTTAGCTTCACCCGTTAGCTTCCATTAGCTTCATCCGTAAGCTTCACCCGTCAGTGTTTCTAGTATGTGGTTTAAAACATAATCTCGTACAACTATGCCAAAAAAGGCTTATACACGAGTTTTTCCCGTAACAGGCAGTATTTGGTCTTCGTTAGGTGGACTAAAGGTAAATATTTAAATTAAGTGGATGGAGGCAGCGGCGGGGGTGATACTAGGCCCGTCGACACTGTTGGAAATATTGTTTTGTTTAGTTATTTACTTATTTCTTGTTTGTATTATGGGATTATTTATTACTAAGAACCACATACGCTGCAATGATTAACGTGATATAAAAATACAACATGCAGCCTCAATACCGTGTAAATCCATGTGCACCAGCCCGCCCCGCATTTTGACCCCATGGGATGGCCGTCTTTAGGCATGGCGGTGGATGAAAAAGAAAAAAATCATAAAATACATTTATCTAGTAAGTAGGCCGTACGGGCACCTTTAGGGCAGGTACGCACCGAGCGGCTAGCCGTATGCGGTCGCGGCTAACCGCTCAGTGCATTTAGGTCCCGGTTATGCGGGAGTATAAGTTTTGATCAGCTCTGCGGGTAACCGCATGAGGTCAACCGCATAGTGCGTTACACGTTTACACGTCAAGGAAGAGCTGGAGCTCTACAACTTTGCTTACCGAAATCAAGAGAAAAGGCATCGACAAAGCATGCGTTCCAATACCGTTCATGAATTGTACCGAAATCACATAAGCTCCTAATATCTCAAATAGTAATTTATATTCATTTATCTGAGTAACTTGATGAAATTCACAAAACTTATATATTTCGTTATCCAGCTTTGTAGCTCGGGTCACATGTAATAAAAGCAAACCAAAACCTGGAATTATGCACACAATTTTAAGGTTAACTACTGAGGGTAATGCAAAAAAAATACAGCTAAACAACAGTTTATTAAACGATTCCGAAAAAAAACTAGGTCTTTAATTAAATAAAGTGCGCCTAATTGTCTTCGTCTAAAACCATAGACGGATTAAATCTTTCAACTGTGAAAATATTATACACTCGGCGTGAAAAAAATCGCACCTTTTGAAATTTTGACTTCAAGCGAATAAAGTTCTTAACTTATCTACAAATATTAGTATCATTTGAAAGCACAGTTAATAAACTTAAAAAACGCGAATCGTTCTTTTTCGTAAAAACAATGATCACGATGCGTTAGGGTCTTTAAAAAAAAGTGATGAAAAACTCATTATTGGACTCACTACTTGTGCCACCCTGAACACGAATAAAAGGGGGGGTAAAAATGAATTATGCGTCATTTGCTATCCAGACATCATAGAAGTCACACCTGAACAGCTCCAGTAAGAGAAAACTCTGAAAAATGGATACCACGGCAGAAGAATCAGCTCAAGTGGTAGCACTACTGCAATCAGGACTACGGCAGGTTGATGTTGCTCGACAACTCAACATAAGCCGTTTCCGGGTGAAACGAGTATCCCAGCGGTTCCAGGAGACTGGAGGCTACATCAGGAAGCATGGATCTGGGAGACGACGTTGCACTTCCGACAGAGACGACCGCTATATTGTGTCGACGTGTTTGCGTAACCGATTCTCCAACGCTGTTGAGGTGCAACAGCAGCTCCGAACAGCTCGGAGGACGTCGGTGATCGTCTCCACAGTAAGAAGAAGGCTGCGAGAGAAGAAAATCCTGCCTCGTAGGGCTGCTACGGGCCCCAAATTGACAGCAGAGCATAGGCGAGTCAGACTTCAGTTTGCCCGAGACCACGTGGATTGGACGTTCGAACAAAGGAAGTCTGTCCTCTTCTCCGACGAGACGAGGGTATGCCTTTTCTGCAACGATAGGCGTAGAAGAGTTTACAGGAGGCAGGGAGAACGGCACTCACAAGCCTGCTTTGAAGAAACCGTCAGCTACGGAGGAGGATCCTGCATGTTCTGGGGCGGAATTTCAATCCAGGGCATAACCGACCTTGTGTGCGTCTCCCGCACTGGAGATGGACGTGGCCAGGGGTCCCTGACTGCTCATCGGTACATCACAGAGATCTTGGAGGACCACGTGGTCCCGTATGCTGGTTTTGTCGGGCCTGAATTCCATAGCTGGGCATTAACTCGTTAATCCGTTAATCGTTAATTAACGAAGTTAATATTTTGATTAACGGATTAACTTTTAAGTTAACTTTCAAAAAAGTTAACGGACACATTAACTTCCGTTAATAATGCAGAAGTCCGTAAATCGTTAATCCAATGCCTACTATTTACCGCACGGCACCGGCGCGAAAAACAGGTTCGGACAAATATGCCAACTTGCCGCGGCATTTCAACCAAAGTTCCGGTTGATATGGAGTTTAAGAGGCGGAGGGAGCAATGCGAGTAACAACGATGATGACGAGGAAGACTTTTTCAATTCTGTCACTCAGTCTATAGAAAAACCAAAGAGCTCCAACTCTTTAAAGAGTAAAGCGCAAAGTCTCGTTAAAATGTGGCTGGACATGAAATCAAAAGACTCGTTCAACGATGCTGCATTCCTCGGGGAACAGATATTCATAAATCTATTAATTAAATACAATACTGCTATACCCTCAAGCGCTGCAGTTGAACGTCTGTTTTCTACGGGTAAAGACATTTTAGCACCAAAACGAGCCTCGCTTTCAGACGAGAACTTCAACATGTTAATGTTCATCAAGGCGAATTACACACCTTATGCACCTTATGCCCGACGATTAAATTACACATTTGAATTATACAAGTAGTTTGTTTTGTTCCTATCCTGTTAACTTCCAGAACCTAAATCAACAGGTTTTATAAGTTCACTAACGCAACGATATAAAAATGCATTTTTTTACACATATTAACGGATTAACGATTAACGTTAACTTGCGTTAATTCTTCCTAAATGTAACGCTTTAACGTTTAACGAAGCTAACTTTTTTTGTAGCGGATTAACGATTAACGTAGTTAAATATTTGATTAACGGTGCCCAGCTATGCTGAATTCACATTCATGCACGACAACGCCCGCTCTCATACGGCGTTGATTGTTCGGGACTACCTGGATCAGGTTGGGATCCCCGTGATGCAGTGGCCAGCGAGAAGTCCTGACCTGAACCCCATAGAGCACCTTTGGGATGATCTGAAACGCCGGGTGCGGTCTCGTGATACTGCCCCTGCCACCCTTGAACAGCTTCGGGACGCCGTCGTCGAGGAGTGGAGTGACATTCCTCAAGAACGCATCGTGACGTTGGTGAGGTCAATGAAGGATCGCATGGAGGCTGTAATTAGGGCTAAGGGAGGTAACACTAGGTTTTAAGTTTAGTTTGAAGAATTTGTTTTACTGTATTTTTTAATTTTGTTATGTTATAGATTGTGTAATTTTGGCGTGAATAAATGTTTTTCCTCTTTTCATGAAAAACGTTTTTTTTAAGCTTAGTAATCATTATCACATTTTTATTAATTAAAGGATTCAATAACCTTTAAAATGAGGCCCCACACTCATACCTTATCTTAGATTAAATAGGGTTTATAGCTGCTTGAAGTCAACATACCAAAAGGTGCGATTTTTTTGACGCCGAGTGGTAGTAGGGGAGCCTAATAGCGGATTTCGTGCTTTACTGAAGCAAGGCAGATTAAGGGCCGTATTATTATTAATAAACTCATCTTGACTGAGATGTCCGTCACAAGATACGTCAGAGTAAGCGACAAGCCATAGAAAACTGTAATTTTGACGCATCTTGAGACTGGCATTAAAGTTGAGATAAGTTTATTAATATTCTGGCCTAATATATCGATTGCTTAGTTCACATTCGTACAAATTCCAAAAAGAAACGTTATTGTTTTTTTTTGCCATATTTAAATTAACTTCTGCGTCGTTTTCTCTTTTCAAAAATCTTGATAGCCTTCTCCTTATCTAAGAAAGAATGTGACACAACCGTATTAAGTACGCGTAGGTGTGTGTTATGTATGTATATATGTATGTATAGTGTTAATGAGTTACACGGGACCTTATGACAGTTATGACGAAATGGACCTAAGAACATTTAGTTAGGCGTCCTAAGAGCATTTAGTTCATTTGGCAAATATTTTTTTACATGAAATTATAAATTAAGTGATGATAGCACTAACGTTTAGGAAACATTTGTAAAGCGTTCAACATAACTTCTTTTAGTTGGTTTATGTCATCAAACTTGTTATTATGGTGAACAATCGTTGTCTTTTTAAGGTTCCGTAGTCAAACTAGGAACCTATTTAGTTTTGCCATGTCCGTCCGTCCGTCCGTCCGCAGCGTAGCTCAAAGAATAGCTGTAAGAATCGAATCGACTTACCACTAAAAAATATTGGAAATAACCGCCTCTATATCCCTGTTTCATTTGATCAACATTTCCAAATACACCCTGTTCATGGTGTATACGAGTGTTAAATCTTGTATGGTGATATACGTGATATAGCTGGCCAGCTCGGACTCAAAACCTAGACTTAGACTGACCTGGAGTAGGCCGTGATCAAGGCGATTGGTTTGCTTCATATTGAAAGGGAAATTAAATTATCCTCTGGGGAAAACTAGAAAAACCAGGACTGCATCACGAAATGATCTAAGGGTTCCTTACACGAACATGGTCAAATAGGAAAAAATGTATATTTTTTTTAAGTGGCGCTGATCGGTTAAATATTTATTTATTTATATTAAAAAGTTATGCATTTGTTTTGTGGCTCTGTTTGGTAAAGTTTGCTTTTTGTCGGTTATGGGTTCCTAAGGACCAAAAAGTTGGCTGCGCTAACTTTGTATGGAACTTTTCATTTCAATTAAATTTTGTATGAAACATTTCATTTTAATAAAAAATTGTATGAATCTTTTCCGTTGTGACACGAAAATTTGCCCTACCGTTGTAGGGATACTTTTCGTCGCAAAACGGTTTTTTTTTTGAAGTCGTTGTTTGTATGGTTAACTGCGCTAAGTTTGGTCCAACGTTTTGGTCCTTACCCTTACACCGTTTTACACTTTTTATCGTTGTATATGTATTTCTAATCTGTGAAATGAATACGAGTCATCAAGGTTAATTTTGAATATAACAAACCAATCATGAAAATTATGGGGTATTCAGACCAAAAATGATTAGTTTTCCAAAACAGTAGACTTGAGGCCGGTTTATTCTGTGGTAGATCTCTTACATCTGTAAAAGTAAATAATTTCAAGTTATCAAGTAAGTCTTATATATACATACACCGTGGTGCCCGGGACGTATCCAATGAGTTGATTTGGAGTTCATAATGCCATATAAAGAGGGCTCGGTTCGGTCTAGCTTTTGAGATATCCCTTATTGTAAAAAGGACTTGTTACAAAAACTTGACTCAAGTTAATAATGGCAAGTAATTGTACATGCATTATCAGAAGTAACTAAATCAAAAGAAACTCGCACGCAAAAGTCATTCATAAATCATAACTTCTACATTTGTGGTTTATACTCGTATTGGTCTGAAACATGCCCTGAACTTACTTTTTTATAATCTGACACTCATAAAAATAACACAAGCGAACTCCCTGATATGACAATGTGAACCTATAGTGAATTTTTGGATCAGGACGACTTCACCCGCATTTCTTATTGGTCACCTTTCTATGTCATCCACAATTTCATATTATGGTCCACTGGTCCTGATTTGTCCACATTTCTATTTTGATACCTTCTTAACTTGTCCTTATTGTCTTGTCAAAAAGTCCCCTGTCCTAAATCGTCCACATTCAAACTATTAGGAAGTTAGCCAACTCTAAAAATACGTTAAAACGTTCGTGATGGTACTATATAAAAGGTTTGAGAGATGCACAAGTGTGACTACAACTTTGACTCGCTAACGAGTACGGTAATTGTATGTAACTCATGGTAAGGGTACTGAACCTGAGCGAGGAACTCGTTTATTATGCTCTGATAGTAGGAGCGTGTTCATAGAGTGAGCGCTTTATGGATGACAAAAACGTTACGGACAGTCCCGCACGAACAAATTGAGCTTTTCCAGGATAGTAAAATTATCTGGTGTGTTTGAGAGCAAATAATAGTAGGCGATATGATCTTCCGTCTCAGCCCAAGGTTCTGCAAACCGATCATCCCGGAAACAAACAAAGACAGGAAAGTTATTATTTAAAATTTATAATATCCGTATTACCGCTTATCGAGGTACCTAGCGAATTTTTTTTTGGAATTCTATCATAGAAGCATATTTTTCTGTCCCATTCTGCTTTTTCTGTTGTTATGTTTACTTTATTTAAACTTTTTTGCACGTTACGAATGTTAGCACAAACGCCGGTCTTAATAACTTTGTATGCTTCCCATTACGGTAACAAGAATGAGTAAGATTACGGTCTGGCCATGACTGAGTTCTCGGTGACAGTGGTAGCGATAGGTGATGGCAAACAAGTAGGTAGGTACATACAAAGTGGTGAAAGATTTATGTTAAGGCCATGTTACTCTACAATGCACTATATTATATTTTATATTATTTATCTAATGCACACACATTGAATGTTGTGCGGCGATTTGTGTAAAGAATACATGTATGTGCAATATGGTGCTTGTGAGCCAAGCATTTAAGTTATTGGGCATTTAAAAATGGTTTTGAGTGACTTCTGACTAAATCGTGCGTTGAAATAATCTATGCTTATTACGCTAACATCTCCTCATTCATGTCATGTCTTATTCAGTTTAGTTTCCTTCTTCGATAAACTCTCGGAACATTACAAGTAAAAATAGGACAAACTACTTACATTCATTAGTTTCAAAGGGATTACCCGCAATAATATAACCTTAGGAATACATACATACATACCTTCACGCCTTCATTCCCAGAGCGGGGTAGGCAGAGCTACAGAATTACCTTAGGAATGTGCTATTAAAAATCCTTTGGGTACGTCCCGGGTATGGTGTATTTATAGACTCTATATTATGGATATTAACTCTAAAAGCACTTACATAGAGTACTGCATTCTTTTAAATAATTGCATGTATTAGGAACTAGATAAAAAAATACGAGAAAACATGCGGCTGTAGTGGCGTCTTTTAAACTGCAAACAATAAAATTACCTATTTTATTATATGTTAGTTACAATTAATTAATTAATAATTAGTTATCATTTACGACTAACGCGATCATAATCTGTTAAATACAATTAATGATCAAAAAAACTTACATGTAAGCGAAGTTCTATGATAATTATAAGAAGTGCTTCGACCTCGAAACTAGGACCTTGAAATGCTTATAATATTATGTAGTAGTTAACACACAATAGTGATACCACTTGAACTCAGTATTTTAGGGCCGTATTAATAAACTCATCTCGGCTGTAATGCTCGTCTCAAGATGCGTCAAAAATGACAGTTCTCTACGGTTTGACGTTTACTTTGACGTATCTTGTGACGCGCATCTCAGCCAAGATGAGTTTATTAATACGGCCCTTAGAGTTTTTTTGTGTGTAGTTGGTCTTGCTTCGACTCACTCTTGACCCTGGACATCGCTCGACGTTGATGACGATCGATCCTTCATTTTAATAGGGTTACACTTTTAGTGAGGGTTAGAGTACTAATATCTTTGGACGAACCACTTCGTATAATTATGATATGATAGAACTTCGCTCAATGGTTAGTTCGTTCAATCATTCATTATACTCTTACTCCGTCTTGGAGATTAGTACCTTATTGAAATGCTAATAGTACATACCTACCCCGTTCAAATTAAACGGAATATGGCATACAGGGGAAATAATTCGTGTAGTTATTTAAATTGGTACATTTATACCTTGCGGTATCTACAGGGTGCCTCTGACCTTGGGGCTTTAAATGCATAGATCATTTCTACTCCTGAAACTAAACTTCTTTTGTTCTGTAAGTTGTTAAAAATATGTTCAGTTTAATTATTTTTTTTATCATACAAGTTAAATCTAATTTTCAATGTACGCGATCCAATTCTCCATTTTCCTTTAGCCCCCGTACCAAGGTAATGTCGCCCCCGTACCATGAGATTGTGATTACATGGCCAGTATGTAATACACTGATTTTACAATTAGACTTTAACATCAATTAGTTATCTAAATTTAAGTTATTTTTTCATGTTGCAGAACAAAAGTAGTTCAGTTTAGCGAGTAGAATCGATCGTTGAATTTAAAGCCCCAAGGTCAGAGACACACTATATATGAACAATGAACACACTAAAAGTCCTCATGGGTTGAGGGTGTACTGTACGGGGAGCTGAAGGTACAATTTTTCAGATTTTTTCTCACATCTTGAATATTTGTACGAATATCATTATGATTACTCATAGCAAAACTTTTTACATACAATTTTATACAAAATTTGCATTATTAATTTTTACTCTAAGATCAGTACTTTAGGAGCTACAGGGTGTTAACAATGAGATATATTGTGGGCGATTTAAGAAGAAAAAACGAAACAGGTATTTTTTATTTATTTAAAAATAGAATAAGCAAATCAGGGGACTATTGCATAATAAACATAGCCCGGATTTTTCATGGCAAAACAAAGCACTATCGTAATCTGGCTAGTGATAGCATAATTTTATCGATATCGATAATTGTGTAATAGAATAAAAAACGTGACCAAATAAAATAACATACCTATACAACATAAAAGAACATATATAGTTTGTATGAAGTTATATAGAAACATATTCAATTTCTTCGTCGTAATCCACGTTAGTACACACAGCAGCACATGGCGTTTTATTCGTGTGATGGTGATAGGAGCAGACAATCTTTAGTTTTTCAAACTTCTCTGGGAGCAAACAGTTTCGTTTATCTCTAAATGTACGTTCAGCTTCACTTGACGTAAAGGGAGCAAATTTATAAAATTCATTGTAATTGGTATGATTTTCAGTTTGAGTACAATTTTCAGATTTATTTCGTAAACTTTCATAATCAGGATTTCATTCGAGCACAGCTTCAAATTTATTTATTATTTAATCACTGGTAACATTTTACTCCATTTTAGGTAACAACGAACAGTGTCTAAAATAAGGAAGGATTCCGCAATGGACAAAGTCGTACATTGCAGTTGTTCTATCGAAGAGGCTATTACTTCGTAGTTATCTCTAATGAAATTTAACTCCTGTCGTAATTTGATCTTTTAAAAACATTTTTTTGCAGTTCTTATAGCAGCCGATTCGTTAGCAAGTGTGGAAACGACGTCGCGTACTTGCTCATAGTATTGAGCATAATATACAGCAGCATTTATCCATGTTCCCCATCTAGTGATTATCGGCTCGGGAGGTAGCGGAATGGACGGTTACGAGGGCGGTTTGATAAGTCAAAGACTTTAAGTAAAAAAAAAAACATTTTGACACATTAAACTTTTTTCCTAATTCTGGACTACTTGCTAGGGGGCTGTCATTTTTTTTTTATGTGGGTAAATAAAAGTTAAAATAAAAATAAAAGTTATCGAGTCGTATGTCACATGAGGTCGGAAAATTATTGGAAGACATTACTTTTTACGTGGAAAATCTATCAAAGAGACTGAAGACCGGCTCAAAAAATATTATAATCTCTAAGATTAGCTCCATCTCATAGAATGGTACACAAGTGGTTTACAGAATTTCGTTCTGGACGCACCACTAACAATGACGCAGAACGCTCTGGAAGGCCGATTGAAGTGACCACTGATGATGTCGTGAATAAAGTTCACGATATTGTTTTGGATGACCGTCGAGTGAAGATCCGTGAGATAGCTGACACTGTACACATTTCATCTAAACGAACGAGTTTTTCATATTTTGCATAATATTTTGAGTATGAAAAAACTTTCCGCAAGATGGGTGCCGCGTTTGCTGACAGCCGATCAAAAACGACATCGTGCAACAAATTCCGAGCAATGCTTAGCCAAATTCAAGCGTAATTCTAATGAATTTTTACGTCGATTTGTGACGGTAGATGAAACATGATTTTCATCTAATGAGGAAGTCATAGCTGAAACTGAAACATATTTTTCAGGGTTTGACAAAAAAAATATTGGAGGTGTTGCAAAAGTTGAAACATCGTTGGATGAAATGCATCGAGTTGAAAGGAGATTATGTAGAAAAATAAAATAAAAAAATGTGAAAAAGTTTTTTTTTAACTCAAAGTCACTGACATATCAAACCGCCCTCGTATTTTGCCTTAAAAAGGCGAACACGCTTTGGAGATTTGAGGAATATTTTCTTGACATTCGATATCAATACATCCACACCTTTGAAATTATCTCGCACCTCTTCTGCAACTCTATGCAGACCATGAGCTAAACATGTAATGTATTTCATACGCGGAAACGTTGATTTTAAAATACGACCAGCTTTAAGCATGTATGCGGCACTATCTGTGCAAAGTAAAAGTATGTATGTATGTAAACTCTTTATCGCACAAAAATATAAAAACAAACAACAATATAAGTACATTGTATACGTTACCGTTAAACGAATCTTGAAACAATAATTTTAGTTGGCTTATTTTTAAATTAGCAACTGCTTCCCCATTGACCTTTTCTAATACCTTCGACCCCAAAACATAAAATGACTTCGAATATTTTTTTGCAAAGATTGAATTACCAGATTTGACACACATTTACCCATAAAATCTGGCGTTTCGTCTACAGATATCCACAAATCATTGGTTTTATTTACCTCTCTTATACCCTGTATAGTTTTTTTATATACAAGATTTAAATAATATTTTCCGCAGTGTCGCTTCATCCGGTAGGTTCATCACTTTTGTGCAGTCACAACATAAATATTTGTTGAAAAAATTACGGAAGTTATCATTGTTAACTCTTGTCCATGGAATGTTGCATTAAATAAAAAAAATAAGTAAATCGAAATAAAATTGATGTTTCGAATTTAGTCGTCCAGAATGTATATTGTGGCGGTTGCTTTTCAGCTGAGTGTCAATACTGCATTTCTTTAGTTTCGAGATGTATATCGCACATAGAGCAGTATATACGAGGGGCGTTCAATAAATTGTCGGTATGAGAAGGAAAACAAAAGCATACGATTAGTGTTTTATTTTTATTTTTCTATATATTCCCCCCCTATGCTTATACACTTATAAGATCTGTCAATTAGTTTTTTTAACCCTTCATAAAAATATTTTTTGTCTTTGGTGTCAAAATGCTCCACCACCGCTGCCTTCAACGCTTCATCATTAGAAAATCGATGTCCACGAAGATCCTTTTTAAGATTGGGAAACAAAAAGTAGTCGCTGGGGGCCAAGTCTGGACTGTACGGCGGGTGAGTAATTGTTTCGAACCCAGATTCATGAACAGCAGCCTTGGCAACATGAGCAGTATGCACAGGGGCGTTGTCATGAAGAAGCAGCACTCCTCTGGTCAATTTTCCCCTCCTCTTCTCTTTGATTGCTTCCCGAAATTGGCGTAAAACGTTAGCGTAGTACTCTCCTGGAATATTTAAACCCTTTTCTTTATAATCTATTAATAATATCCCTTCACAATCCCAGAATATTGTCGCCATGATCTTGCCAGCTGAAGGGACGACTTTGAATTTCTTGGGATGAGGTGTTCCTTTAACGTGCCACTGCATCGACTCTTGTTTTCTCTCAGGGTCATAATGATAAACCCAAATTTCATCTCCGGTAACAATTTTTTGGAGCAAACCATCAGGGTTTTCACCACACAGCTCAATGAAGTCGGAACAACAAGCAACACGCGTATGCTTCTGAAACGGTGTCAACATTCGTGGTACCCATCTCGCACTAACTTTGGACATGTTAAGATGATCGTGGATAATATCATGTATTGTACCAATAGAAACATTGGTTTTTTGTGCTATAGACCTAACTTTCACTCGACCATCTTCCAGTATAATTTTCTCCACTTTTTGAATATTTTCTGGTGAAGTAGCTTCAACAGGCCGACCAGGTCTAGGGTCATCTTCTATGCTCTCCCTCCCACGCTTAAATTCATTTGACCACTTTTGGACAGTAGATAATAGGATAGGATTTCTTCTTTAATACACTTTTGATTTTTACCCTGTTTAGTCAAGAATTTTATCACGGCTCGATGCTCCAATTTAATTATCATTGTAAAATCGCTCATGGTGGTCACGTTTGTTCAGCAGTAGCAGAAAAACAAAAGAACGTGTGGGCTTCAAATTTACTTTTTTTTACTGCCGATGAATGACTCTTAGCGGCCAGTATTAAGAAGTTTACTAAAAAGGTTTGCAAGATACCAATACCGATAATTTATGGAACGCCCCTCGTAGTAGAGGTCACTTCATTATAGACTTTAATTCAGTGTGATTCACTATGCACATTTTGATTCGATCTTGCACATTACTCATTCTTACTTTAATTTAAAACTGTAATATTAAAATATCGAACACGTCGATTTAAAGACGATTTCGGTAATAAATAATATCTAACTAGACGCAATTTATATTTTATCACTATCATACGTAATGGAGTAGTGAGCTACTATCTATTATTAACTGAAGTGTTTATTATTTTCAATGAGGTGGTATAGATAATCACTTCGTTCAAACTTGTACCTTCCTCTTTGTTGCCTGAGTATGGCAAAGCTGAAAGGAAAGTTTATTTTAGTATTGAATAAATAACTTTTATAAATAATATTCGATATCGATAAAATGATGTTTCTATCCCTAGTCAGATTACGATAGTGTTTTGTTTTGCCATGAAAAATCCGGGCTCTGCTAATCACCTCACCGTTGGCAAAAGCGTTCATAATGTTTAATTCCCGAAAAAATATAGGGTGTTATAAGTTTAGCGCGTGTGTTTAATTATCTGTGGATCCGTCAGTAGCATCGTAGCTCACAAACGGACGGATCGATATAACGCGGTTATTTTTAAAGAATGCAATGAAGTCTTAGGATTGCAGTCTTGAGATTGTAGGTAGTCTTGAGAATACAAATGTCTATAGGTCTCAGATCCCACTTAAAAAAATATTGTTTAATCGGAATGTTACCTACTTAGCTAAGTTTTATAAAAATCTGATGAGCAATTTAAGAGATATCAGCTCTGAAAGAAAGCACCACGATTATATTATTATCTATAACATAGTTACGAGTATAATCGACAGAAATTAAATATAAGCCTTACCCAGGTACTTGATGCGAAGCCCAATCATGCCGTTTAGCCGCCCAACCCATATCCAACCATGCACACCACCGGGTCATAAACATTAATAGCATAAAAATGAATAAAAACACCGACAGCTGGAAGCAATACAAATATTTTTGTTACCTTTAAACAGAGCACCTTTAACTGTAATAAATCTACGTCACCCCGACCGTTGCAACACGATCGAAACGTCGAGTTTTTTTTTTTACGCGTTTTAGTCCCATTTTAGATATATTACAAAATGTGTGAATGCTGCGAAAGTTTAAAACAAACAAGAGCACCTCTTTTCAGGCTACCGATGTTACTATAGAAAATGGAAATTAACGTCACCTTTGACAATGAGTACTAAAATTGTACCTGTAATCCCATATCAGACACAAGAACAGCTATTCATAATTCACTTCGATAATATTAACGAAAACAATGACATTGTAGCATAATAATTAATCAAAAATATCAGGCGTCAGTTTCACACAAATCGACCTAGTTCCAAACTAAGCTTATTATGATTAAGTAGTTCTCGCAATTTCTTACAATATTTTCTACACTCATTCAAACACGACAATGGCAGCATAAAAAAACTAACCTACTCATTTGGGATAATGAAAAAATTGCGCCGAGCAATTTTTAACGCTTGGAAAATAATATTACACGTCGGGCACCATCAAATAAATAATTCCAGATAAACGAATTATTTAAATAAAATGAATATCTCCGCTGAGAAAAAAGTGCCTAATCTAGTCACCTTTTAATAGGATTCTAATTTTAAAAGTAACAGTTCGCAATGAACTATTACTTCCTTCCTTATAAAAGCTCAAAAATATTGTCCCTTATCACTTAAAAAAAAATGTAGTAGGTACAGATGTAGTGAATAAGGTTTTGCCATCGTTTTTTGTCGAAAAAGTTCATTTTTATCTTACTGTTTCAATCAATTTTAGTCCCGACCGATAAGCTTATTGAGGAAGCAAGATCAATATAAACTTATCCGACAAAAACGATGTCAAAACATTATTCACTACATTTGTAGCTAATTGTTTCTAATATTTTAAATCTTTGTTTGTTCCATCTTCACTGCATACACATACAGGGTGTAAGGGACGGCTCACCGAAAACTGAAACCATAGCTTCAGACCATTGTACTGAACTGAAATCCAGTGGAAATTTTCCCGGGAAAACGATTTTTTTCTCGTTTTTCACGTGAAAATGCCGTTTTCACATTTTTTTACATAATAAGCTTCAGTATGTCATAATATGTTGTCCTAGATCGGTTTATATGCAAAAACATGGAAAAAAAACGAGAAATTTTTCGTTTTCCCGGGAAAATTTCCACTGGATTTTAGTTCAGTACAATGGTCTGAAGCTATGGTTTCAGTTTTCGGTGAGCCGTACCTTACAACCGGTATAGTAAATTGCGGAAACTTGATATTATAATGTGTATCCTAGAAAATGGAATAATTTCCAAATAAAAAAAGACTTCTACGCGGACTGAGTCCGCCGCACCATGCTTATAAAATGATGAAAATCAAGTATCAAGACCTTTAAATCCTATTACCCCAGAGTTGCAAGCCCTAAATTTTAATTTCCCTTTTTTTCATAACATTCTAGTAGACCCATACCCATAGACGAAGTCAGGGAAGAAGCCAAGCAAATTAAAATACTTACTAATTGGTGGCAGTCCCATGGTCTCACAGTATTCGTTTCTGCATGCCTAAGCTCGACATGTAAAACCATTACGCTGCGCCTAGACAATTCAAATCTAAAAATGAGAAAAGGTTTGTAAAGAATGATTCATTGAAATGACGATTTTTTTAGTATTTGAACTTGTAAAGCCTGACCAGAAATTATGTATATACAGTGTGTGTCTTCCACAGTCTAAATAAACTATAACAGACTATTTAAAAAAATAGAGAATACTGATCTGAATTGGGCCCAAATACTATTTTACTGTGACAATCAGCAGCGCTAAAGGGCCTTTTACCCTACGCGGTATTCAGGGCCCGGTATTTAGGGAAGCCTGGCCAGTTATAAGGCCGTTTCCTCCCTTTTTCTTATCAAGAGTCCCTGAATAATGCGTAGTGCGCATACCTATAAGCCGAAATTCCACAGCTACGCGTTCTACGCATAAAAAAGCGGTCATTAATTCGCTTTGCATCAAAAAGTATGTAGCTATTCCTACAGCAGGGGTGTTATTCACTCGTTCGACCGACTCAACGCCGCATCAAGAGAATATAGCAAACATATCGTGCGTATGTTGGGGACGCACGATATGTTGTTATTGACACACGCCTAGAATAATTGATCAATGAGGCTCACGTGTGTAGCCTGTCGGTGCGTAGCGTGTCCGTGCGAACCGTGCGCCGCAGAGGAATTTCGGCTTTATTGCACGATTAAAATCGCTATGGTAACTAACGGAATAAATGGCCTTGTCCTATTTATTAGCACTTCACTTACCTACCAGCTAACACTACGTGGTAGTAGTAATTGAAAATAAACATAACAATTGCGATCGGAACCGAGTAGCAACTGAACATTAAGTAGTTAAATATGTCAGGGTAGTCCAATTTGTCACCACCGGAGCTGCAGAACAAAAAAAAGTGATATCATAGAATTGTGTTCTAAGCTCCTAATAGGAAACTAGAGAATAGACCTTCACCCAGCTGTTTATACGATAAAAAGTATTTTATATCAACATGGTAAGTAATATAATTATGGCGAATAGATTGGCTGAAAATACTTTTTTTATTTTTTTATATTGCGATTGCTTGTTTATTAAACAAATTACATACTAATCGAAAGTATGAAACCTATTGAATATGCTAACATTAGGTTTAGTACAAAATATTAGTACAGACTTACGTGTCTATACCCCAACCAATGGTTGTTTTACCTACCCAATAGTATGTAGTTTGTGTATTAAACAAGCAATTGCATTTTTTTGTTTTAACCTTGGTTTTTATTTTCTTTATTAATTACATAGTGGACACAGTTGGGTGAAGGTGTCCTCCTATTCGGATCCCCTTCGTACGGTTGATAGATCGTATTTCCAAAATAATCGGTAACCGTACCAAAATCAGATGCCCCAGTGTCGTTCAACTGTTTTAAATACCATTCGCAACACAAATATTACGGGAGGTCACGACTTTGGTACCGTAAAACCATACAACTATATTTCTGCAGTCTGCAACAATAGTTAAATTTTCCTCATTACAATTATTCTAAAAAAAATACAATAGCGGCAATAGTTTCACTTTTTGTTTTTTTGATTACCTCTATCTCTCTCTTTACGTTTCAAAAGAAATACCGATTGCTAAGGTCAAGAAAAAAACGCCATTAAAATCAAACTTTTAGCGGCAGTAAAAATGCACACTGAGTAAAAAAAAAAAATGTCTACCTATTGCGGTTCGTGAGATACAGCCCACTGACAGACAGACAGACAGACAGCGGAGGCTTAGTAGTAAATTTTTTTGGCCATCTTTGAGTACGGAACCTCAAAAGTAAACGCGGAGTTATCCATTCCGGAGATTTTACACCAGTTAAAATAATGTGAAATAATCAAAATGAATAGTTTTAAAAAATTGGGAAAATACTTGAAAAAATCGTGTTGAAGATTTAGGCAAGATAAAATTGACCTTCTTGTATGAAAAATAAATAGTAAAAAGCTTTTAACACGTTCATGGACGCGGATGCTATAGCAGTCGTGTATCACACCGGCTATAGCATGGGCGTCATAAATACGGGGGTCAAATTAAAATGGTTTTTTATTACTGTCCATGAACGTGTTAAGAATTTTCTCGAACCTGATTCTAGTTTGTTATCACAATAACGAACCCTGGGGTGTGCGAGTCCGACTCGCACTTGACCGGGTTTTATATTACTGTTTGGAATCTTTAAAATTAATCATAGATAAGAGTAAAAACAGAAACAGAAAAAATACTTACACTGCGAATAGTGCCCTCATTTGCATAAGCGAGATATTATGGTGCTGAATGCAGAGACTGCCTGCAAATAAAATAGTTATTCATGTAACTGGTACATACATAATAAAGCTTCTTAAGGTGCGAGTGCCAAGGTTAGAGCGCGATCCTGCGAGCGCTCTAATTACAGGCACGAGTACCTTAAGACCGTTCAGTTATTTGACCGACAGTTATTTGTCATGTATGTTACACGAACTGAAATTGTCTAATACAATGGAGTGTTATAGAAAAAAACATTAAATAAAATACATATTATGTTAATTGACCGTTATTCCATAAAATTGAGATTTGTTTTTTTATAGCTAACGTTTATTACATCTTGTAAACGTTATTAACATGAAAATACAGATTTTCTTGTTGTTATCTCTTGGGACGCTCTCATATTTTTTCACCATTTATTATAAAAGTGACAAATTGAGGGTATAATTAAGTATTAAATAAATTATAATTATTAGAGAATAAATTCACAATTACAACATAGGTCCGTTCCGCCTTAATTGCATGGATCTATCTTCAACCATTTTGGCTCCACGTTGATGAGTCAAGATTTTTCGTAAGATTTTTCTAAATAAAGATTTAATATATGTCGAAATAGTTATTTGTTATACAAGTGGGGAAAGTTGTATTTTACCTGCGAGTGTTCATTTGAAACACGAGCTAGCGAAAGGATTCTATAATTGAATCTTCAAAAATAGAATCTTGAGCGTAGCAAGTGTTTCAAGACACGAGACGTAAAATAACTTTTCACCCGTGTATAACACAAAACTTTTAACCTCACTACAGCGAGGAAACTAAGAAAATGGTTTGTACTGTAAGCTCAATTCCGCATTTTCACGGTTTCCTGTAAGTTTTTTTTTATTATTTCGGATGCGTTTTGTTTGCACATCGACTTATTTGGACTGTCAAAACATTTTAAGTTTTTCTTCACTTGTCGATAAAAAGCGATTTTCTCAATAGATTTCAAACAAACAAAAAGGGCTTTCCGAGCTAGTGAGATGAAAAATAAATTGTGTATAGCAAAGTAAAAAAAAATTTACCAGCAGTCACTTACCAATAGTAGCAGACGATGTTATAGCACTGCATAGAACGGCTTCATATGACTCATAGTTAAACGGGTTAAGTAAGTGGTTATACCTTTTATTTTCTTGATGGTCCTAAAATTAATAAAGGCAATGGGTAATAAATTAGTTAAAACACTTATTCACATACATCTCACAATTGTGTCAGGAGATAAACTAACAAACAAATCATACCTATATATATCTATCTATATATATATTTGGAACATTCGAATGCCACATCACTACCTTAAATAATGTGTAAAGGAGAATTTCCTTTATTTTATATGTACACTATAAACTCTACATTTATGGATTTTTGAAAAATCGTCTGTCTCAACCGGGACTCGAACCGGTCAAATACGGTAAAATAACATGCCGTATTTTATGATTGCAAATCGAAAGGGTTACCGAAATGGTTCATTTATCTCTAAATAACAAACACAATAAAAATAACGGAATGCCATGAATACTAGCAATTACTATTTAACATTGTTTTCACCCAAAACGGAAAATGTACTGCAGCTTACTTTTATTCTAGAAGAAACTAAATACTGCATTTATGGATTTTTGAAAAATCGTCTGACTTAACCGAGAATCGAACAGGTCAAATATGACAGAAATTACATGCCGTATTTAAAGACAAAAATCTTAAGGGTCTTTCATAGTGATAGTTTACAATACATCCCATGAATTAAATAAAGACCGTGAAAATTAAGAAGTACTTGCATTTAGATTTTTGTATTTAGATCTAATTCATACTTTGTCGTCATCTGTCATTGTGACATTTGCAATTGTCAGATAAGAACAAAGCATTGTTTAGCTATCCCATGGTTATTCCAAGTTTATTAGTAAGAGCATTAGCTTTCATTGTTATTATCATAGACTACCCACCCACACGAGCTTCAGGTTCAGGTTTTAGCAACAATTCATTAAATAATGTTCCACTTCTATTTTCTATAAAATGACTCACCAACAAGGTGTCAAGCGGTACAACGACCATTTCTATTAAAAGGACCGTAACTATCATTCTATTACTAATCACCGCAAGAAAAAACGCTGCCATCATCGTCCTCGAAACTAAGCTGAAATGAAAATAGAACATGGCTAACGTTGTAAAGCTTATTCGCATTGGAATGGTATTCGACCGCCAATTACTGTTTATAAAGGTAAAATTATAAAAATTAAAAAATAAATGTTTGATTACGGTGAAATGAAAATATTTATCAATAAAGGTGAAACTAATTATTGATTATGACTTTTATGTATTGTTCATATTTGTAATGTATAAAATAAAGTCAACCGCGGAGCTGTGTCCAGTCTGAATACGTAAAGTTTCACTGGTATAAAAAAAAAACAAGAATTATATCCTTATGCATATTCCAAGTACGGCGAGGCTTCGAATTGCGACCCTTATACGAGTTGTTCTATTTGGTTGCAATATTTCTTCTCATAAAGTTTAAAACGCCTTAGCATATATTTTACTCATACATCGCTACTTCAATTTCATAATTAAACGGCAAAAATTAAAGGTCGAATATGTATAAAACATTAAGTATTTTTTATATATATTTTTTTCATAGTATATTCTAAACAACGTTTTTAAAAACAGGGAGTTCATTCTCTGAGACGATTCGGTCTTGATCTCGACGGACGAATTACTAACCGTAGTAATAGTTGAAGTCGCCTCAGAGCTTACAGAGAGACCGTGTAACAGGGAGACGTTCTAAGGGGGGAAGGGGAGAAAGTCCTACTTTTACTAATCTCACCGACCATTTTGTCTGTTTGCATGCTATTTTCTCTCTTCCCTACAGTTTTATACAGATAATAAAACTTAAAAAAAAATCAACGGATACTACTAAAGTGTTAATTCTAAAATTAATTGTAATAAAATACCTAGTAGTTGTATGGTAGCCATCAATACACAGCAACCAGCACGCAAATCGCTTATCGATACCAGAACAATTTAAAAGCATTGATAAATAATTTCCAATGAACATTAGAAGTATCATTTCCTGAAAATATAAAAGTCTTTGAAAATTGCAGGAAGGCTAAATTTATGTTAAATAACCGACCGACTGAACTGCACTGCGGCTGCTGAACTTTCTCAGGGATAATATTTCTCTTTTTCAGAGTTGAGAGTGAAAGGTTAGGAAAGACGACGATACTGGCTTAAGTAAATTAAAAAATTAATAAAATAGTACGAGATCAAGTTTTTGCAGAAATTGTATAATGCATGTGAATGACAGCACCCTAATACATATAAATTGATAAGAATTATCAATTTTCAATTATTGATCTGTGTCTAAAGATAGTTTCATTTTACTTTTTGAACCATTTTGCTTCTATGTGGTAGTGATATTGTTGAAGTTATGGTAGCTTTTATTTATTTCATAGCAAAAGCACTACAATGTCAACGATATGATGACGATCTACAAGCAAGATAAACTATAACAAAATTAGAATAGAGCCCCTGATCCTATTGCAGTCCTAAACCGTACCGCTATCATAATATTAAAGGTTATCGCAATGTAAACATTATGATAACAGTGTGGTTTAACAAATCAATCCTATATTTACTTGAACCGCGCTTGATTACCATATTTCTTCTCTGACTTCTAGATCAAGGTCAACTCAACCAAGCCATGCGTCACGGTTGAAAATTCAAAACAAGGTCCGTATTATTAACTAAGTACACAAACTTGCCAAGTTCCAGACAAGGAAGAAGACAGAGCTAATGAGTGATTGCTATTACTCGGTTCCTTCCCTGACACTTCGCGGAATAGAAAATTCATTATAGGGCCCTAGTTTCATCAGCGCTTATTCAGCTCTGCTGTCATTAATGCGTGAGGAAACGGTTAAGAACACGAAAGAAAAATTACTTTTTTTTCTATGTTAAACATCGATAACAGTCAACTTCTCATCGCTCAGTTTGGTCTGGTATTTATTTTAACTTACTTTGCAAAACAAGATAAAGACGTGAAATAATGTAGCTAGCTACTTAAAAGTAGGTTTGATTTGAAATTGCATAGATAATGAGTAGGGACTGTTGGATGCTCGCCGTGATTCTAGAATCCAGGAAGTCGCCATATGTTAAAATAAGTTGTTTTTTTCAAAGTCAAAATTAAAGTAGATAAGTACATATTAACTTGTAAGTATACTAAAACAATCTAATATAATAAATAAACAAAATAAACTAAAACAAATACAAGTAATAATAACAAAAATGTCTTCTTCAATCTAATATTTAGTCGGCACTTCTAAATCTCTGATGAGGTACTGGCTTTTGGAATCAGTGCATCATAAGTAATCATCATCTATTACTATTTCATGTTCATAATTAACCCTTAATTTGGCAGTGTATGTCACAGTGAAAATATTATAATGTTCAATGTTTGGAATGCTTGTTTTTTGCTGATTCAAAATCAAAAAAGGGTTTGAATTACCGACTTTTTTATTTTTAAAATGGTTGGAAGAATGGATCATTATAATTTTTTCTATATTTTGCGGGGTTAACCCAGTTCTGGACTTATCAAAAACTCTTCTGTGTTTTGAGAGTACTTGAGGTCGACCTCTCCACGTCCACAGAAGTTAAAGTTGTATTGTCGAGAATCTTTGCCGATTCGTTATCTTTGTGGTGCGTTGTGGTAAAATTCCGGTATAATATCGTAGTCGGGATTCAGATGTAACACTTTTTCTAGTTTATCTAGAACAGTATCTGTAGCACACCATTGTAAAACATACATGCTTCGTCAACAACTTGTAAAGAGTTAGCGAGAGAAATATTAGTACACTCTAATCGAGTTATAGTTTTCGGTATTATTTCGTAGGCATTTTTTATAAAATCAAGTTCATTTCTTAAGTTAATGTTTGAAAAACCTTTTTAGCGTTTTTAATAGATATGGCATCTTTCGACTTTAAATTTGCAACAATATTTTTTATGTCCTCAAAATACGTACTGTAGTAGAAAGCTGCAGTAAGCCAAGTGCCCCGTCTGTTTATTACAGGTTTGGGTGGCAAGGCAAGGGTACGTTCGGAGCCATTTATTTGAAAAGTCTCTCTCGTTGTGGTGATTTAAAAAATATTTTCTTTACATTTGTAATCAAAGTATTTACAAGTTTATGCTCCGACCTAATTTGTTCTGAAACTCGATGAAAGGCATGAGCTAGGCAAGTTACATGCTTCAAATCGGTATGCCTTTTCTTCAAAAGTTTTCCAGCGGCGATCATATAAGCTGCTGCATCCGTACAAAACACAGCGAAAATGTTAATTTTATTGGGACCGAGCGCGACGACAGCGCCACGTGACAGGCGGCCATTATGGACAATATTGTCACCGCTGTCAAACAAGAAGTAAGTAAATATTGTGAAAAATATTAATGAAATCTTGTGCTATTTTACTATATTACACAATTTTGGACAATGGTAGTCAGTAACATTATTGCCAATAATATTAAAATTGTTGTTTTTAGTGAGAAATGAGCCAACTCGTGACTAAAAGGTTTCGTGCCATCACCCACGAAATCATTTTCCAACCGGAGACGATGAATACAGGCAAGAAATTGGTGCTAGCTGGGCATGTCCTTGAGGTTGAAGACATTCGCCAAGGAGACATGACTCGTATTATCAAAGCCCGAGTGGTTCGCCAAACTTCTGTCACGGCAACAGCGTACAAGACAACTTTGTTTGTAAGCAGATTTTTATGTACTGCAATATGGATTTGACAGCTCAAGTCAGCGACAAAAATGACAATTTTAGCCGTAGCGAGCGCTGTGATCGTTTAGGCTATCGGTAATCGTCATGCCATAAAAATCGTAAGCTCTGTTCCACCAAATTTGACATTACTTTGCTATTTAACTTTTCAACGACTCTACACATTAGCAAATATGGTCATCGTGAATAATCATTCAAAGGCTTTGCCACTATATTCACTATACGGTTTCCCATGCTATCCAAAGTTTCGTCCATTGAAAGCCATATATAACTGTCTAAAAAAACGTTCCTTAATTTGTGATAGTGCTCACATACGCCTTTTGCAAATACACTTTCTTTAGGACACTTTGCTCAGGCAATCTTTTATTTCCACAAGCACAACAGATATATTTGTTGAAGAACTTTTTAAATTCTGTGTGGTTTACTTTGTTCCATGCAATGTTCCACTTAACGAGAAACAAACATAGATCTAAATAAAAGTCACTCATATTTCCAGTCTTTTTCTGGTGGTGGATTTTGGCTGTTAACGTGCCTCATAATTATCGACTTTTTGAGTTTCTAGTTCACACGCGGAGCAATAAATGTGGGACCTGTCTTCACTAACTGCTAGTTCGTTGTAAGGCTCAATCCAATCTAAATCAAGCTATTTTCACCACAGTTATTTTGATGGGATACACTTTTAACATGGTTAACAATAAACATTTTTTTTCTGCTTTGAAATACACATAACATAAAGAACAAAATATACAAGTCTTTTTTTTATCGTATCTTAACTCCTTATACGGTTCTAACCAGGAATCAATTTCGCAAGTCGTAAAACTATTCATTTTAAATTATATCAGAAATTGCTTAAACCGTCTTTACTAAAAAATGACAATTTATTACTCAAGTGTTTTTTTTTATTTGTTAAATAGATGTCAGTAGTCTGTCACAATCACAACATTACACAAGTTTCAAAGAGAACGCATAATTAAATAAATCATACATATGCATATCGCGTCACCTGTGAACTGTGACTTGTGTGTGTAATAGATTTATGATAAAATTAATTGCAGTCATAATAACGTGTTTATTACCGATATAACACGATTACGTCCCAAGCCTAATAATGAGTTATTACTAATTGTCGGCTGACGGAAGCAAATTACGTCAAAATAATGTCCAACTATATCCGTAAAAACCGCATATATTTTCATACATAAATAGCACTAGAAATTAAATAAAAGTCTTATCCATCTTATGCTTTCGTCACCGAATGGCATCCGTCAACCGCCTTTCAAATATGAATGAGGACCAAAAAGTTGGAACATAGTAAAGCGTAGTTTTAGTAATACAAAAAACGAAGGCGAAGCAAATTTGGGTACATATCTGAATATCGAAAGTTGCAATATCGAACGGTCAATAAATCTACAGTCTTAATATCTACGTCTGAAAGGCCTACGCGATCGAAATGCCACACGTTTAAAATATCGAATGATTAAAAGAACAACAGTTATTTGAATCTTAAGTTAAAGTATCGAATTCCAAAATATCGATGGTTACAAAATCGAACGGTCGACTTACCTACAATCGTATTATGTAAATGGTACACGATTAAAACATCGAAAGTTCAGATTTTTCAGATTTTTCTAGAAAGGTTTTCAGTGAAGTGAGCGAGCGTAGGAGGCGAACCAGTCTGTTTAATGCGAAATTGTCTCTCTCAAGTTAGGTTAGGTTTTTTTTTGCACGAAACAATAAGCCTAATATGTAATCTGAATAAATAGATTGAGTGATATAGGTAGGTCAGTTGTTAAATAATCATAGTTCAACCTAAAACTCCTCGCTACGCTCGTTATCGAAACTAAGTTTTAGAATTCAAATACTTATCTATATGTTATAGGAATAAAACAGACAAAATAAAATTTCAACAAAATACATGTAGTCGGTACTACTTTATTTTATGTTATTTATGTCCAAACGACTAAACTTAGTATGCTTTACCTATCCACGGTTTGAATATAGGGTTTGGCCGTTAGAAATTAGAGATAGGGTAGTAATCAATCGTTTACAAAATAGTGTGGACATTTTGGACTTATATTTCTTTCGAAGATGTTTTGGATTTGTTTAATTCCATCTAAGGGCCTTTTGTTTGATCAGTAGTTAAACTAACTAATTGTTAAAAATAGTAACTAATGGTTAAATCTCAAGGTAATGTGTCATATTTACGATTCCTTTTTCGAATTTTAACTATTAGTTGAGATAACTACTGATCAAATAACGGGCCCTTAGTGATTCAATTATATAACCATTTTAGCAAAAATTTAATATTGATATTTATCGAGACATAATAACCGTTCAATATTTCAACTTTCGATATTTGTTTACATACCCAACAAGCTTGATTCTTAGGTAGGTCGGTAGGTAATTCATAGATATGCACAAATACACCGATAATCAAAAGTAAACTTTAATAACGCACTCACTTAAACCGTT
Organism: Acleris emargana; assembly: GCA_927399475.2. NCBI lineage: Eukaryota > Metazoa > Arthropoda > Insecta > Lepidoptera > Tortricidae > Acleris > Acleris emargana. The sequence continues at coordinate 14,227,280 of OV656840.1, read as the reverse complement.
ACAAACAATTATCGCACAATAAAATTCGAATGCTCAGGTCATAGGTCACCCTTGTTAGCACTGTTCGCTTTTCAAGTAAAGACTGAATGTACTTGTACTATAGTTAACTTTCGATATTCAGATACGTACCCAGCAAGTTCCATTGTGCGACGAAAAATATCCTTACAATTGTATGGCTAATAAGATAATCATGGAAATTTTTATTGACTGAGTCAGCATGCCCAACTTTTTAGTCCTTACCTTAATATGAAACAGACTCGTCAAGCAAATATCATCATGACATGTTATTAAAAAAATACTTACATTTAACATCGCCAGAATCATTTCATCGCATTGCATTAAACCCATAAAAGGTATTGAAAAGAAACAAAAAAAGCCAATAGCTTGTATAGGGACTGGTAGCCATAGTAAGAACCAAATCCCCGTCAGCCACACTGCCTTAACACATGACTGGAGGGATTTCTGCATATTGTAAAGAAAATTATATTTAAGTAACTTAAAAAATTATATTAAAATAATATTATGTGGGCTTTTTAAGCTTCTGTGGTTGCTAAAAAAACAGCTGTGTCATAAATGCGGCTGATAATTAATAGAACGATCTAACATGAAGTCGAAATCGAGAAATTAAATGGTGTAGACAAAAATCAACAAAAATAAGCTGTCTCTAATCATAATCACAAGCAAAACTATACCATAATGTCAATATAATATAGTAAGTAATGAAATATTTTGTATTCATACTTATTACTTTATTTATTCAGGATTTTCTCTTTCATCTTTGCAAAAAAACGTCGGACTCAATACTCAATATTTTATTGCCATCATAATGTTTATAAAGATGGAAAAACAATAAATGTCTCAATTATGAACCCTGTTGGGCACACTGAACATATTTAGAGAGAGATATCCTTTTAATAATATGAAAAGACTTCAGGTATATTTTAATTGGTTTTGACGCTTTGTGCCAGAATCGAAAAACGCCAGATTCGCAGAACGCCAGATTCGTAGAACGCCAGATTCGCATAATGCCAGATTTTCAGATTCGCAGTATACCAGATTCGCAGAATGCCAGATTCGCACGATGCCAGATTTCAGATTCGCAGAATGCCAGATTCGCATAGAACCAGATTCGCATAGTACCAGATTCGCAGAACGCCAGATTCGCAGAATGCCAGAGCCAGATTCGCAGAATGCCAGATTCGCAGATTGCCAGATTCGCACAGTGCCAGATTTATTTTACACATAATAGTAATAGAGAGAGTAAGATTAATTAGAGTTCCATACCTCAAAAGGTACAGAACCTTTATCGGATCATTTTGCCATATCAGTTAACGATCACTGTACCGGCGTTAGGGCGGGAATGATCCGTATAAATCTAATTATAAAGCAACATTACTAACATTACTAAGCATCATTACTGCCTATTATTTTATCAGGAACAAGTCGTTTTAGAGCGTTGAATCATTTCATTATTGAGAAAAAGTATATTTTATTACTACTGTACCTATACCAATGATTGCGTAAGAGCTGGCAACGGAAATTGATTATTTCACTCTAACACCGTGCGAATCTGGCAATCTGCGAATCTGGCATTCTGCGAATCTGGCGTTCTGCGAATCTGGAATTATGCGAATCTGGTACTATGCGAATCTGGCATTCTGCGAATCTGAAATCTGGCATCGTGCGAATCTGGCATTCTGCGAATCTGAAATCTGGCATCGTGCGAATCTGGCCTTCTGCGAATCTGGTATACTGCGAATCTGAAAATCTGGCATTATACGAATCAGGCGTTCTGCGAATCTGGCGTTCCGCGAATCTGGCGTTTTAATTTATTGTATTTTTGTAATGTTTAATTTAAGTAATTTGTATTATTATAATTTGTCGTCTTAGTATTCATTTATTGCGTAGTAGGCTTTAGTAATTAGTAACTGTTTGAGTTTATTTAAATTCGAACTCCGTTAAAGAAAAGACCGGTCATCTACTACTACTACTACCGACCGGTACTAACAATGTGGCATCAAATAGCATCATTTAAAATTAACACCACGTAAGACTAGCCTATTTGTGTTTGTGACACTTATGGGATGTTGATGACTCAAAAAAATAAAACAATATGTAAAATTATCAAAATAAATTAATTTTATCACTTAATTATTCATGACGTAATCTTGCCAACATTTCTCTTAACCTACGCAAAATGGTGTTTTTTTTTAAAGGAAACGTTAACACTGTCGTTAATATATTTCGAGAAAAGTCGTTTGGCGACCTTTGTACACGCAGCGATGACTTAGGACCAGTGATAGGATTAGGTAGTGCTATTTGGGGTGAATGACCTGAAACGCTATCCATAATATGGATATGCCCTGGGGATTTCCGGAAATCCCGGACTCGTATTTTATTGACGGTTGATAATATGTATACTTAACATAAAAATAATTAATTCTAGGTTTAGGAAAATTTTATACTTTCGTCTTCCGTCTCTTTTGCATCTACCATGGTAATTGTTGTAAACAATAGAAAATTAGAAAGCGTCCTTGAGTCAGGTAAAGGGTTGAATGCAGACTTCAGTTTAATAAATAACACGTGTACATAAAAATAAGACATGTACGGCTGAGCACAGAAAGATAAAAAGTATGTAAAGTATGTAACGAATTATTGTTTACGTAAACTTTGAATTTTTAGTTTATAGATATATTATTAACTAAACATTTTCATTAAATCCCGTGCTATAATATAAGCACCTATCTACTTTTTTATAACTACTTACTATTTAAACTTTATAATCATAAAAATCCCGGGATTAAGTCATATCCATATTAATCTTTCGCCACGAAGTCTCGGGTCATTCGCCCCAAATAGCACTACCTAATCCTATCACTGCTTAGGACAGATGAATTTCTGCAAAAAGTGACGTTATAGATAAAACATGGGTCTATATTGGAATCCCTAATAGTCATTTGTCCTAAATCATCTTTTGTCCTAAAGCCATTTCCGCCTGATGTTTAAAACTTTTTAGTGTTGTTATAACACAACTCTAACCTAACCTAACCGCGGGTAGTTTGGGAAGCTTAAAAAGTTGTCTGACTCAGCTGAAAATCAGTTTAAGACAATCAATAATTTTATTTAAGACGAACGTTAGGACAAACGATATTATAGATCGCGAATGACACCTGATAAAAACTCAAGTAAATAACCTCTTGCATGTTTTTGTAACACATCTCTGTATAGACCGTTCGACATTCTATATTTAAAATTTGACGTTAATTCCATATTCGTTTTGAACACAACTAGGTACATACAAGAGGTCATTTACTTAAGTTCTTCACCTATAAACATTTGGACGGGCAGACACAGATGGGTGGACATACAGAAATTATATAACAAGAGTTCCTAGTTTGACCAAGGAACCCTATGAATAACTTTAGGTGCGTTTAGTGATGATCGATTAAACATACTACACTAAATAATTATACCACGTGATCTAGCATTTAAAAGGTTGTTACTGAACTCACCCTTTTTCGCAACATAGGGGTGGCGTAAACACAAAAAATTATAAGTCCTCCAATAAGACCAACAAACATTCTGAAGTAGCCCTTGACGGCTTTCAAATAATGGATTGTTTGACACCAATCGATGAATCGTTGGAGTAGTGCCCTGATTTTGGATTCTTTCCTGGGAAATAGATACATTATTTATGAACCCGGACATGTTAAATAAATAACGTTATACTACATTTATATTTCGTTGTTTTCTTTAAGATTTAAGTAGGATGTTATGGTTATGTCCGTAGAGGTTGGTAACACGTACGTAACTAAGAAAAAAAATATTTCCTCATCAATAACCCAAATCGACAAAATTACATTCAGTGAAATAGGTTCAAAAATGATTTTTAAAAGCTCGTAGCTCATTCGGTGTTGTAAAAAAATATAAAGACCGGCAAAGACAAACATACAGCAAATCTATAAACTTCCTAGTTTTACGATACGTTAGCCTAGTGGGTAGTGACCTTTACTTCAAAGCTAGTTGGTGCCGGGTTCAAATCCCGGTAAGGCAAATGTTTGTAAGAAGAGCGCAAATATTTGGTCCTGAATCTAGAATGCTTTCTATGTATTTAAGTACGTATTTATTTATCATTGTCTACCCATACAGTCTTAGAGCCCATGACACTAACAAAGCTAGTTCGATAAGACTACCAGATATTATAATAACTAGTTTTTTGCCCACGACTTTGTCTGCGGAGAGACATAACTTCTGTTAAAAGTACAGATATAGTTTACCAACATGGCTTACACCGGTTTGAACTCAGATCAGGTAATATTTTGATGATCAAAAAGATCAAAAATTTTAACTTTTGCATTTAAATTTAAAGCCTATTTTAAAAAGAGTCTAGACGTGAATTTTAAGTAAGCGGTCCACATAAACAACATTAATTTCATAGCTGTTACCTTTAAAACAACAAAATTGAGATACAAAATAAATTCATTCACGGTCAAGTCGCGGGCAGAAGCTAGTAAATAAGTTAATAAACCACTGTTCATTTCCTACAATTTCTTTACGGGTAAACTATAACCTAAATCAAAATCAAGAATGCCAAATACTTACTTCTTATCGGCCATTTTATCAAATTATTTCAATATTTTCATAAAACCATATCGTTTCTCATAGTAAAGTCGTCTTAAATGATGTGTCACTTATGTCAAAAACTTATTTTCTTTTTTTAACACATGTTTACACATTATGAGTAATTATAGTTTTGAATTAAGAACCTGTACTTATTCTTATTCTTCTTTAAATTAATGGCGGTCCACCAAGTGATTTCGCCAGTGTCAGAGAGAGTATAACATGCAAGGAAAAATCCACCAATAGGATTGTTTGGTTTTACTAGCCTCACTCTCCATTGGTGGATTATTCCTCGCAATACCGCTTAGCCTCATGGCAACCAAATAATATAAGAACAGATACCGAGCTCTCTTATTACTAAACCGCGATTAGAATACACTTCGGAAGTAACGTCAGCACGCTGTCATTGCATATTATATCCGCCATTAGTAATTGTCATTTGGGAGGCCATTTGCAACGTTAAAAGATGGCGGACGTGTAATTTGTTTTAGACTTTAATTTTTGGGTAATTAGGTGTTCAAAGTTCTTTTCTGATAGTGATTTGTACTTTTTATGCCTTAGTGTCGCACAGTGATTGAAGACTTGGACTTATTTCGTGTATCTGGCATCTTTCTTCTCGTTTCAAGTGGACTCGCAGTGGTGCAGAGGTTAAAACTATCTTGACCTCTGACCTACAAATCACCGTACAACGTTGCCCCCAATCTTCCTAGAGAAGATTGGATTGTGTTTTATACTCATATAAACCTTGACACTGGCGAAATCACTTCACGTGGAAGCCATATCCCCGCGGTAGTAGCTGTTCAAGTCGCCGCGGGGGCAAAAAAAAAATAAAAAAAATTGTCATTTATATGCAATGACAGCGTGCTGACGTTACTTCCGAAGTGTATTCTAATCGCGGTTTAGTAATATGTAGTTCAGGATTAAGACCCGCATAAAAATGTTTTTTTTTTTTAATAATATTGTATTCAGCATTCCTAGCTATATTTTGTTATAATCATTATAATAATGCTCAGTTGCACAAAAGTTTATTAAATGTATTGCGTTATAAGTCGCGTGCTGTGACTTGGCTTCTTGGCGAATTAAAATGTGTACGAGAGGCTGACCAGAAAAATAAAAACTTCGCCATATTGCGGAAATTATATGAACTGTCATTCCTTTCATGAAACGAAGATTAAAGAAGTATTCGAGGCGACTCCATTAGAGGCTTATTCTCCTTTTGGCCTTACTTTTGGTATAGTCCATAGACTGAATTTTGCAATTTAATGCTTGCTTAAAGTTTCTGCTGTCACTTTCTTGTTTATAGCAGTAAAAAAAGACAGACGGAAGTCACTAAAAAAGCGTTAAATTTAATTGACGTCTCTGAGTGCGGCAGAGAGTGCCTTACAGTCGGGGCCAATCTCAGAATTAGAATTAGCATAGAAGGAGTTATAAAATAAAAAACGATACAACAATAGCTGTCATCTCATCTCTAAAGGGAAACCGAATATACTAAAAAGAAGAATTCTCATAAAAGGAACTTAATCAGAAGCACTCATGAAAAGTATATTATCACATAAATTTTAACACAGATTGATTATGGGTTAGATAAAGAGGTATACAGGGTGACTGGAAATTCGCCGTATTCCTTGAAAGAGGTTATTATACAGCTCATTTGTAACGATTTAAGTCCAGTCAACCAGGGGTCAAAACTCATTGGTTATCGAGTTATTCACGTTTTTAGATTTTTTTTAAAATACCCGCCTTTCGATTTAAAACTAGTCATTGTGTAAAAACTTCGTCATTTAGAAATAAAAAAAAGCATTTTTCAAATAGCCAATGAATTATTCATTACGAAAAATAATAAAAAAATGCCAAAGAAATGCAGTTTTGCAAATAAAGGGGTTTGAAGTAGAAAGTTCTAGTAATTATTTTCCTCATTTTGTAACATTTTAAAGCATAACTAAAAAAAAAAGTATAACACTTCGCGTACAAATGACAGAAATAGTTTGCTCAATTCATAAGCTTTCTAAAAAAGTACAATTTATGACATTTCAAAACTAATTTTCATTAAAAATGTACAATTAATAATAATAGCAGAAATGTTCGCGGTTAAGCTCCATCGTTTAAATAACCAAAAAACACGGGATTGTTCTCGTTTTTACCTGACTGCGTCAGAAGGAGGGTTATTAAATTCAGCTAATCGTGTTCTTTTAGCTTTGCTTTTTAAAAACATAAAGTTCGTTCCATTTTTAACCGAAAAACGCGGGAAGTGTTGTAGTAAAATGAATAGAACATCTTTCTCCTTTTTAAATTCAGATAATGGTGTTCTATTTTTAAATAAATTTGCTTTTTAAAAACAAAGTGCGTTCCATTTTTAAATTTCGAGCATCTCAAAACTTTTTGAGTGATCTACGTAATCAGTTACTTTCAACTTTCTTTCCATTTCGGACGTTATTGATAACTAAGCTTCTTTCTCAAATGGCTGCTAACCAATTCGAGAATTCGCAGATATCATTTATTGTTACGGATTCTACTGGAGACGCGCTGCAGCTACAAGGGAATCTCTCAAGAAGGATCTCGTCGAAGTAGTGCCATCTGCCCGGAAACACTGAAGGATTTCTTCTTCTTGAGCCAACCAAATTTCAAAAAAAAAAAAAAACTTCTTTTGCCATAATAGTTATCGCATCGTGGAATTTGTGAGAAGTGAACGAGTTTAGAAGTTGACCACACATTAGAAATGTGGACGAGATGGCACTGTGGACGAAATAGGAATGTGGCCGAGTTGGAAAGGTGACAAAATAGGAAAGTGGACGAGTTAGGAAGGTGACAATATAGGAATGCCGACAAATTGGAATAGTGGGCCAAATAGCATTGTGGACGAGTTATGAAGGTGACGAAATAGGACTGGGTAAAGTCGCCCTGAGCCGATCTGTTACCGTATTGTCACCGTTTTGACAGCTCTTATTTACTTGACAGTAATGGCGGTTGACGTCGTCATAACAATACCATAACAGGTTAACTACGATATCGTATTTACCGCCTAGAATACAGGCCGAGAGGGTTTATTGTCTAACGCACTCGCAATCGCAATTGTTTTCATTTTGAAAATCGAAGGTTTGTCTGCATACAATATGAAAACAATTGCTCCACTTTAGAGTGTGTTAGACAATAGCCCTCAGGGCCGATAGACGAACGAGCTATATGTATAATGTCGAGGTCTTCCAGCGTCAGCTTGGCGGCGCGCGTTGAACTGATCCTCTTTCCCGAATAAGACGGTACGCTGAACCAAACATGCTTACGTGAGGTAAACGGCGGTTAGGGTAACGACGATGGTATTCCCTTGTAGCTGCAGTTGCGTCTCCAGTAGAAATCTCCAGTAGAATCCGTAACAATCTCCAGTAGACGTAGATTACAGTTTCCTGTAACCTTGTATGTAACAATATAAACGTCTATTGTCAAGAAAATAATAGCATGTAAAGATCAGTAAGAGCTGTGCTACTTCTGCTGTTGACTTGAACTTAAGTCATACTCATATACTTCCGCCTGCCTGAGACAGTTCGATTAAAGGAAAAATTATAATTTTAAACAAATTGTTGACATTACAAAGTTGATCTTTTGGCAAGTTTTGTCAACTTTTGTCATGTGAGAGCTATGAACTTGCTATGACCGAAGTTATTATTTCCGTTATGCTGTTACCACTTTCTGATTCTATGGTAATGTGTTAAGTTTTCAAAGTGACGAACCATTTTATTCGAGTATTATCTTCCCGCCAATTATCATTTCATGAATGGAGACCTTTAAGGGAGCTGCAACTCAGTGACTCTCATTGTTATCAAAGGGTAACAATACATATTTTAATCCCTATATTCACTTTAACTACATTGTTGTAATAACAATAAATACTTTTTTTGGAGATCAGCAAGGATCAGATTTTATGGTCCCGTACCCGAAGTATCCGTAGCTTTTGAACCGTAGGATGAGTAGAAACTTGAAATTAACACAGAGTTTGTATTACTATGGCGCTATAACAATAAATAAAAAATAAACGGGTCTCCATACACGATTCGTATATTTTTGTTCGTTGTACACACAACATCACACCTAACTAACCATTAAAGACAGAGCAGAGAGAAAAAGAAAGAGATGTATATATGTGTATTAAATCAACTTCTATGCATTCTAGTGCGACTCTCTTTCATGCAATATTTCAGATTTCTGAAGTGTATATAGCCAGATGTGTTGCTGTGTGTACAGTGGTATGGATCCCTTCGTGTGCAAGTTCAACTCGCATTTGGCCGGATTTTAGGATGTGTACAATCTGCTGAAATCACAATTTTTTAACATACTTATTAAATTCATCTTCCTTGCTACTTTAAGGGCTGGGATCCATACTAATATTATATATTATATATATTAAAATGCGAAAGTAACTCCGTCGGTCTGTCTGTTACGATTTCAGGTCTTAACCACTGAAATAATTTTGATGAATTTTGGTATAGAGATAGATGGGACCTTAGAGAAGGACATAGGCGACTTTATTCCGCGAAAATCTAAAACTTGTAGGAGTTCTTAATAACTAGCTCTCCGCAACTAGGATTGTGTATTTTACTTATTAAAATTTCCAGAACTAGAAGTTGAAGGGATTCCTTGAAGTTCCAAATTTAAAAGTTCAGCAGTTGTCTCCTCTTGTGAAGCGCTGCTGGTAGATTCTTGACGTGTAATAGTGCCCGTGCGGCCTTTTTACTGAATAAATGTCTTTATCTTTATGTATTTCATTTATTTCCTAATAGGTACCTAAAACACTTAACTGACAAATTTGGCCCCATTTCCACGGCCTGCATTTTTACCCCGAAACGCGCGTTCGGCGTAAAAATACTAAATACCTAAACTTACTACAAACTGTTGATGCTATAGATACCTGTGCATATTTATACACAGTAATTCTAACTATTAATAACAGATGGCGTTAGTTATGCCGTTTCCCATTTCAGTCCCAGAGATTGCTCTCTATTTCAGTTATATCAGGCATATTTCACTTCTATACAAAGCGACAAAGTAGGTCCGATCAACACGTAAAAGTATTGAATACATATAAAATATATGTATAATGCTGGCCGAACGCGCCTAAATAAACCATATTAACTCCTATTGAAAGTTCATTTTTGGTAGTTTACTGCGAACGTATAGTTATACCTACGTTTGCTCGCTCGAACGGTAGGGTTGTCAACACATCGAAAATATTAATATAAATTAACAGGTACACATTATGAGAAAAACAGTTACTTGAATAATCAAAATATAATATTTATTTATATTTATATATATTTATTTGATGTACACGCTTGATTGTTACTTTTACATTCTGTTTAAGATTAAATAACTATTAACTATAGGTTTTTTCGAATCAAAACTGGTTTGCAGAAATATTGAGGTTATGTGTCAAACAGTACTGATTTGTTTGTAAACAAATAATTTTATCATTTCTATTGACCCCGAATTTAGATAATTCAATATTTCTAACTTGATGAACACTGTTTCGTGTTGATTGATCACTTCAATATACTTAGGTATATCATCTTATATGTATAAATAAAAATAAATTGCAACTACTGACCTTTCCTCGTTCACCGGCAAAGAGAAAAACGTTTCCTTTTTAATATTTTTGGTTCTCTTGTGTAAACACCCACTCACACAGCAATAATGAGTCATTTTTTTAAATTATACATTCACCAAAATAATTCAAAGAAACAACAATACACCACACACATCTAACCGAACTTGACGTAATGACTAGAATGTACCTACTACCACAGATTGGCGTCAATAAAGGTGCTGGACCAGATAAAATTAATCCATATTTTATTAAAAACACGGCTGAAGCTCTACTGACTCCACTTCATATAATTTTTAATAAATGTCTGTCTACGGGTGTCTTTCCCCATCGCTGGAAAGTGTCCCATGTAACTCCCATTCATAAGTCTGGTTCTAAAGGACAGACGTTAAATTATAGACCCATTTCGGTCCAATCATGTATCCCAAAAATATTCGAGGGACTCATACATGACATCGTCTATCCGTCCGTTGAACGAAACCTTGCTCCGGAGCAGCACGGATGCGAGGGAGCAAGTAGACGTAATTTTTACTGATTTCCGGAAGGCATTCGATAAGGTGGACCACCTGCTTCTACTTAAGAAATTAGCGTTCAATGGTATTCGTGGAAACCTCCTTCGTTGGTTTATTTCTTACTTAACTAACAGAACCCAAATAATTGTAGTCAATGGTCATAAGTCTACGGAAACCGAGGTCACATCCGGTGTAATTCAGGGCTCAATATTGGGTCCACTGCTGTACATTATTTTTATTAATGATATCAAGCATTGTTTTCCGAACTGTTATTTTGTGATGTATGCGGATGATCTCAAAATTTATAAAACTATAAAAACTGTTGATGATTGCAATATGTTTCAACGAGATCTGGATTTGTTTTATAACTACTGTCAACTCAACAAACTGCAACTTGCTGTAGACAAATGTATGCAACTAACATTTACTAAGAACCGGAAAAATATTGTCAAATATGATTATAGCATTGGTAACGGCACTATAAACAAGGTCAACAGCTGTCGTGATCTGGGAGTCGTATTTGATGAAAAGTTGCATTTCAATGACCATATTGATAACATTATCTCCAAAGCTATGCGAATGTTGGGATTCGTAATACGATCAGCAAAGCCTTTTAAAACTGCTATGTCATATTTACTGCTCTATAAGGCTCTTGTAAGACCAATCCTTGAGTATGCTTCGGTGATTTGGAACCCTAAGTATAGTAAATATACCAAGGCCATTGAAATGGTACAAAAAAGGTTCCTGAGGTCTATGCATCGGAGATTAACGGGTAAAAAAATATCATACATCGATCTCCTCAAAAAGTACAATTTGTCCTCTCTTGAAGATCGACGTAAAATGACCGATGCAACCACCCTATTTGATATCTGTAGAGGCAACTATAAAAGCTCCGAACTTCTTGGCCAACTCCGCTTTAGAGTCCCTACTCGCAGTGCGCGCTCCCTGCAGTCCCGGGCCTCGTTCGCCGTGCCGCTCTCCTCCACCCACGCCGGGGTTCGCGCACCCTTACACCGTATTTGTGATGCATAACAAGTCCTGGATTTCGGTCGACATATTTAATGTCACCAAACAGCAATTTAAAAAGAAAATACGGGATTTGGCTACTAATAATGTTTAATAATATGTATACAATTTACAATGCACGATATCAACTCACTAGACTGTGTTTCTAGTCTAGTAGGTACTTATTTTTTGCACTTTGTCATTCTTGTTATTTAGATAAATAAGTTAAGTGTAGTATAATTAATTTCTTTGTATGTTTCAGTGAGAGCTGTTAAGGGAATAAGTGAATGTTTATAATATGAATTTTGAAAATTTCTGTTTGCTTTCCAAATAAATAAATAAATAAGTAAGAGTGTACTACTCGCCTACTTGCATCTCGCTTGACGTGTCTCGACCATGTCTCGACACTCAAAAACCGGTCGAGCGAGTTGACATCGCCGCGCGCGGGCATCCTTGATGTATTAGCATCGGCAACTATGTTCCGTCAGGCGGTGATTATCGGACGTACCTCGCTCAGATAAATATCTGTTACGTAGTAACTCTTACTTAATCTGTGGTTATATATAAAGTACTCTATGATTTTCTTCTTTTGTCTTCCATGACTGAACTTTTGTGGGACGATTTGCTAACGGGACGAATTGCGAACGGGACGAATAGCAAACGGGACGAATTGCAAACGGGACAAATTGCGAACGGGACGACATGCGACCAAAGGATTTAGATGATAGCACGTGGTATATAATGTTGCTATTTTTTTTTTTTAAGAATAAACTTCCTACTAAATATATTAAAATTAAAAAGAGAAAAACCTATTTACTCGCGGTGACCCCTATGTTTTGAGTTCTTACTCAGTCGTTTGAAGTACATTGACATCTAGCGGAATATATATTGAACTACGTTGTTGTAGTGACTTCCAAGTTTACCTTGGCCACCAACATGTGGCGCTGCATGTACATTATTTTTAAACTAAAGACTACTCAATTCTAAATTGGTTGTGACAGGTTTGTCACTGAATGCACACCAAATGCATTGTATTTAGTGGACACTGCCACAATTATTTGACAGATAAAAGGACTTACCTACTAGCCATTTTTTGAGGGTTGATTGGGCACGCCGGGTTATTTGTTATTTGCATTTAAATAAAGCATAGAACGTTTTAGTCCCCGAATCCGGTGCTAGTTGTTCCAGGTTGACTATTATGGGCTGTATGCTTGTTTGCTACCATTAAAATTGATATATAACATACGTATGTACATACACCTTCATGCCTGTCCGAATGGGGTAGACATACAATGACCAAACATACCTTTTTCGCTTCCTCTACATTCATCAACCTCTTCATGCACGTACGTTGATTTCGGGTGCTGGGTGATTGTGCGTCTAGGGCAGTCCCTACCGACATCTCCACTCACTCTCGCGTCGCTAGTCCTACCTCTTTCATCCCTTTTATTTTATCCATCCTTGTTAAATGACCGAACCATCTAAGTATAATTCTTTTCGATCTTAGTCACTAGGTTTCTAAGCCAACGTTTAAAAAAAAAAGTACACAATTGGCAGTGTTTATTTCAGGAAATAACAATGAAAATATAACTAATAACAAAACGCTACTCACGTAGATACGCTCATAAATTCGAAAATCACCTTTCTTAATTAACGTGCACTTCATGTGCGATATAATTACACTGATTTAAACAACAGTATTACGCAAATTGTCACTTATCACTCAAAGATATGCTTGGTGTAGGAGTGGGCGTGGGATCACACGGGCGTAGTGCGGCGGTAGGGGTCGGTGCCAACGGCACGATCGTGGCGCGGCGCCCCCCCCGCCACCTCGCCGATGCCCCCCCTGGCTCCAGCTCCAAATGTCACCAGCTCTTCCTCTCGCGACGGCGGCGGTTCTACGGCGGACGTATCTAAAAACCTGCCACTCGCAACAGACGCCTGTGACTGGAATATCGAAGCACTCCTGAGACCGCTCAACGTATTTGCACTCTGAGGAACCTCTTTGAACTCTTCAAAGTAATTGTCGCACGCTGTCGGCCTCGGTGCAGCAGGAAAACCATAGAGTGTTGAAGTGGACAGATCTTTTATCGACGCTGAACTTAGATTTATTCTCCTATTTTTGTGTATAGAACAGTGTGGCATATTATCATCCCCGTCGAAAACAAAGCGCCGACGCTCGTGCGGTGTCGTGGCGGACGAGCCACTGGGAGGATAGGTATCCCGTTTCATCATTCGTCTCTCTAATAGTGAAGAATCTCGTTCTCTAAAATCTGAGAATGCGTATTCGCGATCCCACGCCCTGCCATCAGCTTTGGCCTTTTCTGTAAGCTCCGTTATCCAATCTTTTTGGTACCATTGTAGGAAAAGGAATATTGCTGAGGTTCCCGCCAGTTCGACGGCAATGAAGCCACTGATATACAGGCCAAACGAATACCCGTAGCTATATGACATCCGCGGCGTGGCGTAGATCATCATGTAGTGCAGCTTGTGGTTTACTTGGGACTTGAACACTGATATGTACATGACGATTCCGGTCAGCATGATGAGGCCTGAAAATATAATAAAGATCAATCGTAACTGGAGTTCATTTGTGGCGTGTATCTTCTTCATAGCTATTGGTAGAGAGTGAATTTATAAAAACGGCTAGAAAACGCTGGTGCGTAATGGGTGACATTTTAATAAAAAAATATGTTCATAAATATACTATGAAATTTTGTAAATGGCACCTAATACGCTATATGTAAACTAACCAGGTTTTTTAAAATCCGTTCTTATATATTTGTGATAAAGTAAGGAAGTGGGGAAAGTAAAAACTTCCGACAACCTTTCACATTTGCTTTATAACACTCCAGTAAACGTAGCGGCACCATGATTGTAACGAGCCGAAAAATAGACGAACGGGACAAATTAAAACACGTGAAAGTAAGCAGTTCACCGTAGAGCCCTCGGTCCCGGTGGTACCTACCATTAGGTGCGCTTGGTGCAGAAAGAAAATAGCGAATGGCTAAGTTTTATTATTTTAGAGTAATAACACGCCTATCGCCACGGATTATCTTAGTGTTAGTAGATTATATTATTTAACAAGTCCGGCGCTGTTTCCAAAACAACCCCTTAGCGATTAAAAAGGTTACCATAACAGATTTGTTCACATACAAATTGCCCCTAAAAGCAGAAAGGACTTGAAATAGTCCCCTGTCAAGAGTCCATTGACAATGTATAAAACCTTTATGACTATTATTTTACATACATACATACCTTCACGCCTGTAATCCCAGAGTGGGCTAGGCAGAGCTACAGAATTACAACTTAAAGAGTTTTTGATAATTCATAACCACACAAATAGCCTAAGATGTTTACCAGCATATTAGTGACAGGTTGCAAGCCCATCGCCTAACAGTACTACAAGCCTACTATTATTTTAAATAAAAAATAAAATAATTTTACTTGAAGTGCTACCTTATTTCCCTAAAACTTACTACCCTTCTGTTTAGATAGTCTGTGCCAATTCAGATTGAGTAAGGTCCATGTTAATAAACTTACTCGACTTGGCTGAGATGCCCGTCACAAGATACGTCAACATAAACGTCAAGCCATAGTTAAACTGTCATTTATGACGCATCTTTAGACGAGCATTACAGTCGAGATCATTTTATTAATACGTCCTAGAGATACAAGAAGGCTTTTATGTATAATAAATTCTGGATTATATACGGGTGTTACAGAAAACTCACACAAACCGAAACGAAACGAGGGCGGGTCGCTAGTTTATAAATGAATTCGATAAAATCTTTAAAGTAGTTTTATAGTAGGTAGAGTACTCTTGGGGGAGGCCTATGTCCAGCAGTGGACGTCTTTCGGCTGACATGAGTACTCTTACAAAAAATACCGGACATGTGCAAGTCAGGCTCGCCTACCGAGGGTTCCGCACATGATACGGTTAACTCAATTCAAAATTGGACCGCCATTCCTTGCATAAAGACCCCGTTTTTTGTGATTCAATTAAAAAAATATTTTTTTCTATTTTTTTCCTATAATTGTAGTATAAGGCGGTATTACTTGCCAAATTTCATAGGTCAACGGAAAATACTCTATTAATTTTGATTCCCTTGAGAGAGTCGAAATATACGGTTTCGTTCGTTTTTACGCCCGCGATTTTGTACGCGCAGAATTAGTATCCCGCTTCTCTCACTATTTCTTTACACAGGGGGAAACTTTAGAAATGCCAATGAACACCTATGCCTTCCGAATTTTAAATCCTCAAGTTCAGTGGTTTGGACTGTGCATTGTCTATCAGTGAGTGTCAGTCGGTCAGTCACGGGAGGGTGTGTACAAGTACGAGTATGTACATATACACCAAGAAGATTATAATACTATGGAAAATGCAGAGCAAACTTTGAATTGAAGCTATAAAATATAACCTTCAATTACGTCACGTATGTTTTGCATCTCTTTTCTTATGAATAAAGAAAGGATATCGTCGTTGCGAATAAAAAAATCGCTGTGTTTTTTTTAGATTTTGCGATTATTTGATAATTTGATTCCTTTTAATATCTCACATTTATCCACAAAGTCTTTTTTTGATATCTTTATTGGTTTTGAAAATAACTAATTCCGCTATGTGCACGCGGAACAAAGTTTGTACTGAAACAAATCGCTATGTGATTTTTAGCACATAACGAAATTATGCGTTAGGTTCTTTATCATAGTCAGTGGTTTATGACGGTATTATTGTTGCATATGGCGATTGTTTCTTGAGTGAATTACCCGACAGTGAGGCTAATTTGAAGAAATTTACGTTAAAAAGTGCTATAATTTCTCATTTTATCAGGTAAGTGCCAAGTTAACCAGTTTTCATTAGATTATAGGTAGTTGTTATTGGTAGGTACATATTTCATTTCATTCTAATTAGTATGATTTCACGTATCATTTAATATAAAAGTACGCATTATACGATGTAAATATTGCGGTTGGTAAAAAGTGGGTACTTAGTTAAAACAATTAAAAACCAGTCAATAGTTAAAATAATTTGCCTTTGATATTTTTTATATTCTTTGTGCGTTGTAAAAACGGACATTATAAATGCTAAGTTATATTTATTACTTACTTTTGGTTTAGGTATCAACTGATACATACATGAACCAATAAATTTAAAATTAAAACGTACGTATGTACGTAGTCATTCAACAAAATGACATAAGTACCTAGATTCAACAAAAGAACATACCTACAGACAAATATTGTAATATTTCTTACCTGTTTTTTTTTATTGTAGACATGGCGTCAAAAAAATATTCAAGAGGAAAAAAGCTAGTCGCGTTATGTGAGATGAATGCATCGAGTAAAGAAAAACCGATATTAAATATTTGTGAACCCTCAATATCAAGCGATAAGAGGGATGAATACGTTTGTGACCTAAATATGCTATTTTCTGATGACTACAGTATGGATATTTTGTCAAGTCCTCAGCTCCCCGTTAAAGTCCACGAAACATCACCGAGAAATGCTTCAAATGATTTAATAAGCATTTCTAATGGCGATAATCTTACTAATATATCTTATTGTTCATTGCAAAACGTTAGTAACGAAGTAAACTTGAGTGTACCCGCTGCCTGGCTTGAGCAAAACTCTCTAAACAATCCTACACTCACTTCAATGCTTCTAGATAATGACAATAGGGATATAAACGTAGACGACGTGTCGGAAATATCAATAGCTGAAACTATGTTGCGTCCCATAGGCCGTATCGAACAGGCTAGTAGTCCTGTCGAAAATGTTTCAGATGGTAGAACTGCAGGGGACAATAATACCTTTATGTTGAATCATGAAACTGGTATATTTGAGAAAATTGGCACTGGGTCAGTAAATCGTGAAATTGTAGACCCTTTGGCACTTCCATCAACACTAAGGGAAAATCAACATTTACGACTTCTTGGACAGACTTATAAGGGTAGTAAAAGACAGCGAGATCCATCTACATCCAAAATATTTAGTACAGATGTTGTTAAGAAACATCGTGCTATGACGGAAAAACCTTGTACTCATGAAGCGGAAGAAAAATCGGATAGGAGTTTCCTTTGCGGGGCTATAAGTGATGAAATTCGTAGTGATATTTTTCAATATTTTTGGAATCTACCATCGTGGGACGCGAAAAAATCTTATATAAATGGATTAGTACAAATTCGTAGCACGTTAAAACGTCGGCTTGATTTAAAGGAGGAAAGTACTAACCCAAAAAAGATGTACGGTTTCGACTGCTTCTTGCCAAGTCAAACTGGAGCCAAGATCCGAGTCTGTAAGTTGTTCTTCTTGGCTACCTTCGATTTAAGGAAAGACGTGTTTCAAGAATGGATCAGAACTACGTATACTACTGATTCTTCTCCCAGTAACTCTAAGATACGAAAAATTGATAGATGCATAGTGCGAGCTCCTCGAGTTCTAAAATCAAGATCTGTGGAGCTGTGGCTTGAACAAGTACCCGTTGTGCCTAGTCATTATTGTAGAGCAGATAGTAATAGGACATATGTTGAGGACACTTTTCACTCCAAGACCCATATGCACAAAGTGTACACACTTTGGTGTAAGGAAAATAATTTAAATGCTGTGACACGTAAATTGTTTATAGAAAAGTTGGAGGAGAGAAAAATTTCTATTTTTAAACCCAGGAAAGACCAGTGTGATGCGTGTGTAGGTTACAAAGAAGGCAATATACCCGAAGATATTTACAATTTACACATAATGAAAAAAAATGAGGCCAGAGCAGCTAAGGAAAAAGTCACGAATGAAATATCTTCTACAGTTCTAGTGGTTTCGATGGACATGCAAAGTGTACTCCTCTGCCCCAAGCTCCTTGTGTCTGAGCAATATTATAAGCAAAAACTGGCATTACATAACTACACTTTTTATGTCAAAAATGATAAAAATGTTTATTTATATGTATGGCATGAGGGAGAAGGCGGTGTGACAGCCAGTAACATAACAAGCTGTATTATACATTTTTTAAAAGAACACTGCTACGCTTATAGAAAAGTATACCTTATATCTGACGGCTGTTGTTACCAGAACAGAAATAAGGTTTTGAGTAGTGCTTTGTCTAATGCATCGACTTCTTTAGGTATTGAGATTGAACAGCTGATATTGGAGAAAGGTCACACCATGATGGAAGTCGACAGTGTTCATTCAACCTTAGAAAACCAATTTAGGCCTCCAATATATGCACCTACTGACTACATAACACGCATGAGACAAGCAAGGCCAACACAACCGTATATTGTTAATTATTTAGATCACACATTTTTTTTTAATTACGAAGAAGTGCCTGGCAATTTTATAAGTATTAGGCCTGGTAAACGGTCTGGTGACCCTACAGTAACCGACATAAGAAGCCTGTGGTACAAAGATGGCGTTGTCAAATACAAACTGCGTCACACTGACACATTCACTCTATTACCACAAAGGCGACCTGAACAGCGTGAATATAATGAAGCACTGCAATTAAGACCATTATATAATAGCCCTCCAAAAATTGATTCAGCGAAATATAATAGCCTGCAATCTTTAAAGGTTTACATGCACAAAGATTATCATCATTTCTACGACCATCTTAACGTATAAATTAAACTATGCTAGACTGGGCTTAAACTTTTTTTTTATTACACTTGCTTAATTTATTGATTAAGTTTAACTAACAAACTAATTTTTCAGCGGATAACAATAAAGATTCATGTACTTATTTCAAATTTCCAATATTTATAATAGTAAACTTGACTTATATTACCAACTTGTATTCATTTCAAAACCCGCTATATGTCGCTTTCCACGTTGTAAAACTACGCTATGTGTATATTAGGCACATGGCGATTTAAAGTATGCCAAAATAAAGAAGTTAGTAGCCAACCTTCACTAGTTGGAGAGGCACTTGAAGAAGAAGAAGAAAATAAAGTCGCTATGTAGTTAAATTCTAGTTTTTTGTTAATACCATAAAAAACTACAAGGAGGAACAGTTTATTTTTTCGTGAAAATTATGTAAATTCTACTACTCTGTTATGTAACAAAGTCAGATGTAATAAAAGTAGTATATATTATTACATAAACGGTTTTTTTTGTCTCCTGTAAAGTGGGTCAAAATAACATAGCGATTTTTTTATTCGCAACGACGATATGCAAAAACTATTGTTCCTTTTTTTCTTTCCAGGAGAAAAAAATTAAAGAAATACATAGGTAATTTTTCCTAGCTTCGATTGTTTGTAAGCTGTGCACTCACCATAGGTTTACACATTAGAAAGTGGAAACCGTTTTGTTTTATTATTGCAAGATCAACCAATTCTGACCAACATTATTGTGTCCTTACCGGATATTATAAATAATACCCCGGCTATGAAGGTGCAGAGCCGCCGGCCCTTGACGCAGTGGCCCAGCACGCAGCAAAGAGCGGCGAACGCCTGGGTCAGAACAGCCAGCAGCAGCGGGGCAGCCGAACGGGTTACGACATCTGAAATTGTATAAACCAGTTGATTACGTTTACAATTCCAACTGTTGATTTGTTAGTCGTATTTACTGATGTATTTAATTTCTTGTTTAAAAATTTCCTAACGCTTTCTTTCCCTATAGACGTACTTACTGATATATTTATTTTCTTGTATAAAAAAATCTAAACGCCTTCTGACCCTATACCTAGACATATTTACTGCTGGCTCCTTAGATTATTTTCACTGAAGACATTTATTTACATCGCCAAAATTATACCAGAACAAAAAAAATACAACACATCAACACAACAAGTAAAATATAATTTTGTTCCCTTCCAAAAAAATAAAAATTGGTAACTCCGCGTAGCTCTTTCTGTTTTTTTTTGGCCTTCCGGGCCTGATTTAGGAACAGGTATAACCTCACCTTCCTACGTATTACCTACGATGTAAATACCTACAATTGGGAAAAATTACGATTAAAAAAATGTCTAACAAGACAAATACGTAAATATTTCGTTTATAGGGAAAGAAAGCGTATGGAAATGTTTATACAAGAAAATCAATTTAACAGTAATTATTACTAAAGGGAAAGAAGGGAATCGGAGATTTTATAAATGAAAATAAATATAACAGTAAATACAATAACATCTATAGCGAAAAATGGAGATCGGATTTTATTGAAAATTAGGCCTTCGTTAAATTTGGGTATGTCTACAGGAAAGACGGTAACCTAAAAAGTTTACATGTCAAAATAGAAGATAATATAATAATACTTGAAACTCACAAGGAATTGCGTTTGTTGAGTCGATGGGATCGGGTGCATAACGCGACAAGGGGAAGTAAGGGATGTCCACGCATCGGTACACCGTGCTACCGGCTGCAACAAAAAACATTGCTTGATAGATATAAAATTAACATGCAACAACACGCTTGATATCAAATTCACTTACCTATAACTTACAAGTAATCAAAACTTAGAAGTCAATTTAATTCTACTTATTTGTCGACTTGATTTGAAATTTTGAATGTGTATTTATGCAATTTTGATAACAATTCAATAATATGGAACCGGAATGATCATAATGATAAACTCCTTAATTGGCATATAGTCGATGCGTCGAGTTTAATAATATACAAAGAGAAAAGTTTTTGTAATTATACGTATAATGACAAATAATGTGTTACTATAACGCGCCGAAAATAAAATATTGTCAATTGTGGTCTCTGTCTCCTCAGTCCCTGGTACTCTTCAGCATTTCCTGGTTTTCTGACTTTGGTTTGGCCTTGATTCTGAACTTGCAACTGAAGTCGATACTTATTATATTTCTCTAACTCTCCTTATGCCAACGAGCACGCGGGACAGCTTAGTTAGTCGTGCACTAGTCCATCGACGACAACTAGCTTAGTCTCACTACTGAACTTTCAAGCCATTCAAAATAATAAAAACTGACGTTCAATTAATAGTTCAATGACGGAATATATGATATTGCCAACGGCAGTTTACTAAAAGCCCGAAGCTGTCTAACACAAAACGACCAACGTATATTTCAGTTAAACAAGTACATCAAAAAGGGAAACTTTGAAAACCCGATTGCTTTTATAGAATACGAATGTTAAGCCATGTTTATACTATGCCAGTGCGCTGACGCCAGTTCTACTCGCTCGAAAAATAGCCAGCGCTGGCTTGCCATGAAAAATTGTTTATACGAGGCCAATACTAAGACAGCGCTGGTTGCCAGTCTTACTTGCAGCCAGCGTGCAGCGTTGGCTTTGTGTAAATCATACTTTAATATCTGCAGCATCAAACTGAGAAATTAAAACTTAAAATTAAGTATTATGATGTTTACTTGATATCCAACACTAAATCAATATTAATAAACCACTACTGCATCAGAATAATGATAGCTTTTGACAATTCTCAAATAATCCGATGCTTTTATCCAAGGAGTTTACGAAGAAACAATCATGAACACTAACTTGGATACACAACATACCTAAACATATTATTACCAAAAAAAAACGGACGTCGTTCTTGAGCAGTCATGTCAAACTACATAATAATGTGAACGAGTCATGCAGTCACTGTGCAAACATGAGTATTGGAAATATTAAAGAGAAAATAATTCATGAACGCTGGGACAGCTAACGGACGCATCGGCGGACTTTGCAAATGGAATGGAAGTGGAACGGGCGCGGTGTATGGGGCGCTATACTATGCATTTCCCGCGACGGAAACGGTGACGCATTGTAACCGAGGCGCGGAAGTTGCGGCGTCCATTCTATGTACACCGCGGTGTGGTATGACTTTTGAAACAAACCATGATACGCTTATTTCATAGATATGTGTGAACACAAATCTGTTCAAAGTTGACGCCATCTTTTGTACTGTTGAATTAAATTGTCAGTTAGTTTTGCTATCACATGTACATTGTACAGCAATTATGTTATTAGTGTTATTACACTCAGGGGCAAAAAAACGGGCCAGAGTGCGTTTTTTTATACTAAAGAGGCTTTCAAAGCCTTGGTTACTCGCCAGGGGATGCTTTTAGTGAAATCTGATGACGGATACCCTGAGCATCGATATAAGGGTGGATCAACTTTTTGTTGTTGTTATTCTGTCCCGTAAGCCAGGAGACAACAGTGATAGAGTTTCTTAGAAAATATGTTATAATATATACTTCCAGCACACTCAGGAGAAAGGCCATAAAATAATGGGTGTGTAATTGCCAATATAACAGTTTTTTAGTGGACTTATATCCTTTGAAATCTTAGTTTTAAAGAGAGACCCAGGAGACGTCACCATGGCAACGAGCTACAAAGAAAAGTTGATTGACCCATAAACAGGACTTCCAGAGTACCTAGGATAACCAACTGATTGAATCTGTGGTTAACGCCGGAACTGTGTATGTTAACATCTAAAATGGCAATAAAATGTAAGGAAATCCAAATGCTGACCCAAACTCTCTCGTGGTGTTAACTGATTGTGCGATAAATTAGGTATCTTAAGAACTTTTGACCCCCTCTATTGAACCTCGGAGTATCTACTATTAAACCTCACTCAGAACAACCCCTGGCACGGAACCAAGGCGCGGAAATAGCCTCGTTTGCATGAAAAGCGCACTCTGACCCGTAATTTTTACCCCTGAGTGTAGGTACGATGAAAACACGAGTCATTACCTACTTAGTTCATTGATTAACTGTTGAATATGGATTAAACAGGCGATTACAGGTGAAACGTGTTGATCCAATTATCATTTTCAATAGTCTGTTTAATTATTTAGTCAATTCCGTCATAACAATTGATCATAGTTTGGCGTTTTTAGTAAAAATATTACATTTATTTGATTTAATAGACCATACAGTACAAATCATCTATATTTTCTAATACTTTGCAATAAATTTCGTTACAGTACAGATGACTAAGAAGACATGTAACCACTTTTTTATACCATTAAAATGTGCAAATCTGAATACCACGTTTTTGTAGTCAACCTTTAAATTAAATTAATACAGGGATACTTTCAAAGTTTTTGATGTGCATTTGCTAACGAATATGTTCGTTTAAATGACTTACGATCTGTATGGCATAACCTCCACAAGCCCGATACGGTGTGCTTGGCAACAAGGCTGTGGTGTCCGGTGCCGTTGTACGAAGGGTTCAGCATGTTCTCCTCGGTGTGGAGCCAGTTGTTGGTAGACACGGCGACTAGGACGGCTATCACCGCCGTGCCGGCCGACAGCGGCGTCAGCAGCCACAGGCACGCCACCGAAGAGTCGATCTGGGCGACCAGCGTCGGTGAGGGAGGTATTGGTCTGGAATATTTTATCAAGCTGTTGAATTGAGGTACTCCTCGGCCTAAAAAAGAGCTGAGCACTTTAGTGCTTTGCCACTTTAACGTTGTGTTTGAATGGACGCACAAATCAATCAGAAGCGTTAAAGCGACGAGGTACCTAAATGTGCAGCTTATAAACAAGGCCGACTGTACACAGAAGATAGGAAACGCAATTTGAAGGTACTAGTTGTGTTAATGTTGTTGAGCCAGAAGTTTTGAGCGCACCTGAACCGCTTTTATAGAGCAAGTTTCTACGCCATGTCATTGAGAAACAAAGAATAGGGATAATAAATTTCACGGTACAATATACGAATTAAAGTTCTCGTAAATACAATTCGTCTGAAAAACACTAGGCACATTGTAGTGATAGTTTTTTTTGGGATAGAAGCTTTCCGCCTACATCTCTATATGGCTAGGTAGCTGATACGGTAGGGCTCCTATTCCTGGGTTATTTGCCCTTCGGGCGTTTGAAGTTACCTAACGAACCTAACCTACCTAGTAACGCAAACGAAGTAGTCATTTTGCAACTCGGACTTTTAGAGATGTAGTCGCAAAGCGATCTGGTCGTATTGCAATCTAGGCACAAAGCGATGTAAATTTAATAAAAGCTCCATGTTAGCATAGTTTGACTCACTGTTATAAGACTTAAAATCTGTTCCTGACGCGATAAAAAGAAACTACAGGTAAGTTATTAATCTAATTATTCAGCTGGATTGCTATAAATATATCTAAAAATAACTGTCAGTCCAGTTCTGAGTCTCATTTATATACACTTATAATGGGTATCAACCACGTGCTGCCCCAGCCTCGTGAACGAGGTCACCGCGAGATTCAACTTTCATTATACTTACAATCATCAGAGACATTGAAAAATCAACTCCCTGATTTGACTTAAGACTGCACCGAGCGCACGCCGGATGTACAGTGGCGCCCTCATTACTAATATCGTGTTTTCTAATAAACTAAAGTATTTTCTTGAAATCGGACGGTGCTGTTTTGTACTACATATAAAAACACAACTTATAGGACATACCACATAGTTTAATAACAATTGACAATTGAGTTATCAACTTAACTGAAAACAGTGGCCACCTTTTCCCGTTAAGTTGACTACTCAAAGGGTAATTGTTATAAAAATTAGTTACGTATCCCATAAATTGTGTTTTTACTTGCGCTACAAAAAAGAATCGTCCGATTCCAAGGAAATTATTTGGTTAGTTAGAAAACTCAATAATAGTAATGAGGGCGCCACTGGACGCTCGAAGTTTGCTCGGCGCAGTCTTAACAGTCATCTAGTCTATTTTGGATGGTTAACGTAGTTAACCAGGGCGGTCGCACAGTGAGCCACTAGTGGCGACCACATTAGAACGAGTAGTGGCTGCCAACAAGACGCATTTTTCATACCTATACAGTTTGTACAGCATCGGCGGATACCGAGCTTTTGAGTGGCCGTGTCCAGCCAAGCCACAAACTGCAGGACTCCTTCGCGCTCGCTACTAGTGGCCGCGTTTCGTGGCGGTGACTAGTGGTCATACTGTGCGGCCGCCTTTAGTGTCTAGTAGGGAATGCAATTTAACCGGTTATTAACCGTTTTTGTATGAAAATAACCGGTTAAAACCGGTAATAACCGGTTATTTACATTCCCTAGTTTCTAGTTAGTACCTGGGCGGGCGGCGGCTGGCTATGGCACCGCTGAGCGTGGGCGCGGGCTGGCGCGCGGCGCGCGGCAGAGTTGCGTGCACGCACTGCGCGCCCCCGCCCCACATGCCTTCCCCGCCTCTCACTGGAATTACAATTAAAATAATATGTTAACTCTAAACACTCGCTTCATACTGGGTACCATAGTTCCCGACCTCAATGAACCCTCGCTGCACCCGTGCTAAAGTACAAAATACCGTTGATTCACAGCCTCCTGGCGGTCACCCATTATTGGAAAATATATTTTTGAAGGGGCTTTTAATATCTGACACATTTCCTCTTATGTTTCTTTTATTTGTAAAAAATAGGCAATCTATATAAGTTAGTTAATCGTTTAATATCATATAATATGAAATAGGGAACAAAATCCAAAAACACCTTAACAACCCTCTTTAGTTATTTTTTTTAAACATACATACATACATACCTTCACGCCTTCATTCCCAGAGTTGGGTAGGCAGAGCTACAGAATTACCAACGCCTCCAAAAACCCGTTGACAACTCTGTAACCACCATTTAAACATAATGGTAAAGTTATGTTTGGGTCCTAGAATTTTCTTTAATATATATATGTATATATATATACATATATATATATACATTTATAAAATAAGTAGTTAAACCTTAAATTCACAAATAAATAAATTAAAATATTTTTTAAATTCTTAATTATTTTTTTTTATTGTAATTTTAGGGATTTGATTATATCTGTGGAGCATTTACGCAACGACCTTGCCTTGAATGACGAACATTGTTTTGAGTTTGTTTGAAAACTATAAATCGTACACGTGTCACATTAAGAAAAAAGATGGATATATTTTTCAAGAAAAGGGTAAAAACGTTTAATATCCATTTTATTCATGTTATGAGTGGAATAGATATAAATTTAAGAGCTCCGACTACGCAAGCTGCCGTGGATTCTATAATGTGTAAGGTGAAGTGAGAGCCAAACAGTGTTGGTTACTGTAATACCCATGGTGAAGAGACGGATCACGGCGTCAGCCAGCGGGTGAAGCAAGAGGCTGAAGTGCTAATACATTAAAAAATTATTTAGTTGCATCTAATCAGATTGTGATTGTTGTGTATAAGCATCTTGATTCCATACGAGCCTAGGCTAATAAGACATTAGATACATTAACTAAGATGTTATTTGGATCACTAAAGAACTTGCTTTTGTTACCATGATCGATGGTGGATATAACTTATATGATTAATCTATATCTTCTATATAATAAAAATGAATGGCTAAATGTGTTGCTAAGCGCAAAACTCGAGAACGGCTGAACCGATTTGGCTGATTTATTTTTGTTGTAAACAACAAATTTCTGACTTCCCCGGTGGATTTTTGGTGGGGGAAGTCAGAAATTTGCAGCGGGGCGAAGCCGCTGGCGGGCCGCTAGTACATATATAAAAAGCAGAAGTGCTTGGCCGATGTATCAACGCACAGCCCAAGCCGCTCTACTTGGAGACTTGTAATTTGGAGAGAATATTTGTTAGGTATCCTAGGAGTGCCTAGGAAGGGATTTTTGGAAAAGCTGCCCAGGGGGTAAAAAGGGCTTTAAGTTAGGTACTCCTTCACGCTGCAATGGCTGAAAAAGCTTATACCCTTAATTAACACAGGAAAATCCTATCCCGGAAATGTTAATGTTCCCGAGGGGAATACTATAATGAGGTTTTTTTAAAGTCATCATGGGTGTCATTATTTATTATCTTAGCTAACGGTGAAGCATATTTCAAAAATGATATCAAAATTGGGATTGAAAATGGCGGCCTTAAGATTTTTTGATTAAGTCGTCATGGTATCATTTCCTTAGTTTTTTGGGACGCAGATTTCGAAAATAATATCAAATTTGGAATTTATTATAGCAGCCATGATACTTGAAAAAATCGTCATGGGTGTCATTTTCTGTGGACGCAGTTTTCGAAAATGATGTCTTTGGAATCCAAGATGGCAACCACGATGTTTTTTAAATGCCGGACACAGGTGTCATTTTCTTAGATTTGAGGGACGCAGATTTCGAAAATAATGTCATATTATTAAAGTAGAAATTGAAGATGGCAGCAGATTCATAAAAAAAGATAAAACGGGTTTGGCGCCATAACATTTAAAATAAAATGCCATATATAACGTAAATATTTTATTTAAAAAATATATTTTTGTCATTACTTAAACTAAATGAAAAAAAGGCTTTTCCATTTTTTTTGTCTTACTTTCATTTCACATGGGTACAGGAAATTCATACGAAAAAAGAAATTAAACAAATTTATTTGACATTAAACTATTATTAAAATAAGTAATTAAATGTCAAATAACTTTGTTCAGGGTTAGAATAGTGCCACTCCATGTCTTCCCGTGGATGTCGTAAGAGGCGACTAAGGGAATAAAGGCTTATAGTACTGTTAGGCGATGGGCTTGCCACCTGTCACTAATACACTGGGAAACATCTTAGCCTACTTGTGCAAAATGTGGTTACAGAATTATCAAGAAGTTTTAAGACTTGTTGGTAATTATTTAGCTCTGCCTACCCCACTCTGGGAATGAAGGCGTGAGTTTATGTATGTATAAATAAATAAATAAATAAATAAATGTAACTTTGTTCATGATCTTTTTCTTATAAGTTCATCATTGTGGCTCTCGGTCAAAATTTAAAATAAACAAAAAAATATGAGAGTCCACCTTGGAGGCAGTAATGTTTTAGACGGCCAATTTTCGTACCTTTTGCTTATTATGCTGGGTATCGGTGATAACCCCGAAGAAGGTGGCATAATATCTGTCCCTGCCGAACTCTGTACTTTAATAACAATAGTTGATAACCTGATTTCAACAATTTATCCAGACGTTACACTCATCCAGGAAAACTAAATAGAGTTGTAATGCGGAAGGACTATACTAACCCCGAAGAACGACCAAGCAGCGGACATTAATAACATATTACTGAACTCCTTTGAAGCACAACAGATTGTTTACAACTCAATAGATACTGTGGTAAACACCGACGATGCCGTCAACTATCCAGTAGAGTTCTTAAGCACTTTAAACCCACTGGGTCTGCCATATCACAGACTTTTACTACGTGTGGGTGCACCTGTCATGTTATTAAGAAATTCAAAGCCACTCAAACTTTGTAACGGCACTAGGTTGCAAGTCAAGGCTTTGCACCGGAACGTAGTTAGAGGCCACTATTTTGACAGGACCGGTTCAAACGGCGACCTGTAACGGCTATCAGTGTTTGTACCGCGTATTTCATTAAAACCAAATGATCCCCCGAATGGTTTATTTCACCATGAAAATAAATAAGTCGGGGGCAAACTCTTAAATTCACCAAAGTAGACCTACGACAAGAGGGACAGGACTGTTTCTCTCACGGTCAGTTCTATGTTGCAAGCTCCCGTGTAAGTTCACTTCAAAAGTTTGTAATATGGAATACCAGTTGCGTTATATTCAAAGCGTTTAAGTTTTCTACGGGATGATTTACCTACTACATCGTCAGTGTTTACCAACGTATTTCTGTCCTTCAAATGACTTCAGTATTTATAATGTCAGCTTAGTCGTTATCAGACCTTCTACTATTGTTACTTTAGTGCACAGATACTTTTATAAAGGGCCATTTAAGTCACGCACGCTTGTATCTCATCGGCTCGTTCCCCTTGGGCCTATTGGGAACGTACGATCAAAGTCTCGGGTCCATGTTTTTGCCAAAATCAAATGAAATTCAACAGTTTTGCTGGTTCTCAAAATGTAAACTGACTTTTGCTCATCTGTTAATAAATCATAATAATTATCACTACTCATACTGACCAACCTCTCTAAAGTTATCACATCGTTAAGTAATATTTTTACCGGCCATAGTACTACCATCCCAGACAATAATTTTAGGTTTTACATAATACACGCTTTCGCGGAGCTCCTATTTCTGGGTTATTATGCCCTCCGGGCCTGATATAACAACGAACCTAACCTAACCTACCTACCTATTACGATGTAATTACTAATGTGAAAACTTGAGGTAGGATAAATTGGGAACGGAAAAAATGCGGATGGTAAAAATCACGAACATAAATAATGCTGTATAAAAAATCGCTACACGAATATAAACGATTAATACAACTAACGATTACGAAAGAACGCGAAGTGAAAATTGGCTACTGTAAAAAATGATTTTGCGACAATAATCTAACAAACCGTCTGCATGTCCAATGTTTGTCGTTCTCTTTTTCTCTGAAATAGATAACATGCAAATAAAATAAATTTTGTGTGGTATGTCGTGGTCTGCGCAAAGCCTTATCTTAAGAAATACAAATTTGTGAATACATTTTAAGCAACAGACGCAAAGAAAAACAAAGTTAAGTACTAACAAATTATAAAACAATCAAATTAATGACACTTCTTCAACTTTTACGGATCGATTTTTTATTTAGAGAAATTTCG
This sequence comes from Acleris emargana, assembly GCA_927399475.2. Lineage (NCBI taxonomy): Eukaryota > Metazoa > Arthropoda > Insecta > Lepidoptera > Tortricidae > Acleris > Acleris emargana. The sequence goes on along the minus strand of OV656840.1, from coordinate 14,197,125 downwards.
GGGTTTTGAAGGACATAGATCATTTCTAGTCCTGAAATTGAACTTCGTTTGCTCTGTAAGTTGTTAAAAATATGTCCATCTTAATTGATTACAAATTAAAATTATTTACAAGTTAAATGTAATTTTCAATGTACGCGATCCAATTCTCCATGTTCCTCTAGCCCTCGTACCAAGGAAATGTCGCCCCCGTACCATGAGATAGTGATTATATGGCCGTGATTTAATACACTGATTTTACAATTAGACTTTAACATCAATTTATTATCTAAACTTTAGTTATTTAATAGTGCAGAACAAAAGTAGTTTAGTTTAGCAATCGATCGAATCGACCTTTGCATTTAAAGCCCCAAGATCAGAGGCACCCTTTATCTTCTCTAAAACTCCTATTTTCGCACTCTCAATAACTTATTAGGCGTCACATTGAGTATTGTACATTTCCGGTAGAGTCCTACAGCAAGATTTCTCTATTGTTTTGATAATAGAAAATATTCCGGCGAATCAAACCCATTTTTTAAGTCGGTTAAAAATTACAAGCACTGCGTTTTGGTACATTCTGTGTACCTAACTAAATCTAACACCATCCTAGCTTCGTAAGTCCCCGCGTACTTGTACAAGTACAAATGAATGATAGTAGGGTAGTTCCCCTCTGGCGTTTAAAGTTAAAGGCTTAAATTATGTCCGGAAAGGATAACGTCAAATTCTTGAATCGTCCTTGTCGTGTAATGTCAAGGTCTTACAACGTCAAGGTCGTACAACGTCAAGGTCGTACAATGTCAAGGTCGTACAACGTCAAGGTCGTACAACGTCAAGGTCTTACAACGTAAGGCTTACTACTCTAACATTCTACGGTCTAGGCAGCTTGACATTTCAAGACTTTAAAAGATGATGGTGTTTACTACCTGTTTATTCTGAGACTTTGACGTAGGTATTACTAGTATGATATTCTACGATATTGACGTTGTACTAGCAGTAGGTAGGTAACCTTCGGGGAGGGAAGATAGCCGATTGAAAAATTTCCGGCTTTTACTTTTGATTTCTCTATACTGATTATCTAACTTACTGGGGTTCTCTATCGTTTGCCCGAATATCAATTGCCATAATTGTATCACTTACCATAATGTTAATTTGCCATAAAGGCATTTTTTCTAAAACCGTGAACTATTCAGAATTGTTCAAAATCAAACCTAACCTAACCTAATGGGCTCTATACGATGGCATGTAAAATTTACCTGAAAGGTTTACAGTTTCAGAAAAAATGCCTTTATGGCAAATTAACATTATGGCAAGTGATACTATTATGGCAAATGAAATTCGGGCAAACAAAGTGATCCCAACTTACTGGACATTGGCGAAATTACTGCGGCACCGCGGTAGACCGCCATTAATATAAAAGAAGAAGAAGACGCTGTACTAACTGATCGTTCTGAGACTTTGACATATTACTACTCTGACATTCTACGATCTAGGCAGCTTGACATTTCTAGACTTTCACTTTAAAGCCGGAGGGAGTAGTTCAAACCTAAGTACTTACCTACTATAGTTCAAAATAATTGTAATAATATCGTTGATAATGAGGTGTTAATAGACGCTAAACATACTGATAATAATGCAAATAACAAGATCACTTCATAGGTTACATAAAATGGAAACTTTCCGTCTCGGGTTGATGACATTTCCTAGTACCGCTATTGATAAAGACACAGGGCATACGAGGTTAGAGTTTAGTTTGGGACTTGCCCAATTGCAAATTTACAGATGTTTTAATAATTGATAAATTCGTTCACACGATCATCTGGTAGAAAGGTTACCGCTTGCGGGGACTCTAAATGAAATACGGTAAAATGTAAAATCCGCCCCAAGGCTAATTACGCTCTTTTAATTACAACTATAAACGAAATTCTCTCTACAATTATTTACAAGGTTACCAGCTAAGTCTGAGACTTTAATTCTCCTCGGTGAAACAATATTGCTTTTGAAATGCTATCGTACCGTTAAATATTAACTCGGCCGGCATTACTCTCAAGTTAAATAAGAGCCTAAGTAAATTTCCATTTTATTTTATTTATTGGAAAACAAAAGTCTTTGGAGTTGTTGGTAATTCTGTTGCTCTGCCTACCCCACTCTGGGAATGACGGCGTGAAGGTATGTATGTATGTATTGGAAAACAAACAACTTCAGGATTTCAATACAAAATTTGCCTAATACATGAGTCAAAACAGTTAAAACACACGGTTGCTTAGAAAAATCTAAATTAAAGTTTTTTTTTTAAAGTTCAGTTGATTAACACAGTAAACCATGAGTTTAATTCCTACAATCTAATTAAGGAGGAGCAAAAACAAAACAACTTTCAAACATACATTGATGTGATTAGCTATTGCAACCTAATTCTACTTTTTCTTTCAATGCACAGACAAATTGTTTTAGCCTCAAACTAAACAAGTTAGATGTGGGAATAATTTTTGCTATAGGTTGAGGTTGAGCACGCTCTAACAAGGAAATAATTCTTAACATATTTCGTACGACAGAATGGAATGGCAAAGATTAATTCGTGGACATCTGTAGAGAATATTACTTTTTTTTTTTATGGCATAGAGAAGACAAACGAGCACACAGGCCACCTGATGGTAAGTGGAAACTGTGACCCATAGACATTCGCATTCACAAGACTGCAACAACTAAGACACAATGATGATGACTTAAGGAGTGGTTCAGTAAAAAAGTAGCAATGAATTATCTGGTATTTATTTTTTATTTGTTGCTAATTATGAAGCAGTTTTTTTTTTTGTAATCTGTAGATATCATACTATTAAATAAAAATAGAATAATATTGAAATGTGTAAGATTCCTTGAGTTTTCTCAATATTTATTGCAATGTACACTTTATAACTCTTTGTACAACACAATTTGACAATCTTCGCTTGCCGTTTTCTACAAGACCACAATACCACTCCTTATGTATGAGGTAGTGCGACTCGGTTAAGTGGTTTAATAATTTCAACAAATATATTTGGAAAAACACGATAACATGACTAAACCTATTTGGTTTTACCATGAACTAACTTTAAAGCCCCTCGTTAATATTATTGCCTCTTATAATTACACGCTGTACCTATATGCATGCTGACTGTTGATGCGATTGACGTGACATCAATGACCGCAATACCAATATGTTAATGGCCGGTGGTCAACACGTGACGTGGGCGCAGAATCCATCTGGCAATTAATTAGCTAACAGTTTCATAAATAATAACTTAACAGTGCTGCAGTTCAGCTGCAGGTTAAATATGTGACAAGTTTATGTTGTAGTCGATTGTCGCTGATTGCATTTCAAAGTGTGTTAAATTATTAACAAAGTTATTAAAACACCCTGCGAGCCAGCAGGTTCGTTATTGTACACACAGCAACACATCTAGCTATACACTTCAGAAATCTGAAATATTGCATGAAAGAGAGTCGCACTAGAATGCATAGAAGTTGACATAATACACATATAAACATCTCTTTCTTTTTCTCTCTGCTCTGTCTTTAATGGTTAGTTAGGTGTGATGTTGTGCGTACTCGCGAAAACTATATTACTTTTATTAGCATGACAGTAATGGCGGCCTAGTTGAAAAAAATACTATAGCATATGAAAAGCAATGTGGTTTTACCCAGTAGAGTAGAGCACAAAGCCCCTAGACAAGATGCATTTGGCGTTGGTAATCGTTATCGAAAATGTATAGGATTGACGTAACCTGCCAGACGGTCGCGTCGAGCGCCTACGTCAATTCCATACATTTTGTCAGTTTTCGAAAATCATTTACGTTAGCGTTAAGCAACTTGTCTAGCTTCCATCGTCACATGACCTAAGCACCCCAAATTCTAACCTTGAGCATTCTCCAACACTAGAAGCGTACGTACGCTGGTTACCCTGCCAACCTTCAAAGATCAGAGTAATAAGGAGGATGAGTCAAATATGAGCGATATAACGAAAAATCTGGCCCATTTGTAATACATTATCGTGAATTCAAAAAAATCTGCTAATATCATAATCGTATCAGTCTGTTCCTGCGTTTTATGTGAGTTAGCTATTATTTATAGCCTGAGATTATAATACAATACAGAAACTGAGCATGCCACTACAAAAACCAACAACTGAAACTAGACCTTTATCGATCCGTCGGAATATATTTGCTGCTCCAACAATTCCACACTTGATCGTATCTATAAATTCCACACGATATCTACTAAAACTCAATCGATTAGTTAAATCAAAGGGGCGGAAGGATCCGTAATTAAGGAATAATGGCACAGTTTGCCTTAATAGTCTGACCCTGTGGAAGCCAATAAGCCCTTTATTTTTTGTGATAGAGATAAGTTAGCATGATATTATAGCATTCGAAATATTAATTACAGTTTTATTCGAAAAGTAATACTTGTGCTACCTTTAGCACCAGCAGCAGACGGTAACCCATTCCCAATATTTAAACTACTAATATTATACTTTACTTTGGGTTAAATTTAGTCAATTTCAACATAAGATATCTACCTAAACACGGTTTTTATATAAGAAACAGAGATATAACTCGATTTAATCTTTACTAATCCGGAATGTGCGTTAATTAAGATAAAGTAACGTAAATTATTTTGTATAAACGGGCATTTAGTATGGATAATTTATTGAGACACAGGATGAATTCGGGAACATTTGTCGGGGGCTCCTACAAAACTCCGCTCAAAGCAGGTGGGCATTGATATTCAGCCACCGTGTCCTCGGGTTAGCGCCGAATTTTCTCAGCAACGTAAGCTTCATTTCTTCGTAAACTTACCATTTTCACGACCCTAGACCCGCAATGTAATAATGCGAAGGACGTCGATAGTAAAATTCAATTATTTCCTCCCTCTGTCTACGGTTTTGTCAACATTACGGATCGCTCGCATTTTTTTATTACAATAAAGAAGTTTTTTCGTTTAGCTTTGTAGCTAATTCGATTAATTTCGTGAAATGAGTTTATTATTCTTGTATTTGAAAATTCGCCGCAGCTCGACTGATTGTGAGTTATTGGTTGACAAATACTAGTACGGTGATACCTAATAGTGTTTTTATATTATGAAGATTTAAGAAGTTTTTTTTATTACATGCTTTTGTGTTATGTGTTGTTTAAGTGAGGTGCTTATTCAATATTTTGTGATGTGAATGGCGATCCAGGTATATAGAAACAACTTGCATGGCTTATATTAAACTTGTTTAGAATGTTATGTAAATCTATTGATTCAATAAATGTAAAAATAAATAAGTGCCTTATTGCGTTTAAGACATTTAAATGACTCTTACACATATAGGAAGTAACATCGCGGCTAGCACACGACAATTTCCGCTTAGTTGGTAAAGCCAATAGGTACATATTCCGCAAATGGCAACAAAATGTATGTCGTTACTTCACCAAATGACCAGAGAACGTAGCCAAGATGCAAACGCTACTAACATTAATTTTTTCTATCACTCAAAACGTGTGGGACGATAGTTAAACACGCGGTTTATCGCTTCGCACGAGAATTTCCAAATTCAATACATTTTGAGTGATAGTTTGCATCTTGGCTATGGGCCTCTGATACGCCTTCAACAATTCGCCCGTTAAATCCAGCAATAACACTAAATTACGAAAAAACTCATTTAAATAGTGACATTATTGAGGTAAAAAGAATTAACTTTTGCATTAACCTTTCGAAACCCGATACATATGTATAGCGAAAAAACAAAACAGTCATTACTGTCTTTAAATTAGAATTCAAGTACTTCTTGTCACTGGCTCCTTTGGGAGCCGGTGAGTACCAAAAGGTTAATATATTTTTAACATTCTGTCGCTGTTGGATTTAACGTGCGAATTGATCTCCGTGGCTCACGTAAGATGTGTGTGCGTGCGCAGCATGCGCCGCAGTAGAGTTTAAGATATACACTGCCCACAAAAATTTATCAATTTTTCATAATTCTCTTGTTTTACGTCTCAGAGTAATAAAGTGTTTCATAAAATTAGTCTTAACCTTAGTGTGTTAGCTATAACTTAAGCTTTATAGCTCTAATTACACAACGCGTTACAATTTAGCGGTTACAGCGAGACCTCGTTGGCGAAAATTATTCGCAATATCCAGCAAGCGGCGAACACGCTCGGTCGAAAGAGAAACACAAAGTTTGTAATAGTAATGACGGCGATAAACGGTCACATTAAACATAATTACGTGAACGCTGCGCTAAAGACAAGTCGAAGCCATCTCATCAAAGACGCTCGCTGTGAGAGGCGTTGCAGGGAATTAGACATTTGAAAAATTATGTTACGTAGGTACTTAAACGAAACATGAATGAAATATAGGATATTTACTTGGGGGTCGCGGTCTTTTAGTTTAGCGTTAATTACTCAGTGACCCTAGAAAAGATGCTTAGCGAGAATGTTATCGTTATCGAAAATGTATGTTTGACGTAAGGTTCACGACGGTTGCGTCGACTTTTTATGTCAATGCTGTAGGTACGTTAGACAGTTTTGGAAAATTGATCACGTTTGCGTTATGCATTTGTTTAGTCTCTCAGAAAATACAAGATACATTTGTTGCGTTGTGTACGAGTAGATAAAATTGCGTGTCATTTGCTTCGCTTAAATAATATTATTGGCGCGAAAAAATTTATATTAACTAGACTACTATTTTAGCATGTCTCGCAACACGACATAGAACGTCTGCAATTCAGTTTATAAGTAGTCCTTATGCAATTAACATCTATACTTAATTCCCTAGCGAATCTTTACAACCCTGTTCTTACTTCTTAGTAAAGTAATAAATATGAAAGTGTATTTTTTTTATTTTTCACGGGCAGTCCAGCGTTTTAGCTGTTGAATGTACATAAAAGTTAATAGGTACTAAAATGGGCTGGAGATGAACTAAGAGATTTACTAAAAGGGTCAATTTTTGAGGAAATAAAATTAAACGACGGCGGGCAAAAGCTAGACGTACATAATATGTGCTAGGAATTATATAATAATTCCTAGACAGCCTAAGTAATCGACGTAATTTTGCTGTTTTAAGCCAAAAACCTACCTACGCCTTTTGCAGCATTTGCAACTGTAATATCATTGCGAATCTAATTTTAAGGTATAATAGTAGGTATATAAGATTAAGATATAATTTTAAGATATAATTAATAACTGTTATGACTATTAATTAAAGTAAACAACCGTTTTTAGGTTAAAATGTAAGAGCGCGTACAATTTGATGCGTATCGGCGACGAGCCGCGAGCGAACTGGGAGCAGGGGGGCGCCGCGGACGCGCAAGAGTGACGCGAATGAATTGAAATTGGTCATTCCCATTGGCGCAGATTCTAGTTTTATACATAATATCTTTAATTTATTGTTAGATCCTGTAATATAAGTTTCTGATTTTTTTAACTACAAATCATTATGTGTAGTTACACATAATGCAGAGCAGTTGCTCTGCTCCCAATATGTGCCTGTCTTATGAAAATATTTTAAATCGATCCCTAACAGGATGAAATGCAGAGTAATAGCTAATAATGGATCCCACGCCTAAGAAAGAGCATGTACCTGGTATACGTTACATTTTTATGAGAAAATGGATGATCTACAGAATTTGAAATTGCTGTAGAAGCCGAAAAGTTGGGAATAAATCGACTATTTTGTAGAGGGCCGAACTAAAAGTGAAAACTTCCAAAATAAGAGGATATCTTTTAGTTCTTACCGCTGACGAAAACAAAGGGCTTTTAACCACTACTAAGGAATAATAATAACAAAAACGAAACAATTGACGTAAATTTTATTTTTATTTTAAGTTAATAAGAAGATAATCAAACAAAACTAAAGACGGCCATTTGATATCGGGGCCAATGAAAACTGTAATAAACTACATTAAGACCAGTCAAATTATTAGATTAAAAAAAACGTCAATCAAACTACCTAATTCTTATTAGAATAGAATGGAGTTTGACATTTTCAAACTCGGTTAAGACTACACCGAGCAAAAGCCAAGCGCAAAATGAAGTGATATTACTCAGTTAACACTTTAAATGAATAACATAATGTTGAGGAATTGAGTTTACTGTAAAAATAACGTTCAAAAACGAAAGTAGGTATTGGTTTGTGTGTTTTCAAAATGTATCATTTTGTTTCAAGTTACTATAGGCCCGTAGATAAACACCTAACAGACTAAATAAACATAATATATATAAAATTACAAATAAATAAATATATATACTTTCACGCCTTCATTCCCAGAGTGGGGTAGGCAGAGCTACAGAATTACCAACAACTCTAAAAACTTGTTGATAACTCTGTTACCACAATTTGCACAATTACGCTAAGATGTTTAACAGTGTATATTAGTGACAGGTAGCAAGCCCATCGCCTAACAGTACTACAAGCCTTTATTCCCTTAGTTGCCTCTTACGACTTCCACGGGAAGACATGGAGTGGCACAATTCTAAGCCGGCAACCACACGGCAGCAAACGTAAGAAATAGGTAATTCAAATCTTGATAATTATGTTTATACACTCTCGGTCAAATAATACGGGTCAGAGTGCGTTTTTCATACAAACGAGGCTATTTCAAAGCCTTGGTTCCTGGACACAGGCATGTTTTGAGTGAGGTTTAATGGTGGATACTCCGAGGTTAAACAGTGGAGGTCAAAAGTGCTTAAGATACCTAACAGATCGCACAATCAGTTAACACCACAGCGAGAGAGCATGGGTCAGCATTTGGATTTCCTTACATTTTATTGCCATTTTATATGTTTTTCTGAACATGCACAATTTCAGCGTTAACCGCAGATTCAATCCGTTGGGTATCTTAGGCAATCTGGAAGTCCTGTATCGATGCTCGGGGTGTCCATCATCAGATTTCACTAAAAGCATCTCCTGGCGAGGAACCAAGGCTTCCAAATAGCCTCTTTAGTATGAAAAACGCATTCTGACCCGTATTATTTGACCGCGAGTGTATTATACGCACTACCTAATTGATGATTGACAATAAATAAATAATTATGAGAATACATAGTTTAAAAGAAATTGTGGTTTAAATGTGCCATTAGTTTTCAAGGTTTTACTTGATTAACCTATAGAAAATTCAACAAAATATTTATTTAACCTGAAAAGAAGTTAATTTCTAGATCTTAATAGAGCACGTAACACACGTATCTACCATATTGTACGTTCGGAGCGAGTGTGCGACGTTTCTGCCAGCTGTGTGCATTCAGTGGTCTCGCCGTAAACTGTTATGTTTCATTTTTACTTTTTCTAAACAACTGCAAACGTGACTTGACAAAAAGTATGCTGGCATGGTAGCGGGATTTTAAGTGTAATAATTACTAGAGGAAAAAAATGTTTCTGTCACTCCTGCAAAAATCTGCAATTCGAGGTACTGACTGCATTGTTCCCCGTTCTGTTTATAGGCTACAAAGCAATGTTCAAACCGCATTTTTTATTTTCCAAGAAATAAATTGTATTGAAAAAAATATACAACACATTCCATGTTATAAAAAAAAACATTTCTCTAATTTTCTCTAGAGCTACGAATATTGTATTGTTTGTTTTATACCTTAGTAAATACATATTTAAATACATCTGAAAACTCTCGTTAACTATCGTACGTACTTTGCGTACTTATTGGTTTCCAATGACTATTCATTATGCTAATCACAAAAAGCCCAGGAAAATAGGGAAATCTCAGCTACAATAGCAGCAATGTTTTTGATTATGTGTGATCCACGCTTCGAGACGCGTCACCACGAAGTCAGTCGACAGATGTCGCGCGGCAGGCGTCTGCAATTTATTTAATGTGGCCCCGCCTACGTTTTATGAAGTTTTTTTTCGTTGCCGCGATGATGCCTCCTCTTCTTATTGAGCCGTTTGCTTCACTTCCCTCGGGAGAACTTTTATTAAGTGACGGTGCTTTACAGCTTCCCTAGAACGTTTATTATACGCGAATTTTTGGAAGTCATTTTGTATAAGAGAAGAGGCATTTAATCGTTTAAGTTCTAATGATCTTCGAAAAGAGATAAAGAAGAAATATTTTTACACTGGAGCTTGTGAAAATTAAATGCTGTAACTTTCAAAGTTGAAAAGATAATGTAAGTTTAATTAGGTATCTCTAAGAACCGAAAATTGTATCATTAGGTAAATACCTAAGAAAATCATTGTACCGCTTGAATTCTCACCCCCCGCAGCAAAATGGCTGAAACATTTGGATATCGAAAAGCGAAGGTCCAAACAGGATGACTGCCATATTCAATGACAATGACTGCTTGGAATACATGCATGAACTAATATTGAACGATTTTTGCTTTTAGGCTAGTGCCACCAGAGTTGAGGTCACGCACACAACAACATGTCATGTAATGACCGCAGGATTTTGGAATAACTGTTCTTTTTTCGTATCAATAGCAAGTTCAACAGTGAATTGCAAGATAGACCAAAAAAAATCTTTAAACTATTTTGTTAAGTATTATTTAGAAAAATACATAGAATTCAAACAAAACAGAATATAAATGATTTGGATCTATTTTATTTAAATATTTATAGATACCTATTCAAATACATACATACATACCTTTACGCCTGTAGGCTTGTAGTACTGTTAGGCGATGGGCTTGCAACCTGTCACTAATATGCTGGTAAACATCGTAGCCTATTAGTGCAAATTGTGGTTACTGAATTATCAACAACTTTTTAAATTGTAGTTCTGTAGCTCTGCCTAGCCCAGTCTATTCAAATAGTTTTATTAAATTTAATTGATACCATCCCATCCTGAACTTCAACCCTATACAACTTTGTTGGGGAATCATAAAAGGAAGAGTGACAGCCAGTTATACTGAGTTCACATTTAACAGTGGCACGAGAAAATTAGACGAATAAATTGAAGCACTTGAAATAGAGACTTTTCACAATATTTTCAGAAAATCCCTAGAAAAAGAAGAAATAAAGGTACTGTTAAATCGAACCGAAGGTTGATCATTTATCCGAAAACCATTGGTAACTATTAAAATATATATTTAAGTATTTTTATTTACTTACATTTACATTCACTCATTCATTTCATTCATTAACTTTTTTGCAATCAGTACTTCTTGTAGCTGTTTGTGTAATAATAAAATTCACCTCAACTCTCGTGGTAATACCTATACCAAGCCTTCGCTGTCCGCCCGTCTGTCTCCCACCAGGCTGCATCTCAGGGACAAGAACATTTTTATGGGGATAAACGCAAGTGTTTGTTTTTTTTGCAAGGGAATGTATTTATAACAGTCATAAAAGTAAACAAAAAAAGAAATAAAAATTTATAAGGGTCCCTTTAAAAGGATTGCATTATTCTCGGCGTGGTTTTCGAGTCCGACGACCTGAAATGACTTGCATAGATGCACGATAGAGGCGTTCCATCTTAAAGTGTGCACCTGCATTTAGTGGTCTTAGGATTGCAGTCTCAAGATTGTAGTCTTGAGAATGCAAATCTTTATGGGATCACAGACCAACTTACTATCAGGTGGCCTGCTCATTTGCTAACTTCATGTTTCTTATAACTACATACTGCCACACTACCACTGTTTTCAAAGCTATAAAGTTAGATAAAACTTGCGTTTTTCGTATCTATCTTTTAATTTTCATCCCTTACGAGTATACGTTGCAACTCTTGATAAGGAGAAATACATTTCTCAGAGTAGCAGTCTGAGCTCTTCGTGGTTTTTACCTAGCCTTGACTAAGTGCACTCACTAGTCTACTGAAGGATTCCCGACTATTTTATCAGCTTCGCGGCGAGGCTGAACCCATTTCTCACTAGTTGTTTAGTAATAATAGTTTTCAGAGTTTACACGCAAATAATGGAAAAGGTAATATATTTAACCCACACGGGTACGTTTTGATTTATTGAAAGTTATTTCGCTTAGGGCCCGGGCGCGGGAGGGCGTTATTTGCCAAGGTACGAGCATCAACCTCTTTATTTATAACCCCGATAATACCGTACCTTAGATCTCGGTATAACCGTTATTTATAATAAACTTCGCCTGTGATTTTAATCCGGAACCTTGCTAATGTTTGCGGCCGTACCCCAAATTAATTACTTTAATCGCATTGCTTTACATCGGTGTAAGCTATGCTGCGATAGCTAAAGCTTACTCAGAAGGTTTTATATAGTTTACTTATAATGTTTAGCTAAGATAAGGTATCTTATAAAACATACTTAGCAACATAAATAAATAAATAAATATCAGGGGACAATGTCACACCAATTGACCTAGTCCCAAACTAAGCTCTAGGCTTGTACAGTCAACAGCATAAATAAGTGATCATTTATGTACCTTGTCGCTTTCAAAAGTTTCACTATTTTGTATAGCATTTCAAACATAACGTTAAAGTGACAAGGTACATAAATGATCACTTATTTATGCTGTTGACTGTACTATGGGTACTAGACAACGATATAAATACTTACATAGAGAAATATATACTTATATACATAGTTAACATCCATGACTCAGGAACAAATATTCGCGTTCATCACACAAATATCTGCCCTTACCGGGATTTGAACCCAGGACCGCTAGCTTCGTAGGCAGGGTCACTACCAACTAGGCCAGCGCGTCGTCAACATAGATACGAGGATAGCTTGGTCTCAAAAACTCTCAAGTATCAAACGCGCTAAAAATGGCTGTTATAACAAATTGATAATTGAAGTAATAATAATGTACCCATCGATCACATCGGATGACATATTACCTACCTGGTCGCCGGCGACGGGTGTAAACCGTCGAGATGCTCGATCATGCTACACCTATTATCGGATTCTTACAAACCACCCTCATTTAGGGGTATCGCCGTACAACGGGGTTCAATACCTGTTTGGTACTTATCGTTATTAGTTCGATTTTCGTTTCCCACGGGATACACCGAAACAATAACTGCTTGCTTTTGCATTTTTATTCGAAAGAATAGCCTTTTCTTAGGATCTAAATTAAAACATTTCATGATTAAAAGTGTTATTGATATTTAAAATAATGTATCACATAACATTAACCGCGCCTACTTTCTGTGTAAAAATGGCGGAGCTATTTAGAAAAATGGGTATATTTCATCTTAATGTAGATTTAGAAAGACGTTTTTTTACTATCTGTGATCAGTTTTTAAGGTCATAAAATTATAAACCTTCATGAATTCAGCACTTCCTGCATGACACTTGTTTCTAAGGTAGATTTACTGACACACAATTACATTAAATTTATTGATAGAAAATTACAAACTTCAAATCATGAGGCTCTAGAATAAATGTTGATGCCGGCGTTTCCTCTTGGAAAACCTCATCTCAGAAATTATTAACAGCCATCACACATAACTCGAAAAAGAAATGGTTTTATTAATATATTAATTACATCACATTCTTCTTCTTTTTTTATTAATGGTAGAGTAAATAAAAATTACACAAATCATTTTGACTTGACAACAGCTGTCTTTGAACGCAGGTTTCAGCTAGATACCTAAATTGTACTTATGAAATAAAATATTGGCGAGGTTATAATGCAAACGATTTCAGAAAAAAATGTTATTTAGTTCGGTACCCCATGAATAAAAATCTTAACTTTAATAAATAAAAATCTTAATTTTCTGCAATCCTAATTCGTAGAAAATTCTGCTCTATTTGGCCAGATTTTTAATTTTTAGTTTTATACGTGACAGCTATATACCTAGTAGTGTTTAACGATTTAATGATATTATTGCACAAAAACAATATTTACAGTGTAAAGTGTTTCGCAGCTGTTTACTCCCATCTCCGCACATAGGAGCAATTTTATGCTATTCTAAGGTGTGAATAAAGCATCTGTCACTTTCTGATCATGTAAGAGCGAGAGTGACAGATGCTTCATCCACCACGATAAAGGTGACCACAATTACAGGTCCTGCTTCTTCTTACTGAATATGACGAACTTAATCTAGATTATTTTCATTGGTACCTAGGTATTCTTACAAATACATACCTTGTGAGGTCATTCGTCATAGTTTAAAGCACATAACGGGTTACTGTGAAGCTTTTAGTGTCTCAGTTTCTCATTTTATAGCAACTTCAACTGTTGAGACATTACGTCACCAGTCACGAAGACGCCAGGAGTTAATGTCCACGGCATAACAACGCAATTGGATACAAATGATGGCTATTTTCTCATGGCTCTCAGCAAAAATAATAGATGGCGAGGCATCCAAGCGAGGAGCAATCAATCAAGGAGCGTATTCCGTCCCTGTCTAGTTTGCTGCTACGTACGTGTATGAATTAGACTCTCAGATTGATCATACCTCGAGCTTGCATTCATACACACGACTTCACAAGGCGTATTATGATTAGACATCGCCATGTTCATTACAAGCTGGCATTAATCATTCTGCTGTGCGCTTATTAAAGGCTGGCTTGTTCATTATTCGGACCATACTCATGTTCATCATGTACTTTTAATTAAGATATTTTTCACATTTTTTTACTTGTTGTTTTGGCTGTATACTTTTCGAGTTCATCGTTTAAAAATGTTATATAATATGTTTATACTGATTCTTTAAGGCCCATTTAGATGGTACGAGTTTCTCGCCCATTTTGGGGCGAGAAATCGTATGACATTATCGTACGCAATAATCGCCGGGCGAGAATCGTATAAAAATGGTTACATTAAGCGAGAAATAAAAACTCGTTTACGATTATGTCATTCGAAACTCGTACGGAGATTATCGCCAGGCGACATAGTTTACACGAGACGCTGCATTCTACGGAGATATTTGCTGACGATGTCTCGACTCATCTAAACTGGTTCTCGTATGACATTTTTTCACGTACATGCGTGTATCGCACGAATCGGTCAGAACCGATTTTCATACGAGTTTTACCCGTCAATTTACGTGATAAAATATAATAATTTATATATATTTTTATTGCCATATTTTTCAAGATAATGTAACTAATTAATTGCTCCTGGCTGAATGACACGTGACGTTGCCTTATTAAAAAAAAACGGCGGGAAACAACGGTAAATAATATTTTAAAAAAAAAACTATTTTGTGCGGTTTGGCGATAGCAACAATTTAAAAATGTCCAGAAAGACAATTAATTTATTTAATAACAATTCTTGTTTTAGAAGTGCCGACACAATCAGAACAGCCTCTCGCAATGCACTCATAATGACGACTGAATATCACATGAACTCGAAATACGATTCTCGCATTGCCTTTATGTTTACACGGAGACTGCAACCATATAAGGCGAGGCGATTTTCGCCCCTTGCCATACGATATCGTACGTGTAGTTTATATGATGACATATTTTTTTCGTGCTACGATAATCGTACACTCGAAGAGAGAAACTCGTACCATCTAAATGGGCCTTTAAGAGCTATCCAATGACCTAACTGCGGGCCTAGTATGATTGCGTTTATCGCGTGACAAAGTATGGATAAAGCATCCGTCACTCTCGTACTTATAAACGTGTTTAGGGTCGCAAATAGAAAAAAAACCAAATGTTTTTTTTCAAATTTATGAAAAAAAACATGAAAAAAACCTGGCACCATGGTTTTTTTTCTAAATTAGGTTTTTTTTCAGATGAACAAAAATATGCCACAATAACGGTTTTTCGTGATTTATTTAACTAAACTATTTTTAGTAAATGCAAAAAGAACTTTAAACCTATTCACTAGAACTATCAGCACTATCAGCAGCACTAACTAATTTTTGGGGAATCCCTGAATTCCCCGATGCGGCGACGAGAGGCGTTGGTGTTGACTGTTGCCAACAGTAAATTGCGATAACTCCCACTACTGATTTCATTTATGTTGTTATTAATCAAAGTTGTTAAATAAAATGGTTTAATGGTTAACATAAAGTCTAAAACAAGTAAAACAACCGTATAAAAGTATTAACTGCCTTGCAAATTCTGAGTTTACATACTTTTGAAAAAAAACGTACCTACTCCAGAAAAAAAACGGCTTTTTTTCATGTTTTTTTTCAAGTCAGAAAAAAAACCGTTTTTTTACAACCCTAAACGTGTCAAAAAGTGACGTATGTTCTATCCACATTTCGTCACGCGATAAATGCAGCCATATTAGGCCCCCAGGGCGTCATAATGTGAAACAAAACATAACCGTTCCTTTCTTAGATCAACAATATCATTGTTTATCGAAAGTTGCTTTACGTGTAGTACAATACAAAGTACAATTTTATAAAGATTTTATTTTTGACCTTGTCGGCGTAATTTAGATGTAAAGCTACGTCAAATTATAGCTTTTTAGTAACAAGAGTCTGGGTTATTTTATTTTAGACATTGCAGGCGGAATTTTAGTGTATAACTAACTATGTCAAGTTTTGGCTTTTTAGTATCAAGACTCTGAGTCTTCTGAGTAAACCGCGGACAGTCGCATAGATGGACATTGGGCAACTAACTATAGGGGTTTCATGTTTATAACAAAACCCTAAGAATGGTATACAAGTAAATATTTTCATCTGTTAACAACTAATTTGCCACATCTAAAGGTAGATATTTACGTCGACACCTATGAGCTAATGAACAAAAAGCTCCCCGCAACCTTCGTCACAGTTAAACGAAGCCTACCTCCGAAACTCGCAGTAATCGCTCGAAAGATGAACTTCCTGATAACTTTCCCGGAAGATAAACTTTGCCTCTTTATATTAAATTATTCCGAAACTTCCTGGGTACGAACGAGAAAGATTTCCGAAAGTGCTAATTGATTGATATTTCATTTTGAAAAGTTAATTTGCGCGCTCGTTTTCCTGCTGCTTTAATTTGTAACGGAGTCTTTGTTGTTTTAGTTAAAGCGATATAAAAGATGCGTGTGTAGGGCTGTCCACCGTAATGGGTAAGTCACAGTCGAACGGGCGCACGAGCGAGCGATCAAAGAAGCGGCACATGCGGGAAAATTAACAAGGAAAATTCACAATATACTGGCTTAGCTCCCTCACGGCGGTGCAACCAGCTACACACTGATACACTAGCATAGACAACATGGTCGCTGTAGGTACAGTGTTATTGGACTTTACAAAGTACAACATCGTCTTTATTCGCCTGGGTAAAAATATATTGCCCTTGACATGTTAGTATTGTTTTTAACTCAGCCACCATTACTGTAAATAACTTAAATAAATAGGAGCTATTGTAACGTTGATAATAATTATGATAACATGCCAAAAGCAATATGATTTTACGTAGAATAATAGAGGCACATGTCTTTCATAAAGTTTATTTTAATGTTAACTGTTAATGCCGTAGGTAGGTAATCCTTTGCACAGCTCCGAGTATATAATTTGTTACTATCATTATATTTTCCTTTTATTATAATCCCCCGAGATTTTATTTCTGAAGATAGAATTTAGACATCAAAGCCGCATAAAGTAAATCGTTTTTATCGTGTAACTTGCGAACAACCTTGGTTGAACTTGAGGAAGTATTATATTTAAGCCGATTACTTTGCCCATTTTGATGGATGTCACATCCCAGCTTGCGGACAATTTGACCCATTTGCAATGTTTTATGTATTTGTAACTTTTCGATACTCATAAGTACTTAATATTTTAATATTCATCAGCACTTACTGACAAGCCATATTAAAAGGAAAGATGGAAGATAGTTCTAAGGTAGAGGCATGTTATTTTGAGAACATGTATTGATATATCACGTACTAACAACTATTGTGAATCTTTATATCAAACCGTTTTTATTAATAACTGGTCACAGCCAGACGTTTAATAAGGGTGTATTAAAGTACCAATTGTGGGAACGAGAGGTTTATTTAAAAAAAAAACCACTACATTGTTAGCGAAAATGTGACGTCAATCGGCGTTCACGGCATTGTGTTCAGGTAAAAAATTACACCGATCGGCATCACTGGCAATAAGTGGGTTGAATGTAGGGGCTGCTTGCTACCTCCCACGCTACGTATATACCTACCTACTCGCATATTGGTTTGTCGTTTTTTTTTCATTATTATCCGTTGAGGTGATTTCTGCGGTTGAGCTACCTTGGCAATTTACGTTATCGGCCTTTAAAATGAATTAGGTAAAGTTCAAATTACAATGTGATGCAAATTATTCTCAATATTTGAATATAGAAATATTTGTTATCATACTCTTTATTCCGCGTACCTACCACTGCTCATGCCTACGCACTGCTCAAGTAATTATTATGAAAGACCGCTCCGAGGCTACATCAAAGAACTGTAATACATTTTACGGGATTATTTTAATGAGTTTCAAAAGTTTGGTCATTCCGCTAAGTAACGGGCATGTTTCACTGACCAACACTTTATGTATGTATGTGTCCCGTGGTATCATATTCAGTTGTATTAATCTACGCTGTAATTACTAAACTTACAAATCCACAAAGGTACTGACCGCCTTTACTGGCATTGATTAATTCCTTTTTTGTTCAAACTTAGCCATTCTTAAGAAGAGAGGGGCACACTAACTTTTTTATAACGATTTTGTTAATCTTGATATTTTTTACAATTCTACATCTTTTCACTGTTACCTTATTGATTAAGCTGTAGCAAGCGGTCTCCTCTCCTGTATTTCATAAAATATCACCGACATATACATGGCTATAGCCCGAGCCAGGACAAAATTATAAAATTAAACATTCATGAAAAGCAATCAAAGGTTCTGCGGCGGGTCGGCATAGTTAAACCATCCCGAAACATTCCGCAACAAATCATCTAATATATCCGTTGTGAGCATATGCATTCATCCAGGCCTTCCCTTTCAATTTGGCTAAGTAATTTCGAACGACTACAATCTGTTTAGTGGGGTGAAATAAAAAAGGAGATTAAAAAGGCAGGCCCAGAAGGCGCCTTAGCTCCGTTTCAGTGAGATTAACAGCCATAATCAAGCAATTGGGTGGCGGATTACAGCGATTTTTATGTCACCCGAGACGCGCGCGCCGCGCATCAATCACCGCACTTGAAACTCCGGTAATAACAGTGATGAGCCGAAATCTCGGGGAGTGCGTGAGCGATATCACAATGATAGCGCTGTTCGCGAATTTCACACTTTTAAACAGACGGCCATTACGCAAAGTCCCTACGTGTTTTTCAGCTCCCTTGTATTTTATGAGCGGCATTATTAAAACGTTTTACTTTAAGTTGTCTGCCCGTCTGCTTACAATCTAAGTGATTATTTTTTATTGTTGGTATGAATATTTCAACAAAAGTAAATTACATCTTCTTAAAATGGAAATTTATGTTATTTGAAAAGACAATAGGTGACTTAAAAAATTATCAATAATGTGATATTGTTTAATATACCAAACCATATCAGTGCTTACCTTAAACATCTATCAGAAAACCGTTGTGCAGCCTAACAAAAGTAAGAATTTCCTCTTAGTAAGCATAAAAACATAATATAAGATATTATCTTATCCCGCGACTCACTCATGCGTTTTGAGGAAAAATAACTTTTAGTAGGTACCCGAATAACGATCATTATTTACCAAAAAAGGGTAGAAAATATCAAAATGATGGCGTGACTGTTCCCAGGTTTTCTTCATTCCAGGTTTTCTTTCACATTGCTGGATCCACGGAAGATCAGCGTCGTGACACTCCTGAGTGCAATTTGTTACATTATAAAAATAAATACAAATGAAAATCCTGCACGCTTATTTGCTAAGTTATCTTAAGCTTAAGTTTTAAGTACATACCTTCACGCCTGTAATCCCAGAGCGGGGTAGGCAGAGCTACAGAATTACTTACAATTTTAAAAAACTTGTTGATAATTCTGTAACTACTTTCCGCACAAATAAGTTTTGGGTGTTCTACCATAATTAGCTTCAGGTACATAATGTTAACTAATAAGTAAAAATGTATCGATTTGCAGAAATAAAATTATTTTCTTTCTTTCTTTCTTTCTTTCATTCATCACATGGATAGTTTTTCAAAGTTGAAGCCCATTACGATGGAAGGAGATCCAGATATGAAATCATTGCGGATCTGCAAAGGTTACAAAATAATCAAATGAACTTAGGCGCGGCATAGGCGCGTGAAAATAACCCCATGTGCCTCTGTTTAGTCCACAAGAAATACACTTTTTTACCGAACAACTGTCAAATGTAGAATTTAGTGCCTATGACTTCTACTGCCAAAGTTTGAAGTCTCAAGGGAAAATCATGAATACAAACAAACCAGAAAACCGTATTTTCATTCGCTGCCCTTTCGCACTGTGAGCAGGGTTTAACCGCGGACGTAGACTTTGGGGTTGCACTTGTGAAGGTTCTCGAATATCCTTAAGAGGCTTTTCGAATCATCTTATGTCACGCCGAGGCGGTGGATAGATCGTAAGTCCCTTAACATGATAATAGGTCCGCGTTTTGAGTATTAAGTAAATAAGACCCCTCTCAGACGCTACGCGCTGGAAGTTTTGCTGATGTAACCTGACTAGTACCTATCTTAAAACTTTGAGTCTTAGGTTCTATCATGAAAAATAAATAAACTTGCAAAAGATAAAGCGGATAAAACAACTTTCAAGTTAAAGGTGCTGTTAAAAGTAAAAATATAACCTAGTCAATATTGCATACAAGACATGGCCATTGTTTTTAATCGTTTATTTAATGATTAGTCTAGTAGTAGGGAATTTTATAATAAATAAAACACGCTACCCTACCCTAAATGTAGGAATTAAAGGTGATTAAGCGGTGATTTTTGATGTCTGAAAGATTCATACCAATTTTTTCATTCATTTCCATCATCATTGCTTACCTTTCCTACAAAGCAATAATATTCAAAATCAACTCGGCTTTATACCTAAATGGTTAGTTTCACATATAAAACTTTTGTTTAGCCGCTCCTAAGTTTAATTGAGATGAAGGACCTAACTTTGCTTGTATTTATCCTGACACTTGATCACCGAAACTCCTATCGACATGGAACTCATTTTAACCTCGGCCCTTTTGTAAGTTGTTCGACTTTTGGTTAAATTGAGATGGAACTACTTGACGCTACGCACTTGAACTTTGGTAGCTTGTTTGGCCGCCTCTAGCTTCCCGTTTGCAAGAAACTACCGATAGATGGCGCCACAGCAATGAAACTTCAAATAAGGAAGGTTCAAGAAAAATATTAATACGATTTGAATTGCGGTGACTGTGTATGAAACGTTTTAAGTATTAGGTATGCCATTTTTAAAACACTACAAATTTCGGATAATAAGGACTAGGTACCTAGTTGTTTCTTCGTTTTTTAATATAATGGAAATTGACAAATCGAAATAAAGAGACATATTTTTGATAAAAGAGAGGCGGAGTGGATTTATAACAAAGCTTTCTTAAATATTTATGTTTACCTGCAAAAATACTTACTACTACGCGTATCTATGTAGTTTAGTTCACTGGTTATTTAACTTTTAGCAAGTCAAAAATGTGTGGTTCATCAAAAAACAATGTCAATGGTGTTAAACTACTTCGTCATTCAATAAAAGAAGCTTCTGCAGGATAAAAAAACCCAGCTACCCTACCCTGTACATGACCCCGAGTTGCTAACGACATTTACTGCTACACTGTTATGTCTGATAACCTCACAGCTCGATACAGTTTTTCAAAGAGATGAGGTTTACCGGTAAAGCGCAGTTTATCCGATGTTTATCTCAATGATTGGGCATGACGCGGCCTTTCTCCCCGGCGCGGCGCTCCACGGACAGAGCTTCTCGTTTTATCAGTGTTTAACTTGGTGACCGGTTCTAGCCTCGATCAAATTATAGAAAGGGATAGTGTATTTTTCTAACAACCAGAGACTGAAACTGAAACTAAAGACAGTTCCTAATAATATTTTTCCAAACGTTTTCTTTGTTTATAATTTGCAAACAAAGGGAAAGGACAAAAGAGTCAAACTACCAATGTAGAAAAAGTACGGAATATTATTGTTAAGATAACATTATACGATCTAAAAGATACGCAAATGAGAGCAATGAAACGCTATGTATACTCGTAGTAATTTGAACCAAGTATTTTCCATAATAACAGTGCTAGTTTCAAATAAATTACTGTGATACCGCAAAATAACTGTTATTTTGCGTCAACTTTAGAAAACATAACACGTTGCTTTCATAATACAATTTCTACCCTTTCCCAGAATACAAGAAGAGTTTTCCATATGAAGTGAAAGTTTTTGTTTACACGATTAACCACCTAAACTGTTGTCTGGTTAGTATTCATAGTGTCGGACTCGTTGCGTATTCAAGAAGCGGACGAAAATGAAATATGGACTATTCTCCGCGCATTCTGAACAAAAGGTGACTAGGCGTCAGGGATCTCGCACCACTTTGGTCATATTCTTTTTAGTTTGCGAAGCTCCCGGGGCGCTCGGCTCCTTTGTATTGGCGTTTCGAAATTTGCAATGCTTTCTAAAATTTCGTGGAAGAAAAAATAGACAAGCGTTTGTAAAAACTATTGACGTTTACTTTGAACTAAATGTTTTATGAAAAAACATCTTAAATGAAAGCACATGTACTTACTGAATTTTAAAGAAAAACTGTCACGACTAAGTAAACTCGATTTTTCCCTGATATAGGCGACTAAAGTGTTTATACTGGCTAAAATGACCTAGCACAGCACCAAATAACTTGAAATAGAGTATTAGTTCATATTTGTGGTTTTATGACCTAGTTTTTGTGTAGTAACGGCTTCGGAAGCCCACACTGAGCATGGTCAGACATGCCCTTGCCTAGTTTTTTTATAATAATTCATGCTTCAATTAAAAGAAACATTTGTGTAGAAAATATATTTGTACTGGACTTGTATTTTAAGCGTTTAAAATCTTATTGTCTTTGATCCGTTATCGTATTATGAATATTTTGATAGCTTTTATTTATATAGATAGAATAGATGTCCTTATTCAGTGAAACAAAAATCTCACATTCTTTCTAAAAAAAACACTATTGAAAACAAAGCATAAACAATACCCATTCGTAACTCAATTCACGACTCCAGTTCAAATCTTCTTAATGCGGGCGCTTTAAATGGGGTACCATTGTTTTCTCGCGCAAAAAGCGTCAAATACCGAACACGGCGAGACCTCTACAGCCGAGTAATAGACTATAGATTCGGAAGAACAGTGAGGAAGCGATATATGTCTCCATCGCATTTCCATACATTACGGATCGGGAAGTTTTGTCGCTCAAACTCTCTGAGCGGGAATGGATATGTTTCAGTATTGATGCGTGACGCTGAAATATCTTCATTCACGCCTCCCGCCGAGGTGAATGGGAGATATTTTTGTAGTCTTGCAACATTATTACGCTTTTGTGTGGTGTTTGTGACAGCCTATTTGCTAGAAGAGTAAGTTTGTGACAATAAGTAAGGGTGGGGAGTGATAAAATATCCCCAAGCCAAATACGAGTAAAAGTGTAAACAGTTAAAATTGATCTTTTGGAAGACCGAACGCCGCTCGGGTTGAAAATAATTTTCCAAAAGATGACAAGACAAATCGATAAACCCGTACCTATATTGCTAATTTCCAAATCGTGAGGCGTGAGTTTATGTATGTATGTATATATATTGTTCGTTTAATAGGGTAAAATATAAATATGGTATACTAGAATAGAATATCCGTTTCCTTAGATCTTAAATTAAAGTACAAATTCTCACTTATTATACATTTAATGGGTGAGTTTTTTTATACAAAACATTGTTTCCATGACTTCCACTTTGGTAAGCAAGTTTGCTGACGTGGGTGAGACGATTGATTTGTGAAAGTGGTGATGGGTTCATGTTACGGGACGGACGTGATAATTGTTTTTCATCAAATTAAGTATATTGACGTCAGTCTCAATAGTATTTGCTTAACATTTTTATTGTTACTTTAAACTAAGCCCAAAAAACGATGTATATTAATGTCAGTCGTACTCATATTAGCATTATAAAGCAATTTATGATGTAGCCTTCAATTGTTTTGATGGTTTCAATAACGTCGACGAGTATACACACAACGAGATTGGTGTTTGTCTTTAATTTATTTTTTGTTTTTTCACTCCAAAAACAAAGCAAAGACAATTTTTGTCTTTTATCTTTAACTACAATAATTTATTGAATTGATAAAACTACGAAACAGCATTCAATTAAAGTAAATTGTCCTGTCATAAGCATATCATACATTCAACTTGAACTTAATACTCACTCTTCAATTCTGATCGATGAAAATTTCCTTGCGATAGAGTTTGATTGATGTTTGCAGGATTTGTATCCTACCCTTTTTAACGGAAAAAATCCATCATAGTTTCATAAAGGTATGAGAGCACAATAAAAAGATGACTCTGGACTTTTTTAGTTTCGAAATATTTTTACATGCTTGATATTTAGAACAACAATGTAATAAACTTTATAACGTTAAAAATAAAGCTGTATGATATGTTTTAATGGAAACACAACATCCAAGCTCGATTATCTGTGTATTATATTCAGTCAAGTGAGAGCCAAATTATTTTATGCTCGATAACTGTAGCATTACCGAAATTATGCGGAGAGGGGAATAGTGACGTGAAATATTACAGTGTGTTACTTCGTGTGTTATTTTTCACAGGCTTTTGTCTCTCTCCCCTTTATTGGCTAAATTCCCAGTTTCGTTTTCAAGGCTCATTCTACTGCGACTCACTTTGAAGAATGTTATGAGAAAATGTTCTTTGTTTTTGTTGAAACCCATGTTCGGTAGGTACGGTATGGCATGCACAGTCAATTACAAAAAGTTTTAGACATTTGTGATTGTTTAAAACAGAACTCTTCAACTGAGATATACTTGCGTTTTACTCATAAAAAATTGTATTTAATTAACGTATCCAATATAATTAGATATTTTTTGCCAAGCTTTAGAACGTCATTGTACTAAAATAAGTATTTTAATTTATCTGCAAACTCTACCATTGACAATTTCCTTTCGTGTATTAATTTACAATACCATCTAATTAAACATAAAAAATAACGAGGTCTAATTCGAATAAATTGTGACCAGGTAAATTTACATTTACTTGCCAAAAAAAAAAAGGTTTTGCCCTATTTTTACGGTTATCCGGATGAACTCGGACGAACGCAGTAAGCTTTATGGCTGAAAGATATGAATATAAAAGAATTCAAATCGATATCGTGCCTCCTCAGGTTACCGCGACGCGAAACATTTGCATATTTTTAAAATTTTAACAAATAATCTTTGATTCAGACTTTTTGGCATAAAAAAAAAGTTCTGTTCATGATAAAAGCTGATTACCTACTGTGAACAGAACTCAGAAAAGGTGCATGTAGCTATAATACAAAGTTTAAATACGAAATATCTTATATTAATGTTTTAAGATTTCACAAAACGGAGAAAACTGTGTCAGTATTCACGATGTACTTCTTTTTTCATATTGTGATGTACAAGGAATATTATGTTTTAAGCAGCAAATTATATTTTGAAATTGTACGCAGCCATTGTAACGTAATTACGATTATGAAATACTTTGGTTGCCTTAACATCTTCATGAACGTTTAATCAAATTTTAGGAGATTGCCGCGGGTCTTTTTCTTAACAAATGACAAGATGAAATTCGGTCGGTACCAAATTAATTAACCACAAAAAGGGAAGTAAAGCATCTTGGAGTTCCGATCGATGCCAGGGGCGATGCTGACTGGCTCCTGGATCATAAGGATCACGGTTTTAAAGAGCGAAGTTACCTCGGTGGCTTATAAGCTCGGTCGTAGTTCAGTGGATCAGTCTCGGCAAGCCGAGCTGGTGAATTACGAAAACAGTCAACCAAAATAAAAATGAGAACCATTCGGCTCGTTTCAACGTCTTCACAAGTGTTTAATCTTATAGAAAGATCGTTTGTGTTAATAAAAGCGTATTTCATGTAAAATCATGTTTATCAATGTCTAAATTTGTGTCTTTACCAAATTAGATTGTTGGGTAAGCCTTAAATTTGTGTTTGAGCCACTTGTAGCGTTGAACAAATTTAGAAAATATTGCGAAAGTGAAAACCTTTGAACTTAAATATTCCGAGTTCGTTAGGAAAGGAAAGACAATTTTAGATTTGTACAGTTTTCTTAGATGAACAATGAAGTTATAATTAATAATAATGCGAAAAAAATGGGCTTCTATAATATCACTGATTTAAAGCAGCATTTGTTACCAATTTTTTTCCGGCAGTTGTATAAATAATTGAGCAATAAATCATTAGATAGTTGCGTGTGCGTCGAATTTGGTCAGTAAAAATCATTATTATGAATAGTTCTAAAAATAAAGCGTATTCCATAATTAATTAATTAACGTTACGTTTCAGTATGTTATGTTGTTAATTAGGCAGAAAAGTATCACGTTTTGAACATCAACAATATCTTAAATTCAATTGAGTTGCTCACTCCGAATCTCCCTACTTCTTCCACAGAGGTTCTCGCGTGTGTTCCCAAAGTCGTAAAACAAAGATGAGTTTGCGAACAAAATATTGAATACCTAATAGATGAGGTGTATTATGCCTCATGCCCGCTCAGGGGTCAATAGGAGGCTTCGCGGGTCAGGGTACCCGTCCAATAAAACGGATGAGGGAGCGATGACTATCCTCCGCGTCATACCCCGCGGGTTTCGATTGTGCGATTCAAGTTATTCACTCTCTACGTAAACATTATTTGCGTTCTGATAGAAATCGCGCGTAGATGTTTGTGTTATTGTGTTGGATAGTTATTACTATCCCCGTGGAAGTTCTGGAATCTAGAACAAGTACTGGGTTTTAAATATTATTACTGGACGCTTCGTAACGAATAATTTGACACCAAATTAACCTCATTTGACATTTTTGGTCGGGCACGATTATACGATTATTTTTTCATGCGCTTAAAATCTTACATGACATGCATGGCTTTAAAAGTATTTTTTTTAAATGTTGAACTTTTTTCCATTAAACTTCCACTTTGATTTCAGTGGAACTATAATTAATTGGAGTAAAGTCATAATAAAATATTAGAAATCGAACCGACTAATGTTTAAATAATATCAGTGAAAATTAGTAGCGTTACCGAAACTGATTTCATTCATAATTTTTAACTAGTATTTACAAACGAATTATCCTATTGATTACCGTTAAAGGTGGTAACCAAGAACATCCATGCATCTATTCAAGTAGAACACAAAAATTCAATTATTGCCACGAGATTTAACATTTTTTGGTTTGTCCCGTCGAACGGGTTCGGAATATATCGTCACCATAAAGCTGCAGACGCATAAATAAAAACTGTTCCATTATTGTACTTTCGTTTTATGCGAGTCTCTGACAAGTCTAGGTATCTTGCCGGCAAGCGGGTGGTGAAGTCTACGTTTGGGGTATAATAAAGAAAAGAAATGACACGCGTATTTATCTGCGGCGAACTTGTTGGTTTAGCTTATTAATTATTAAATCCAAATCTAGTGATATTATTATTTAATTTTCCGCAGCGATGTGAGTTGAGTAGTGTGTAGGATTTTAAGTGTACTTATATGAAAAAGAGCAATCCAGTTTCCGGTAAAAAGTAATTATTTGGAAATTTCGAACGGTAGCCCATTATTTTATCGAATTTCACTTCATCGAACGCTATTTTCTGTTAAAACCGTTTTTAGTTTTTTGACAAAATAATATTTAAATAATACAAATAGTTTGTTTATTCTGCAATCTTAACGTAAAAGGCGGTACAAGAGTATGAAGTTCATAATTTGTTTAACTAGTGTTGCTATCTCTATTCTTCTTAACTTTTTGAATAATACGGTGCCATAACTCGTTTGCCAGTCTCAAAACGGCGTCTAAGATTTAGTTCAGACATAAATTATACAACGTTATAAAACCCTGACTAGTTCACTACATCTCCGTACCTTGTTAATTCCACTGCCCTTTACCTCAGTATAATGTAATGTATTACCGCACAGTAACCCCCCCCCACAACGGTGACGAGTGCCCGCGAACGCCTCCTACCGGTTTACATACACACCGACCTACTTCGACGCACGGGAGTGAGCAGAAACTTTTCTCAACCCGAAATGCCACCTTCATTAACTCTTTCTCAAGAACGTGAGTTGCAATTTCAATTTAATTTCCTGTTTAGGGGGTTGTCAACCGATAGCTTCTACGTGACGGAAATTTTCTTGAACTGCACTGAGATTGTTACAGTTGTACCTTTGTAGCGAAATTTTGGTATTACATTTTTTTATGTATGGTATTTGTGTGAATACTTATGGAAAGTAAAGGAAGAGAGTACCTAATTCACCAAAAAATGTTAAATGTTGATCAATTTTAATCGACTGTTAGTTCATACATTTTGACAGCTTTTAACACTGTAATCGTCTGTTATTTTGTTGGTGACATTGATGCTATCGTGTCTAACGAGACTCAGAGTTAGTCAAAATTCCTCTGTTAAAGATAAAATTGCTCTGAGTGTGGCGGTAGGTGAATTAAGACGGCAGGGTTAGAATGATAGGGTGAAATTCTAAAATGCTTCTTTTAATAAGAAGTATCCTTACTCCTATTTCAAAATGCCACCGGGTCGTTCACCTTTTTTAACGACTAAACCGTCGATTTTTGTTTTTTTATATTTTTGACATATCTATCAATAATGATGGTTTCAGTGTCCGATTTCAAAAATGTTTAATTTATTCTTAATTAAAACTAATTAATGATTCCTGTCCTGCAGATAATGTTTTGTTATTTTTAATGTGGTTTACCAGAAACACTGTGACAGAGTGGCCGTTTTCAGCCGAGACCAAGTTTTAAATAACCACTCACACATCACATCACATCCCATCACATGTAAAAAAGAAGATCGACCCTACTAACGTAATGTATGTTGTCTTAATTTTTTTCATATTGTGCCCTGATTAATAGTTTACAGAAAAATTAAAAGAAATAGAAAATAATACATTAAAATATATAAAACGTTATAAGATTATTTTTTCATTCAGAAACTTAATTTACGAGTTCTGTTGTATTGTCTAAAGGACCATTGAACTCATTTATCAATATATCGCATAGCGCCCATCATAAGCCAAGAAAATAACGTTAAATCAACAACGATCACCAGCGAACATGTCGTTAGATCACAGGCAAACCTTTCCATTTTAATTATAAATTGACTATTCATCATATGTGTCGACTGGTAGCGCAGCTTACGATAATCAATCTTGTCAATTAAAGCGTGACGAAGCGACTGAACTGCCGGGGTACACACTGGTACAACGTACGGTACGAATAAGTGCCGCGCGTGCTAGAGAAAATTTGCATAAACTCGTAACAGGAATGGGCTAATATTGTTCAAGCTAAATAATCACATACCTACCTAGTTTTATAAAATCGAAAGTTTGTGTGTGTAACATTTAGTATGGGTGGTACTTTTTCACGCTGAAATAACTGTATTACAGTAACCAGTTTGGAATGGACTTAACTCGTCAATTGAATAAAGACATTGGCATGGCAAGCTTCTATCCAAAAAAAAATGGTTTCCGAAAGGTGGAACAACCTACGTGAACGAAGTCGCGATGAAATCAATAGCTTTCGTCGTAACATTTCAACTCGTCTGGCTGCTCTATAAAAGCAATTTGAAAAAAAAAAACTTAGGCATGACGATCAAATTTCAATCTGATTGATTAATTGACTTTACCTTGTAAATCATGTCAAACGTCAAATTGGCGTTAAATCTCTAAAAATAAAACCAAATGATATTACGTTGGATGGGTCGTATTTGTTTAAAACCGTCTTTTTTTTCAAAACGATTTTGCATTTTTACTATACGGCCGCTTAAAGTGTCAAATGAAAATACTGCCATAACGTTACCAATAAGATAAAAACAATATTGTTAGGTTTAGGCCCGCTTGCACTTAAATTTAACCCTAGGTAGGTTAACCCAAGGTTAAATTATTAAAGAATGTCAAATTCATATAAGAGCTGTCATATAAGGGTCTGACCGGGCAGGGCGGGCAGGTGCGAGTGGGCCTTAGTTTATGACAAAGCAAAATGTATAGGTTGATGTTTAATCTAACAAGAATGTTTCTAAAAAGTTTTCGTTTGAGAACCAGCATGAAATGGTATCCATGGACATGCCGTCAGTAAACGAACGTTAGGAACGCTTTGTTAAAATTATTTGGCGTGTAGTTCCCTAGGTATTGAAATATTTGAGATTTCTCCGGGAACACGGACCGTTCGTTTCGTCTGCCACGTTTCCTGTTGCTTTGTGCTAAAACAAACGCATATTTTGCAGATATTACAGCCTTTGTTTACTATGTTCCTATATATATCTTTATATTCTGAATGCTTTTAGCAAAATACAATTACGTCTTCTGATCTTTGTTACATTTGTCACCAATATATGATTTTCTTTCGTTTTCTTATTCTTTGAGTGCCGGTGAGTCGTCGTACTTTACCTATACATGATAACGAACAATAAAAATCATGACTGTTTTTCAAATATAAACGCTTAAACTTTACCGGTTACGTATTTTCAGTTGTTTCATAAGCATTTTACTTTTGGTCGCGACTCCGTTTGCGTAGAAATTTTTATATGTTCTTTCGGAATCTATTAAATTATGCGGAATAAATATCCCTTTGTGCTTATCATTAACGTACAATACGCTATAAGCGCTTACTTTTGCTCAACATATGGTTTGTCCGGTAACCCAACATTTTATCGAATTTCATTTCTTTAAACGCAGCTTTCTGCTAAAACCAGATATTTTAAACATTAATTACATAGGTTACGTTAGGTTAGACTTCTGACTACCGAAATAAGTTAACTCATGCGGCAGAACGGCCTTTCTATGAAATGAAAATTTTGCGTAATGACACGATCTTTGAAAAGTGATTCAATAAAATAATAGGTACCTAACCGTTTGTCCTTATCTGTCACTGTGGCATTTGTATTTGACAGAATGAGACAAATAATTTTGTAACTAAAATATATTTTTTTGAGCGTTTTTGAATAAGGGGGATTATCTGTATGACTAACAGTATTAACTCATTTTTCACCCGTGCACGGCAAAATAAAAAAGGGTGATAATTTTACCAGTCTTATTTTGTTCATACTCCTTTTATATACTGATATTCATTTTTTGTATGAGAAAGATGGCATTGACAGAACTAATAAAATTAACATTTTCGCTTCCTGTTCACACAAATATATGGTCCTTACTTGGGGTAATGCTTATAATTTAACGTACAACACTCCGTTCTCCACTTAACTACCCCCTTAAATGCCGAACAAATGAGGTGTCGTTGGCTTCTTCTTAGTATGCGGAGAGTAACAATTTTCACTGAAAATGTTTAAAAAATAGAAAACAAGGTTAGATTAGCAACAAAGGCACAAATAACATTCATGTAGCGGGATTCCGGACTCCAGGCAAAATTTGAATTTAGTGGTAATTTTTTATAATCTGCATACTTTGAATCTTTTTTCATACAATGCTATGAAAGAGAAAATTTACTGACCATCTCGTGCTTATAAAAACCCGTTTTCAGCGAGTATTGAACTTAACTTAAAATTTAATTACTAAAACAACGGTGACTAAAATTTCAAATAATTAATAGCCTAGTAACAAGTTTTTAGAGTTGTTACAATTAATTTTACAATTAATTTTACTACTCCAGGGCTCTAAGTCAGCCTGTATAATGGTTAAACACAATAACTAGCTAACGCGTCACTGAATGCGAACCACGTAGTGTTAATAATTTGAACTATTTGGAAGGACCATTTAATTTCCTGTTTATGATAGTGTAATAGAAAATCATGAGCAACAAATAGTCAGGGGTTATTCAGTTTGTGAATAACTACGAGGTGAAATCGACTGTAATCTAAAAACATGAGCTGACGTTAAAAAATACATTTCTTAAATGGCAATTACGTTCTTATTGCACCGTTAATTGCTTTAAACGAAAATAAAAAAACGTTTTTTTTTTATGGCTGTTTCATTACAAATACTTTTTTTTCATAATATAACAGCAACCACCAAAAAAGGACAGAAACATTCCAATTTTCCTATATTGTATGATTGTATGATAAGCCTTTATCATCTTGTCTATCAATGTCAAGAAAACTGCGCGCCTTTTACAAATTTAAGGGCGAGAAAACTACATGGGTTGGCATGTGTCAACCGGAACTTAACAAGAGATTGTTACGGCCACTAAAAAGTAGCGTCCGCTGTCACAATAGGAAAAATACAGGCCACGGGCTTATTAAGTAAAGTATTTTTAACATCGCAATTTGTTTTAAAATTTCATTACTCACCATAAAACTCCGGTAAAATTTTCAAAAAACACCTGTAAAATCCTTAAAACTGTTTATCACACTGTCGTAGCGCACATTTCGACAACACTCGCGCGAGGAACGTAAGAAGGTTTATTCACAGTCAGTCTCAGGATTACGTCTACGGCCGTACCTCGCTACGATCCTACGTCGCAGACGCGTGCGGTTCTCGTAGCGGCGTAGACACACTGGAGTGGAACCGCTACGAGATAATGTTCCGAAGTTTCCCGAGCGCCCCCGAGTGCGCCCGAGACTTTGTAAGCTGTGATTGATATCAAATGAATGTGAGAAATGAGTAGTTCTAGGGATCTCTTTGTTTTGAGGATTTCATATTTTCCCCGACGCCGGCTTGACTGTATAGGATTGAAGTAAAGAAGCACTTTATTTGAAAATTTTGTAACAACTCGTATGAAATTGGTTCTATTCATTATTTCTTTGACAACCTAACAGTTTTGTTTTTATATTGTAGAAAAATGGCTTTATCATGCGGGTTTTAAAACTTTTAATTTACAATTGCGCTTAGCAAAGTCTTTATAAACCTGAATACGTCTAATGCATTGAAAATTAGATAGATTTTTTATTGCTCTTTTTTTAAAACCACGTGCAAGTGGGCCATTCATTTGGGAGCTACAATTTCACAAACAGACACACACGGTTTCTCCGAGATATATATCATGTAAATACACAGATATAAGAACACCCCTCTTTTTCCGCCAGGAGTTTAAAAAAAATACTGGAATGAAAATTATTTATATAAAAAGAAACAAACACATAAAATGTTACCAACATGGCCACCTACGTGCTTTTATTGGCACCGAGTAGTTTACTATGGTAACTATTTAAATAAACTACTTATTACCACGAACATGCGATTTAAGCCGCGTGCAAAATGTTATTGAATTATGTTAATGTGAATAATCCGTCGGTGAATCGGAAAATATACCAGTAACAATTCAAATCTGTGATAACATAACAATAAATGGAGAAACATTTTGGTATTTGTTAACATTTCAGTGTGATTAAGCCCAGGTTGAATAATTCACAAATGTAAGATGTATAGGAGAACTGTCAATTTTAACGAAATAAAGTGTTATCTTATTAATCTTTTTGTCTTTCCTTAATTTAATATAATATAGGTACTACAATCAAAAGTTAAAACAAACTTATTTAAATTAAAATTAAACTAAACTACTCAAATTGAAATAAAACTAAGCCACTCAAATATCAAAGATATAAGATCCTTTTGTTACTTCTTCAGTTTTATTGCGGTTTTTTCTTTCTTTTGTTTTGTTAATGTTAATATTAGTGTTAGTGTAGTGTGTCTTCCGTGGTCTCACTGGTTGGCTCCAACGGAAGACCAGCGCCGGTTTTAACGCCAGCGTAACGCTGAGTTGGAACCATTTCGTGACAACAGGTATTTTTGTCTATGTCAGTATTTTAGTTGAGTTTTTTTGTCTGTTTGTCACGAATAAATGTTTTTGTTTTCTTTCTTTCTTTCTTTATGATTAACCAAAGATTAACATTCACGTTCAAGAGAGTGTAAAAGTCATTGCAAAAGCAAAATATATATCTATGTAGGGATTGAAATTAACATTTAGTCATGATATAGCTAAGTAGTTTGATAGTAGCTAAGAACCTATTGATATGTTACAGGTACCAATGATAGCAATGCAGGTTATTTCACATTTACCTTCAAAATCTTAACCCATCTTATAATATACGTGCAGGTAATATTATAAGCAACTGTACTTAATTATTATCAGAAAGGCTCGGTTCGTTTCATGAAGAAACACTCGCGTTTTATTTTTGTAACTGGTACGTAATAAGGCTTCTTAAAGTACGAGTGCTTAGGTTGGAGCGTGTGCTTGCGAGCGATGTAATGACAGGCACGAGAAACTTAAGAGCTAATGATGTACCGTTGCATACATAACTTTTTCATTGTAATTATTTTTTTGTGTAATTAGATTAGTTCTTTCCGGCGGTTTCTAAATTTTGACAACGAAAATTGTTTCCACCTATCCGCCGCACATTCTAAAATCTATGTTGTCATAAAGGCCCATGTTTGCTAGGATATGTTTAACCCCAAAGTGCTCAGTAAACACTCCGATAATGTATCGGAGTTGTCTTCTGCTGAGTTTCCAAAGTCTTTTGGTCCAGCTCTGCTCAACTCTTTCTATGAAGTGCTTTGCTTGCCCTAAGCATACCGTAGTTTGCTGGTGGTTTTCTAAGACATTATTGTTCAGGGCTGCTTTTATAGTGCCCGGTGAGGGTGCCACAAATGGTTCAGGTCCGACGTATGCTTCCTTGGACCCTTCCCTTGCCAGCTCGTCCGCAGCTTCGTTTCCGGGAAAGCCTTCGAGTCCTGGAATCCACATCAGTGTCACTTTGTTGTGCCTACTAAGCTTGTTTAAAGTTTGGATTCCATTGTAGACTAGTCTCGAGTTGGAGCTGGTGGAGGAGCTGTTAGCGCTTTAAGGTCCGCGTGGCTATCACTTAGAATATAGATAGTTCTCTCCTGCAGAGGCCCTCCTATATTCTCTTGCCTACAGGCAATTATCGCATTGCCGTTGCGTAGTTGCCTATACTTATGCTACTGTTTTATAGTCTTTGGCGTGAATACCCGCCGCCGTACCGGAGGATGTGGACATTGAAGTTCCTCCAGAATAGGTACATACTTTGGCTGCATTTTATCGCAGCCTATCGTCAGCATTCTGTCTAGAACAACATTGTGTACCATTTTAGTGTGGCATGGCAACACTTATTATAACCGTTAAAACACGACTCTGTTACGCTATAGGTGGTATTCGGATACCGTTAAATATATTAACATTAGCCGATTATAGCGGCACGCGAGTAGAAAAAGTACTATTTCAGACGTAAGTACGTTATTCGATTACTCACGCATCATCGATATGAATGTAGTCACATTTTTCATCAGTTGCAATTTAGCCGGAACGCCAAAACAAAGTTGGCAGTGATTAAGCCGCAAACGCACTGAAATCGTCCTACGGCTTTACCGCCCTAGTCAAAAAGATTTAAGAGACAATTACTTAAGTCGTTCATTTTTCAAATATGTTTATGATAAACTGACACTAAGAAACAACTTACAATCGTCATTAACTAACTTTGAGGATTCCGGTTCGTTACAGCCAAATATCATAATAACGTGTTCCTAGAATATCAAAATGTCAAAACAGATTATTCTCATAATGTCTAAAGATCGAAATGACTTACGCCTACTTCTTAAATGACTATAATTCATTTAGACTCTATCTCGTTTTGATAAATTATCAATTCTACCATTTCCCAAAATGTCTAAAACTTGACTTGATCATGTTTTGATGAATTTTCAATTATACCATTTCCCAAAATGTCTAAAACTCAAATTAACTAGACACAAAACCCCTATACCACAAAACTTAACAACCAACAAACACAACCTTAACAAGTGTGCAACCTCGCTCACCTTTGCTTCTTGAGCGAATCACACCCCTGCTCATAAGGACAGTTTTTGTTTGATCGTTTACAAAAGCATAGTTGTTATAAATTGCTAAACCAATTGTGATAAACTGAACTAATTATTTACATTTATAAATAAGTAACACTATAAATACTGCGTGGTTAAAATTTTAGGTATTATAAGACAGTTTTGGTCTTTGGGCCTGTCAACAAAAGGCATTTTTGAATTTTGGTAATTTTGAAACTACTTAATGCATTTTCACTTACAGTCTTAATAATAATTCGGTATTTGAAGTTATTGTTCATTTTACCAACTATACAATTTAGATATCGGATGTAATGTGTAAATGTTATTATGACATTTTATTGTATTCAAAATTAGTCAATTTGGGAATTAAGGCATTTTGGAACTAAGACAATTTGAGATTTAGTAAAATATGTAAAAGGGCATTCTGACATTTGGCTGTAATGAACCGGAATAGCTTTGAGTACCGCTGTGGTCATCCAACCGTGTGAAGTGTGCTGGGCCTTAAATAACGAATAGGTTTGTACCAACAATTATCATAATACCGTTTATACCATTAATTATTAAGTCTATTATTATTTACTAGCGACCCGCCCGCGGCTTCGCCCGCGTGGAATGTATTATACATATAAACCTTCCTTAAGAATCACTCTATCTATTAAAAAAAACCGCATCAAAATCCGTTGCGTAGTTTTAAAGATTTAAGCATACATAGGGACAGACAGCGCAAGCGACTTTGTTTTATACTATGTAGTGATGATTAAATCAACACATTGGGAATTTGTGTAGGCAATAATTGAGGGAAGTTATTATTGGGCGTTTTCACTAAAAAGTGTACCCAATTAAGGACTGAAATTAAGGAACTTTAACTTTGTCAGTTTTGTGACGAAAATTAGCCATACATTGCGGCCGTCAATATATAGCTAATTTTCGTCACAAAACTGACAAAGTTAAAGTTCCTTAATTTCAGTCCTTAATTAGGTACACTTTTTAGTGAAAACGCCCTATTACGAGTGACTTGTAAACAAAGCGCTGAGAGCAATAACAAGGGTTTATTTCCCTTTCAATGTCTTGTTCAGTAAATTTGTAATAAGATTATCAAATCCCTATTATTATTAAGTATTGGCAATCCGCCCTCGCTTCGCTCCGAATAATGTAACTATCCAATTAGTGAAATATCTTGCTTCAGTAGTTTCAGAGATTATCCTTAACAAACATACAAACAAACACCTCCTTTACCTCTTTATAATATTATAAAGTAATGAAGTAGTCGGGCGTTTTCACTAAAAAGTGTACCCAATTAAGGACTGAAATTAAGGAACTTTAACTTTGTCAGTTTTGTGACGAAAATTAGCTATATATTGACGGCCGCAATGTATGGCTAATTTTCGTCACAAAACTGACAAAGTTAAAGTTCCTTAATTTCCGTCCTTAATTGGGTACACTTTTTAGTGAAAACGCCCAGTTACGTTGTCTTAATCTAGCGCGTCTAGATACCCTTTGACGTTAGTTAATATTTCTTGATATAGGATAACTTCGACCCTGCCTCCTAAACTACCGGTAACTAGGTTCAATTCCCGGTAATAGGGAATGATGTAATAAGTGCAAGGAATTGTTTCTAGGTTTTATATATTTTATTAGTGTATACGTATTTAATAATATTGTTAAGTAACTATGTTTATAGCCGTCTAGTATCCATATATCAGTTCAAAATTATCACATTTTTTATATTTATGTGTGTGTTACCTCACACAACACTAATTCTACGGTAAAATTTATCGTTTTGATTAGACAAAATATATCGATTGAGTAATCCGAACGATTTTTCTCGTATTGCTGCGCCCGCGCAGGCCGTCACATGTATACCTGTAGTTGTAGTTCCACCTTTTGTAAAGTAATGTGACATGCAAAAAACTATTTGAATTTGAACTTAATTTGAACGTACTTAAAAATACCGTATCAAGTTGGTTCCAATCGGACTAGTTTTTGACATTATATCTATTTTCATAAACTTAACTTGTTACAAAAACTCCGGTGCCTTTATAATTGCAACTCTGATGAGTATCATTTATCAATGAATATGACAAGACAGTATGTAAGCGTCTGTCATTGTTACTGTTTACATGTCAATAAGCGGAAAAAAGGGATTAATGTAAAATCAAAACTTAACATCTTTTAATATGCAAAGCAAGACAATGTAAGATTAAGTTAAGTATAATCTGCAAGTTCTAAAGTAAGATAGACATACATAAAAGTGACATGGTTTTTTTAGAGATTATCATAGTGAAAAAAACATAAAATCCTTATATTCAGAAAAGGAAGTTAAGGAAATTTGTGTAATTTGTGCAAATTGTGGTTACTGAATTGTCAACAACTTTTTGAAGTTGTAATTCTGTAGCTCTGCCTACCCCACTCTGGGATTACAGGCGTGAAGGTATGTATGTATGTATGTGAAGTTAAGGAATAAAACATCCCTTTTTAAATATCTACTCGTATGCTTTTTACGCAAATATTTTTCTTAATACGTGTCGTAGTTTTTTCTTTCTTTCACTTAACTCTTTTAACATTACAAGTAAGAAACGGACAAATTACTCACATTCATAACTTTTAAGGGGATTTCCCGTAAACAAATGCTAATGACAAGAAAAGCGTTGCCAGCTCGTCGTTAGGCGTTGTTTCCCTGAGAAGCCAAAATATTCCATTGAACTTGTATGAAAAAAAATTAAAAGTAAAAATAGCCGAATTGGACCTATCTATGTTAGTATAATATTTTAATTTCTTATAACCTCAGGAATGAGCAGTTAAACTCCTTGGGGTTACTCGGGCCCACGGTGAATAAATTAACATTATTTCATGACGACAATTTTAATCAATCCCTGAAATATTTTGTTGCCAGACATGACAGGTCAAACTAAGGCCGTCAATGTTGCGATCATCGCCAGACGTTGCAGACAAATATCGCGCGACGTCGCCAGATAGGTCGAGTGTAGTGTTTTTTTTTTTATTGGCCGTCACCGGATTAACTGCTGACCTGTCTCAAAAATGTAAAGGAAAAATCCTCTATGCTAGTTTAGCAACGTGATCACTTAAAAGCATAAAATAGATAAATAAATATTGTAATAATATAGTATCAATTGCTTGCGGCAAGCTTGAAATGCTTAAAGTTTCATATCAACTAAGAAGTGGGACTACATACAGTTTATTAAATCACTTAAAAGTATAAAATAATACAAATGTTTTGAAAAACATAAAACGACCTTCATAACGCAAAAAATAACTTCTTTACAATGATAGGCTCAGTCCAACTCGCAATATTTTTAACCAAAAGCAGAGCTCAGTTGGGCTGACCCATTAGGTATGTACCATTTAAAAAGAAGTTATTCTTTGCGTTTTTGAAGGCGGTTTTTTGTTTTTTAAAACATGTAGGTATATGGATGTCTTATCGCTTCGCCAACGTAACGATAGTTCGATGATTTACTGACGGCAATAAGTGTAATAATGACCGAGTTAAAAATATAACGATAACATGTGTTAAAGCAATAAGGTTTACCTACCTAAATAATACCCGAATAATAACTTTAGATGACATTGTGTTCTCGTATTATCAAACGTTGCGATAGCTCTTATTTACTTGACAGTAATGGCGACTGAGTTACAAACAATACCATAACAGGTCAAATACGATATGGTTTTTACCGCCTAGAATAGTAAGGAAGTAACTAAGTAAATTATTTATTCACAAGAACAAGGGTACATAACATGATGGTACAAGACATAAAGAGTTCCAACATATTCTGCCATTGGACGGCGTGTAAATATCTAGTCATAAAAATAATAACGCGGCTTAATTACATACATACATACATAAACTCACGCCTTCATTCCCAGAGTGGGGTAGGCAGAGCTACAGAATTACCAACAACTCTATATATAGGTTATAGGTTATAGGTTGCAACGGGCTGTTTTCCGCAACTCGACGACTTAATATTTGCACCTTTTTTGCGTGCTGGGTTGCTGGTGCTACTCCTGCCAACCCAGTTCTACCAGGAAGCCTAGCAGACCCTTTGTGTTGCCGATGGCTTCTGGTAACGACCTCGGTGTTCCGAGGTGACGTGCCCGGTATGTTGACACCTCTGGGCATTCCATGATGACGTGGGCTGCGGATTCCTCCGCCGTCATACAGGCTCTGCACAGGGGGCTGTCTGTAACACCCAATGTGAACAAGTGTTTGTTAAATAAGGCATGGCCAGTTATGGCTCCAGTTAGTAATCGGAGTTGGGCCCTTTTGAGATTTTGTAGTCTACGCGACAATCCGGGATTGATCGTCGGAAGGGCCTCCTTACTTTGCCTGCAGGTGTTTAGGTTGCTCCAGTAGTGTTGGTGCTTTACCTTGGTGATTCGGCGCAGTTTGTTACGCAGCCAGCTGGTCGGAAGGGGCAGAAATGGTTCAGGACCTATCGCTTCCGTTTCTGAGCCCCTTCTCGCGAGTACGTCAGCTGCATCATTACCGCGTGAGTTGCTATGTCCCTTTATCCACTGTAGGGTGATGGGGTTAATGTTACATACCTTGGAAAGGGCGTTGTGACATTCGTATATTAGCCCTGACGTTGTAGTGTAGCTCTGTAGGGCTTGAAGAACTGATCGGCTGTCGGAGAGTATTCAGATAGGGAGATCCTTTACCTTCCTTTGCTCGATCGCTTTTGTTGCCATAATGATGCCCATGCATTCCGCCTGGAAGACTGTGCTATGGGCTCCTAATGGTGTTGAGATATGTATGTTCAGATCTTCCGAAAAAGTACCTGCTCCGGATCCTGACTCTGTCTTGGATCCGTCTGTGAATATCCTTACCTCTCTGGGGTTGAGGCCCTCCCACGGGTCCTCATGCAGTTGTATTTTGTACTTTTTGTCGAAGATGAACTGTTTTGGTATTCTAACGGTAGCTGCCTCTATGAGCGGCTCCTCGTTAACCGCTTCGTAGAATATTTCGGTGTGTGGTAACCTGGTAGGTTTCCACAGGTTCAAATTCTTAAGACGTACCGCTGCAGCCGCCGCCTCCTGCTGTATGAAGAGGTGCAGTGGTGGTAGGTTGAGTAGAGCTTCCAGGGACGCTGTTGGCGTGGTCCGCATGCATCCGGTGGCCGCCATACCAGCCAGTCTCTGGAGTCACCAACAACTCTAAAAACTTGTTGATAATTCTGTAACTACATTTTGCATAAACAGGCTAAGATGTTTACCAGCGTATTAGTGACAGGTTGCAAGCCCATCGCCTAACAGTACTCCAAGCCTTTATTCCCTTAGTCGCCTCTTACGACATCCACGGGAAGACATGGAGTGGCACTATTCTAACCCGGCAACCACACGGGTGCGGCTTAATTAATACGTCCAATGTCAATTTACAATTTTCAATTAAATAAGATTGTATAGTTTTTGGAGTATCACAGAATTACATAATTTTAACAGATCCTTATCACTAAGGTAATCATTCACCGAGTAGTAGAGGCCTAGAATTATTGTTTAGTTCGACTCACTACAACCGAAGACCGCCTCCCAAGTGTTTTACCGAAACAAGATGCTGGTCACGATCCTACACTTTTCTTCGTTGTAGATATTACAAATATAGCAAATTGTGTTATCGCTAAGAACCCCATGATTTGCCGGTATTGAATTATTATTGGCGAGGGATCCTTCTCAAAAGGGTTTGGTGATTAAGCCCTTACTAAAGGTTCCTTCGCTTCCATTATTTGAATAGTCTAAGTGTATCTGTAAGTGTGGACAGTGCAAGATGTTTAAGTATGCGGCTGTACTATATTATGTTAGTACATACTAGTATAAACTTCACGCAGGAACTTGAGCATTAAGTATATAATACCAGAAAGCAATTAAGCTTTAAAAAATCCAAGTGTTGCTAACCTACTTTTCTAATTAATTCTAAATGATCATTCAAAATGAAAAACGGGGCAAGAGCATGTGTCGAAGACGTGACTACAAACAAATTGGACCTCGCGACAAACTTATTAAATATATTTCAGATTTTTTGTATTTGTAGTTTTGGCTGTAGGGGGGGGGGGGACTGTAAAAAATTAGCGCTTTAAAGCTTAATATTTCATTAACGGATACCTTATCCGAAAAAATATTCTCACAAACCCACAATATTTAGAAATACCTATCCAACGACACCCCATACTACGGGGTAGACGAGAAAAAAATATACATTCCCACGTTACGTGCAGGGGTTACATTAAAAAAAAAACTACATTTTATTTAACCACTTTGTTGTCGTGATTAATATGTTCATATATGCCAAATTACAGTAACTGAGCTAGGCTGCGGACGGACAGACGGACGGACATGGCGAAACTATAAGTTTGACTACGGTACCCTAAAAAGATGAAAGAAACCTTAAGATGATTTTTAAATGCCTATTCAATAATACTCCATTTGTCATAGTTCGTCGGCTTTTTAAATATTCGTTGTTTTATGGGCATAGAACAGCACCCCGAACCCGAAAACTTCATATTTCGTGTATGTACCTGT
Organism: Acleris emargana; assembly: GCA_927399475.2. Taxonomy (NCBI): domain Eukaryota; kingdom Metazoa; phylum Arthropoda; class Insecta; order Lepidoptera; family Tortricidae; genus Acleris; species Acleris emargana. Next base: position 14,154,849 of record OV656840.1, on the reverse strand, counting down.
AGAATGTATCTAATAATAGCGGATACCCAAACTCTTGTAAGTTAGCTGGGTTGAAATCTTTTTCGTTGCATTGGAATTTGTCCCCGAAATGCGAATGTCTATGGGTCACAGTTTCCACTTACCATCAGGTGGCCTGTGTGTTCGTTTGCCTTCCCATGCTATAAAATAAATAAATAAATAAATAAATTGTGACAGAGTTGTTGTTTTTGTATGAAGTAATATTTTATTTTGTTTGACGATGTTGGACAATACTTTAATGATTCAAACAAAAAAAAATTAGTTCAAAAAATATACGATCGTGACAGTGCAGAGTGGAGAATTTCAGTGCATCGAAAAAGATTTTAACCCGGCTACGTACGTACAGTCACCCAATAAAAATTTTGAGCATACTTAGAACCTTGTTATTGTGAATGTCATTGTCATCATGCATCATGGTCATGTGTGTCATTTATTGTTCTGTTTGAAGTTTACTATGACAACGTGCTAAAGTGCTTAACATTTTCGTTGGGATACTGTACGGTACGGTACGGTTCAATCTATAGGTAGATTAATTTACTGAACTAGTGAATTTATTGACTTAACAATCATAACTGGATTTAAACTTTTCGATTGAATAAATTATCAACTAGAATCCGACCAAGAAATTCTAAAAGTTAAATCTAATTACACCCAGTTTATTAAAAAGCATGAAGCTCATTACTAAAAGGACATAAAAATAGGATAAGCTCTGAAAACTTGCAACTGCAGTCAGGTAAAAATAGAGTGCGCTTTGATTAGCTTAATTGAATTTGGACATATTTCCATACTCTGAATAGTTACTATTTTATTAATGCGTAGCCATTTAAATATTATAACTGCTTTAACTTAGCGCTAAGCTTGGAACTAGTTAATTTATGTGACATTGTCCCTTGATTGTTTCCTTGATGTTGGAGATGTTAGAGGCGCATAACGACAGTCTGTTTGCAAGCAAACTTAAAATGCACTTGACTGGCCTTGCGTACTATAGCGTTGATGATTTTTTCGATGGTAATCGTTAACCGAAACATACACTTACTGTCTATGTCTATGTATATATTGACATTGTAAATTTATCTAAATTATTTATGATTATTTAACTAATGTAACTATTTTAAGGATTTATTGTAAAATGACATGTATGTAAAATACTACATTTTATGAATAAATATATGAATCGGAATCTGATATTTATGTATGTATTTAATATTTTGATTTATCACATAATTGACTCCATTATAGTTTGATGATTGGCACAACTCTATGAAACCTATTTAGACGAAGATGGCGTCGCTCGAACGAAGCGAGACGCTGCGACACTCGGCAAAGCATTAAATTTCACACATAATTTACGTTGAATAGAGAAGCAATTAAGTTAACACTCGGGGCGTCTCATTGAACTCCTGCTTTTTGCGGGCGCGAGATATGTCACGAGGATTTCTATTAAGTATCATAAAAGGGAAACTTTATCAAATGTAATGAAGAGACTTGGAATATTTAGCAGTAAAAAGGGCAAATCTGAGAACATATACAACATTAGCTTGTATGTGGGCTGAATGCCATTACAACCTATTCAGTCGTTCATGCATGATTAAAAAATACAGCCCTAGATTAAATCGGACTCGCACACGAAGGGTTCCGTACCATTCTTTAAGTTTTCATTTGTTTTAATTTTTATTATTTGTTGTTGTAGCGGCATCGGAGAGGAACATAAACTCTTTGAAAATTTCAAGTGTCTGCTTATTACTGCTCATGGCATACAGCCCATTGATAGACAGACGGACGGCCAGAGGCTTAGCAATTCGGTCCCATCCTTACAAATTTTCACTTTTATTACATGAAATAGGTACTGAACACAAAAACAAAGCACTGAATAAACCAAGTAAAATGAAAGAAGATTTCGTTATTATAATGAACCTCTCCAAAATCTTCTCGTATTTCATGCACATTTTATTAATTTTAACTCACATTTTCCAAATCGCAAAAGTTTTTGGTGCAGCGAAGACTAGCGTTGCCCGCGTTCATTTTGCCGCTAGATTTTACCGTAAGTACCGTAGTAATACAATATCGTCGTGGCTGAGCATTATTTAAGTATTTAGCATAGAGCTTCCAGGTCATTTGTGCCCATTAGGGTGTCCGCTAATGGTAACAGCCATGGTCCAGCGGAATGCTCGTGAAAATGGTTTTACTGGATTCAACTCGATGCCCATTGCGAGTAGTTTTTGCCTGAATGGTCCACTTCGAATATACTGACCGTGGCTCGTTTGTTCATCAATAAAGCCAGTTTGTGGTGACATTGATAATTGATTTAAAAGTATCCATTAATATTATTTCATGAATAGATATCACAAATGTGATATAGAAATGCTTCTGTGATAAAAATCTTAAATACCTATTATTTATTATTTATATTATTTAGTCAAATACCATAGTCATTTTTATACGAAAAGCTCCTCCGTAGCTACAAAACTATATTTATTCCGGCTTTGACAAGTAAATTGCCAAACCACGAGGATGGTTACAGCTTTTGAGTAAAGAAAAAATATGTTTTATTAATTTCACTATTCCACTGTCACCTAGCTCACATAGCGACGCAATTTAGTAACGAAACATATTCAGTACGTCGGCAAACCCTGTGAGTTCCAGGAATTCCAACATAATAGCAATTCATTCGAATGGGCGCGCCTAGCACAGACCTGCGGAGTGGGCTACAGAAGTACCGATAGCAGCCTAACAGTTATGGCTGCCCGAATAGCTGAGGTATCCGTACTCTCCATGAATTACCCGTTTTATTGCTTTCAATTTTATTTTATACCCCTTCATATTCCTATTGACCGAACAGAAAGATTACCTGCAATTCTAAAAGTGCTTTAAAATGTTATTCCCTGGATTTCTTTGAATTTGAAACATTCGTTAAATCGCTTTTCTTGAAGACTGAAAAGGATTTTGTCTAAGCAATAAAAATATTATTACATCGCAGAGACGCTTTGTTCCTGAGCGTCTGCCGCGTCCGTTGCATGTTTGTTTATTTAAATTTTTAGAATTCTGTTTAATCTTTGCGTTTTCTGTTTTAATATCGCTTGCATCAACTACGTTATATTCATTTTTTAACGATTTACATACATATTCTTTTATCATGATTCCAGGTTTTGTTGTCAAGAGTATTGTGTTTGCTTATAACTTTTATCCTGAGTCGTAACTTTATTATCAACGCAAGCAACAAAAGCCGTTTTATCTGCTCTGTCCTCGGCAAACCCTTGCTGACTTTTTTGAGTGAATTATTCCCCGAAATCAAGATGAGCCTGGCGGCCGATGTTTGCTATTCGTTTTATCTGCCAACCAAAATGTAACAAGCGCACTTAACACCCCCGTTATAAATCCTCTAGCTCTGGTTTATGAGAAAAGCTTTAAGAGTTATTTTATTTCACATAATATCATTACATGGTCGTCTATTACTTTGAATAAAAAAGGTTACATTGTGATCTGATGTAATAATTAGTGTGACTATTGTGATCTGTATCTTTGGGTATCTGTTCCTCTCACCAAACCTACGTCAGACAAATGCAAACTTTACAAACTTTCCTGTAGTTTAAACCGTTACATCTGTCATAGGTTATATTTCTTATAACATAGTTTAGGCTAAGTTACAAAAAGGAATCTGAAGCGGGAAGTACGTTTTTGCGATAAAAAAATAATGTAAACCACATTTTTGTAGGAAGTCTTTTGCGGCAACTGTAATCAGAATGTTATTGATGTACCAATAGACAAAATATTACGAGCTTAAAAAAAAACAGATGATCGATGCTTCTATCAATCCTCTTTTGACATGAGCCTTAAATCTCCCGGTTTGTAGACAATGGGCAACTTATACAAAGAATCCCGAGTTTGTCGCAGTAAAAGGCATTAGGTGAGAGATAAGATTCCCATCGGCGAGCGTTCAGCCTCTGTAAGCAGTTAATTTTGAGATTTTCTACCTTTTCCACTTACACAATGGATTGCAAGGCAAAAATGCCAACTTGCAAAAAGGGACATTTGGGAGAGGATACTCTTGTTTGGACGTATTTTTTTTATCGGAACAAAAGATAATGAGTACTAAGCCGAGAAATAAGATTATTTAATATTTTCTATCAGCAGAATTTAGTTAAGTGTATTTGTGTATGAATTCACTACATTTTGTTCGGTTGTTAAACATATGTATAGCAATGAGTTGATTTGATTTTTGTACAGTTATAGTTAAAAAACTGTATTGGTAGGGTTAGTTATATCTAATTCTTAAAAACGGCGTCTTTTTCGATCGGTCTATCAACGGTTAATCGCCTTAATTGAGAATGCACGCCCTAAAATTCTGTTTGTACGATCCGACGAAACAACTTAAACTTACCGGTTAATAAAGTTGAAAACTGTATTCCCAGAATAACATGGCTGAAGCTCGAGAGATCCCGAAGGAATTGTGATTGACAAATTTATGGACGAAATTTTGAAACTTGCATAAATTAAGAAGAATTCATAGCAGACAGCTACCAAAAATTAACCGTAAATTTATGCATAATGCATACCTACTCGTACCAAATATAAAAAAAACAATCGCAGTTAAGTCAGAATTTGCAATGTTGGTACTCGATTCCGTCATAAAAGCTCTCAACGAATTAATTCGCTTTTGTTTACGATTTAATAGTGCAATGAGTGAAACATAATAGTGCTTGATGGCTGTTGGGCTATTAAGCTGAGTCTACACTGAACCACAGCGCAATCTACAAAATGGGTTCAAATAAAATTGGTTACTTTGATCGTCGACTTGGTTGACGTTAAGAAAACCAATGGTACAAGAGGTGCTGGATAAAGGTTCACATCGTATGGAATACTTCCCCTATGCAAAGAGGAGATACTATCTCACATTCTGCTCTAAATGAAAAGAAATGGAGGCAATAATAAGAAAGAAATTCTACGCACACGTACCTACCTAATTTTTTTTAAAGAAGGAAAGAAAGAAAAAACATTCGTTACAAACAGACAAACAAAACTCAACAAAATACTGACACAGACAAAATACCTGTTTTAGTGGCGGATGTCTTTTAAAATCGTATTAATATTATAAAGTTTGTGTGTGTGTGTGTGTTAGTTTGTTACTGTTTCACACTGCAACGGCTGGACGGATTTGGATGAAATTTGAAATGAAGATAGCTCATACTAGCTGGCTAGATAGCTGGGATCACCCAGCTCGCGAATTGTTCAGGGAAACCAAAATTCTCACGCTCCCGAGCCGGTCGTTGAAGTCAAGTACGTGAGAAGTAACGTTGAACAATTCCCGACACGCGGCGACTGACAAAGTAAAAAAAAAATCGCCACTCAATAGGCCCCTTGATACGAGTATACAACAAGATCCCCAGAAATCAATAATGCACCAAATATGTGGTGTTTTGTTAATAAATTAAAGGCTTAACTAGTTTCTGACGCATATCATACTATCGACTCGCTGCCCAAACAACTGACTCCATTTATTGAATTACATTATATTGAAACACTTTGTATAGATAATTTAATTTAATATTTATAGAAATTCGTGTACAATTATTGTTTTGAACTTTTGATACGAAAAATTATATTTAATAAAGGCATAAAAAAATCCCCTGGATTAACACAGGCTACTTTTCATCCCGGAAAATATAAAAGTTCCTAAGGAAGCAACTATAATCTAAATCTACGGGGATGAAGTCGTGGCCAGAACCTAGCACGAAATATGTACTTTTAGTGACGCATAAAATAGGAAACATGAAAAATGGGTACCCACTTTACACAACACTATTTAGTTTTTTTTTCAATAATGCTTAGTTTCATTTTACAGCAGAACTCTTGGAGCCAACAACTCCGCGGAGCACTCTTTAAAATTACCTGATCTAGAAGAGGGTACAGTGAACGACTGCGATGACACGCATGGCAACAACTGTTATTTACATTGAGAAGAAAAACCAACACTTTACTAACATCACTATTGCAATTAAAATATATCAATTTAAATCCCGGTAAGGGCAGATATTTGTGTGATGAGCGCGAATATTTGTTCCTGAGTCATGGATGTTTTCTATGTATTTAAGTATTTATTTCTCTATATAAGTATTTATATTGTTGTCTAGTACCCATAGTACAAGCCTAGAGCTTAGTTTGGGACTAGGTCAATTGGTGTTAGATTGTCCCCTGATTTTTATTTATTTATTATTTATTTATTTATTTACAATTGCTTCCTTGTATTGTATCTATAATGCGGCACCCGTAGATTAGGTTTTTTATAATGTTTATTTTTTGTATCGGTATTGTTATTTTACCTTTATATTTGAATTATGTAAAAAACCTAATTTATAGAAAATTAAATGAATATCTAAATAATAATGATTTATTTCGAGTAAATTTAGTTACAACTCATATTGTTAGTTTGTGCTTAATCTTAATAAGAGCATGTAGCCCACAGCAGTGAAGCAAATAGGGGCAGTCTACCCTACTCCCTATCATGCTGAGGATGATGTTGGGGCTGGCCCGCACGCGGCGCACCAGGGATGCGGCCCGCTTGCGCATGGTGGTATGAAACCCATCGACCCCAGCGGCTGCGAACATCCCTGATGCGCCACAGAAGCGAGGCAGCCCCACTATCACCCGGAACGCGTTGTTATACTGGACGCGGAGGGCTCCGTAGGCCCATCTATAGCCATTGCTTTACTAAGCAGTGATGTATATAGCCTTTGTGTCACAGATTACTTACCAGCTCAGGGCCTCTATTCGAGGTGGTGAAAACCATATCGTCTTTCACTTGTAATGGTTTTTTTTGTAACTCGGCCTCCATTACTGTCAAGTCAATAAGAGCTATCAAAACGTCAACAATACGATAACAGGTCAAAGTTGATATGGCTTTTACCGCCTAAAATGTCTACCCAGTGTAGCCTCCGCCTAGCCGTCCACTTAACACACTCGGCGTCGCTTTGTTAATGTATCGCCGGATCAACTGTTGCTACAGTTAATTCATGCGATTTCGGCCTTTATTCACTTTGTACAATAAGTGGCTTTTTATTTCTTTTCACTTGAAGGTATGTGAATATGCGTTGTTTTATGATGCCAGAAAAAATATCGCGGGAATAATTTACAGGGGCGCTATTATATATTGTCAACTATTATTAAGCGGCCAGTAATGGCAGCTGAGTTAAAAACAATACGATAACATGTCAAAAACAATATGGTTTTACATAGTAGAACAAAGCCCCTGAGCAGTAACCTCGTGGCTGTCTATATCTTAATGGTATTGCGGCAGACAATGCGCTAAGAGATAAAATTAATATTACATCTTGATTTTATCTGTATCATTTTTTTATGTAAAAGCCTAGAGGTACAAAAAACTGGTTTAATAAATAAACCGTTTGCAGATGTTATTACATAAAAACAGACTTGCAACCGAGCCACCTGAGGGTAAGTGATCATCGCGACCCATCAATACCCACAACACCAGAGGAATTGCAGGTGCGCTGCCGGCCTTTGAGAAAAGAGTAGGCTCGTTTTTTGATGGCTCCCAAGTCGTATTGGTTTGGAATACAGCAAAAATATTATCATTTGGAGGCAAACATCAATGTAACTTTGTGTATAACTTTACCTTAGAATTAGAAATGAGGATCTGCCGAGTCCTACAAAAATTTAGGGGTCTTACCCCATCGGGGGGTATGGGCAGGGGTGGAAATTTTACTAGGCGAGTGAAGTGACATTTTTCATGTAATTTTTTGCGCTGAATCAATTGGCAGTCAACATTAAAGAGCTGTTAAATGTACATAGTTATACAATATATGTATACTTGGGGCAGATGATACGAATGGGCCGCGACTCATTGAAGACCGAAATAGACCGCAGAATACAGCTCAGCTGGGGTGCGTTTGGAAAACTGAACCATGTGTTTAAGGCTAACATCCCACAGACACTGAAAACGAGAGTGTTCGACCAATGTGTTCTGCCGGTAATGACGCATGGGTGTGAAACATGGCATCTGACCATAGGTCTAATACAAAAGCTCAAAGTTACCCAGCGGAAAATGGAACGCAAGATGCTCGGAATATCCCTACGAGATAAGGTCAGGAACGAGACCATAAGAGCACGCACTAAAATCACTGACGTGGGGCACCGTGTTGCCAAACTCAAATGGACATGGGCAGGTCACCTATTTCGTAGGGATGACAATAGATGGAGTAAGTGTGTTGCAGTCTGGAGGCCCTGGGTGGGAAGGAGAAGTGTTGGCAGGCTACCAGCTCGATGGTCTGATGACATTAGAGAGAATGCTGGCCCTCTATGGACCAGACTAACTCAAAACAGGGCAAAATGGAAAATAATTGGAGAGGCATATACCCAACAGTGGGCATCTAAATAAATGCTGTGGAAGAAGAAGAAGATACAATATACGCAGACGTCTATATCATTATTGAGTGCGTTTATCAGCAGTGCATTGCGCTGTGAACTACAGGTTTTTAACAGTCATGAAAAATAACTCGAAAAAGAAATGGTTTCATTAATATAAATATTAGTTTCTTCTTCTTCTTCTACATTAATGGCGGTCTACCACGGTTCTGCAGTAATTTCGCCAATGTCCAGTGAGTTAGAGTATAATCAGTATAGAGAAATCAAAAATAAAAGCCGGAGATTTTTCAAACGGCCATCTTCCCACCCCGAAGGTTGCCGGAATCCTATATTAATTTCACCATAAGAATTACAGTCAATTTATAAACAAATAATTTTGACATGACAACAGCTATCTTCGAACGTAGGTGTCAGTTAGATATTCATTTATTTATTTTATGGCATAGGAAGGCAATTGAGCACACAGGCCACCTGATGGTAAGTGGAAACTGTGACCCATAGACATTCGCATTCACAAGACTGCAAATGCACTGCCAACCCTAAGGACTCAGATGGAATGCCTCTATGCTAGTCATTTCACCGGATGTCTTATCCCCAAACCGGAACACAATAATGCGAACACTGCTGTTTGGCGGTAGGTTAATGGATAAGATGGTGGTACCAACCCGGACGGACCCTGCACAAGGTCCTCCCACAAGTATACCTTAATTGTACTTATTAAATAAAATATTGGAGAGGTTCTATATGTTTTAAATAAAACCTCAAAAGAGGTTGATAAAGCGCAATTCGAACAGGCATTTAGGGCTCAAATTAGGGACATTTTTTAATTTTATTATAAGTGGGGTAAACTAACCTATTGTTGGCCGTGTACCAATTATTAGCCACGTAAACTTTAATGTAAATTAATAGAGACGATAATTCAACAATCACTAGGTGCCAGTAACTGGTATTTTAGAGGCCAGTGACTAGGTGTTTTAGCCTGATTCATTTTATCTTTTTTTTTCTAACTACCCCTGTAGTCGATTTGAGACGTCTATTCCTCGATATGGTTTTTAAATTTTCATACATTATCAAAAATTGTATATTATAAAATGGAAAAACAAAGACATCAAAAAAACACTTGGACTTTTACCTATGCTAGCTGAAAACTCTATTTATTAAGTATAGACTGCAGACACAGCTCCCATATAAACTGTAACCACTGCCGTTTTGCATAACATATACCGTTGTTATCATACTATAGCCTTCCGCAGAATGACATCAACGCACATAGAATGTAATAGAGTCGTATGCAGGAGAGCCAGACAATGCGGATTCTTACTAACATTTTCAGAAATGCTCAAGCCCGGAGTAAAGGAAAATTTCGTCTTTTCCCTCCATATTTGCTTTTGAAGAAATCTAACTTGACATCGCCGCTAGTGGAAGTTTGAAGCAGTCTTCGTGCAATTTTAATTAAGCCAACGCCTAAGTTTCTGTATGGAAGCATTCTTTTAAAACTATGACGTAGATGACTATGATGTTGATATTAGTGTTAAATTCATAAAAAAATTCGTCGTCCTATATTTTAACATTATACTCGTACCTATTACAATAACGCACACTAAAATTTTGGAATATTTATATATATAGTATTAAAAAGCATGAAATATTGTTATTATTATTATTTATTTACAAATTAACTATTACGATATTATATACATAATTATACTAGTCTACTACACTATAGTTTAATTTATAATAAGCCTTGGTTGAATCCACCGGATACTACTCGTATCATGTTATTTGATTAAATAAATGTATAACATTAAATTCTATTTGAAATAAAGAAGAGAAATCTAAGGATTCATTTTGGTTTTTAAGCCTTTTAAAGTAAGTCAAATTGCAAAGTTGAGGAGTCACTGGGTAGGTAATTGTGGAGAGGCCTAAGAGAAGCTTTTGCCCAGTAGTGGGACAGAAACGGCTAGACAAGTAACATATACCGGTAAAGGTTTAAAAATCGCGGCTTTTTGAACTGTTTAAGCATAACGAGAAAATCCTAACTGTGTTAAGTGTTCTTTTTATTGATTTAAAAGTTGATTGCTCTGGCTTTTACTGGATTTCCGTCGATGCTTACGATGCGACTTCGCCTTGGCGATCAGTTTATTTGAGTCTGCCAAACTTGTTTCTGAAACTCTTTTTATCTACATCTCTAGAAATTCTACATTAACTGACTTAAAAAAAGAAGAAGCTCCTCAGGTTATTCTAAGACAGACGGACGGATTTGTTTTTTTTTTGAACACGGTGGTTCCATTGTTGTCAGGTCAGGACCTGATGGTGGGATTCTGAAGAAATCGAGGGAAATCTTCAAATATTAAACGGAGACCTACCTAGTCGGTTACTAAGTTCTGTTACTGAGATTAATTACAATAAAAAAAAATATTTAAAGCAGTTTTGCATAAACCTGTATATTAATCAAAACTTTGATTTATATAGAATAATAATAAAAATAATGTATTCTAAACTATTGCAATTATTTGATGTACGAGCTTGAAGTATTCCCATTTCGGACGATAAAATCATAGTTAAAATTACGCACGACGATGATACTGATAACGGCCCCAACTTTTGTAAGAGTTCCTGTAGAGAGTTCAAATTTGCGTGACATATTGAACAGACTTCTAGCTTTAAATTCTGATACGAATGTATTCAAAGCAACTAAAGATCCGCTTGGACACCGGTCAATCTTGATGACTCATTAAATTGACTTTAAGATTTCACATGATTTTGCAGAAATACGAAAACACACCAAATCTCTTGCTTCATAAGTTGGAATTAAGTCATGTTGAGAAATATTATTTTGGTCTCTTAACATATACAGAGATAGGATTTTTTATAATATTATACAAAAAAAGTTCTTTGGTAAACAAAGACTAAATTTTAAGCGATTTCAAAAAATGAAATTTACAGAAAAGTCATGCGTAATTTCATCGATGCCGGCTGTGAATGTTAAAAGATCGTATCGGGAATTGCGGAAACTAAGAAAAATGATTAATTGTTTTTCAAAATGTATATTAATTAAGCTTTTAATTTTTATACATATTGAAATTAAAAAATAAACATACCTAAGTTAGTTTTATTTGCATCAACCTTAGTAACAGAACTTAGTAACCAACTAGGTATAGGTAGGTAGGTAGGTGGGCTATAGTGATTTGGGTATAAATTGCCACTTATTGGATGTATCGCTTTGAGCAGTTCATAAGCACGACTGTCAAATATACAGACCGGCCGTTGCGCTCGAATCCACCATCGTATTAGATATGAGTTACTGACTAAAGTTACACGTCAGTGTTTTAGTCTCATTGTTCAAAATATACCCCAAGAAATATGAAAACTGGAATCTGGCAAAAGTTCAAATGGTTTGAACAGATTATATTTATAGAGGGAAAACACCACCAAAGCATTTCTCAAAATGTTGACCACTACGAGTAATATTGTCTCTCAATTTATAACAAACTCTATGTTCTACGCCGGGAATTGCATAATACGGCTAAGCAATCAATTTATTTATTTATTTATTTATTTATTTATTCCTTGATAAAACAGAGTTTTACATGTCAAAAGTTCTAAACACAGTAATTCTACACTGAATTCTATAAATTTTAAATTAAATTATCTATACAAAGTATGTCAAAGTATGTCCAACAATACATAGTTATACTAATAAACCTCAAAATATCTAAAAGGAAACTTCTTTTAACCATTTTGTCTTGCACTTAAAAGACGTTTTACTTTCTTTTATTGTTACCAAAAACGTATTTTTTGGTAACATTTTTTTATTTTATTAATCCCTACCTATACTTGTACCGTGTTCTTGCATATATTATGTAGCCTATCACACTAAACTGCATGTTAAAACCTCTTGCTTGAGTTAACCGCAGCTCTCACGTAACTGTAAAAGCTAGAATAACGCGGCTGTCAATTTCCTCCTGTTCCCAGGGCTCTCCCGCTTTGAACGATTTCGTTTACACCTTGAACATGCGATTTGGTGAACCGTTAACTGTCTGTGTTTGATGAGACTGATGTGTTTTACTGTTATTATACCAATTCCAATCTTCATAACAACTGAACCTTTTTGGTTTAGAGCGTGATTTACATAGAATATTGGCTGTTTCCGACATTGAGCTATGTTATTCGCTTTTTTTCAGTGTGCATTTTTTTTCATACGTTAATGTTTAGCGTACCAAGTTTGAATTAGTATAGTCAGCCTTATAAATGGTTACACTCTTTTGTACCTTGTCGCTCTAAGACCTTTGATAGATTAGTGCAGCAGCTCAAACAAGACGTTAAAGTGACAAAGCACTACAATGTGCAGCTACTTATAAAGTCGACATGCACCTACTTAATGTATCCAGAGAGAAGTAGTTGATTTACTTCGGCTTCATTTGGCAAGTAAATTAGAGAACTCAATATAGAACGTGTGAAATACAAATTGCACAGGGCGAGTTCAAATTGGTAATACAAAATCAAAGTTTTACACTAATTTTCCCTAAACTAAACCCGCTACTATAAGTCTCGTGCTGCAAATTTAAATATAGGGACCACGCTTTAGGACTTTAATTATTCGTTTTATCAGAAAGTTAACTATCCGTCATTAACTGAACCATAATTAAGTGTTCTGTATTACCAATTTGATGTCACTCTGTATGTCATTCAAATACATCTTTAGACCGTGAATTTCGTAAACTAATTAAGGTAATCTTTGCCGGTAATCCCTTAACGAGATAATTAATTAAAATGATGTGATACAATTTCACGCTCATTTGAATATCACTAATTAATCACGATTTGTTTTCACTTCAAATAGAAAATTAATATTTTTGATATTTAAAAATAAAACATCGTATAAATGTTAGTTCTAATGTTTACTCGACTATTTCAGTGAAAGCTCATCGTAAAAGTAAACGTCAAGTAATAGAAAACTGATTTTTGACGCACCGTCGCATGACGGGCATCTTAGCCAAGATGTTTATTAAGGGCAACAACGTTCGTGTGGGCGTTGCCGGTGGGTTGCGTCGTCGCAGCGCTGTGACGCATCGTTCTAATTTATGACGCAACGCACAGGCAACGCTCGTGTGGCGTCGCTCTATCATGGCCCTTAGTCCTCCGGGTTGACAATTCAGAATGACATTATGTCCTTCGCCTAATAGCTCACTTATCTAGGCCAATTTATCCGTCGAATATCCCTTTCGTTATTCCCGTCAGTCCCTTCGTTATGTTGTGATTTTCTATTGTCTTTATTATTATTGCTATTATTGTGTGTTATTATTTGTTTATTATAGTGCTTTTATTGTTTGTGTCACCTTCCGTGCTGTCACCGAGCAGGCCGAACGGAAGACTAGCGCTGGCTTAACAGCGGCACATGAGTTGGGACCTTTTTAGAACAACTGTTGCAACAGGAAAATTTTATTTACTTATTTTTTTACATAATTTGTGTTTTTGTTGTGAATAAATATATTAGCTTTCTTTCTTTCTAACGAAAAAAACAAGATGTGCTATGCAAGGTGGTCATGCGACTTAACTCGTAAAACACCCAATTGATTTCGATCAAATCTAACTTAGAAATACCACAGCAAAATATACTAACAAATATGAAACAGACACAAAAATATTTTACCAAAATGTGAGAGGTTTGAGGACAAAGACGGGTAAATTCCTGTGTATGTTGGAATCTTCTTCATTTGATTTTTATGCAATAACTGAAACAGGCTGCAACGATTCAATCCATGATGCTGAAATAATTCCATCAATGTTTCAATGTGTACGTTGTGATCGAACAGATGGCCGTAAGCAAGGTGGGGCACTTTTCGTGGCCACACCGCGATTCGAGCTACGAGAGGTGACTCACGATGTTGACTTGAGCAATCATAAATTTGAAATGGTGTGTGTGACGGTATACTTGCAAAGTAATTATCTATTTACTTGTTGCGTCGTATACATTCCGCCTCAGACGGACGAGAATGAATATTTTTTAATGTTTAGTTTAATTGAAAGTATGTGTGTAAAATATAAGGGTAATCTTATTGTGCTCGGTGATTTTAACTTGTGTTCCTGTAGCAGCAATGTACTATCGTATTATGAATATTTTATGGCCTTTTGTGAGTTCATTCAGAGCAACCAAACTGTTAATTGCAACGATAGGTTACTTGATCTCGTGCTCGCGGGCGCGGGCGTGCGCGGCTCCGTGCGTGTGCGCGCGGCCGCCGCCGACGACGGCATGCAGCCCGTGGATCCGTACCACCCGCCGCTGGCAGTGACTGTGGACGCACCCAGTTTCGCTCCCGGCGCGTCTGCATTTGTGCGAGAAGGTAACAGTAACCCAGACTTGCCTAGTAAAAGGTGGAATTTTTACAAGGCTAATCTTAATATGTTATATCACTCATTAGCAACTGTAGACTGGAATGACATATATAGTATTGAGGACCCAGATGAGGTTGTTAATTATTTTTATGATATTTTTAATAAAATTATGGATGACTGTGTTCCAAATAAAAAGCGAAAGCGTGTAAACTCTAGGTATTCTTACCCTGAGTGGTACACGGCTGAACTAATTCGCGACATCCAACTTAAACATAAACTGCATAAACAGTATAAAGTTACTCAATCAGGAAGCGACTATGAGGCATTTTCTGACAGTAGGGCGGCGGTGAAGTACGCAATTGCGGCAGCATATGAAAATTATATAAGCCGTATTCAAAGCCACCTAGTAAAAGAGCCTAAAGCGTTTTGGGATTTCATAAGGAGTAAGAGACAGAACGTAACTAAACGGAAGTTAGTAGTTGACGGACGAGTACTTACAGAGCAGGAATGCGCTAAGGAGTTTGCTATTTTCTTCCAATCGGTTTACAACTCAACACCGGCTTTGTTGGACGTGGAAGCGGCCGATGCATCCTCGGCGGCGAGTAGCGCGCGGGTGCACGTCGCGAGTCTGACACTAACGGAAGTACAGCGGGCACTAGCCGGCCTCAAGCCAAAGCGCTCCGCGGGCCCAGACGGGATTCCGCCTTATATTATTAAAGACTGTCGCGCGGTTTTAGCAGAGCCTTTGTGTCACATTTTCAACGTGTGTATTAGATCAGCAGTTTTTCCTGACAGGTGGAAGTTAACGAGGGTAGTACCAGTGCCGAAAGGACGGGGCGGACAGCAAACCAGTGACTATAGACCGGTAGCTGTGCTATGCACGCCGGCAAAGGTATTCGAATCGGCGGTCTACAACTCGGTGAGGGCACAGGTAAGTAGCCTTCTGTCAGATGCGCAGTACGGCTTTCGGAATGCGCGCAGTACCACGGGAAACCTATTGCATTTTATGGTTAACGTAATACCAGCAGTGGACGCAGGAGATCAAGTCGATGTGGCTTACTTCGATTTTCGGAAGGCGTTTGACACCGTCGATAATGATGTCCTGTTACTAAAATTGGCGACCGCAGGATGCACTCCACATACCCTTAATTTCTTTGCCAGCTATATGCGAGACAGGCGCCAGTATGTGGACTGGGCTGGTCACTTATCTGAACCGTATTATACGTGGTCTGGTGTAAGTCAGGGCAGCAACTTGGGGCCGTTAGAATTTATTTTGATGATAAATGACCTTCCTGATGTTGTCAGGGACTCTGTTTGTCTACTCTTTGCGGATGACTTAAAACTCGTTCGGACGATTAGTGACAATTTGGACTGTCTGAAATTACAGGAGGACATAAATAGAGTAGCTCAATGGAGTCGATCGAACAAGTTACAGTTCAATGTTTCGAAATGTTCAATCATTTCGTTCAGTAGGGCTAGAAATCGGCTTCACTACGAATATACGTTGGATGAGGCTCCGATGCAGCGCGTCAGTGAGGTTAAAGACTTAGGAGTGCTTATGAAAGCTGATCTGACATTTCGAGACCATGTCACCCAAGTCTGTAAGAAAGCCTTTCGCAATCTAGGGTTCGTAATGCGGCAATCACAATCATTTACGAACATTAACGCTATACGAGTTCTTTATGAAGCGATAGTTAGAAGTCACCTGGAATTTAACGCAGTCATCTGGAGTCCACATGAGTCTAAATATAGATTGATGCTGGAGCGTATCCAAAACAAATTTATTCGGTTTCTGTATTGGAAATTATATAGGGTTTACCCTTTTTACCCGTTAATGTATCCTACATTGTTTGTGCTAGGAATGGTGGGATACAATAAACTGGAAGTTAGAAGGGAGCTAGCATTGGCTTTGTACATTTTTAAGGTGTTGAGAGGCAAGCTGTTTAACCCGGGAGTTCTGGCAGAGGTGGGCTTCAACGTGCCGGAGCGGTACGCGGGGCGCCGGCGGCGGCCGCGCCTGCTGGCCGAGCCGCGCGCGCGCACGCAGCTGCTGCGCCGGGCTCCTATAGCGAGGGCGCTGCGCACATTAAACCGTGTAACGGTCGGGGTGGACCTATTCTGTTGTTCTCTGAATGAATTCACAAAGATAACCTTGTATGTTTTATGCTACCATGATGAAGATTAGTAGTAAGTAGTAATGTTGTTTAGTCCACACTGTCGATTTAGGTTAGCCTGTAAGGATAGTTGTGTGTACGTAAATAAATAAATAAATAAATAAACGTGCAAACGGAACTTACACTTCGATGGTGCCGTACAATTATAATTTATAAACGTAGATATTGAATTCATATCGAGAATCGAGAGCCTTGGAGATTTTTACCCGTATTCGATCTCAGAACATTTTTGTTACATCGAAAAGGTAAGACTAAAGGTTAAACTTTTAGCAGAAGAATAAAATTGTTCCCCAATGGACAATTTAAATGTCTCTATTGTTTTCTTTATTTTGTTTGTGAAACTTTACATTTAACCAAATTTGAAGAATACCTTTTGATGGGTGAGTTGTATGTGTCAAAATATAAATTAAAATGTCGGATGGCATGAATGAGAGATAAATGAAAAAGAGGGTAGGTATTTAGTAAGACCATTTAACATAAACTACAACTTTATATTTTCACCCGTTCCTGTAAAAAAATGTCTAGGCAGGATAAACAATAAAGTGATCCTTCAGTCACTTTTATTAAATTATTTCTTCAAAATACAAATATATTTTTTTACACTGGACATGTGAGTCTTGTCATCACAGACGCCACTTTTTGGTCAAGGATTACGAACAATATAAGTATTTATAATTTATCACTTGAAACAAACAATGTTAGACTAATGCCCGGTTTCTGAAGTCACTAGTTAAACCTTTAATAGCTATTGATCCGTTAAAGTTATGTTTAGGTTAAACGACGTTTATCTCTTCGTGCGTTTCTGAGTGCTCTACGAACAGTTCGATAACTATTGACAGATAAATAGTTCCTTCCGCTGCCGCTAGATGGATCTTAATAGTTTGTCATACGTAGACTGCTGTTAATGCCTTAATTCAACATCAATTCCGGTTGATTTTTGTAAAAATAATAATTTGAGAAAACTTAGCCACTTTATAGTAATTAATAAATAAATAATAAATAATAAATATAATAATAAATATCAGGGGACAATGTCACACCAATTGACCTAGTCCCAATTTAAGCTCTAGGCTTGTATTATGGGTACTAGACAACGATATAAATACTTATATAGAGAAATATATACTTAAATACATAGTAAACATCCATGACTCAGGAACAAATATTCGCGCTCATCACACAAATATCTGCCCTTACCGGGATTTGAACCCAGGACCGCTAGCTTCGTAGGCAGGGTCACTACCAACTAGGCCAGCGCGTCGTCGATAAACGTAAATGATAACGAAAATTAAAATACCTAGTTTATTTGCCAGTGGCTGTATGAACAAAAATTGACAGTTGATACTTCAAAAACAAAAACTTCAATCGTAAAAAACATCAAATAGTTATGGAGCCGATAAACGGCAAACTTTGGTCAGTTAAGGTAAACCTAGTTAAAACGGAGTTTATCTTTGAGTCGTTGTTCGGAAACGCAGTTGTCAAAGTTAACGGACCAATAGCGTTTACGGACAGATAAACCACCGATAAAAGTACTTCAGAAACCGGGCATTAGTAATGTACCAAAGTTACATTTTTTTTAAACAAGCCTGCACTATTACAAATAAAATAAAATATGAAAAGCACCGTACAGCGTTTGCATTCAAATAACGCTGCAGACTCAACTTTTGCCCAGATTTTATCCTTGAGCAACAGCGCCAGAAAATTATCAACCGAGCGAGAAATTAAAGTAGCCGTGAACGGCATGAAATTAACTAAGTCTCTTCCCGAGCTCCCAGACTCAGTGTTAAGGTCTTAAGGTGGCGGATTTAGCTCACACTCGCTAACTTGCCTAATTCGCGGAGTTGGATTTGCACAATTAAATAATGAGTTTATTATTAAACATTAATTCATTACGGCTGCCGTTTTGCCGCTTGCTTTCATTGTGGATTTGACATTCGTGTACGAATTAACTCAACCTTGCTTTGTTTTTTATTTATTTAGCATGAGATTTTCACTGTTATTTTTAACATGAAACAAAACTCGAGAAACGTAAAAACTCCGAACTGAAACTGTAAACTGATTGGAGGTCACGAGCCAACCCATTGCGAATGTAAAATAAAACTGTTTGACGTTATTGTTAGTCCAATTAAAGTAATTGACTGAATATCAATTGCCCACAAAATTAATAAAAGGAATAATGATCCGCCGTTCGAAGTACCTATCATTTCTAATAAATAAATGATTCCAGACGAGGGCGCCGGTTAAGTACTCCTGTCAAGCACAATATCTTGTCTTTTTGTCGAAACGCTTCATTTTATTAGCCAAGACATTAGAAATAAAGTGGAGATAGATAACTTATTCACGTTACATTTGTTTAACGTAGGTGCTTTGAAAAGGCAGTTTGTGATTTCCTAAATAAAACATTAATTTTTCTACAAAATAGGTAATGGCGTTTTTGATGAGTTAAAAGCACAACTGCTACTTACCGCGTTCTTACCTCGCCACAATTTTACACATTTTAGCTTTTACCTCACGGACAAGGAAGTTCATTACTCCTATTTATGCTAAAAAAATACTTTTTAAATTAATTGTGGTTTGTGTTGTGTTGGATAAAACCATGTTCTAAGCAGGAATGTTATTTATAAAAACAGAACCTTACCTTTTCTTAATTTTGGTTCAGTTCTCAATTTATACTTAGCACCAGAGGCGTGGCAGGAGCTGGTATGGTTAAACATTTTTCACACACCAATATTGGGCAGCACTTCTAAACTGACCACACAATAGAGACCACACGTGACTCGTCAAAAATCACAATGTATATTCATTTTTCGTATTTATACCGCAAATTGTTTCAATACAGGCGGCGGTCTCGTGTAAAACGAATTTGTACCGAAACTAAAATTCGTGACGCAGACGTCCCAGATGCGTTATTTTTGTTCACCACGCTCCTGCTGCGTTCATTCAATTTTATTAACAACATTATTTACTTTGAACACGCCTCGTTACTCCGTACGTTTATGTTTTTCTCGGGCTCCCAGGGATATGTAAATAATGCAAATTGTGTCCGTCATTTAATACAGCCGTGTACTTCAACAATTCCGAAAAAAACGTGAATGTGTGCTGTATAATTGTATGATAATAAGTTGTTTGTGTTATGAGAGTTCTGGCTGTTCTGTTCCAGTTCATTAATATAAATTTCTTCTTAGATTACCGTACCCAAAAAATCATAAATGAATCAATATTGAAATAATAATATGTAATTATAATATGTAAATTATTAAAATAATAGTTTATTTGTGGAATGGTTTTTACATGGTAAATAGAGGTGTACTATCCAATTCAATATAATTCTATTAAATGTAAATATTTTAATACGATTGTTTTATATTTAAATCGCAAAATAAACAATAAGATTCTAATTCTAATGCTACAATCAATCAAAACGTAAGTCTTAGAAGAAAAAGCAATTATTTACTGTTACAATTTAAGTCCCAGAAATCAGAAACAAAAAGGCCATTAATGCTGTTCAATTGAAATTTCATTCTCTTTTATTATAAGATGCCATTATTTCGGGAATTATAGACTTACAAGAGTAAGGCAGGTTCAATAAATTCTAGGACGAGATATTGCTAAGTATGTTTTGGTTTTAATGACACTTGACTACAAAGATCCTAACTTAAAGAGAACGTGAAGCATTTTGTCCAATTTCAAAACCATTATTTCATTATTCTTATTTAAGGCTGCGCCGAGCGTACGCCGGATGTACAGTGGCGCCTTCATAACTATTATTAAGTTTTCTAATAAACTAAAGTATTTTCCCCAAATCGGACGGTGCCTTTTTGTACTACAAATGAAAACACAACTTATAGGATACATTATCTCATAGTTTACTAACGTTTGACCTTCGAGTTATCAACTTAACGGAAAAATGTGGCCAAAGTTTGTTACGTATCCCATAAATTGTGTTTTTTCTTGTGCTACATAAAACCATCGTCCAATTCCATGGAAATTCTTTAGTTTATCAGAAAACACAATAATACCTAGTTGGTTACTAAGTTCTGTTACTAAGGTTGATGCAAATAAAACTAACTTCAATATGTATAAAAATTAAAAGCTTAAAAGCTTTTGATTAATATACACAGGTTTATGCAAAACTGCTTTAAATTTATTTTTTAATTATAATTAATCTCAGTAACAGAACTTAGTAACCGACTAGGTAGTATTACTATTGAGGGCGCCACTGGACGCTTAACGTTTGCTCGGTGCAGTCTTAATGATGGTAGGACCTTGACCGTGCTAGTACCGTCTGAACCGTTACCACCAACTTATCCTCCCACCATCAATCATTTTAAAACATTTAAAAATTAAAACATTTAAAAAATTAAAAGGTAAACCGTTAAAACATAAATACTTTAAAATATTAACACATTAAAACATGTTTGCCGTAGACCAGACGATCGTTGGAACCGTCGTGTTCTTGACTGGAGACTGCGTCTCGGCAAACGTCGTGTGGGACCCCCTGGGGTAAGACGGAGCGATGATATGCTCAGATTGAACGGTATAGGTTAGATGAGAGATACTGATCCTCCGTGTGGTTGCCGGGTTAGAATAGTACCGCTCCATTTCTTCCCGTTGATGTCGATGTTAGGCGATGGGCTTGCAACCTGTCACTAATACGCAGCGCTGGTAAACATCTTAGACTAATTGTGCAAAGTGTCGTTATAGAATTATCAACAAGTTTTAAAAGTTGTTGGTAATTCTTTAGCTCTGCCTACCCCACTTTCGGAATGAAGGCGTGAGTTTATGTATGAGAGATACTGAAGATCGGGAGCAGTGGCGTGCATTGGGATATGCCTTTGTTCAGCAGTGGACAAATACGGGCTGATAATGATGATTATGGTGACTGTTTAAGTACTATAGAGGTTGAAGTAGTAGGAACACGGAACACTTTCTGAGATACGAGGGTGCATTGAAAAGTTCTGAGCCTAAGGTTGAATATAATAAAAAAAAAACAAATAAATACTGGCAGGTCAAAGTGCCATATTTAGTCGCCATTATGCACTATCTTTTGTTTTTTTCCTGTCACAATTTTGCATTTTATGCTGGAACTGCTACATAAGGTCACTGATTTTTCAAGTAATGGATAAAATTGAGCACCGTTCTGTCATAAAATGTTTGCAAAAGAAGGGGTTAACACCAAAACAAATATTTGAAGATATGAATCAAACATAAGGGCAATCTGCTCCATCGTATGCTACCATAAAAAGATGGGTAGCTGGTTTCAAACGTGGCCGGGAGACTGTTCAAGACGAGCCTAGGAGTGGGCGGCCGTTGACGGCTACTACGGACGAAAATGTCAATAATATATTAGATGCGATAATGAAGGATAGGCGATTGAAGATTGTGGAGATAGCGGAAGCAATGGGTATTTCTTATGAGCGGGCACAGAACATCATCACCGATGTTCTTGGATTTTCTAAGGTGTCAACCAGGTGGGTGCCTAGACTGCTTTCAGTCGAGAACAAACGAGTACGTGTAGGTCTTATACACTTGACAGTAATAGTTATAGTAAGTTAGTTGGTTTTTCTTATATAACTTTAGTTTATTAGGTAATTTATTAGGTTAACTATTCAAAAAGTATTTACTGTTTTTTGGTGAACGCTGTTACACACCTGTAATTGGTATACAGGCTAGTCTAAAATCATCTGTTACTTATTTTCAAAATGTAAGCCATGTATATTGTTGGTGTGTCTACTTAAATAAATAAAAAAATTAAAAAAATGTAGTCAGCAATACACAATAAAGAAACAAAGAAACGAATTGGTAAAACAAATTAGAAAAGAGCTCCAACAAGTTATTTTTTATTCCAGCAACTCCTTGTAGATGCTGGACGCAGCTTATTTTAAAATTGTCATTGAGTTCATTAGTATAAAAGAGATGCATCTCGTTCTGAATTGCCCTACTAACTTATTGAGAGCATTAAATGGCTTCCGAGAGACGGAAGTTTGTATTCAAATAGCTCTTGTAACTTTAACCACGCAGGCACATTCGAGGAAAGTGCAAACCCGCGTAACTAAAAAGTAAATAAGGTGCTATACAGAATTTCGTATCCAATTAACAACATTGATATACGTATATTGTGTTTGAATCAATTGTGTTTTTATAAAAACTTAAGTGCAGTTTTTAATTTGAATTTGAATTTTGAATTTAGGAACTGTATCGTTAAATGTAAAGAGTACCGGAAACTGGTCAAGCGTGACTCGGACTCACGTGGGAAAGGTTCCATATACATGCAAAAAAAAACTATGTCTGACTATCACATTATTAGGTAACGCACAACCTAAACCACTGGGCCTATGAACTACACCAAGGAGCAAACTAAGAAAACATATACTTATAAAGAATCAGCCCCTAATGGTTTTTCTACTCGTACATCGTATTTATCCCCTTGTCATAATTAAGTGCTTATCCTGTCCTATAGTAAAAATAATAACCAGCTGCATTTGAATGAATATTGATAGAGTCCCAAAGTAAGCAATCATAAAGGGACAAAGGGTTTCATCTTACAATCCCAATGTTTTTTTTAACAGTTAATATTTAATTTGCACTAACAACAGGTGAGACAAGATAGTTTATGTATAATATTCATGGGTGCTAATTACATGTCTGCTATTGAGTGTATCCCGGTAACGCACTGCTGCATGCAGTTGACAACATAATTAATAACAGAAGGGTCTACTGCGTCGCTGGCAAGGTTATCATAGAAAAAGTTAATGCTTAGAATGATCTCTGTACAAATTAGCCCAGGTTGTTGGACCAATACGCCAAGCCAGCGTGTACCTAGTGTGCTGGTGGAAGGACCTTGTGCAGGGTCCTTCCGGATCGTTACCACCATTTTATCCATTAACCTACCGCCATAGAACAGTTTTCGTTATTGTGTTCTGGTTTGGGGATAAGTCAGCCAGTGAAATGACAAGCATTGAGGCATTCCATCTTAGTCCACAGGGTTGGCAGTGCATTTGCAGTCTTAGGATTGCAGTCAGGGACAGGTCAGGTTTGGGTCACAGTTTCCACTTACCATCAGGTGGCCTGTGTGCTCGTTTGGCTTCTTTATGCAAAAAAAAACCTAGTGTGTATGCGCAGCTTTGCCAGCGCTTGTTTTTATTTATTTATTGGCCTCATCATCATCATTATTTCAGCAAACACACGTCCACTGCTGGCCATAGTTGATCGCTGGCTGTTCACACTGCCGCCGGCGAGAATTCTATCCACTCGTTTGTCGATATGAAAAATATAGATCGCGTGTCAATAAAAAAGACACGAATGTTAATAATTGATCGCTGGCTGTACTCGCTTCCCGCTCATCGTCGGCGATGGAACCAGTGCCTTATTGAACTAGTACACAAGTATTGTAGTCGAACGACCTAAAAAGAAAACGGAGGTAAAGGTGTACCGCAAGCTAGCGTTCTTTTCCATTATCATTAAAACCTTAATAAATCATAAACTAATAAACATCATAGGATTTATAAAAGATAAAAAAAATATTTTATTTGTAAAGAAGGCGCTTTCTTATGGCATAATAATAACGTCAAGTTCTGGGACACCCCGTATACATATATTCAGGTACCGCTGCTAAAGACTAGTGTACGCATTGATGTGTTCCAGTGTAGGGATAAGACAACCAGTGTAATGAAATGACTAGCTTAGCCGCATTCCAGGGTTGGCAACGTAATTGCAGTCTCAAGATTGTAAACTTGACAATGCAAATGTCAATGGTTCTCATCTGGGCATTGACAACCTAGTTGTCAAATCGCACGTAAACAAATATGTATTTTTGTTAACAGATCTTTACATGTTTGCTATGGTTGTATCAGTACAGTGTCTTAATTATTTATTTTTGATAAATTGTAACTAAACATAATGATAATTCAAACTAAATCCGAAGCAGTGGCACACTACATCGCTTCCAAATTTAAAACTGAGCTCCTTGCCAAGATGCACTACGCTAACAAGCGTTTCTATTCGTTTAGTTTTTAAACCAATCGCGTCACTAGTAGATGACGTGATATGAAAAGTCACGTGATCTACCAGTGATGCTATTGGTTTAAAAACGAAACTAATAGTAACGCTAGCAGTTAGCTTAGTGCATTTTGGCAAGGGCCTCAGAAACAACATTGGTTCTTGCTCAACATGTCCGAGGAGGAAAGAAAAAGGGGCTCTTGTATATTTTTTTTCGTATTCCTGTCAAGTAACTTAGAGCTATTGATACAATAACATGTCAAAAGCAATATGGTTTTATCGAGTAGAATAGATCCCCAGTAATCTCTCTGTTCATAGTCCACAAAGTTAGATGCACTGAGCGACAGGCTAAAAAAAACCACCTGTGCTAGCTGTACGGCGAATATGACTAATGAGTAATAAGTCTAATGACTAAAGAGTCCCATGCTGAGCTCTCGGTTCGATTAAGCCAGAGGCAAGGCTAATGGACCAATCCCTTTAAGAGCGAATACTAGCAGAGGGTATAATATATGGAGGTTGATAGTGTAATATTAAAACGTACGTGGTCACTCAAAATTTCAGACTTTATTCTGGCGTTAGTGAATCACTATTAACTTTCATACGTTAAGTTACTTGAAAAAAGTGTTATAATAAATGAGTTTCTGTTGAGATTGGTAGGCAGTGATTGAAATATGCAGTATTTAAATAACCTATTTCAATGATGAAGAATATATTTAAGGATTTATTTTTAACCGACTTATAAAAAATAAGGAAGTTGTATGTTATAAATGTTTTTTTTTTAATGTTCACTGATTTCTCCGTCAACTGTGTCAATTCTGTTTTTGTTTGAAAGAATAAACCTACTTTCGAGGCGGTCCTATTGTCACCAAATCTGAATCTGATGACTGGATCCATGAGGAAACGAGGGAACTCCTCAAATATTATAGGCGTACATGTAACGAATTTACTATTTTTAGTAACAAGTCTATTAATTCAGAAAGTATCATTTAGTGAAGTAAAACTGATGATCAAGGCCACAGATGGCCACCGGAACTCCTTAATGGTACCTTTTTTACGGGTGGCGATAAGATATCTCGATTAGGATAGTTGAGCGACTACTTACCTCGTGTGTTCATAAGTTTTGAGACGAAACTTTATACTTAATAAATAAAGAAAATAATACTGGCACCTATTTTATTATTTTTTCAATTTTGAATTTGGAATGTTAGTGTGCTATTGGTATGTTTTTAAAATTCATTTCTCTTGTTTTTCTCGTGATGGAGGGAACGAAAGAATTGCGTGCGACTGTCATTTCACTACATATGGCGGGGAAAAAACCAATGGAGATATTCCGTGACATAAAATGTTTTGGGGTAAGCCGCAACTTCGTATATTACACCATTAAACGGTACAAGGAAACTGATTCTTTGAAAGATCGCCATAGGAGTGGTCGCCCGCGGTCCGTAAGGACGGCTGCAAACATCAAAATAATCAGAGAGCGACTTCGCCGAAATCCATGTCGCACCCAGAAAAAACTCGCTCTGCAGACTAAAATTTCGCGTATTTCAGTCAACAGAATATTGAAATATGATCTCAAAGTAAAGGCTTACACCCGTAGAAAAGTTCATTTTCTAAATGATCGCCTTCGTAAATTACGTCGCGAACGTTGTCCGATGCTGCTCAAGAGACACGATGCGAAAAAGATACTCTTCACCGACGAAAAAATCTTTACGGTTGAAGAAAAGTTTAACCGGCAAAATAATAAAGTTTATGCCAAAAGCAGCAAAGATGTTCCTGCTACAGCACGAAATGTCTCGCGTGCTCATCATCCGGCGAGTGTGATGGTATGGTGGGGGGTTTCGTACGAAGGTGTCACTCCGCTCCATTTTTGCCAACAAGGTGTCAAGGTTAAAGCAAAAAATTATCAAAGTGACATTTTAGATACTGTAGTGAAACCCCTATCTAATAGTTTATTTCACAACAAAGAATGGATTTTCCAGCAAGACTCAGCACCCGCCCATAAGGCTAAAACGACTCAAGCTTGGTTAAGGGAAAATTTGCCGGGCTTCATCGCGGCGGAAGAATGGCCTTCCTCCAGCCCTGATCTCAATCCACTGGACTATTCTTTGTGGACTGAATTGGAACTCAGGGCCTGCCAAAAGTCCCACCCAAACTTAGATTCTTTAAAGCGAGCCCTCATCAAAGCAGCGAAGGATATCCCGCTGGAGAAGATTCGTGCCGCGATCGATGACTGGCCGGAACGTCTAAAAGCTTGTATTAAAAATAGGGGTGGGCATTTTGAATAGTAATTGCTTGTGGTTGTTGGTTAATGTCTAATTATCATTATCTGTAAATTTTATAAATATAGCTTTATTCTTTAAATTTTTATGTAATATTTATTTCGTCTCAAAACTTATGAACACACGAGGTATAATGGATCAGTAAAAAGTATTAAATAAAATAAATGTGTTAAAAAGCAAAAAAACGCTAACAAAAACGCAAAAAGTATTTTTTTAAATAGGTCATTTCAATTACAGCCGGTGACTCACTATATTTTTAACCAAAAGCCGACTCCAGTTGGAATGACCTTTGCAATTGAAAAAAAAATATTTATTTGCGTTTTTGGACACAGTATTTTTTTGATTGTGCTTATCCTTGTTTGAGTTTGCGGGCTGACCGAGATCCTATTATGATGTAAAAAGACCTTTGCCTAGCAGTTATACATTATGTTTATATTACTTTTAACAAACTCTCCTTTTTACCGTTAGCATTGGGTGAAAATAACAAGCTGTTAAGACGTTGAACAAAAAAAAACCAATCGAAAAAAACGAACTTTACACAATTTATATGAATACCTAATTTAATAGAGATCATAATAAAAAAACCACCACATTGTTAGGTTAAATTGAATTTAAAATAAAGCTTTTATCAATTCAACAAAAAACCTTTATTTCAACCTTCGTAAACGTCACCAATTTCAGCTGGATCGACATTTTTTTATGGACGTGATCCTTCGTGCGTGTGCCAAGTCAGCACTTATCGATCAAAATGTTTTTATCTTTCCTCGAGACGTGGTTATGAGCAAAACTTCTAATGTGTAAATGCGTCACTTTTACTGTCCGTAAAAAGTTTCTTATTTGATTGTTTTTCGATAAAGATCGTTTTCGTAATAATTACTGCTGAAGCAGTAGATGACAAGATGAATCTTGTAGTGATTGACGTATTGAAGCCAACTCATGATATCAATAAGCCATGACTATGTAAGTCGTTTGATTTTATATACCTAGTAAGTAAAACATTTTACAATTATTTTTTTATCAATAATAGCACAACGACAACAACAATCAAAGAAGTCCTATTCTTAGTAGACACATATAATATATATATAAGTCTTTTAATTTTAGTTATAATTATAAAATAAAATGTCAAGCTCTAGATAATGGAATGGCGCTTTATAGAACTCTAATTAAACGTTTCAGTATTTTGAAAGTAATTTATCTTCTGAAAAATAATGAAAACTGCTTGCGTTGTACACGAGTTTGTGCGTTCAGTGACTCGTTTTTAGGGTTCCGTACCCAAAGTGTAAAGACGGGACTCTATTACTAAGACTCCGTCTGTCCGTCTGTCCGTCTGTTTGCCACCAGGCTGTATCTCTCTCTCTTTTGTTGCTGCTTTAACAACAAAATATACTTAAAACAGAATAAAATAAATATTAAAGAGCTCCCATACGACAAACGTGTTTTTTTGCCGTTTTTTGCTAATGTTATGTAGATAATGGTACGGAACCCTTCGCGCGCGAGTCTGACTCGCACTTGGCCGGTTTTATTATTCACGGGTGTATTTGAGTAAGACAGTGTACTGTACGAACAAACTTTCAAGATACGATTCTGACGTCCCAAGCGTATCCTCCTAAATATACTCTTGAGATACATAAAGTTATCTGTTCTCAAGTTGTTTTTGTTTCTAAACAAAACACCTAAAACGTATATTTTTCAACATTTACAAACAAAGATACATTTTATAATGCGGTGTATGTGAATAGGAAGGCGATAAAAACTCATTAAGTAGAGTACACATTTATTATATCTTGAAGGAGTGAATTGAAAAAAAATACATTAACATGAATGTTGTAGTTAAGGATCTGACAAATGATGTCAAGTAGTAAACAGACAATAAGCATATAGTAACAGGCATTTATTCTCGTGTAATTTAGTATCAGTTTAATTTGGTGTAACATGTTTTGTGAGTTAAAAATAAAATCTTAAATAAAAATTTCTTCCCATGATACATATATCCGGGACAGGTATGTGAAAATACAGGGCGGACAAAATCGTCTGTTAAAAAGCAATTCTATTACGAGAACTAACTATTACATTACACAATCAAACCAGTTGGAAAGGGAGTGTATTTACATACATACATACATTAAATCACGCCTGTTACCCAGAGGGGTAGGCAGAGACCACTACTTTCCACTTGCTACGATCTTGACAAATTTCTTTCGCTTTTTCAACATTCATACATCGAGTCATGCACGCACGTCGGTTTCGGGTACTTAAGATTCGGCCCTTTTCCAGTATTTCTCCGATTTGATTCGAAAAAGTACGTCTAGGGCGGCCCCCTATAGTGTATTTAAACAACAAATATCGGCGGGGCGTACCGTTGCGGATCGAAGACACTATAAACATAAACATTATATAGATGCGCGTGAGCCCGAGTCGCATTTACCTTTTATCTCATATTTTGCAGTATTTTATGAAGATTATGTGGCGGATAATCTGGTTGATTGATCCAGCAGGAGTATGGCGGATAGTGGAAGCACAGGAAAGTAGAGTAAAAATAACAAACTATAATGAGTACATCACGCTATCAAATCTTTATTACAAACATGTCAAACAGACACTACAAAAAGAAGACTATAGCACATATTCAAAAATAACTAGACAGCTACAAGTATATTAATACAGCCAGTTATAATTATTATATGCACATTAAAACCTAATACGCCCCCTTAATGTGTATGTTAAGGATAACTCAAAACAATATTAACTAATCTAACTAACAGGCAATACCTAGACCAGCCATACAAAAATTATGTTTCATTTTAGGCAACGCCTTGGTTAATATGTCTGCTAACATTAAATCAGTCGATAAGTATACCAATTTAATATCATTATTGTTTCTTAACACATCTCGTATAAAATGATACCTAATGCTGATGTGTTTACTCCGGGAATGAAAAACTGGATCACTGGCTAAACAAATAGCTCCTTGATTATCTACGTGTAAAGTTATTTGTGCAAACTTACGTAATCCAATTTCAGTTAACAAGCTATTCAGATACATAGCTTCCTTCATAGCCGAAGTTAAGCTAACATATTCGGCCTCGCACGTGGATGTTGCGACACATTTTTGTTTTTGGGACTTCCATGACACACATGCTCCTCCTAGTACAAAAACATATCCAGAGTAAGAACGTCTATCTAACAAGCAACCACCCCAATCCGAATCTGAATAACCTTTCAACGATTCGCCTGTTTTGTTGAAAATTATTCCGTGATCCTTTGTTTTCTTTAAATAACGCAATATGCGTTTTGCGGCACTCCAGGTTTCCTTGGTAGGACAGTTTACAAACTGTGCTAATTTCGAAACACTGTTAGAAATATCTAATCTAGTTCCGACCGATAAATACATTAAACTACCGATCAATTCGCGGTATGGAATTACCTTATCCGTATCCTTTGATGGTTTTAATTTCAAATTCGTTTCCATTGGCGTACATACCGAATCTCTACAATTTTTGTAGCCAAATTTATGTAACAAATCTCCAATATATTTTTGTTGTGACAACTTAATTTTTCCTTTGACAGGTCGCTCAATGTCAATTCCTAAAATATATTTCGCAATGCCATAATCTTTCAAGTCAAACTCACTGGCCAGTTTTCTTTTGAAATTCTCTATGCAAACGCTTTTCTGAGACGCAACCAAAATGTCATCCACGTACACGGTGACAAAGAGGTTGGTATTATTGTCTATGTCTTGAAAATATAGACAAGGTTCATTCAACGAAGGTTGCAACCCCATTCGTCGGAGTTGACTATCGAGTCGTGCATTCCACTGGCGACCAGCTTGTTTCAGTCCATAAAGTGACCTTTTTAGTTTACATGCATCACCACCAGCTTCCAAATCCACTAACATTTTCTTAGCTCGTTCACAGATAATAGTATCTTTTTCATCTGCTTGTATAAGCTTTTGTAAACATTCCTTTAATACTTCAGGCACTTCCATATAAATATCCTCTTCGAGTGAACCATTCAAATAAGCTGTATTGATATCCAATTGATGGATTTCCATATCAAGTTCGACAGCAAGTGCAGCCAATAATCTTATAGTTTCCAATCTGACGACAGGTGCAAAAGTGTCATGGTAATCGATACCATATCGTTGACTATAACCCTTTGCAACGAGTCTGGCCTTTTTCTTTTCTGTTTTATCGACGTTCAATTTAGTCGACAAAACATAACGACAACCAACAATTTCGCGACTCTCAGGCCTTTTTGTGATATCCCAAGTGTCATTCTTTATCATACTCCGAATTTCTGAAAGAATAGCTTCCTCCCATTTATCTTTTTCGGAACCAGACAAAGCTTGCTTCAACGTCACTTCTATCACACCTGCAAAGTCTTGACAGTCGGAGAATTCTTCCGTACAACTTTCTTCAATTGGAACTTGAGAAGATTCTACCTCGACCATGCGAAATATTTTCTTTGGTCGTCCAACATGTCCTCTCTCGAGTCTTGGCCTTCCTGGGGCCCTTTTCATTATCCTGTTTTCATTATTGAGCATCTCAAAACTCGATTCTGGATGATGAAATGGTACTTCAATTGGCTCCAAAATATCAGTGTTTTCCTCAGCATTTTCGACATACGGTCCTTCTTGTTGTCTTTCAGTTTCAGAAATAATCCTGATTGGATTTTCGACAATCTTTTCCGAGGAAAAATCTAGTTCGACTAATCTTGGTTCGTTCTTTCGATTGACATCAGTCTCTAACTCTTTATTTTCAATTTCAAGCGGATCAATTTTAGAAACCTCCTTTTCATCTACGTCACTCTTGCCTCTGTGAAATCTTACATCTCTCGATACGATATATTTTCGTTCTTGAGGCAACCAAATTTTGTAGCCTTTTCTATCTCTTGGATAACCTACGAATATGCCTTGCAAACTGCGTGAAGCGAATTTATCCTTTCCTTCATCCTTGTTCAACAGGTGTACCTTGGATCCAAATCTTTGTAAATAATGGATTTGTGCAGGCCGCCCATACCATTTTTCGTACGGCGTCTCACCACCAAGACTACTTGTTGGACATCGGTTTCGTACGTGACATGCAGTAATGACAGCATCACCCCAGAAACCCGAAGAAAGGTTTGATGAAATCAACATACATCTCGCCATCTCCACCAATGTTCTATTCATTCTTTCTGCGACCGCGTTCTGTTGAGGAGTATGAGGAATCGTTAATCTTCTTCCTATACCTTCATTTTGTAAATATTCATCAAATTCTCTATTACAATATTCGCCACCGTTGTCGGTATGCAGATATTTAATTTTCTTGTCAGTTATATTTTCAACATGACTTTTATATATCTTAAAGAATTTCAGAGCTTCACTCTTTTTGTTGAGCAAGTGTACTTCACACCATCTTGATGAATCGTCGATGAAAGTAATAAAATACTTTGCTCCACCTATGGCTTCGTGTCGCATAGGACCTACAATGTCCGAATAAACAATTTTTAGTTTTTCTTCACACGGCCCATCCGATCTCGAAAAAGATGACGCACTCATTTTTCCACTCGCACAAATACTACAGTCGTATAAATGACTTACATCTGACATTTTAAGTTTCATACCAGATTTTTTTAAGAGTTTCACAAGGTCCTTTCCATTCAAATGACCTAATCGTTCATGCCACAACCTTACGTCATCTAATGTTTCCGACATTACTGAAACTAACCCCATTCGTTCCTCGACATAATATAAATTACCTACACGATTCGCCACAAGAATAGTTTTACCGTAACTATCCCTAATATAAGCTACATCTTTTTCAAACATAACACTATACCCTTTATTCGTTATTCTTGCAACTGAAATCAGATTAGATCGTAAATCCGGAACAAATAAGGTATCAGGCAACTCCACGAAAGTTTTAACTTCGTCTTTACATGAATACAATTTTACGGTACCTTTACCTTGTACGTGTGTGCTTGTATTTGTCGCTAAGTTTAGCTTACCGGACATCGATATCAATGAATTGTCAAATTTACTAGAATCGTTGCACAGATGTGACGTACATCCGCTATCGATGATCCAGCTCCCATTCCCTTTGCAAACAGCTCTATCATCTGAAATACAATTAAAGGTTACAAAGTTGGAATCATCATCATGTAAATCACATCCCGAAACATACTTCGCATCATTTGAGCATTGATCCTTGTCTTTCTTCATTTTACATTCAGAAGATTTATGACCATGTTGGTGACACTTAAAACATTTATATTTGAAGCTTGGCTTGTCCGCACCAGTCTTCGGTTTGAAAGGTTTTCTAGACTTTACAAAGAAGGCTTTTTCGTCGTTTCCTTTTTGTCGTCTTGCATTCACTTCTTCAATGATCTTAACTTTTAAGGTTTCAGGATCTGGCAAATTATCTCTGGATTCTATTGCACATCGAAAATTCTCGAAGCTCAATGGTAAACTGTAGAGAAGCATAATAGAAACTAAATCATCGTGCATTTCGATCTCCATGTTAGCTAACTTACATTTGATATCGAAGAAATGCATGACATGTTCTCTAATGTCACCACCTTCATCCATTTTATGAAGCAACATTTCCTTCAACAACGTCGCCTTTTTGGCAGGTCCCTTAGAAGCATGAACACTTTCAAGTTTTAGCCATACGTCCCGCGATGTCTTACATCCGCGAATATGTCGTAATTCGCTTGGGCTAATAGCTAAAATTATGTCAGACTTAGCTTTTGCGTCTTCCGTGTCCCATTTTTCGGATTCTGTCGGCTCTGCTGGTTTGCCCCTTTTACCATTCACGTAGCCCCATGCGTCGTTTTTTATAAGGATCGCCTCAGCCTGAATCCTCCAGGTCTCGTAATTTTCATGAGTGAGCGATTCTATTTTAACAGTACTCATATTGTTGACTCTTTTACGTCAATTTCGTCAGCTGATCGTACTTTTTGACGTACCTTGTGTAAGCTGACCTTGAAATAAAATTGCTATTTCTTACTTACTGAGCACTGGGCCCATAACCACTGTGGCGGATAATCTGGTTGATTGATCCAGCAGGAGTATGGCGGATAGTGGAAGCACAGGAAAGTAGAGTAAAAATAACAAACTATAATGAGTACATCACGCTATCAAATCTTTATTACAAACATGTCAAACAGACACTACAAAAAGAAGACTATAGCACATATTCAAAAATAACTAGACAGCTACAAGTATATTAATACAGCCAGTTATAATTATTATATGCACATTAAAACCTAATAGATTACTTTTACGGATAATTTAAACTTAATTCATAAATTAACTGGCTATTCCCCAGCTCCTCGTATACGAACTATCGACAATTTTATCCTGATTTACAACTCCACACTCTTGGAAGTTAAATTATGTACAAAATGAGTTACTGCATTTCATCGTTGGAAACTTCGATATTACGATGAAACTCACATGTAGCTTGTTTACAAAGTTTCGTTTCCTCAAATTGCTTTTTAATTGGTTTAATGTTATTATAATAGAAAATAGAAGAGAACCAATGAAAGGACATCTGCCACGACCTTTTCCTTAAAAACACCATAGGAGGAAAGATAGAAGGAAAGAGAGGCAGAGGAAGACCAAGAAGAAATTACTTTGCGCGAATTAAAGAGAAGGTTAAGGTTGGGTTGTGCCAGAAAGTCAAGCAGTCGACGGAGGATCGGAGCAGTTGGCGAATACTCCACCGACGAGAGCAAAGCTCTTAAAAAAAGAGAGAGAGGATGTTAATATAATAAAGAGGCTGTTGCAATTTTTCGGTAAAAATCACGACAATTTAACATATAAAGTACCAACGAACGTAAGAACAAAAACATTACCTATGCAATTCTGTGCAGACTCAATGCTATTGGGAATGTTCTGCGAGACATTTCAGCAGCAACCTTCCAAATTGACTGTGAATCCGTAAATTTCAAAGACGTCTTTGTGTTATACACGTCGAACTACGCAAATTGACGTACAATTCGCTCTGTTCGTGAAAATAACGAAGAAAAGGTACAAGTTTAGACGAACATTTTAGATAGGTATCGTTAAAATAAATCCTGCGGATGCTTAAAACAAATAATCAATATCGTTAATGATATCGAACCGACGCACATTAAAACACGTTATTAAAATAGTAGCGATAAAAAATTATGTACCAACATACTCGTAAAAGTCGTGATCAGTAGGTAGTTATTATTATGAAAGTATTAAAGTTATAACTTTAGCATTTTTTAGCATCAATTAGCTCATCACAAACTTGCTAATTTCGGTTAACATAGAGCGCCCCAGTTCAACGTGCGAGTCGTACAACGCGGCGGTGGTTGGGTAACCCTATTAATAGTTAATAGTCACCGAGCAAAGTGAAAGCTAGGGGTGCGAAAGGGGTCACCACAGTCGGACGATCATAATTTTTCATCTCATTACACCGCAGAGGTGTCCTCGCGTGTCCTGGATGGGCAGCGAGCGCGGTAACCCTAGAAATATTCACTCAACCGTGGCGTACGTGCTATTTATATTAACGGTTGTGAGGCAAATATAAAAAAAAAACCTCAATCCACAAGCGTTTGAGTATAATTTTGGTCTTATAATTGAGATGGTTTTCGTGGTATTTTGTAAACGATTGGTTTCTTTACCATTGTGTAATGATTTTATTTTGTAAACGAAAAATTCAAATGGGAGGAATTTAATAAAAGATTCCATAGGCCCTGATTCTGAGTGTTTGGGGGGCTTGGTCTCACCACCACAAGGATTCAGTGCTAATCTGGATTTGAAGTCCTTTTTAGGGTTCCGTGGTCAAACTAAGAACCCTTATATAATTAGTTGCGCCATGTCCGTCCGTCTGCTCGTCCGCAGCCTAGCTCACAGACTCTTAGTACTAGAAAGCTGTAATTTGGCGGATGTCGATGTATGGGAATAAAAGTTTTCCAACGGAAAAGTTAAGTTTGTCGAAAGGTCTTTGTAGTAACGGCTTCGGAACCTACACTGAGCATGGTCCGACATGCTCTTGCCCGGTTTTTAGATCAATAATGGTCTCACGATGTTTTTCTTGACTCGAAAAGGCTGTGGTAAATGCAAATTATTCCAAATCCGCATTCCGCACATAAATCAAGATAAAATTGGGTGTAATGGCATTTAAGCTGTGTTTTTTTACAATGTCACAGGAATACTTTAACACTTCCAAGAGTATTTTTACACTTTACGCTGTCTTAGAAAAATTAATTCTACCTTTATGTTCCTAGACACATTAAATACAGCGGTAAAAGCGTTGATATTCGTCAGTTGTTTCGTTTTATATTTTTTTATATTACTTTAAAAAAAAAAAAAATTAGCTAGAGTTTTTTGCTGCAATATTTATCAGCTAGTAATCCGTACTGAAATAAAAAAATATGTATGTATATTGAACTTTGTATTGTTGAAATGACTGTTGGTATAATTGCAATCAGTAAATATACTTAGCGCTTTCGCCGGCATGCAAATAATATTTGACACCGCGTTGGCCTAGTTGGTACTGACCCTGCTTACAAAGCCCGGTAAGGGCTGATATTTATGTGATGAGCGCGAATATTTGTTTCTGAGTCTACAGATGTTTTCAATGTATTTAATTTAAGTATCCATTTCTCTATATCAGTATTTAGTTTCGTTTGGGACTAGGTAAATTAGTGTGACATTTTCCCCTGATATTTATTTACTATTTATTTTATTTTATAAGCGAAACATAAGCCACAAAATTCAAAATATTTCATCCGTCATAAATCAGCTTATGTTAGAGGCTTGTAACTATTTCTTTCAGCTAAAACATTACTAATATTGAATCATTGCCAAAATTGTGTGCGAGGGAACGCTTTTTCCTTAACACCAGCAGGTAACTTTTGACAGTAAGCTTATTTAACGACCTACTGAAATAAACTTGTTTTGATACAGTTTCCATAATAAGCTTAACAAACAAACTAATAAACTTCTGCCCTGTATTGCTATAATGCAAAAAATAAATCTGTTTTTATTTAGATTGATATTTTGACATTTATTGGTTTATAGACGCGTTCTCGGAAAATGAATTTCGTTAATTAATGAAAAAACAAAGCATCATTCAATATGTAAATAATCGGAAACGTTTCCCAATGTCATTTTATCTTTTCATAGTAATGACTTGTAAATAAAAAATAAATTGCCAGTTATATAATCGAAATTACGTCGCGTAATTTGGATTGTATAACTGTTATTTTATTTTTAAAATTACGCGATATAATTTTGATTGTAAACCGAAGTCGTGCGGTTGTATTAATTAAACTATTCGGAATTCATAGACCACATCAAGCATAAAGCGACCACTAGCATTACAATGCAATGGCCACCTCATTACATCACGTGGTTTATGTCATGGGCGTCATGGCGAATGAGATCAAACACAGTGTCTGATGTGAACTAGCGTTTAAAATTAAACCTGTGAAGTGCTGCGGATGTAATAAAATGTTATCGTCCGTCTTTTACATGCGTGAATTTGTATTCAATGGCCGTGCAAGCCGGTCGTGTTATTGCTTTTTGCCTCTATAGGAAATCAAAATTTATGAGTGCAATAGCTTTTTAACGGTATAAATCAAGATACATTCCATATGGCATATTTTCTATCTCGCAGCGGTCATAGGCGGCGATTGGAAAATAACGAGCCAGTAGATCACCCGCGTGGATATTGATTTTGATTGGTTCCCGTAGAATAAATATTAGAGCGCACACTGTTCCGATGTGGCCAGATGGATGCCCGTATTGCCTCGCCTCGTGCAACTCAATGCGCGGCTGTTGGCATGCATTGACAGCGGGAGTCCAATTTAGGAGGCCTATGAGGGTGTTATTTAGAGAGGCATCACGCACGGTGCATAAAAGAGCGATTTCCACCCCGAGCGTTTTTATACTACAATGCGTGCCAGAATGGGCAAATTCAAATTCGGATTTATACGTTTATTCGCTCTTGCTAGCCGAAATAGGTAAATGCAATAGTCATACGTCATTTCTGTGAGGATTATTGATACTACGCTGGTAGAGCCCGACTAGTTTATCCTGTCAAAAGCAAGTATATTTTTTTTTTAATTACTGGGGCTAGGTAGGTATTTCCCAATTGTTTACGTCATCGGTGCTCTTACTGTTAAGTGATTAAGAGCTACTTAAGGATAGAGAAACAAGATGGGGTAATAAAAAAAAGTGAAATAGAAGTCCAGCGGCCTTATTTTACACTGTTTTGAGACATAGTTAAAGTGTTGTTTTTAAAACCGTCCGTCGTTACTGTCAAGTTTGTAACGATCACAACGATGAAAATACGATGGCAATAAAGGAAAAGACAGTGTACAATAAGCCTTTACAATTCCTGACCAATAATAGTGTGTTAATTCCAATCTTATAATTAACAATTTCATAATCTAGTACACTTCATAATATTTCCTTGGAAAATGTATTCATAATACAAAGGCATACATCATCATGACATTGCTTTGCTTAAGCGTACTAAAACAAACAGAATGATTAACAGTCAAGCGTTTTACAGAGCTCTTAAGGGTGAGATAAATATCTAATTAAGCACACCCCGATAAACCCACTTTCTCGCTGGTACTAATGTATTGTTTATGTAATTACACGCTTTGTTTCCCGCGCTTTAACATCTGTGACCAGAGGTTAACTCCACTTTTGATACTTACTTTTAAAAGCAATAAATGACAGCTGTAAAAAATATTCGTTCTTGCTTTTTAAAGCTTTGTCTTTGAATCAGAATATTTATTTTTTCGAAATTATCGTTCAAAAAACTGCTTGTCCTAAGACTTTTTTTAAATGATTTTTTTGCTGTTACAGAATTAATATAGATTGATTTATAATTTAAAAAAACCTAATCAGCTTAACCAAATAAAATTCAAACACAAAGATACCCATAGGACCTGCTTAACCCGCTGCCCTTTTCTAGAAACGTCTACAGCTCCATAAGACTCTCGTGTAGTTCTAATGATAAATCGATATTAAACGACGGATGGCTTGATCCGGTATGCAAGGGCAGCCAGGTACGCCGGTTGAAATCATTAGTCCGCGACGGATTCGTAGGGCGTCCCAATCGTAAACAAAAAATTGTCGGT
Organism: Acleris emargana; assembly: GCA_927399475.2. NCBI lineage: Eukaryota > Metazoa > Arthropoda > Insecta > Lepidoptera > Tortricidae > Acleris > Acleris emargana. The sequence goes on along the minus strand of OV656840.1, from coordinate 14,115,551 downwards.
GTATAAAAGGCAGTGAGTGAAAAGAGTAATTTTCTCCTCCATAAAAACAGTTACGCAGTTATTTATGGTGATACCGCAATCTATACAAGGGATTTCGCTCGGGGCAGAGTATTAACGATTATCCGGGTTTTTCTTACAAAGAAATATTACTTTGACAAATAAATTCCGTGTATTTCTTTTCACGCTCAACGGAATCTTAGTAGGTATCGTTCTCGACGCTAATATGAAATAATATTTTCTACTCAATTACATTTTCTTTCTCAAGTCTACGTTCTCCGTGTTTAAGCTCAAGGGAGCCACAATAGTAGGCGGGATCTGGAATAAAACAAGGAAACGTTCCTGCTTTTGTTATGGATAATACAGTTATGGATTATGGAGTATCCGGATGCTTGTTTTTATTGGTTATTTAAGTGTCATTCGCCTTAACTGTTACTGCTCTTGTGATATACTGCGCTTATTAAATATGATTCTACTTGTCATCATGTAATATGATTGTCTAAGTAAGGAAAAAAGTACAAGTTACATGCACTATTATTGTTGCTGTAATAGCTGTTATACAACATATCGCTTAAAACGCAGCACGTTTCTACATTATTCAAATATCACATCACGTACTTCAAACCACTGCAAAAGTTACAATACGGAATTTCTTTCCCTGGGCGCGAATGAACAGTGGCATTTTTACAAATGCAATAAAACAATATGTTTTAAATCGTCGCAGAAGCAAAAAGGAGCCGGAGCTGAAAAGCGTCGACGACGTGACGTTATCGCACGCGTTTTGCTGCGGTCACAGTGCTCACAGAACAGTATTGGAACTGGTATTTAGGTGTTGGATTAAAAGGAAGATTGTGTCGACTGGTAACCATAAGGGGCTGAGTGAAATTCCCTGTAGCCATCTATCAATGTTTTTCTTAACTAAACAACACTAACAGGACCACAAGCACAAACTTTTACCTTCTATCGACTAAGTAACGTAAAAGTATCGTCATCGAGAAAATGTGTGTAGCGATTGATAACAGCGCCCTCTACTATGTATTTTTTACTTAAATTTGTAATCAAGTTGACATTGACGTTGACTTTCGTATCGTCATAGGTTCGTGCTACGGATAGCTTCAGAACACGTTATTAAATAGTCAAGGCGATTTAAAAATAGATATGACGTACGATTAAAATGTTCGTGCTCTTACATAAAGAAAAATATCGCAAGAACCGTGAATGGAATGTGTAGGTTGGTATCACATCGTACAAAATCTGAGGATTTACACCAAGCCTATTGTCCGCCGCTGACTGCGAGCGCGCGTTACGCAGTTAATCGGTAATCCATATACCTATATTTAACTTCTCTATCACACCGAACCGACAATATGGTATTACAACAAACAATATAGAAAATGAGCATGCCAGTGTCGGCGGCGGACAATACGTTTGGTGTGAACGATGCCTAACTGTATCCGAGAGGGCACATCTGTGTAAGATAATTAAGATAAGTGTACGGTTCTTTTTACGTCCTTTTACCTGTACTCCTATTTCGTCTTTAGCAGGTACTACTATAACGTAAAAAATAACCTTTAACCTTATAGCTTATGTACCTATACGTATGGCTCTCAAAGAGCCAAAAAGAAAAAGTAACGAATGAGGAAATACATCCATACATACATACATTACATCACGCCTGTTTCCCCGAGGGGTAGACAGAGACCACTTCTTTCCACTTGCTACGATCTTGACAAATTTATTTTGCTTCTTTCACATTCATACATCGAGTCATGCACGCACGTCGGTTTCAGGTACTTATCTCTCTCGTAAGATTTCGGCATGTTTTCCTTCTGAACTACGCAGGTTATAATTTGATATTACTTTAATTTAATATTTATAGCTTTGAATAATGCTAGAAAGTAGTACCATTGCAATATTCAATATATTCAAAAAATACTGACAGCTGAGTTTCTTGCGGCGTTTCTTCTCAGCAGTGGTCTCCTCTTGTGAAGCGCTGGTAGAGACGTGTAAAAGTGCCCGTGCTGCTTACCTACGGAATAAATGTATTTTATATTTTTTTAACATTTTTAAATATTGCCGACAAAGCAGATAAAATAAATCTTTAAAAAAAAAGTTGGCTTACTCCCATACGTGTACCTAAAGCAAAAGTAAAATACTATATTAAATACATAGCTATACACAAATTTAGGAAAACTATCACGACTCAGTAGACTTGATATACCGGCAACTAAAGAATATATACCTACTATTATTATTTACTTATTATACTTGTTGTTTTGCGAGGTATTTTTTGTGTTTGTAGTAACGGCATCGGAACGCTAGTCTATTCTAGGTCGTAAAAACAATGTCGTCTTTGACCTGATATGGTTTTTAACTTTGCAGCCATTACTGTCAAGTAAATAAGAACTATTATAATGTTGTCAATACGATGACAGGTGAAAGACGTTATGGTTTTTACCGCCTAAAATCTCGGCTCTGAGCATGATCCAACATACTCAAGCCAAGTTTTTAATTTATAATTCTTCAGTTAACTTTTATAAGGCTTCTATATAGCGTTACTACTTAAAAAAAAACTCGTATCTGATATTTCGAGATGCATGAAATCGAACTTAATTCTCTTCACGTTAAGTTTAAAATCGTACGTCACGATATATGAGATACGAGGTTTTTTCAAAGTAATGACGATAGGCCTTTACTGTGGTTAGGGCTCTGCGTTCTATGTTGTATTGCGGCGGCGCGCGCAACGCGCTCGCGCACCCGCCAGCCAACACGCGTGATTTGCATACAGATTGTTTTAGATATCTGCGCAGATACCTTTAAAAACCCCGCAGAAATACTGTTATCTGCCACAAAATCTTAGTAATTAATTCAACGTTATTTTTCTCCTTCAATCATGTCTCGTTCAACAATATTAACTATGGTATACACCGTGTTTTTTTATTTACGATAACTTCGGCAGATTACTAGGTACATCCATAGAAACTAAGTGGTAGATTCGATTTCTACATATTGCAAAAAAAAATATATTTTCTTTCTAGAACAAAGTAATTAAATGTTATATCTTTGGTCATTCTAAAAGGGCCTTTAGAGTTAACTAATAGTCAGGGCAAATACGTCAAAATTAGCGTGACATACACACACAATTAAGGGCCTTTTAGACCAGTTCAACGTGATTACCTGATTAAATTTAAAAAATATATATCTTTAAAACCGTAAGAGTTATCATTGGTCTGTTTACGTGAAGTTAACTTCATTTGACCTAAAGAACGTTCACTTAAAGTTATCGTCAATTAAAAAAAACACGGTGTTTAGTACAAGTACAACAGTACCAACCTGAAATAGGTACCTACCTGACTTTCTTTTAACTTACTCCTATGTCAGTCAAGTAATTGCCACTTATCTCTACTCTCTGTCAGCGTTGTTTTACTTTCTGATTCGACTTGGCATTAATATTTTTCTCTTTTAGCTAAAGTAATACATGCACGTTCAGACAGATTTATGAATTGTCTGAGTTAAAATACTTAATATAGTTTGATTTTCATTAGACTTTTAAAATAATTAGTAATAAATATAAATCTAATAATTATTAATAATAAATAAATATCGAACAATTATTAATAATAAATAAATATCTAATAATTATTAAGTCCTAATCTAAGCTCATACTATTGGTACAGCCAACTACAAAGAGATGTATCCACTTTTTCACCTTATTGCATTGTAATAAGGTGAAAAAGTGGATACATCTCTTTGTAGTCGACTGTAGAAATGCATGCGGTAATGGTTCCTTTGGAGAGAGCCCAACGTTCCCTTCTGAAGACTGCCTATAATAAAAAGTTTAGATTCTGCACAAAGACGCTGTTCCGAGAAGTTAAGGTACTCACGGTTCGTCAGCTTTTCTTAAGAAAAATTATTCAAAACTACTGTAGGGAATTAAACAAAATTTTCGAGGCTGATACTAGACGACGTAAAAGGTGGAAAATTCCTATGTGCGCTTCTAGATTGGCACAGAGGTTTAGTCCATTTATTGCTACCTTTATAGCCAAAAATAATCTGTGACCGGTTTAAACATGCTCTCGAACCACCCTACAAGCGCAGGTTGACGGAATGGTTAGCCCAGCTCGACTACCACGAGACCGAGAGTCTATTAGTTGTAATGAGCTGAGAGGACACTGATGTTTTTGTTGTTTTTTTTTTCTGTAAATTCCTGTAAATTAATGATTCTTTTAATCATTCTATAAAAATTATGTGCACTTACGATTTATTATTTACTTGTACTCTACTTATGTAATTTTGTCTTATGTATTTTATTACATGAACGGGTATGTACGTCATTTTTTACTACTGTATTTTTATTTAGTATATGGTATATATTTATACATCGTGTGTATGTAAATAATAACATGGTCACTAAAGTGAGTTGTAGTAAATAGATTAGTGTACTTACCTAATAAATTATTAAGTTTAAGATTTTATTGTTTAAAGTAGGTAGTTATATAGGATTTTTTCTGCAATATCCGCAAATGAATTTAAGCATGTTGAAACTGATTAAAATTGGGCCCTCAACCCAGGAATCCTAGCGCAGGACCCAATACCATTGTTACGCCTTAAGTTAAGTTTTTCTGAATAAAAATTCTCATTTTCATTTTTCATACTTAGGTACATAGACAACATTCAAGACTCACTACAAGACACGAAATACTAGCGGTCATCACCCAAATATCTACCCTTACCGGGATTGAATTGAACCCGGGGCCACTAGCTCCGTAAGCCGGGTTAATCAACTAGCCTAACGTGTTGACAATGCTCTTGAATTTGGAATGTCACGATATTACAATAAAGCTATTTCAATTTGACTTGTAAGCTCAGCTACCCTTGAAATAGGGGACAACAAGTGAGCTAATTTGTTCGTGTTTACGCCATCAGTAAGAAAGGCCGGGCAAGACGGATTGGGGTTGGGCTATTTCTAAATCCATCGAATATCAATACAAAAATACATGACCGTAATTCACCAAATACTCTCGCGTGTTTTCTTATATTATGTCGTGAAGAAGGCAAACCATGCAGAATAGCTGAGACGCGGGATATAAGCCCCGTTTAAATTCTCAAAACTGCAAAAAAACTCAAATAATCTAATTCATAAATAAGCTTACAATGTTTATAGATAGACAAGAACGTTTATAAAAACAATGCAAGAACAAACAGAACAAAGACATTACACGACGTCAAAGGAAAATCAAAATATCAAAACAACAGGGAACTAGTTTGTAATTATGTTATTGAATCTGATATTATTAGTACACCTATATTAAAAGGATTTGGCTAGCTATCCAGAGAGGTAATGCAGCCAGTGTCATAGGGACCATGCCGCGAGTGGACCTGCTAGAAGGGGTGTTCTTTTTATAGTGGTGATTATTATTTACATCTTTAATATTTGAGTAGCTTACACTCGCGGTCAAATAATACGGGTCAGAGTGCGTTTTTCATACTAAAGAGGCTATTTCAAACCCTTGGTTCCTCGCCAGGGTATGCTTTTAGTGAAATCTGATGATGGACACCCCGAGCATCGATCCAGGACTTCCAGAGTGCCTAGGACACCCAACTGATTGAATCTGCGGTTAACGCCGGAATTGTGCATGTTCAGGAAAAACCTATAGGTAAAATGGCAAAAAACGTAAGGAAATCCAAATGCTGACCCAAACTCTCTCGCTGTGGTGTTATTATATATGTGGATTGTGCGATCAGTTAGGTATCTTAAGCACTTTTGACCTCCTCTATTGAACCTCAGAGTATCCACTATTAAACCTCACTCAAAACAACCAATGCCCTAGAACCAAGGCTTCAAAATAGCCTCGTTTGTATGAAAAACGCACTCTGACCCGTATTATTTGACCGCGAGTGTAGTTTGATTTTAATTTGAGTAGCTTAGTTTTATTTTTAATTTAAATATTACGTTTAGTTTTAACTTTCAATTGTAGTACCTATATTAATTTTAAATTGACTATGTATGACTAAATATTACAAATAATGAAATCGTATCTTATCTTATCTTAGTTGTATAGTGTTATCTGCGCACGGTTCTAACTTCTAACCACCCAAAATGTGTCTTTGTGTTCGGTTAACGCTGTAACTAATATTTTGGACCCTAATTCACGAAGTCAAAGTCAGCAAGTCACAACAAACTCAAATATCGTTCATTTTTTTCTACCTTCGCGATTGGTGTAGGTACATTGGGAAGAATAAGAAAACGAAAATTAAAACGTATTTTTTATTTTTAAAATGACAATAATTATGATTGTTATGTAAAATAATTTTTCATGTCAACATCTTACATAATAAAAATAGGACAATTTTTAAAAAATAATTCTTTGAAATCATAATTAATTATGCATGTTCAACGTAGTTAATATATCGCACTGCCAGATCAAAAGTGTAGTAACTAAAAATACAACTGTATTTTAAAATCAACTTTAATACAACGCCTATGAGCTTGAAACAAAACTAACAATGATATTGAGTTGATGCAGTCTTGATCTAGCAATGCGATATGCCAAAAAGAAACGTATGGAAATTAAGGTGTAGAAAATAATCTAGACTTCTTTTTTCGGCAGGTACTGACGGAAAGAATTATAAAACAGTTACCTACATAAATGGAATCTCTGTAAAAGGCCTACCTACCTATTACCAATAATTTTGTGTTACTAAATTCAAATACAAATTCGAATATTTTGACGGTTGAAACATATTTATAGAGTCAATGCCTACGCTACAGCTATTTGTTGCTCTGAGTTTGTTTGTATTTTACCCAACTTGTTAAATGAAGCAGACTTATCGATATAATATGCAAACAAAGTGAAACAGTTATAGCAATATTAAGTTTGTTTTAAATAATTAATACATAATGAAACGACTGACGGCTGTTAAGGTGATAAAATACAATTATACAAATAGTTTATAAAACACCTTAAAACCAATTTTTTAAGACTTTAAACGGCATAATTATACACTATAATTATATTATTGCTCACTCACACAAAATTCCTTAAATAAAAAGTGGAAAGTACCTATCAGTTGTTAAAAGAGAGTGTTAGTACCAGATATTAAAATTACCCTTTTAAGGGTTTGAAACAACTGTCTAATATTTTATATGATGATCTTATGAATAATGAACGTTATCTCTCAGAAACCAATTCGGGTCATGTCTGTAGGTAAGTACACGTGGCCAACATCCACGTGTAGTGAAAGTGACCCTGAAAGAAATTATAATGATCATTAAGTATATTCTTAACGTTTCACGAAAGCAGAAAAAAAACCGAGAAAACGTACCTTCCACGTTGAACTCATAAAACTTTTCCCAAACAACGTCATTCATAAAGTTCTCTCAAATTTACGGCGAACGAACATGCTTATTAATCAACGCTATCATGCCTAAACCAGGACGTCGGCAAACAATGAGCCGGCTATTGGGATTTATCCGCCTATTGCAGTTCATTAGCCTTAATAACAAGAACACCGTATGCACAAACACCGTGCCCTAACACTCTTCAATATTTATATAGCTATCCTTATTTTTCACACTATGTGCAAGAAAGACAGGTCTATTTTAGCGTGTGCCGGAATGTTCCTTTAACACAGACTTAACCTGAGCGCAAGCCGCAGCATACCTACTCGAAATCACTCGCGGCGTACTTACCGCAAGATGCTTGGTAAATAATTAGGGTTATGACGCTAAATTGTGGAATTTCAAGTATTTCTGAAATATTTTGATTACAGAATTAATTTAAGTTAATTTTATTTTCGAGACTAGCTTTTGTTGAAGTTTGTACTTTTTATGTACAGTCAGCGTCAGATAGATCGAGATTAAGGAATCTTTACCTAGCGGAGATCGTGTTGCGACAAGTGACTGCATTGGCTTGATAGCCAGCAAAGCTGCGTGACACCATATAATTGGATTGTCACCGAATTAACAGAAGTGCCAACTTTTGGAATGTTCAGATGCGTTGGACAAAAAATATTTTTTTTTAACCGGAATGCCTGCGATCGAAGCAAGTTAAATAAATTCATGTAAAAAGTCCCGTATTGAAGTATAACAAAAAAATGCTTCTTATATGTGTGGTAACGAGATTAGACTAAACAACGAAAATAGAAATACCGTTTTAATCCTCATAATAACTTTTATTTTAACATGAACGTAGATTTATAAAGGTTTTCACGCTTCAACGCCTCAATAGATCTACGTTAGCAATGTACAAGCTGCAAAACATTCTCTGAAGTTAAGAAATCGTCTCAAGAAATTACTGAGAATATCATCGGAAACTTTTGAGAGCTTTGGGAATTGTCTCTTTTGATACAACATTTTAGAATATTCTTAGATATTTCCGAGATTTTCTCATAAGAAAAAAGTTACTATTCGGTGCAACGCTAATCAATGTAGAGTTTATAATACTGAGATAGTCCAGAAACGTATAATAAAGTAGGTGTTTTTGTTCTCGGAATTCTAAACAGTTCCCACCAACCAATAAAAAACAAATTTCACTGACAGAGTCGTAGAAAATGTAAGTATAAAATATAAAAAATAAAACGTTATAAAAGAAACACAAGAACGCTAACGAAAGACCGAGAACCAAATTAATTTCAAGACATGAAAAGTGTTTTACTTGCAAAAGTCATTTCAGTACACGATGCAAACCTAATTATTAAGATAGATACTGGGTAGCCTTAAATAAAATTAATTTAGAGTGCGTCATTTAATGAAAACCAAAAAGTTTTAACGAATAGCGACGGAAACGGAGCGGTCATTGTCTAAAAAAATAATTGGTCTTCGTTCTAAGTGCTTTATAATAATATAAAAAGTAGCTATCATTACGTCTTAGAAATAGAACCCAATTTGGTACAAATCCTACGTTGTCTTAAACTAAATTCATACTGTTACCTTACTACCTACTTAAAGAGCGCTGCCATGGCGTTAAAAATATAATAACAATTATAGTGTATGACAAAGTGGAATGGAATTCATACTGTTACCTTACTACCTACTTAAAGAGCGCTGCCATAGCGTTAAACATATAATAACAATTATAGTGTACGACAAAGTGGAATGGAATTCATAATGTTACCTTACTAACTACTTAAAGAGCGCTGCCGTAGCGTTAAACATATAATAACAATTATAGTGTATGACAAAGTGGACTGGAATTCATACTGTTACCTTACTACCTACTTAAAGAGCGCTGCCATGGCGTTAAAAATATAATAACAATTATAGTGTATCACAAAGTGGAATGGAATTCATACTGTTACCTTACTACCTACTTAAAGAGCGCTGCCATGGCGTTAAAAATATAATAACAATTATAGTGTATCACAAAGTGGAATGGAATTCATACTGTTACCTTACTACCTACTTAAAGAGCGCTGCCATGGCGTTAAAAATATAATAACAAATTATAGTATATCACAAAGTGGAATACCAAATTGTGCGAGTTAACGGGTCGGTAGAAAAGGGTTACTCAATTATTATTTACGCTTGTGATAATTTGATCGCGCTTGTAATAGGACACCAGTTGTTGCCGTAATGAAGCCCTGCGGGGCATCCTTAGCGGATTAATTGTTGCAAATTATTAGTATCAGTTTTACTCAGTACGTACTCAAAGTTGTTGCCATACTTAGTAGGGATCTCGATGATTTGGCACTGAGCTCAGTTTGCTAAAGCGGGCCTAAAAGTTATTTTTAGTTGGGTATTGGGACGTCCCACGCGTAAATATTTATAATTATGAATACGGTTACACCTAAACAGCGGCCTTTGCTATAACAACCCTTATAATTTGCTGTAATTCAAAATCAATACGGCATTTTTGTGGTTTTAACCGACTAGACTAATAACATCGGATGGTCTAATGTGGCGTTTATCGTGGATAAAACATTCGTCACTTTTTGACACGTAAACATGTCATAAGTACGAGAGTGACGGATGCTTAATCCATATTTTGTCACGCGATAAACGCAACGATACCAAGCCGCAGATCTTTATTGCCACATAAAACAGTTCTTAAAACGCAGCTATTGGTGCAAATCGTCTTCAGTCGTACTAAACCCAACGTAGGTTAACTAAAGTTTTTTATTTACACAATTGAACATTTATTTAAGTATAAATTCGAGGAAGGAGTTCTAAAACGTGCCTGTTTAGTATTGAGGCTACGAGACTAAAGTGGAATGCACCTCGATTGCAGGCATAATGCTACCCTGTCCACTTCATTTGGCGCGTCTTTCCTTATTCGCTGCTTTGCTGGGCTGCTGTGAACAGAATTCAAATAACTAGAAAATTTCTAAGAGAAACGGAAGCATCTTGATCTTAATTATAGCTTAAATGAATTGGTAAACCTAATGGGTACCATGTTAAAAACGTCACTGAAGTCTTAAGCCTATAAAGTTGAAAGATAAAAAAGATACATACATACATACATAAACTCACGCCTTCATTCCCAGAGTGGGGTAGGCAGAGCTAAAGAATCACCAACAAGTCTTAAAACTTCTTGATAATTCTGTAACCACCATAAAAAAGATAAAAGATACTTATTCAGTAAAAAGGCCGCACGGGCACTTTTAAACGTCAAAAATCTACCAGCGCTTTGCAAGAGACCACTGCTGAGAAAGAACGCCGCAAGAAACTCAACAGTCAGTCGTTTTTTAAACATTACTTATAATTATCATACAATTAAATATAACACTTAACATAGCATCATATACTTAAAACTATAAATAAAACATGAAAAAATAAAATATCATGCATGGTTGAGCAGGAATACGTGTAAAAACCATTTTCACATGAGCTAATAAATATTAGCAATAAGAATAAAAAAAAAAAGACAAAAATTTACTTATGATATGACCGTGCAATAAATAACCACAAAAAGTTTCGATACTTTTACCTACAGAAACCATGTATCCCCTAGACAAGATACAATGTTTACATATTTTGATGACAAAGTTAAGTATCATTAAGTTATTTAGGTTTTACAAAAAACTATCTTTAAATCATGACTGTGTAAAAATAGCCCTTCTCCCGAATAGGGGTGTGTAATGTTTTGCATAAAAACAAATGGGCTAATGATCATTTTTCATAATACGAATTGCATAATTTCGGTAATAAACAATCGATATAATAGTAATGATGCATCAAACGAAATACAAAATTTAAATAAAAAATATTTCTATTGGCTTTCATTACTATTCATGTGGTCACAGTTCTAACCTAACCTACCCTACCCTAGTTTCTACCCTGGATTAACATCTAGGCTACTTTCAATCCCGAAAAATTTAAAAGATCTCGAGGGAATAATGTTAATCGAAATCTACGCGGATGAATTCTCGCTAACCGCGACTCTAAAATACTATAGGAGTATAGTAGGTCTTGGAATGGTTAAAATGAAACATAATATACAAAAAAATATTAATATACTGTGGCGACATCATCTTGATTAACTGGCAATCCTCTCTTCTATATAAAATGATTGTTAACTGTGTCTGATACTGATTTAATAGGGACTATACTCACACCCGTTAGATTTCTTCATTGACGTAAGCATGTTTTATCTAAGTGACGAGGAAGTGACTTGTTATAAAATTTTAACTAGGTACTTACTTACCTAATACTTAATTTAAGAAAACACACCAAGACAATGAATCGTCCTACCGAAAAGCGGTTAAGAAGATGTAATTAATATTAATGAACAAATAAAAAGTTGAAGCGGAGTTAAAGTTTTGTTGATACTCAGGTTAAAATATTTTTTTATGGCTCCTGCGAGTATACTATTTGAACCAAATAAAATCGTCGATGCGTGAGTCCGATCCGCGTTACACCGGCTTTTATATCCAAATGAAAATTCTGTTACTCAAAATATGCTAGCTCACATTTCAACTTTGCTGTGTACAAACAAATAAATATTTAGTCTAAACATAACAAAACAACGGAGAAAGTTACCTATATACTACTTCAGATAATATTATGATACATAGTTTTGAGCACTTCGACTGTTCACCTACTTTACTGTATGTATATGTATATTTGCATCACTTTTTATGAATTATTGTGTTACTAACAAATATGAATCTGAGATATTCGAAATAATTTAAATTGAATTTGAATCACTGATTACTCATTCACTATAAAAACAAACTTTTCATAAAATTTATCAATCAATGACAAATGATTTTATTGCCATCCAAAACAATTGAAAAAAAAAACCTGTTCAAAAATAAATTTGACAAATAACATTCTAAATTGCTCGCAAAAAATGGACGCACATTTCAATCACTTGAAATCAAAAATTTATTGATCTATTTTAATACTTATTACCAGAGTAAAAGTTCCTTACATTGTGATCAAAGTGTATGTTACCTTCGCAGATTTACAGAAAGCCGTATTTTTATTGCAGCTTATTTTATTAGGTCTGTTGTAGACGTATTTTAACACAAAACTTGGCTCAAAACAAACAGATTTATTGCCCTATCAAAACTTTCACGCTTACATAAAGTGAAAACAAAACTTGTTAATCATTAGAGTTTTGTGTAAAGATAAGTTCTTTTCTTTCGTACTCGCGGTAGTTTAACGTTTCCCCAACGATGCGCATAAAAGTTCAGCCCATATTATATTAAAAGGACGAGAGCGATCGGGGGTCACAAAAACTTGCCTTCTTCCGGAATACTTTGCGATACGATCAAGGTGACAAACCTTGTGCAAACGGTTCACTACTCGGTCAAGTTTCATTAGTTTTTCCAACACTTTAGTAAGAGGAGGAAGTGAGATTGGGAGCGCGAAAAGAGGCGAAAAAGGGAGGGAAGGGGGTCGTCTAGGGTTACAGCCACGCCGTGTAATCTCAAGTTAGCGAGCAATTTGGTGTTTGCTTTCAGCAGTGCTGCAGCTTTGACTATCGGACGGTCTTCTCATTTTGACGCAAATCCTTGTTATTTTTATCACTAATTTAGAAATAAATACATAACGGCTTCCCGAGGGAATACTTTGTAATCCCTCTGTAGCGAACAACCACAATAAATCCGCTCAGTTTTATACGGCATTCGATATTTATGTGCGCTCTACCGTAACGCTCCTTAACTTGACCTCCCGACTTATTTTACGTTTCCCCGGTTTATTAGCTCAATTCTTGGAAGCTTTGGTGCTGTGACATTTTACGTTATAAGCCAGACTTTTCTAGTAATATTTCCTAGATTTTATATTTTTGTTGAGGATCCTAGTAAATTCAACTATTTATGAATTAAGTAGTTGTCGTATTGTCTTGTTATGTCTGAGAAGTAAAACTAATATTTTGCGTTCATTAAAAACTGCCCACATATACCAATAATTAAAATATTGATAACTTTCAACTATAACAGATTCTTCCCATACGTACACACGGGATGACATATCTTCGAATAGCTCTGAACAAACCATTACCGGCGGTTTTCGAAAACAGTGTGTACACATAGTTAAGGGCTCAATTAAGAAACCGTAATTTTAATCAGGCGAGTCACGAAAATTATTTATTTATTTATATTCTGCCCTTATTAGCTAAATAGGGGTATCTCAAATACAATAAACGATGCAGATTCAATCCTCGCCCGTTAGTAATATGGTCGCACTTTCTACAGGACTTTGTCTGAGATACTACCATTTGTTTTATAACGGTATAGTTAGTTTTCGTGACTCAACTGACTATGGTTACGTTTTCTAAATTTTAGTCCTTAACTATGTCCTAATTTTTCTAAACGCTTCAGTTATTTTTAAATCTTTGTATTTTCTTAAATAATTACTTTAGGATCGTCAACGTAAATAGAAATAATGAAAGCGCAAATAACGAATTTAAAAGGAAAAGGAAACCTATCTAGACCAAGTATATTTTATTGATTCTCAAGTTATCAGTGACTGAAATACCTACACAAAATTATAATAAGAATCTAACAGAGAATTAACTTATGCCTTGAAAGGATGATATAACCGCAAAATGTTTTAATATCTGTTGGTGGAAAGTTTCCCAGCGATACATTACAACGAATAAAATCTAAAACAATTTCAAGGGATAAGCTTCTCTTAACACTTAGTTAAAGCAAAATATTTTAGTCACATATCTGGAGTAGAGATTCAGAGAATATCGTGAAAAGCAAAACCAACATAATCTCCAGTGGCAATCACGACATTCAGCAGTTTTTGTACAAAAAGCGATTAAGTTGCAAAAACAACGCACTCATTTTAGCCAAGCTATAATTCAATTGTGAGACCTAACCTGCTAACAGTTTTGAAGGCTTACACATTTATATTCTTGCCTAGACTTGAAACCTTTGAAGCACTTGCTACTTGTTCCATATGGATGGGTTTAGGACCCGACACACTCACAACGTCAAGTAGCGTCGTAAAGAAGAGAGTAAACTTGAACAGACACTAAGCTCATCTATGCATTTTCCTTTTATATTTATACGCTCTGAGTCGTTAAGGTAACATGTATTTCTGTTATTGGATAGTACTTTCTGTCTTTTATAAAACTAAGGGACTTGTTGACATACTTCTAAGTTAAACCCATGGTAGATTTACGAAAATTTTGTACGAGAGCTGAATAATACATATATATATACTTCAAAGTAACATAATAGAATAGATAAATTGCCTGTTAAGTCGATTAAACTTAATTGAGAAAACGTTTATTTTTGGACATTCCCATTGCCACCAACGCGGTATATTATCGTTTTATGTCCCACGATCCGCATCTCAAAGTGCACCCGGCGTGCAGTAAATGCAAGGTTCCCGGATGTCCACGTTTTGCTCAACTTTAACTGCACGCTTCAAAGTGAATGGCCCATTATTGCGCTCGTAATTCTGGGATTGCTCCAAAATTTGTTTGTTGGCGAAAATGTATATAGTTTAAATCCGTAACTTTGATTCGGACTTTGTATTTTTGAGTTCAGTTTCTACAATCGTTTGGCTTAACCGTATCTGAACGTATTTATAAAATACGGCCTCTATTCCACAATGTTTTAACTAAACCTGTTTTTAAAATATTTATATTTCATTCTGACAATACTGCCTACCTTTATCAATACGAGATCAAGAACTATAACGTTATCGATACGATTTTTAGACCGACTTGAATAAAGTAGGGTAAATCCGGGATAGATGCCGCAAAGGGATAGGCGACTATTTAAAAAAAAATAACTTTCCAAAATCGAAGCAAAGAATTAATAGTCTTAATAGGGAGCGCAAGGCCCCCGCACTTGACGTGACGACGAATAGACGCGTCTCGCTAGTGTATGCGTAAATATCCGCAACGAGCGCAAAAACGCCTCAAATTTTCAAATGTAAGTATTAGCAGTTTCATAACTTTTTAATTAGTATTTACTTCTGTGTTATTTTTATTATATCAGTATACTGGTTCATAAAGTGTACAACTAAGTGTTAATTATTGCTCTTTTGTATTTGGTTTAGATAAAAAATAAAAAGGCACCTATCGTTACCAAAAAGGATAGTCGGCCAATTTACGTGGGGTAAACTTGCCCTTGGGGCATCTGTCCCCCCCATGTTTATGTTCTGTTATAATTTGAATTTGTTTTTCAATCGATTTCTATAGATAGGTTTCTATGTTCTTCTAAGAATCTATTCGTACTTACCCCGATGTTGTTACCGTGTTTTGATATTCTTTCATTACTTATCGCACATATTACGCATATATAATTTACATTCATATATTTTATTCCATAGAGCATCTATCCTACACCACAAGCATCTATCCTTCTTAGAATTTTCATCTATCCATATAGGTACCTAGGCATCTATCCTAAAAATAAGGGTTCTGCAAAAACTCAGTAATTATTAGGTCAACAGAAACAAGTCTTAATGTAAGATCAAAGATTAAACTAGCTATATCGAAAGGAAAATTTCATGGGAAATGGACAGTTTTGAAATTAGGAGCCCTTTTCAAAAAGTACGGCATCTATCCCGGATTTACCCTATACTTAATCGATTGCTTAGCATGAAACGCATAACTCGTGAAAATGTTAATAGTACCTCACACTGTGGAGAAAGCTTTAGTAGCTCATTTTATGGTTTACTGTAATATTAGGTACCCATTTTTTTCTAATATTCTTCTAGAATGTATGAATAAATATTGGAATAATGGAAAAACCTCTAATGTAGCCCGAACGGCCCCTTTTTAGCGCCCCGAGGCGCACTTTTATTGACCAGGGATTTATATTCTGCCTACTTTTCGGATCCTGTCAACCACGCGTATTTATTCACCGTACGTATGCCGTATATTCTCGATTTATATACACAAACCTTGGCCACGGATTTTTGTTATACGTGTATGTTTATTTTCTCCAATAAGTCGTATATTGTTTGATATGACTCCTAGAACGTTAAGCTCGGAGATTCATTTGCAAATTATCCAGACGTCAAACCAAGCAAGCGAATACGGATACACTCCCATTCTTTGTTTCTCTATTGTTAGTAGTTAGTACTTATGGACGCTGCGGTTTGAATGTATCGCTATGATTTTAATTATTTATCTGCTCTCATAGTTTAGCTATATCAGTTTCAGATGGAATGCCAACAACCCTTATCGTATAAATTATTTTAGAATACCTTAAACCTTAATGCCCTTATTAATAAACGTGGAGTAACTGTGGGGTAGCTAAACCATGTTTTATCCTTATCTGTCATTGTGACATTTGAATATGACAGATAAGGACAAAGCATGGTTTAGCTACTCGACGGTTACTCCACGTTTATTAATAAGGGCATAAGTGCATACTCCTAGATCAACCTCCTGTAATAATTATGCTAAGCTATCATGTACAAAAAACAGCTCGTACTTTTTAAATCCGTCGTGTCATAGCATCTTACCATGATAACCTTTTTGTTTGTAATACGAAGAGCCAAGGTAGAGGCGACTAACCGAGGCAAAAGCGTCTGGAATATAATCAACCGTGAAATGGACCCGTCCTCGTGCCCGAAGATTGTTTCACACTCACGTTACCTAGGTGGTTACTATAAAACACCTAATTCGAAATGAAATGTTACGTCCCTGTTGCTCGTAATTCAAGACGAAATCGGGAAAAAGGATGGAGATAACGTAACATCGTTTTTTTTCATTGTAAGTGGCATGAGTTAGGTACAGCATTTATGCCACTGCCGAAAAAGGAGGGTATTGTTTTAAAATTTACGTATAATATGGTTATTTGGGTTTTCTGCCTTTTGGCACAAATATGTCTGGCCGAATGTATGGTTTTCCAACCGTGTCATTTGCCAACCTGTTTTTGTTTTTGATTAACCGAATCATATGTTACAAAATCTTATGTTATATAAACGTGTTTTTGCTCTATTCAAATCCTTATCTTTTTATACGTAATTTTAAAAATAAACATAATTTTGACAGTACAAGAAATAACCGCGCGTCCTTAAAACCACGAATGATAAAAATCGCTTGCAGTAGGTATAGGTGTGGAATAAAAAAAAAAAAAAAAAATCATTTATTCTGTAAGTAGGCCCTGTAGGCACTTTTACAAGTCTGAATCTACCATCTACCAGCGCTTCAAGAGACCATTGTTGAGAAGAAGCACCGCAAGAAACTCAACAGTAAGCCATTTTTTTAAATAAAGAACTTATTACAATACTAAACATAAGCTATCTAATTTAAATGTCACAGGGATGTACAGGTCCCAGTAGTAATAATAATGAAATTAATAAAAATGTCAGGTTAAAATAATAATACAATTCCGGAGATGTAAAGAGTCTCCAAATGTCAAATTAAAATTAAATATAGGTAAGTAGGTAATTAAACAAAAAAACAAAACAACAAACACAAACAAGGGAGATGTAGAAAGTCTCCACGGTCAATTTTGGAGATGTAAAGAGTCTCCAGATGTCAAATTAAAATAATAAGCATACAAGGAGATGTATATAGTCTCCACGGTCATTAATCCCAAGCATTGTCATCATTTATATAATCTTTAATACTATAATACGCTTTAGAAATTAGTTGACGTTTAACGTAACTCTTAAATTTATTTACTGATAAATGAGTAACACTACTTGGGAGCCTATTATAGAACCTTATACAATTACCCATGAATGAGTTCTTTATTTTGTGAAGCCGTGTAAAGGGCACTGCGAGCTTATGTTTATTCCTGGTATTAACATTATGTATGTCACAGTTCTTTCTAAAACTACCGATGTGTTTATGAACATGCATAATATTTTCATAAATATATTGACTGTATACGGTTAATATATTCGTTTCTTTGAACTTATCTCTAAGCGAGTCTCTATGACCCATCTTGTAAACAGCACGGATAGCCCTCTTCTGTAGAACAAAGATGCTGTTTACGTCAGCACCACTACCCCATAGTAAAATACCATATGACATAATACTATGGAAGTAACTAAAATAAACTAATCGAGCGGTTTTCAAGTCTATTATATTCCGAATTTTATTAACTGCAAAAACTGCAGAACTTAGTCTATTCGCTAATTTAGCCAGATGAGGACCCCATTGGAGTTTGGAGTCTAACGTTATTCCAAGAAATACTGTATCATTAACTAGGTCTAATCTATCATTTTTTATAGTTACAGTAGTTTGTCTATTTTTCACATTTGTAGTCATAAATTTAATACATTTAGTCTTTTTCTCATTCAGTAATAAATTATTAACACTGAACCAATCTACTACTTTTGATATAGCATTGTTTACATCGATATTAAACTCCTGTTGTCGTTTGACTTTAAATACGAGTGAGGTATCATCAGCAAACAATACTATATCATGTTTGTCCTTTATAAGGTATGGTAAATCATTTATGTAAGTGAGGAATAAAAAAGGACCCAAAATTGAGCCCTGTGGTACGCCCATTTTGACCAAAGACCCAGGTGATCGTTTTCCATTCACGTCTACCCTTTGTATTCTCCCGTATAAGTACGTTTTTATTAAGTTTAGCGCAGTACTTCTAACTCCATAATGGTGTAGCTTCCTGACCAATGTGTCATGGTTAACGCAATCGAAGGCCTTGGACAAATCACAGAAAATACCTAAGGCATCATGTGACCCCAGCTTCGGTTGTCGAGCGACCCCGAGTAAAACCAAATTGTTTGGTGTGTAATAAATTATTATATTGAAAATGTTCCATTAATTGTGATAAAATTAATTTCTCAAAGATTTTACTGAAAGTGGGTAGTATGGAGATCGGTCTAAAGTTAGTGGGGTCAGAAGTACTACCCGTTTTGAATAATGCAATTATCTTGCTATGTTTCATAAGATCAGGAAACTCGCCACAGTCAACACAGTGATTAAATATGACCATTAAGTCAGATGCTATGACTTCCAATAAGGATTTAAGGACGTGAACCGACACCCCCCAAAGGTCATTAGTTTTCTTTATATTAATTGACTTGAATGCCTGAATTACATCCAAGGCAGTAACGTGCTTGAATTCAAAGTGTATACTGCATTCAGACACGTTATCTTCTAATAATAAAATGGCAGACGCCGGCGAAGAGTTCATGCATTGCATTGAATGTTTACGAGACTCAACATTGCGGCTGGTGTCGAGGATTAAGATCAGGCGCTGGTGCTGGTGTATAAACTTGACAAATTAAAATTACCTGGAAGTTAAAGGAAAAAGGTCGTTAGTCCTACTAATATAAACGCGAAAGTTGGTGTGCGTTTGTTACTCCTTCACGCTGCAACGGCTAGAAGCATTTTGAAAGGACATAACTCATACCCTGGATTAACACATAGGCTACTTTTCAACCCGGAAAATTCAAAACATTCTACGGGAATAACGATATTCTAAAACTATGTGGAGGAAGTCGCGGGCAGAAGCTAGTTTAATATTAATGTCAACCTACCAAGAAATCACGTATAGAATTGTGACTAAAACATATTTCAATAATGATTTTTTCGTTTTTAAGAATGTTTCTTACTGTTTATGTACTAGGCAACGAAAATAAAAACGCGTGGCCTACAGTAAATCCGCTACAAAGCAAAAAGGCAAAACCAAAAGTCAAATTGGAAAAAACGAAAAAGCAATTTATTTACAAGTATCCACTTACTTAAAAGACCTTATGAGCAAAGTTTTCTATACTCACCGAGAGATATTGTTCTGAAATTTCATCTTTAAGATTTTCCTCAAACTGAGTCGGATATTTTTTCAATTTAAAACTTTTCATTTGAAAAGCTTTTCTGATGTTAATTTTGATTTGAACTTTATGGCCAGCTAGCAAAACGGTATTTTGTTTTGGTAACACATTTGTGCCGGTATTGTGAATAAATGATTTCTCTTTGTCTGGCAAAATACATTTAAATCGTAGTCGGACACAGGCCGACCAAAGGCTGTAGCAATTAACGCTCCAATTAAATTCTGAATTATTTATAAACGGTTTATGATCAAACGTTTATTTATTACTTTCATTCGTTCTGTTATTGAATGGATCATTGTTTAAATTAATGTTACATTCGACAGTCATAATGTGTATTAACCAGGGCTCAGAGTTTTCATAGCACGGTAAGACTAAAGAGAGCTGTGGAGTCGACATAACCATAAAGATTCAACTCTTACTCATACCCATACTCATTCTATTATTAAAGTGTATTTATTTTTAATTGGTATGATGAAATGTACATGAAATTGTTTTTCATTTATTATTGTAATCTTTCATGACTTAGCTTAGCAGCTTTACTCAGGAACTCAGAGCGAATATAAAAGCATTTTGGAATTAAATATACAAATGAGTATGAGTATGAGTAAGAGTTGAAATTTAATGTTAATGTCGACTCCACAGCTCTCATTAGTCTTACCGTGCAATGAAAACTCCGAACCCTGGTAATAACACAATTTGATATATATCGCGAGCATTCGATCAGGATTAACTGCTGCAACGGAGCCTATATTTCACTTAATCAAAATCGTAATTTCTGCCTGACGTTGTCTACATAAAAGACAAAGGGCTAAAATTATCACACAGAGAACATTATGGTAACAAATTTTTACTCAAGTAAGGCATTTTTGTAACAA
The DNA here is from genome assembly GCA_927399475.2 of Acleris emargana. NCBI lineage: Eukaryota > Metazoa > Arthropoda > Insecta > Lepidoptera > Tortricidae > Acleris > Acleris emargana. Next base: position 14,094,503 of record OV656840.1, on the reverse strand, counting down.
TTATTATGATTAATGAGCCAGCGGAGGAGAAAAAAATCAAAAAACATTTAAACAGTTTTGAGTCTTGCACATTTATGCGCGGCACCATCGCTCATTAAAGTTAAATTATTATTCTTTGTGTTTTGACGAAAGTTAAATGCCGACATATTTCACGTTCATATTCTTCCCAAAGCAATGTTAATCTGATAATCATCTACAACTTATAGTAAAAATAAAATAAAGTATTATCAACAAGTTTTTAGAGTTGTTGGGAATTCTGTAGCTCTGTCTACCCCACTCTGGGAATGAAGGCGTGAGTTTATGTATGTATGTAACTTATAGTAACCAAACGACTTCATTGTTACCAGCTTCACAAAAGTTGCGGTTTTGCTTTAACGGCAAAGATAAAGTATTATTATTCTCATTATCGTGTAACATCTTTTAGTTTAAATAACTAAAATTGAACAGACCCTTTTTTGTTTATCCTTAATGTAATGCTAACTCTCCTATTCTCCCTTATCTCTTTGTTTAGTTTAATGTTGTACAACTTTACCCGGGAAAGAACACAGAATAATCTCATAATAATTTTCACCAGTCCGCAGTGTTTACACGAGGACCTCATTTGAACCGGTTATTGCAGTGTAATAAAGCAAAAAGTACAAGAGTAAGTTGGATTATTTCCAATTTCGATTTCCCCTGGAGCCGGCCTCATTTGGAGTTGCACTTTATTTATTGCCCTCCATTGCTTGCTGTGAATTGAATCCAAATTACTGGAAAAATTCCTTGCAAGCTAGCGCAAAAATTCCTCCCCTTTTACCTTGCAGCAAGCGAGAATTTCATATTTCACATCATTAGAGCCAAAGCCGACCAAAACGTTTTAATCTAGTGTGCACATTTTTCGAAATTATAATTGAGAGATTTTTTTTGTACCCTTCCTAAAAATGTATAGTGAGTAACACAAAGCAAATGAAAATTGTACGCTATATTTTTAGTGTGGTCCCTAAATTTTGGTCAATATATCGCACTGCCGTCGCATCTATTTTAGATAAATGCCTTTACAGGCACTTATAATTCGAACTTTTAACCTACTGGACACTGTTTAACAAAGTGGTGAGTTTTTCATATGTAGTATGTGTTTGGTACAAAAATATGTATATACGACGTATGTAAACACTATTGTACTGAAAAAACTACATTACTCAAATATAAACCAAGTATACCTTGTATATATTTAGATACTTTTATATCTCGAAAAAAGTGATAAACCACTTTTGTGCAAACAAATTCATGAGCAAAAGCTAGTAACTAGTACCATAATACATAATAATAATAATTTTAGGCTATTTCGGGAGGCCCATTCCATTGAGTTGGCGAGTCACCGCCTGCCATTTTAACCAAAGTAATTAGCATTGGCCAGGCAGGCGCCGTAGTTTCATCAATAGCCTAGTTCACCTGTCCATATCTTTTCATTCATAGAGCCTATTTTAATACTTCAATCCTTCTTAAATAGTCCTACCCTAACCGTTGGTTTTCCGTGGGAGCATACTTCTATAGTTTGAACTCAGGGACAATCGCCGGTTGGTGTCCCATCACTTTACTAAATTAAACTTGTCTAAAGGGCCTCTGCGTGTTGGCTTCGGCTCCATGTACGCCTTCCAAAGGTCCGGGACTCTCATAGTCCCGTGAATGGTAAAGACATACATAATAATAATATATTTATTGGCCAAGTAACAATACATTACATTTAGCAAGTCAGGTTTGGTACATAAATCCCTTAAAAATAAACATGCATCTATATCTATACTTATCTTATAACATTTATAGCTGTAGTTGCCATAAGCGACGAAAGAAAACGTAGCCTTGCTATTTTCTAGATATCTTTACGAGTCCAAGTATTGCGCTTTCTAGCGAAGCGCGTAAGCCCGGTCCATCCCTCCTTATTTTATGTGGTTTAAAATGTTTTCAATTCGTAGTGCTATAACAGCATTTTAACTAATGCATTTTTTAATAGAATTTCATCACTTTATCATATTTCACTTCATAGATTGTATCATCAAGAATTAAACGAATGTCACACCTAGAAACACAAACTTGGAGGTTACGGATTGTACCGGGTCTAGGGTTCTTCTTTTAAAATCGAAGTTTGAAGTTACGTTAGCTTCATTTATTTCTGTTGATTCAGTCACGAATAATAAAGTGAAAAGTAAAGGCTGAATACAGTTTCAAATTGAGTGTTTTATAGTAAGCATTATGTCATAGTGAACTATTCTCAAGGTGGACGAGCGGTGCTGTGGTTGTTCAACTTACTTTCTTGGATTCGGGCCAAGAAAGTAACCTTCCTGTCCTATTCTTAAACTTGTAAGGAAAAAATACAGTATTTGGGCCCAAGTAAGTTTCAGTATTGAAGACAACTTTTCCAAACATTGTCATGAAACTCATGAAGTATAATAAATTGTTCCTTAGTTTTTTTCGGGATGTTTAGGTGTACGTAAAAACAGAATGCATTATTGTTTAAGAGTTCATTTGATGACTTTATGCTAATGCAAGTCCATCATTAACTAAAATTAAAACGTATTACGGTTTCATACAGTTTATCCCTTATATTTAAAATATATAGGTAAACAAATTTCCGTTTTTCTCGTAGTTTATAAATATTTTTCTTTTTCTCTATAACAGCATCTGTACTTATTTCTAAACATTGTTTTTATTGTTATTCTTTTAATTACATTAAGCTTACGAATAACTATAATGATTACAGGTAAATCAGAAACGATTGATAAAATTCTCGTTATATAAAATTATAATTTAACTATTCCTGTAAATTTCTTAGCAATGTATTTCCCGTAGTTCTCTATAAATGTCTTCGGATCAATGCAATAAAAAACATATTTGGGCCATGTTTTCTCCTACTCTTTCAGGTAAAATACTGGTAGCGAGACTTAATCGCAATTCGCTATTGTGTACCCTTTTCGACCCATATCAAGGGTATTGAGCACTTTGACAGTAACATTATTAGCACATGGCATAGGACCCAGGGTGCTCTCTAGAACTAAGAAATAAAATAAATCCGTACTAATCTTTACGGGATAAAATGGAACTGAGACAAATGGTTTTTAAGCTAAGCCCAAGTTTGGTACTGAATGCGATTTAATTTTTACAAATTCTGATTTATATTTTGCTTGTTAATTTTTAACCTGGATTCGTTTTCGGGATGGGCTAAAATTTGGAACATTATAATATCCAACAGCAGGGCGGTTATGATGGGTATGCCGTTCATTTTACGGTGAGTGTAAAGGACAGACGTATAGCAGTTATATAGCTCTGTACTTTTCACTCAGCGTAAACTGAACTGCATACCGTAAAATGGGGCTATTTGGTAATCACGGGGCTATTTGGAACTAAGTAATCATAAGCTTTTAGTTGATATATTTTTTGTCATGGCTATGCTAGAACTGTAAAATTTGTTGTAAGGCTAAGTTTTTAGTTATATTATTGCCATGACAAAAATATATCAAGTAAAAGCTTATAATTACTTGGGTTCCAAATAGCCTCGTGGTTCCCAAATAGCCCCGTTTTACGGTAGCTATGTCATAATAACCCCCCTGATCTGATAATAGAGTTGGAAGGTGGCAACAGGCGTTCTTAACGTACACTCCTCTAGTTAAAATACGTTAAGTTTGATCTTGTTGATAGGCCGATGATGACTGTAAAACAAAAACTGTTGGTCGGGCAGTCATCATTTTTGTTTTCAATTATTTGAATAACAAAGGTACTTAGGTTTATCAAGTAAATAATTAAGTAGGAACAGTTTTTATACCTTTTAATATCAAACGGCTGATTCCCTTTTAAAAAAATACAGCCCTATTGGAGGCCCTAATAAACAAATAAATAATCCGGTTGGCCTCTTACCAAACCTTTAAAAAGCGTTGACATGCGCTGGCTGTATCGGGCCACCGACTGTGTGTAATCCTCATGATTTAACTTTAGCGGATTTCTCAAAACGGCAACGGCTGAAAGAAATTATCGGTGGCGAAGTGCGGTCGCTGATGCGAGCGGCTATTTGGCGCGGGGCCAGTACGATCTTGTAATTTACTCATGCGGAATGAGATTAACACGACATCTGCGTCGTATTTAGCGGGTCCACACTCGCTCTATGAATTGTGTGTTAATCAACGCGATTTTAAACTTGCACTAGGCCTCTATATATTATTCTTCCCGAAGGAACGAATGTCTTTCTCGCAGTTCGTGTGCTGGACTGAATTGTCGATTTGATGCAACATCAAAATTCATACCTACCTACCTATCTACCTATTTTAAAATTATTATCGTAATATATTCATGACAGACAGAGAGAGTAAAATACAGCTTAATCGCAAAATATTAGGTATGTACCTACTAAAATTAAGTCAATTTTCTTTAATGAATGTCAAGAGATCATAACATTAGCTTCCTCACTTTGAATCTTAAACTTTATACTTTGACTTTAAATCTCTGCTGCTTGCACTTTTAGCTGGCATAATTGTAAACATGTTAACGATACAGTTACAAGGGATTTTTTATCCGACGGATGCGATATTTTTAAAATGTGAAAAGCTTTTATTTAATTTGTTATATCTTGGTACCTTTCTCGGATCTGTATCGATACATTATACAGGGTTGGGCAGATTAAGTGTCCTAGTTAAAAAGAGCCATAAAATTAAAACAAGACAGAAAATTTTAAAATTTATCACTTTCTTATTTTTAGCGTACTCTATACTTAAAAAAACTAATTCATAAGTTCAAATCGCTCGCCATCAGCTTTAATAATTTGACGCATTCTTCCATAGAATGCATTGCACGCGGCACGCACTACCTCGTCTGGTATTTCATCCCATATCTTGACTAATCGATGCTTGAATGAGATTAGATTCATGCCCTGTGTGCTCCCAATCTTGCTCAGCATGTAACCCCATATCGAAAAGTCCAAAGCATTCAAATCCGGCGATGATGCAGGCCATTCTTGCCAAGGTATAAAATCTGTCAAATTTGTTCTACACCAGTCTTGATTGCGTTTAGCTTTGTGAGATGGGGCACTATCTTGTTGGAAGCAGTAATAGTCGTTTCCATATAATTTTTGAGCATTTTCTAGCAAATGACCCTGTAACACGTTCTGGATGTAATAGTCTTGGTTAATTTTGACACCTCGATCAATAAACAGCAGCGGTAACTTGCCTCTAGGCGATATCGCACCCCATACCATGACAGCTGATGCACTCTGGAACCGTTGTACGGCTAATTTGTCCACAGGAATATCCTTCAATGAAGCACCATAGACACGATCGTTTTGTTGGTTGTGACTGTCTTGTAACTGGAACATCTTTTCATCGGAAAAAATAATATCATCGCCGTCGTGCCAAGCTAGCAATTCCCTACATTTTTTCACTCTAGCTTTTTTCTGGGCATCTGTTAAGCCATGAATTTTTTGTTTTTTGTAGGCCTTTAGCCCAAGATCATATTTTAAAATACGACTCATTGTTCGACGGGATATTTTCATATCTTTAGCAAGTTTGCTTGCATTTCGAGCTGGATTTCGTCTAATACGCTCACGAATATTTTTAATGATGTTTTTAGTGCCAACAGATGGCTTTCTCCCAGGTTTGGGCCTGATTTGTGAAGATGCCGTTTCTTTGAATCGCTTGACGGTCCGCGATATAAACCTTATATTGATATTTAAATGTTTCAGCGTCTTCAATATCTCACACGATCGGTATTTTTTCTGGTACAAATCGCACACGAGCTGGCGTTTCGCGTCCATTGTTGAAAACAATATAAAAACAAAATATATCAAGCTGACGTGTAGAAATCATAAAGAAGGTTAAATTGTCTACAAAAAAAAATACGAAGTGAATAAGAAATTTAGTTATATTTAAGTAAAAAAGCCATACACAACTAGGACACTTAATCTGCCCAACCCTGTAATATTCTGGCAATTCTCATAAAGACTTAAGTCTCGACGGCATGAAAACATTTGTCGTCGTCGTCGCGCATGAGATCACAGAGTACGTGACTCTTGTAACTTGGATAATATTTATACTGCTTAGCGCATCTTAGCTGAAATAATAGCGCTTCTGAAACTATTACCATGCCAACTATTGCGTCATGCCAAAGTAAATCGTGAAATTATTATATTTATGTGGTGTTGTTCTTTTACTTCTGCTACGTTTATTGGTAGTAAATACTTATATTAAATCTAAATGTCTACTGTTTCTGGCTTCCATCATTATTTTCCACGGAATATTGATTTTCCTTTACACCAAAGTTTTATAGTATGTAAACACAAATAAATAAAGGTGCATACTTTAATTACCTTCTATTTTCAGTCTTCCCACCAGCTTTGTTTGAGTTTTATTCGAGCAAGATTAACCTCACGTGTTTATTTAGCCCACGTGTCGTGACAGCCAGCTCAGCGGCGCTGCACCGCAGAATGCACAATATGTCGAAATAATTTAATGGAGCTAGCTGGCGCTGACTGCAATCTGGGTCGAATTTATTCACACCGGAAAATCGAGCACGAGGCCCGAAGTACGAGAAAAAAGTATTTAATTGCTCCCAAGGAACGGGGAGAATGGTGAAAATTCGGGTAGCGAATTTATAGGAGCTATTTGGATGCAAATGATGAGCTCGGTGCGGCCTCCGCCAGTGACGGTATAACCCCGAAAGAATAAGTGAGAAACGTCTTACGAGGAAAAGGGGTCGCGACGCTGTTCAGTATTCAAACACATACAAGCTTTTACACCGCGGTTTGCTCCAAAACAACCGAGATTTTCAGCTCGAACGCTCGCAACTAGACATGTTGCTCTGAATTTTAATTTTAAGTCGTCAAAAGCCGCTGTTGCTTGCCGCCGCTGTACAAGATGTTGTATGTTATTAGCAAAGTTTACTAGTGAATTAATAGAATATTGTATTAGTCTAGTAAACAAATTACATTTTAATCCGATGAAGTTCGGAGCACAACATAGAGGTAGCAACGAAATCGTAAAATGTTGACTTTATGCTGCTCCCCATTGCGACAAAAAGACAGCTGAGTCTACAAGCTAAATTGATACTCGGGGTATCTGTTGAACACTTTGAGTTTTTTTTCTTCGACAACCGACGAACTTTTCCGGGCTATCTCTATATTGCTTTTTTTACATCCCAGAGTGAAATGAAAAAAACTCCGTTTACAGGGTAATTTTATTTCCCTGTCTAATATCTTCGTTTACTTAAGGAAATGTAAATACAAATTAGGTTGATCGAGGTAGACATTGCTGCTTCTTTATACAAACGACCCTCGGGAAATCGATGACCGGTTAATTGGCAGGTAGTTTATGTGTTTAATCTAAGCACGTTGACTTTAAAGTCTCTGTAGAGTTTTTTACCAAGATCAATATTATTGGTAGTTGAGTCGTAATTTTTATGGTTAACGTTGTAGAAAAATAAACGGCACATCTCCGGGCCGAGAGAGGCCGGATGCCGCGCTGCGGTCGGCTCCGGTCTGTCACTACCGGTTCCACCCCGGTCTTATACTGGAACTTTTCAAAAGTACTGCCACAAAGGATTGAGTATCGAAGTTGTTCACTCAAAGTTTTATACGTATAAGACTAAACAGAGAATGTGTTTTTGCCGCGGACAATACGCTTTTCTCACGAAAATGTAGTATAAAATTTGTATTAAAGCGAATTTCTCGAAACGTATTTCAACAACGATATTGTAAACATTTATTTTGTAACGTAAGTATTAGAATTACTCCGTTAGTAAACCTAGCTACCAGAAGAGAAACTCGCACCTACTTAATGTTGTAGTTCTGGCCAGTATTTACTGCATTTTGTGTATGATCAAAGGCGGACATGTTTGCAATGTTCCTGCTATGTGTACAGGGATTAATTGCTACCTAGATTAGGGTAGCGGCAGTAAAGCATTCTGCAAAGTTATGCTTTGTCGTTAACGAGCGACCGTAGCTGCATAAAGGCGTACCAAACTATTGACTTAAAGTGCTTATTGATAAAAAGTATTTGAGACGCAAATGGGGTACTCTCATTTTTTCATGTAACAACAATTATTACAGAAATATAGTATTACAGTAATTAAACGTAAATATTTTGTGATCTCTTCAGAAAATAAATTACTGACGTCAATCAAAGTATAGCTTTTGTTTTAGTTTTAGCCATTTATTCCACCATCCAATTTTTAGCGTAGGTACTTGCATACTTCTTTGATACTGCCAATAACAATCCTACTGTTCTGTTTTAATATTCGGTCCCAGAAATTTAATTATACATACATACTCGTACATACATACATTACATCACGCCTGTTTACCAGAGGGGTAGGCAGAGACCACTTCTTTCCAAATTAAAATTATCTTCTTTAAATTTAATGATAAAGAGTAATTAAATCAATTTTGACCAACCAATGAGACAACGTGCATACGCCGCAGTCAATTTAGAAATCACCAGAAAGAAATAAACGAATAACGACAAACTTTGTTGTTTTTTTTTTTGGGCTTCTAGACAACGTCATGTATGCAAGATGAAAACGCTATTAAAGTTTTCCTTTCTATCAATCAAAATATATGGGATGACATTCTCGTGCGTTGCGATAAACCACATGGTTATTCTATACATTTTGAGTGATAGAAAGGAAAAACGTTGGTACCGTTTGCATCTTGGCTACGGCCCTGGGTACCTCCTTACTCGTGCAGCCTGTCATTAGAGACTCGCAAGCTCACAACCTCAACACTCGTAGTTTCATTATGTACCAGTTCCATAAATGGACGGCTGTTACGCAAAAATGTTTCATCCCACAATTATTTAGCAATAAAATGTCAACCTACGGCGATAGTATTGAGGGTTGACCCTTTATTGCTTAATACTTGTGGATGGACATATTATTGCGTCATCATCATCATCATCATCATGTCAGCCGAAAGTCGTCCACTGTTGGACATAGGCCTCCCCCAAGCCAAGTCTCTCCACTCAGACCGGTCTTGTGCTTTTCGCGTCCACCGCGTTCCCGTGATCCTTACAAGGTCGTCACTCCATCTTGTTGGAGGCCTACCTACAGCTCGTCTCCCGGTCCGCGGACGCCACTCAAGGACCTTCTGGCCCCATCGGCCATCAGTCCTGCGAGCGATGTGCCCCGCCCACTGCCACTTTATTATTGCGTAACATCGTCCAAATATTTATTAGGTATATAGGTTTTCTGAAGACATTATTTGGATCTAAGAACAGGAGTTAGCACGATCCAATCAGAAGGCTCGTGCCGCGGTAAAAGCAGCGGGAAGCGACCGCGCATCCGGCACTCGCGCCGCCGGAGATGGCCCATTCATCCCGCTATCGACGCGGCTGATGCCCGCAACTATACAAACTCTTACCTTTTGTCTCTCGATTGAGAAAAGAATGAAAATTGAGCAAGATACGTTTGTTTGGAGCACGATCAATCGGACAGTCCAGAGCTGGAGATTATGTTCTGTGGATCACGTAACTCGTATGCTGATTATTATTCTTACTAATTTAGATGTATTAGTATTAAAATATAGCACATGAAACATTTTTACACCAGGTAGTCTTAAACTACGTGCTAGACAAGGATATACTTACTCAGGAATACTCCCACTCCTGGATTAATTATAGTAGGTACTTGTTCACATAGATACAAAAATAGTTAAATACATCAAACCCTCGCGAACAATTTGTTTCTGTGTTCATTACACAGCTTTATAGTCAGGGTCTTTACTACCAAATGCCTTGTTTTATTCACTTTTGATACCCATCTAACTAGAACTACACTGTCAAACAACAATATTATTTACATTCTGCAGATATAATAGAACTGTATTGTAAAGATTTTATTGAAGCAATCAAAATAAATTAAACAATGCTCAATTTTTGCAGGATACAATTCTCCGGCGTTAAAAAAATGAATGGATTCATTTATCAAAACGGCATGATTTATGGTCAGAAACTCTTTTGGTAAATACAAATGAGAGTGAAGTAAGGACGTTGGGTCATTGCCAAAGTGAAGCCTGATTAATGATTTTAGAGGCGCACCGGAATGTTTCGGGAAAAATAAATTCCAACTTGTTTGTGGGTCCCTCGACAGCAGGACTGGTTAATTGTTGGAGTTAGTGCTAATGCGTGTTCTCTCGCGCGAAGTAATACCGAAAGATAGGATCATACAAGTAATATTAAAGCAAAAAAGTGTGTTGCTGTTAAGAACATTTTCAAATTCTGATAATATCAGAAAAAGTGTGTTCAAATTTGAATGTTCAATAGTAAATAAACGTTTGAAAACTTGTTATTGCAAGCATTGCTGCCAACATAACGTACAAAACCCAGAATGTAGCCAGTGTAAAAATATCAACAAAAACGCAGTGGGAACCAACAAGAATTATATTAGTCCGCACACGAAAAGCGCTGGAAGTTGTAATAGCAGTGCTAGAGTTGTTGCAGCTTGTTAGCTCTAATTCCATCGAGTTCGTTTACTGTTTTTGTACGAAAAGTTAACACCACTTGCGCCTCGCCTTTCGTTAGATTTGCACTGATTAAAACGCTTCAAATAGCTGTAAGTACAGACGGGTTGTAATTACCGGCGCCTGCGTTTTGTTGGATGTTTGTCTTTTAAAAGCTTGAGATTAGGGTTAAAACGCTGAAATGGTTCATAAATAATTTATATAGACCGATTATGCTTTATATGAATGTCGTTGAAAAGCGCAGGGATTTGTTGTAACTTTGTGTTGCCAGTTTTAGAGATTAGGATTCCGCTTAAATATTCATATACTAACTAAGCCCATCTACACGCAGACTATGAATAAAGAAAACTACTTATTGCTTTTCTAATAAGAATTAAATAATATTTTGAGGGTATTTTAAATATTCCATTAAAAAAAGCAGAAAAAGAAAGAAACAAGAAATGCTTCTTAGCTTAGCTGTGCAGTGTGCATACATACTCACGCCTTCATTCCCAGATTGGGGTAGACAGAGCTACAGAATTACCAACAAGTACCATTCTGTAACCACATTTTGCGCAATTAGGCTAAGATGTTTTTACCAGTGTGTATATTAGTGACAGGTTGCAAGCCGATCGCCTAGCAATACTACAAGCCGTCATTTCCGTAGTTGCCTCTTACAACTTCCACGGGAAGACATTTGTGAAACTATTCTAAACCGGCAACCACAGGGTATAGAATACCAATGCAAAAAAAAAAACTTCAAGTTAATTTTATTTATTTTAAGTTTTCAGTTGTTCTTATACATCGTGTCTTAATCTTTAATGGTTTGTCAAATAAATGTAAAAAAAATATCAAATATCATATTTCACGATAACGACCAGAGTTCCCATTACCTAACCTAAATCATATCCTATAGTCGCAGGAACTGCGTTTATTTATATGTTTATATATATTAGGTATATATGTATATATATATATACACATATATGCAGACATGTTGTTAAGAATATAATAAGCTTTTCTCAGTTTCCACTTACCATCAGGTGGCCTGTGTGCTCGTTTGCCTTCCTATGCGATAAAAAAAGCAAGTAGTTAACAAAACCTAACCCTCCTTGAATAATAGAAAATATGATAAAATGAATTTAAATAAAAGAGCAAAATGATTTTTTAATACCTATCCACAACCATTTATTTACTATACTGATCCTATAGCATTTGTATAAAACATAATGCCATCACCACGTTTAGTCCGCTTTAACTTTTGCAAATACTCGTGATCTAATCAAAATTCCTATTTTAAAACACGGAAAAAGCAAAACTGTTCGTGAGAGATCAAAATCGACGTTTCAGATATTTTCGCTCCAATAAACAAAGCCAAATGGCCTCAATTTAACAATAAAATTTATTTTAATTCCATGCTCGTTTTACATCTTAATTAAACCACCAATTTGGCTAAGGCTTGACTCGGAAAATATAAGCGAATAGAAAACGGTTAGCAACTCAAAACAGCATAATTAAAACCTTTTTCATGTTTTAATGTACAAAATATGCCAAGTTAGAGTTGGACTCGTTGAGGTCATTGAGAGTTCCGTACATATATTAAATTTGCAAAAGAGGTCGTATCTTCTTAGTAATTAGGTATAATTTCCAAAGCATGTATCAAATGTAAAAAAAACTTACTTAATTGACTTAGTCCAAAACTAAGCCGTAGGCTTGTAGAGATCGTCTAATTTTAATGATAGCGACGATAAGCCCGCTTATAGGTTAAGTCAACTAATAATTCTACAGATTCAAAAATAATAACGCTAATTCCACAAATATTTTCCGTTAGTGGGTCAATGTAATACCAGGTTAAATATAGACACAGTTGAATGTACCTGTTTGATTTAATTGCTTCAAAGAAAAAGTTATTCCACATAAATTATTCGCGGTAACAGCAACAATTGGTACACCTATATCACCCGGCCCTGCCGGCACCAAGAGGCCCTTTGCTCAAGAATTTAATCATTTGTTATTTCCTTTATTTAAGCATATTAAATTAGCAACAATACAATTTTGCAGAAACCGAGCTTTCTGATTATCGTAGCCAATATTGTTTGAGTAAGTAAGGCGGCCGCACCGTGGCATTTGGAAGGGGAGCAAAAATAATGTTTTATCAAAATAACAACAAACCGCACCTACCCGAGGCGTTTCACAACCTTTAGTAAACAGGTACACGAGTTGGACTTCTTAACCGAGAATTAAGTTAAGCCAACAATGTATTTCAAAGTAAATAATTATATCACAAACTTTGTACTCAATATAATATACCTTAAGTACATTCTAATAGAACATACACAACAATTTATAGGTTGCCAAACAAAACAACCCTTGTCCTTGTCGGAACATTGACGTATCTGCGAGGAGAACAAGTTGTGAATAAGACCCTCCCGCGGCCATAATAGGCAACTCGGAAGTTTCGCCTCAAATACTTGTATAATGGCTGTTGGCGCCGTTGTAGTTGGCTGACATTCTTTGGTTTGTCTGAGATTTATAGTTTCGCTAAGTTAACAGAAATCAAATACAACTAATTGGTTATAAAATATTATGTATCCTTGAGTTATTCAACTTACTTTAATTACATTCAGTTAGGATTTGTGTCATAAATCGTGCGGTAGAAAATGTGAAAATAACGTTTTTAAATCATCACATATTTATAATAGACGCTGTTTGCGAATATGATCAATAAACATCGTAATATTGGTGTTCGAAGTGAGTTTCGTACCCAAGCTAGTTCACTGCACATACGAAATTCACCCTAAGTATTTAGTAGTTTGAGTGTAGACTTCAAACTACTAAATGCTGCACAATAATATTATGTATTTACGCATGAAAATTACACCTATATATTGCAGGCAGTGAACAGCGCTGCAGAGATCTTGCGGTTGGCCCGGGCGGTCCTACCAAGCAAACACTGGCACATTAACGGCTGATCTAGGACATTTGCCTTATAGCCCGTCGCGCAGACATTGCACCGTGTGTCTGAGACAGCTCAGGACTACATAATCCACACAGGTATACATTGTATTACGCGCCCCGCGGCAAGCTACGTCGAATAACGCTGTTCACAAGCCCTTAACGAGGGGCCATGTCTAAATAACAACTGATATATTGTTGAGCACCTAGTTTAATTATAGCCGAAAACAACAAAGTTGTACCAACGCTGCGAATGATTTATATTGGTCGGGTTAAACCACAGGGAACGATAGTGTGGCATGTTAACTTATCCCAATGGATGTCGGCGCTAAGTTTAAGGTGCCCTGCTATTAGTGATAATAATAATAGGCATAATTCCGAATTTGCTGCGGTTGGAGTGATTAAGGCCACGAAACTTCTGTCAGCATTATAATTATATAAATGAATCACAGCATTTCATTTTACAAGAAATGTACTTGGTGGGAAATCTGGGTGTAGAGATAACAATTCAAAATAATATCATGTTTATCTACAAAGATACGGAGAGGAAAATTTTTCGCTCCATTTTTTCCGTGCTAAAACGCGCTAAGGTTTAGTCATAATTCTTTTTATCTACCACAGTGTCCAAAAACTTTATCGCATACTGTGTGCGAAAAAAGACTTATTTTTTCATCGTGTAACAAAATTTCAGAAGCCAAATAACTTAACTTCAGGCATGACGATAACAGGACGGTGGTGTTTCACACACTCGGGCAGAACTTGTGATTTATTGCAAATATTATACTTATACGGGACCCTTCGGGGATTTATTGTTTGAAATGTCTTTGGTTTTGTTTGAGAAGACGCAAAAATCCTTATTTCATTCATGGGAGCTTTTCCTTTTTTCAAAAGATGGATCTTATTGAATAAGATATCATAAAAGTGTAATTCATTAGGGAGGGCAATAACTTAAATGTAGGCGTATTAAGAAAAACATTTCGGACGTAAAAATCGTACTCAATATTTATTTACTTTGTGGAAGTACTCATTATATACCTACGCATGTCATACATGTATTGACCACCATATAATGTACTCTGTATTATTGATTTTGTTCGTCAGTCAATTGCCATTCAGGCATTCAGGAGATCCCGTCCCTTCCGAGAACAAGATTTGTTTTACATAAAGGATTAGTATCATCATATACAAAAATCGTTTTAAAAATACCTGCAACATGTATATAAACTGCATCCGTTAATCTCTGCGCCATACAGACAAGCTGCCGAAAACAGCCGAGTTCCTGCGCCCGTCACATAAGTCAGCTGTAGGCGTAAGGGGTCCTAAATATCTCAAACAAGCATTCCAGGCGAGTCCGGCGATTTGAAAATACGGCCGAAGGAAATTCAGTAGCATTTTATTGTCAGTGAGCCAGGGCGATTCGTTCGGTTTAATAGCCAAGTAAAGTCGCGTTTTCACTAGAATAGCGAATGAAGGAATTTCTCCGGACTTTTGTTCGTTCACCCAATCACCAGGCGCCACGACTATTGTGCAGGTCGTGGCCTGCTCCAGCCTTAGTATTCCAAACCGGTTTTGACAACAACGGAATCGTGCGATTAGGTTTTCGGTTTTAAAATCAATTTGAACCGGTCCTGGAATATGCGGAGTTGACAATAGGCGTCAATTTATGAGAGACGCTTTGTTGAGCCAATCTCCATCCATCCAATGGAGAGTTTCATTGCGATGCAAATAGTTTTAAAGTTGACTGTACCTTAGTGTCTAGTGTAACAACCGCGCTTCCTATCACGTTTGTAATCGTTAACGCACGAACTGTGCGTCGCGCTAGCTCGCAATATATTTACTTTCATGTAAATGTAAGAGTGAAATACGATATATTAAGTTTAAATATTACGTACGTTTGTAGCTAGAATATCTCCATACATATTAAACTATCATTTACATGTGCAATAAAAAGTTTACATGCATAAAGGTAGACAATTTACATAAAGATAGATTTACTTGAGTGTTTAATACGTAGGTACGTAATAGTTTAGTAATTCTGAAGCAGAGATCGTTAGGTGAAACCCAGCTTGCATTTCTGGATATCAAGCACATAACATACCTAACTATGTAAGTATACAATTCTACATTTTACAGGAACAGAGCCATGTTACTAGCATAATTGACTCGTTAAATAATTTTAGTAGTACAGTAAAGTGTAGCAATGTAGCATAAATATTATTGAAGGTTTTTTTTTAATATACTTAATACCACACACTGTCACCCCTATTTTTAATTAGTTTTGATATCTGACTTAACCTCAATACAGCTAGAATAATCGAATTACCGTCGAGTAGGGCTTTCATACATATTTACCTCCACATTAAACATTTAGACCGATCGGATCGGACAACATTAGTAAAGTTAAGCTTACAGAACACCGCCACAAAGCAAATGCTCAAATGAAAGATTGATATTGGATCCTTTTTTGGGGTTCTTTTTTTAATTAATCGCTTTTGTAAAGCCGGCAACTTCAAAGCAAAGGGTATCGGAGTATGTCGATACGGTTAGATATATCAAAACAAAACAAGCAACCAACGCTCGCATATTTTTGTCAAGGCCTGCGCGTGATTGGCGTTATGTAATACATAATTAGATAGGTACATAGGTAAAATGTTAATCGTTAGAAATTAGAAAACCATGTAAATAATACAAATAAGTTGTCATTATAACTCCGTAACTACATCTGCTTTTGATGGTCGAATAACGTTCTTCAAATGATTTATAAAATTAGCCAATGTATTTATATAAATTACCGTTTAAGTTTAACCGACTTATTCATAAACGTGCAATAGCTTAAGGTGCTTAAAACA
Source organism: Acleris emargana (assembly GCA_927399475.2). NCBI lineage: Eukaryota > Metazoa > Arthropoda > Insecta > Lepidoptera > Tortricidae > Acleris > Acleris emargana. The sequence continues at coordinate 14,078,252 of OV656840.1, read as the reverse complement.
TGTTTTTTATTTATCTGTCAATATGACATTTGAATTTAATTGAAAGCGACAAAGGGTACTTTACGTAAAATAGGTTTAATGTTCGTGTATGATTGAGGGGATAAATAACTACTTACCAATTAAGATGACCCGCAGATATTGTAGATTTTGGTGAAACGTGTCACAGTAGATAATAAATACATTTTCTGAAACAAATATTTTAAGCTACTAAAAATAGCCAACATAATATATTTAAATGGATAAAATACGGTAGCAATGTAATTTGTTTTCAATAAAAATACTTTCGATAACAATGAGGGGTTAGGAGGTAGTTTATGTATTTGATCATTATTCGCCAGTTCTTTACGTATTTGTTTTGAGTTTAGATAGAAAACTTATTTAATAAAATAAGTTAAATGTATACTAGACGATTTAGAAGCTACTTGTGCTATGGTAACTTCTGTGTAAATAGCTTGTAAGACCGATGTGGAAGCGACAGTCACGAGGCACGACCGCCCGAGTGACAAACAAATGTGCCCGGGGATATTGAGGAAGAGCAGCGCAGTGTTTCAATCCACGCTTGTGTGAAAATGTTACCTACCAAGCGTTATCGCGTGCGACCATGCCGTCGGACACGATCATTCTCCACGTTTCACCACTTAAAAAAGGGTTTTTATTTGAGACTGTTTGCGTGTTGCAGAATTTAAGAAGAAATTATTCACGTCTCGTTGTTCAGACTGCTTTTCGCCACTTAAAAAAGGGTTTTTATTCGAGACTGTTTGCGTTTTGCAGAAGTTAAGTAGGAATTATTATAACGGTTTTGATATACGCTAGTGTTCACTACTCTAAATTTTGTTTCGGATGAGGTATACGTTGACACTAAACTTTTTCATTTTTATAGAATCCCACGCCATACAGCTAAAATTAAGTCAGACCAAAATGTTATTTTGTCCGATCTTAATGTTAAGATTTAAATTCTTGTTCAGTTATTTAGCATTCTTACATTTGTGTTATTTTATGTATTTTGAAGATTTGTATATTTCCGTAATAATTTACTTTCATTGTAGGAAGCAGGAAGTCAAGTATACAACAGCTAACCCTGGTTGAATAATTGCTATATTTAATATTCTTATTTTTTCTTCGTATAAACTTAAATATGTAATTCAAATAAACAAAATAAAAAACTATCAAACAATAAATCTTTCTGCCATACCAAACCTGTGAAAACTTGTAAATGACTATGTCGTAGCATAATTACGATCCTTACATTGTTAGTAAAAGCTGTTGGTTTTCCGAGTAAAATAAATAGTTATTTGTTATACAAGTGGGGAAAGTTGTATTTTACCTGCGAGTGTTCATTTGAAACACGAGCTGTCGAAAGGATTCTATGATTGACCACGAGCGAAGCGGTGGTTTAAAAATAGAATCCTGAGCGTAGCAAGTGTTTCAAAACACGAAAAACGTAAAATAACTTTTCACCCGTGTATAGCACAAAACTTTTCACCTCACTACAGCGAGGAAACTAAGAAAAGGGTTTGTACTGTAAGCTCAGTTCCGCAGGTCAGGGCAGCACAGGTGTTAATACGTCTTTATCACTCGAATCACTCATTTATAATAACAAAACAAACTAGAAAAACATGCGAATATTTAACGTTGACTACAGCGAGGAAACTAAGAAAATTGTTTGTACTGTAAGCTCAATTCCGCATTTTGCACGGTTTCCTGTAATTCCACGGGTGTTAATATGTCTTTATCACTCGAATCACTCATTTGTAATAACAAAACAAACTAGAAAAACATGCGAATATTTTAACGTTGACGGCTTAATAGAAAAGTTTTGACGTAAGTTTTTTTTTTTTATTATTTCGGGTGCGTTTTGTTTGCACATCGACTTATTTGGACTGTCAGAACATTTTATCCGTTTTTAAAACAAGAATGAAGGTTAATTTTGAATGCTGATATTTATGAATTAAAATAAAGTAGTAAGACTGTATTTAGTGTTTTTTACTCGATGCAATTCATTAATTGTGATGTTAAAAATTCAGCACTTGTAAGGTTTTACGTTTGGTTAGCTGTCAAATATCACTAAAGCTGCCTTCAAATGTCAAAACTCTTCCCTCACTTGTGGATAAAAAGCGATTTTCTCAATAGATATCAAACAAACAAAAAGGGCTTTCCGAGCTAGTGAGATGAAAATAAAATATCAAAGTAGTAGGCTAAAAATAGTAGGTACTGAAAAGTCCCACGAATCTTCCGCAATGTTGCGAGACAAGCTGATTTCTGTGACTCGTGTTTGACACTCCATGTTAAGATAACCGACATTTAGCGACGTATTCGCGTCCTCTGGAAAATTGCCGCTGAAGTTTCCGACAAAATGTTTATGGATTTTATCACTACCGATCCACCGCACCCTCGCTTCGCTCCGTTGATACAAAATACAATAAAGCTTACGAGTATATTAGGCAAGAAAAATGTAACTTGCTATTAGTCCATCACATTTTAAAATCGTTATTTCTGTTTCAGATATTATCCCCTACAAACAAACAAACAAGCTCAATTTTGGCTTTCTGAAATATTAGTGTACATAATTTATGAATTAAAATAAAGTAGTAAGACTGTATTTAGTGTTTTTTACTCGATGCAATTCATTAATTGTGATGTTAAAAATTCAGCACTTGTAAGGTTTTACGTTTGGTTAGCTGTCAAATATCACTAAAGCTGCCTTCAAATGTCAAAACTCTTCCCTCACTTGTGGATAAAAAGCGATTTTCTCAATAGATATCAAACAAACAAAAAGGGCTTTCCGAGCTAGTGAGATGAAAATTAAATATCAAAGTAGTAGGCTAAAAATAGTAGGTACTGAAAAGTCCCACGAATCTTCCGCAATGTTGCGAGACAAGCTGATTTCTGTGACTCGTGTTTGACACTCCATGTTAAGATAACCGACATTTAGCGGCGTATTCGCGTCCTCTGGGAAATTGCCGCTGAAGTTTCCGACAAAATGTTTATGGATTTTATCACTAACGATCCACCGCACCCTCGCTTCGCTCCGTTGATACAAAATACAATAAAGCTTACGAGTATATTAGGCAAGAAAAATGTAACTTGCTATTAGTCCATCACATTTTAAAATCGTTATTTCTGTTTCAGATATTATCCCCTACAAACAAACTAGCTCAATTTTGGCTTTCTGAAATATTAGTGTACATAATTTATATAAATATTGTACAGATATAGAAGTAGATAACCTTAAACCAGGTACTCACCAGCAAACTGCAACTGTAACCGTAGCAGTTACAGTAACGAGCCTCTAGAGAAGAACAGGCTCGCGAGACGCGTAAGTACACATCACGGTTATACGTGTAACAGTAGCAGTTACAACTCGCTAGTACGATAGTAGATTTTTCTTTACTTGTTAAAGTCATCATATACATACATCGGGCAACCCTGAAAACAGTGTCTGAGCACAGGCAGCCCTAGCCGTGTTTGAACTGCTAATACCTAACCCGAACATAATTTAAAATCTATTCTCGGCGACCGTAGCCACATTTCAAATTATTCTCGGATCTCCGAATATAAAATGTTAAATCAATTTACGAGGCTACATTTTTCCAGATAACAAGGGCTTATCTTCAATTTCGTTTTGTAGAAAAAGCTAAACATTAAAATTGACGGTCTCTGAATATAAATTTAGTTGTTTCGATTGCTAGAAATGATTACATTTCTCCTTTGGGGGTCCAACGAGTGGCGAGTACGTGACACCGGAAGATTGTGATATTGTTATTCTGGCCGTGTTGAAGAGCTGTCTGGAATTACGAAAATTGTTTCGCGGATAAAATATATGCGCTTTACCAAAACCAACGCGAACTTATTATGTCGGCGGATCCACTTGCGGCGCAGACGTTAGCTCGCTGGCAGTAAATTGAAAACGAGACATGTACTCGCTTATACATTATATTTGTCAAATAAAGATCATATCTCGCCAAGGACACAATAAGAATGTTTCTTATTTGACACGGAATGAAAACTTCTACTTATGATGTGTCATGTAATCTGATTTCCTTTCATATATTTAAGTGCTTGGCGACCCAGCGTCACCCCTTGTATTAGAATGTCTCATTCTGATGTATGAGCGCTTATGCGTATTCGTCTTCCCCGTCGCCTTAATCATAAAATATCGATGGCAAATGTAGGATCTAGTTACTTTACTTGCTATGTAGGAAGTTAATTACGAAAGTGTAGGAAGATTGTGATATGTATTATATTTACACTCTTTATTAAATTTAATATTTGTTTGTTCAACTAATTAACTTTTTTTTAATAACTTGAATTGGCGCGTGGTTGCCGGGTTAGAATAGTGCCACTCCATGTCTTCCCGTGGATGTCGTGAGAGGCGACTAAGGGAATAAAGGCTTGCAGTACTGTTAGGCGATGGGCTTGCCACCTGTCACTAATACACTGGGAAACATTTTAGCCTACTTGTGCAAAATGTGGTTACAGAATTATCAAGAAGTTTTAAGACTTGTTGGCAATTCTTTAGCTCAGCCTACCCCACTCTGGGAATGAAGGCGTGAGTTTATGTATGTATGTATAATTTGACATAGAGAAATGGTGATGAAAATGTAGACACTATTATTTATTCGTTTGTTTCTTACTAGGGAAACATACAGCAGTAATATAAAAAATAATAAATAACAAAATGGCTTTCGCAGACACCAATATAATATCCTATATAATATATGCATATAATATGCCGTGTGGTTGCCGGCTTAGAATTGTGCCACTCCATGTCTTCCCGTGGAAGTCGTAAGAGGCGACTAAGGGAAATATTAAAGGCTTGTAGTACTGTTAGGCGATAGGCTTGCTACCTGTCACTAATATACACTGTTAAACGTCTTAGCCTAATTGTGCAAATTGTGGTTACAGAGTTATCAACTTATCAACAAGTTTTTAGAGTTGTTGGTAATTCTGTGGCTCTGCCTACCCCACTCTGGGAATGAAAGCGTGAAGGTATGTATGTATGTATGTATAATAATATATATTATGTTATATGTGAATGACTGATCATGATCAAATATCATCGCCACCAGTTAATTAAGCGCGCATAACCGATACACTCATATAGGTAGGGGAGAAGTGGCATGAAAGAGCCAGTTTTCTTTACGGCGGAAAAATTACAAGTAGTTAATGAAAAAGATGTAATTTTTTATTTTAAAAATTATTCTTTATTTATTTGAGTACGTAATTTCGTACAAAAAAATCTTAAATAATATATAAAAATCAACAAAATATGCATTTCAAAAAAATGTGTCATTCGGCTCTTTCATCACAGCTCGGTATTGAAAGAGCTGCCATAAGTTTTGAAAGAGCCGGTAAGTATAACAACGAGTAATTATGAAAATTATCAAAAAAAAATAAGGGCGACATAAAAAAAAAACTTAAAAACAATTCTAACAATATTTTAAGTAAAAATTGCTAACACTTCTTAACAAAAAAAAAACAATTATATCAGTCATTTTAAGTAATCGTTTTTAACGCTTTCTTAATCTTAACATATTAATCAGTCAGGTGTACACAGGTACGTTCTACAGAACTTAACATACAGGCAATTTTTTTTTTAATAACAGTCTCTAAATAAAATTAAAAACTTCTAATAAAATCAACATCATTAAATCTCCAAGAACTTCAAAAATAATATTGCTATCTTTGAGCCTAAATATTTATCTATTCATTAAATATAATTATCAGACTGTTAGGAACATCATATAGGTATATGTTTAATAAACTTAAAAACATTTCTTACAAAAAAAAAACAATTCTTTGCTTTTTTAACTATTTTTGCTAAATAAGCCCGCGATATATTTAAGGCAAGTGCAGCTTTATTTATAGACTGGCGTTTTTCTAAAACTTCAGCAACTGCCTCTTCAATTACCGAATTATTGGGTCTTTAACGTTTTTTTTGGACCAACTGTCGCCATAATGAAATATCTGAAGCAAATAATTCAATAATATTATGAAAAAATGTACGTATATAGTATTATTTTATATTATTTACAAAAAACAATTTCAAGGTTATGAAGGAGCCAGTTATGAAAGAGCCGGCTTTTTCAATGCCCAATGACCCGGCTCTTTCAAGACTTGTCCAAAAAAAAAATATAACCTTCAAAATAACAACAATACGAGACCTTTTGCAAATAAGTTTTTATGCAGCTGAAAAGCCACATATATGCACCAACTGAGTCTATAACCCATTTGCCTATAATTGTTAGCAAAAAAATACCAAAAAACAACGAAAATGAAACAAGAAACTTAGTTTTGAGTGCCTAAAACTTCGACTGGATGCACCGATGGCGGTTGGTTTCGGCGAACTGTAAATGTTTTGTGAGGGACGGGAAATCAGTGCTGCCACCTAAAAATAGTATTGCCAACCAAATCTGTTCTAAAACTTCCGAAATAATGCAAGTGGCTCTTTCAAAACCTGGCTCTTTCATGCCACTTCTCCCCTACACAATCGTTTATACAAGCAAAGGCAAACAAACCCAAATCTAAAACATTTTTTGGATCGCAAAACAAGAATAACCCTTCTTGCCACGACTACAACCAGAGAAGTTGTTCTCTTAAAAACGACGCTCCGTCGAACGGTCGAACGAGAGAGCGAAATCATACAAACTCACTCACTCAGCGCGGGTAAAGCTGGTATAGGCTAAAAACGCACTCCAGCTGGTTAATATTTGGTGCGTCGAGTTCAAGAACGAGCTATCTAACATAACCTTCAAAGCAAAGGGCTATGGCATAAATTCTAATCATATACTAACACTCTTACACTTTCACTCACACTCGTACAGCCACTCAATCAAACACTTGTTCACTCCCCATTCATTCGCATACAATATCATCGTCATATCCAGGTTTAGTTACTTTTTTGTTGGTATTTATAGACTAGACTGTAATGTAGGCTATAATGTTTCCTGACAACTCTGACTTACCTAATCCCTATATATATTTATAAAGACTAAAGATTGAGCTTGAGGAGGAGGGGGCTGTACCTGTCGTCACACAGTTTTACTATTACGGAGGGTAGCTTACTGGCACTCGGGCATCGATTTATCTCTATCTATTTAGTCTATCTTTTATTATGCGTTATGTAAGGTACATAAACCAACAAAAAAAAATGAACGAAGACTATTCCCAATATATTTATTACGAGGACTACACATTGTACATACATCATTATAATCTTTCGTTGCCTTCTGCCATTTACAACCCTTCTGTAATATTAACACAGCTAATTTGGTTTTGCTGTTATTAGGTTCGTAATATTGCAGGCGGCGAAACTTGAAGGAATTCCACTACGGGGGCTCTAACTTGAGTTTTCAAACTGATATAGCGGCGCAGTCTCTACCGTAACAGTATATCTTGTAAACTTGTCGTGTATACCACCTACAAGTATCGCTAAAGTAACATCGAGTCTCAGACAAATTTATCTAAAAGCAATAAAGGTAGCAAACACTAACAAAAGCTTTCGGTAGATAGTTTACATACTAATCCGTGACAGTTAGTAATTATGTTTTCGTTTACAATGCATGTGTGCATGTGTAAGTCTGAGTTTGTTTCTGTAAAATAAATTATCGTTATTTTGCTTTCTCTTTTTCCGCTAAACTTAAAAATTTACAATCTGACGAAGCATTTAAACATCGACTAAGAAACCTTTTATTGGATAATCCATTATACTCCGTGGATGAATATATGGAGCTGGACATGTAATTTATTATTGTGTTGAAATTTATTAATCATTATATGTATTGACATCGGACGAGTGACCATTATTCGATATTTAATTGTTGTTGTTTTAATTTAATTTAATGCTTGTATTTTTTGATTATTAGTATTTATGTTTTGACAATCTCAATGTAATTTCGTATTTTTGACATGCAATGCAATTTATATTGTAATATTACATTGATGAATAAATAAACTAAACTAAACTAAACTATGACCAAAAGAATTCAAGTTGTGTACCAACCTAAAAAAAAAAAGTAATTTTTACACTAGACTAACCTGATTCAGTTAGAACGAACAAAGTCCCCAATCCCCTAACTGCACACCTGGAAGTTTCATAACAAACAACATTGCATCAAGTCCAGTCTACCTTTATAATAAACTACTCAGCTCCGGCAGCACATGGCGACAATGTGCTAAGTTAGGATATAAATCAAACCCTTTAATGTTCGGGCACTATCGGTTACGCTTGGGTCAAGTAGGTAAAAGTGATTTACAGGGACCATAAAGACAGCTACCAACTGGCTACATTGGCTTGTCAGCACCCCTTCATCGCCCTAGCACGGGCCGACTGGGTCGTGGTGAAGTGTGCGTAACCCGTGTATTACACGTCAAGTTTGCGATAGGTTGGGAACCAATAACCTAGTCGTAAGTAGGTCATGAGGGCTTTGCGTTCAAGAGGCACTGTTCGTAAGTAACTGCTGACATAAATGCTGCCCTCCTAATCAAAACTGCAATAACTAGATTTCAATAACCAAAGAAGATTCAACTCCGTTCTGTTTGTAACTAAGTTGCATCTTCTTTGGTTATTGAAATCTAGTTATTGCAGTTTTGATTAGGAGGGCAGAATGGCTGACCATACTTACGATTCCAAGTCTGTAAATCCACGAAATAGCCAAATACAAAGCGAACTTGTACAGATCCTTCGTGGGTCCGTTTGGTGCCCTCTTCGAATTTGCGGCGGTAGTTGTGCCTACGTATTTTCAATAAATGTGACCTACAAATTAAGGATGCACCATCTTATGATTTGTAGGTCAGTAGGCCGATTTTTTTCTGAGCTTACAGTACTTGCAAAAAAATAATTAATGATTTTATTTAATGATTATGTTGTTTCAAATCAAATCAAAATCAAAATCATTTAATCGCCGTAATATATTTTCAGGGATCTTCAAAAATTAAAGGTAAAACTGCATATTTCACCATTGCTAGCGTGCGAATATTTTGCAAGTATTTAAAAGAAAACTTAATTATTAAAGAATTTATTTATAGAGTAAAAGGGTCGGTGCAATAGCCATGCATGTAGATCTATCTTAAATTTATTCAAGGGCAGGTCACATAGATCTCTGGGAAGCTTATTAAATACTCTGATAGTCATAATATAGGCATTCCTCTTGTACATTTGCAACTTCAGTTTTGGAACGAATAATTTACCAACTTGTGTGTTTTGTGTTCTACTACATACATCTGTTATTTCTCGCATTTATGGAGTCCTTGGATTTGAATCAAGCAAAAAAAAACAACGAAAATATAAAACGTGAATGTTATGGTATGTATCATTTAAAAACATATTACCAAGTAAGGGGTTTAATAATATTTTCCTTTTATGGAAAAAAAACCCTTACTTACGTATTTATTTATGACAAACGACGACCATTATTATTCACGATATTCGTATACGAATATCATTGTGTCACAACACACGTTATAAAAAATCATAAATATGAAAGGGACGTCCCCCTCTTTTCAACTTTCTGTCGCAAAAAGCAATAAGAGTTGGCAAAGTTTTGTTTAAGGGTAAAGGTAAGAGGGGTTGTATAGTCAGTTTACTTAGTATTAGAACTGTTTGTTTAGGCCAGCTTAGCCAACACTAGATATAACGCAATATAAATAGGGGAGCTAATCAAATTTCACCTCTCGGTATCACACCGAAAAAATCCTGTGAAACTTATGGTTTCTTAGCAGAAGAAGGTTTTGTTCTATTTTGACGTTTCTTAGTTATGTATATTTTATGAACTCTCGATGCAAAAATGCATTTGCGTTTGATGCGTTTTTTTTATCTGAAAGTAACTTATAGCGAGGTGGTTCTTAGCAAGGTTTCATGAAAATCGGTTGGACTGGACCGCTTAAGATATATTAGCTCAAAAAGAAGGGGTCACCATCATATCGGGGTTTTCATCTATCCAATTCTGAACAAGTGGCAATATTTATAACTTAGAATAGTTATCTCGAAAGGTGCGAATCAAGATAAAATAATTTGCAAATTTTTATTTCAAGAAACTCTACTCAAGTGAAACTACTTTTTTTTTACTTAATTTTAATTTTTATAATTTATTTATTCTGAATAATTGACGTAATATGAAAGTTTTAGAAAAATAACAATGTTTAACACGTGTCTTGGTTCAGCGTGCCTCATGGCAAAGACTTTCTCTAAATATTCCATAGCTACCTTTCCTTGGCGACTCTCCTCTTGTTGGGGCCTTCCTTTTTTCTTTCGTTTGGTATTTCCTTGCTTTTTTTTTCGCCATCTCTATAGTAATAATCAGTGACGGTTTTGGTCCACTTGTCTTATCTGCCTCGCATCATGTCCGTCTCCACTGTTTGGTTGTTCAATTTTAGAGATTTCATCAGTCACTCTTGCTTTTTATCTTATCTTGGAGCTTTGAATTAATATATATATGTCCTTTCTTAATACCTGTCATGCTTCTTTCCAAGGATATCTGGCAATCTTCCAAGAACACAGCACGACTGCGGGTCGCGTAGCAACAGAGTATACTAAAACTCACCACACCATTAGGAACATGAAGTTATACATTTAAAAGAGTTAAGACCATTACTTGGTTTTTAATTCAAATAATCATAAAAGTAATGTTATTGTCAATTTATTACTTGTCCGATAGGTTGCTTTTGAAAAGGTTTTAACATGAAAATGTTAGGTGATCATAATTTTACCATTAATAAGAAATAAATAACAGAAATAAATATCAGGAGACAAATGTCACACCAATTGACCTAGTCCCAAGCTAAGCTCTAGGGTTGTACTATAGGTACTAGATAACGATATAAATACTTATATAGAGATATATATACCGAAATACATAGATAACACCCATGACTCAGAAACAAATATTCGCGCTCACCACACAAATATCTGCCCTTACCAGGATTTAACTTCGTTGGCAGGTACCAAATAGGACAACGCGTCATCATATTTATAAAATGTCAATCATTTATCATCCAATTTGGGAAAACTACGTTAGGATCGCGACCCGGCAGTCACTCTGTACGAGTATATCTAATCATTAATATTTGGTGAAACACACTGAATATTTGAAAGGCGAACTTTATGATGCAAGGCAAGTTATTTGTTTCCAATGACATTAAACATACAATGTAAATTGAAAACAGTTAGGTTTCAATAAATTACCAATAGCCTCAACGGAAGATACATCAAAGTTTAATATTTCGTCATTATGTAGCCGTAAACGTAACTTTCAAACAACTATATCAATATTGGGCTTAAATGTATTTGAGTATCAAACATTAAATTTTGACCAAAGCCCAATGCTCGAAATACCCGAAATTGGCAAACTTTGGTCCGAGTTGCCAAGGAACTTAAATTTAACATCTTGAAAGGTTTGTTATCTTTTGTCTATTGCCTTTATTAAAAAGGGGAAATTGGAAATCAGTAAATCTGATTGCTCAAAATAACTTTAAACAGCTTTGCTATTTTAAAGCATATGTTGGGCATTTTATTGATGGTTCTCTAATGAGAACTTAATAAGAAACAGAACAATATATTAAACAAATTTAATGTAATAAACCTACGCGTAAACGGTTTATTAGATTTATATTATTTTTATATCATAATACACATACCTAGTTTAGCCGGAAAACGGAAAAAGAGTACATTTCATCATTATTTCATACCAGAAAAAAAATGATTTCTATTCAAAGCTATTTGAATAGGTATACATTTTAAAGGTACTTTGAGAGCCAGCACCGATCAAGTCTTGCCCTACTTGCTCTATTAAATTTTACACAGTGAAATGCTAATTGAATATGGTTCATAATTCTTGTCGGTACTTTCACAACTCAACTTGTGAATATTTAAAAATAAAATATTTAAAAGCAAAATACTAATACAAAATACAAAGCCCATTACACACCCAATCACTGTTTATCACAATACCATTTAATTGCGTCATATTTCCTCAAATATAAGTAAAAATCATCTAAACGACTGAAGTTGAAATGTAAAATGAAAAGTTAGATTACAAAACTTAACAATTTCATCAGAGCAAATGAAGTTTGAAATTTGTATCGTTAATTACATTGTGCGGATCTCGCCTGTTTAATTAAGGTAACAAATTATTCATTATGAAACCAAATTATGTTTTGATGGAAACACTATAGATTAAAAGCCAATTGCTATATAAATTGACACTTCAATCAATTAAGTTTGCGCGAGCTCTTATTCTCATTTGGGCTGAGTTTTTATCCCTACTCCTTTCGTATTTTTATCGTTATGATAGTACTTCTTGACTTTTAATTTGCCTTGAGTTTTATACATATAAGGAATACCAATGCAATAGGGGTAAAAATGAGTGGAAGCAAAACCTTGCTGTCGTTCTACTACCAAACCTTTAACAGCATTTTTCTCAATATCCCAAATCTCTGACACTTATCGGCTATATTGTGCTTAAAATATGTATAATGCAAAGCTAATATATTTTAGAGGATAGCAGAAAGAAAAAATGTATTACATAAAAATATTTAAAAGTAAACGCTTTTCACGACGAGAAAGTGAACATTCCCAAATTTCTCCATTCGCCCTGAAGTATAAAAGGAAAACGTCAAGCCCTATTGAAAGCCAGATTTCATTTACAAATACAAGATACTCCTCCCAGAATCGGAATTTGCTAATAGGATGTAATAACCAATTAGGAAATTTTACTTACCTCTGAATTGAGGAATATCCCCAGGCACTCGAGTTGTACCGGGATCCACACACACATGTCGAGTATCTCACCAAGCAGAAACTTTGATGAACTCAAATTTAAATTTCAAATTGCTCCGAATACATTTGCAATGTAATACCCTTTCTTGTCTTACAAGTTTTTTACCTTTTATTTCTTTTGAGCTATCTGGGAGTGCTTTTTGGTCTCGCTGTGAGGCTTCATTAACTTCTGTTAACTAGATGATGGAACTTTTTACTTAAGGGATTCCCTTTCACTTTAAGTTTAGTTTATCCCCAATTGCGTTTTACTGTAAGTTATACTTCAATTTTTAATTACCTTTTTACATACAAATACTTTCTCGATCTTACCTAGTCACGACCTTCAACTTGGTTCGAATTTTAAATTTGAAAATGTCAGCAACGTTTCCGAGAAATTTAATTTGCATTAATTGAGTATTATTAACTATTCACTCAACTTATTGTTTAACTAATCAGCAATTGAATCTTTAACATGTCGGCTTTTGCCGTAAAATATTAATTACACCAGCAAATACAATGCAAGTAATAACGTGAAGTTCGTGTAATAACAACTTTGAAATAATTAGCCAAAATGTTAATTTTGGTGTTCCAAAATGAACTTGTATTTTGTTTTATTGAAATAAAATCTTTATTCACTGACACAATACTTTTAATAGATGCTTGATATCGATAAAACTCAGGTAAGTTATCTTTTAAAACCGTAAAACCAATGGACTTGGTTTGGACTTTCATATTCATAATAGGACGCTTGCGACTTCGTGCACGTAGATTTGGTCCCCCGCTATTTCCCCTATTTCTTCTCGTTGGGGGGATTTTCGAAAACTCGTTTTTGGTGCACCTCTAACGTACTCAATGAATATTTTCTCCAAATTTCCAGTCCCTAGTTCCAGCAGTTCAGGGGTGTTATTGTCTTAAAAACGGCCCTCGGTCGGTCGAACGAGTGAACGAGTGAACGCGCCACACCGGCGAGATTAGGAAGTCCCGTCAGAGTGCACGAAACACATTTTAGCGCTTGCATTCCCAATTAGGCGGCCTTAATTATGTTCGATCTTATCGACAGAGGCCCTTTCGACCGACCATGCGCCGTTTTTAAGAGAATAACACCCCAGGCTACGCATCGTTTATTAGTCATTCACGAAAGTGTTTTATTTATTTACATGTTTATTCGATATTTCGCATGAATTTGTAATATGCGAAATATCGAAATTTAAGGTAGGGCCATTATCTCATAAACTTTAAGACGTTTTACTACTCTCAACTAACTTTTATGATTAAATATCTCAATCTGAATCTGAATCTGTTTAGAGGACTCATCTATGCGGGCTGATTTTGGACCTACAAATACAGGACACCCTGTATGTAGTTACCTACACTTAGGTAGGTATAATACAAAGACCTTTATATAACTAACGTAATAGACGAACAGACTCCCTTTTTCCCGCGTTACCAAAACGGAAATGTCAACGTGTGCGTGATTTTACAAGTGTGTGAGTAATTTTAGTGATGTCCGTACGTTATATCGAAAAAATATCGATGAAAAAGACTCGCTTATATAAGACTTGTTTGTATCTTGCGTGGAACTTAAAACTAGCATTCTTCACTAATAAAACACAAGATTCTTTCATTATCTATAATAATACTCTTTTCATGGTAATTACCACACACATATCATACAATCAATTTTTAATGTAAATAATTAATAAATTTCAGTCTTACACAAATTCTAGGCTTTTAATATGGGCATGATGGAAATCTGAAATGTACCTTTACTTTTAGTGGACGGTGTACGAAGCAAATATTGCTTGAAAACCGCAAATCGATGTACAGGGTAGGCTTTTGGTATACGGGTACTTTAAGTTAAAATATTTCTTCAAAATATTGATATGGGCCAGTACTTAATGACATAATATTATTGTTGTATGGGAATTATATTTTTTTTCGGATACCTACCTATCATGTGTGGTATCAAATGAAAGGACTTCATGAGCCGGTCCTCAAAATATACTATACCGTGGTGGTATAGTATATTTTGTTTCTATACTATACCGTGGTGGTATAGTATAGAAACCCAAACTTAATATGTTTAAAAATATTTCATGGTTTTTTAGGAAAAAGGGGGCCCGATTTTAGGACTTTTAGGTAAAAGTTTACACAACAAAAGATGGTTATTTTAGTACTATCTACACAATACATAAATAAAAACCGAATGTTATACAGACATAATTTTCACCCCATCGAAATTTCTCAAACGCCTTGTAAGTAGGTACCGAATTTACTAACTTTTGGACCCCCCATATCTCGGTAATTATCAACCTGAGAGAAAAAACTTAAATAAGAGAAGATGCTTATTTTAGCATTTCCTACGCGATTTAATTAAAACATACACAAAAAACATTAAAAAAAAAATTTGAAGTCCTTTCGTAGCCTGGACCACTGCATTTAATGATAAATAATAAACTGCGATCAATTTACCTAGCTGCGTTTTATAATCGCTCGGAATAATGTTTAAATAATTATGAGAAGGAATGAAAAAATATCGACATATTGATAACTTATCGATAGATGAGTGTGATTCAAACATTCAATCACTACCTAAAAAATGGAAATTTTCACGGACACAACATCTTTTCATTTTACATATAAAAATTAAAAATATGCATAAAACACAAAACTACATGATATATCGTACTTATTAGACCACTAACCGTATTCCTTGGACCTAGGAATCCTTGAAAATATGAGTTCAAAAATGATCATAATTACCTGTGAAATGACTCATTGTTTGGATTATTCCTATGATTGACTTCGCAATCAGGTACTGCACAGCCCACCATTCTTGTTTTTAACGGTTTTGACACCACGTTTATACAATTATCCAGAATATTTTAATAAAAACTAAAAGACGCTGTCGCCAGTGGGCTACCGTGGGCTACCATTAGCTTTCAAAATGGTTACAACGTCAACGTCTTTCGCTGTCACTGTCGCACTCGTATTCGTGCATAAAGAGGCTGCGCTCTCGCTTCCACAGACTGTTCGTCTATTATGAAGGTCTTTGGTATAATATGTCCTTTTACCTGCGACTTCGAGTATGCCTCGAGTTTCTGTATTGCTGTAGCATTTAAAATAGTTCAATAGGTAAACAAATACTAACTTTCATCTACATAATTAATTGTCTTTTCAACTTTAAATAAATATAATGTCTATTTGTAACTTCCTATTTATGTTCACAATAGATGAACTAATAGAAAAGTAATTCTTCCATCTTTGACACTAAGAGCGTCTTGTAGTTGTACTTATTTCGCTCGTTTAGCAATTACTAAGTCTAGTAGCTTCGCAAACGAAACACGTACGAGCCGCCGCCGGGCTGGCGTGCAACCAGAAAATGTGATCTTATCAGTAGAGCGATCTTTAAACTACAATTAGAGTAATTTAACGACTTTCTTGGACATAACACTTCAATCTACAACTAATCTGTTGTTAAAGGCTAATGGTTTAGTAAGAGTTAACAATACTATAAACCCCATTGAAAGAAAACGGGCAATTTACAATGTAGTGTTATGATTGTTATGAAATATGGTTTTCATATGTAACGTTTTTTTATTGTCCTTTTTTATTAAATCAAATCTTATTCAATCGTATCAAAACTTACTTCCTTTGATAAAATATTCAAGCGCCGCAAATATTCATCATTATTAAATAATTACGAATTTGTGGTACTCGCAGTGGAGACCATGGGACCTTGGTCAGCTGATATGAAAAGCTTTATTAAGGCTCTGTCATCCCGGCTCATAGACACCTCCGGAGATCCTAGAGCTGGTGCTTACCTTTCCCAAAGGATTGGGCTAGCTATCCAAAGAGGTAATGCAGCCAGTAGTGTCATAGGGACGATGCCGCGAGCGGACCTGCTAGTAGAGGGAGTGTTCTTTTTATAGTGGTGATAATTATTTACATGTTTACTATTTGAGTAGCTTAGTTTTATTTTAATTTAAATAAGTTTAGTTTTAACTTTTAATTGTTAACATCAATAAATAGTATCTATTATCAATAAATAAAAATATTTAAAAAAAAACATAATTTAATAATTATATTTACTAACTAATTAAATTTTCTAAAATAACGTATTTTCTACTGAAACATTTACAAAAAACTGGGAATAGTTTAACACGAATCGATTTTGGCCCCAAATATTATATTATTATATTTAAATACTATTATAGACAATGATATACATAGGTACGTAGGTACTTATATCAAGGAAAGTACTTTATCATGTAGAAATCCCCATCACGAAGCAGAATATTCGTGTTCGTCGTAAATATTTGTCCTAACTAGAAATTGAAGCGTGGACCGCTAGCTTCAAAGGCAGGGTAACAATCAACCTAAGCTTTCCGCGTCATAAATAAACAATTTGTTAAGAGTATTATTACAACGGCGAAGAAAGGGCCTTGGTATAAATAAGTACATGCAGCAGCCTTGTCTTATCTCTTTGTTTTAGTCTACCTATTTTAAAACCTAATAATTTAACAATTTAACACTTTAATAACAGATATCCAAAATCATAATATCAAGGCTAATAAGGGGTGTCAAATTTACATTAATCAAGTAGTAGGTAACAATATACTGTAACGAAGTTAAACAGCGGAGAACAGAACGCCGAGACCTTCCACGTTGAGGGTCCGGGATTGGAGGGAACATGAAATTGATAGCGCTTGATGTAATTACTAAGAGGTCTGAATTAAATAACCTACAATTAGGTGTATCGCTAGCGTCGTCGAAGATGGTATTGAACCCCACATTGGAAGTGTCTCCAGCGAAGTTGAGGCGATAACGATGGTCATATTCTTTAGCACATTGGTATGCTTTTTTTAATCAATGTGATACAAGGTAAGCGATATATGACATCACAATATATTCTACAAAGAAAAAAAACCGGACATGTGCGAGTCGGACTCACCCACTGAGGGTTCCGCACATGACACGGTTAACTCAATTCAAAATTTGGACCGCCGTTCCTTACATAAAGACCATAGGGTTAAAATTTAAATGTTAAATTTTATAGATCTAGGTCAACGGAAAAACCCTATTATTTTTTATTCCCTTGAGAGTGTCGAAATATACGTTTTTTTCGGTAAAAACGGCCGTATCTTTTTTTTACGTTAACTTGGAAGTTGGAGTTTTTCACAACTTTAAGGAACTGATGATTTGAGTATATGGTTTTAATTACAACTCGATACCTCTACGCGTTCCCGAGATAAAGGGTCTTGACAGACAGGCGGACACCAAAGTTATCCTATAAGGTTTCAGTTTTTTCCTTTTGAGGTACGGAATCCTAAAAAGCCAGACGAAGTACCACATCGACGTCTAAAATATATGTTTTTTGCACACACAAATATTACGAAAAAGCAACATATAAAACCAAAGGCGCTAAGTATCTTCATAAAAAACCACGACTCGTAACGTTGTTTTTATTTGTAACCATAGTATAATTTTATCATCTTCCTCATAGGTACTGAAAATATTGTGGCTTTGTTTAATTTTAGTTAATAGAAACAAAGTAAGAAGCAAAATGCGTTGAAAAAGTAAGAAACAAAAAAAACCGGCCAAGGGTGAGTCAGACTATCGCACGAAGGGTTCCGTACCAAATCTATACAACCTTAGAGACCATAATTATAACCTTATTTATTCTACCTGTTGCCGTTATTAATAACAAGCAATAAATGGCAAAAAAAATACGTTTGTTGTATCTAAGGCCCACTTAAATATTTATTTTATTCTGATTTTAGTATTTTTTGTTATAGCAGCAACAGAAATACATCATCTGTGAAAATTTAAACTTTCTACCTATCACGATTCATGAAATACAACCTGCTGACAAACAGACAGACAGGCGGATAGGAGAGTCTTAGTAATAGGATCCCGTTTTTAAACTTTGGGTACGGAACACTACAAACTTCGAAAAGTCAGTTCTTTAAAAATGTCCTTTGAGAATTTCTCAACAAAATTCCCCGCAATTTTAACACTAAAAATTTGCTAATTGAGCTCAACACTTTGATGCAATACCCGCTGAAAACACGAACAGCTCCTGAAATATTTTACGTGCATTTTGCAAGCACCTGTAAAGTCAAGTACCTACTCCGTACCGCCTTAATAAAAGCCGCTGGATATGTTACTAAAATCGCTCATTCCCATAATACCATAATTTGAAAATACCAGATTACACTTTATACCAGATTCTCAAAACACCAGATTTAAAATTTTGGTTAAGTACAATAAATTAATCCTTATTTTGAATCTGGTGTTTTAGGAAAGTGGTATTTTGGGAATGAGCGACACTTATCAATACTCAATACTCAAATATTAAAGCCCCGTATTCATTGTAAACATTTGTTGAGCAACCTTTTTTAATCAACATGTTGCTGAGTTGCTGGCAACATGTTGCAGGCAACACTGCGTGTTGCAGAGTTGCTGACTGCGTGTTGCAGTGTTTTTGCTTGTCGATCAAAAACATCAGTTGATCAACTCATGTTGATGTGTGCAACTTTTTCCGGGGTTTTAGGTTATACGCTAGATACACAAGAGAGCACAACAACACGACTTCTTCAGGCAACATTTTCACGCAGTCTGCGGTGTGGACAGGAGGTCATGCCGTAAACAAAGTTTCCCGCAACTTTGTGCCATTTCATCAACAAAATTGATCAACTGTTGCTCAACAAATGTTTACAATGAATACGTGGCTTTAGATGCCCTGTAAACATGAACAAAAATTGAAAGGGGTTCGCCCGCAACATCACACGATTTCGCTTATTAATATAAGCCAACCTAACCTGTAACCCAATGGTATTTTCCCTGTTTTGTTGGCTCATTGAGGTCTGACATTATTTTTTATTCGTCCCAACATTACTAAAAAATCCCTTTTCAATTTTATTATTTTAGCTGTGCAATATCTGTCATTAACACAATATTTTGCAAATATTTCAAGTGTTTATTATTTCAAAATCACATTCCTTACTACTACTTACACTGCGACACAAAAGAGTAAAAAACCGGTCAAGTGCGAGTCGGACTCGCGCACCGAGGGTTCCGCACAAATTCGTAGGTACATATATAATAGTTCAGCGGGTCTATTGCCTGACGCACACGCAGTCGCAATCGACTTTAAAGCGGAACAAGTGTGCTCATTTTGTATTCAGACAAGCTTTCGATTTTCAAAATGAAAACGATTGCTATTATTGCTATTGGATATGCCGTAATTTGTAATTTTAGGTGTTTAATCATACAAACAAAGTAATTGAATCTAGAACTGCGTTAACGTTTATTTCTTAGTTATAGTTACAGTTATTAGGGTGGATCAACTTTGTGTTGTTGTTATTCTGTCCCGTAAACCAGGAGACAACAGTGATAGAGTTTCTTAGAAATAATGTTATAATATATAGTTCCAGCACACTCAGGAGAAAGGCCATAAAAGAATGGGTGTGTAATTGCCAATAAAACAGTTTTTTAGTGGACTTACTTATATCCTTTGAAATCATAGTTTTAAAGAGTGATTTGTTAGATGACTTTCCCAAACGCATTTTTTCTTTGAAGCTAATTTTCTTTTCGCGTTTTTCCCCGAAAGTGATAATTAACAGTCACTTTTTTTCCGGCGGTTTATTTTTACATTCGTGTTTTTACCCTTGCGAGTTTTATCCAGTCGCTTCTTTTCCTACCACCATATTTTCAAGGTCGTGTTTTTCCCGTTCCAATTTGTCGAAGATACAGAGTCGACGGAGCTCCGCTACCGCGGAGCTCCTATTTCTGGGTGGTTTGGCCCTCCAGGCCTGATGCAAAACTAACATAACCTAAACCTACCTACGAATTACGATGTAAATACTTTTGGGAAAAGTGCGACTGAGATAGAAATCGAACGGGAAAAAAACCGACTAGGAAAAAAGTCGAACAACAAAAAAAGCGACTGTAATAAAATCGAATGGTGAAAAATAAAATTAGGTAATATCGCGTTCGGGGAAAAATGCGAACGGAAAATTTAATACAAAGAAATAATGAGTTCGGGAGACTGATTTAACAAACCAAAATTACCATCATTTACGATTACTATCGCCATCTGCTAGCGAGTAGCTAACACTTCATTTATTACACCAAATTTATTTCACCGTGCCTTGCATAAAGACCCTTTCTTTGTGATTTAATTAAAAATGTACAGTTTCAGATATTTTCCTATACTTGTAGTTCATGACGGTATTACTTACCAAATTTCAAAGTTCTATTTACGATTACTAACGCCATCTGCTAGCGAGTAGCTAACACTTCATTGATCACACGTCGTTTCCTGCATAAAGGCCCTGATTTTTTGGTTATTTAATTAAAATTTACAAATTTCAGACTTTTTCCTATACTTGTAGTATAAGACGGTGCTACTTGCGAAATTTCATAGTTCTAGGTCATCGGGAAATACCCTATACATTTTGATTCCCTCGACAGTGTCGAAATACACGTTTTTTGCGGCATAAACGGCCGTATCTTTTTTTTACGTTAACGTAGGAGCTTGATTTTTTCACAGTTTCACGGGGCTGTAGACCGGAGTATATGGTTTTAATTTCAACTCGATACCTCCTCGCGTTCCCGTGATAAAGGGTCTTGACAGACAGACAGACGGACAACAAAGTGATCCTATAAGGGTTCCGTTTTTTCCTTTTGAGGTACGGAACCCTAAAAATTAAATAAAGCGGAACTAAAACAAAACCATACTAAATTGTTTCCATGTTTAAGCATTTTACCTCAAAAATGTGACAGTTACGTAGAATGTGGCGCCCTCATTTAATTTCTACTCTTTTGTGTCGCACTGTATATTAAAGTTAGCGTTGTAATAATTTCTTCGCTTCTGGGTTTCTTTGTGAGATTTCTTCATTTCTTTGTGAGAGATCAACTACCCATCATTTAGTTTAGAACATGCTTCGAGAAAGATCTAGCTAGCTAGGCAGCTTCAATACAAAGATAATTCATCCGTGCAAAGCCAGAGTGAGGTGCCTGTAAAAATAAAGTTAGACATTTCACCTGAACAAATCCGACAACCGAGGCATAACTCGATAGTCGGCGTGTCTACACGGAGGTGCACCATTTGCCTTTGTGAGACAAATTGGATCATGACGCGGAGGTACATCGAGTAGGTAGATTTAACAAATTAGGTCCTACCCCCCTTTAAGAGCTCCGTTCGTGACGTGCTCTTTGTAATATAATTTCATTTCCTTAATTACCGCTCGGAATTCCCTCGATTAAGTAACAATATGGCACGATTCGAAATTATACGGTTTGCGAGTTGCTTGACGAATAAAATGGCTGCTTAGTTATAGAATTTGTTATGGTTATTGAAATATTTTTAATTGCTAATTGTGACTTAGAATTACTATTATTGTTATATTATGTGGCTCCGAAACTAAGTTTTTTTTGTAATCAGTTTAGATATTTGTTTATTACGTTATACAAGTTATAACAACAACTAGTATTATTCGTATCTTTTTCATCACTTATTAATAATCCCGTTACGTTGTAATAATACTACTAAGTTTCATTATGCTACTAAAACCAACTATAGAAACAAAGTACCAACAATAAGAAAGGTGATATAAAGGTAGCTGTGCTGACATACCGCCGAAGGAACTACTCGTAAGTAGTATTCGAACACGCGAGTAATATCGCGATTATTTCCCAGCTAGCGCTAAGTTTCCCGCGGATTGATTGATTGACCACAACTTAGCTTTGTAACTCAGTAATCGATTACTGGAACTTCTGTGCGAGTGCTTGTTTTCGAATAATAATATTAATATGTCCTATACTGGCAAACAAACTTTTTTATATGGCAATGAGAAGCCAAGCAAGCACACAGGGCACCTAAGTTTACCTAATTCTCAAGATAACCGTCTCAAGAATGCAAATACGTTGCTTAACCTAAGAACTTCATAAGATGGGATGCCTCATTATTTCATCGGTGATCTTATCCCCACCCTATTAATTAAAAAAAAAACCGTTTTGTACTACTGAACATTTCAGATCTTGGGATGACAGAAACTACGGTAAACATCGCATCTCAAAATTTGCAAGGCAATATCGTTAGATCACAAACGATACTATTTGTACGTAAATAAGTTAGGATATTTGTGGCTGCGGTATGTTTTCTAGAAATCTACTAAACTAAATGATACAGAAAACACTGTAAAGTACTCCGGATGCAGACATTCATTATACCTATTCATGGCGGGCTGACCGCGGCTCCTCTGAATCCCGCCGGATTATATGGTCACTACATCTCCGGAACTGCTTCCAAGTAATGTTACTACAACATGTTTAAGACATTTACGTAGTGAGACTTGTTGAATAGCATACATATCCAACCGTTAAGTTAATGGGATAAAATAAAACTAAGGTTATTTTTTCCTTCGCAAATCTCTAGCGTTATTACGAATGTAATTTAAATAATGTTAAAATTTAACATAGACTAGTTAAGTTAGTTAGTTATGTGTGTGGTACGGCACATTTGAGTGCTTCTTTGAACTTCAAGGAATTATTGTTAACCTGCTAATGCCCGCGGCTTCGTGCGCGTGAAGTACGTGAGTGGGTGAATAGCCTTGACTTGACCTTTCGTCTGGTTCATGTTAGTCTGTAAACCCAGACGTTTAGAAACCACGAAGTCATATAAGCTGACAACTGTGATGCTGAGGTTGACCATGATTAATATCCAGTGTGATTAACCTTCTCTGTTAGCAGCCTTAAGATTTATAACAGTACATTTCAAAGTACACTACTACTTCATTACTGCTTTAAGCCATGTTTATTTACTTTTCCGCACAGTCATCAAATTGTCGAGACGAAACTTAACAATTCAGACTTGGTTCGTGGAGTCCTACGAAGACTCAGTTGCCGCCCTGTAATTCCATCATCAAGTCAATCACACATACATATAAATAATAATGCATTGTCACTGTGTAACAAAATTCGAACATAAAATGTTAAATTAAAAATAGATGCAGGATTAGAAAAAATACCGGCCGAATCGCACACCATATTAGAATTGAATTTCCTGACGGTTCAAAAAATATAGCCCTGTAGCGGGCCTTAGGAAATTCCCAGGTCCCTTTGGGTACGGAACCCTAAAAACATACGGAGTTTAGTCAAATAAATACTCGTAAAAAAAAGCTGGGTTTTACATGAAACCTCTTACATTTTATAACACACAATTCTCGTTACATTGTTTACTAAATCGTTTTTTCTTATTAATGCATAATGCCCTGGAGCCTTTTTATTTCAAATAAGCAGATACTTACAAGTTATAAAATCTCAAAAAAATCTCCAATTTTTGACAAAACTTTATTTGACCAAGTTAAACATAGTTATTCAAATTAGGATTTAAATGAAAATACGAAATAACGTACAGTAACGACAACGGGTAAAGTTAGCATGCACCTTAAGTCACATCTCAACTACGTGTATTCTAAAGTTGAATTGTATTTCCAAGTTGTGAGGTGTAATTTGAAGTTCTTTCGAGCAACGCAGATAGCAGAGTAATTGCGTTTAAAAGCGAAACTTTACCAACTATGAAAATTGTTGGCAGAATTGAGTTTAACTCCCATCGCCTACTTAAAGCTCGGAGTGTCGACTAACTCTGTATTTAATTTATGGCTACGAAATTGGAAAGCGAATTTCTCTAATGGACAGTGTCTATGTCTGTATTGTCCAAGGCTTTGGGTAATTTATGTTTTGAAACTCTCATGGGAGTAAGCAAATCAGTTTGGTTAAGTATTATAAAATCGCATTTTTGTTTTTTCAACTATTTTATTTCTCCAAATTATCATAAGTTAAGTACCTACGAGTATATCTCTTTAAATATTGTAAAATTAAGAGGATGCAGAAATTAAAACAGTTGTAACTTTTTTTAGACAAATAAAACAGTTGGGACCGAAAATTCAACCTTGTGATACGTTACCAATAACTGTACCTCAGAGGCTCAGATTACCGAAAATAAGAGAGGTAC
Organism: Acleris emargana; assembly: GCA_927399475.2. Taxonomy (NCBI): domain Eukaryota; kingdom Metazoa; phylum Arthropoda; class Insecta; order Lepidoptera; family Tortricidae; genus Acleris; species Acleris emargana. The sequence continues at coordinate 14,053,476 of OV656840.1, read as the reverse complement.
GTTATGGGGGCTATAGGTGTCCTACTGGGCGATAAATAATAAGTCCGTAGTAGCTTATAAACACCTATTTAATATACGTTCACAAAAGGGTACGTAAGCACAAGCAGAAGAGTCAAGAGCATAAGCACAGCGTTGAGAGTCCACAGTTTAGGCACAGAGAAAAGGAAAGATAATTAAGGCTAGATATCTAAAGATTATAATATGCGCCGCGTGTCGCGAAAGCGTTGCGTAACCAGATCGGGAGGCAAACGGACATGCGTTCCGCGTCGCGTTCGTTACTGGACTGGCGCGAGGCGCGCGGCGGCCGGCGCGGGCGCTGGGCGCTCGCTTGTATTGTAACGGGATATTAACCGACGACGGCGATGAGAGGTCGTGTGTTTGGCGCGGCCGCCACATCACTCCCCCGCTGAGACCGTGCTTGCTACGGTCGATAGTAATCAGGAAACCGTACTACTCTTCCACTTCGCGTCCTTCTTACGAGCTCTGGTATTGGTGGCGGGCAAGGCTGATTAGCTGTAGCCGGGGCACTGGAGATGTTAGGTTCTTTAACAATGAAGGCCGGTTTTAACCTGTCAATCGAGACGGTGTTCGTTTTCCCATTAATTTGTAGCTTGAACGTCTTGGGTCCCCTTTCTATAACCTTGTAGGGACCGGTATAAGGTGGATCTAGAGATCTTTTTGTGTGACCTTGACGCAAGAAAACGAAGTCAGCTGTGACCAGGGCCTTTGGTATATAGAAATACTTCTGCGCCGCTGTGTGATGACTGGCGGGAACTGGTGCGAGCTTTGCTATGTGGTGGTGTAGGCGTGCAATGAAGTCTGCGTAGTCAACCGTTCCGCTGGCAGAAGGGGCAAAGAACTCTCCGGGAAGGCGTAGCGGCTCACCGTATACCAGTTCTGCCGATGAAACGTTGACGTCGTTCTTCCAGGCGGTGCGGATACCAAGTAGCACCAGTGGCAGTACGTCAGACCAACGTGTGCTAGAGTGGCACATAATGGCACTTTTTAATTGCCGGTGTAGCCGCTCGACCATGTCATTACATTCTGGATGGTACGCAGTTGTTGGGCGGTGCTCAGCGCCAAGGATGCTCGACATTTGGCTGAACAGCTGGGACTCAAATTGCTTGCCTCGGTCCGTTGTTATCTTGGTAGGGCAACCAAAACGTGCAACCCAGCCACCAATGAAGGCGCGCTCACACGTCTCGGCTGTAATGTCAGGTAGCGGGTACGCCTCGGGCCAGCGCGTGAAGCGGTCGATGACTGTGAGGCAGTACCTGAAATCATTGGAAATGGGTAAAGGCCCTACGATGTCCATATGGACATGGGAAAAGCGATGTGTAGGAGTAGGGAAATGTGAGATAGGAGAAGTGACATGGCGTGAGATCTTACTCTTTTGGCACTCAGCGCATTCTCTAGCCCATTGGCGACAGTCCCGTTTAATATTACTCCAAACAAATATTTGTGTAATTAGTTTGACAGTGGCCTTTATTCCCGGGTGACTCAACTTGTGTAAGGTGTCAAAAACAGAGCGTCTAAATGGCTCAGTAATAAAAGGCCTTGATTTGGACGCAGATACGTCGCAGTATATTTGACAATCACCGCCTGGCATCTTTACTTTCTTCAGATTCAATGCTGTCCCATTATTCAACAGTTCGCGTAACTCCCTATCTTCTCCTTGAGACTGTGCGAGGGCTTGATAGTTGATGGGTTCACCGATAGACTCTATTCTTGAAAGTGCGTCAGCCACGACGTTGTCCTTTCTTGCTACATATCGAATGTCCGTGCTAAATTGGGAGATGAAGTCGAGGTATCGAAATTGTCTTGGCGAACAATTATCTCTTCTAGATGTGAAAGCAAATGTAAGCGGTTTATGGTCCGTGAAGATGACAAAGAGCTTGGCTTCTACCATGTGGCGGAAATATCGAATTGCATTGTAAATAGCCAGTAACTCCCGATCGTACGGGCTGTACTTCTTCTGGGCGGGCTTCAGAGGACGGGAGAAGAACGCTAGAGGTTCCCAGTCGCCTTTTTCTTCCCGCTGCTGCAGCACTGCCCCAATAGATGCGTCCGATGCGTCGGTATGAATTGCCAACTCGTAAGTAGGGTTGGGATGCGCTAACATGGTGGCTTGCCATAGACCATATGTAACGCATTTTAGCAAATAAATGAATTGATTGATTGCGACAAGGCTTCTTTGCATGACCTGAAGGCATCTTGCATTTCTTTAGTTAGTGTAACTTCTTGGGATGGCTTCTTCTTAGGTCCAGAGAGCAGGATATTTAGTGGTGCTTGCATTGATGACGCGTTTTTTACGAAGCGTCTATAAAAATTAAACATTCCAAGGAATCTCCTTAACTCCTTGATGTTTTTAGGTACTGGATAACCTAAAACTGCTCGAACCTTGTCCTGTAGAGGCTTGATTCCACTAGGGGTCACTTCATGCCCGAGAAAGGTTATTTTAGTCTGCCCAAACTCGCATTTTGCAGTGTTGATCAAGATTCCAAATTCTGTTAAGCGTTGAAATAACGCATGTAGGTGCCGCAGATGTTCCTCTTCATTTGCCGAGAATATTAAGATATCATCCAGGTACCCATAACAATAATCTAGGCCCCGCAGCGCTTCATCTATAAATCGTTGAAATGTTTGAGCCGCGTTGCGGAGGCCGAAGGTCATGAAAGGAAATTGGAATAGACCGAAAGGGGTAATTATAGCCGTCTTCGGTATATCATCAGGAAAAACCGGTATCTGATTGTAGGCTTTCACTAAGTCTATTTTGGAGAAGATATTGCTTCCAGCTAACTGATGTGTAAAATCTTGAATGTGCCTTATTGGGTACTCGTCGGGGATCGTGCGTGCATTGAGGGCGCGGTAGTCACCGCATGGCCGCCAACCGTCGTCTTTTTTCTTGGCAAGATGGAGCGGAGACGACCAAGAGCTCTCTGACCTACACTCAGTACCGCTTTCCAACATGTCATTAAATTCCTTTTGAGCAATCTTCTGGCGGTCCGGCGGGAGGCGTCGAGAACGGCTGGTTACGGGCGGTCCCGGCGTAGTACGAATGTGATGCTCCGTATTATGTTTCGGCGTGGCTGGATTTCCAGCAGGACGAGTAATGTGGGGATATTCCCGTAATATACTATGATAACATGTATCTCCTGCCACTGCCTTTACGGAAGTAATGTTTTCCATTGACTTTTTCGCTGGCACTTGCACGCTTATGTTAGTCAGGCCGTCAATGAGGCGGTGGTTCCTACAATCTACGATCAAGTTGTAGAACGACAGAAAATCCACGCCAATGATGGGTTTTGATACATCCGCCACGACAAATTTCCATATTAAATTACGGCGTAATCCCAGATTCAGCTGTAATTGCACTAGACCATACGTTGCAATTATGGTACCATTAGCTGCATACAACTGATAATTTGTCTTCGTGCGTTGCTCCTTTAACGCAAAGCGTGGATATACGCACAAGTCAGACCCAGTGTCGATGAGGAAATTCATTTTTGAATACTGGTCAGTCATGTACAGGCGGCCTGGAATCGCATGGCAGTCGTTAGCCGCTAATGCCGGCTGCCGATGAAGTTTTCCGACTGACTGCACGGCATAGTACATCTGGTAGATTTATCACCAAATCTATTATGATACCAGCACATTGTAGCATCGTATGACCTCGACGAAGAACGTTTTCGGCTGCTTGAACGATGTTCACGCTTTCCCTTATTATCAAACCGAGAACGCGACCGCGATGTGTGTGGCTGTGAGTGTACCTGCGTTTTTAATGCCGCAATCTCTTTGGTTAATTCTGCCATTTGTTTCGCGATTTCTGTCACATAATTACTCTCGCCTACAGCACAAACTTGTGGCGCCAGTGGTACTATGTCATGCACCTTATCGGCTAATTCAGCTAGCTCGTCTAAACTTAACTTGGTTTGAGACGCTATTACGGTTTGTAAATTCGGCGGTAACCGAGAAGTCCACACAGTCTTTAAAAAATCTTCGGTTACTGACGATCCTGCTAGTCCACGGAGGTGCCTTAAGAACTGTGAAGGTTTTCTGTCTCCGAGCTCTTCGTGCTTTACTAACTGCAAAATTTTCTTGTCCTGCGACGCGGACAATCGGGTGATCAGTTCGGTTTTTAATTTTATGTATTTATTTTCATCGGGCGGATTTTGTATGACATCTTTAACAGCGACCACATATTGATGTTCCAGCTGACCGACCACGTAATGAAATTTTGTATGATCTCCTTTAACTCCAGCCAACGCGAACTGGCTCTCCATCTGAGCAAACCATAAAGCGGGTTCTTCCGGCCAAAATGGTGGCGTGCGCACTCCGACTTTGAACAACGTTCCAGAATCTTCGCTAACGCCCGCGCTTGGTTTCTCTTCTTCACCCGCGTTTAAAGACATAGCAACGGTAAACTAGGAACTTGCACTTGCGAATAATGTTCAGTGTTCGGGGTCACCAATATAGGACTTCGGTCCCCAGGCATAACACCCGCCTGGAGAGAGTTCTCTCTATTGTCCTCTCATCCTACAGGGGCGATTACCAATATGTAATATATATAAAATGTAACAACTGTGTAAAACATAAAAAAGCTAAGGTAAATGTGCGAAATAACCCCTATAGCTGCTGATCGTTCTCCCGGCATCCGTATTATCTATTGTCCGTCCCATTTCTCAGAGTTAGACTTGCCCCAATTAATATGAAATATTTTTATTCAATCGAAAATAGCGGTTGAAACCAGGAGCTTTGCATACTTTAAAACGTGAATGTTACATACATAACGCTCGTTTTAGATTTATTACAGTATGTGTAAATGTCGCGAAAGTTTAAAACGTAACGCTAAGGTTAGCGATTCTCAACAGACTGTCAAAATGATTGGAATTGCTAAAAGCGGCAGGCGCGATTGATCGTCAGCACCCGTCAATTTGTCGGGTTTTGAAAATCGCTAACGTTATCGATATGCATTCTATCTAGGCCCCCAGAATCATTAACTAACAGTTCTATGAAAGCAAAAAACGGTTTATGGAGTATTTTACAATATATTTTAATGTTATACTTGTTGATCTGCTTAAAAAGTAGGTTTCTCCTTTGTAATCACCTATTAGGGTTCCGTACCAAAATCGTAAAACAGGAACCCTTATAGTGAGACTTCGTTGTCTGTCTGTATGTCTGTCTGTCACGGCAGATTTTAGGCTAATCAAAATGGATCTTATTGCATTGAAAATAAAGTTCATAACAAAATGAGTATTTTCATTTGTGGTTACCAAGCATATTTATTATCTTAAATACGGAACCCTCGATGCGCGAGTCCGACTCGCACTTGACCGGTTTTTTTATTAAATGCTCATCAAAATAAAAATAACAATTGCTATGGAAAAGTAAACAACCGTTGAAGAATATTCCTTTGTTCACTTTATGTACTCTAACTCGATTCCAATAAGCAGAATTATAAATCAACCATTTCAAGTTATTATTGGATAAAAAATGCAAAAAACGTACTTACTTATTTCAAATGAATAGCCAGCGAATGCATTTAAATCGGGTTTGATATTTTTTCCAACACTTACAGGTTTATTTGCATCATATCCCGCTCGCATTTCCATTAAAACCGATAATAGGTTGCCTTCCGATTTATTATCTTTTATATTTCATCAAGAAGTCTCGGTGGTCTAGAAAATGGGAATATAGGCAGATAACAAGTCAAGCCTGACAATTGTATTAACAACCATAATATTTCTGAATATTTATAATTTTGACAGCAGTAAAACAATGCTAAACTTATTTGTTGCAAGCAAAGGAATAGTAATAACAGCAGTGTTTTACTGCTCTCAACATTATCACAAATTTCCTAGTTGTGCATATAATAGGATTGACTTCTTGTCTACCTAGATGTCTACCGATGTGTTTGGGCTCGTTGGATTTGTCTTGCTAAGCAGATGATGATTGTGTACGAAACGTACTGCTGACAAGATATTTTTTGCCCTAGTAATGATTTTTGTTAGAAAATTATTTTGAGTTTTCTAATTAATTAACTGTAACTTTAATAAGGGCATTATTTAAAAAAAAACTACATTACTAACATAACGAATAACTAATCTAACCCTGTGGTATAGTATGTACAAGTGTATGTATTTAAACTCTTTATTGCACAAAAACGCAATCTCAAGTAAATTCGTACATAAACTTAAAATTAACATGTACAGTCAGCGTCAGATAGATCGAACCGGACAGCGTGCCCATAAAAATGGGATGCATTGGATTTTCAAAAAAAACGAACCCGCTAAAATTTCAGAAAAATGTGATGTGACGGGATGTTTTAAGTATCGGCTTGGATAAAATGTCAAGAAGATGTAACTGCATAGATTACCTAAAAGATTGAAATGGTCAAAATATCAGCCGTATCGAAGCATTCAAAATTCCAACAAGATGGGATGGGATAGAATGCCTAAAAGGTGTAACCATTCGAGAAAAATGAACTTAGTCCCAAAAAGTTAAGGTTCCTAATTGTTTGCCACTTCAAACGCAATGAACAGCACAAACTACAGATAATGTAACGCGCGACTGAGAGGCCGTTCAGCAGCATGTTGTCCTGTTCTTCGCCGTCAGTCATTCTGAATAAAAATGTCTTATCTGTTATGTCTGTTGAGTAAACGTATCAACCAGACATATCCAATCTATTATGTAAATACTATGCATTCCGATATCGAACGCTTAAAAATAGTTATAGCACAGCTTTATGTTCCCAAATGAAAAGGACGACAGTACGGCAGCCAGTACACTAACGGAAATATTTCGAATTTGATGTTCATGCAAAAACCTATCGCGGCAGATTCAGCCATATTGAGAGGGCGTTTGTCATTTTCACCAGTAACTGATGGGGCTGTTACTATATATAATATATATAATTGCTACTTTGGATTTAGGTGGAACATTGTAATATTAAGCGGTTTGTATTTTATTGTCGCTATATGCTTTGACTTTTTAAATACTAAGTTTAACAAGCGAAACTGAATTAATATCATTTTTGTAATAAATTATAAATGTCAAATAAGTATTGCTAACTCAAGGTCTTCATTCAAAATATGTAATTTCATAAAATTAGTACCAGACTCAACTGTTGAGTCATACTAATATTTACAATTGAATTGAACACCTTCGTTAAAGAACTTAGGGTACCTATAGAAGACTGCATGCCTGCATGTTTAAAAAAATATATACTTATCCAGGATAATTTCTAATCGTGTTATCTCTTTCACATGCTTCTTAAAGGTTTTCAGTATCGCTCTCTAATCAAGCTATCTCTTTCACTCTTATAGGAAAATTGCCATATACAGTATTCCCAGCTTCTTATTTTTCGGCTGGCTATCGCTATCACACTTGCACTCGTAACCGACAGTATATTTGTCACTTGTGTGTCATAGAAAAACGAAGATTGCCGATGCCTATTAAGAAAATGATTGCACTGTACTGACTATCAGCCCCATGGAATGGAATACAATCAGATTCCTCCTTTAACCAGCTAGTACGGTGCACTGTCAATTTCGTCTAGTCGCTATTTCTATCTTAATATCAAATTTAACAGTCTGCGGAGCTGCGCTTTTTTCTGCTGAAGAAGTAACATAACCTAAACCTACCTCTAACTATTTATGATACCAATTTTGGTAAATTAGTAATAGAGCAGCGAACAGTGGAAATGAACAGAGCACCTATCCCTACCGGTAGAAATAAATCTACAAAAACTTGCACTTAGAGACTGTTGTGTGATCATTAGTAAAACTAAGTAATCGTTAAAAAATCGTAACTTATGGTTAAATTCCAAGGATACCTATGTGTCAAATTAACATATTTTTTTCGAATTTTCACAATGAGTAGAGTTAACCCTTTGAACGCCTCTGACTTGATACAAACGTCGTCCTCACACGCCAATGACAGCTAATGTCAACCGTACGTCACAAATACTCGGGGCCATTTTGCTACGTGTTTTCTCGTGGTCCCATTATATTTGTCCCATTGCACAAAAAGTGTAAAAAGTGCACCTAGATTTGATCACCAAATACGCATTATGATTGTAAAAGTAGGTAGGTTAGGTTCGTTAGGTTTCTACAAATGCCCGAAGGGCAAAACTACCCAGAAGCAGGAGCCCCGCCCCTGGCGGGGCTCCGTCGAAAGTCAATGGGACAAATATAATGGGACCACGAGAAAACAGCCATTTTGCTCTGTATCTGTGACTACTAATGGGTCGATGGCGTCGTAGGCACGACAGTACACGACCACTTGTGGTTCTTGGCGTTCAAAGGGTTAACTACTGATCAGACAACAGGCTCTTACAGCAACAAAGTGTACCCGGATAATTCAAGTTTATTCCCACTAGTTCAGTTGTCCAGGTCCATTATTTTTGTCGTCTGTTCAGTTAACGTTAGTCGTGCGACGTCGGTTTTTATTTTTGCTGAACTAGTGGGATTCTTTTTCTCGTTTGTTCAGTTAGAGAGGTAGGTTTATGTTTAGGTATGTTAGATGTTCAGCAGGCCTGAAGGGCCAATAACACCCAGAAATAGCTCAGCGGAGCTCCGTCGAAACGGATATACCCGCTACGTCCACGTTCGTGACTACGATTTCACAACTGAACAAACGAGAAATAGAATCCCACTAGTTCAGTCAACTGAACTGGACAACTCAACTAATGGGAATAGAGGCAAAATTTAACGTCCTTTTTGAAGTCTGTCAAAAATAAAAACCGACGTGCGACGTCGATGCCGGTGTGGGTAGACAAGTTCAAACGTGTTTTGTATTGCCGGCTACTTACTCCAAAAATCTTCACACCACGTAGTCACACCACTGCTATTCGTTTTCATCGGAATCGGTCATTTTTATTCCGCAAAAGTAGGTAGGATAGGTTCGTTAGGTATCTTTACGGGCTGACTCGTGATCACGGGCCCCGTTTTTTCGTGGTCCCATTATTTTGTCCCATTAATGGGACCATGAGAGAGAACTGTTTCTCATAGTCCCATTAGTATTTACGGTTGTGAAGATTTTCGTCTTGTATAATAGAATACGAAGGTAGGTTTCCGTTATGTTAGTGTTGCAGCAGGCCCGGAGGGGCATACCACGCAGAAATAGGAGCTCCGCGGCAGCGTATCTCCGTCGTCTCTAATTGATTTGAAATTAAGAATGTCGGCGGAGCTCCGCAATCGCGTAGCTCTTATTTCTGAGTGGTTTAGCCCTCCGGGCCTGATGCAAGACTAACATAAATGATACCTATCTACGTATTTAGATTTTTAGCAAACCACGCATCATTATTTTAGTATACAGGAAGTAGATAAATAGTAATGGGACTACGAGAAACAGTTCCCCCTCATGATCCTATCAATGGGACAAAATAACGGGAACACGAAAAATTGGGGTCACGGGTGCAGACTCGTTGTCACGCCAGGTTGTCACACCACTGCTATTCACTTTGGTCGGAAAGACAGAAACAATTTTTTTTTTTGTTTGGACAGAAATAATTTTTATTCCCCAAAAGTAGGTAGGTTAGGTTCGTTAGGTGTCTTTAGATGCCCGAAAGGGCAAATCACCCAGAAATAGGAGAGTTCCCCCAGGCACGGCTCCGTCAAATAGCAGTGGTATGACAACCTGGTGTGAACACGAGTCTGCACCCGTGCGGTGGACAAGCGGCCATAGTAAATGTATGTGTCGCTACTTCGGCACCATTTTCTCATTATCGTTGTCGCATCGTTGATGGCGGCGGGAGACAAACGGTCATACATACAAGTTTCGGTTGTCCTCATTTGGACAGCAATTTTTGAGCTCTTTCCCTTTAGCTAGATCGATGGCCAGACTAGTCTGGTCAACGGATCTTTTTTTCGTTGGCCAGAGCTACCCTAGGTAGGTTTAGGTTATGTTAGTTTTGCAGCAGGCCCGGTGGGCCAAACCGCTCAGAAATAGGAGCTCCGCTTGAGCGGAGCTCCGTCAACAATGTCTAAGATAAAAACATTGCGAACCTTTTTTACTTTCACTGTATTTTTTTCCAGCTGTTAAATAAATCTGGCTCACGGGAAAAAAAACCCGGTGGCCAGACTACTCTGGCCATCAATCTAACCAATGGGAAAGACTGGATTTTTGATTACACTTTTTAAACACCGATGCAGTGCTTCCTCATAGATACCTTTTTGGGTACAGTTGATTATTATTATTGTTACGGTGCATTAAATGGTATCTGGTACGAGTATGTGGACAAAATACGACGAGATGTTCATGTATCATACTCCTCGCAATATAGAGATCTTTATAACCGGCATCTTTTGTTACAAAAAGTATATTATTTATTTAGGTTGAATTCATACACCGTTATGCTAAGGTATTCTAAAAAACAATTAGGTATCATTAACTCTAAGTATAATAAACTAATTAACAACATTATTATCATCTTTTTTTTAAACAGCTTTTATACGACACTATACATTGGCCCAGTTAAGTCGAAAACATTTAAGTTATAAAATAATTGAAAAAAACAATCATAATACAAAACATTACACATTATTATTACAAAACGATGGGTTTATCGTCGTGACTCGTATAAATATATCTATTGCTGAGCCTTTCCCAACAATTTCCACGACGCTCGGTTGATAGGTGTAGCTAGTGTAGCTACTCGCAACCAGCGCCTTCCCGCGATCTTTACCATATCCTCGGTCCACCTTACGGGAGGCCTACCAACCGAAAGCCACGCTGCACCGCGCCAGCAGCCTGCACGGGGACCACGTGAGTACATCATCACCATCATCATAACCAGAAGCGTAGAGGCGTGGGGTGCGCGTGGCACCGCTGCTTGCCTGTTGGACGCCGCCACGCTGCACCGCGCCAGAAGCCTGCACGGGGACCACGTGAGTACACCATCACTATAACTATCGTCATCATCGCCATCATCATCATCATCATCATCATCATCATCATCATCATCATCTCAATCATCATCATCGTCACAATTAGTAGCCTAGAGGCGTGGGGTGCATGCGGCACCGCCGCCTGCCTGCTGGACGCCACCGCGCTGCACAGCGCCAGTAACCTGCACGCACTGAGTATATTATCATCAACATCATCATCATCACAACTAGAAGTCTGGAGGCGTAGGGGGCGCGCGGCACCGCCGCCTGTCATCCGGACGTCGCCGCGCATTAGAAGCATGGGGTGTGCGCTGCACCACGCCAGTAACCTGCACGGGATCCACGTGAGTACATCACCACCATCACCATCTTCATCATCATCATCATCACAATTAGAAGCCCAGAGGAGTGGGGTGCGCGCTGCACAACGCCAGTAGCATGCACGGGGACCACGTGAGTACATCATCACCATCATCACAACTAGAAGCGTAGACGCGTGGGGTGCGCGTGGCACCGCTGCTTGCCTATTGGACGCCGCCACGCTGCAACGTATTAGAAGCCTGCACGGGGACCACGTGAGTACATAATCACTATCACCATCATCATCATCATCATCATCATCATCATCATCACAATTAGAAGCCCAGAGGAGTGGGGTGCGCGCTGCACCACGTCAGTAGCCTGCACTGGGACCACGTGACTACATCATCACCATCATCATAACCAGAAGCGTAGAGGCGTGGGGTGCGCGTGGCACCGCTGCTTGCCTGTTGGACGCCGCCACGCTGCAACGTGCTAGAAGCCTGCACGGGGACCACGTGAGTACATAATCACTATCACCATCATCATCATCATCATCATCATCATCATCATCATCACAATTAGAAGCCCAGAGGAGTGGGGTGCGCGCTGCACCACGTCAGTAGCCTGCACGGGGACCACGTGAGTACATCATCACGATCATCATAACTAGACGTAGAGGCGTGGGGTGCGCGTGGCACCGCTGCTTGCCTGTTGGACGCCGCCACGCTGCACCGCGCCAGAAGCCTGTAGGGGACCACGTGAGAACACCATCACTATAACTATCGTCATCATCGCCATCATCATCATCATCATCATCATCATCATCATCTCAATCATCATCGTCACAATTAGTAGCCTAGAGGCGTGGGGTGCATGTGGCACCGCCGCCTGCCTGCTGGACGCCACCGCGCTGCACAGTGCCAGTAACCTGCACTGAGTATATTATCATCAACATCATCATCATCACAACTAGAAGTCTGGAGGCGTGGGGTGCGCGCGGCACCGCCGCCTGCCATCCGGACGTCGCCGCGCATTACAAGCATGGGGTGTGCGCTGCACCACGCCAGTAACCTGCACGGGATCCATGTGAGTACATCACCACCATCACCATCTTCATCATCATCATCATCACAATTAGAAGCCCAGAGGAGTGGGGTGCGCGCTGCACAACGCCAGTAGCATGCACGGGGACCACGTGAGTACATCATCACCATCATCACAACTAGAAGCGTAGACGCGTGGGGTGCGCGTGGCACCGCTGCTTGCCTGTTGGACGCCGCCACGCTGCACCGCGCCAGAAGCCTGTAGGGGACCACGTGAGTACATAATCACTATCACCATAATCATCATCATCATCATCATCATCATCATCACAATTAGAAGCCCAGAGGAGTGGGGTGCGCGCTGCACCACGTCAGTAGCCTGCACGGGGACCACGTGAGTACATCATCACCATCATCATAACCAGAAGCGTAGAGGCGTGGGGTGCGCGTGGCACCGCTGCTTGCCTGTTGGACGCCGCCACGCTGCAACGTGCTAGAAGCCTGCACGGGGACCACGTGAGTACATAATCACTATCACCATCATCATCATCATCATCATCATCATCATCATCACAACTAGAAGCGTAGACGCGTGGGGTGCGCGTGGCACCGCTGCTTACCTGTTGGACACCGCCACGCTGCACTGCGCCAGAAGCCTGCACGGGGACCACGTGAGAACTCCATCACCATCACCAAAGGCATCATCATCATCATCATCATCACCACCAACATCATCATCATCACAATTAGTAGCCTAGAGGCGTGGGGTGCATGCGGCACCGCCGCCTATCTGCTGGACGCCGCCGCGTTGCACCGCGCCAGCATCCTGCACGAGGACCACGTCAGTACACCATCACCATCATCATCATCATCATAATTAACTAGCAGTCCGGAGGCGTGGGGCCTGCCTGCTGGACGCTACCGCGCTGGATCGTGCCAGCAGCCTGCACGAGGACCACGTCAGTACACCATCACCACCATCATCATCATCATAACTAGTAGTCCGGACGTGTGTGGCGCACGCAGCGCTGCCGCCTGCCTGCTGGACGCCGCCGCGCTGCACCGCGCCAGCAGCCTGCACGAGGACCTCGTCAGTACACCATCACCACCATCATCATCATCATCATAACTAGCAGTCCGGACGTGTGTGGCCCGCGCAGCGCTGCCGCCTGCCTGCTGGACGCCGCCGCGCTGCACCGCGCCAGCAGCCTGCACGAGGACCTCGTCAGTACACCATCACCACCATCATCATCATCATCATAACTAGCAGTCCGGACGTGTGTGGCCCGCGCAGCGCTGCCGCCTGCCTGCTGGACGCCGCCGCGCTGCACCGCGCCAGCAGCCTGCACGAGGACCTCGTCAGTACACCATCACCACCATCATCATCATCATCATAACTAGCAGTCCGGACGTGTGTGGCCCGCGCAGCGCTGCCGCCTGCCTGCTGGACGCCGCCGCGCTGCACCGCGCCAGCAGCCTGCACGAGGACCTCGTCAGTACACCATCACCACCATCATCATCATCATAACTAGCAGTCCGGACGTGTGTGGCCCGCGCAGCGCTGCCGCCTGCCTGCTGGACGCCGCCGCGCTGCACCGCGCCAGCAGCCTGCACGAGGACCTCGTCAGTACACCATCACCACCATCATCATCATCATAACTAGCAGTCCGGACGTGTGTGGCCCGCGCAGCGCTGCCGCCTGCCTGCTGGACGCTACCGCGCTGCACCGCGCCAGCAGCCTGCACGAGGACCACGTCAGTACACCATCACCACCATCATCATCATCATCATAACTAGCAGTCCGGACGTGTGTGGCCCGCGCAGCGCTGCCGCCTGCCTGCTGGACGCCGCCGCGCTGCACCGCGCCAGCAGCCTGCACGAGGACCTCGTCAGTACACCATCACCACCATCATCATCATCATAACTAGCAGTCCGGACGTGTGTGGCCCGCGCAGCGCTGCCGCCTGCCTGCTGGACGCCGCCGCGCTGCACCGCGCCAGCAGCCTGCACGAGGACCTCGTCAGTACACCATCACCACCATCATCATCATCATAACTAGCAGTCCGGACGTGTGTGGCCCGCGCAGCGCTGCCGCCTGCCTGCTGGACGCCGCCGCGCTGCACCGCGCCAGCAGCCTGCACGAGGACCTCGTCAGTACACCATCACCACCATCATCATCATCATAACTAGCAGTCCGGACGTGTGTGGCCCGCGCAGCGCTGCCGCCTGCCTGCTGGACGCTACCGCGCTGCACCGCGCCAGCAGCCTGCACGAGGACCACGTCAGTACACCATCACCACCATCATCATCATCATAACTAGCAGTCCGGACGTGTGTGGCCCGCGCAGCGCTGCCGCCTGCCTGCTGGACGCCGCCGCGCTGCACCGCGCCAGCAGCCTGCACGAGGACCTCGTCAGTACACCATCACCACCATCATCATCATCATAACTAGCAGTCCGGACGTGTGTGGCCCGCGCAGCGCTGCCGCCTGCCTGCTGGACGCTACCGCGCTCTGATACTTTTAAGTTCGACTAAACAGTTTTGATTAGCTGTGTAACCGACGCGTGTGTGTCACGCGGTCTGATTTATTAACATTTAGTTACATGATTGGTGATTGCTCCATTGCAGCATTGCTACTTTGGGACGAGAGGGTTTAACAACAAACTGAAAAATTCACTTTCGCAGTAATGAGATAATAAACTAAAATACATATGGTATGAAATCTTGCTATAGTGACATTAGTGACAGTGCTGACTTCTTATCTCGTATGCCAAGGGGCACTTCGTGTCGCTGCATCAATGGAATAAGTACTAATCTGGGACTTTTACGAGACTAAATTACAACCAACACACCTAACCAAAAGAGTTTAAACCTGACCACCGTCTAACACCATCATCAGACCTTCCTCGTCACCAAGCAAAATACTACAACAGCAACTTGTGAAACTTACAGCATTTTTCTCCTTCTTTTCTTATTAATGGCCGTCCATTGCGGTATACCGTATTTATTATTTAATATTTCCATAACATATTTTGTAGGAATTATTCGGTACGACAACTAAGTGACATTTGTCATTTTAGATTTGCAAGCCGTCAATATCAAATACTACTTTTAAATGTATTGTCAATATCATTAGTAAACAAAAAGGTTTGTTACAAAAAGAACTTTTAGTTGCAGGTTCCGATTCAATTTATTTCTTATAGGCCTTATAGGTCGTATTCGAGTACAATTATGTCTGCCGAGATTTGCGGGGGGTGAAGAAATAACACATGCAAATGATTGAAGAAATGTAATAATATCTATCTCCACACACGCACATTTTGACAGAAATCTAACACAATATATTTTGGTTTATTTAAATAAAATTACTTAGTTGTCTAAAATAAATAAATACAAAAAGAAATGCGCGTGCATGGCGCGGAATCGATCCCGGAGCGCCATGCACCGTAGTCACACCTTCAATCCCCTGCGCCACTGAGACAGTTATCACATAGTTTGAATTAAGCCTATGCTTCTAGACATGAAAGATTTAACCAAGGAAGTATCAAAGATGACCTTTATCATCACAACTTAGATTTATGTTATAAATTATAACGATTCGTATTTGCGCTAAGGCGAATTATAAAAAACACCTCAGAAAATGCTGGATTGATGGCTTACTATGGATTTGTTCAATCTAAATTAAGCTACGGTCTCGTGTTTTGGGGAAATTCTACAGATTTTTTGAAAGCGTTTAAAATGCAGAAGCGCTGTGTTAGAGCTCTCGGCGGCTAAATCATTACAGTGGCGTTTCAGTCAGGTTCTTTATAATTCTTGTTCCATGTATATGTTTTTCTTTTCTTGGTGATGGTCTTTACTTTAATTGTATAAACATAATTAAAATGTCGTGCATAGTTGTAATCGAGTTACGAACTAGTAAATTAATTCTACGAAAGATTTATGTATATTAACAATTAAGTTTGTAATTTGTAATTGTGCCTAATAAATAAATAAATAAATAAATAAATAAATATACCAAAGGGATTCGTGTAAGCCTCTTTTTAAGCGTTATCAAATTCTTCCTCTTCCATGTCTGTATATAAAAGAAGTTGCAATGTTCGTTAAAAAACACCCGTCACTATTTGAAATAGCTACTCATAACATCAACCTTCGTAACAAACATAAATTAGTTTATAATTCTAGTCACCGCACCACCCTTTATTCGAAAAGCATGTACTACCTCGTGTGTTCATAAGTTTTGAGACGAAATAAATATTACATAAAAATTTAAAGAATAAAGCTATATTTATAAAATTTACAGATAATGATAATTAGACATTAACCAACAACCACAAGCAATTACTATTCAAAATGCCCACCCCTATTTTTAATACAAGCTTTTAGACGTTCCGGCCAGTCATCGATCGCGGCACGAATCTTCTCCAGCGGGATATCCTTCGCTGCTTTGATGAGGGCTCGCTTTAAAGAATCTAAGTTTGGGTGGGACTTTTGGCAGGCCCTGAGTTCCAATTCAGTCCACAAAGAATAGTCCAGTGGATTGAGATCAGGGCTGGAGGAAGGCCATTCTTCCGCCGCGATGAAGCCCGGCAAATTTTCCCTTAACCAAGCTTGAGTCGTTTTAGCCTTATGGGCGGGTGCTGAGTCTTGCTGGAAAATCCATTCTTTGTTGTGAAATAAACTATTAGATAGGGGTTTCACTACAGTATCTAAAATGTCACTTTGATAATTTTTTGCTTTAACCTTGACACCTTGTTGGCAAAAATGGAGCGGAGTGACACCTTCGTACGAAACCCCCCACCATACCA
Source organism: Acleris emargana (assembly GCA_927399475.2). Lineage (NCBI taxonomy): Eukaryota > Metazoa > Arthropoda > Insecta > Lepidoptera > Tortricidae > Acleris > Acleris emargana. Next base: position 14,036,436 of record OV656840.1, on the reverse strand, counting down.
TCACACTCGCCGGATGATGAGCACGCGAGACATTTCGTGCTGTAGCAGGAACATCTTTGCTGCTTTTGGCATAAACTTTATTATTTTGTCGGTTAAACTTTTCTTCAACCGTAAAGATTTTTTCGTCGGTGAAGAGTATCTTTTTCGCATCGTGTCTCTTGAGCAGCATCGGACAACGTTCGCGACGTAATTTACGAAGGCGATCATTTAGAAAATGAACTTTTCTACGGCTGTAAGCCTTTACTTTGAGATCATATTTCAATATTCTGTTGACTGAAATACGCGAAATTTTAGTCTGCAGAGCGAGTTTTTTTTGGGTGCGACATGGATTTCGGCGAAGTCGCTCTCTGATTATTTTGATGTTTGCAGCCGTCCTTACGGACCGCGGGCGACCACTCCTATGGCGATCTTTCAAAGAATCAGTTTCCTTGTACCGTTTAATGGTGTAATATACGAAGTTGCGGCTTACCCCAAAACATTTTATGTCACGGAATATCTCCATTGGTTTTTTCCCCGCCATATGTAGTGAAATGACAGTCGCACGCAATTCTTTCGTTCCCTCCATCACGAGAAAAACAAGAGAAATGAATTTTAAAAACATACCAATAGCACACTAACATTCCAAATTCAAAATTGAAAAAATAATAAAATAGGTGCCAGTATTATTTTCTTTATTTATTAAGTATAAAGTTTCGTCTCAAAACTTATGAACACACGAGGTACATGTCCATCCAAATTTTTAATAACAAATAAGACAGATAGTTTCAAATCGTACGAATTGTATAAATTTAAGAATTGTTTATTGAAAAGGCTTTTAAAAAAACAATTTTACCTGTTAAAGACTTTTTTGAGAACAGCGGGTGCCTATAGACTATTACCTACCTACTATTATTATTACTTTAGACTTTTACTTTATTACTTTATCTGCTTAATTAGATTAGCATTGATGCATTTATGTTTAGTGATAAGATAGAAGAATAAAAACACCAAAAAGTAAATAAAGTATTTACTAAGACAAAGGACAATGGGCAAAATGTCCACACGATCTTGGCAACCTGATCATTTTTTACTATGACGACGATCGTCCTATGTATGGGGTTTTCTTGGAAAACCATTATCATATCGTATGGAATTGGTTTAAAAATGAACACATTCTTGCATTGCATGACTCTTGAAAGGTTTTTCATAGAAAAAATCTTATCGATTTAGCTACTAAGTAGGTATTTTGTCTTGTTTTGGGTCCTAACGAACATATAAACATGCATCCCGTGACTGTTGGAGGGGGGGGGGGACGGGGTCCATACAAAATTGCCCATCACCCTTTGTTAATACAAATATAAAAGGTGTATAGCTTAGTATGTAAGTAGCCTTTAAGAGCATAGTTTTCTTTTTTTTTTAAATATTGGTTACATTTTTCGCTTAAAGATTTCCTTATAAAATTAATCAACCCATAATTAATAATTGTTTTTTTTGTAACTACCTATTGTTTATTGGCTTATGTCAATTATTGTACACCATATTTATGGTAGATTGTAGTGATGCACACACACATTTTTTTAACAACTTTATAATATTATTATACTTTATACCTACAGTCATGCAATAATAGTAGTTTATGAAATTGTTGCATAAAGAGGGGTATTAAAACACGAGTGTGTGTTTAAGAACCGAGCCGCAAAATTACAAATCAATATGTCAAAGCGAAATATTAATGAACTCGTTTTAAGCTTTTTGCGATGCGTTCTCTGTAAAATAACCACAGCGTCTAAATGTTTTTCACAAGCCATTTGTAAAGTTTGACAAATATAACAATTTATTTCATATACCTATTGTAATTTTAACAAAAAATACAAGCATGAAAAATGAAACAAAAAATTAAAGCTTTAAAACAAAATCTTGTATTAAGTTGTCATTCAAGTGTCAATTTCGAGAGTTAGGTAGGCAGGAGACCACACAGACCCCAAAATATTGAATTCGGACCAAAATCTGGAAAGTTTTATATAGGTACTACTACTTTTTCCCATAATGTCAACGGATTTCTTGTTGGAGACCACACGGATCCCCACATATTGATTTTGGTAGCAATCAGTCAAATACCTAAAAAGTTCAAGATGGCGGCTACTGTTTCCCAATCTGTCAACGAATTCGTTGTCGGAGACCACACAAATCTCCAGATATCGATTTTGGAAACAATCAGTCGAATAACTAAAAAGTTCAAAATGGCGGCTACTGTTTCTCAATCTGTCAACGAATTCGCTGTTGGAGACCACACGGATCCCCACATATTGATTTTGGTAGCAATCAGTCAAATACCTAAAAAGTTCAAGATGGCGGCTACTGTTTCTCAATCTGTCAACGAATTCGTTGTCGGAGACCACACAGATCCCCAGATATTGATTTTGAAAGCAATTAGTCGAATAACTAAAAAGTTCAAAATGGCGGCTACTGTTTCTCAATCTGTCAACGAATTCGTTGTCGGAGACCACACAAATCTCCAGATATCGATTTTGGAAACAATCAGTCGAATAGCTAAAAAGTTCAAGATGGCGACTACTTTTTCTCATTTTGTCAACGAATTCCTTGTTGGAGATCATAATCATAAATATCGATTTTGGAAGCTATCAGTCGTATGAACTCTAGGGACATTATACCTAGCAGATCAACTGCGTCACAGGACGTTTAGCTCTCAGTACGACCCGATCTGAATTGGATATACCTATATAATCTAGTGACAGACAAGAGAAAGTCAAAATTTCAAAATGTCGGAATAAAAACTATACCGATTTACCTTCAATCAACAATACCAACTAGATAACAAGTGCCATACAAAATCAAAGCTAAATGCTGTTCGCGTGAACATACCTTTCAGTTGCATTTGTTTACCAACGGACCCAAACGAACGTTTTAAAACAGTTTTTAGTTCAACCTAGTAACAACCATGGTACCTAGTAATAAAGTTACAAATCTTCAAAATACAATCCCATACTTACGGCCAGTCGTTTCATAAAACGAACATGGTAATAAATGACATTTCAAACGAAAAGACTAAGATTCAATTAAAATTGATTGTAAAATCAACCTTATACAGCAAGTAATAAAATACTTTTCTCATTATTGTTATATTTCTCATTATTATTGCGCGAGGCACGTGAGTGGTTATCCATTATTTTTGCTTCCTCGAATTTAAAATCCCTTCGCCGTTTCGTCGTTGGATATCATATTCGCAAATACATCATATTCTAAAAAATATCAAATAAGCAAAACATCATATTCGCAAAATATGACATTCGCAGATCTTCATGGTAGCAAAACATCACATTAGCAAAACATGATTAAGACATGAATAAGACAGTGTCGACGGAGTTCCTATTTCTGGGTGGTTTGGCCCTCAGGGCCCTCAGGGCCAACTGTAAATATAACATGAACTAAACCTTCCTACGATTCTATAACAAAACCCGACTACCTATTAGTCAATATTTTGTTTTGCGAATATCGTGTTTTGCTAGTATGATGTTATGCGTATAATTGGGATTGACCAAAAAAAACTACTCACGGTTTTTACATTCTAATTCAATAGAATAGGTTATTTTAAGAGACCAATTAAATTAATTTTGTATCTTACCCAATAGTTTGGTTCTAATATCTTTATTTATTTAGCAGATACCTATTTTATGGATGACATGATTATTTTAAATTTGGGCTGTCATTTTCTAATAAATTAAAACAATTAAATAATATCGAATGATAAAAAGTGATCGTAGTAGTGTATTAAAACATACTATTTCAAGCGGTTTTCGCCTAACCTGTAAGATATTTCTCCCACGACCTCTAGGGACGAAGATAAGAATCATCTATGGAGAGCTACCGTATAACCTAACTAAAGTTAGACTTTTACACTACCAAAAAAAAACACATGCGGCGAGAAATGACTATCGTTGAAATGAAAATTCTGTGTACCTAATGATACGTCCTTCAATAGCTGCTAAGATAAAATAATAGGTTAACCGTTAAAAGGATAAAGCGTTTGTGTGTATTACAATCAGAAATGGCAATAATTCTCAAGAGCATTAAACATTTAATTGCACGTTGTTGTTTTTTTTCATTAGAAATGATGTGCATGAACGCTGTTTGCAATTTTGTGGTAGAAATGCGTTTCAACATGGTTTTTCATCGGAATAGGATTTTTCTTGTAAATGTCACACATAAAATGTCCTTGCTTTTCATATACCCAATTATTTTTACTTATTTCATCACCTTAATCGCGCCGTGCGGCTTAACCCGTGGAATGATAATGTTATTAGTTCAAAGAACTGAATTCCAATTTTAAATTATCAAAACTAACGTAGTGTCCTACATACTACGTTAGTATTTAGGCCACTTACTCCATGGGTTAAATATCTTTAAGTATGTTTACAAAATTTTAGTTTTCTAGCTTTGATATATTCTGAGAAAAAGTGTGTGACATACAGACGTCCAAAAAGAGGAACATGGCGAAACTATAAGTAAGGCAAACCTTGGCTATTCGGTGATACGTGTTAAGGTTTCTAAGCCGTTTTTTGATTAGGTGAATAATTTCGGTAATAATCTCACCGAAAGTTGCATAAATTGTGTCTGCCCCCTTTATGTTTTAAACTGTATATCCAAAAAATATGAAAGAAACACACAGGGGACACTTAAAAAATAATTTAAACGCACAATTATTTTTGCTTCTCAGCAAAAGGACGTAAGTTTTGTTGGTTTACTTCGTTTTTTTGTTGAGATAACTTTTTTGAAGTTACAGCTTCGGGACCCTACAATGCGTATGGTAAGACATGCTCTTGCCCGGTTTTTTTTACTTTCTTTAGTGCGAATTTATTTCCGTAAAGGGATACATTTGGTAGATCTTTTGTAAACTGACGGCTAAGCTTCGTCCTTGGATTCGCGAGGGTTGTCATGGTTCCTCCGTCCGGTTACTGGTAGAGGTCCTTGTAATTTTCCTCAGTCACTAATTCGGCTCTGTCGACTGTAGGGCTTCAGTCATCTTTCGTGAGTCTGTATATTTGAGCAGTACTTTGCTTGAGTTTCCGTCTAAAATATCTTTGGGCCACGATACTGCTCAATAGTTTTCGAATGACGTTAAGGTCGTTCGGTCTGAAATCTATCCGAATGGATCTCCTGAACCTCTTGCTCAAAAGATTTGATTGCTCGAGCGACCGAGAAAGTATCGGTACTTTATTTACCTCATAATCTTCATGTGTTCGAAAATTGAAACGCTCAGGGGCAGGGGGTAGATGTGGGCAATATTTGACACACGGGTGATTTTCTACAAGCGTCAAATTATTCTAATTTTGTAGTTTTTATTTTTCATTTTGTTAGTAAGGTTTACAATATTATACGTTTAAAGGGCGTCGTCGTGACCAATGTCATACTACAACAGTCTTAAAATAGCTACAATAGTGTTGAAATTTTGTTTGGTACCACCAAAAGTTTTTTTTTCGTTTTTTTTATTAGAAGCGAATCTTTTAGTTGAATACAAATTTTACTTATTATACAGTTAAAAATACACTATAAAAACATACACACTTGAAATAACATTCACACAGTAAAAGTTTTTGCGAAAATAATTACAATCAAAAAAAATGTATTCCATACCACCAAAATTAGACGCAGCAAAATGGTATAAATCTTTCACCATCTATCGCTGAAGTGGAACTGAATGAACAACTGACACCATATTAATTGGTTTGTTTATACCCGGTTCCTATATACAGGGTGTATTGCAAGTCGTGTGCCAAATGAATAGGGTGGGTAGCTAAGGTCACTTGCAACACGTTTTGGGCCAATTAACACTCATCCTACCCACGGTGTTTTTTTATAAAAATTTTTGAAAAAATCTCGGAATCTTCAAAAAGTTAACCATTTTGTTCACCTATCTTTTTTTTTTAAATACAATACAATACAATACAAATACTCTTTATTGAACACCAAAAGAAAACAAAACACGGAACAGTACATTTTAACTATAGGTATACAACAGGCGGTCTTACCGCTAAATAGCGATCTCTTCCAGACAACCTTGGCCAGAGAAATAATAAAAACAAAAATACATGGCAGGCGGTGTAAACTAAATTATTCAGAACTCAAACTTAACTACAAGAACCACTTCGGTTATTGTAAAAACTACTTACACAAATATAAACTACATAATAAATATACACATAAACAAAGTAAATTAGTTAATAAATACATACCTACTAAATACACGTTAAATACATACTATTATACAACTATAAAATATATATACATAAATTCTAGAAATCAGCCAAACAAAGATAACACACGAGGTCGTAGGATCGTAAAAATAAAAGTAAAGGAAATCATAGAAAAACTACGGAAGCGATAAAAAATAGTCTTTTAGCTTGCTTTTAAAAATAAATATAGACTGAGCACGCCTTACTTCTGTAGGCAAAGCGTTCCATAGCCTTATTGCCTGGATTGTGTAGGAATTGGAGTAAAACTTAGAGGAAGAAAAGGGGACTGACAAAAGTAGGTTTTGGGAAGTTCTAACTGAATTAAAATAATTGAAACGCTCCTTAAGGTAACACGGGGTTGCAGGGTTGAAAAGTATGCTGAAGAGGAGACTTAAAATATGAAAGTTACAACGTGCACGGATTGGGAGCCACTTGAGTTGATTGCGAAAAATGGAGACGTGGTCATACTTGCGTAACCCAAATATGAACCGTATGCACAAATTTTGAATACGCTCAAGCTTATTTAGTTGCTCCTCAGTAAGATCCAAATAGCACACGTCAGCATAATCTAAAATAGGAAGGAGTAAAGTTTGAGCTAGCGCAATTTTAGTAGAAAGAGGCAGAAAGTTTTGAAGTCGTCTTAGAGATCCTACAGCTGCGAACATTTTCCTGCTAGTCTCACTTACTTGAGGTGCCCATGACAAAGAGCAGTCCATAATGACATTTTTTTTTTTAATGTGACAGCACAAAAGTATTTTGTTGTTTTTTTTATCTCTAATGTTTGCGCATTCTAATGAAATGTTATTTTTATTCATATAGTAAACAAATAAAAAAATATTAGCCAACAAAGTGTGAAGGACAGAAAATAAAAAATCGTCACGGTCAACTTTACGGCACAATTAAAAAAAATGTAGAAGCTCCTCAGATCTTCTAACATCATAAAAACTTTTCCAGTTCCTGACAATTCTTACGGTATACCACATGTCTAGAATCACGTTCAGTTTTTCGTCAAAATATGGTTTCAATCTAAAATGGTGGTTTTATTCGGTCAGTAGATCCAGCCAGTTAAATGGGCTAAATGCACAATACAAAAAATCATCTTTATTTTAATAATTACTTCAAATTTTGTTCAAATTGTCTTCCTCCACAATTGATACATTCGCGACACCTTTTTCGTATTTCTACAGTGGTTGTACGAAGTGTCTATGACTTTTACGTCTGGGGAAGGGCCAAAGAGCTAACCCAAGCAGCACATTAGTGAATTTTGCAGCTTATCTTATAGCTTTATGTTCTAAATGAGTGGTTTAACAGTGTTTGACTACACTTATAGCTTTAAACACAACTCAAACTTGTATACGAGTTCATCCTGTCACTTATAGTTGCTTAGGAACGTTTTTTGTTTCTACTTTATTACTTATAGTTGGGTAAAGTCGATTTTGCTACTTAAAGTTGCATGCAGGTTGTAATTGTCACTGAATAATAAGCAATAGTGATATATAAGGCCCTAAAGTAACTTATAAGCCACTTTTATTTATAAGTGGGAACATACCCTTATTTGGAACTTTTAATTCCAAATGACTAGTATAATAGAGTAGTGTATCACCAATAGTGGCTAAAGAGATAATTTTACGGCCCTTTTGGAAACTAAAGTGATTGCAACTTTAAGGCCTAGAAGGGTCGTAAAATTATCTCTTTAGCCACTATTGGTGATATACTACTCTATTATACTAGTCATTTGGAATTAAAAGATCTAAATAAGGGTATGCTCCCACTTATATGTAAAAGTTGCTTATAAGTAACTTTAGGGCCTTATATAGCACTATTGCTTCTTATTCAGTGAAAATTAAAACCTGCATGCAACTTTAAGTAGCAAAATCGACTTTACCCAACCATGTAATAAAGTGGAAACAAAAAACGTTCCTAAGCAACTACAAGTGACAAGATGAAGTCATATACAATTTTGAGTTGTGTTTAAAGCTATAAGTGTTGTCAAACAATGTTAACACGTTCACGGACAGTACGTCGAGAGACGTAAACAAAGACCCTCGTGATATGGCATTACGGCTGTGGCCGGTGTTTTTAATTACACCAAAAACGGAACTCCGTCCACGGCCGGCTGTTTCCCATAGCATTTATAGGAAGCACGAACTCTGTGCCGTTTTAGGCTTTAACGAAAGCCGCTAGTGTCACAGCACAAAAGCTCTAGGGCATAGCATTCACTGCTGTGCCACTCGCAAGATACAAATAAGTGATTTTCAGACCTGATAGTTTCAAATAGAAAACAAATAAGTGAAAATAAACACTGTAAGATCTTTTTTGTTTCGCCATATTTACAAATTGGAGTCCTTGAAAATGATTTATTTTAAACAGAATTTTATCACACTGACGCATAATCGACTTTTGATAGTTGTGACGATGTTACTTTAACATTGTACGTAACCTACAATCATTAGGTCAGGTTTTTACAGTTTTAGTTCTTATCAGTATCAATTCCTTATATGATTTAACACTCTCTTTTTAAATATTCCTGATCTAATCAAAGGCGCATCGAAATTTACAAAGAAACCATACTATAGTTTCACTGTAAAAAAGCATTCGCAAGAATTTCGTGCTTATTTCAATGCCTAAACGTGAATTTTAACCAAACAGATGTATAAATCCAAAATTAAAATGGCAGATCACATTCACTTTTAAAAACTTACCGACTTAATTGTTGCCACGTCACTCAAAGGAACTTTGGCGTCCCATTTATCACTCATTGACCGAACTGAAATATTATTATTCATTCGGTCAATAATCGTCGTTCACTGCGCATAACTTTCACCCATAGTTCTAATTGCCACTTAAGGTAATCGTGAGATCTCTTATGGATTCAATATAGAACCAAAAATAAGCTGCAATTTGTCTCCCCGTGGTTCTATATTGGTTGCCTAAGGGTTCTTTCCACCTATATAGAACTTAGTCATGGCTATATATTTCACTTAAGTATCTAAATAGATATGATATACGAGCTATTTCCCACCCAGTGTGCTACTTGGGAAGTGTACGCAACACAGGTAGAGAGCGGAGATCATCTAATCGCAAAACTTAATCACGCGTTCGCAATAATGCGGCAAGAAATAACACTTCGTACAACAACTACTGTAGAAATACGAAAAAGGTGTCGCGAATGTATCAATTGTGGAGTAAGAGAAGTAATTATTAAAATAAAGATGTTTTTTAACCATATTGCGTTTTGTATTGTGCATTTAGCCCATTTAACTGGCTGGATCTACTGACCGAATAAAACCACCATTTTAGATTGAAACCATATTTTGACGAAAAACTGAACGTGATTCTAGACATGTGGTATACCGTAAGAATTGTCAGGAACTGGAGAAGTTTTTATGATGTTGGAAGATCTGTGGAGCTTCTACATTTTTTTTTATTGTGCCCTAAAGTTGACCGTGACGATTTTTTATTTTCTGTCCTTCACACTTTGTTGGCTGATATTTTTTCATTTATTTACTATATGAATAAAAATAACATTTCATTAGAATGCGCAAACATTAGAGATAATTAAACTACAAATACTTTTGTGCTGTCACATAAAAAAAAAAGATAGGTGAACAAAATGGTTAACTTTTGGAAGATTGCGAGATTTAAAAAAAAAAAAAAAAACCGTGGGTAGAATGAGTGTTAATTGGCCCAAAACGTGTTGCAAGTGACCTTAGCTACCTACCCTATTCATTTGGCACACGACTTGCAATACACCCTGTATAAGAAACGAATCATTTTCCTTACGGGCAGTAGCGTTATGACATTTGCTACGTACAAAATGTGTCAATTTTTAACGAGCCGTCACAACTTTACCAACGGTTTTGAATTTAGGAAAGCATTAATCACGTTTTGTTCGATATTAAAATCAATTTCAATATTCACTACTAAAATGGACTATTTCGCTACGACAGTTTTATTTACACTGCTCTCAGTTTCCGGGTCTATCAGAATATGCGACAAGTACAGGACACGGCACCAAAATTTGATTTTAAATTGTTTTTTTTTTACGATTAATGTGATAAGTTAATAATAATTTTAACTTTGGCTCAACATGGTTGGTACTTCGAGTAAGATTATATAGAAAATAAAAGTTTTCGAATACATTTACTTTCGACTCCCATTAATTATTATTACGTCCGCCGCTCAAAAATGTGGTTGAGATAATTACCCACGTTTCGAGTGTTCTCAGGCGTGAAACATTTCAGCTAGGCAGCTGTTGAAAGCCTCATCCATACGAACTATCAATAAGATATTGGGATCTTATGCTCTTATAAAAAACATGGAGTATTCGTGGAGTGGCTAAGCGTAAGTGACATTTGAATTCGACCGTAAGGACAAAGCATGGCTTACCTACTCGACCGATACCACACGTTTATAATTGCATTAGTATCTAAGGAGGAAATTTATCCCATTTTTTTTCAAGTCAGCTGTCAAGGAAAGTTCCTGTGATTACTAGTGTACGATATTTATTATTAGATAGATTGTCGACTTCTGTTTTACTATTAGAAGGCCTACTGTTCTTTTCTTTCGTGGTACAATATTTTTAACACACTTATGTTAGCGTCACTTGTAACTAAGTAACTGAAATACTTATGCAATTTAGATGATATTATGCCTGATAACTATTGTACAGTCAGCATCATAAATATAGTGGCAGTCAATAGTTCCAAATATACCGCACCATCCAAAATATTCATAAATACGTACTCATTCCAAGTGATCAAATTGTTCAAGCCATCCACTGTATACAAATATACCGGAGCATCCACAACGCCATATACTTGGTAACATTCAACCCGCCGTTAGTACAGCAACGTCCAGAACGCCGAAGGTTTCTAAGCATCCAAAGTAGCCAAAAATACGGGACACATAAGAAAATTGAACCTTATTTACCCGTGAGTACGGTTGAATATTCAGTCAAATCATTTTAATAGGTTAGCCAGTAAGCAATTTGACAAACCACGAAAACAGTACCATACTGTCATGTCATGGTATATATCTGTCTCACGTTTTAATTTGACACATTATTGCGTGGACTGCGTGGTTTTAAAAGGTTTTGCAATATTGAAGCTGCCAACTTAAACGCATCAATACGTTTCAATATTTCGCCAAGTTAGCCGTTAGTTACGATGGACCAGTGGTTTAGTAGTAACGCTATGGAGTCATGTGTTCTGGGTTCTAATCCCCGTATTAGGTGCTATTTGCATTTTTATTTTATATTTTTGAAAATTGCATCTTATTTTGAATGCAATAGAGCTCAAACAAAATGTACAACTACTCATTTTCAAAGCGGTTGAGTAGATACCCATTAAAACCAAAGAGGTTAATGCCCATTTTGCTTAAATTAAAAAATATAAATTCAATGTAATTTATTTGTTTTGTAGTGTGTTTCATCTATGTAAACAAAACAAGTAATAAAGGAATACGGCCTTTTATGTATAAGTAGTTATTACAAATTAAAATAAAACAACGACTTTAAAAATATAAAATAAAAATGCAAAAACCTAATACGGGGATTAGAACCCAGAACACATACTCGATAGCGTTACTACTAATCCACTGGTCCATCGTAACTAACGGCTAACTTGGCGAAATATTGAAACGTATTGATGCGTTTAAGTTGGCAGCTTCAATATTGCAAAACCTTTTAAAACCCCGCAGTCCACGCAATAATGTGTCAAATTAAAACGTGAGACAGATATATGCCATGACAGTATGGTACTGTTTTCGTGGTTTGTCAAATTTCTTACTGGCTAACCTATTAAAATGATTTGACTGAATATTCAACCGTACTTACTGGTAAATAAGGTTCAATTTTCTTATGTGTCCCGTATTTTTGGCTACATTGGATGCTTAGAAACCTTCGGCGTTCTGGACGTTGCTGTGCTAACGGCGGGTTGAATGTTACCAAGTATATGGCGTTGTGGATGCTCCGGTATATTTGTATACAGTGGATGGCCTGAACAATTTGATCACTTGGAATGAGTACGTATTTATGGATATTTTGGATGGTGCGGTATATTTGGAACTATTGACTGCCACTATATTTATGATGCTGACTGTACTATCCTCGAGCTATGGTGATTGAAACAGAAGGGGACTAAAGGAAATCCCCAATGGCTGAATATTACATATAGATACCTTAAATTTCGATAAGAACAGCTGAGATAAGATAAGTGTCTGCGAAAATTTTATTTTTAGGACAAGTTTTCGTTGCGGTCTGTAATTTTTTGTGCGTTGTTTATCGTCTGCTTATCGAGACTTATTCAATCATTTTCATTTTGACAGTATGAAGACGAGTCTGCTTACAAAATGAAATCAATTGTTCCACTTAGAAGTCGATTTCGATTGCGAGTGCGTTAGACAATAGGCCAGCTGCTCTCGGTTCGTTATTTACACACGTAAATAATACAGAGCTTACTATACATACAAAAACAACTACATGTAAAATCCGTTGCGTAGTTTGAAGGATCTAAGCGTCACACAGAGGCGGCGGCAGACGGCGGGAAGGGGCTTTGTTTTATACTACATAAAGATATATGTAGTTCGATTGATTTTACCTATATAATTTACACATGATAAACACAATCTATCACAATGCCCAATGACAAATTAATTTAAGTTACCTCCTGTTTGCAATTCGCAGTACGAGACGATACTGCGTTAAGATTACGTATATTTGTAGAGGACGCATCATACACACAACCGTCGTGCTTGTATTGAAGCCTTTCATGTGATCAAGTTTAGGGGCGGTGCGACGAGAGTCCAACAGGAGACCTCAGCAACACACCGTCGACAACTCGACACGAGGCGATCAGCTGGCGCGCGGTCTACTTGCACTTACTTTGGACGCGGCGGCCACATGGTTAACAATTCCGCATAATATTAAAAAAACAGGAAAGATAACATTGATAACGGATTATTCTGACTCTTACATCTTTGAATATGTGAGGAATATGCATATTGTTTACATTTTGAGTTCAATGTCAAATATGGCATTTCATACCTTTACTTTTTCAACCTCATATCTGATCGAATGGTAAGATAGGGAAGTAGTCCTTATTATTTAAGTACATGCGTGCTTTTTCCTATCTAACTTTTCGATCAGATACGAGGTTGAGAAAGTAAAGGGACAATTTGTCATTGTTCTTGCTGCCGTCCTACCAAAAAGGTGGCTATCTGCATATTAATAGTATGAGCATTTTAAATTTAAACATTGTAGATACGTTTATTGATAATATTATAAAAATTACATTTGAAAGTGGATTTAAAAACCAAATTAATATTGAGACTAATTAATGTAGTTGCCAAATAGAGTATAGAATGCTTTGACTACTACATTGCAGTTAGCCGCCTTCCTTGGTAGGACGGCAGCTTGTTTTTTTTAAACCCACCAAAATGTATTTTAACATAAAGAGGTGATTCGTAAGATTTTTTTGAACTTTTGATACGGCTGAATAACTTGAGTTAGCAATATTTATTTGACATTTCTTGTAAAGATCTCGGGAACGCGGTGGATGCGGCTGACATGATGATGTGATGATGATGATTTATTCAAAAATTGCTTTTAATTTGGTTAAGCTTGTTAATCTTTGGATTTAAAAATTCAAAGCCTATAGTGACAATAAATACAAACCGCTTATTACAATGTTCCACCTAAATCCAAAGTAACAATTATGGTAACAAATTACATAAATGGCCTCTCAATATGGCTGAATCTGCCGCGATAGGGGTTTTGCATGAACATCATCATCGTCATCATGTCAGCCGAAAGACGTCCACTGCTGGAGATAGGCCTCCCCCAAGGCTCTCCAGTCAGACCGGTCTTGTGCTTTTCGCATCCACCGCGTTCCCGCGATCCTTACAAGGTCGTCACTCCATCTTGTTGGAGGCCTACCTACAGCTCGTCTCCCGGTCCGCGGATGCCACTCAAGAACTTTCTGACCCCATCGGCCATCAGTCCTGCGAGCGATGTGCCCCGCCCACTGCTGCTTCAGTTTAGCTATTCTTCGGGCTATGTCGGTAACCTTAGTTTTACTGCGGATATGATTTCTGATTCTTTCACGCAGAGAAACCCCGCGCATAGCCCTCTCCATAGCCCTCTGAGTGACTTTGAGCTTTCTTACGAGGCCTATTGTTAGCGCCCACGTCTCAAATCCGTAAGTCATCACTGGAAACACACACTAGTCAAAGACTTTTGACTTCAAACACTTCCCGAACGCTGCCCAGCCGAGTCGGATTTGAGGAGTGACCTCTTTCTCAAAGATGGGCCTACCTAACTGGACCGTTTGTCCCATGAACATCAAATTCGAAATATTTCCATTAGTGCGCTGGCTGCCGTACTGTCGTCCTTTTCATTTGGGAACATAAAGCTGTGCTATTAATATTTTTAAGCGTTCGATATCGGAATGCATAGTAGATTGGATATGTCTGGTTGATACGTGTACTCAACAGACATAACAGATAAGACATTTTTGTTCAGAATGACTGACGGCGAAGAACAGGACAACATGCTGCTGAACGGCCTCTCAGTCGCGCGTTACATTATCTGTAGTTTCACATTAACCCTTATTACCAAGGTTTAAGAGTCATAGTACCAGGCAAATATTGTGCTGTTCATTGCGTTTGAAGTGGCAAATAATTAGGAACCTTAACTTCTTGGGACTAAGTTCATTTTTCTCGAATGGTTACACCTTTTAGGCATTCTATCCCATCCCATCTTGTTGGAATTTTGAATGCTTCGATACGGCTGATATTTTGACCATTTCAATCTTTTAGGTAATCTATGCAGTTACATCTTCTTGACATTTTATCCAAGCCGATACTTAAAACATCCCGTCACATCACATTTTTCTGAAATTTTAGCGGGTTCGTTTTTTTTGAAAATCCAATGCATCCCATTTTTATGGGCACGCTGTCCGGTTCGATCTATCTGACGCTGACTGTACAATGACGAACGTATCCCTTTCAGAGTATTTTCCAGTTAACCTGACAATGATTGAGGAACCTGGATAATTTATTGATTTAATCTTTATTGCACAGAAATAAGTACAAATGGCGGACCTTATGCCTAATGGCATTCTATACCAGTCGGCCAAAGAATCATAAAGTACAAAGAAAAAGAAGACAGAGATAAAACTAAAAACTTAAAACATAATTATCCTAATAATTGCTAATACTTACTACAATTAATATATATAATTATCATAATATATAATACTCAAACATACAATACCTAGTTATATAAAACATAATTATCTTTAAATAAATATTAATATTATTACGTATAAAACAGCGGAGGCTAAATACGAACATGATGTGATGAGATAAAAGATATGTGTATATTACCTACGCTAACTCTTGTTTAAGAAAATGCTTTCGGAGCATTCGCTTGGAAGAAAGCTTGTTAGGGGCTCGTCTAATATGAAGTGGGAGCGCATTCCAGAGACGGATTGCCTGACGGCTGAAAGCATTTGACATGAAGCTGGTGCCAGATCTGGATCGCGATCCGGATTACCAGGATGTATGTACACAAATAATAAATAAACGAATACTCAGCTAAATATCCATAAACTATACTTATATATAACATCCTAATCATATGCGAACACAAATAATTTTATATGTATTTATATTTATATATGTGTATATATATACATATATACTTACATACAAAATAAATACATAAATAACTTAATGAAACGTTACTGACTGTTTGACTTAAAGAAATAACCCAGTAAACACTACTCATCAATAGAGTTTGTTATGGTGGTGGAGTTGTGCATTATATACTGCAACGTTTGAGTGGGACCTCTAGTATGATGGCTTTGTACCTCCTCTAGTAACCGAGCTTTTATGAGTTAAACCATTTTTCCAGTTCTGCGAAAGCCAATGTTTTTCGGTGTAGAAAATGGAACTAACCAGTATTTCTAGGAAACAGGACGTTTGAACATAATCTGATTGCTCTAGTTTCGCATTCACAGGGGCTGAAAGTCACTCCGTCGTCGTAATATCCAGCCAATAAAATCAATAATGGTCAAGTCGGAACCCGAGAAATAGAGAAACGTGCGTGAAAATACGATGATTTTCATCAAATGAAAATGATTCAATAACATTTTTCCTGTAGCTTTACAAATGCGGAAAAATCGTGATGTGTTTTTGAGGAAATCTTTTTCGAGACAAAAAGGGGCTTCAAGTTATTAGGCACGCAATATCCCACGCATAAACGTAAAAATAGAGGCACGTGAACCGCACAAAAATATAAATATATAATATAACCTTTCAAAAGAGTGTTTTAAAGAAACGGAAGAAGGGCCGTTTTCTTAAACATATTTCAATACGAGAACTTGTCGTGTTTTCTGCCTTCATGAAATCTACTTGGATTGGACAATGAGGATCCATGTAAATTAATGTCTAAAAAAAGTACCTATGTATGAATGTGGAAGAAGCGAAGAAATTTGTCAAGATCGTAGCAAGTGGAAAGAAGTGGTCTCTGCCTACTCCTCTGGAAAACAGGCGTGATGTAATTTATGTATGTATGTAAAAATGTTAGAGGGTATGTTACGAATCTATTTAAATATCTATTCTGTAAATAACCAAAAAATACACTGTAACAGACTGAAAGACGGACAGCGTCGGCTCTTGGTTGCAAAAGCTCCTAAATCGTTAAATTATTGTGCATGGACAGGCAAAGGCCACCCGCCTCCAAAAAGATTGTTTGTTTATGCAGTAATTTAACAATGTGCTAGTTGCGGACGTTGAAATATTTAATATTTCAGCATTGTAGTAAGAATTTAGAGTGATGGCTTAAAGCAGAAGACTTGAGCTTTAGCTTTGTGCAAAAACCTTCACATAATTGTATCAGTAAAATTATGTTTTTGTATTACTAAAAAAAAGCAGTATGTTTAACCGAAAATAGATTAACATTCATTGCCTTTGTACTATATGACCCTAACGACCGAATCGGTACGTAATTGTTACTGGTTCAGAATCAGTTGAAGCTCGCGGCTAAATTTTACTGTCTTGACAGTTGATTCAAATATCTATTATCTATATTGTAAATATTGAAAATTAATGAAATAGTAATGTTCAATTTGTAAACGTCAATGTTTTGTATTTTACTGTTTTTCATGCCGTTGATGATACCTTTCGTAGAAGTTTTTTTTTCAGTGATTTAAAGCTATTTTTGTAACCTTTACCTTGAACGTGTATGAGCGTTTTGTGTGTATGTAAGCTACGTAAAAAAATTAAAAAAGGTACTTGGGTAAAGACGTTGGTAAATGAATGGCAGCAATCCATTCTACGGCCACTTTAGTATAGAAGCAGGTCACGGAAAGATATTAATTTAGATGAATAAGACAAATGAAAAATACAACAGACAACAATTAGACTTATTTTTTTATATATATTGTTAAGGTTTTAGTGCTTAAATCAAGGCATTCAGGGCATTTCAGGAGAATCGGCCCTTTTTAAAGGCAGACTTTTGCCCGCTTTTTTTAAATTACGGGTATGAACCTTGGCTAGGATAGCGGTATTTTTTCAAAATGTTGTAAATCACAAAATGCATATGATAATGTATTTTCCAAATATCTCCACGAGAGTTTTATTCACAGAAAAAACATGTTCATAAAATACAGACCATCTCTCTACACTTATGTAGACAGGAACAACTAGTTTTTCTGTTGACATAAATCCTGCCCCTTTGGGAATAGGAAACGATGCGGAAGCGCTTCGCAGAAGGTTCTCATGGGCGGCGTAATTTATAACCTATCCACTACGGCACTACGAGTATACGTCCATTACGACTATTGAAACGCTCTCCATGTACATCCCTCCTTTTCCCATATTATAAGACAAAGCGAGACAAATACACGTAACCATGGAGTAACATTGTTGAATGGAAGGGGCTTGTTTGTACCGGGAACATGATCGGGTTTATACACAAACTAAATAGGCAGGTTAAGCCGCCTTGAATAGTTTAAAAGAGTCACGTTTGTCCTTTGAACTTGTTTTGTATGGAGCATTTGCTTTCACTCTTATAAGTAGCTCAATCTTTTCTGAAGCGATTTTCACGGATGGTTTAGCGTTCCAGGGTGTTTTATTGTAAAAAACATTTTGAATAAAAATTTGGTCTCAATTAATAACAAACATAAAAAGTTTTAACTTGATAACACTTTACCGTCTTTTAAAGCGTTCAAGCATAAAAGACTGATGGTTTAGTAACTTGCAGCGAATCATTGAACGGGAAGTAACCACGACCTCGCTAAACAGTTTTATTTATAAAAAAACTGGTCCATTTCACTCATCCTGAACTGACGTAAAAAAATTGTAAGAGATAAAGTAGGTATTAATTAAAAGGTATTTTCATTAAAAGAAAATTCCCTTGCAACTAATACAACCTAAAAATGACTTGCTAGGTTAAATTTACCCCTGAAAGAAGTAGTAAACATATGTTTACGGGTGCGTCCCACGAGATATAACTACATAATAACTATTTTCATGTTACTAACGTTTACGAGATATAATGAACGTTAGCTATAATAACAAAATCAATATTTTTATAAGGAATAACGGTCAAGTCATATAATATTCATTTTATATAATATTTTTTAATATAACACTCACAATGACTAATTTCAGTTCGCATAACATACATGATATATAGCGATCATAATACATATTATCTTTTAGTATAAGTTTTACAAGATATAATATCGTATGATATAAATGTGAGCGAGCGAAGCGAGCGAGCAAGACTTCTCTGGGCAGAACCGACTCGGTTAGGTTAGGTTAGAAGGCCTTCGAGGTTATTTTTTTTTTGCCCAGAAAATTCAGACTGCTGCCAGTAAAGTTAGTAAGGTAAGGTTGATTGTTAATAAAGAAGGCCACTTAATACTGAAAATAGAATTTAATTTCAAATAACATATGCATGTATTTATATTATACGTGTATTATGTTTTTTGATGTTAGATAATTTGATTAATATATCTTTTAAATCTTAGGTGTTATGAACGTTATACGTTTTATAATAGTTATATAAATTGATATTATATATTAATAACGGAAATAGAAATAGAAATAGATATTTTGAAATTATATCTTCCGTTCATTATATCCAGTGAACTGTAACACTCCTACCCCAGGCTACATAGAAACGATAAAATATCCTACGTTGTGTAATTAAATTATTGGCCAAATAAAATATGTGATCGTCTAGTTATAAATATACCTATCTAAATTAGGACCCTCTACGTTGTGTAAAATAATATTGTGAAATAAGATAACCCTATATCTATTTCAATTGATAAGCAAGCTAGAAACCACAAATAAACACAGTAAACCACAATCACGTTAATCACGAATAATAAACAATAAATGGAAGTTATTAAATGGGTACGACTCACCAAAGATCTTCTAAGATACCTGCACACTCGGGAATATAACTGGAGTATCGAAAACCCCTGGCTGCCTGCTTGTGGGATCTCCGTGTACCGGAGTTCGTGTTGTTCAAAATTATATATATATATGATTATAAAATAAAGTAATTAGTAGATTACAATACATATAATGTTCCCTACCTAAACCCCTACCTTATTACGAGGTCGGCTACAGCGAGAACCTTTTTGACCCTAGATTCAAATTTACTTTTTTAAGTATTTGTAATAATTAATTGAAAAAGAAGTTAAAATCAAAACGGTCCTCACTTTGGATGGGGTCTGACCTCAATAACACTACCTGCTTCGCTATCCTACTATCCCTATCGCCCCTAATAAAACTACTCTAAAATATAGTATGAATATTTAAGCACGCTCATGCAGTTACGCTACTTGCTCATGCTATGCCCTTAAAACTATGATTCTACGCGTCCCTAATCCGAATTACGCAGCCGCGATTTGTGACGATGACTAAGGAATGTTGTCGGGTTTGTTCAAGATAGTCTGAATATCATTGAGATGAGTATAACAATTACTGTGAGTGACCCCATAACAAAGGATACAATATTGACAAACTTCACACTAAGCACTTAGCCCGGGTCGTAACGTCTGTACCTCAGAACCACTAGTAAAGATTATAAACACCTAAATGACCCAGGTCTTGAGTGAGTACCTAGTGCCTGTGTAGAGGTGTGACGTAAACAGTGTGTTAGCTAATGCAAGTTGTTTGAAGTTAAATGGTGGTAATAAAGTGCGACGGCAAAAGATGTATTTCTAGCGTTTGCAGTGGAATTAGACAACCAGAGTCGCAGGGCTTTCAAGCCGCTATCTGGGCTGACCCCACGTGTGCTGCTGTGAGTGTTTACAATAAATGAATGTTTAGTTTACCACACAAAAATAGTTTTTTGTTATTTTACCTTAGCTCGTCACAAAAATGACACAAGACTTAACTTAATAAAGCGTTATGACACACTCAATAAAATAAAGGTAAAGCAGATTAAAGATAATAAGTGAGATAGAACTGCTTCTCCCTCTATTTTATAAAGCCTGAAATAATGAAGCTTTTAATCAATTAAGCAAGCAAAAATAATAATAATATAATATTTACCTAATCTAATTTATTCACTACACATAATTCTTTCACGCGTACTAACTCTTTTACTATCTTTATATTTAATTATATGAGATTAAATGATACCTAACGAAAACCTTCCCTTAATAACTATTAAGACGTGTTAGAGAAAATACTAACCCTACAAGTAATATTAAAAGACACAAATATTAAAAAAAAGAGAACACTCGCCCCTAATACTGAAAGTACATAAAATTAAATATTACTTAGACAAAATCAACAAAATTAGATAGTAGCATTAATGTAACTAAACCGAAATACTTATCTCAATAAAACAGAATATTCTAACCACAACTCCTATTGTCTTTAAACTTAAATGTCCATACACTAATCACAAAATCAAAACACTGAATCTAGATTAAAATAATTGACAAAAGTGAGACCTTGGTTTAGTCGTATGCGCACGTTAAAACTCACGATATCTCAGTTTCGCGTCCCGGGGGTAACTAACTAATCTAAAACAACTATGTTTCCTAAATCCCAAATCATCCCTTCCTTTCACAAATGACGCCAACCTAATTAACCAATCAGCGTTAAGTCCGGCCATACATTCTTTTCACACGCAACTTTGAGCACAAAAAATATGCAAGCGCCAAATGGGTGATAAATACTAAACGTTTGTGTCATTTCTTCGTAACAAATAGGCAAAATGTAGACAAAAACACCATTATCTTGGACCTTGTCTCAAGTACCGCACTTAGATTGTGTTTCAACGAATTAGTAGATTTTTACCACAAAAACAGGTCATAAGTTTATGTTGACATATTTAATAAGTGGTGTTCGAGTAATTTTTTACAAAAGTTGTCTCTCTTACATTATATTAAATGTTCATTTTATTTTAATATATTAATGTATAGCGGGTAATATACACGTGTTACAGTCGCCCCTTTGATTTTGAGAAATTTAGTGCTAGTATAGTGTTAAATTTTGAAAAATCAACTATATAATATCTAAACTACATACCTATTGCATGAAAATAAAATTAACTTTCCTACCTTTCTTATTTATACTGTTGAATTTTATTTTATATTTATATATATATATTTTAATTTTACGCTCTGAATAATGTTTATTGATTTCCTACACGACATTCGTGAACATACTTGTTATAATGGCAGTACTTATGACATTTCCATTTTAACCAACATTTATTAGCTTCGGCGACCTGCTGAACATATCCTTTTTATACATACCTACGTACATTACTATCATACATACTTGTATAAAGAACAAACACACATACCTAAACACTTATTAATGTAGTAGTCTCTGATCGTATACTCGTTTAGAGATAAAGACCTCTGGTCAGATATTAAAAACTAATTTGAAAACGGCTGTCCAATAAAAAAAAAGCACAGGAATCGAACCAGCCTGTTACAATCTTAAACATAAATATTGATTATTTATTACTTTTGTAAATAATTTCGGCTTTTTTTTTAGCCTTTTTTTTTACAACTAAACAATTCACAGTAATCGAAACTGTGTTTCAGACATTTAATAAGTTGTGTTATGTGTTTTATTCTAAGTTGAACATAAAACACATAACACAACATTCTCTTAAAACGACAAATTATCAATAAACTTCAACGCACGTCACGTGACGGTTAAGTTAATCAGAGTTTTTTTTAATTTTAGGAACTATTGCGCAATTTTCGTGGTCTTTTAATATAACACCAACAGACTAAAATAATGCACGGAAATCGAATCCGTCACAACACTGCAACGATACCACTATATAATATTTATGTTGTACAAAACCTAAGCCCTTGGCTATCTAAATGTCAATATGGTAACAATTTAATTTGCAACACAAATTGTTGTTTTTTTTTTTAATTTTTAATTTCAAATTTCAACATCTAAAAGAATAGCACAATTTTTAAAAGTAAAAATATGGTAGGTACTTATTTGTGACGCTGATAGAAATATTTACGGTTATCGAAACCGTATTTTTAATACTAGATCTAAATTATGATTAAAATAAAAAAACAGACTTGCGCCCCTAGTCTATTAAATATTAAAACGTTAAATTAGCTCAAACCAATTTTTTTACGCGGGAGTTCGAACCCACGATTAAGAGCTTCAATAACACTAAGTTCGACTAAAACCACAATCTTTCTTGCAGGAATCGAACCTACAATTGTAACACATTCAATCTCTGATTAAATGCCAAATATTTCATTTATTTTCATTCAATAAGCATCTTCGTAGGAATCGAACCTACGATCTTATAATAACATACAACCAATTGGAAATTATGTTACTTGAATAAAATGTGTCATACATCAACCACTTATAAGACATTGAACCCACAACACAAATATCTAATAAGTACAGACCTTCCTTTTGTAACAATTCTTACTAGAAATGCTCATTACCGTTATAATTTTCTAACAAGTGATAAAATAATTCTAATTACGCTGTTTAGACTGATAAGACATAGACTAATAATATAACCTTTAAAATCGTAGTAAGTAACCCGAGTTCATTTTAATAAGTATTTGAATAAAACTAACTCAAATTTTAATGACTTAAATCCTGGTCACGGCACCAACTGTAACACTCCTACCCCAGGCTACATAGAAACGATAAAATATCCTACGTTGTGTAATTAAATTATTGGCCAAATAAAATATGTGATCGTCTAGTTATAAATATACCTATCTAAATTAGGACCCTCTACGTTGTGTAAAATAATATTGTGAAATAAGATAACCCTATATCTATTTCAATTGATAAGCAAGCTAGAAACCACAAATAAACACAGTAAACCACAATCACGTTAATCACGAATAATAAACAATAAATGGAAGTTATTAAATGGGTACGACTCACCAAAGATCTTCTAAGATACCTGCACACTCGGGAATATAACTGGAGTATCGAAAACCCCTGGCTGCCTGCTTGTGGGATCTCCGTGTACCGGAGTTCGTGTTGTTCAAAATTATATATATATATGATTATAAAATAAAGTAATTAGTAGATTACAATACATATAATGTTCCCTACCTAAACCCCTACCTTATTACGAGGTCGGCTACAGCGAGAACCTTTTTGACCCTAGATTCAAATTTACTTTTTTAAGTATTTGTAATAATTAATTGAAAAAGAAGTTAAAATCAAAACGGTCCTCACTTTGGATGGGGTCTGACCTCAATAACACTACCTGCTTCGCTATCCTACTATCCCTATCGCCCCTAATAAAACTACTCTAAAATATAGTATGAATATTTAAGCACGCTCATGCAGTTACGCTACTTGCTCATGCTATGCCCTTAAAACTATGATTCTACGCGTCCCTAATCCGAATTACGCAGCCGCGATTTGTGACGATGACTAAGGAATGTTGTCGGGTTTGTTCAAGATAGTCTGAATATCATTGAGATGAGTATAACAATTACTGTGAGTGACCCCATAACAAAGGATACAATATTGACAAACTTCACACTAAGCACTTAGCCCGGGTCGTAACGTCTGTACCTCAGAACCACTAGTAAAGATTATAAACACCTAAATGACCCAGGTCTTGAGTGAGTACCTAGTGCCTGTGTAGAGGTGTGACGTAAACAGTGTGTTAGCTAATGCAAGTTGTTTGAAGTTAAATGGTGGTAATAAAGTGCGACGGCAAAAGATGTATTTCTAGCGTTTGCAGTGGAATTAGACAACCAGAGTCGCAGGGCTTTCAAGCCGCTATCTGGGCTGACCCCACGTGTGCTGCTGTGAGTGTTTACAATAAATGAATGTTTAGTTTACCACACAAAAATAGTTTTTTGTTATTTTACCTTAGCTCGTCACAAAAATGACACAAGACTTAACTTAATAAAGCGTTATGACACACTCAATAAAATAAAGGTAAAGCAGATTAAAGATAATAAGTGAGATAGAACTGCTTCTCCCTCTATTTTATAAAGCCTGAAATAATGAAGCTTTTAATCAATTAAGCAAGCAAAAATAATAATAATATAATATTTACCTAATCTAATTTATTCACTACACATAATTCTTTCACGCGTACTAACTCTTTTACTATCTTTATATTTAATTATATGAGATTAAATGATACCTAACGAAAACCTTCCCTTAATAACTATTAAGACGTGTTAGAGAAAATACTAACCCTACAAGTAATATTAAAAGACACAAATATTAAAAAAAAGAGAACACTCGCCCCTAATACTGAAAGTACATAAAATTAAATATTACTTAGACAAAATCAACAAAATTAGATAGTAGCATTAATGTAACTAAACCGAAATACTTATCTCAATAAAACAGAATATTCTAACCACAACTCCTATTGTCTTTAAACTTAAATGTCCATACACTAATCACAAAATCAAAACACTGAATCTAGATTAAAATAATTGACAAAAGTGAGACCTTGGTTTAGTCGTATGCGCACGTTAAAACTCACGATATCTCAGTTTCGCGTCCCGGGGGTAACTAACTAATCTAAAACAACTATGTTTCCTAAATCCCAAATCATCCCTTCCTTTCACAAATGACGCCAACCTAATTAACCAATCAGCGTTAAGTCCGGCCATACATTCTTTTCACACGCAACTTTGAGCACAAAAAATATGCAAGCGCCAAATGGGTGATAAATACTAAACGTTTGTGTCATTTCTTCGTAACAAATAGGCAAAATGTAGACAAAAACACCATTATCTTGGACCTTGTCTCAAGTACCGCACTTAGATTGTGTTTCAACGAATTAGTAGATTTTTACCACAAAAACAGGTCATAAGTTTATGTTGACATATTTAATAAGTGGTGTTCGAGTAATTTTTTACAAAAGTTGTCTCTCTTACATTATATTAAATGTTCATTTTATTTTAATATATTAATGTATAGCGGGTAATATACACGTGTTACAGAACGTTATACTAAACGTGTTTATACAAAGTGAGCGTATATATTATGAGTGTTATATTATCAGTTCTTATATCTTGTATTACTTTTACCCATGATTTACTAGTAGATATTGAGTCAGACTTCTAAATACTACTAGTGTTTTAAACCAATAAACGTAGAAAGAACCTTAGTTAAAAAATAATCTCATCCCAATGTATTTGTCGAGCATTCTAAATCAAATATGTACCTACGATCGCATCCCAAGCTGGGCACTTCATCTATCCTGTGTCTATTCCATTGGGAGGACGATACGTGACCATAGCCTTGATTGTACGCAGAATAGCGATGAGAATGACGTTGTACACTTACATCAACCATGTATTCATCTCTTTGGCTAGATATTATAGGTTCACAGGAGTTCCCAGCTAGGAGATATATCTTAGTTGCTTTTAGATTGATGATTCCCGGTCGAGAAATTCGTTTTTCCTAGTAAAAATTACGACTATCACGGTGTTACAGTCGTGAATTTTTATTAATGTTGAAAATCAGTGAAGTCCTAGGTACTTAATTTACTGAGAGCATATATGTGTTTAAACATATAAAATTTAAGATTAAAGCGGATTTCGGGAACGGGAGAAATAAACATACGTACGTATTGTTGTAATATTATATCTTATATTAACGGAATTCATTCTTATGTTAGTACATTTTGACACTTTAAAAATGACACTTTTTTAACCGGGTTTGTGCGCGCCAAGAAACTTAACAACCGAATTTTACATTATTAACTAATAGCCAATGATGTGTTTTTTGTATTGGCCGCCTTGACTGTGACTTGTTTTTATATCTTTTCAGTAACTTTGTTTATGTTACCGGTACCTAAATACTGGGGCGCGCTCCCGTGACGCCATATAAAAGCAAGTTAGCCTAACCATTGCTCTTAAGTGTCCGTCGTTGTTTACCTTAAATCCTCGCTGTTTCGCTGCACGACAGGCAATTTCAACTAAGTAAACAAAATTGGTAAAGTTTTAGATTAACTTAGCAAAATAGCAACATTTTCACATTACATAAATGGCTGACAAGTGAGAAAAATCCCCGTGATCCATTTTAAAAACGGTATATGGTAATATTATTTCTTTGTTTTTGTATAACCTGAACGACAAGTCCAGTAGAATACTTTTGCCTACGTTTAGTGAATAGGTATTGCAACTGAGCGGTTTAATCATAATCTTGTTATCTATCATAGTTTGGGAACTAATTGTGCTCGGGTAATGATTCAAACATTAATCTTTACCATCTTTTCAGTATTAATATCAAGCGATAACATTATTCAAAATATTCGTGGTGTGCCGTGTAGTGAGGCAATACTATTTTTAGTCGTGATTGGTTTGAAAAGTCACAAAAATAAACTGAGGCGCCCGCTTTCTCCAATAGTTTGATATAAACATAACACGTCTATTCAATGCATTTTAAACACAATATTAACCGCTACGGCCACCGTCTGTGCTTGAAATTATCAACACACGTTGCGCTTCATAAATAAAAACGACATAAAAGAAGATGCACACTTGCCCTTTTTGTTAATCAAATATTTCCCTCACAAAGGCTCGTGCGGGCGGTCGCCGAGGTCGTGGAGTAGTTTATGCGTTCGTAAGGCAAATCTCCTTCCCTATTTATCTTTTCTTTTCACTTGTCCTTCCGCAAAAATGAAAATTTATTGTCTGTGTAACCGGAGCGTCTCGGCTGACCACTAATGAAATGTTATATAGCTCTGCTAGGAGGCCGCGTTGCTGGAGCGACGAGATTTATTTTTTGCGCTATAGGAATGTTAGCAGCTTTTAACTTGAAAGATAGTTTATATTACGTAAAGTTTCACGTTTATTGTGAAGGGTTTTGCAGTGATGCCTTTGGTCAACGTTCTGCGATTAAACCGCGTCGTGTAAGGTCTGAGTGCAAATAAGTGCTACTGCGGAGAGCACTGGTGTTCATCGCACATATTTCAAGCTTTCCCTTTCTCTGAGCGACATTGACAAAGTTATATTTTAATGTTTCCCAAAATATAAGACTAGAACCAAAATGCCGGCAGCCAAATTGCCTAATGATGAAAGACCAAAACAGATTCTTTTTTGCGGGCAAGTTATAGGTACAGTCGAGTTCATAAATATGCATACATTTTAGTGCCTTGTCACCTTGTTGCTATGATAATTCGCATATGGCAGTTCGAACATGACATTAAATACACAAGGTACTGTAGTGTTTACATATTTATGAACTCAGCTGTTTGATTGCGCGAAAAAAAGTCAAATAAGAAAGTTGAGTGCGTAAACGTCATCATACGAGGGGTGATCCATAAGTTTTGATAATCGGTATTAAAAATGGGAGATATGTAAATCGTTATATTTTAATTAAAATAAGCACACTTTCAATATTTGCAAACACTTGTTAACGTCATTTAATTGTTTTATTTTACCACTATAAAAATAATTTTACTTTAGGAGGTCAAAATGGTCAAATTTTGTACGTTCACTAAGTCATCATCAGCTCGTGATTTTTATGTAGTTGTTTTTTAACATTAGTGAATGAGAAGTAGTAGTCGAAAGTTAGGGCTTAATAACGAGGAGAGCGGTTCTCAGTTCTGATCTTTGGTCGATGAGCAGCACCCTTGTCAATTAGAAGGCTCTGAAGCACATTTCCTGCCGCAAATTCGTATTTTTTTTCTTGAGCTTATTTTTAATATTTTCCCATAACTATGATAGAATAATGTTATATAACTCTCCTAGATTATTTAAACAAAATTGCTAAAAACGAATGTCAAAGTATTTATTTGTAGGCCTCAATAATCCTGGGCGAACAACCACCCTAAATTTTGGTGACAGAGCTGGAGATAAAAAATCCACTGCAATGATAACTTATTTATCGTTTAAATCATAATGATAAATGAAGGTTTCATTTTCAAAAACAATATTTTTTATTAGTGTACCAGAATTTCCTCCACACCGCTCCAAATTATTACAAAACTAACTCTTATTTTACCGTCTTGTTAAATTATTCATATGCAGATGTTTTTTGTTTAGCTATCACAGAAAAACAAATGAACAATATAGTTTTTTTTTTCCTCTAATTTAAGTTTGATTAGTGCCATGGTATATTCCACATTAAAAAAATATCATTATGTGTATGGTTCATACTGATTCTCAAAACTTATGGATCACCCCTCGTATGTCAAAGAAAAACTTTTTTTCATAAAGATAACCTTCATCAGAATTGCGCAATCAATATTTATGAGTGGTGTAAGATTCCAGGGCCGACGCAAACTTTCAAGTCGAGTTTTCACATCATTCATAAGGCTCTAGGGGAGGACTGAAGGCTCATTACACTCCGAACTTCCGCAAATCGTTAGAAATCTCAACTTCATCTAATGAAAATGCAAAAACTTTTCGTGGAGGCGCTAAAACGAATGTGTCAAAAACATTTGTCGGTCTGTTTTGGCTTTTAACGATTATTGCTGGAATCAAAGATTGATGAGTTTTATTGCATCAAATCCCAAAGAAACGATTGTGTTAATAAACTTTATAAAAGTACCTTTGTTGAAACTTGAGTGCTAGAATCATTTTAGCAACCCACCTTTGGAAACACTGACTTTGGTACTGTATCTAAACGGTTTCACGGTCTATAAAATAAATGACAATCGTTGATAAGTATCGACTCCACTACTCGATTAGAATTTCTATGGTTTAACAACTTTACAAATTATTCATATAACCGTCTCAAGGAAAGTAATAGACCTCGATCTTTTCTTGTGAAATCAGTGTAGCAAAATTATCAACACATTTTAAATCCTGTTTCAAAGCATGTGTATAGGATATATAAAACATATCACAGAAGATGTATAGTGACTTATATTTTTCATTACAACTCACAAAACGCATATCAAACAACCGGCCAAGTGCGAGTTGAACTCCCGTGGAGAGGATTCCGTAAACGGGTTTTTTTTCTGTTGTTGATAGAATTCTACTTATAGGTTTTCCTATAATCTTCAAGCAATGTACTTTTTTTTTTCAAATACTGTAATAACCAAAGTATATTTGAGATCCTCATAACTAGCCCTTTCATTTGATATGTGACACATTAAGGTGTGCAAAACTTTTGCTTTAAATTTCCTAATGTGTCCCCCGAAAACGACCCTTATTTTTTTTTATATTTACTTTGCACTTCTGTGTTTGGGTCATCAATTTACATATGTGCACCATACTTCAACCCAATCAGTCCAACAGTTTCGGAAAAAAATGGGATTGTTCATAGGAATAAGGCTTTTAAGCCGTTCTGCATTATTAAGTTTTTGAGATATTTAATCTTTGTTTGACTTTTGCCGTGTGGCAACCACACGGCTTAGAATTGTACCACTCCATGCCTTCCTGTGGAAGTCGTAAGAGGCGACTAA
The DNA here is from genome assembly GCA_927399475.2 of Acleris emargana. NCBI lineage: Eukaryota > Metazoa > Arthropoda > Insecta > Lepidoptera > Tortricidae > Acleris > Acleris emargana. Next base: position 14,006,310 of record OV656840.1, on the reverse strand, counting down.
GGGATTAAAGGCTTGTAGTATTGTTAGGCTGTTAAACATCATAGCCTAATTGTGCAAATTGTGGTTACAGAGTTATCAACAAGTTTTTAGATTTGTTGGTAATTCTTTAGCTCTGCCTACCCCACTCCGGGAATGAAGGCGTGAAGGTATGTATGTATGTTTGACTTTCGTTTTCGGCTTGAAGCCCTCCTAGGTGTATCTTATGGGTTATGCGAAAACCCCTTGAAATAATAGGTTTTATTAGGGTCCATATTGACTCTCATAATTATTTTTACTCATAAAGATTAAGTTTTAAGTCATAATCATCGGAATTCATAACGTGTTTATTTACAGTAACTGTTACTTTTTCAGGATTTTTATAAATCAAACTTGAGTTACCTAGCCTATACTATACGTTAAATATTTAAGAACTTCTGAAAAGTTTCGGTTCCAGCGATATTAAAAATTATGAATTATAATTTTAAGAAAACAAAATGATTATGAACAAATATGTTATGTGAAAAAAATGCGTTCCCGTTTTATTACACTATTACAATCACTGTTTATCATTAGATTTCATTTAATTGTTGTAATTTATTAAAAAATGCCAACCAAAACTTTAAAAAAACATGTCATCTATAAAATGTCTGCTAAATAAATAAAGGTATTAAAACAAAACTATTGGGTCAAATAAAAAATTAATGAAATTGGTCTCTTAAAATTACTTATTCTTTCGAATTTGAATATAATAACCGTGACTTGTTTTTTTAGACCATCCTAATTGGCTGTGACAAACTGACAGTCAGACAGACGTACGAGTGATCTTATAAAGTTTAAATTTTTCATTTTTTTGTACGGAACTCTAAAAAGGTTTGTTTTGATGAAACATAGTTTCGTAAAAAATTCAGGACGACGAAAGATATTATAAATATAAATTTTATTATTTAAACATACCCATAGACGATGTAAATATGTAAGTGCATACTTATAGCTTATCGCCCTCAGGGCCTATTACGGCCACGTTTATCGATGCGGATAAACGTGGATAAAACATCTGTCCCCTTCTGACCAGTAAGGTCAGTGCGAGAGTGACGGGTACTTTATCCACCGCGATAAAGACAATCATAATACGGGCACTGCTGCCCTACTGCCTAACGCAATCGCAATCGCGATCGACTTCAAAGTGGAACAATGGGTATAGACCAAAAAAAAATTGTCACGGTTTTAACATTCTAATTTATTGTTGTATTTGACAAAATAATTTTGTTTTAATATGTTTATTTATTTAGCAGAAAATTTATGGATGACATTTTCTAATAAATTACAACAATTAAATTATATCTAATGATAAAAAATGATAAAAAATTATTGTTATAGTGTAATAAAACATACTATTTCAAACGGTTTTCGCCTAACCCGTAAGATACACCAAGGAGGGCTTCAAGCCAAAAACGAAAGTCAAATATACTTTTTTCAAAATGTCCGAAATAGATAAATATTTCAAAAACTTAATAATGCAGAACGGCTTTAAAACCCTATTCCTCGAAATGGTCTTCAAATCAGAGTAATTTAAAATATATGAACAATCCCTATTGTTTTCATTTTGAAAGTGAACTTGCCTTCGACCGACCGGTCTAAACGAAAAGGATTGCGATTACGACTGCGTTAGGCAATAAGCCTGCCGGTTACGTAGCGACCGTATTGCACCGAGGCGCGAGGCCTGCGTCAAACAGTCTTAGGCAAGTAGGCTAAGCTAATCCTTTCCAACTCTATTCCACTAATCTCTGCTCCTGGCAACGGCAACGCAACTTACTTGGGGACTTGTTACTTGTTTCCGATAGCTAAGGCGCCGCGGGAACGTTAATCCTCATAAGATTTTCTCTTTTGAAATCGTTGATTATAAAGTAAAAGTAGCTTGCAGTAGGTAAATCCTGAATTTTAAACAATGCGTGGAGCTTACTAATTAATAATTTAAATATTTAGCGCTTCATAACAGAACCAGCGCTTGTGGCTAGGCATGATAACAAGAAATTATTAATGAAAGTTAAACGAAGTTAAAAAAACTAGATAAAAACTAGGTAGAAAAACTGTTTTTTTTTTCAATGGTATGAGGTAGGCAAACGAGCTTATTGGCCCCATTTCCATATTTTGTAAGCCCATACCCGACAGTATTTATTTGAACTTTTTTATAAAATACATTACGTTACTATCTACAAATGGTGGACTAAATCTAAATACCTTCAGGCATTCTCTACCATTGGACCAAACTAAGACAAGTAGTGGTGTTAAATTCAATGAAACGATAAAATTAAATACAGAAATGACATCATATACGTGTTGTTATCATTTTTGTATGGTATGGTAGCTCTTAATCACTTGTAAAACACCTATATGGTTTCGAAAACAAGATAGTTAAAGAGCATCAATGGCTTAAGGCGTCGACTTGTGCTCGTCGGTTTATCTAACTCAGTTATTCTAAAAGTGTTCTCCACGGATCCCTGGGGCTCCAAGAAACCTCTGTAAGAGTTCCGTTGGAAAATTAACACAAAGAGCATTGTTGTGTTTTTTTTAACTTTAAGGCTTCGTAAAATATTTAGGATTGCAAGAGGGTTTCGTTGCTTAAAAGTTTGAGAACCGATGATCTAAATACATTATCCGATGCTCTTAACATGAAGAAAAAACATCGCGAGAAAACAACATTTGAACTACTAAGTCAGTTAACATTGGTAATCCAAAAGGTAAGATAAGATAACATTAGATTTATACTAGTTTAAAATCAAATGAAATGGCCCGCGTTTCAGCCCAGACAGGACTAGCAATAACTTTGTATTTATAAATCGATAAGTACTTACTACAAACAATCGATTCCTCAATCATGATTGTATTGTCCCTTTTTCCCTTCCCTTTATTAGAAAAGGAAACCATTCATGACAAATTAGCTTAGACACCCAACCGGGTCCTGTTTCAATATTCCTTATTCAACGTCCATTAATGGTTCTGTATAAAGGCACTGACCTGTTTATTCATTATTACGTACTTATAAATATACGAAAGCTGAGTTGCGGTGTTACAATAAAACAATAAACAAGCTGGCTTTCACGACAAAGAAGGTATTCCGCATAGTTATTCGCGTCTAATTATAAGCTTTATTCATTGTCGTCGGTAAGGGTTGCTCTTTGACCTTTGTTTTATTACGATTCGTTACAGAAGACCCGGGCCGGACGGCAACAAAGGGTGTCCCTTACTTTGAAGCATTATTATTAATGGGATAATCGATGCTTTATTGTCAACAGGGACTTATTCAAAAGCTGTTCTGAAAAAAGACATGCTAATAGAGGTTTGTCTCAAAATCATACACTTGACTCTAACAAAAATTAGCCCTTTAAAGCTTAATATTTCATAAACGGATACCTTAATCAAAAAACTGTTTTGACAAACCCGCAATATTTTTGAAAGACCTATCCATTGACACCCCACACTATGGGGTAGACGATAAAAAAAACATCCCAAAGTTACATGTACACAAAAAAAAGTTTTTCAACATTTTATTTTACCACTTTGTTGCCGCCGTTGAAGTACCGCGTGTTAAGATGATTTTTAAAGTAAAATTGTTACAGTGTTTATTTATTATAAATCATATGAATTAAAAGTAAATAACGAGTAAATGCAACAAGCGGGCTAGTATGATTGCTTTTATCGCGTGACAAAATTTGGATAAAGCATCCGGCACTCTCGTACTTAGATGTATCAACGTTTCAGAAAATGACAAATGCTTTATCCACATTTTGTCACGCGATAAACGCAGCTATATTTAGGCCCTTGGGAGAGTTTATAGACGTGATATAAATCAAGTAGGTAACGCAAGGTAAGGCAAGTAGGCACTCGTGTATATGACTCATTTAAACTGAATGCCTGTCTAATGTAGTGTATACTCTACCATGTGGATGCATTTTTCATATGTCAATTAGTGCAGCGGCGTTCACTTTTTACCTTACTACGGCAAAGTAAAAAAGGACTCTATGATGTTAGCTGTCTATGCATGTTAGTTAGTTAATATGGTTGTATGTTCATCTGTTCTCTTGTAGCTCCTAGAATGTACATCATATTGTGACAAATTATGTGGCTTTGTCTTAGTGTTTTTCGTTTCATAGGGCTACGGGTAAGTGACGTCAGATTAAATCCATCATGGTGGATTTCACATGCATAAAATACTAAACGATTTTTTTTTTTGTACTAATTTATCGAGTTTCGATTAAATATCAGTAGATCTTGAAAAGGTTTAGTTTATAAGCGAGAAATGTATCTGCCTACTTTGTAAATAGGTAAGCAAATAGCATTAAAGGCGACGTGATAACAATTAGTTGATTTCGTAGTCGGGTTTTAGTACAACTTTATCTTGTTAAAACGATCCCTTTTTTCCATTACAAAATCTAAGCTAAGGCCCGTGGCAACGAGGTATCTCTTGTTGCCCTTGTGCCTTGTGACAAAATATGACTCCATTGTTCTTTTGACAACACCTTGGCCTAAAGGGTGGGTGGGAGCATCCCTGCAAACGAAGCTGGCAGTCCCGGGTTCGAGTCTCGGTAGGTAAGGGTAAATGTATGGTGTGATGAGTGCGAGTATTTTTTGTTGTGTTTTGAATGTTTTATAAGCAGTTTTTTCTCTATATAAGTATTTATTTCGTTGTCCAGTAACCGTAGTCCAAGACTAGAGCTTAGTTTGGGACTAGGTCAGTTTGTGTGAGATTGTGCCTTGATATTTATTTATTTCCCATCTAAGTTTCAAGTTACTAAATTTAAAAAAGGAACGATATGTTGTTTCAAAAATAGCGGTTATTATATTATTTGATGAAATTAGGATTTTCCGTCTTTATTTTATCAATAACTTTTTAGTAAATTATCTTTAAGAGTCCCTTAGTTAAACAAGGAACACCGGTGGGTCTATATTAACGAACGAAACCGTGGCGTTTCAATCAGCGGCATGGCTGCAAATTTGCGTTATTTAATTGCGATTGCAAACGGTACTATTACGTCCAATGAATGAGCTTTACCGCCCAGCAAATTACAATCACGCACTAATAAATGCAAACTCGTGTATTGCTATGCAGAATGGCCTCATCGGGGGCAGTGCGATCGTGGCAGTGTTAAAGCTAAAATCTATTTTTATTGCAGTTTGGTAACCGTTACATATAGGTATAGTCTTTATTATTTCTACTGAGCCGATCTTCTACACAAAGGCCATTGTTTGTAAACAATACCATTGTCTTTCTTTGTGTCCGTAACCGCAAGCCGATTACATACAAAAAAGTTAGAACTACATTGAATGTACATTGAATTATCAACCCTACCCTCTTAGTCAGTAGGTTTAAAATGTAAAGTGTCAGGATACAGATATAAGTCTTTATTATTTGAACTGTGCTTATTTTTCTACACAAGACTAAAAAGACTGTTATTACCATTTTATTAATCCACTCAACAAAATGGTGGTGGAGTACTGTATTTTATTATGTTCTATTATTTTGGGATCCGTACCTCAAAAGGAAAAACCGGAGCCTTTATACTTTAAGGGCTCCGAACACGTGGAAGCATCGAGCTGGAATTAAAACCATATAAGTAGGTTTATAGTCACTTGAATCTGTGAAAAAATCAAACTTCTAAACTAACGTAAAAAAAGATACGGCCGTTATGCCACAACAAATGTATATTTCGACACCATCAAGGCAATCAAATTGTATAGGGTATTTTCTGTTGACCTAGAACTATAAAATTTAGTAAATAATACCGTCTTATAATACAAGTAGGTATAGGGAAAAATCTAAAAGCTCTACATTT